>JANUYF010000005.1:9367500-10688750 GCA_026167975.1 Phrynosoma blainvillii
ATTTGTGCATGCGCAAACGCGACGTGGCCTGCATTTTGGAGACCAAAATGCAGGCCGCATCCCGCTCTGCCGAAAGCGGGCTCAGCGGCGGTAGCGGAAGCGGTGGCAGCGGAAGCGGAAGCGGCGGTCGCGGAGGAGGCAGAGGCGGCGGAGGAGGAGGAGCCAGCGGCGGTGGCAGAGGAGGAGGAGGCGGCGGAGGAGGAGGAGGTGGAGGAGGAGGAGCCAGAGGCGGCAGCGGCAGGGGTCCGCCTGGCTCGGTAAGGGGATTCCCGCCATTCCCCCCCCCCCCCCCCCCCGCCTTGGCCCAGCCGAGACCTGGGTTAGTGGAGACCGGCCAGGGTCTCAAAAAGGTTGCCGGTCCCTGATCTAAGGTATGCAGACGACACAATATTAGTAGCAGAAAGCATTGCAGATCTAGAGCAACTACTAAAGAAGATCAAAGAAGAAAGTGCAAAATCAGGCTTATTGTTGAACATAAAGAAAGCAAAGATAATGACCGTGGAGAATTTACACAAATTCAACGTAGACAATGAGGAAATAGAAATAGTAAAAGAATTCTCATACCTGGGATCAAACATTGATAGAGATGGGGATTGCAGCCAGGAAATCAGAAGAAGATTAAGAATGAGGAGAGAGGCTTTGGAAGAACTACAAAAGTTCCTAAAATGTAAAGATATAAAACTGAGCATAAAAGTTAGAATTGTACAAGCCACTATATTCCCTATTATTGTTCATTTTATTCCCTATTACTGTAACTGTCCAGCGAGACAGGAAGAAAATCAATTCATTGGAGATATGGTGGTGTAGAGGATTGCTGAAGCATGGACAGCCAAAAAGTCAAACAAAAGGGTGTGAGAACAGATCAAACCAGAAATCTCTCTGAAAGACAAGATCACTAGGCTAAGGCTGTCGTAATTTGGCCACATCATGAGAAGGCACAAGTCATTGGAGAAAACAATGCTGGGAAAGGTGGAGGGAAGTGGAAAGAGAGGAAGACCACATGCTAGATCCCCAAACTACGGCCCGCGGGCTGGACCCAGCCTGTCGAGGCCTTCTTACCGGCCTGCAGCTGATCCTGCCGCCGCCGCCGCCACTGCCGCTCATGCGCGCTGCTGACTACCATTTTGTCTTCCAAAATGGCATCCGGAGTCGTGTGCATGCACCCGGCGTTGCGCGGACATGATTCCGGGCGCCATTTTGGAATACAAAATGGCGCCGGCGTCGCACACACATGTGCACTACTCCGGCATCGTTTTGGAATACAAAATGGCGCCAACGTCACGCATGCATGTGCACCACTCCCGCGCATGCACACTACTCTGGAGCCCAAGTCATGCGCATGTGCACGCATGCATGTGCGCATGCCTCCGGCTCCCCGAAGGTCTGGGGGCCAGCGAACTGGCCCCCAGATCAAAAAGTGTGGGGACCTCTGTGCTAGATGGATGGACTCTATAAAAGAAGTCATGGGTATGAATTTGCAGGAACTGAGCAGAGCAGTGGAGGACAGGGACTCTTGGAGATGTCTCATCTACAGGGTCACCATGGTTTGAGATTGACTCAAGGGTGGATAACAACAACAACAGTTACAGGAATAAAAATGTGCATCCCCCCCCCCCCCGTGAGGTTGGAAAACATACCTATTATCTGAAATCCAGGCTCACATGGCTGCTTGAGTGACAGAGACACATGCACCAAAGGCTTAGTTGAAAGAGTGTGCAAAAGGTTCACATCCACTTTGGAGAAGCCCAAAAAATTTCACACTTGGAGGGCAAGTTAAAGAGTCTCTGGAAAACAGCAAAAACCCAGACAGAATTCTTTTGATGCTCGGCTTTGCCCTCATGTTTAATCAGAGCTAGACAGCTACTATACAACAGTTGGGAGAGCGGCTCTCACAAGTGTCTCACACCTACTGGAGGAATACCTTTGGCTACATTCCCCTCACCGCTTCCCCAATAAGGATGATTTTTCCCCCCATACATTTTTGTCAGAGTATTTGTAGCCAGGTTGATAAAAAGGGGGAAATGGACTGGAAACTTCAGTCCGAATTGAGTTGCTAGTCCCAGCTAGACTAATCCTATTAAAGCCTTACCTGGAATCTTGCATCCAATTCTGGGCACCACGATTGAAAAAAGGATGTTGAGAAGCTGGAGCGTGTCCAGAGGAAGGCAACCAAAATGGTGATGGGTCTGGAAATCATGCCCTATGAAGAGCAGCTTAGGGACCTTGCTATGTTTAGCCTGGAGCAAAGAAGGTTAAGAAGTGGTGTGATAGCCCTGTTTAAATATTTGAAGAGAAGTCACCCTGAGGATGGAGCAAGCTTGTTTTCTGCTGCTCCAGAGACTAGGACATGGAGCAGTGGATGCAAACTAGAGGAAAAGAGATTCCACCTAAATATTAGGAAAAACTACCTAACAGCAAGAGCTGTTTGACAGTGGAACACATTCCCTCGGAGAATGCTGGACTCTCCTTCTTTGGGGGTCTTTAAACAGCAACTGGATGGCCATCTGTTGGGGTGCTTTGATTGTGAGTTCTTGCATGGCAGAAGGGATGGACTGGATGGCCCTTATGATCTCTTCCAACTCTATGATTCTATGATTCTAAAGCAATGGGATATACATATGTGTTGACGTACCATCCAATGACTGATTAAAAGAAACGATAGCAAGAGTTTTCCTGATGCCGTTCAACTACAAGTCCCAGCAGCCCTATCCTCTATCTGCATTCCAGAAATAATTCAGTTTGATACCACTTTAACTGTCATGGTTCAGTGCTATGGAATTCTGGGAACTGTAGTTTGTTGAGGCACCAGAGCAGAGCTCAAAGACTACAGTTCCCAGAATTCCATAGTATTGAATCATGACAGTTAAGTGGTGTCAAACTGGGTATTTTTGCAGTGCAGATATAGCCCTAGCTATCATAGCCATTGGTGAGGAATGTTGGGAGCTGCAGTCCAACAGCATCCAGAGCAGCAGGCCTAGCCAGCACAGATGATATTGAGGAATGCTGGGAGCTAGAGTCCAACAATATCTGGAAGGCTATAGCAGTGGTTCTCAAATGGTGGGACAAGACTTCTGGGGGTGGCATGAGAGTTACTCACAGGGGGGCACAAGATTTGGAGGCCCTGATCTCTCCTCCTCCTCCTCTTGCCAAACCATTTTATGTGTAAAATTTACTCATGCATTGAGTTAAATATTGAATTTATTTAAAGAAAACTGTTCTAATTTGAATGATATTATTTCCTTATAAATTGTTAAAATATGAATATACAGTCAGCCCTTCACGTTTTGCGGATTTGCCTTTTGCGGATTTGATTGTTTGCTGATTTCATTAATATGTTCTCTCTAGGAATCTCTCTAGGTCCTCCAAAACAGCTCTGTCAGAGGCTGACCATAGAGCTGCGATGGAGGACCTAGAAATTCCTAGGGAAAACACTTCTCTAGGCATTTGTAGGTCTTCCATCACATTTCTATGGTCAACGTCCAGTGGATGTTGACCATACTGAAGGACTGAGAGATTCCTAGATAGGTGTTCTCTCAAGGAAAAAGAATAGTGGCATGTTGTTTTTTTCATTTGCGGTTATTCCACTTTCATGAGGGTAATCTCTGTGAATGTGGAGGGCCCACTGTACATGAATGTGTGAGTGAAAACATGCACACAAAGGAGGGATGCAGACCAGGGCGTCGGGGATGCCCTGGTCCGGAGCGCTGCGGGACCTCAGCAGCCGGACCGCGGCGCTCCTGCGGCGTCCCTGGAAGGAGCGCAAAATCAGCGCTCCTTCCACAAGACAGGGAAAGTGCGCCCTAAATGCGTAGGGCGCACTTTCCCTGACTTATCCTCCGCAGCGCATCTGGTCGCTGCGGAGGGAGGTCATCCCCGGAGCGCCGTCCGTCCGGAGGGCCGGAAGCTCCGAGGACGACCTCAGGAAGAGGAAGGGACGGCGTGCGTGTGGCTGCCCCTCCTCTTCCATGTCTCGGAGACGGCCCTATTAGCCGTCTGCCGAGGCCCAAAATAAACAAAATATTTTTATTCATATACTACGTCAAGTGGGGGGGGGCACAATGTCCGCATGTAGGTGTAAAGGGGTGTCCCAAGGGTAAAAAGTTTGAGTACCACTAGGCTACCGGATTCCCACACTTTGGGGACTAGCAATTGGATTTAGGTATTTGAACTCTTCTGAAAGCTCTTTCAGACTTCAGTACTTGAAAGAAATGCAGGTTGAGTCTCCCTTATCCAAAATGCTTTGGACCAAGACTCTTCTGGGTTTTAGAGCTTTTCAGATTCTGAAATATTTGTATATACATAAAGAGATATCTTGGAGATGGGACCCAGGTCTAAACATGAAATTCATTTATGTTTTGTATACTCCTTATACAACATAGCCTGAAGGTAATTTTATACACAATATTTTAAATAATTTTTTGCATGAAGCAAAGTTTGTGTACATTGAACCATTCAATAGCAAAGGTGTCACTATTTTTGTCCATGTAGACAATTTTGGATGTTGGCATATTACAGGATTCCGGATATGGGAGATTCAAACTGTATATGGATCAGGATATGGAAAGATGCAAAAATGCTACCTGTGAGATTGGTGCCTGAGTTCAAGAGCTTATCTAATTTACTTATTTATTTTGTTAGTTTATATGGAGGCTTGTTTCCCATCCTGCTCTTGTTACAACAAACTTGTGTGACAGAGATCTATCTACTAACTCATAATCATCCACTGAGCCTGGATATCTTAGTGAAGACTTGAATCCAGATCCCCCAAACCTGGACCAACACTTTCACTACTATTAACTTTGTTTGTTTTAAATTTGTTGTTCCCCGCCCCGATTGCCACGCAGAGGGGCGGGTTATAAATAAAAATTATTATTATTATTATTATTATTACAGTACATTGGCTCTGAAATAATGTAGCTGTTATGCTGTTATAGCATCATTCAATGGAATCCAGCCTGGTTTATTTCTGTCTTTTATTTTGCATTTGATGCAGAGTGGAGGGGTTGGGGGAGAAAGGAAGAAAAAAGGAGAGAAAGAGACTAATTAATGTGTGTTTAAAAAGATTTTTAAAATGAGATTCTGCAGTTAACGTTATTCTATAAAGAGGGAATGTTTACTTAGGGAGGGAAAGAAAACAATCATTAAGCCTCGTAAAAGGACATTCAAAACATACTTCATTTCGTAGAGTAGGAATTCTTTGGCAAAGAGGCTTCTTTCGGCGCAAGTACCTGCAGCCATGCAACCCTGAGAAAAGAGAAAGAGGCAAGGGAAACATACTAAGGAGAGAATATTGACCTCTGCACTGTGCAAAATGTAAGGCAAAAATTGGGATTTTAAAAATTTCATTTTATTTTATTTTATTTTGGCTGAGTAATACATATTGGACAGCTATCATGATGTAATGGTTTGAGCAGTGTTTGAATCCCAACTCATGTAAACCCATTGGGTGACCTTGGGCAAGTCACACTTTCTCATCCTCAGGGGAAGGCACTAGCAAACCTGCTCTGAACAAATCTTGCCAAGAAAACCCCATGATAGGTTCGCCTCAAGATCACTGTCAGTCAAAAAACAACTTGAAGGCATACTACAACAATACATTGTGAGCCAGCATGGCATAGTGGTTCGAATTGCTGGACTACAACTCCAGCAGTCCAGAGTTCGAATCCCTGCTTAGCCACATAAGCCCACTGGGTGCCTTGTGCAGATGCATTCTCTCAGCCTGGACAGAAGGCAGTGGTGAACCTCCTCTGAATAAATCATGCCAAGACAGCCCTATTATAAGGCATTGTAAGTCAGAGTTGACTTGAAGGCATGTAACAGCAGCAACATATTGGAAGGGAGACCCACTTGAAAAGAGAATGCATTACTATTTTGGACTTCTTCTCCCAGAATCCAGCAGCAAACTGCAATCATAGTGTCTTGTGAAGGAAGGCTCTACTATCAAGAGGAATCTGAAAGCCCAACCATTTGCTTTAGTAAATACAACCAGTTTTATTTCTCAAAACTTGGAGCAAGAACAGCCCACAACATTTTGTACCTGAAACAGATCGGCCTTTGGCTGCATGTGCACTACAGAAATAAAGCAGTTTAACACTGCTTTAACTGCCATGGCTCAATGCTATGGAATCCTACTAGGATGTATAGTTTGTTATGGCCCAGAGCTCTCAGACAAAGAAGGCTAAACATCTCACAAAATGACAAATCCCAGAATTCCATAGCAATGAGCCATGGCAGTTAAAGCAGTGTCAAACTGCATTATTTTCTGCAGTGCAGACACAGCCAAAGTCTCCACACTTCTCCTTTATAAAAGTCAAGGTGCAGAGTGCTTAGAATAGATCAATCAAGTTATTTTGGCATTTGATGCAAAAACTCCTACAAGGGCCTCTCCTGGAAATAAAGGTACAACATACAGTAACAGTAAGTTAAATATTTAAACATTTGCTTCCCTTTCATGACATCCAAAATCTGTTCCTTGAGACAAGTCGCCTCGCTTCCCGCAATCCTAGAGACAGCCCTGACATGGAAGCAACAAGGATTTTAAGGATTTAAACCCACTGAGACTGGGAACTCTGAGCAGAAAGAGATCCTTTTCCGAATAACTTCTCTGTGGCTGTGCTGGTTGCAGAATTCTGGGAGCTGAAGCACAAAACTAACTTTTCCAAGCTCTGGTGTAAATACTATTTGAAATCATAGGTTTATAGCATGTTCCACTATTCGTTCTGTTTCTTTTATTTTTTAAAAAAATCTTAATTAGATTCTTTTCCTGTGTTCAAAAAAGCCCGTGGCAATTAATGCGTTATTTCTTGCTTTCTATAGCCCATTACATTAGTTAAACTATTAAACTGTATTCATTGCTAAACTGAAAGGCAGGCAAACAGGAGTTGTCATTTTCTTTTTCCTCCCCCCCCCCATTCCCCCTCCTAATATTCACTTTATGTTCTCCCAAATTACCATTTGAAGTCTTGCATTTCTGGGGTAACTAACAAGATTTGCTCATTCAGATGGAGAATATGCTAAACAAACATTATTGTGCTTTATAATTAAATATTTTTACATTTTCCCGTGGCATTTAACTGTTCTTGCGCCATTATGTTTGTTCTGAGTTCTTTACTGTTTTGTTTTTGCAAACTGAAAACTAATTTGGGGAGGTGGGAGGGGGTAGTTGGTTGTTGTGTACCTCCAAGACATTTTTGACTTATGGAAACTGTAACGTGAACGTATCATAGGGTTGTTGTTTTTTTGGCAAATTTCTTCAGAGGGGGTTTGCCATTCCCATCTTCTGAGGCTGAGAGAGTGTGACTTGCCCAAGGTCATCCAGTGGGCTTTATATTTGAACCCTGGTATCCACAGTTGCAGAGAACCACCGTGGTGTAGTGATGTGAGCATCGGACTACAGCTCCGGAGACCAGGGTTCATTTTCCACTCAGCTATGGAGACCCACTGGGTGACCTTGGGCAAGTCACATGCTCTCAGCCTCAGGGGAAGGCAATGGCAAACCTGCTCTGAATAAATCTTGCTGAGAAAACCCCATGATACGGTTGCCTTATAGTCGCCATAAATTGGAAATAATTTGAAGGCACACAACACGCGCACTCCACAGTTGTAATCCAATGCTCAAACCGCTATAGCACACTGGCCCTTAGAAGGGGTAGTACTTCAGCCCAAATTCAGAAAGGGGAAAAAGTCTTTTACAAGGTTATCATAGATCTGTTAGGAACCAAAGGTCTGCTTCTGATAACTAGAGTTCCTTTCCAGTCAGGGAGAAACCAGGTGGATTGTGTGTTTCTTTGTTTTCTTGACCCAAAGGTAGCGGTTCAATATCATTTTTCCTCTTTCAACACCCCTGTCCATCAGCTGCACAACTTAAATCATGGCTGAGGAACTTGCAGGCTACTCTAGTGCTCCATATGTTATAGAGCTCTGCCAGCATGGACTCTGCACCCATCTGCAAAGGGGATAATGGAAGTTATCAGCCATTGGTGACAGGTCCTTCCTCCATTCCAATTGCCACTACTGTCCCATTATGGATTTGTAAGCCACTCTGGGAACATTTCCATCTGAAGGCCAGGTATAGATTGTTGTTGTTGTGTGCCTTCAAGCCATTTCTGACTTGTGGCAACCCTAAGGCAACCCTATCATGGGATTTTTGTGGAAAGTTTCTTCAGAAAGGTGTGTGCTATTGCCATCATCTGAGAAAGTGTGACTTGCCAAAGGTCACCCAGTGGGTGTTTTGTGGCCAAGCAGGGATTCGAATCCTACTCTCCAGAGTCGTAGGCTGGATCCATACTGCAGAACTAATTCAGATTGACACCACTTTAACTGCCATGGCTCAATGCTATGGAATTATGGAATCTGTTGTTGTGAGACATCTAGCCTTCTCTGTCAGAGCACTCTGATGCTGCAATCAGCTACACTTCCCAGGCCATCCAACTACACTTCTCCAAGTGTAGTCCAAATGTAGTTCCAACCAACTACATTTCTCCATAGCATTGGGCCATGGCAGTTAAAGTGGTGTCAAACTGGATTATTTCTGCAGTGCAGATGCAGCCATAGTCTAATGCTCAAACCACTTCACCAACCATCTAGGCTAGGGCACTAGGTTGAGGAACAGTCCACTAGCATGCGTCCCATGACTTTCTATTTTGCACCTTTTTTACTTTGTGTAGGGAGAATAAAAGAAGATATAATAAAACCCTTCCACCATTTCCTTTTTAAAAAAAGAAACAAGACAGGATGACGCTGGGGATGGTATGTGTGTTGACCCTTTACCTCTCCAAATTGATGGGGATGGGAAAATGCTTCATTACAATTTATTATGTTGTAATCCAGTTTTGATTAAAAATGAAAAAAATCAGATGCTATTTGATGTTTTCACTCCCGCTGGACCCTGATTGCAGAGCATGCAACAAAGAGAGTGATGCTAACTAGCACAGAGCCTGGTGAACAACAGAGAAGAAGGAGACAGATCAAAGGAAGCTTGCTTTCTCCATGCTGGGTGGAACTGTGCCTTTGAGGAGGTTTGGGATGGTGTCCTGGAGGCTGACCCTCCGAGGCCAAAACTCAACATGCAGCCTCTCTCTGATTTATCATCTTTCCTTGAAAACGTGACTGTGAAACCTTGTCCTCTTAAATTTCCCTTTCCTTTTCCTGAAGGCTGTTATGTAGCCTTTATACACTACATGTATATGTGTAGCAGTCGGAAAAGATACCATATATACTCAACTATAAGTCGACATCATGTCTAAGACAAGGGCAGTTTTTGTGGCCAAAATTATAGATTTTCGATATGACCCGTGGATAAGTTGAGGGTAAAACCTAGGGAAGGAAGGCTGTAAATGATGAAGCACAGGGAAAGAACACCAAAGAACTTACGTAATTATGGTAGGCATAATGGTTTGTGCTCCCTCAAAATGCTGGGTGGGTGAAGAGTGAACTACCATCACTATTGTCGTGGCCAGCCAGGCTGAGGACTTGGAAGAGTTTTGGGCGTCAATTTTTAAAAATTAAATAATAATAATAATAACAACAACAACAATTTTTATTTTTTTAAATTATACTTTATTAACAAGTATTATTCAAATATACATATCAAATTGAAATATCAATGTCTTCTACCACAATTATATACAAAATATTTACATTTGACTTCCAAAGTATCTCCAGTTTGTACTCAACCATACTTCAAAGTTTGCTCATTATCTTCACATAAAAGCAATTTCTCATATTAACTCCACTGTGTGTTATAACATCCGCTTTAACCATTTTTGATCTTATAATAGCTCTTACAAATGTTACAATTTTTATTTATAGCCCACCTCTCCCTGCAGATCGAGGTGGGTTACAACAAACAAGAATAACAATAAAATACAATATACAATTAAAATCCACAGTTCTAAATAATCCCTTACCCTAACCCCTCCTCCCAATCATAAAAAAGAACAAACTAAAAACAGTAACAATAAAAAATGAACAACAATAAAATACTAATTAAGATTATTAGATTTAATTAGATTAAAATACTAATTAAAATTTCTAGACTTACACATGAGTACCGTATATACAGTATGTTTTTACTCCAGTTTCCAGAATCTCCTAGCCAGTCCAGCCAGCTCATTAGTTTGGGAGCTGTTGTCCAAAAAGTAACATTTCCAAGCATTTGTTCTGTGTGTGCATGCACACACATACACACACCTGTATGCAACAGAGTTGTATGTGATATCACAAAACCTAGGAGCAAGGCACCAAGGGTACAAATCAAAGGCCCTCAAACTTTTTTAGTTCTCAGATAAGGGAAAGAAAGCCTCCATCCCAATCTCTACTGTGCTGCAGCGCAACCTTTCTGATGACCAGAGGGGTACTATAGCTTTAGTGTAGTCAGACTGGATAATCTCAATGGACCCCACCATTGCAGAGCTAGCGCTGAGGGAATGGGGTTTTGTGTCCTTCCCTTTAACCTGGAAAACGCAAGACATGCAAATTGACAATTCTCTCAAGTTTGTCTCTGAGCTGTTTGCAAAGTCTGTGTAAAATATTAAGAGCTCTTGATGTGGTAAACCATCTGCTGGTTGGTCTTCAGACTCTAGGACAGGGCTAGGCAACCTAAGGCCCGGGGGCCGGATGTGGCCCTCTGAGGCCTTTGGACCGGCCCCAGGACGGTCCTGCCGCCGCCACCGCCGCCGCCCGCCATGATGATATTCATTATTGTTGTTATTACTTGTTCTTGGGGTTTTCTTGGCAAAATCTCCACGGGGTTTGCCATGGCTTTGCTGGGGCTGAGAGAGTGTGCATGCATATTTTTATTTTTTTAAAAAAATTTTTAAAAATATATTTATTTATTTATTTATTTATTTATTTTTGGTGCTTCGGCCCCCCAATTGTCTGAGGGACAGCAACCCGGCCCCCGGCTCAAAAAGGTTGCCTACCCCTGCTCTAGGAAATGCCCACTATGTACTGGCATGCCTGTGATTTTATGAACCACAATCAATAATATATATACACAGCAGAGTTAGCATAATATCATTCCAGGGGGTTAAACTCTTGCAACACTTAATGGATAACCTTAATTCTAGGCTATCTGGATTTTTATACTTAGCAGAGATGATTGCAAAGAGTCTTGTGAGATGTCTTGCCTTAATCAAACAGTTGGGGGGAGGTGAGCTGAGATGCTTGTTTTAATTATTTAAATTTAATTTTATTTCTTTTATTTTAGTTTAATTGATATTGATAAATGAGCTGAAGTCCTGTTATGATATTTTGCTTTGACCCAGCAAGCTCAGATCTTACAACAGTGACATGTATTGGAGCCAGCCCAGACCCATTACTAGAATCTTTGTTTCTATGCATGAAAGGGGTTAAATCCAACTGAAGCATCTTTGTGCAACAATGGTTTTGCAGTTTTCTTGCAGCAATTCTTGTTGTGTGCCTTCAACTTGTTTCCAACTTATTGCAACCTCAAGGTGAATAGAGTTTTCCTGGCAAGAATTGTTCAGGGGTGTTTGCCATTGCTATCCTCTGAGGATGAAAGAGTATAACTTGCCCAGGGTCATCCAGTGGGTTTCTTTGGCTGAGCAGGGATTTGAACCCTGGTCTCCTGAAGTCCTAGTCCAATACTCAAACCACTACTACACTATACTGGCTGTTCCTACTATAATACTCACCTCAAATGTGTTAGCTAAAATCTAGAAGATGAGATATAAGCTGCTTTCCTACCTTAAAATTGCTTTATTTTCTGATCTCATTCATTCACCAAAGATTAAGTTAAATCCAGGTTAAACGTATTAATAGTTAAATCAATAGATAATATTCCTAACTGAACAATAAAAGCAAAGTCAAATACTAACATTCAGGATAGACTACTGTACTGTGCTATATATAGTGCTACCTTTGAAAACTGCAAATCGTAATGAATGCAAAATTCAATGGCTATGGCCTTTACTGGGAATGGATACTGGGAACATTTATCTCCAGTACTTAAAGAGCTCCACTGACACCAATCTGTCTCCAACCCAATTCAAAGTTCTGATGCTTATTGTTAAAAGACCTTTATGGCTTAGGATCAAGGTATCTGAAAGAACAGATCTAGAAAGAAAGAGCAGATGCTTGTCAATATATGAGGTTCTTCTTTGTGTGCCCTTTCTCTAGGAGATGAGTTAGGTGGTAAATGAAATAAAGGTCTTTTTGGCTGTGGCACCTTGCTTCTGAAATTATATCCTCAGAGATGTTTGCCTTGTGCTTACATTGTATTTTTTTCCCAGTAGCCCTTTTTATTATCCCAGGTCTTGAAATGAATGTGTTAAGTGCTGCTTTTATGTTCTCATGTTATTGTTATGAAATTGTACTGGCATGCCTGTGCTTTTATAAACCACAATAAATAATAAATAATAATAAATAATACACTTTCATAGCGGAGTTAGCATAATATCATTCCAGGGAGTTAAATTCTTGCAGCATCTACCATAATGAATAGCCTTAATCCTAGTCTATCTAGATTTTTATTCTTTACTAGAGATGATTGCAAAGAATCTGTGGTCTTGTGAGCTGCCTTGCCTTAAACAAATAGTTGGGGGGGTCGGGAGGTTAAATGAGATATTTGTTTTTAATTATTTAAACATTATTTCTTTTATTTTAGTTTAATTGGTAATGCTAGATGAGCTGAGGTCCTGTTATGGTACTTTGCTTTGATCCAGCACGCTCAGATCTTACAACAGTGACCAGCATTGTTTCTTGAAAACCCAGCGGAAAGGTTATGATGTGTATCAGTCAGTTAAACAGATTATGCTGTGATAGGGATGGAGTCATTAGTGTGAAGTGGGAGTGAAAACAATTAGTTTTGTTCCAAGTCAGGGAGTTTATAGACCTCCTGCTTCCATCCACAGGAAAATTTGCCTGCCCTTAAGAGTGTATCATTGGGTTGGCAGTTCAATGTTATCCTAGGCCCTGTATAGGGTTGCCAGTTGAAGATCATCCTAGGCCTTGATGTTTCCAAGCCCAAACCTGTGCCCCTTCCCACTACAGTACATTCTTAGGCTTTTGCTTGCCTCAGGACATCCCACACACTCTTTTCTTGGGTGCAGCTGGTTTCACAAAAGTTTGTTATTGTTGTTAACTGCCCTTGAGTCGATCATGACTCATAGCGGCCCTATGGATGAGACATCTCCAAGACCCTCTGTCCTCCACTGCTCTGCTTAAATCCTGCAAGCCCTTCATACCCAAAGTGACCTCCTTCATAGAGTCCATCCTTCTGGCATGTGGCCTTCCTCTCTTCCTACTTCCCTCCACCTTTCCCAGCATTATTGTCTTTTCCAAAGAGTCCTCCCTTCTCATGATGTGTCCAAAGTAAGACAGACTCAGTTTGGTCATCTTGGCTTCCAGGGAAGTTTCTGGCTTGATCTGTTCTAGGACCCATTTGTTTGTCCTTTTGGCTGTCCATGGGATCCTCAGCACTCTTCTTCAGCACCACATTATCTCAAATGCATTGATTTTCTTCCTATCATCTTTCTTAATTCTCCAGCTCTCACATCCATACATGGGAATAGGGAATACAATGGCTTGTATGATTCTAACTTTTGTAATGAGTTGTATATCTTTACATTTTAGGACCTTTTCTAGTTCTTTCATAGCCACCCTCCCCATTCTTAGTCTTCTTCTGATTTCCTGACTGCAGTCCCCATTTCTATCAATGTTTGATCCCAGGTATGGGAATTCTTTTACTATTTCTATTTCCTCATTGTCTAGTATGATTGCGTGTAAGTTCTCTGTGGTCATTATTTTTGTTTTCTTTATGTTCAACATTAAGCCTGCCTTTGCACTTTCTTCTTTGATCTTCCTTAGTAGGTGTTCCAGGTCTGTGAGGTTTTCTGCTAGTATTATGGTGTCATCTGCTTAGCTTAGAATAGATTGTTGATATTCCTTCCTCCTATTTTCACGCTTCCTTTTGTGTCCAAGCCTGTTTTTCTTATAAGATTTTCTGCATACAAGTTGACCAGATAGGATAAAAGGATGAAGCCTTGTCTGACCCCTTTGACAATTGGGCCCATTCTGTTTCTCCATGTTTTGTTCTGACAATAGCCTCTTATCCTGAGTATAAATTCCTCATCAGGACTATCAGATGTGTTGGCACTCCCATGTCTTTAAGGGCATTCCATGGCCTTTCATGGTCAGTCAAAGGCTTTGCTATAGTCTATAAAGTACATGCTGGTTTTCTTTTGGAATTCCCTGATGCGCTCCATTAGCCATCGTATATTTGCAATGTGATCCCTAGTGCTTCTTCCTTTCCTGAACCCCACTTGAACCTCTGGGATCTCTCTTTCCATATACGGTTGGAGTCTATGTTGCAGAATTTTGAGTATGATTTTGCTTGCGTGGGAGATCAGTGCTATGGTGTGCAGTTGCTGCAGTCTCTTGTGTCTCCTTTTTTGTGGATGGGGATGTATAATTATCGCTTCCAATCTGTTGGCCATCATTTTGTTTTCCATATCTGTTGATGTATGTTGGTTAGCACTAGAGTTGACTCTGTCAATATGGACTGCAGCAGTTCAGTTGGAATATCATCTGTTCCTGGTGATTTGTTTTTCGTTGTTTCTCTGATTGCAGTTTCCACCTCGCTTTTTAGAATTTGGGGTTCATCTTCGTATGGCTCTTGGTTCTATGTGTCCTTCATTTTGTCATTTCATAAAAGTAGGGGAAGAATACTTGGTGGGTCCCCCTGCCATTAAGCCCATTGACTTAAATTGTTTGTGGATTTCTGGCTCACAATGCCTAATTAAAGAGAATGTCATAAGAGTCAAACAATTTCATTCTCGGTGCAGCTTTTATAATTCCACGGATAACCGCATATTAACATTCTGTTTGTCCACCTGTTAGAAGAAGCTGATCTGAAGAGTCATAACTGTAAAACAGTGGGCGACAACTTAATGAAAAATTGAGCTCTGCATTTAATTTCCTTTTTAAGTTCCAGTCAGGCATTCAGAGAGATCAAAGAGGCTCTGCCGTTTGCAAATGATCTATGATATCAGAGAAACAGGAACACACTTTGGTATTTAAGTGAGTGCCCGCTTTTAAACCCCAATATTTAAAGCAGACTAATGAAAATAAAGTATACACATTACATTCCCTGATTCTACCAATCTATAATCCATCTGCATTTATTGAAGCTTTTGCAATTTAGAACTATTTTCAGTTAATTCCAGGGGGATTTAAAAAAAAATGATCTGGAAATTATTCAGAACAGAATGCTGGTTTAGAGCAGTAGTACACTGTGTTTGACAGAAGAAGCCACATATAAATCCACACTGCACAGCTGTAACAATTTGATGCCACTTTAATTGCCACGGCTCCATGCTAAACAATACTGGGGTCTGTAGTTTCATAAAGTATTTGGAATTCTCTAACATACTCACTTGAACTGCAGCACTTCAGCTATCTGGCAGAAAACTGAAAGTGAACCTCATGAAATTGTAAACCCCAGTATTCCACACAATAAGAGTTATGTTAATTAAAGCGGTATTCAAGTGTTACAATTACCTTGTGTGGACACACCCAAATCAAACCTATACCCACCAGCTGTCCAATTTGGCAAGGACCATCTCAGTTAATCCTCTATCATCCCACTTTCCAGGTGCATTTTAAATGTCCCATCTTCTTTTCCCTCCTCTCCCCCTTTGTCTTCAGCTTATTTCAGTTGCTGCAAACTGAGCCTAAAGTGAAAAAAGGAGTTTATAATCAATTAATTCAGTGGCACAGGGGAGGAGAGTAAGGTTTAGCGCAGGAGGCTTGGCCAAATTCAAATTGTCGCAGCCTCTCCAAGCTTGTGTGTTCTTCCTTTAATACCTTTTGCCATCTTGTCTACATTCCGATTTTGCTTGACCTCATGTGTCCTGATTTTCAACTGCGAAATGTTGGAGAATATGCAAATAAATTTCAATGAGTAGAGAAGACCCTGCTCTGCTATGAAGTTCACTTGTAACTCTAGACTAGTTACACTTTCTCAGGTTAATAATAATAATAATAATAATAATAATAATAATAATTTTTTTAATGTAGGTTAATGTATCTGGGTCCACTTTTGGTGCCTTAAGTATCCTAAAAGCACCAGTTCCCTGTCTGATTTTGGAAGCTAAACAGGGTCAGCCCTGGTTAGTACCTGGATGGGAGACTGCCAACAAATACCAGGTGCCATAGGCTATATTTCAGAGGAAGGAATTGGCAAGACTACCTCTGAGTATTCCTTGTGTAAGAAGACCCTATAAAATTCAATCTCACAGGAAGGAAAGGCAAACTCCTTTGAACAAATCTTGCCCAGAAAAAAATCTAAGGATAGGTTCGCCTTGTTGCTGTTGTCTTGTGTCTTGAAGTCGTTTCTGATTTGGGGAGCCTATCAAGAGGCTTCCTGGGGCTGAGGGTGTGTGACTCACCTAAGATCAGAAGTAGGTTTTCATAGCTGAGCAGGGAATCAAATCCTTGTCTCTAGAGTCATAGTCCGATGCTCAAACCACTACTATAAGTCGGAAATGATTTGAAGGCATGCAACAATAACCTCCTTTATTTATTTACTTCCTATATGTTTCAAGGGATTAAAGGTCCTTTGCTGCTTGTTGTGAAAGTCTATTATTGGTTGTTCTTGTGTGCCTTCAAGTCCTTTCCGACTTACGACGACTCTAAGGCAAATCTATCGTGGGGTTTTCTTGGCAAGATTTGTTCAGGGGTTTGCCATTGCCTTCCCCTGAGGCTGAGAGCATGTGAATTGCCCAAGGTCATTCAGTGGGTTTTATGGCCTAGTGGGGAATCGAACCCTGGTCTCCCGAGTCGTAGTCAAACCTCTATGCCACATTGGCTCTCTTATGGATTAGCATCTACAATTCCCACAATACTGGAATTACAATTCCAGTAATTACAATACAATTTCCACAATACTGTAATTTGGGCACAGTAGAAATGTGATTGCGAACTAACTAAAGCTTGTATATCATACAACATTAGAGGAGGGAATTGGCTATGAGCCTGATGCAGAATACAGAAAAATTACTTCTTTGTCCCATGCCTGTTGGGGGTTTCCAGGAGTTGTGATTTGGGGAGCAGAAAATCTTTTGTGATTTGTGAAACAAAAAGAGTAATGTTTCCAGATTCTAGCCCAGTGGCATACAGTGCAACCAGTAGCAAAGTAGCAATGTTGGAGACTAGCTAAGTAAATGCCCATTGGACATCTGACATTGATTTTTAAATAACAGTCAATATGACATTGATATACATTAAGGTAACTATAGAGTCTACCTTAAGCCCTTAAACATAAATCTGTGCACTAGCATGAATATAACCATATGTCTTTATTGGATGTTTTTAAAATGTAAAGTGCAATACCCAATGGACAGTTGGATGAGCACTAGCTAAATAAATTATGATCATTATTGCAACTTGTTTAGCTTCCTGTTTTAATTTAATTCCCAGTTTAGCTAGGCAGGGCACTTTTATTGTATGATTAATGTTGTATGATATCCAAGCTTTAGTTAGTTCGCAATCACATTTCTACTGTGCCCAAATTACAGTGGAGGAATGAAGCCTGGGAAATGGACACCCGGGACCAAGAAAAAGAAGGGTTACCATGCTGTCAGTCCAGAAGCAATGGGAAATGTTAACAAAACTGATGGTTTGGACCACATGGCCAAGGATCAATTCAAGACAAATGGTGGAGAGGAGATCCTTCCCTATGCTAAGGTCTTCATTCATTCGTCTCAAAACTCTCTGTCCAAGGCTGTATCTGCACTGCAGAAACAATCCAGTCTGACACCACTTTAGCTGCCATGGCTCAATGCTATGGAATTCTGGGAACTGTGTTTTGGTACCAGAGCTCTCTGATAGAGAAGGCAAAATCTCTCACAAGACTACGATTCCCAGAATTCCCTAGCATTGGGCCATGACAGTTAAAGTAGTGTCAACCTGGATTCTTTCTGCAGTGCAGATGCAGCCCAAGTTGCAGGCTGCAACTAGCATGGAAAGGACTTTCTTGCTAGTGGCATGCAGATACATACCCTCCAACTATTGTGATTTGGCTGGGACAGTCTGTTTTTCCTTTGTCATCACACTTTTCCAGCTCCTTTTTAAATGTTCCCTCTCCTCCTTCCACTTCCCCCCTTCATCTTCAGCTTACCTCAGTTACTGCAAACTGGGTTCAAAGTCAAAAGTAGTTTATACTCAGTTAAGTCAACAGGGAGAGGAGGGGCAGAATCTTGCCCTTTCCCGTAGGCTCAGGCAAAAGCAAACTGTTGCAGCCTCTCCTAGCTTTTGTGTTCTTCTTCATTAATGACTTTTGTCACCTTTACTACACTCTGATGTTACTTGGCCACATGTGTTCTGGTTTTCATCTGTGACGTGTTGGAGGAAAGGCAGCTGGTGAATCCATTGCCACGGGGCAGCCAATCCATTCCTGTACAGAAGCTTTCCCAATGCTCAGCCTCTGTTGGGAATTGCAGCTGGATGGTTCCCATACAACTCAACCATGAAACTAAAAGTGGATTTGCTACTCCTCTGGCAACATAATATTCCCTAGTTACCCCTTCCCACCTGTGGATTGCTCTCCATGAGCATTACCTGCCTTCTACTTTGGTGTTGTTTTGGTGCCCAGGGACAAGCTTTATCTTAACTTCCTAGGACTTTTAATCAAATCTATTTTTGTAATCGGAACTCAAGAATTCAGATTGCTTTTTTTTTTTTTAATGTTTTTCACCTGCTGACTTTCTCTTTAAAAATGCTTCTACTTCAAATTCTCTGTTATGACTCTAAAGATAATTTGGAGGGAAGCATTAAAAAATGATATCATAAAACAAAAACCAACTCATACTTCTACTGCATGGCATGATGGTTGTCTGCAGCGCTTTGGAAAGCTTGGCTTTGGGGCTATAATTCCCAGACTCTACCATCCTGAGTCCTTAGTCAGTCCCACCTAGAGCAAACCCATGGAATAAATAGTTGAATAGTGAATCATTGCAGAGGTAAATCCCATTAGTTCAATGGGTCTTGCAACAGAAATAGCAATAGCATTTACATTTCTATACCACTTAATAGTGATCTCAGCACTCTCTAAGCGGTTTACAATCTGTAAGCCAATTGCTTCCAACAAGCTGGATACTCATTTTACCGACCTATACGAAAAGATGGAAGGCTGAGTCAACCTTGGAGCCCTTGAATCGAACTCACAACTTTGTGGCTGCAGTACCAACATTTCACCACTGCACCACTGGGGCTCTTCTATTTGGAACTATTTAGACCTGGGTGTTGTAGTCCAAAATATAAATAAATAACATTTCCATGCTCTGTATCTGAGCTGCATTGCACTGCCTACATGCATCTTTTTAAATCAACTGGGATGCACAAATGGGGCTTTACAGACTGCCAGAAATAATGCAGCTTGAGGCCACTTTAACTGTCCTGGCTCAGTGCTAGGGAATCATGGGAACTGTATATATATATATATATATATATATATATTTTTGAGACATTGAGCCTTCTCTGTCAGAGAGCTCTGGTGCCACAATAAACTACAGTTCCCATGATTCCTTAGCATTGAGCCAGGACAGTTAAAGTGGCCTGAAGCTGCACTATTTCTGGGAGTCTGTAAAGGCCCAAAGCCACTTGTTGTTGCTAATGATTAATGTTGTTCTCCTTATTGTGTGACTTCAGGTTGTTTCCAACTGATGGTGACCCAAGGTGAATCTATCATGGGGTTTTTTGGCAAGATTTGTTCAGAGTGGGTATACCTTTGCCTTCCTCAGAGACTGTGATTTGCCTGAGGTTACCCAGTTGGTTTCCATGGCTGAGCTGGGATTTGAACTCTGGTCTCCAGAGTCATAGTCCAACACTCAAACCACTGTTCCATTGTTGTTAACTGCCTTTGCGTTGGTCTCAACCCATGGCGACCCTATGGATGAGACATCTCCAGACCCCCTTGTCCTCTACTGCTCTGCCCAGCTCCTACAAACTCATATTCATGGACTCTTCTTTAATAAAGTCCATCCATCTAGCATGTGGCCTTCCTCTCTTTTTACTTCCCTCCACCTTTCCTAACATTATTGTCTTTTCCAACAATTCATGCCTTCTCATAATGTGTCCAAAGTACGACAGTCTAAGGGGGGATGCAGACGGCAAAAAAACGCCATCTTCAATCCCAGGAAGGGGAGGGGCAGCCGGACGCTGGGAGCTCCATCCCTTTCCTGAGGACGTCATTGGACTACGGCCCATCCGCACGACAGGCACTCCGATGACGTCCTTCCGGCTCAGCGTCCGGACAAGCTGAGCCGGAAGAGATGCCAAAGAGGTGCGCCACGCCTCTTGCGGCGCCCCTTTCACGGCTTGCGGAAGGAGCGCTATTTTAGCTCTCCTTTTGCAGGTGGCGAAAGGGACGATCGGGGCCAAGGTATCCGTCAGCCTCGGCCTTGATCCTCCACTTCCGGCCCGGCCGCCTGTCTGCATCCCCCCTAAGTTTTGTCATCTTGGCTTCTAGGGATATATCTGGCTTGATCTGTTCTAGGACCTATTTGTTTGTCCTTTTGGCTGTCCATGTTTGATCCCAGATACGAGCACTCTTTTACTATTTCTATTTCCTCATTGTCTAGTATGATTGTGTGTAAGTTCTCTGTGGTCATTATTTTTGTTTTCTTTATGTTCAACAGTAAGCCTGCCTTTGCACTTTCTTCTTTGATCTCCCTTAGCAGTTGTTCCAGATCGGTGAGGTTTTCTGCTCATATCATGGTGTCATCAACACCTCTCAGATTGTTGATATTTCTTCCTCCTATTTTCACTGTACCATACTGTACCATACTGGCTGTCATTCATATCTAAGAACTAAATTGCTATACATTGCTCTCCCCTCCTCTGTGTAGCAGCTTAATACTATGTCTACTCAAACGTAAAACTCACTGAGCTCAGTGGAATTTACCCCCCAAACCAATAAAGTTAGAAAAAGTCTTGCAACATTCTGCATCCGTTCAGAGCATATCCATGCATTGTCCATGTGTTAAAATGGAAAGCTTTGATATTTCAAAGCTCTGTTTTGTCAGTTCTAATATCAATTAACTTGTACCTGACCCCTTTGCAAAATTCATAATGCTCATCATTAACAAACCTGAAGAACGAGCAACATGAAAGCAAGAGAGGACTGTTTCAAAATTTCCAAACTTGCAATGACTTCCAAAATTAGCACATAACTCCTGAATAATTGTCACATATGATTAAAAAATACATAGTTTACTGCATTTAAATATGCATGCTCATTGCACATAATGGGGGGAAGCAGACGGGCGGCCATGGGCTGCCCCAGGAAGCTGCGCTGTGGGGCCAAGGTATCCCCACACCTCGGCCCCGCGGCACAGCTTCGCCGCCCCTGGAAGGAGCGCTAAAATAGCGCTCCTTCCACAAGTCGCCAAAGGTGCGCCGCAAAAGGCTGGCGGCGCACCTTCGGCGACTCTTCCACCGCAGCGTGTGCGAACGCTGTGGCGGGAAGACAGTGTCGGAGCCACGGCCGTGCAGAGGGGGCAGCGCTCCGACGATGCCTTCGGGAAGGGGTTGGGGCACCCCCCACTGTGCGGCTGCCCCTCCCCTTCCTTGCCCCCAAAACAGCCCTTTTAGCTTCCCCCCAAAGTTGTATAATGTTGTATACATAAGTCTGTGTGCTGATTCTGGCATGAACTTCTCTTCCATGTGATCTGATGTCATTTAAGAGTTGTCACTGATGTCACTTAAGTGACCTGGTGTCACTTAAGAGTTGCAACAACTATTTTTGTGTTTCCACTTCCAAATAATAGGAGGATAGACAATTTTCCTTAAAAAGGATCAATTTAGGTCTCAGTGCATTTGCTGTTGCAGCCAGAATAGACCCACCAAGTCAATGGGAACTTGTTAAGTCAATTTTTATTTACGTTACATTGATTCAGTGGGTTTAGTATATGTGAAACTAGCAATTGGATTTAGGTCTTACATTGGGATTGGAACCATGTGGACCTCCACCTGTTGCTGAATTGCAAATTCCTAGTAGCTCTACTCAGAATAGCCAGTTTTGAGGCATATAGTCGGCCCTCCATATCCACGGATTCAACCATCCATGGTTTTAAAATATTTAAAATATATATAAATTCCAAAAAGCAAGTCTTGATTTTGCCATTTTATATAAAGGACATCATTTTACTACCCCATTGTATATCATGGGACTTGAGCATCCACGGATTTTGTTATCCATGGGAAATTCCTGGAACCAAAACCCAGCGCATACCAAAGGCCCATTGTACTTGGAGTTACAGGCCAAGAACATCTGAACAGCCACATGATTCCTCCTACCTTTAAACTTTATGAATAGTATACCTTCCAACTGTTTAGGGGAGCATCTACATTGTAAAAAATAATACAGAGTTTAGCAGGGAAAATCCTAGTTAATGCTGTCACACCTTCTCAGCTGCTTTTAAAATGTCCCAGTTTCTATCTCCTCCTCCCTCTTTCCTTCATCATCCTCAGCTAACTTTAATTGCTGCAAACTGAGGTCAAAGTGTAAAAGTATTTTGGACTCAACTCAGCAGGAGAAAGAGAAGGGAGTAGAGCCTTGTCCTTCTTGTCCTTGTCCCAGAAAGCTCATTAGAGTCCCATCCCTTTTCTCAGGTTTCCCTAAACTCAGTATATGAATTCCAGGGTTAAAACAGTAGTTTTCCATATTCTTCCCATTAATAATCTTTGCCTTCTTGTTGCATGGCCACACCGTTTGACTGCATTGATCTGCCACACATGTCCTGTTTTTGTCCATGAAATGCTGGAGGGTATGGAATATCCAGCTTTTTTCAGGAATGGAAGTTTCCTTGCTAAAATTGCAAACCAACTCTGAATATTCCTTGCCTAAGAAAACCCTGTGAAATTCTTGGGGTTCCCATCAATTGACAGGGGACTTGAAGGCACATATGCACACAGTTTCCATGCAACTTCTGGTTTTTCTCCCTCATTCCCCACTCTTTCCGATTCTTTTTCCCTGCTGGATTAGTCACATAGAGGATACCAGAACCTGAAAAAAATCCCAGAATCCCCCAGCCAATTTGGCCGCTTTTAATGCAAAGTTTCAAACCTGGGAATGACACACAACCAGCCAGGATCATGGGAATCATTTAATCATATCCCAGTGCTGCATAGTGAATCAATTCCCCCCCCCCCAATCATGTATGATAAATTAAAGTGGACATTCCCATAAAAAGCTTTCATTGTGCATTTACAGAATTTCACTGAGATCTAGATGATAATTTCTGTTTTTACCCTTCCTATTTTCCCCCACAAATGATCTTCTGTCTCTCCCCTCTCCCCTTACCACAGAATATCCATTGAGGGAAGGAAGGTGGAATAGTTTAGCCATATGCTTACATGTTTTTAGAAGATGGGCTTCTTCAGATGTGAAAGCTATCTGTACGTACTTTTCCTTAGCTCCATATTTTGTAGTTAGCGTGCTATGTGACTTGCAATTGGAAAGTCATCACTGGCTTAATTTTCAAGTTTGATAGCTGAGGCACACATATATGAGGAGATTCTGAGGTCAGATGGAAAACGTTAATTGGAGGCAATATGCATTTTCTTTAATGTCTAGCGACTCTAGCCTGACTCTGCACCACTTGATCGGTAATACTAGGAGCTGTCTGTCTTGAAGTACCCATCTCAGGAGATGTGTATAACTGCCCCCTGTGGTAAACCATTGAACTGCAGCTGGCAGCTTCCTCTGTTGTTGTGGTTTTTGCTGTGTGCCTCAAAGTCATTTTTGACTTATGGCAACCCTAAGGCAAACCAATGTGGCATAGTGATTTGAGTGTTGGACTATGACTCTGGAGACCAGAGTTCAATTCCCAGCTTGGCCGTGAAACCCAATGGGTGACCTTGGGCAAGTCACATTCTCTCAGCCTCAGGGGAAGGCAATGGCAAACCTCTTCTGAACAAAACCTGCCAAGAAAACCCCATGATAGGTTCAGCTTCGGGTCTCCATAAGTTGGAAATGGCTTGAAGGCACACAACAACAACAAAGGCGATGGGGTTTTCTTGGCAAGATTTGTTTCAGAGGTGCTTTGCCATTGCCATCCCCCAAGGCTGAGAGAGTGTGACTTGCCCAAGGTCACCCAGTGGGTCTTTATGGCTGAGCTGGGAATCAAACCCTCGTTTCCACAGTCATAGTCCTACATTTAGACCACTACAACACACTGGCTCTCTACCTGCACTGAAATTCCTCAGCATCATCTTAACTAACATCATCCCAGACAGAATGTAGTCCTGTGACTCTGACATCATCACCATTTTAATCCTGTATCATTTGTAACATCTTTGCCTGATGAAGTAGCCAGTGAAGCTTTGAAAGCTTGCATAATGTATTCTAGGCCTTGGAGTTGCCCCCCAAATATCGCTGCTTGTGGATTTTGTATTTTGTTGTCCTGAACAATTTCCACCCTTGTGATGCTGTAGGTTGGATCTAGATCCTTCCCGGGTCAGAGGTTTCCACATCTCTTGTATCAGCTTCACACTGATAAACCTACCTTAAGGAACAAGGATAATGATTTCATTGGGAACATGAAACATCTCCTATGATGCAAAGACTGCAGAGAAATCAAGGTAGTAATGGGATGGAGGCAAGTGGGACTTGGAAGATCATGGTTCAGGCCAGGGGAAGGCAACCTTTTAAAGACCTGGGCCGGTCTCCCGTAGTCCAGGTCTCGGCTGGGCCGAGGGGGGGGGAATGGAAGTGCGCATGCTCACGCGCTCACGTGTGCCCTCCTCCGCCGTGCGCAACCCCCCGCTCACGCTGCCACTGCCGCCGCAACCACTGCGGCAGCGCGCCCGGCCGCAGCCACTGCGGCACATGTCGAGGCCGCCATTTTGGAAATCAAAATGGCGGCTGCGATGCATTTGCGCATGTGCAAGAGTACTGCGCATGCTCAAACGCGTCGCAACTGCCATTTTGATTTCCAAAATGGTGGTCGCTGCGAGCGCGTCCGCAGAGCGGCAAAAACGCACCACGGTAGCGGCGCGTGGCAGCGCTGGCAACCTTTGGCCTGGGCCGGTAAGTCCAGGGAATGGGGCCTTAACCGGCCCCTGGGCCGTAGGTTGCCAGTCCCTGGTTCAGGCAGTCTGCAAAGGCCCTTACTTGGAAGTGGAAGAAAATAGGAACTTTAGAAAAGACTGTTCTTTTTTAACCAAATCTTTAACAGTATGTCTTTAGCAAGTATGGATTTATGATATTTGAATGTTAAAAAGTGTAGGAATCTGGAAACTGTTCAAACACTTTTTTTACAAGTTGCCCTCCACTGTGGGAGGGTGAAAAGTGTGATCCATTTGTTTGAAGAAGGCTCCTCCTGAAATATTACTGAGATAATTGTGCAATTGTGGGTAACAGTATCAGAATCTCAACATTTGCTCTAATTAATGTTATTACTCTGCGCTCTCCAGCCGCAATAAACTTGTCACTCGGAAAATTACAAGCATTCAACGTTCAATGATATTAATGCTAAAAAGCGATGCCCAGTTTATTGGGCCAGCATGAAAAAGCAATCAATGAATTTCGTGATAACTATGGATGTGTGGACTGGCCTGTAATTAAGATTTGATTAATCTCTAAAACTCAGTTTAACTTAGATTAGACCTGCATCGATTTGTATTTCTTCACAATTACAGTCTCGATATTGCAAACTTCCCAGGTCATTACAGAGCTGATTATCACCCCTCAGAAAGGGAGTGGGGGAGTAAATAGATTGAAAGAGTGCCACTACACCATTCAAAGCATGCAATTGCACAAGAAGGATGGAGCAACTAAGTGGAAAGACAGAGAATATAAAATCAAATCATAGTAAATTCCCATGTTGTTGTACAAACCTGACTTTATGAGAGACATGGGAATAACAAAACATCCAGCAATGAACTGAGATGTTTGCAAGGGTCCTTCTACTGGAAGGTAATGGCTTCCGTGTCCCTGGGATGGGAGACAGAGTTCCCAGATCGCAGGGCTTGGCCTGAAGTTTAGGGTCTGGCCCCTCTTCCCCACTCCTTAGGGGGAATCTCAGCTACAAAATGCCACCTTGAATTGCATGTGTGCATTCTTAGTATACCAATAGAGCTGCTTCAATCTACAGAGGCAGAGTCTACTCTAGCTCTAATTAAAACTGATCAACAAATATGGAAAACAAAAGAATGACCCTGCCCCAGACACGAAATGCTCAATATACATTACAATCCCCTAGAAAGGGGACACCAGGGATTGCAGTAACTACAGGACTATTGAATTAATTTCCTATGCAGGCCTACTGCTGCTCAAGTTTTACAACAAAGACGATTACCATATGTGGAGCAACAAATGCCAGATAACCAAGCTGGGTTCAGGAAAGGGAGAGGCACTAGGGATCATATTACAAACATGTATTACAAACATACTTTGGCCAATGGAGCACACCAGAGGATTTCAAAAGAAAATCAGCCTGTGCTTTCTAGATTATAGTAAAGTTTTTGATTTTTATAGTTCATGAAAAACTATGGATCACTGTTAAAGAAATGAGTGTGTTACAACATTTAATTGTCCTGAGGTGTATTAGGGGAGAATACAGGATAGATGTGTTCTAGGCAATACTTCAGAGACCACAGCAAACTTTTGCTTAAAACTTGTAGGATAAGTCATCTGTCCTTCTTTCCTTCCTTCCTTCTATCCTTGAAAACAGCAGGTCTGAATGTAGCAATGGTGCTTCTAGATCATTCTCCATGCTATAAAAGTTAGTGAGGCGGGCCGCGAGCCATGTTTTTTCATCACATTCTCCAGCTATTTAGAGATCCAAATAATTTGGGGTGTAAAATGCTGAAGAGCAGAGAAATATGCATCGGTCTGGATCCAGTTGTTAGTCTCAAATACAGGAAACTGATTTACTCAACGGGATTTAAATAACCCTTGATTTCACCATTCAACAATTGATCCAATGAATCTGTTCTAATTGGGACAACCAAGAGGATTCAGGTCTACTTTCAGAGTGGCTCCCACATCAGCTGAAAGATTTTAAAATCTGGGATATTTTGGGTTTCTTTCAGCATGCCTGTGTGTGGGGTGTGTGTGTCTCTTGGTGAGTTGGGTTACCACAAAATGAGATTGGGGCCACACAAATGAGAATGCCATGGAGCCCATGGGCAACTCTTTAAGCATCCTTGAAATGCACCTTTTAAACAAAACTCAGCTGATTTTGGGTCCAGTTGTCCCCAACCAGGCCTGCAATGCTTTAGTAGTCCCAGACTACTGGGGTGAATCAACAGATATTTAAATTGCATTGATTCGATATGTCCAGTCCAAACAATCTAGAGAGAAGATCAACAAGGGAGCAAAGCAAGCCAAACGCGCCTGAGCTTTTCAATATTTTTTTAACAACAAAATTGCAATGTCAAAAGGAAGAGCCAAATGGCCATCTGTGTAGCATGGCTGTGATATCCAGAGAGCCACCAGAGACTTTAAAGAATAGAAGTTCCTTGCTTGTTCAGGGACTGTTCCTTGCAGGGATCGAATTGCAAACAGCAGCGTATTTTGCACAGTTTACAGTCCATCGCTGGAGGAAGATGAAAGCCCATCAAACGGCCAGAAATACAGCACTTTGACAGGAGATGTAATACTACACAAACGATTCCGTGAGGGCTGCACAAAGTTCTCACAGTCAGAGACTGTTATAAAACCACAGCCTGAAAGGGGAGGTTGGGTCTCTTTTGTTGTTCTTCTTTGCTAATTTTCTTTTCCTTTCCTAGAGCTGACAGCCAGTTATAAACATTTTTCTTGTGATTAATCTGCTGCCTATGAACCAATGGATTGATTCATTCATCAGTTAAATACAAATCACTGTGCCTGCTAGGGAATCATGGGAATTGGTTTTTTTCCTGAGACATTGAGCCTTCTCTGTCAGAGACTCTGGTGCCACAATAAAATACAGTTCCCATGATTCCCTAACCCTAACCCTTAAAGTGGACTCAATTTGCACTATTTCTGGCAGTCTGCAAAGGCCCTAAGTGCTCAGTAGAAAAGGGACTTTCTTTAATATTTATTATAAGTGACTCCATAAGCTTCACTTTAGGTGTTGTCTTCAAGGGCAGCCCCATACACAGTGTGTTGCAATAGTCTAGGTTTGACATTACCAGACCCTGAACTGCTATGTCTAGTTGATCCTGGTCCAGGAACAAGCATGGCTGGTGAGCCAACTCAAAACACTTTGAGCCATCCTTGACCTGCAACCACAAAGCTGAACCTAAAAGAGTCCCAAATTCTCTGTACCTGCTCCTTCAGGGAAACTAAATCTTCCTCCAGGAAAAGTCACTTACCTCATTATGGTCACAAGAACCATTAATACACAGAACCTCCATCTTCACAGTGTCAGCAATATGATGCACATTTATAAGGAAGGTACTCCAGGGCTGCATCCACATTACAGAAATAATCCAGTTTGATGACACTTTAACTGCCATGGCTCAGTGCTGTAGTTTTGTGAGACATTTAGCCTTCTGTGTTAGAGAGGTCTGGTGCTACAACAAGCTACATTTCCCAGAATTCCATAGCATTGAGCCATGGCAGTCAAAGTGGTGTCAACCTGGATTATTTCTGCAGTGCAGATGTAGCCCAAATGAACTTTACTCTAAGATTAGGTTGGGTATAAAAATTGTCAGGAGCTGTTGGATCTGTATGTAACTCCCTCTTCAGTCAATCACAGGACGACAAGTGTACAATAAGATCCAAAATCCACCCTACCTGAGAGACTGAATGAGATGTCCAATCCAGAAGCTGGAAGTAAGAATTTATAAGCAACATAAGATATTCAGTATTATATTTTTCATTGTCCTTTTGATAGTAAGATAAGAAGGAGATTTCGGATCCAGATTCTTGTAAGATTCCCAGCGTCCAAAGAAGAATGTGCCAACTATTCACTGGCAGGTGTGCTCCCATATTTTACTACCGGCTGGCTATTTTTACATTTTCGCCTCCTCTTAAAATTAGAAAGAGGGCTGTATCTGCTGTCTCTCTGGCCAAATTTGTAGTAGGCATTTTAGTTTTAACATGGGGTTTCTTAGCATGTGTTACGACCACCGTTGTGCATTTTCTAGCTATAATTATTTTGATGTTGGTACTTCAGCGAGTCTGTATCTGTAATGTTTTATGTCAAGGGTTGGCGTTACAACATTAAACTCATTTACTTACATAGTTTAACAATGACTAAAAGTTACTCTTTTTTTCCTTGTCACAAGGATGTTATGAAGTAACATTTCAAAAGTAATACAATGCGTGGAAATAAATCTATTACTGGAAAGAGCAACATTTTCCACTGACTCTTAAGTATTACTTTTAAAATGCATTTTTAGAGGACCTTTGAGAGAGAGAAAGAGAGAGAGAGAGAGAGTTTTAAGCTGTTACAATCTCAAGGCTTTTTATAGGTTGTGAAAAACCTTGAGCAACACAATTAGAAATGCATGAGACTCTTTGGGATGAGAACTTATATCAAGGAGACAGAAGAGTGCAACAGTTTGAGGCTGCTTTAATTGCTGTGGCCCAATGCTAGCGAATTCTGGGAACTGGAGTTTTGTGAGACATTTCGCCTTCTCTGTCAGAGAGCTCTGGTGCCACAATATACTCCAATTCCCAGGATTCCCTAGCACTGAGCTAGGGCAGTTAAAGCGGTCTCAGACTGTGTGAAAGGGATCTAGGAGTCCAGGTAGACCACAGGTTGAACATGAGTCAACAGTGTGATGAGGCAGCTAAAATGGCCAATGCAATTTTAGGCTGTATCAATAGAAGTATAGTGTCTAGATCAAGAGAAGTAATAGTGCCACTCTATTCTGCTTTGGTCAGGCCTCACCTGGAATACTGTGTCCAGTTCTGGGCACCACAATTCAAAAAGGATGTGGAGAAACTGGAGCGTGTCCAAAGGAGGGCAACTAAAATGGTGAAGGGTCTGGAAACCAAGCCCTATGAGGAACGACTTAGGGAGCTGGGGATGTTTAGCCTGGAGAAGAGAAGGCTGAGAGGTGATATGATAGCCGTGTTTAAATATTTGAAGGGATGTCATATTGAGGAGGGAACTAGCTTGTTTCCTGCTGCTCCAGAGACTAGGACCCGAAACAATGAATGTAAGCTCCAGGAAAAGAGATTCCACCTCAACATTAGGAGGAACTTCTTGATAGTAAGGGCTGTTCGACAGTGGAAGACACTCCTTCCTCGGAGTGTGGTGGAGTCTCCTTTTTTGGAGGTCTTTAAGCAGAGGCTGGATGGCCATCTGTCGGGGATGCTTTGATTGGGAGTTCCTGCATGGCAGAGGGTTGGACTGGATGGCCCTTGTGGTCTCTTCCAACTCTATGATTCTATGATTCTAGACTGGATTATTTCTGCAGTGTGTTTTGGACCTGTGTTTCACAAATTTTATCAGGCTGCTAGGTGAGCTGGAGATTTGCATGCAGCCCTTTCTTCTTTCCTGGAGCCAATCCCACCAAATCTAAAGAATTTGCACCCTTGTCTTTCTCTTGGGGATGAGAACTGGAGAGTCAGGGCCAAGCCCTGAGATCTGGTAACCCTACTTGCCATGTTAGCTAACGTCTTCTTCTATGGGTACCTTCTCTCCCAAGCCAGTGACTTCACATGACAGGATGGAATCTAAGCTCAGTGTTGAACTCGATGTTGGTTTTTGAGAGGTATTGCAAGCCAGAATGATTAGAATACCTATAAAATGCCCGCTCTATTAGGCCACCCTTTTGGAAATGAAATCACAAATGTCTTTTGGAGTCTTAAAAGGATTTTACAAGAATCCAAAGGACGCAGCCTGTTCATGTTGGCATCTCTGTAAAAGGCTGTCTGTGTTCAAAAGGAAGAATAACTCCCGAAGAGAAGTTCCTGAATGGGATCTCTTTCTTGTGGAGAACTCTATTAAAATATGATATTTAGTCTCAAAAATTGGGCCCTTTGAAAGTCTCTGGGTGTGATTGTGCGAAAAATTCCTGAGAACTCTCAGAAAGACAGGCAAATTAGTATTTGGCAAGTATTCAATTACAGTAGAAAAACAGACAGGACACAAGGGCTGGATATCTCTCTGTGCTCCTCTTTGGACATCTTTGTCCAACTGGCTGAGAACCAAGGCTGTATCTGCACTGCAGAAATAATTTGGTTTGACACCACTTTAACTGCCATAGCTCAGTGCTATGCAATTCTGGGAACTGTAGTTTGTTGTGGCACTAGAGCCCACTGGGTGACCTTGGGCAAGTCACATACTCTCAGCCTCAGAGGATGGCAATGGTAAAACCCCCCCCTGAAGAAACTTTGCAAGAGTGTTATAGGTTCACCTTTGGGTCGCCATAATTCGGAAACGACTTGAAGGCATGCAGCAAAAACAACTATGTCCCTAAGGCAGTGTTAGAGGTTGAAGAAGTTACATTTTTGGACTGCAGCTCCCAGGATCCCCCAGCCAATGTAGCCAGGCAGTGGGAGTGACAATTCCAAAAATCTGACTTTTCGAGCCCCTAGTGTCAGTCCTGGGTCCCACTGACATAAGACTTTGCCACTTCTCTTAGCTGCATGAATAGAGAAGGCCACAGAGAAGGTTTATAGGGATCGGACTTTGGAAAAATCAGTCACCCTTCCATATTCCAAGAAGGCGGAAGAGTTCTCTAGCGTTGGGCCTCTGCTTTGTGTTCCCCTATTGTGTCTCCTAAGCAGTCCGGTAAGCCCTGGTTTCAGAGCATGGCCATGCTCTATTCATAAGAAAATCTTCTTTAAACAATGGGACCACGCTGGCTTAGGGAACATGTCAGGAGTGTTGATCCGTGAAGAAAACTGGCCAATTTTATCCCTGTAGTGATAGTATAAAAGGGGGAAGCATAGGTTTTTCTGTCCAAAGTGGAAGAATAAAATTGAAAAGAAAAAAACAGGAAGAACATGGGAAGGGAGGGGTAGGGATCAATTCAGTAGCAAAAAATATGTGTCATAGGGGGGTTGCAGACTGCCAGAAATAGTGCAAATTGAGTCCACTTTTAGGGTTAGGGTTAGTGCTAGGGAATCATGGGAATTGGGTTTTTTTTTTCCTGAGACATTGAGCCTTCTCTGTCAGAGAGCTCTGGTGCCACAATAAAATACAGTTCCCATGATTCCCTAACCCTAACCCTAACCCTAAAAGTGGACTCAATTTGCACTATTTCTGGCAGTCTGCAACCCCCAATAGTTAATATGAAGACTTCTGAAATAATATTTGTCTTGGGAGAGATGGACATTTCAATCAAATAATATAATAATTGGAAAGGAGAGAAACTTCAGGGCTGTGGAAGCAATAGATTCCCCTTCTTTTTTCTGTTCCTTTCCTTTTTGTGTGTGGGGGTGGGGGGGTGGAATTAAGTATCTGGATTTTTATTTAACACTTTGAAGTGCTGAAATTTAGTTTGTACCCAGCTCAATATTTCTTTGCTATGCTTTTTCTCCAGCGAGCTTAGTGCAGCATGCCTGTGTCTGCTCATCTACATTTTATCCTCCCAACAACCCTGCGAGGTGGGACCGATGAAGAAAGAGAATGACAGCCTTGATTCCCTGGTGAGATTTGTGACAATACAGGGACTGGAACCTGGATTTCCCAAGTTTGACTCCAACTCTCTCACCGCTACACTACACCGACATACACTTGCAAAGGGCTGAGGAATCAGCAGTCATGTCAAGCCAAGGAATGTATGCTTCTTGCTTGCTTGCTTCTTTCAAAACAGAGTGAATTTTGGTTCTTCTCCAGGAGCATAACAGGTGAGATGGTTGGTGATGGAGGAGGGAGTTCTGGAAGCTGTATTTCATTTTCCCCAAATTGTGGCTGCTATACTTCGTGGATATGTAATCGATTTTCATTACACCATATTTAACCATGAGAGCCAGCATTGTGTAGTCGTTTGAGCTGTGGACTACACCTCTAGAGACCAGGTTCTAAATCCCTGCTCAGCCATGGAAACCCACCTTGGACAAGGCATACACTCTCAGCCTCAGAAGTCCCCGCAATTATGCAACCATGCGCTGAATGCATCTGTTGCACAATGGCCAAAACATGAAAATGTATAGGTCAGGGATCCTAACACTTTTTCAGCCGGGGGCCGGTTTCAGCCGGGGGCCAGTTTCAGCTGGGGGCTTCAGCCGAGGGCCAAAGGAAAAAAAAACTGGCCCGAGGTGCGCGCTTGCGCATGCGCATGTTTGCACATGCACACTACTCGGGCGCCATTTTGTGTTCCAAAATGGCGCCCCACATCACGCGTGCATGTGCACTACTCCGGCACCATTTTGTGTTCCAATTTGCACTATTTCTGGCAGTCTGCAAAGGCCCTAAGAGTGTGCAGAGGGTTCAGACCGCATAGGGTGACACTCCCCATACCAGATGTCACCATCCTCAAGGATGCCACTGCTTTGCTATCGCTCTAACTCCTGTGACACAATTCTATGGAATTCTGGGATTTGTATTGTGGAAGATCTTTAGAATTCTCTGCAATAGCACTCTAGGACTTCATCAAACTACAAATCCCAGGATTCCATAGGACGAACATATGGGGGTAAAGTGGGATCAAATGTGTAATGTGAAATAGACTAAAAGGCACAGCTGCACAGAAGCCAGCTGGAAAGTTGGCAACCCTCCATGAATTGCTGTAAGGCATCCTAGAAGATGAACGCAAAGCTTGTAGGCCTCCTTGGAGGAGCAACTATAGTTTACCACCTTGTACCACACTCTTGGCTTTTGTAAGGCTAATCTTTAAATGGAGGTGGAGAAAGCTTGAGATAAATGTGGAACATGTCTTCCGTAGCAACAGAAAGTCTTGGCTACAATAGGCAGAGAGTTCTGGATATGGGGTTGGGGGAGCGAAAACCATCCAGCTCTTTTTCTCAGCAGGAGCTTTTCTGAAATGTATACTGTCCTTTTCACCAAATCCTTTAATATTTAATATCATGCTAGGATGAAGTTTGATTTTTATAGTAAAAAAAATGTCAGCTTCCACAGTTGATTGAGTTTGTTAAAATGGCAAGCCGTTTCATTGTATTGAAAGTCATGTAAACAGATCAAGCTATTTACTAACATTTTTAAAAAGAGAGAGAATTTTTATGTGGAAACATTTTTCTTTTTTACACATTAAACTTCCTTCCCCTTCTTCTCTCCTCCCCACCATCGAAAATCAACTCAGATGGCTAGGTTCCTTTTATGTTTCTCCCGAAATGACAGATTTATTGTAGTCTGTAAAACAAGCCTCTGGATCTAGCAGTAAGGAGAATTTAAAAGTCAGCTGAGCTGAGCCCCCAGAAGTTTTCCATAAATAATAATTAGCAGCTCATTGTCGGCTCTATTTGGGGTTCCCCCCCCCCCCAACATGCCACATTTAATATAAATATAATAGCCATATCATGAGCCCAATTGAATCATGCCAACTTAGAAATGAATCTTGAGCTTTTAGTTGGGTGGGATAGTTTTATGTATGGATACACTGAAGTCTCCATCACACTACACAGTTATGGCACATTGATACCACTTATCTGTCGTGGCTCCATCCTATGAAATTCTGGGCTTAGTGGTTTCATAAAGTATTTAGCTTTCTGTTGCAGAGATTTCTAATGCCTCACAAACTAGAAATCCCTGCATTCTGTAGGATGTGGCCATGGTAGCTCAAGTTGGATCAAAGTACCATCACTGTGTATTGTGTGAAACAGGCCTGAAAGAAACACATTGTTGTCTCTTCCATGTGTTTACCCTTGATTCCTTCCTACTTTCTCTAGTACACATACTGATGTTTGTCATGTGTTTTATTTGTTATCACAGAGCACTGCTATGTGCGTAGTAATGACATCAACCAACCAGTTCCAATATTATCTTAGTTGTGCTATGCAATAGAAGACCAATTGTTTGCTCTGGAGGGTTGCAGGTACTTTTGGAATTTCACAGCAAAAAGGTACTGACCCCATGTTAAATATGTGCCCACAGAAGGCCATTGTTCTGGTATCATGCCCATCATAAAGCACAGTGGAGTGTAGGACAGTACTCATCTGTTATCCAATCTTTGTGTATCTGTGCCTCGAAATCAATGCAAAGCACATGTACCACACTCTTGGCTTTTGTAAGGTTAATCTTTAAATGGAGGTGGAGAAAGTGTGAACTGTGCACTACATTGTGGCCTCAAATCTTTTGTGTGTGTGTGTGCCCCCTATCCCCCCAAAACTATTTTTGAAAGTTCCCCTGATGCCTATTTGAATTTTTAAACCCCCTCCACAAAAAACCCTAGCCTCTAAATGATCCAAAATGGTAAACCAAAGCTCTTAGAGTGGTAGTTTACCTTTTTTCTGCCTCCTCAATTAAAAAAACCCACAAAACTGGCTGAAAATTGTCTAAAAACCTGAGAAGCTGGAACCAGACATAGGGTTCCAGTCACTTTCAAGTTATGTTTTGTGCTATTTTCAACTAGGATTTTGGTACTGGGATTGGCTAGGAAGACACAGGGGTCTTCAGTGCATGTGCCATCCCTGTTTTAAATGAACATTGCAAACAAAGATAAAGTGTTTGCAAGGGTTTACCTTTTTCTAAGCAGGGAACTACAACCTCCCCCCAATTATACTAATGTATCACAAAGCGGATACTGAGCATGTATGTAATCTGTGTGTGTACCCTGAGTTCTGTGTATCAGAGAAGCATCTTTGCGAAAGTTAACTGAGGGAGTGACCCACCGACTCTCTTTACTTTCAGATTCTGAGTAGTAGTCATGATATAACATTGATAGAAATAGGGACTGTAGTCAGGAAATCAGAAGAAGATTAAGAATGGGGAGGGCAGCCATGAAAGAACTAGAAAAGATTCTAAAATGCAAAGATATACAACTCAGCACAAAAGTTAGAATCATAAAGCCATTGTATCCCTAATACCATGGATGGATGTGAAAGCTGGACAGTTAAAAAAGATGACAGGAAGAAAATCAATGCATTTGAGAAAATGTGGTGCTGGAGAAGAGTGCTGAGGATCCCATGGACAGCCAAAAGGACAAACAAGTCAGTCGTAGAGCAAATCAAGACGAAAAGCTCCCTGGAAGAAGCCAAGATGACCAAACTGAGACTGTTATACATATCATGAGAAGAGAGGACTCATTGGCAAAGACAATAATGCTGGGAAAGGTAGAGGGAAGTAGGAAGAGAGGAAGGCCATATGCTAGATGGATGGACTCTGTTAAGGAGGTCACTTTGGGGATGAAGGGCTTGCAGGAATTAAGCAGAGCAGTGGAGGACAGAAGGTCTACTTGGAGATGTCTCATCCATAGGGCCGCCATGAGTCGAGATTGACTCGAGGGCAGTTAACAACTACAACAAAATATTAATTGCAGAATCAAAACATTTCTCTGAAACATGAATAAACTTGTTCATGGATCTTGTAGGCCTTGTACAGTTTAGCCCTTGTAATCTGCTATATGCAGAACTAAAATGGCAAAGCCTATCCCTGATCAGAAGTTACCATTTGTTTAGTATGGATGTTTGAGAACCAACTTAAATATTCTTTGACACATCTTCTCTTTTGGTTTCATTACACTAGCCTGAGAGAATATTGACCTAAAAGGGGAAAAGCAATTTTACGCTTAGAATACGCTTCAGACCAAATATGGCACTTTTTAATTAAATCGCCCATGCAAAGTGACTGCCTCTTTCTTGTTTGGAGACTAATTGATATCAAAGCTATCCTTACAAATCAATTTTTTTTCTGTCAAGAGAGTGGGGGAGGGGAGGGAAGGAGAGTGAAAATGTCCCCTTCCATCAGCCAAATTCTATAAACAACTGTATCAGACCTGTTTTTTGTATTATTCATTTGGAAGCAAGTGCCTGCTTTCCTTAAAAAGAATATACAGCCAAAGTATGTGGAAACCATTAAAGAAATGAGTTGCTTCTAAAAGTACCACTCCGTGGTAGCTGGTGGCATCCATGTGAGTGGGTCAATGAATCCATTCCAAATCTGAATCCAAACTTTAAGGAAATTATACAAGGTACTGAATTCAAGCCTCCAAATAGGTCCAGCTCCTTTAAAATTCCAAGTAGCACCTAGAACAGATTCTTTGTATGTGTGTCCCCCCAACATCGAAGTCACTACCCACCACTTGTGCCATTCATCCTGCAATCCTTGTTTGCACTCTTTTAATGAGACATAATGAAGAGGTCTAGCATCCCTACACATACTATTGTGCAAAATGTGGGGAGATTCTTTGGGGGTAAACCAAAAAGAGGTGTTAACATGTGAAAAATGTATTTGTTTTGCAAAGAAATTTAGATCCAAATTCTCACCACTTGAGCCAATGGTTAAACTGTTTCCCACATATAAAAATTGGAAGAGCCCCAGTGAGTAACAACCTCCTGCTCCCCCCAATACTGATTGTCCCTACATTTCAGTTGTCGAGTTTGGAAACACCCAAGATCACAAGCGGACAAGAATCCGGGGTTGCAGGAAACACATTTTCCATCCCTGGGTTTCATTGTCGACTGTATCACCCTGGAAAATGGAAGTAGTCATAGAATCATAGAATTCAAAAGGACCACAAGGACTGTAGTTCAACTCTTTGTCTTGCAAGGATGTACAACTAATGCACTCCTGAAAGATGCCCATCCACCACCCTTCAAGGCAATCTATTCCACTGTTGAACAGCTCTTACAGTAAAATGTTCCTCCTAATATTTAGGTGGAATCTTTTCATTTGTAATTTGAATCCATTGCTCCATTTCCTAGTCTCTGGAGCTGAAGAAAACAAATATGCTCCAGTTTCTACATTACATCTTTCAGACATTTAAAGATAGTGATCATGTCACCTCTCAGTCTCCTCTTCTTCAAGCTAAATATGTCCAGCTCCTTTAGTTGTTCCTCATAAGGCTTGGTTTCCAGATCATCTTGGTTGTCCTTCTCTGGACATGTTCCAGCTGGTTGCTGTCCTTCTTGAACTGTGATCCTCAAAACTGGACACACTGTTCCAAGTGAGGCCTGACCAAAGCAGGAGAGAATGGCACTACAGCTTTCCTTGATCAGGACACTATACTCTTGTTGATGCAGCCCAGAATTGCATTGACTTTTTTGGCTGCTGTATCACACTGTTGAATAATGTTTAGCTGGTGGTCTACAAAGACCTCTAGATCTTTTTTACATGTACTTTCAACATGTACTATCATCCATTCTATATTTGTGCATTCCACTTTTCCTGACTAAATGTTTGTCATTGTTATTGTATACCTTCAAGTCATTTCCAACGTACGGCAACCCTAAGGCCAAACCTATCATAGGGTTTTCTTGGCATGTTTCTTCAGAGGGAGTTTTCCATTGCCATCCTCTGAAGCTGAGAAAGAGTAGCGTGCCCAAGGTCACCCACTGGGTTTATCAAACTGGTCTCCAGAGTCATAGTCCAATGCTCAAACCACTATGTAATACCTAATATTTGTTCTTGCTGAAATTCATTTTGTTAGTTGTGGCCTAGCTTTCCAATCTGTCATGGTCATTTTGAATTCTGTTCCTGCCCTCTGGGGTTTTAGCTACTCCCCCAATTTGGTGACATCTGCAAATCTGATAAACATGCCTTCTATTCCATCATCTAAATAATTTATAAAGATGCTAAATAATATCAGGCCCAAGACAGGACTCTAAGGAAACCTATTTGTCACTTCTCTCCAGGATGAGGGGCAACCATTGGTGTACACTCTCTGGATTCAGAGGTTACTCTCAGGGTTCATTCCCACTATGATTTACATCAATTTGCTGATTGTTTTATATGTGCTTCGTCCCCATTTGAAATGGTTTCAGATGCTACTGCAGTTGTTCAGACTCAGTTTGAAGTGAGACAAATGCAAAATAAAAAATGCTCTTTTCAGACACTAGTTTTTTGGCAGTTCTTTTGAAAAAAAATCAATTCAGAGAAGTGTTCAACCAGTAGGAACGATGGATCTGATTCACATCTCTCCAAAGTCCAGCTCCCCGAAGTTGAGAGTGGTGAGCTGCATTCTCTTGGCCTTGCAAGCCCTCACCTGGCTTTTGGGAACCTGCTTTTGGGGCTGTTGTGGTCGTGGAGGACATAGGTGGTCCAGAGGGAGCGAGCCAAGTGCAGGACCTCTCTAACCTGGCAGCTGCCTCGGAGCAGTCGGGGGCACTCAGCTGGCTCAGCCTTGCCCGCTCCTCTGGGGGTCTCTCTGGGCGGGCGTCCTCTTCCTGGCCCCTCTCCCCCCTCCCTCCCTCCATCCCCAGTGGCAGAATTGCCTCTTCTCCTTCTCCTTCTCCTCCTTTCTCACCTCCTCCTCCTCTTCCCTCGCTTTCCCCTCTGCCACTGAGGAGTCAGGGGCTGGGTAGACCCTCTGGGCCAGGCCAGTGCGGCTGCTGGGCGCCCCATGGGCAGGGGATGGTGGATGGGAACCCCCCTGGCCTACCCCCCATGGGCTTGCCCCAGCACTGCCCCCCCAAGCCCCTCCTCCACTGCTGGTGGTCTGAGCCCTCTGACCCTTTGGCCGAGAGGGACCCCCATCAGGACAGCCTGGGGGCCAGGAGCAGACCCTCCTTCTTGCAGCCAGCCCTCCGTCCCCTTGGAGCCCGGCAAACCTGGTCCCCTATCCCCACCCCGAGCTGCAGCACAAAGGCACTCATTCCCACTCGTGAGAACTACATGGATTAAGGACATAATTCACTTCCATTGTGGGAACTACGCATCGGCCTTGATCAATTCCGTGACCCGTTGTCAATACGATTCACAAACCGGTGTAAACATAAGTGGGAATGAGCCTTCAGTTTCTCAAATCCCTGGGGAAAGGACAAAGTTTTTTTAGGAGAATTGTCATTTGCTGAGTGGTTCTTTTCATTTTTGTGCAAACAGTTTTTTTCTGAGGGTGGAAAGGACTCAGCTGCACAATGTCCCTGGAGGTAAATGTGGTCCGCAGGCTACATGATTCTCACTTTTGTCCCAGATGAGCCTGTGGTCTGTTTCAGCAGAGCTCTTATTACTATGCTCACACTGCTCCACACAACACAAACCTCCCTTTATCATTTTTGGGTCTGGAAGTCATGGGTGCACTTGATATCTTACAGCTCTGACTCATCTTGCTACATATTTCCCACTATATAAAATGTATCTGTAAATCTGGGAAGATGCACAGTTTCCAGCTCTTTCAGATAGTTACTCGATTTCTTACCGTCTCATCCATGGCTCAAGGAAAGAAAAATAAGAGGAAGAAAGGAAAGCATTCACAGCATTTCAAATGTAACTATACACTCAGGTCACTGAGAAACTCTGGCTTTTATGGCAAAACACTTAAACGTGGAGAGAAGCAGAACTACTTCAAAGTTTAAATAAATAATTTCCTTAGACACAGACTTTTCCAAGGGGTTCTTGAACAACTTGTAGATTTGCTAGCGAGGTTTTTTTTTTTAATCTCCTTAAGCAAAAATTTGGCAGAAGAGAAGTCCAGATCTGTCTCCCTCTTATGAAGCATCCCCTATTATATTATTTAGAATGGCTTGGCTCATTAAAGAAACTGTAAGGTATGGATATGCCCCTTTCATCATTCTTTTCTTTTCTTTCCTCTTTTCCTCTCTCCACTTAAAGCACATTCCTCAAAATAGAAACGTTTGCATTTCACCAAGAAAATGCACATATATGATGATTGTAAGAAGATCTTTTCTGAATCAAGCTCAAAACAGCCTTCTCTAACCATGTTAGAGAACCATGCAGCCGCCCCGATTGTTCTCAGAGGGGTGGGGTATAAATAAATGTTGTTGTTGTTGTTGTTGTTGTTGTTGTTGTTGTTGTTGTTGTGATGATGATGATGATGTGCCCTCCAGAGATTTTGGAAAAGTGAGGGCCACCATGTGCATACTGGGCCCTTACCCTTCCTGGCTTCTTAAAGCAACCAGAGAGGGACTGGCTGAGTGGGTAAGGGGAGCGACAAAGGCCTCACTGCAGCAAGGCAGATTTCCATCTTGTCCAAAGGAGGCTGTGGTGAGGCTGTTACTGAAAAGGACCACCCCAGATCCCACTATTTTGGATAACTATAGGTCAGTCTCTAATATTCCATTCTTGGACAAAGTTCTGGAGTGAGTGGTGGCCTCCCAGCTCCAGGGACTTCTGGATGAAATGGATTATCTAGATCCATTTCAGTCTGGCTTCAGATCTGGCTATGGGATAGCGACAGCTTTGGTCACCTTGGTGAATTACTTATGCAGGGACCTGGACAGGGGGAGTGTGTCCCTGTTGGTCCTGCTGGATCTCTCAGAGGCGTTTGATATAATCAGCCATGGTATCCTTCTGGGCCACCTTTCTGGGATAGCATTTGGAGGCATTGTTATGCTGTGGTTCCAGTCTTTCTTTGAGGGGCAGACTCAGAAGGTGGTGTTGAGGGACTCCTGTACGACTCCTTGGCTGTTGGCCTGTGAGGTCCCTCAAGGTTCTGTTCTGTCCCCCATGTTATTCAACATCTACATGAAACCATGGGGAGAGGTCATCCGGAGTTTGGGGTGCGGTGTCACCAATATGTTGATGGCACCCAATTCTGTCTCTCCTTCCCATCTGATTCCAAGGAAGCTTCCTCTGTACTGAACCAGTGTCTGCTGTCAGGACGTTTTCACACGGGGCTTTTGGAGAACGCTAGTCGGCCTCCGTCCGGCCCCACTCCGGCTCCATTTCCAGGTTGTTCACACGCGCGCGGCAGCAAACCCCGCCCCTTCTGGTGCCATCCCTGCGTCCGTCCGGCTCGTCACTCCGTGTGTTCAAACACATGGAGCCCTAAGTCCGGCCTCACTCCGGCAGAAAGGCCTCTAACTCCAGCTTCAGCAGCGGAAAGGTAATTCCGGGTGGCAAAAGGAATTAGCCTGCCGCCGCCGGAGCCATTCCAGAATCAGCGGCACGAGCCGTTCCGGAATGGCTTCAGCCGGCTTTAGGGACCCCCATGTGAAAACGTCCTCAGTAATGTACTGGATGAGGGCAAATTGAAGTTTAATCCAGACAAGACAGAGGTGTTCCTGTTCAGTCATAAGGCAGATCAGGGAACTGTGATTCAGCCTGTTCTGGATGGGGTTACACTCCCCCTGAAATCTCAAGCTCACAGCTTGGGTGTGCTCCTGGACTCCACTCTGAGCCTGGATGTCCAGATTTCAGCAATGGCCAGGAGTGCATTTGCACAGCTTAACCTTGTGTGCCAGCTTTGCCCATTCCTTGAGATGCCAGATCCAGCTACAGTGACACATGCCTTGATTACATTCCATTTGGACTACTGCAACACACTATATGTGGGGCTGCCTTTGGAAACTGTTCAGAAACGTCAGTGGGTTCAAAATGCCGGAGCCAGAATGCTGACCAGGCCCAGTTACAGGGACCATATAACTCCCTTGTTAAAACAGCTCCACTGGCTACATGTTCGTTTCCAGACACAATTCAAAGTGCTGGTCATGACCTATACAGCTTGGGTCCAGACTGTTTGAGAGACCATACCTCCCCTTACGAATCTGCAAGAGGCCTAAGATTTGCAGAAGGCGGCTTTCTCTCAGTACCACCAAAATCACAGGCTTGCCTGGGGAGGACACAGAGAGAGTCTTCTCGGTGGCTGCTCCCATCCTCTGGAATGCCCTTCCTTAGGAGGCTAGGCTGGCCCCTTCACTGCTGGTCTTTTGCTGACAAGTCAAAACATTTTTATGCAGGCAGGCATTTTGTATATAATACATAGCAGGGCGGTTTTTATGGAGCAGGCAAGTTTTTAGTTTGTTTTTAACTTTTGACTATTTTATGTGATTTTACACTGGCTGTAGATGTTTTAACAGTTTTGAATTTTATTGTGATTTTAAATGTTTTATTTGTGAGCCACCTTGGGTTCCTCTAGGGAGAAAGGTGGCATATAAATAAATAAATATATAAATACAACTCCAAGTGTCATCATACCATACCACTAGGGCAGCAGGTTGAGAAGGCTTTTCTAAATGATCCTTCATAAAAGCATCCTGAATTCTGCAGTGTTTGACTTCTGGCATTTACAAACACAGATGCATCTGGGGAAACCAAGGGGGGTTGCAGACTGCCAGAAATAGTGCAAATTGAGTCCACTTTTAGGGTTAGGGTTAGTGCTAGGGAATCATGGGAATTGGTTTTTTTCTGAGACATTGAGTCTTCTCTGTCAGAGAGCTCTGGTGCCACAATAAAATACAGTTCCCATGATTCCCTATCACTAACCCTAACCCTAAAAGTGGACTCAATTTGCACTATTTCTGACAGTCTGCAACCCCCCCAAGAGAGGGGGAAGCTGCCCACTTGGTGGTAGAGCTACAGCTTGTAAAAAATCTATTCTTGGACTATAGCTTTCCAAATCCCCCCAGTGAACATGGCCAGGAACTTTTCCAAGTTCAGAATAGAGCATCCACTTTGCAAGCAAGAAGGTAACAGGTTAAATCTCTATTATCACCAAATGGAGCTAGGAAATACTTCTCTCTAAAACCCTGGGGAGTTGCTTCCAGTCAGTCAACAGTCTAGAGCAGGGGTAGGCAACCTTTTTGAGCCAGGGGCCGGGTTGCTGTCCCTCAGACAATTGGGGGGCCGAAGCACCAAAAATAAATAAATAAATAAATAAATATTTTTTTAAAAAATTAATTTTTTAAAAAAATATGCATGCACACACTCTCAGCCTCCACAGGGGTTTTGCCATGGCTTTTCTGGGGCTAAGAGAGTGGGCATGCATATTTTTTTATTTTTATTTTTTAAATTTATTTATTTATTTTTGGTGCTTCGGCCCCCCAATTGTCTGAGGGACAGCAACCCAGCCCCCAGCTCAAAAAGGTTGCCTACCCCTGCTCTATACCGTGTTGGCTCAGATTGACTGGACCTTTATTCAGAATAATAATAATAATAATAATAATAATAATTTTTATTTATATCTTGCCCCTCTGCCAAGCAATCGGGGCGGCGTACAATAGTCACGACAACAAAACAAATAACATCAAAACAAATAAATAACATCAATCAAATCCTATCCCCCCTTCCCACCCAGAATCTTACTTTGACTGGAAACTTGTTGGTGTCACATACTTGTGTCAGTTCTCTTATACGTATGGTTTACCTTTCTGCCCACTGAGAAATGAATATGTTCAATTCATGTTTATTTTCTGCAGCTCCAGAGAATAGGACCCAAAGCAATGAATGCAAACTACAGGAAAAGAGATTCCACCTAAACATTAGGAAGAACTTCCTGACAGTAAGAGCTTTTCGACTGTGGGACACATTCCCTTGGAATGTGGTGGAGTCTCCTTCTTTGGAGGTTTTTTAACAGAGTCTGGATGGCCATTTGTCGGGGATGCTTTGATTGTGTAATCCTGTATGGCAGAAAGCAGTTGAACTGAATGGCTTTTGGGATCTCTCCCAACTCTATGATTCTTTGGCTGCAGGAACAGAGTCCCAGAAGAGTAACCATTACATGTGGACCTAAATCCTTTTGTTAGTCCCAACTAAAGGCGAGTTACTGAATCAATTGAATTTATGTACATGTTGATTCACTAGTCAACAATTTATACATTGTCTCTATACCAGTTGGTGCTAACAAACAGAATTCAAGCCATGCAGTTACACATTCTTGGATGGTGTATAACTGTTCATTAGTGCCTTCAGTTTACCATTTGATTCTCTGGGATTATAGAAAGCAGCCACTGTGCATTCCCCATTGCACAATGGGACAATAAGCGGTCACAATGACAGTTCCACAATCAGTTGAATGATTGGTATTCAGCAGAAAAGTGATGTAATTCAACCACCATGCATTTATGTTAATCTAGATTTACACAATACCTTCAAGGGGGGCACAATAGCTGAATGGTTAAGCAACTTCTCTGTATATGCCAAGCTCCAGGTTCAGTGACATCTCCAGGATGGGCTAGAAATGCTCCTGCCTGAAACTCGGGTAATAACAGGTAGACTGGATCTTTAAAACTGAGGTTGTATTGAGCTCCTATGGCCCTTAGCCTAGCTTTGTTGTTGTTGTTAACTGCCCTTGAGTCGATCTTGACTCATGGTTGCCCTATGGATGAGACATCTATAAGACCCTCTGTCCTCCACGGCTCTGCTTAATTCCTGCAACTCCTTAATATCCAAAGTGACCTCCTTAACAGAGTCCATCCATCTGTCATGTGGCCTTCTTCTCTTCCTATATCCCTCCACCGTCCCCAGCATTATTGTTTTTTCCAATGCGTCTTTCTTTCTCAGGATGTGTCCAAAGTACAACAGCCTCAGTTTGGTCATCTTGGCTTCCAGGGAGCTTTCCAGCTTGATCTGCTCTAAGACCCACTTGTTTGTCCTTTTGGCTGTCCATGGGATCCTCAACACTCTTCTCCAGCACCACATTATCTCAAATGAATTGATTTTCTTCCTATCATCTTTCTTAACTGTCCAGCTCTCACATCCATACATGGGAATAGGGAATACAATGGCTTGTATGATTCTAACTTTTGTTCTGAGTTGTATATCTTTGCATTTTAGAATCTTTTCTAGTTCTTTCATAGCCACCCTCCCCATTCTTAATCTTCTTCTGATTGCCTGAGTCCAGTCCCCATTTCTATCAATATTTGATCCCAGGTATGGGAATTTGTTTACTATTTCTATTTCTTCATTGTCTAGGTTGAACTTGTGAAGGTCCTTGGTAGTCATTATTTTTGTTTTCTTTATGTTCAACATTAAGCTTGCCTTTACACTTTCTTCTTTGATCTTCCTTAGTAGATGTTCCAGGTCTGTGCGTTTTTTTGTTAGTATTATGGTGTCATCTGCATATCTTAGAGTGCTGATATTTGTTCCTCCTATTTTCACTCCTCCTTCTTGTATGTCCATGCCTGTTTTTCTTATAATAGCCTAGCTTAACTAATATTATATAATAATAGAATCATAGAATCATCAAGTTGGAGGAGACCACAAGGGCCATCCAGTCCAACCCCTGCCATGCAGAAAATCACAATCAAAGCATCCCTGACAGATGGCCATCCAGCCTCTGGTTAAAGACGTCCAAAGAAGGAGACTCCACCACTCTCTGAGGGAGTGTGTTCCACTGTTGAACACTTCTTACTGTCAAGCAGTTCCTCCTAACGTTGAGGTGGAATCTTTTTTCCTGTAATTTGCATCCATTGTTCTGTGTTCTAGTCTCTGGAGCAGCAGAAAACAAGCTTGCTTCATCCTCAATGTGATAGCCCTTCAAATACTTAAACAGGGCCATCATATCACCTCTTAACCATCTCTTCTCCATGCTAAACATAACCAGCTCCTTAAGCCTTTCCTCATAAGGCATGGTTTACAGACCCTTCACCGTTTTGATCACCCTCCTCTGGACACATTCTAATTTGCCAACATCCTTTTTGAATTGTTGTGCCAAGAACTGGACACAGTATTCCAGATGAGATCTGACCAAAGCAGAATAGAGTGGCATTATTACTTACTTTGATCTAGACACTATACCTCTATTGATGGAGCCTAAAATTGCATTGGCCCTTTTAGCTGCTGCATCACACTGTTGACTCATGTTCAACTTGTGGTCTACTAGGACTCCTAGATCCCTTTCACATGTAGTCTCATTAAGCCAGATGTCTCCCATCCTATATCTATGCATTTCATTTTTCTGCCCTAAGTGCAATACTTTCTCTGTGTTGAAATTCATTTTGTTAGCTTTGGCCCAGCTTTCTAATCTATCAAGGTCTCCTTGAATTTTCATCCTGTCCTCTGGGGTATTAGCTATTCCTCTTAATTTGGTGTCATCTGTAAATTTGAGAAGCACGCCCCCTATTCCTTCATCCAAATTGTTGATAAAGATGTTGAATAGCACTGGGCCCAGGACAGAACCCTGTGGCAGCCCACTGGTCACTTCTCTCCAGGATGAAGAGGAGCCATTGCTGAGCACCCTTTGGGTTTGGTCAGTCAACCAGTTACTAATCCACCTAACAGTTGTATTGTCTAGCCCACATTTTATTATCTTGTTTGCAAGAATATCATGAGGGAACCTGTCAAAGGCCCTACTGAAATTGAGATATGCTATTCCCTTTGTCTATCTAATTTTATCAAAAATTAGTCATGACTTATTTCTCAGAAACCCATGTTGACTTTTTGTGATTATGGCATTGCTTCCTAAATGTTCACAGACTCTCTGTTTAATGAACTCTTCTAGAATCTTTCCCGGTATTGATGTCAGACTAACTGGGCGATAGTTGTTGGGATCCTCTTTTTTCCCCTTTTCGAAGATGGGGACAATGTTTGCCCTCCTCCAGTCTGCTGGGACTTCTCCTGTTCTCCAGGAGTTCTCAAAGACTATTGCCAGTGGCTTCGAGATTACATTTGCCAGTTCTTTTAATATCCTTGGATGTAGTTCATCTGGTCCCAGACACTTAAATTCATTTAGGTTAATCAGGTATTCCTGTACTACCTCTTTAATTATTCTGTGCAGCATTTCCCCTATTGTGTCCTCTGCTTCATTTCCCTCAAGTTGAGCACCCTTTCCTTTTCTGAGAAGACTGAAGCAAAGAAGGTGCTGAGTAGTTCTGCCTTTTCTCTGTCCCCTGTGACCATTTTGCCATCTTCTCTGCGCAGTAGCCCCACCATTTCCTTCTTCTTCCTTTTGCTATGAACATACCCAAAAAAGCCCTTTTTATTGTTCTTAACCTCTCTAGAAAGCTTGAGCTTGTTCTGTGCTTTTGCTTTTCTGACATTCCCCTTACATGTGCTAGCTATTTGCTTGAATTCCTCCTTGATTATTTCCCCCTTTTTTCATTTCATATAAATGCCCCATTTAAAACTTAGCTCAGTTGAAATTTCTTTAGTCATTCATCCTGATTTCTTGAGACACCTCCCATTTTTCCTTCTCATTGGAACAGTTTGAGATTGTGCCTTCAGTATCTCCCTTTTGAGAAACTCCCATTCATTCTGAACTCCCTTCTCTTTTACTATTCCTGACCATGAGATCACTCCCAGTGTTTCCCTAAGTTTGTTGAAATCAGCTCTCCTAAAGTCTAGAACATGTGTCTGACTATTCCTGGCTTCTCCTTTCCACTGTATAACAAACTCCAGGAGAACATGGTCACTCCCACCTAAGAATCCCACCTAAAGATATGTGATTGTTCCATTTGCATAGTAACTAACATGCTGGTACTACCATTTGCTACACCTCTGGTTTATCATCACAAAATACCTACAGCTTCAAGAGAAGAGCAAAACACCACTGTTTCCCACAGTTACCAAACAGATGCTTCTGGAAAGCAGGTCCAGTTTGGGGCATGGTCAAGTTTGGGGCTATATCAAGTTTAAGAGGCTCTGTAACATTGCAAGGTGTATTTTTCTAGCAGTTAGATAAAATCTAAGTTGTCTGTTAAACCTTAAATTTTTTTGATTGTCCACTTTTAGTTTCTTTATGTTTTGGAGAGGATTTGTGGAGGGTGCTTTAAAGGGGTCTGCACTGTCTTTTAATACAAAAGTATAACTATTGGAGGTATCCAGGAATGGGGAAACTCACTTCAAATAGAAAAGTGTCAACATAAGTAGAAAATCATTTAAGTCTATTGGCCACAAAATTGGATTTCTGGGCCACATGTGCACTGCAGGCTACATTTTGCCCATCTCTGCATAATGCTACACTTGGGTAGTTTGTGTGTAAATCTGGCACTAATAAGAAGCTTCCAAGCAGAACAACTCCCCCCTCTCTTTGTCAACTGGCGTGGCATCTTTGAATAGGACTGTTCCATGCAGACATCGTGGCTAATACCCCTTGATAGCTCTACCATCCATAAAGGGCTGGCCCAAGGTATTTTGGAGCCTGAAACAGAGCAAAAATTGTGTCCCCTCAGTCCCAGCCACACCACTCAAGGTGCAAAGTACTCACAACCAGGGAAGTTATTCTGGTGCACGAAGCAAAAAATCCCACAAACACTTTGGGGAAAGACATTAGAAAGAAGTACCTAACAATGCATGCCCTTTTCATCAATCCCCCTAACCTTTTGTTTAATAGCAAGGCCAACCCTACGCCTATAAATTGTGTTCCCTACCCTTTTGAAACCCCCTGACCCAATTCTGCCTCCCCACATCTCCTCTTAGCAAATTTCATTTGTTAAATATACCCTACATGACTAATGATTCTGCGTTTATCTGATCTAAATCTACTCTCCACCATTCTGTATGGGTGATCTTTCCTATGACAGAGGAGAAAGGAAAAAAATCTGTCTTATCTACCTTCTTCCTTTCCTCCCCTAAACTATAAACCAATCACTTTAGCCTTTCTTCCCAGGGAAGGTGCATGAGCATGATAATAAATTTGATTGCCCTTTTCTGCACCTTTCCCTGCTTTATGATGTCTTTTTCAAAAAGGGGACAACCAGAACTGCATGCAGAGTGTTCCAAGTGAGCATCATACCATAGATTTGTACAAGGGCATCATGAAGCTGTCACTTTTGTTCTTTCCTGTCAGCATCCTCAATAGTTGTGTCACTATAAAACCTGCCCACTTCACTCTCCACCCTGATTCTGGATAATTTATAAACAAGGCAAGTGGAAAAACCAAGAGACTGGATCACCTTCTCTGTGATGAAAGGTCACTATGGGGAGAAGCAGACTGCCCCAAAGGAGTGGCTTTTTGCTGCGCCTTGGAGCACCGGATGCCACTCCTTTTTGGGGTGGAAAAAAAGCACCCTTTTTGCTGCAGTAACGGCTCTTTCACATTTCTGCAGTGCGGGGCATATAAATGCCACATTGCAGAAACCGTTCGCCATCTGGTTGGGAGGGTGGCATGGCTCTGGCTTGAGGGCAAAGTTGAGGCATGTGCTGTGCAGTTGCCATGCCCCCACGCACCGCAAGGCTGGCTCTTACTGCTGGTCTACTTTCTACCAATGTTTGAGCTCTTTGGCCTGGATAAAAGATGTGAGGGAGGAGACATTCTGGAAGTGTATAAAACTAAGGAGGATGTTGAGAAAGCAGATGTGGCAAGCTTTGCTTCATCACCCATAATATCCAGAAGAAACCCCTCCAATGAAGATGAATTCCCTTGGTTAGTCCCCACTAGAGTCACACCCATTGTGTCAATTATTTAATAATAAGTCAAACCAGTACTCTTCCTGGAAGCCAAGATGGCAAAACTGAGGCTGTTATATTTGATCACATCATAAGAAAACATGACTTACTTGAAAAGACATTAATTCTTGGAAAGGTGGAAGGCAGTAGAAAGAGAGGAAGACCACACATCAGATGGCTAGATTCAGTTAGGGAGCTCACGGGCCTGAATCTACAAGACTTATCAGAGCAGTGGAGGATAGGAGGGCTTGGATATGTCTCATCCACAGGGTCGCCATGAGTCTGAGGTTTCTCAAGGGCAGTTTACAACAACAATGAGACATAGGCAAAATGCATTGATTCAACAGGTCTGTAGCTGGGATTAATAATGAGAATTAGGTCTTTCCTCATGCTAAGTCTTTCCTCATACTAAGTCTTTCCTCATACTAAGGACTTTCTCATAGCAACCTCCTGGCCTGCCACAATTGCACTAGTTTAAGAATAGAAACGTACCAGTTTGCCATAATTTCTTATTATGTTTTTCCACATGATAGCACTTTGGCATTATCCATGGCCATGCAATCTTTTTCCCACACTGCCAAACATCACCTTCTAGGAAGAAAACAAGTGGGACAAGCAATCCCAGCTGACAACTGCCTCCTAAAGATGGCTGCTGTGTGTGCACACAGTAGCCAGCTTCAGGAAGCTGTTGGTGGCATGAGGGAGGGAGAGGAACAGAATCATGGCCTTTCACACCATGTGACTGCCTGAGAAGTGGAACTGCAACGGAAGGGACTTATCACGCAAAGGCAGTAATGGAAAAGCAATGAGTTTGAGAGCCTATAGATGGATTTTACCCATCAATGAAAAGGTGCAATACAGTAACGAATGGAATGCAAAGCAGCAGCAGGAGGGACACAAAATCATGTGGTAAGTACCAGCCAAAGACTCTTTTGTTCTTCTACTTAGTCTCATGTGGTAAAGTCCTATAACAGAAACATACTGAGAAAAGTGCAGTCCAATGAGCAAAGTGATAGAACAACACTACATAAGAAAATGATACAGTCAGCTCTCCATATCCACAGATTCAACCATCCACTGCTTGAAAATATTTTAAAAATAAATAAATTCCATAAATTGTATTTAATGGGACTTGAGCATCCATGGATTTTGATATCCATAGGGGCTACTGGAACCAAACCCAGCAGATACGAAGGGCCCACTGTATTTTCAGGCTAGAAGAAATATGACTAAGGGGAAGCACAACTGTGATATATACAATAATGCATGGTGTGGAAAAAATGGATTAGAAGTAGTTTTGCCCTACTCTATGTCCCTTCAGTAGGGGGAATACATTGTGAGAGGACATGGGAGAGGTCCTTTTCAGTGATGTCACCCCAGTTATGAAATTCCCTTCTTTTGGAGGCCTGATTGGCACCAATGTGAGAATCATTTTGGCACCAAGTTAAAACCTGGCTTTTTATTAAAGCCTTCAGGGCAAACTGATTTTATTCAGACTATACATAGTTTATAGTTAAATAATTCAAGATTGTTTTCACTGGTTTTAAACTGTCTGTTTTAAAATTGAAAAACAATTTAATATATAGTCAGCCCTCCATTTTTATTTAATGTCAGCCCTCCGTTCCGGACCACCACCACCCCACAAAAACGGAGGCTCACCAATATTCAAGCCCCATAGGCTTGAATGGGATGTGCCCACGCAGGCACGTGCCCCACTGATTTTAACAGAGGTCGCCCCTCTATGAATATTCAAAACTGCTGATCTGTTCTTCACAAGAATGGAGGAGCAACTGTATTTTTAATCTTTTAAACTGTTACAATATTGTTTTGTTTTATGTTGATTTTATTGTAAGATTCCCTGAGATCTTCAGATAAAGGGCAGGATATAAGTGTTTTAATAAAACTTTAATAAAAGTTTTTCTCCTTTCTTGTTCTTATAATATTTGAAACCAGTAAGGTTATGGCAATGAAAGGCAGAGAGGGTTATCATGCTCATGTCCTGTTTATGGTCTTCCAATAGACATCTGTTTGGCCTCTGTATGAACAAAGTACTGGACTATGTAGGCCTTTTATCTGACCAAGATGGGCTTTTCGTATATTCCCATGTTCTTACTGCAATCTTAATTTAGATTCCTAGTCTTTGATGTATATTGTGTAGAATACATGGCAAACCTCATGCCATATTCATTTATTTTAACATTTAAGATATTTTTCTGCTGTTTTTCCAGTCTTAAAAGTTCTCTCCAAGCAGCTTACAAGCAAGCTTATTACAGATAATACCATAAAACAACATCCACTAAGTAAAACCAAAGCACTTAAAAAGTAATCCATAACAATCTTTAAGCTAAAAGAGCAGCAGAAAAGAACACAGAGTCACATCAGACAAAGACTCCAGTCAAGTACTCCAAAACTGGGAAAGAACATTAATTAAACCAGACATAAACCAAAAAAGTGACATGCCATGGCCTGTGTTCTGTATGATTGCACCATTCAAGAAAGTAGGGTGGGGTAAAGAATACAGCACCCCAAACAATGGTGCAACAAAAAGAAAATGTATGGATATAAACTGGCATTTGGCTTGGTCTAGATCAGGCCTGCACAACATATGGCCTGGGGTCTGCATGCGATCTGACAAAGGATTTTGGGCGGCCCGCAAGGATGTGAAACAACTTCAAGTCTCCTCTGCTGCTCAGTTTCTCCTGAGGAGAGGACCACATGGAGAAGGAGGAGGAAGGGCAAATACTTGCCTTGCAAGGCTCCTCTGCTGCTTGGCTTTCTCCCAAGGAGAAGGCCTGGTAGAGGATGAGGATGAGGATGGGTGAACACTTGCAATGCTCCTCTGCTGTTTGGCTTTCCTCCGAGGAAAGACCAGGTAAAGGAAGAGGATGAGGACAGGCAAACACTCGCCCCTCAGGGCTCCTCCACTGTCTGTCTTCTGAAGAGGAGGCCAGGTGGCGGGGAAGGAGGATAGGCAAATGCTTGACTTGCAAGGCTCTTCCACCACCCAGCTTTCTCCTGAAGAAAGGGCCAGGCAGAGGAGGAGGAGGTTGGAATTAATATTAATAAATATTAATTAATTAATTAATTAAAACCTATCTGTGGCCCAAAGATGTTTAACCTATTTTAGTTTTGGCCCATTTCTACTGCCAAGTTCTGCAGGTCTACTCTAGATTGAAGATTCCTTTGCATTCTCGAGTGCTATGAGGAAAGCTTTTAGCATTTGGATCAGGTAATGGGAAGATGGATGCATCCTTTACTTTGCCTCCAAGGCTCAACTACATCTCCCCCTCCCCCTTTCATGCTATTAAAGTCAGTAACGGATAATAAAGGTAGCAATTATTTTTGCATTGCCGGCTGTCCACCACCAAGGCTCTGCCCCCAGTCTCTTTTCTAAGCAGCATTCAATATTTATTCATGTATGTAAATTCCACCGGTCAAAATCTTGACACATTCACAGAGTCACATATTTCATTCGGTTTATCCCCTGTAATTGTTCCCAACTGCTCAACAGCTCTGAATGATGAGCTCCATTGAGAGTGGAAGGTACAATAAGTGTAGTGCTTGCTTTTTTCATAAATAATCTTCCAGGTTTGGAAGGCTCTAGACGACCTTGCTTCATTTGATTCCAGCATGGGGAGGCCAATCACTGAAATGGACTTCCATGATGAACACTTGATGAAGTTCCCTCTCCCTTGAACATTATTTTCTTTACTTGAATCAAGTATAGTGGATCAAGTGATGAGAAGGATAATATTGAGCGAAGGGCTATATGCATTAGTCAATGGACACTGATGACTCCATTGTCAGTGGTGTGGCAAATCTACTCTGGGTTTTTGTTCTGAAGTTTAAGGACTCCCTGAAAATAGGTTCATTACCTTGATTAACTCCTTAAAAATTTGTACTGAACCCTGGAGCAGATTCACTGCTTCCACTGACAAGCCATCAGTTGTCAAAATGGGCTTACTACAACTAAAACCATGATATACAGCATGAACAGCAACAACAGTAACAATATAGCATCACTACAATGCAAAAATATTATTTTATGGTAAATGATATGCATCCTATGCCTAAACACAGCAAGTGCCAGAGGAAGCCTTTAATGGAAAAGCCATTAAAGTCAGGACAGTCATGATCATACACTGGTACGCAAGGGAGATCACCAAAATTGAAGGGAAGTACCATGGTAAAATCTCACTTATTCCAGAATCCATTGTGAGAAGCCAAAATTAAAGACAAAGAGACATAAAACGTAAGTCAGTCTAGAGGTCAAGAATCCAAAATAAACCTATGGTCATGAAAAGTACTGCAAGCCTGGTAGAACAAAGAGTAGTGAAACACAAGAACTCTCAGCAACAGTAGGAATTAATAGCTGCCCGACCTTGAGATGCCTGGTGGTTAATTGATCAGCTTTTCATTGGAAGAGCCATTACTTCCTTTGCCGCTGTTCCCTTTCCTCTCAATTTGCTACAAAGTATGGGAATATCTCTCTACTGTCCCCCAAATCTAGCTGAAGTCAGGCCCATCTTTCTGAAGTTCCTCAACAGTTGTCTGCCACTAGCTGCTCAGATCTGGAACAGGAATCATCATCTGGATCCAGAGGTCTTTCAAGGTCTGATTCCTCTGTGTCAGATTCCATGGAGTGAGTTATGACAATGACCTATTATTATGACCTATCTCCAGCCTCAGATCCAATACAAGCATTATCTGAGTGGTTCATGAAATGATTTGGCTTGGCACAGTCCTATGTAGCGTGGCCACTAATGAATGACTTACCAAGAAAAGAAGAACATAAAATGGGATACAGCTTTGTATAAAATGTGGATATGCTAATAGAAAGGCAGATAGATAGATGCAAATGTCAAATACAGTTGGTATAATTTAAATATGCAATATACCTTCCTCCTCTGGGTAAGATTATGACCTACTGGCCTATGTGCCTGTAAAATCTAGGTGATAATTGTTGATTGTCTACCTAAGGTTTGGCTACAAGTTATTTGTCTTTGTCTTTAAACCTGGACTGGAAAGAGCAAACAGCACCTTCAGAGGACTACTCTCTGATAGCCCCTTTACAATAATGTATTTATTACATGCATTTTGTATCCCACATTTCCCGCAGTGAGCTCAGAGCAATACACATGGTTCTTCTCTTCTTTTACCCATTATCCTCACAATTCCTTGAGGTAGTTCAGGATGAGACTGAGACAGAGAGAGTTTGTTCCAAGGTAATACAGTGAGTTTCATGGCTTAGTGACTAGAATTTGGCATTCCATGTCCCAGCCCAAATCTCTAATTCAGTGATGGTGAACCTTTTAGAGATCCAGTGCCCAAACTTAAAGGTGTTCCGGCACCAGGTGGTAATACCCTCCTATCTCTCCATGTGCTGTCCAAAATGGCTTCACGTGCCAGAGATGGCAAACATGTCATTGGTTCACCAACATGGCTTTAATTACTACAGCACACTGTCTCTATAGAGGACCAAATCGCGGGGGGATTATTTATTGAGAATTATAGGAAACATCTCAAGCTGTCTCAGAGAGAGCAATTGTATTCCCCATTACCATGTACGGGTGTGAAAGCAATCTTCTCCATCTCAAATTAGTTAATCCCCCCCCCCCCCACTTTTTTCACTGTCCAGCTCTCACTGGGGAATACAGTGGCTTGGACAATTCTGACTTCAATGGTCAACTGTATATCATCACACTTAAGGGTTTTGTCTAGTTCGTTCATAGCTGCCATCCCCAGTCCTAGTCTTCTAATTTCTTGACTATAATCCCCATTCTGATCAATGAGTGATCCAAGGTATGGGAAATTATTGACAATTTCAATATTCTGTTCATCTATATTGAATTCCTGTAGCTCATCTGTGGTCATTATTTTTGTTTTCTTTATGTTCAACAGTAAGCCTGCCTTTGCACTTTCTTCTTTGACTTTCTTTAGTAATTGTACTAAATCTATGACGCTTTTTGCTAGTAGTATGGTGTCATCCGCATATCTTATTTTGTTGATGTTTCTTCCTCCTATTTTCACTCCTCCTTCCACTGATTCTAACCCTGTTCTTCATATGATTTTTCTACATACAGGTTGAACAGATAGGGTTATAAAATGCAGCCTTGCCTGACCCCCATGCCAATTGAGAACCAGTCTCTTTTTCTCCGTATTCTGTTCTTACAGTAGCTTCTTGCCTTAAGTACAGACTTCTCTGTACTTATAATATTGTAATAATATTGGAACAATACTCATTGGAAAGAGCTAATTATGATTACTTACCATGAAGTTGATGTTGTTATCATTATTATTATATTATCAGTTAACTTTCCTTTTTGCAGTGAAGGCTATCACCACTACTGCTGCCTACTTTTCCAATTCATCCATCATGGTGATCCCATGCTTGATATTTCCAAAGGTATTAATTAATAAAGTGGACACCCTCCTCCCTCTCCCCAGCTCTGCCAGCTGCTGTTTTGGCCTTTCCAGTGCAATTGATTTGACCTCCAAGGGATGCTGATGGGCATCAGCATATTCCTCTGACCACTTAAGTGACAAAGTCTTGAGAAGCAAAGAGCAGACTTGTTTTAAGAAGGATGAGTATTGACACTAGGGTCTCTCTTGTGTTTCAGCCTGCCAGTAGACAGGACACATATGGGGTGACACCAAAGGTGACCGACTCAATCATTCTGACAGCAAAATGAATAATTTCATAATGCAAATCGATATGGGGAAAGGAGGTGGGCTTGCTTCAACTCTTCCACCACTGCACCCCATCCTCATTTTCATTCCCCCCCCCATTCCACATAAGATAGAGGATTGAATTAAAGACCAAAGTGAAGACTATAGATCTGAAAATGATTAAACTACTAGGGGAGGGGAATGAAGAGGGAATGAGAGAGAGAGAGAGAGAGAGAGAGAGAGAGAGAGAGAAACAAGCTATACATAAACATGAAATATGAACTTGTACTAGGAAACCATAAAGGGAGTGATTAGAAAAGAAAAAGACTTTCCCACAATCACTGGAAGAGATGCATCCAGTGAATCAGGATAGAAGAATTCTTTTTTTTTTTTAAATATCATTTAAAATGTAATATCCACACCCCACCCCACAGAACACATTGAATTCCTTCCATGAATGTTAAGTAGTCAGTGGAAGCACTGATTGTTCTATCACTAAATCTGGAGGTTGTATTTACAATATGCACTGTACATGACATGTGTTCAGTAAAATATAATAAGTGTAAGTGTACAAGTGGTGAGACATGACATGATGCTCTTTATTATGTATTAATTTAAAGCCTTTTTTATCCCACTGTTTTGGCCACAGAAGTTCACAAGGCAGTTTATATATATTTGTAATGAGACAATCTCTGCATCAGATGTTTAGTCTAAAAAAATACAGGCATGCTCATTGGTTTCAGTACTACAGAGTAGTAATTCCACCCTTAGGTTTAATGTCAAACTTCTCAGCATTCGCTCTGGGTGTTATTAGATCTGCCTGGGTCAGGGGTAGGCAACCTTTTTGAGCTGGGGGCCGGGTTGCTGTCCCTCAGACAATTGGGGGGCCGAAGCACTCAAAATAAATAAATAAATAAATAAATAAAAATTAAAATTAAAAAATTACACACACTCTCAGCCCCAGAAAAGCCATGGCAAACCCCCTGTGGAGATTTTGCCAAGAAAACCCCAAGAACAAGTAATAACAACAATAATCAATATCATCATGGTGGGCGGCGGCGGCGGCGGCGGCGGTGGCGGTGGCGGTGGGAGGCCGGTCCAAAGGCCTCAGGGGGCTGCATTCGGCCCCCAGGCGGCCGCATTCGGCCCCCAGGCCTTAGGTTGCCTACTCCTGGCCTAGGTGCTTAACCCTATTTGCAACAGAGGTTCAGCACCTGGATAGCTCCTATAATTTCTGGAGGAGTTGCTAACACCAGAATAATCTGAGGAGGTGGCTGAGGATTGAGTTACCATTCCACAGTAATGGAGCTACCAGCCACAAGTGAAAAGACATGATGCATGTACAAAGGGGACAGGGAACAAGAGTTAAAACCAAAACCAGGTATCAGTTTTTCTAAGGCTCAGATGGGATACAAATATTTCTTGATGGAAGGGTGGTCAGCTAGGGAAGATCTGAGGGATGCCAAAAACAGCTGATCTCTCAATGAGGGAAGGTATCATTGAATCTCTGCACTTTGCTTCCTGTTCCTTGCCTTCTGCTTTGTGTCCTAATGTAGTTTAAGGCAATTCAATAGTGTCAGTAGCTGAAAAATAGATGGGGGTATGAATTGTCAGTTGTGGCTCTGTATCCATTTTTTCTCCTCGCTTACTGATATTCCATCACAGAGGCCTACAGGCCTCCCAGGGGCTGTCCAGGGTAAGAAGAAATGGATCCTAGTGACAATTAGAACTGTGACCTTCTGTGATTTCATTGTTGACATGAAATGACTACCAGTACAATCCTACATGTATACTTACTCAAGGGAGGTGGGCTAGAGCCAGTGTGGTGTAATGGTTTGAGTGTTGGACTACAACTCTGGAGGCTAGAGTTTAAATCCTCTCTTGGCCATAGAAGCTGACCTTGGGCAAGTCACATTTTCTAAGCTGCAGTGGAAGGTACTGGAAATCCTCCTTGGAATAAATCATGCCAAGAAAACCTATGATAAGGTCACCTTAGGGTTGCCATAAGTTGGAAATGACTTGAAGGTACACAACAACAACACAAAAAGTGTATGTGGGATTGCAGTCGTCCTGTCTTTTGACCAGTTGGAAGCCTCAGTAGAAAAAGCAGGTGATTTAAAATATTAGATTTTTAAAATGTAAGTACTAACTAGTGATACAAGGACTCCCTGAAACAACATCTCAGGCTCGGCCAAATTGATCACCAACAATGGTCCACCCTGGCCTCACATTGGGAGGCATGGAGATGCACTATCCACAATGCTGCAGCCTTATTTGAGAAGTCACGCCGAACAAGTCTCGAAGAGAAACAACAACGCAGAAAGAATCACAACCCGGAAACATCACCCAAGGACATCTTCTGCTGTGCTTTCTGCAACCGGACTTGTTTATCTTGGATTGGCCTTTTTAGTCATCAGCGCGCTTGCAAAAAGCATGGGATGAGTCCTTCCTGAATCTTCGTTTGCGAAGAAAAGCCAGAGAGAGACTAACCCTCAGCATCAGACAAAAAAGAGGCATTCTCTTTTCTGTCTTCTAACAGGATAAAATGCTTTTTCTGAGACAGTGCCTTCTGTTAAAATCCTGAGGACTAGAAACATGTACATATAAAAAAAATATGGACATCCACAGCCTGTGGTCTGATTCAGGAATGGCTCAGCCCATCGCTATGGAATAAAGTGCATCCCCACCCCATTTGCACCAAGGGGCTGCCACTGGATGTGTGATTTTGCTAAGCATGAGAAGACAGAGGAAGCTGCAGCCTAGAAAACCAGTTTTAAAAGCTGCAGCTGTATGGTCGCTTAGCATTCCAAAAGAAAACTTTTCAACATTTATTTACATGAGAGCTTGGCAGGCTCAACAATTAGTTTGGGGGAAGCAATTAACTTTTTATAACTTCCCACTAAGATTTTAGAGTTTTTATGGTTTGTCGTTCATGTGTGTGTGTGTGTGTGTGTGTGTTTAAGCAGATACTGTACACACACAAAAAGCAAACTACCATGTCAGAATATGACAAAAGTCTAGGATGTGTCAATGTTATGAATAGTATGTTGTCTTTTCTAAGATGTAAGAAGGAAGGGATGAGGAAATCGATTAAAACAAATAACTAAAGTACTTGCCACCTGCATTTTAATCTTTTGGAGTCCTGCCCATTTGTGTCATTGTTTGTCATCTTAAAGGAAGACTTTAACAGAAAAAACAACAACAATAATGACACAATAGCAGCAAGAGGTTTTTGATGCTTGATTTCTTCTTTGTTTTGACTATAGAATTTGATCATGGATTTATGAGTCTGGTACAGCAATTATTTGTGATTGCAGATGCCACAATACATATGACACTTTGCTGTCTTGCAAGAGCTTGTCCATTGACATCTATAGAAGCCCTAGTATATATGGAGCACTCCCTTCCCAAACTGACTGCTGCCCAGTTTAAGAACTATGTTCTGAACAATAACTATTAACTGATATTTATTTTTAACTGATTATTTTAACGATTGCATTTTAACCCTTGCATTTAATGTTTTGGAAAATATCTATACAGTCACCCCTCCATTCTTGCAGACTTGAAGTCTGCAGTTTTACATATTAATGGAGGAGCAACCTCCATTTAAATCAATGGGGTGTGCCCCATTCAAGCCTATGGGGGTTGAATATTTGCAAATCTTCATTTTGTGGGGGGAGGGGGCAGAATGGATCCACTGCAAAAATGGAGGGCCAATTGTATCTATATGAAAGAACTAGACAAGATCCTGAAGTGTAAGGATATATAATTAAATACTAAAGTTAGGATTGTCCACACCATTGCATTTCCCATTTCTATGTATGATTGTGAAAGCTGGACAGTGAAAAAAGCTGACAGGAAGAAAATTAACTCATTTGAGATGAAGTGATGGAGAAGAGTTCTGAGTGCTAAAAATACCAATGGATAGGTCCTAGATCAAATCAGGTCCAAACTCTCCCTAGAAGCAGAAATGACTTGTTGTTGGTTCTGTTGTGTGCTTTCAAGTCTTAAAACCCCACTCTTTAAATCCAGCAACATTTTATGCAAGATGTTATATCTATTATACAACAAAACAATTATCCTGTATCATGAAAGGAAGAAGGACAGGGTCAGCAATGTCAGTTTGGAGTACAGATTCATCCCACTGTCTGCTAATTTGTTTCTTACCTATGATGTGAAGCATCTTTCCTCCCCTCTGTAATTCCAAAGAGATATTTTATCAACAAAGACAGATTGAGAGACCCAGCAGATAAAAAGGACAATGTGTGAATTAAAATAAGCAAGTCAAGAGCACAGCATGAACTAAATGATGTCCTATTACTATTAATATTTCAATTGCTCCTTAAGATGAGAAAGAGGGAACAGAATGCTCCCAGAAGCTGTAAAGACACTGTCTTCTTTCTTTGTAACCTATTAAGATCGAGTTCTCCTGGCAAATGAAGAAGGGCATCTGAAGAAGTCAACCCAAGCTCAGTCATTCAGAGCTAGCGGGTACTTCAGGAATGTATTCAAGGTTCATTTTTTCCACCTATGACACCCATTTAACAGCAGGACAGCTGTTCATGGCAAACAAAAAAAAAAGATGCTTTTTCATGCAATGCACAGCTGGAGGATGGGATTTGTGATGATTTGAAAAGGAATTAAATAAATGCTTGTAAGAGAGGTCTATACTTGACTAGGAACAATGATATCTAAATAGAATCATAGAATCATAGAGTTGGAAGATACCCCAAGGGCCATCCAATCCAACCCCCTACCATGCAGGAACTCAAAATCAAAGCATCCCCGACAGATGGCCATCCAGCCTCTGCTTAAAAACCTCCAAATATGAAGGCTCCACCACACTCCGAGGCAGCATCTTCCACTGTCCAACAGCTCTTGCTGTCAGGAAGTTCTTTCCTAATGTTAAGGAGGAATCTCTTTTCCTGTAGTTTGAATGCACTGCTCCTTGTTGTAGACCTTCTGTGTTCAGCATAGCAAGGCTGCCATGTTGATTGATAGGAGAAATCTGGGAATTGGTGTCCTAAACCTCTCATTTTTCCATGCTGTGGTTTGGGGCAACTCTGAATGCAATTGCTGATTTCAAATAAATTTACAAATTATTCTATCAATGTAGGCAGTTATAAGAGCACATGGTAGCATGTGCCATGAAATCTATATTATGATTCTTTTTTCCCTCTGCTGATTGCCATCTCAGGATGAATAGAAGACCCAGATACCTATCAGCTGCTACTGTTGAGAGGTGAACAAGGTGAAGGATGGGTCTTGTAGGCACAGCTGCAGATCTGACTATACTCTTCCGACTTTGAAAAATAGCCACCGGAGTGAGTTAAGGGAGTCGTGTTGGAGCCTGGCTGTACTTGGATGGTGGTTTTTGAGGGGAAAGCTGTATGATAGGACCCAGCACCAGCCTGAATTAGACTTGAATTTGGGAGAGGTAAACCGGGATTTTAGACATGTGATAATCTCCTAAATTCAGTGCCACCTGACGCCGGGATTTTAGACATGTGATAATCTCCTAAATTCAGTGCCACCTAGTGCTAAGGCTCTATGAATACATTAAAGGTATTCCCCATTGACAAGGTTGTCAAGTCATGTCTGACCGACCATAGAGGGTGGTGCTCATCTCTGTTACTAAGCCAAAGAGCCAGCTTTGTCAGAGACTACTCTGTGATCATGTGGCCAGCATGACTGCACAGAACACTGTTTACCTTCCCACCGAAGTGGTATCTATTTATCTACTTGCATTTGCATGCCTTCAAACTGCTAGGTTGGCAGAAGCTGGGACTAGTGACAGGAGCTCACCCCATTATGCAGCACCTGGGCCTTGAACTGCCAACCTTCCAATCTTCTGATCATCAGAACTGGTGTCTTAACCACTAAGCCACCACATCCCTATATATGTATACATACACTCATCCCTACACATTTACTGGGGTTAGGGGCACAGGACTCCTGTGAATGTGGAAAAACTGCAAATAACAAGGTAAAGGTAAAGGTAAACTCACCCCATCATGAAGCACCCGAGCCTCGAACTGCCAACCTGCCAATCTTGCAATCAACAGAGTCAGTGTCTTAACCACTTGAGCCACATTATCCACACAAAATTCAAATTTAGATGTTGCAAGCTTTTGAAACTCCACTGGCATCTTCATCAGGCAAAGTGTTACAAACCAAACAGGAGAAAGACAATTGGAGATGTTAGTCAGATGCCTGCATTTTGTTCTTTCTGTCCTTAGTTGAGATGGTATGGGGAGGGTATCTCTTGCAGGCGGACCCCCTCCTCTTTCTGGCCAGATTTTCTGGGAGATTTTCAAAGTCTGGGAAATTTAAAGTCTATTTCCTAGATACTGAGGATGCTGAAGTTTCCACTATGCAAGCATCCTCCTCACTTTTGGAGGATGCAAGTGGCATTGCAGTTGATAGTGGGTAAGTCAAACGATCATGCAACTGAGACCCAACACTTTCAAGGAAAGATTTGGATGCTGCAAGAATAGCAAGAGAATGGGCCTAATACCCAACTTGCTCACTTGCAGCAAGAAAATTCCATTCTTAGAGATGATTTAAACCAAGCTACAAGCCAGACTAAGAGCAAGCAGAATATTGAACTGGCTAAATTGTCAGGAATGTAGGAGACTAGGCAAAGAGCTGCCTGAAAAATTAGAGATTTTGCAACAGGTAGAAGAACAGAACAAGGTCCTAAAAAGTTAAGCTATTTTCTTTGAAGAGCAAATCTGTCAGTTCCAGATATCCCAAAAAGAAAAAGAGGCCCCATTACATAAGAGCTTTAATGAGATCAGTAAAGAACTTAGCAAATGCCAGGCCAACTATCAAAGCTTGCAGAAAGAGCTGCAAAAGGCAAAAGAACAGCAGTCCAATTTTACTGAAATTCAGTCTAAACTGCTGTGCTCTGAAGCAAGAGAAGAAGAGAAAAACAAAGATGTATGGGTTGCAGATCAAAAGGAGGGCAATCTACTGCAGTTATGATTCCATGGATCATCCACTGATGTGTCCATTTTAGAGAAGGATTTGCAGAAGTGTATAGAGAAAGAGGACAGATGTGGGAAACAAAGCTGGCTGCATCAGAAGAAATACTTCAGAAGTATGAAGACCAAGTGAAATATCTGGAAGATGATGTAGAAAAGTTCAAGATGGAATTCCAGAATATGAAGAAGTTAAAAGAGTACACTTCTCTTTTTGGAGCAAAGTTGAAAAATCACTTGGCAACTGCTAACTCTGAACACCAGAATTATGTAAAAGAAGTTGAAGTTTTTAGAAAAATGTTACCTGAATCCCAAGAAAATTTGGATTCAACAAAAAGAAAAATACTCAAGCAAAGTCAGGAAATCACACAGGCTAGGACAGTGATGGTGAAATTTTTGGGGCCGAGTGCCCAAATTAAAAGGCCATCTGGTACCGGGTGATACTCGGTGCTTGGGGTGGGATTTCTGCCCTCTGGGTGCAGGACTTCCAGAGCGGGACTTCTTTCCCTTACCTTCCTGGGCCTTCAGCTGCCTGGGGGGGGGGAGGGTGAGGGGAGAAGAAGAGTTTTTAGAAAATGCGAAGCCATTTTCCATGGTACGCAGAGGGTGGGAGCGAGGAAGAAGAGGCACGCACCTGTTCCTCCTCCTCCCCCCGCACTGTCCCTGGCATTCAACCACTTCCAGAGAGGCAGCTGAAGGCCAAGGAGGGTCTGAAAGGAGAAGGAACAGGCACATGCCTCTTCCTCCTCCTTCCTCTTTACCATTCCTGGCCTTCAGCTGCCACTGGAGAGGCAGCTGAAGGCCTGGAACAGCCAGGAAGGAGGAGGAACAGGTGCGTGCCTCTTCTTCTTCCTTTCCACCCTTTGCGTGCCTTGGAAAATGGCTTCACGTGCCATCTCTGGCACGCATACCATAGGTTCACTATCATGGCAACTAGGGATTTGGTGTGCAGCTTGCAGTCTGAACTGGAAAAGCTAAAATCTGCTGGAAACAGTTCTGCAAGTAAAGATGTTCTCCAACTTCAGGAAACACTAGACAAGAAGAAAGAGTTAACCAAAGACTTGGGATGTGCAGCTACCAAACTTAAAGTGCTTTTGAAAGTCACCCAAGAACAGTTGGCCAAGAAAAGAGAAACTGAAAAATATATAAGAATGGCTTCAGCAAAAATTATGGCAGTCTTGTCAAATATTCTGACAGTGGGGGTATTACAGCTGAGCAGGGGATTAGTTTGATAGATTGGCTAGGGAAAGGGTTATTATAGAGGACAAGTCCCAGTGGGGAAATTGCAAAAGGTCACTGGGGTGGTGGTGGAAGGGTACAAAAGTCCTCACTTCACTTGGAGGACAATATTGCAACCCAGACTGCTGAAAAGTCTTGGGTCAACATGGACAATGTTATAAGGCACTGAGTTGAAGCAACCAAGACCCTGTGGAGAAAGAAAGGAATGGTACCTCCTACCATGCTTTGGGTCAAGAAAAAGGCCAAAGGGTAGGAATATGCCTAAATTAAGATCCTTCACAAAATTTGGAGACCTTGATTTAAATTTTTATTTTGAACTACGAATGTAATGGCCACTCTGTTGTATGACACTGTTTCACCATATTATTAGTAACTGATAATGTAGTTTATTCATTTATGACTCACCAAATCTTTGAATGGAGAAATGTTTTACTTTGTTGTTTCATAAATTGAAATTTGGATAATAAGATGCCATCCACAGATTTTGTTGACAATGGGGGAAATGTATCTTGGGGAGCCAGATGTCAAAATCTGGTTAGTCCAACTGCTTTTATTATGTTGTGGGGGGGGGGGGCGGTTCTGACAGTAAAACAATAAAAGCCTTTTGTTTCCACATACAAAGCTTAATTGACTGAGCATTGGAACCTGAACTGTTGGTTCTGACAGTTGCTATCTTGGCTGGAGCATTCTGGTGGCTGTAGTTAGAAAAGAAACTTTCCTAAGCTTGGTAAATCTCTCCCACTATCCCTTCCAAAGCCATGCTGAAATTGGAAGCAAAATCTCAGGAACACTTCTTTGGGTGTTTGATTGATATACCTGCACATAGTATATGCACTGCCCATCAAGTCAGAGAGGGTTATGTGCACATTTTAATAATATAATAATATAATTTATTTATATTTCCCGCCTCTCCCTACGGATCGAGGCGGGAGTACAAAGATAAAATGTACAAAATATACAGTAGAACAATCAATAAAAAAGAAAAACGTAACAATAAATTTTCTTTCTTATCAAACCAATACTGCATTCATATATCTATAGGAAAGGAAGTGCATGTAAGCATATGAAATTTTATTTTTTTTAATGGGCAGTATATGTATTTGCTTTGCTCTTACTACATGCCCTCAAGTCAACTCTAAGTTGTGGCAAGCCTATCTGAGGGTTTTCTTGGCAAGATTTGTTCACAAGAGGTTTGTCATCACCTTTCTCTTAGGATGAAAGAATGTGATTTGCCCAATGTCACCCAGTGGGTTTTCATGACTGAGCAGACCTTTGGAACTTGGTCTGCTGAGTCCTAGTGCAACACTGAGATCATGACATATACCTCATTACAAAAATACATGTGGGGAGTGGCACAGATTTGAAGAAGAAAAAGGTAAAATAAAACAACAACAGAAAGGGCAGATTTAAGGCACAACAAGGGATTTAGCCCATTTCTCTAGGGCCAAACACAGCAGTGGATGGGGGATTCCATGTTAGTGGGATGGTGAGTCCTCTAAGGGCTTTAACCTGAATGTTAAAAGATCTATTGAAGGCGCTGAAAACTGTCCCCAAATGGACCTAGCACTTTGGACACCTCTTTTAAAAAATCAGACTCAAACCTGGAGCAGATTTACCAACCTACGCACAAGGGAACCATCACCCATACTAGCAAAATGATCTGGTCCTTCATAGTTTATGCTGGTTTAACAGGTAAATAATGACCACAGAGGACCTACATAAGTTCAACCTAGACAATGAGGAAATCGAAAAAGTTAAAGATTTCTCATACCCTGGATCAAACATTGAACAGAATAGAGACTGAAGTCAAGACTTAAAGAGAGTAGGAATTGGAAGGGCAGCCATGAAAGAGTTAGAAAAGATCCTAAAGATTAAAGTAATACAACTGAGCACTAAAGTTAGAATCATCCAAGTCATTGTATTCCCCATCACCATGTACAGATGTAAGAGCTGGACAGTGAAGAAAGCCAGTAAGACTCAATCTGAGATGTGGTGCTGGAGAAGAATGGTGAAGATACTGTGGACAGCCAAAAAGACAAACAAATAGGTTTAGAGCAGATCAAGCCTGAACTCTCCCTGAAGGCCAAGATGACAAAACTGAGGCTGTCATACTTTGATGACATCATGAGAAGTCATGATTCATGAGAAAACACAATAATGCTGGGAAAGGGTGAAGGTAGTAGAAAGAGAGGAAGACTGTATGCCAGATGGATAGACTCAATCAAGGAGGGTATGGACATGAATCTACAAGACTTAAACAGAGCAGTGGAGGACAGGGAGTTTTGGAGATGTCTCATCCACAGGGTCGCCATGAGTAGAGGTCAACTCAAAGCTACAACAACATGAGGCTTCCTGAGTAACACCCCTGCAGTAAGCTTTTGGTGAGTTGGACCTCCACCTCACCCTTGGTCTGAAAGCACTGGCCTCTCAGGGACAAAATAGGGGGAAAACAAAGAAAGCAGTGTTCAAAATCCCTTGAATATTTGAAGTACAAAGGAAGCTGTTTGTGGTGACCCACTGCAATTTAGTATATCCACAGACTTAGCACCTGTTCATGTGTTGGGGATAAATGATATATATACCCAGTCACCAAAACATATCACTCAAGAATTCATCAGGTTCTTGCTATGTAGCAATGCTATGCCAAAAGCTGAGTTTGTGTTAGGATTCTTTTGGAAAACTGCAGATTTGAGCAGTTCAAAAGCTTGACACCTGGAGTTGACAGAGGTGGCTGATTCTCCCACAGTCTCAGTCCTAGAGATAGTATAAAATCAGGTGGGGTGGAGAAGGAGAGGGAAATAAGATACAATAAGATAAAATGAGGATTTAAGTGCCCTGGCAATGGCGTTGCTAGATATGTTAGCCCTATCTTTTTAAGGAAACTATATAAATCTTTGGGGAGGAATCAATACAAATAAAATATGGGTCTACAACCTGAGGGTTGAGAGGAATTATCAATGGAGGCAAATGCAGAAGATATACCATTTCTCCTTGTTCTCACTTGCTCAGGTTCAGGGCTGGAGCAAACATTCCTTAAATCATGTCCCGGTAAAGCACAGACTACATATTTTTCCCATTGCCATTTTTGGGCCTCTGGGGCCCCCTGCATCCTAGCTGGGGGGGATGGGATGGATTGGGAGGAAAGTAATTTCTCACAATTGAAAACACCCACAATTGGAGCTTTTGCTATAAAAAAGGGTGCATGAGCCCACAGTCCTCTAAGCCCACTAACCAAGGGACCAGGTTCAGATTCTGACAAAGGCAGTGAAGGAGAAGGAGAAGGGGTGTGGGGCCATACAGACGGCCCCTAAGGGGAGGCTCCGTGCCATACTGGGGACAATTCCACACTTCATTCAACCATTTTTTAAAATAAGTACCAAGAACAGCAGGAATTGTGTACCTTTGGCTCTCCAGGTGTTGCCTACAATCTTCATCACCTCTGACTGGCCCTGAAGAGTGTTGGAGTCAAAAAACATCTGGAGAGCTACAAATTCCCTACCCGCACATTAAAATAAACAAGTGTACTATTTATTACCTGTGTTCCTTGCATGATATCAGTTGAGACATGGTCAAGAAGAGTTAAGTGCTTTTTTTCTGGAAGTACACAGTGGGATAGTAACTAAACATGGAGAAGGAAGAAATCCATATTGGGTACCTTAAATCCAACCCAACTCAGAAGGCCAGCTATTACTGGGGAAGCCAGTGGGGCAAGCACTTCTCTGAAATACAGGGATTATAGGAGCTCAGCAAAAGAGTGCTGAATTAGCTAGCCTTGTCTCCAGTGGACTTAGCTTGTGAGGGTCTCTGGACAGAGATAGATGTGAAGCATGCTGGGGTTTTGTGTATACTGGGCTTGTGGGGAAAACTGCAGCTCAGTGCTAAATCAACCGTTGTCTCTGGTCCAACGGAAGCGTTTCAAAAGGGTCTGCTAGAATTCACAAGCTTAGCAGATTTCCCCTGGGATACAGAGCTCCAGTGGAAATACAGGGATGCAGTAGAATGTGCACATATGAAAATATGGGAAGAAAAACAGGATAGATAATGCAGTAATATAGGGTGGAAGATATGAGCAATTTTTGTGTCATGTAAGATGGATAACATATCAAGCTGTCTTCAGAAGCCAGTGATTCATGACAACTTTTCTTTTCCTGGTCTCTTTGCCCACACCCTCACAGCTTGTAAATTTACTGTTTAAAAGAAATTAATTCCTGTTATTCATTACAGTCTTTGAGAAGTAACTATTTATAGAATAATGTGGCTCAATGTAGAACATGTACTTATGTTCATCATATTGTTCATTACAGTTGGTCAGCCGTGTGCATTTAGCAATGATCCACATATGTTTCACTAAAGTGGTATTTAGTTTAGGGATTGCATAATGCAAGGAAAACATAACTCTGCAGGCAGTTATTTACAATACTCTACAGCGATGTATCATCTTGGCCAGTATTCTCAGCATTCCTCTTTTCTGGCTAACAGGAAAGGTGGCCAAAGGGAAGAAAACATGCCTTTCCCTTTTGTACAGTAAAGAATATTTGTTAATAGGTTTTTGTGGGTTTTTTAGGCTGTAAGGCTATGTTCTAGAGAAGAATGTATTCCTGACATTTTGCCTGTATCTATGGCTGGCATCATCAGAGAATGGTGGCATGGAGGTGGTGGGGTGTATTAAATAGACACTAATCTTCCTTGCATATCCTTCCACTCAGAGGCCTTGCCTCAACAGAACAATGCACAGATTTACATGCTAATCCTCTCAACCAAGGGTCACACAGTATATATATCCCACACACCTCCATGCCACCATTTTCTGAAGATGCCAGACACAGATGCAGGCAAAACGTCAGGAATACATTCTTCTAGAACATAGCCTCACAGCCTGAAAAGCCCACAAAAGTCTATGGATGCTGACCGTGAAAGCCCTCGACTTCACAATATTTGTGAAGGCAGCAAAAGGAATAGAGATCAGGATTGATGAATTACAGCAGGGGTAGGCAACCTTTCCCCTTTAAGGGCCGAGGGACTTCAGCTCCCAAAAGCCTCAGCCATGTTGGCCAATAGTCCCATGTTGGCCAATAGCTCCTGGGATTCTGGGAGCTGAAGTCCCTTGGCCCTTAAAGGGGAAAGGTTGCCTACCCCTGAATTACAGGGTAGCGATCCCTAATTTGGCCAAGACCTATGCATCACTCTGCATACATGGGTCTATGTCCCATTTTCCCATTGCAAGGCAACTGTCAAGCCCTTAGAAGGGCCCCTGTTGTTGTTGCTTTCCAGTGGGAAGGAGGTTATTCAAACCATGGACAAGCAGCTGGTCTCAGTTCAGTGGGGAAAGAAATGAGGGTATACTCTTAAACAGTGAACACTAGACTTTTCCCCTTTGGAAGCCAAGAGCAGCCAAATATTCATGGCCTGAATCTCCTCCACTTTCCCCTCCCCACTAGAAGTGATAATAGCAGGGGACCCACATAGGGTTTGACAGCTGCCAGGTGGTAGAAGATTTCTGGCTGGAGTACCTGGTAACCTAGGCAAGACAATAGCCCTATCTACCCTATGGGAAAAGGGAATTGCATATGTTCAAGCTGCATCACACACATGTAAGTCACTAACAATATGCCGGCCATTGACTGCTAATTTTTCAATTTTCCCTTCTGTTAATGTTCAAACCACCATGGCACACTGGCTGTAATCTAGTTGAGACTAATAGCAGGATCTAGGCCATTGTGAAATGGTTAGTCTTGTGGAACTCCATTAACTGAATATGTTCATTGTACAATGGCCACAAAATACACATCTGTAAGGGAACTTACCCATTGTGACACATACAGGATTGCAGCCTGTATCTGGGAAGTCAGTTGGAATAGGAAAGTCTTAGGTTTTGAGCTTGGGATCTGATACCAAACACTGAGCAGTAATTGTACCTAGAGAATCTTCATTGAGAGTCCTTCCTAGGCTGTATCTGCACTGAAGAAATAATCTGTCTTGACACTACTTTAACTGCTATGGCTCAATGTGATGGAATTATTGGATTTGTAGTTTTGTGAGAAATTTAGCCTTCTCTGTCAGAGAGCTCTGGTGCAACAACAAACTATAAATCCCAGGATTCCATAGCACTGAGCCACAGCAGTTAAAGTGGTGTCAATCAGGATTATTTCTGCAGATTTCTGCAGATGCAGTCTAGGAAAGACTCTCTTTTTCTTTTTTTTAAATTTTATTTATATTAATCAACTTTCCATACATTTTTATATACTTTTACATCTTAGCCGTTGTTGTTGTTTTTTTTAAACAAACCCCCCTAAATATCCCCTCCGTGCACCCCACCCCCGGAGCCATTTCCATCTTTATACTCCATCCAAAATCTTAACTCCTCCCGTGGAGGCAATTTCCCGTCTTCCATTCTTAATACATTTTCAATAAATTTTTTCCATATTTCATCAAAATCATTTCTTTTCAATAATCCTTTTTTCACTTTCAATCTACATGTTAATTTATCATTAATTGCTATCTTCCAAACTTCCTTATACCAATCCTCCAATTTCACACTTATTTTTGTTTTCCAACTTCTTGCTATAATTAATCTCGCAGCAGTAAACAAATTTGTTACAAGGTTTTTTTCCTCCTTCCATTCTACATCATTATATATTGATAACAATGCTATATTCGGTTTTCTATCTATCTTTATATTCATAACCTTTTCTATCTCTAATATTACTATTTCCCAGAATTTTTGTACATATTTACATTGCCACCACATATGTAGATATGACCCTACTTCCTGACAACCTCTCCAACAATATTTTGAATTTTCTTTATTTATATTATGTAATCTCAGTGGTGTCAAATACCACTTCCAAATCAATTTATAATAATTTTCCTTAATTCGCACCAATAAATTTTTCAAATGTCTTTGTTCCCAAATCTTATTCCATTCATTGTCAGAGATTTTGCATTTCAATTCATCTTCCCATATTTCTTTTAAAATAATTTGATATAGTTTTTCCCTTTTATTATCCATTAATATTTTATAAATTTTGCTAGTTAAGCCTTTCATATTTTCATTTTCCTCCATTCCTTTTCTTTTCTGAACTATTTGTTCAAACTGTGTATATTTCCCTTTTTCTATATTTTTTTTCTTCAAATTCTTAAACCATTGTTCTATTTTCATAAAATGTAACCAAGACATGTTTATCCCCCTAAGTTTTTCTTTTATATTTTCTTTTCCTATCTTTAATTCTATCCAATTTTCTATTTTATCTATTTTCCTTTCCTTTAATTCTTTATCTAATAAATCTTTTAAATTTTGGGGGAAAGATTTTTCCATTATTATTGGTGTTATTATTGAATTTTCATTCATTAATCCTTTTTTATATTTATTCCAAATTTCTAATATATTTTCCATAAATGGATTTCCAATTTCTTTAATTTCTTTCCTACTAATTTCTTTAAAAAATTTTTTCTCTATTTTCATATCTATCTCTTTTTTCCCCATTTCTAACCAATCTAAATCTGGTACGTCCAGCATTCCTTCTATTACATATCTTAAGTGGTTAGCTTCATAATATCCTTTTATATTAGGGAGGCCTAGCCCTCCTTTTTTCTGAGACTCATACCAAAATTGTTTATTTAATCTACATCTTTTCCCTCCATTACAATATATGTTTAGTAACTGTTGCCATTTACTTAATTCTACTTCTGATATTTTTAGTGGTATCATTCTAAATAGGAAATTTAATTTTGGTAAATTTTTCATTTTAACTAACGCTATTCTTCCAAACCATGATAATCGAATGTTCTTATATTCTATTATTTTTTTTTCAACTTCTCTCCGTAATACTAAGAAATTTTTCTCTTCCATTTCTTTTAAATCTTTTGTTATATTAATTCCTAAATATTTTATATTACTTTTTATTCTTATCCCTCAGCCTAGGAAAGACTCTCAAGGCAGCCCTACATTCTAGGTTTTTGTTGTCCTGTACCTTCAAGAGCCAGCATGGTGTAGTGGTTTGAATGTTTGACTAGTACTCTGGAGACCAGGGTTTGATTCCCTTCTCAGCCATGGAATCCAACTCAGTGACTTTGGATGAATCACATACTCTCCACCCATGAAAACCCTAAAGTTGTCATAAGTTGGAAATTACTTGAAGGCACACAACAAAACCTTCAAGTTGATTCCAACACATGACAATCCTATCATAATTCAGATAACAAGTGAAACCATCAACATCAACCCAGCAACACTAGGTATACAGTATATCTTAATTTGCTTAAAGGGAGGTAATATAACCAACATCTGGAGTGGGACTAGAATTTGAAAATACTATTTTATGGGATGTCTGCTCTTATAAGCCCTAAACCAAGAGGGCCAGTGGCTATATGGGCTGGTTATACTAGGAATGGTCGAACAAAAAGTAACTTTACCAATCCATGAGTGGGACATAGACATTTCACCCTCAGACAGAACTGAAGCAGTAAGAACTGCAAGTCACTAGTGTAGCTTTATTCTCTATTTGTGCTAAGCATTTTTAAGACTGCCTCTGTGCATGGAGAAGGGAGAATGGGACAATGCTGTGATGTACATTCCTTAATGTTGTACAGTCCTACACATGGCATCTTCACCCTTATCATTCATACACGTTCAACTTGAGTTTGGCAGAGGAGTGCCAACAGATAGGCAGCTGTGATTCCCCGCGTTCTCCTGATCCCTTGCAATCTCCTCTAGTACACCCTTCTCACTTTCAGTGCCAATAGTAACAACATCAATAGTAGTAGCCTCACCCTGTTATTAGCACCTGCTGCAATGTTGCTGCAGAAGTATTCCAGTCTCCAGGGACCCTGGGAAATGACATTTTCTCAGGGTGCCCATTCAAAGTATGACTGTTAAGTGCCATGGTAGCTACATTTACCCAGGCCTATTGGATTACAGTCCAAGAATCCCATTGAGTGCAATGCTCTCCTTGTATCAGGAATGTGTGAACTCTTAAGATATCACTCATTTCTTCTGGGCCACAGTAGGAGCTGCTGTGAAACATCTTTCCCAGATTCTGTTCCAGTAACACCACAAGGCTGCATTTTCTGAGCAAAGTTTTTCAGTACCCCCATAAGAATATGCCATTTCAAATAAATACCTCAATCCTCCAAGGCAAATGCAAAGAATTTTTAACATATCCAAAGCAAAGCATTTGTAGTTTTTAATGTGATGAGAAAGTGGACTTTTTTATATTAGGGATTTCCAGACATCACTAGCACCCAAAAGAATTTAACAATAATGATAACAACAACAACAACAACCTTGAGTAAAACTTACCAAATGATTATGAAAGGGCAAAAGACATTCTGTAGCTTATATCTATAGCAGCAGATTTTTCTTTATAAATAAAAATAAAAATTTAGCTTTTGAGTCCTGATGATTAAAACTTTTCATGTTTTGATTTTCCTACAATAAAAACTCCCCAGGTCTGGCTTGTTAATTTCCTGGTGGTCTGAGTAGATTATATGGTGATATATAGGTATTATAGGTCTAGACTAAAGCCCTCAAGTACTGTTGCTGTAGTTCAGTAACATTCCAGATCTTAGCCAAATGAAACCAGCAGCAAACTCTTTCCACATTTATGAAATGGGTCAAGAGATGAAATATGATTGGAAGCAATATCTGACAAGTTTAGTTCTGTGCGGTGTGTTATTTTAACATTAGAGAGTTTCTAACAGCACCTCAAGTGTTATTGCCTGATGCTTAGACAGGACCAAATGGTTTACTGCTTCCAGGTAGACATATTAATTGCAAGTTTAATTCCCATTAAACATTGGTAAGTTGGTGGTGTATGGCTTCAACACTTTTTACTATTACTGGGAAACTTCTAACAGGTTCTTCATGTTTCCACATCATTTTAACAAGCTTGACTCAATCTAGAGGGGGAATAAATCTGGAGAGCATTTGCCTTTGTTCATGCTCCGTGTGAGCTGTTTCATGGGTGATCCAGGCCATTCCATGTAGGTTTGCCATATGACTTTCAACTGGATCACAAAAAAACTGTCTCCACATTCAGACAGGATGCATTCCATCACACACCATTGAAATGAATGGGCTCTCCACAAGAACACTCTACTTCCCCTGCATCTTCATTCATCTCCACATATAGAAAAACATCTGGGTGCTTTGGCTTCATTCTTGGAGTCTTGTTTTAACTACTAGCATAGGTGGTGGCAACCATGTAGGGAGATACTCTTTGAAGGCAGAAAGAGTGAAAGTTCTTGGTTGACAGCCCAGTGTTGTGTGAGCTCTGAGCGTTGTGTCAATTGTGAAAATTTTGTCTGTGATGGATTGATATGGTTCCTTCACCCATCCAGAAGTTACTGATGGTGTAGTTAATGAAACCCATTTCTGATATTGGTCATCAGGAATGGATATGGGACAGGACACTTGAGATGAGGTTGTTGATTCTAGTTTTTCATCTTCAGGGTCTTTCACAGGTGGTAAATTATCCCTAAATTAGTTTCCTGAAGGAAGACTTCTTCTTTCAGACTAACGGACCAACACCACTTCTTCAGCTTTGCTGTGTGCTTTGGGAGAGATGCCCTTTTTATAGCAAGAGAGATCACATTGTTGTTGTCAATGTTGTTGTATTTGTATAGTCCTTTTGAGTGTTTGGATTGCTTCACATGCATCATCTTGATAAGCCTTCTGATAAAAACTATATTGCAAATGAGGAGCCAAGGCTGAGAAAATATTGACACAAACTATCCAAAGCCTGGGAATGTCAAAGATAGGTGTGGGTTAGGTATGTTCAGCTCAGCTATGTATACGGCTCAGGTCCAGGTTATTTGAAAGGCCATATTCTCCCTTATGAACCAACCCATGCTTTGAGATCTACCTTCTTTCTGTCCCACCACTCTCAGAAGTACATCTGATGGGAACACAGGAGAGGGCCTTCTCAGTGGCTGCCTCCCAGGCTCTGAAACTCTCTTCCCAGAGAGGTTAGACATACACCCACACCCCTACTTTCTGTTCACAGACAAGTTTCAATGGGCATTTGATGAGCGATTATAGCTGCATCTGCACTGCAGAAATAATTTGGTTTGACACCACTGTAACTGCCATGGCTCAATGCTATGGGATTCTGGGAATGGTAGCTTGTTGTGGCACCAGAGATCTACTCTGGAAACTGTTAAGGAAAATGCAACATGGGACATACAGTAATAGAAATAAAATATGTATGTGATAGTCACAGTGACTAAGCAGGAACAATCATGAAGCTACACAGGTGAAAAGGATAATGTAATTTGGAAGCCTTGAGAGCCAAGGACAAAGTTATAGAGTGTATATTGAAAACACCTGTTATAGGTTGCAAACACCTGAGATTCATTAAGTAGTCAAGGTAAAATGATGAAACACTTGGGTTGGTCTTAAGTATGGGATGATCTATGTAAACCAATCAAAATGAATGTACACACCCACTGGGTGGAAACTGACTAGTGGGTGGTGACTAACAATGGCTATAAGTGCAATGTTTGCCAATGCATATTGTGGTGTAGTGGGGAGTATTTTGGTGGAGTAGAGATTGTGATTTGTAGGGCATATAGTATTTATATATAGTAGAATAAAGTAGATCTTTTATATAAGACTACTGAGTTGTCTGGTGTCTTGAGGGAAGATACAAGAGCCAGAAGAATCCTGGAGAATAGGGTTTTTTTTGTGGGTTTTTTCGGGCTGTGTGGCCATGTTCTGAAAGAGTTTCTTTCTGACGTTTCGCCAGCATCTGTGGCTAGCATCTTCAGAGAAAATCCTGGAGAAGTTTGGAGACATCTCAGGAAGAAGAGAGAGAAGGCTTGGAGAGTTTGTCAGGGTCTTCAGCCTATTCTCTGAAACTCTGCTGCTTGGGAAAGAAGCATCAACCACTGATCAAAGCTGGTCAGCTCTGCTGCATAACAAGGTAGTGAGTTAGAGCCATAGGTGAAGAGCTACAACTCTCATCATCCCTGACATACCCAGAATTCCATAGCACTGAGTCGTGGCAGTTACAGCGGTGTCAAACTGGATTATTTCTACAGTGCGGATGTAGCTAAAATAAGGCCTGTCTCACCTAAACACTGAATTGGATCTTACTAATTGTTGTGCTGGTCTATGTCTGTGTGGGTCTCTCTCTCTCTCTCTCTCTGTAATGATATATGGTTTTAATTTTTTACTGTTTAATCATGGCGTAACTTTTTTATCTTGTGAATTTTAATGATGTGTTGTTGTAAGCTGCTTTGAGTCCTCAACTGGGAATAAGGCAGAATAGAAATACATATATGTTGAGTCTCTCTTATCTGGAATTCTGAAATCCGAAATATTCCAGAAACCAAAACTTTTTTTCATGGGTGGCTGAGGTAGTAACACTTTTGGTTTCTGATAGTTCAGGCTACACAAACTTTGTTTCATACACAAAATTATTAAAAATATTGTATAAACACTTCTGGTCCCAAGTATTTCAGATAAGGTAGACTCAACCTGTATATCAACAATGCCATGTTGTATACAATGGACTGCTTGAACTGTTTCCTTCTTATGGTTCTTTAACCGTAAACCTAACTTGTACTAGACAGCTTTCAAATAGTGAACCTTTCAAAAGGGGTATACATATATACCATGTATAATGGTACTTCACTGAAAGCAATTACAATTATTGAGAATGAATTGGTTCCATAAGTATACTGCACATAATGTTTTAGAAAGACTGAAATCTGTACTCCTGATATGGAAGAATAATGTATGGTTGAGTTGTATTTTCTTTTTCCTAAGGTGGCTAGCAACAAGTGGCCTTAGGAAGATGTATAGATAGGCTATTTTGGGGGGTGTACTGGCACTGCTTTAAGCCTGGAAGTAGCTTTGTGATTCTCTGCTTGCCAGCAGATCAACTTATCTGTTTGTAGATAAAGTAAAGTTACACTAAAGTAATTTGGTATCATCCAAGAGCACATTCATGGCAGTACTATCCAGGCATGTTTGCTCCTGGATGGAGAACATAAAGGTATTTTTTAAAAATGTCCCTAACTGATAACACAACATGCCTTTTCCAGATCTTGGAAAAGTTACTTTTTTGATAACTCCCAGAATCACCCAGCCAGCTTAGCTAGAGATTTTGCTGGCTAGAGCATTGTGGGAGTTGTACTCCAGAAAAGTAACTTTTCTGAGCACTGGAATTTTCTTTATTGTTGACGTTTGTGGTGGAATCATGCTTCTCCTCTCTCCCTCCCATTTGAATTGGGGCATTTTAACTTGCAAAAGGCTAAAAATGGATAATGAGTTTTCAGTCAATTCCTTTTGACTGTCAGTATAAAACTAGCATTACCATCCCACAATATCATTATACAATCAATAGCAATTAGTGTCTACTCAAGCTCAGGATTTTAATCATTCACATCAAAATACCCATCATTGCATTGTTGTATGTTAATATCCAAAGAGGCTGGGTTGGTTTACCAAATGAATGAATTCCATCATTCCACTCAAGAAATCTAGAAAGCTTTTAGGGAGAATACCATGCACAGCTGAACAAACAATAGCATCAAGCACCATCTTTTCATAATTATAGTACTTGGACACCACTATAAGTGCTATAACTGCATCCTATGTAATCCTGGAATTTGTAGCGAGGCACCAGAGCTGTGTAGAACAATGCTAAATACCCCATAAAACTACAAATCCAAATAATCCATGGCAATTAAGAAGTCTCAAAATGTTGTAATTGTGCAGTATGAAAAATAGCCAGAAAATGGAGAATTGTGCCCCTGGGGGAAGTCTTTATTTTAAGCTGGCTGCAAGGGATGGGGGCTTGTGGACAAGCCTTTGAGAGAATCTTCCTCTGAAAAAACTGGAAGTGAAAAAAATGAGCAAATGGAGGGTTGAAAATAAGTTTGGAACAGCTACCCTAGTGGCACGATGGTTAAATGCCAGTGCTGCAGCCACAACGTTGTGAGTTTGATCCCAGGGCTCCAAGGTTGACTCAGCCTTCCATTCTTTCATAGGTTGGTAAAATGTGTACCCAGCTTGTTGGAGGCAATTGGCTTGCAGATTGTAAACTCAGGGAGTGCTGAGTTCACTATTAAGTGGTATAGAAATGTAAATGCAATCACTAAATGCTGTTGCTACCCCCCCCCCCCCGGGATTATTTCTTGTACCTGCAGCCCACCCAACTTAAAACTAGACACACAGAGCCTGAGATCCTACACCAGGGGTAGGCAACCTTTTTGAGCTGGGGGCCGGGTTGCTGTCCCTCAGACAACTGGGGGGCCGAAGTACCAAAAATAAATAAATAAATAAATACAAATAAAAAATTGAAAAAAATATTTAAAAATTAAAAAATATGCATGCACACTCCCCCAGCCCCAGAAAAGCCATGGCAAACCCCCTGTGGAGATTTTGCCAAGAAAACCCCAAGAAAAGTAATAACAACAATAATATCATCATGGTGGGCGGTGGCGGTGGCAGCGGCGGCAGGACTGGCCTGGGGCCAGTCCAAAGGCCTCGGGGGGGCCGCATTCGGCCCCCGGGCCTTAGGTTGCCTACCCCTGTCCTACACCAAGCAGTGGAGTGTAATATTCTGCCCATGCAGTTTTGTGTCTTTCCTTCTCCCTGACAGTAGTCAAGTCACTGCTATCAGTGGGAAGGGAAGGGAAGCAGGAGGTAATTCAGACAAGGAAGCTGGTCTTGGCTTCTTCTTTGCAATTGCTTTCCTCTAAGACAGATATGGACGAACTGTGGACTATGGGCAAGATGCCCTTCAACTCTACTTTTGTGGGCTTTTGAGCTCCTCAGACCTTACAAGCCCCCAATTTTTTTTAAAAAAAACAACATTATTTTCAGGCAATTTTCCTTCTGAAACCTTACAAAAAGCTCCTAAAACGCATGGAAACATGGCAAAAAACCCACCCCCAAACCAACAAGCATCCCAGAACCCAGCACTACTGCTGAAGTACTCTTATTTTCCTTTGCAGTCCCTCTCAAAATGGCATCAGGAAGTCCTGCAATATCACCTCCTGCTACCATTTTGAGAGGGATTGTAAAGGAAAAAGTAAGCATTTGGGCTTTCTGTAGGGGTGCGCAGAATGTGGGCAGATCTGGGGAAGATAACATTGGCCTCCTGCCCACCCCCAGCAATGCTCTTTGCTGGTCAAAGAGAAACTGCAGTTGGAAAAGTTAACTGTATTTTTGCTAATTCTAGAAGGCAAATAGGTTTTGGAAAGGAAAATAAAAGAGAGAGACAGAGAAGAAGGAAAAATGAAAAGACAAACACAATTAATTGGTCCAGTGGTTCTAATTCTGACTCCTGGCTTTTGAGGGGAAAACCTATGGGAGATGAGAGGGTAGTATCTAACAAATCCTTCTGGAAAGGCACCTAATGGGCCACAAATTGTGAGCATGTAATTGTATTTCAACAGGAGGTTTTTATTACTGGAAGCAACGAGCAACATGCCTTTTCTCCTTATCTCTCAAAGAACACACAAGTCTGGACAAATATTACAGCTGCACTCAATTGTTCTTGATGGAGAACTCTGGGAAATCTGTGGGAGGGGGGAGGGATGTGGAGAGGTAGGGGTGAGATGCCAAAGTGGTTATCAGAGTCACAACACTTGATCGGTTCTGTCATCCAGGGAGGACATGAGACAGCTGACAGTAACTACAGCCCAAGGATATGATCACAGCACTGGCTGGCTCGAATGTTTGCTGCAGGCTGCAGTCTCTCTCCTCTCATGCACTGTTTGGGTCCCAGGGAAGGCTGCCAGGTTGCAACCTGAGCTTGGGAAAGTTGCTGGCCATGCTCACTTAGGAGGATTGTGGGAGCTGTCATCCAAAAGATGACAAAAGTTGCTCTGGCTGCAACTTGGATATATTCCTCATGCCTTCAAATGCACCACTGGTGTCTTCTTAAAAGCACCTTCATATTCTTATGTGCAATCAATGTAATCAATGTAATATGGATTAATATTTTACTTACCTCTAGGCTTCATGTTATGTATATGAGATGTATATGCTATATATATAAAATATGAGGTGAATTATAGGGTGGGTGGGATGTAATTTGTTTTTACTATTGTACTGTATTTTATTGTGAGCCGTCCTGATTGATCCCAAAGGGGTGGGGTATAAATAAATTGTATTATTATTATTATTATTATTATTATTATTATTATTATGCTTGTATTTGCAAAGCCATAGTAGTGATGGAAGAAACAGGAAGACAGAGGAGAAAAAGAAGAGATGATAAAACTTCATTCTAACACAAACACAATCTATTATATAAAAGGGAGTTGTCTAGGAAAGAAAACTCTCTTTTATATAATAAATAGTGTTCGTGTTAGAATGGAGTTTTATTTGTATTTCAATGGATTGTCAAAAAAGGTGAATAAAAATATTAATTAAAAAGCACCCTCATATTCTTGTACGATGTTGCCTTTCTGCTCAAGGGTTACATACCACAATCAATGCACAACTCCCCCCAGGTGCAACATAATTGATCTATATTCATAGAAGTGGTGGCCTCCATGTCAGTACAGTGGATTAATTTGGATTTTTAACCAGAATTCAAAGGCACTAAGGTGCTGAACTTATCCACCAAATGGATCCAGCATGCTGGATAGTTCATCTAAGTTCAGATTCAAATCTGGTGTGGATTCATTGCCCTTCTGATGGGAGCCACTGCTTGCCACTGGCTACTGTACACCTCTGCAAAAAGTGTACCACACAGATGCAACACACTGATATGTTGGTGCAATACACCAAAAGAATTCCAGTCTTGGACATTTGCCTCCTGAAGTAGGCTGGATAAGCAAGTGGCCAAAAGGTAGCATGTGAAACCAAGAATGTAAGAAATTACATGGTTTTGGAATGAGTTCAAAGGTCAGTGTAGAATCTCTGCATTGCAACCTGGCAATTTGTATGTTATTCCTGATGAAAATTTATATGTGTTTACTCAGAAGTTGAATTCAACAGGGTTTATTGTAGCTTTATTCATTTATGTAGGGATTACATATAACTATTATACAGAATTACCAGGGAGTGAACTCAATAGAACACAGTGGGTCTTGTTTCTGAATAAAGAAGCAAAACTGTACTGTTAATAAAGTCATACCTTGCCTCTTCAGAAAGAGGTTACAAAAACATCTTGAGGGCACCAGGTTGAAGAAAGTTGAAGGAAACCAGTGAGATTCTTGAAAATAAGAGAAAAAGAAAAGAAAAAGAAAAAAACGCTGACAGTGATGGATCTTACCAATCTTTTCTTACACTCAACAAAAGTGAAAGTTTTATTTACAATGGGAATTGGCTATAATATAAAACCTTCCAATCCAATGTGATTATTAAATGGTGGTAGATGTAGCCAAAGATGCTGGCCTTTTGTTTTACAGGGTCACAGTGACACACTGCCAAAGTGCTCTTTTGAAGGCACAACTTTACATCCTTTGGAAACACAGGCAGTGGACAAGGGGAGATTTGAGGCTTTGCCAAAATCATAGAGATGGGAATCATAACAGAAAAGCTGAGTCAGTGATAGGACATTAGGAACTGAATCATCACAATCTTTACAGAGGCTTGAGAGAGATATAGCCCAAACCTGACTATAAAACCTCCCTAATTTGCTTCTCCCCTATGATAAGGGCAGCTTGCACCAGTGTTTAACACACCAAAATATCACCAGAGGCTTGCTCAGCTAAGAATTAACAAAAACAAACAGCAGCAGCAATACCTCATGCTATATTGGCTGCTGAATAGCTTCCTTAATGGGGCAAATCTTACCACAGCCTTCTAAAAGTCGTCATAGATACCTTTTGCTAAAGCGTATTTTCTCAAGGAGATGGAGACAACGCTGTGAAGATGCACTCCTTCTTTATGAGGCCATCCAGACTACCTTCAAAGATGGACCTCAAAGGTGAGCAGGCCTGGTATCAGCATAGGGAGATGCAAAGGCAGCAGCATTTGACCAGGGGTCACTCTATTTCCTGAGCTATTCCCTTAAACCCACCCCCATGTTTCAATCAATCATCAAGTGAGAATGGTGTACTTCACACCCAGCCATTTACATCTGTTCACCAATAGCACTACCTAGTAAATTCACCAAGGCAGGGGATAGGAAGAATTATGGACTGGATATATTGAAGAAAGAAGGTGTCAAATCTTGTATCGAGTAACCAGCAGAAATAGGCAAGTCATTAGTCCTTGTTGTTTCACCACTATGTTTTTTTAGACTTGTGTATTTAGGCTTTGTTGTTTCCTTCCAACCTACCCATGGAGGTCAATTTCTCCTTCTTCAAGGAAGATTATGACCAAAAGCATACATCGGGGTTACATAGCATAAACCTCTACATTCAGAGTCATGCATCGATTGTGGTAAATGTCAACTTTTTTCAACTGACTGTATGCCCAAATGCATGCACATACATGCAACATGTGCCTCTGGATACACAATGGTACTGCATATACTTCTCTGCTTCACTGAATGTAAATTTTTTGCATTGGAAAAAATGTCCAATTGCTTCTGCAGGGTAACTTACACATGCATCAGATATCAACAGGATTCTAGCCAGGTTCTTTATTTCTTTTATCCGAGAAGAGCGAAACCCTGTGGGGTAGGACAGCTTGGAGCGGGGGGGGGGGGGCAGGAAGGATGTGCCTCCAAACAAGGAGTTCGTTCCCCACATGTCTCCCTTATTTGTAAACTCTTGTCATTACTTGTAGGAAGGACTTTTTTGACATATACAAATGCATTCTTATATTATGATCTGGGTTGGTCAGTGATTGTAATACATAGCTTCTGGGATGCATACATCTCCAAGCTGTCCCCTCTCCCCAATTGCAGTGCAGTACAGCTCACCCACCTAGAAATAAAGTTTATCAATGGGTCCCATCTCCAGTAATGGCTGCTACACTACACCATGCATTGCTGCCAATTGTAGAGGCTCCTGAAACCAAGAATAGATTATTCTGTAATATATCACATTTCCTATCCTTGGATGGGTTGCCTGAGACAATATATATACATAGCTATAGTCACAGCCATATCATTTACCTAATTGGAGCATCCAGAGTAATTATTTCTGTTTCAATCATAAGTTCACATTGCACTAACCTGTTGTGCTCATAGCATGAATACTACATACTCTTTTAGGATAAGGGTTCAAGACAATGCTCACAGAGATTTGAAAACAAAGGGAGGCCGAGGTCTGGGTACTAAGAGATGGAATATCTCCTTCTTATCCTCCATCTTCTTTAGTTACATTCCTAACATGGCCTTGAACCAAGTTCTTCCTCAACTTTCCTGGTGTCATGCCCTTCTTGTCCTCTTGAGTCTGAGGAATCAGAGGAAGAGGCTGAGAGCCCAGGGAGCATGCCAGAGCAGCCCTAGGAGGTGGGTCTGCAACCAGCACACGACCCTAGCTCCCAGAAGCTGCTAAAAACAAGTTCACAACAGCTTCCACCCCCAGAGGACAAAACTTACCAGTACCTACCCCAACAGAGAGACACCAGGAAAGGGACAGATATGGGTGTTTTTGAAAAGAAGCAGAGTAACTGCAAGATCCAGATGGGCTATAACTATGCCAGCACTTCCCACAGTCCATCATTGCTGACAACTATCCATCTTCCTTGTGAGAAATTTTGCTGTTGCCTTGTTACTGGATTGAATGTTGGTTGCCTTGAACTCTTCTTCTGTTTGAACTCTCCTTCTGACTACTCCTTCTGTTTACCCTTTTGTACTGCTGTATTGGATGGACTGCTGTCTCATGAATGACCTGGACTGGATGAAATGACCACTGCTTTCTCTGCAACCTCCTTGGAGCCAAGCTGTTTCTCTCTCTCTCCTTGCTTAAAGCACTGAAGTTTGGAGCTGGGAGTTTGGCTAGCTTCCCGTGGGCAAAACAGGACACCTGCACTTCAGAGGAGAGACATGTTGACTCTAGGTGAATGGTACAGAACAGTGGTTCACAAACAGTGGTTCCCCACATGTTGCTGGACTACAACTCACAATACTCTTCACCATTGCCATCTTGGTTAGGGCTTTTGGGAGCTGAAGTTTAACAACAACCGAGACATAAATTCCACCTAAACTTAAGGAGACCTTCCTGATGTTAAGAGCTGTTTGACAGTGAAAGATGCTGCCTTGGAGTGTAGGGGAGTCTCCTTCTTTGGAGGGTTTTAAACAGAGGCTGGATGGCCATCTGTCGGTGGATGCTTTGATTGTGTCTTCCAGCTTGGCAGAAGGGGCTTAGACTGGGTGGCCCTTGGAGTCTCTTCTAACTCTATGATCCTTTGATCCTATGAACTATGGTTGGAAGCCATGGGCCATGTTGACAGAGAGATTCTGGAAATGGTAGTCCAAAACACAGTAGCTTTCTCAAGCTTTGTTTCATTGTCCAATTGCTCTTGCCATCAAGATGTTTCCCTAATGTTCACCCAAATCTACCCTCCTGGAATGTAAGCCCAAATATTTAAGAACTAGTCTTTGCTATCTTTTTCAACATGACAACCATTCTGTAAATGAACATCCTATATTGACATGGTATAGGTAATGTGCCTTTCATGCTGTAATGTAATAAATGCTTTTGATCTGCTTAGAAAGAACACTTTTATGTTTTGACTTTCTGCCACTCTTTCCTGAGCTAATCAATAGAGACAAAAGAGAAAATATGGCTTTGGAAGTGAAAGCTGGCACCAAAAGGTGTTGGGTTGTGATGACTATTAAAGCGAGCCATTCATTTTGTTTGCTTGGTATTTGTTCCTACTGAAGCCTACAATTCAGCAGGATTTACCTGTGAGCAGTTGGAGCCTGAGGGCCTACCCACACATGATATGTAAGGGTGCACAGAAAATGTTCCAAAAACAACAGACAAACATTATACAGAGCCATCCTATACAAATGTGTTTCACAGGCAATTTCCCAAGGGCTGTGATGTCTTCCGGACATCTTCAAGGAACACGACAGACACTGCAGACTGGGTCAGCCAGAAAAATCAGCAGTAGCAGAACACATTATAAAGTATCCTGGGCATAAAACGCTATTTGAAAACACTGAAATTCTGGACCATGCCAACAATGATCAGGTCAGAATGCACAGAGAAGCCATTGAAATCTACAAACATCTAGACAACTTCAACAGGAAAGAAGAAACCCTTAAAGTAAACAAAGTTTGGCTACCAGTCCTGAAAAACACGAAAATTAAGACTCAGCAAATGTAAATGAAAACCACCCAGGGTCAGGGGTTTTCCCAGCAGACAATGGGTCACTAATTAAATAGACACAATGCCTTCTTGCATATCCTCCCACTCTGAGGCCTTGCCATTCAACAACAGAACAACACACAGATTAGCATGAAAATCACATCCTCTTAACCAAGGGTCACACAGTACATATATACCCCACTCACTTCCATGCCAGCATTCTCTGAAGATGCCAGCCACAGATGCTGGCGAAATGTCAGGAATAAACTCTTCTAGAACATGGCCACATAGCCCAAAAAACCCACAAAAACTATAGATGCTGGCTGTGAAAGCCTTCGAGTTTTCCAAAGCTTTGAGGACTCACTTAAAAGAAAATAACTGAGGAAAGAGGGTGCCTAGGAAAGAAAGAGGGTGCCTAGGAAATGCCAACTTACTCTTTAGATAGCATCAGAGAAAGTTTTCTCTCCCTTGCCCTCACTACTGCAAATAAAATGTGCTATCCTGTGAAAATGCATAACACCTGTGTAACAGCCATCTACACTGGCATAGTAGACAATTACATTTGAGACCTTCAATGCTATGGGCAAAAGTATGTGGGGGCATGTTGTTGTTGCTGCTGTTGTGGTTTCATGACTTTAAATCATTTCTAATTTATGGTGACCCTAAGGCAAATCTGTCATGGGTTTTTCTTGGCAAGATTTGTTCAGGTTTGCCTTTGCCTTCCACTAAAGCTAAGAAAGTGTGATTTGCCCAGAGACACCTAGTGGGTTTCAATGGCTAAATGGGATTTGCAACCCTAATCCCTCAGAGTCCTAGTCCAGTCTTTAAACCACTACACAACACTGGCTCAGCAGCTGATGTTACTGGCTGGGGAATTTTGGGAGCTGTTGCAGAAAAAGTAACTTCCACACTAAATTCCTATGCGTCTAGTATATGCTCCTCAGAAAGCCTGTTTGGCATGGCATCTTACTTCACTTTAGACCTACATCCTATATTTATATACACCATAAAAATTAAATTCAGATTATTTAGATTCCTGTTTGTGTGATTATGATGTTAAAAATGGCACCAGACCATGATATCACAATGAACATCTTCCAAGCTTCCTTATTCAGACAGGATCCATTCCATGTGTTTCAGCATGTGACACAGCTCTCATGTCAGTTAATTGATCTGGCAACAGCACTAAATTCATGTTCCAAATACATCCTGCTGGGCAACAGCTGAATTATCGAACCAACACTTGTGTGTGTTAATGCAATTCTTGCTTCTGCCATGCTGAAAATACAAGAAATCTCCTGTAGTTAAGATGTATCCTCAGAAAACCCTTGTGTAATGTTGACATTTCTTGGAAAGTAGCATGCTTAACATTTATTCCCAAGTCTTTCATTGTTCTAGTGAAGACTCTGCAAAATAGTGAGTATTAGAACTGTTTCTATTAGTTGTAACTAAGAATTGGGGTCTGTTGGAGGTGCCTTCCTCTGTACCCCCACCAACATGGACAATACTCTATGGAATGACATAGGTGAAGGCCTTCTCTGCTGTGGCGCCCCAGTTATGGAAAACACTACTCTTACAGGTTGGCGCCAAGGAAAAACATGGCCTAAATTGATTTCATGCTAATCTGCACATGTGAATACAGTGGGCTCTTGGTATCCCTTGGGGTTTGGTTCCAAGATCTCCTGTAGATACCAAACTCTATAGATCATGAAAAAAATATTATTAAATACAGTGGCATAGTCAATGATGTCTTTTATATAAAATGGCAAAATGGCAGAAAAAATAATATTGGAATTTGTATTGGAGGGGATATTTTCATGCCATGGATGGCTGAATCCATGGATAAAGAATCCATGGATACAGAGGACCAACTGCACTTTTAAATGGACCCATTTTTAGGGACTGGGCACTTTCCACATAATTTTGTCAGTGGCCTTCCTGATGAATTAATTTGTGTGAAGGATGTCAGCTTGTTGAAAATGATAGATAGTGTGTGCTGTGCTTAGGGATCCTGATTAAGGAGCAAAGTCACCAATTACTTGGAGAAACAAACTAAAGGCTTTGTTATAGGAACTCAGTTCTAAGACAGAAAAGTTACTCAGGATGCTAATCCAATCTAGCTTCATTCTAGCAAAGAGCCAAGAGAGGACCAGCAGAGAGAGAAGAAGTGGAAAAACATCAGTTTACATCACAGAGGGATCAGGATAGGTAAGAAGAGAGGACACTTAGGGCCCTGTTTCTACTGCCCACTTTGAGCCATTCTGGACTCCTTAGTGCTGAGCATTGTTGCACTGCTAACAGAAAAGGCCAATGGGACTGCACAGGTTTCCCCTCTCCCCAACAATTTTGCTGCTTCTTCAGCTTCACCTGAATATTCCCACATTGGTCATGGACATCTGAGCTGAAAAGCATATGCATAGAGGTCACAGCAAACCACAGCTATTCCTTCTTAAACGCTCACAGCTTCACACTTGGATGCCAGGGTAGGGCTGGTGGTGTGATCCCACTGTGTCTTTCAGTTCCTTGTTCCCTTTTAGTGTGTAGCATATAAACCTCTCTTTAACCCCTGTATATAGGGGAATATGAGAGATAGTAGTGCATTTCACAAGCAGAGTAATCAATATTTTCAATTAGCAGGTGAACCACAACCAGTTCCATACTAGAACCCCCCTCACAAAGGGTCTAACAGATAAATAAAGCAGGGTAAAGACATATGAAGTAGGTTTACTTACAAATGCTAAGGTTTTATAACAATTCATGGTGGGAATGTCTTCAAACACAATGAGGGAAAACTGCATGCTAATCCAGGAAGAAAATGCTCAGAGCAACAAACAGGAAGGGGCATGGAAACTTTTAGAGAAACATAAACCAGTAACTACTGGTTAAGTTTTCTACCTCTAACACTATGCATTTCATCAATGGCACAGTGCTGAATTTTGAAGTGTGGTCTTCATAAACACAATCCAGGAAGCTCTAGACATGTAGGCAGCTGTGTTGAGGTATATTAGCAAACCAGTTACAGCTGTTTTATGATCTTCACCCGGAACAAGCATTTTGTAAAGCCAATGTAGCTTGATTGGGCATTGTTGATCAAGGGCCTAAGCAGACGGGTGACACGGGGCCGCCCCAGGAAGCTGCGGATCGGGGCTGAGGTATCTGCATTCCTCTGCCCCGTGGCGCAGCTTCGCCACCCCAGGAAGGAGCGCTAAAATAGCACTCCTTCCACATATCGCTGAAGGTGCGCCGCAAAAGGCTACTGGAGCACCTTTGGCACCTTTTCTGCCACAGCGTGTGTGGACGCTGTGGTGGATAGGCATCCTCGGAGCGCCGGACGTGTGAAAGGTCCAGCGCTCTGACAATGTCTTCGGGAAGGGGTTGGGGTGCCCAGCGTGCGGCTGCCCCTCCCCTTCCTTGCCCTGAAGACGGCGCTTTGCGCCGTCTGCAAGTCACTTCAAAATATGCTATGCAATAACAGAGCTTAGGGATGCAGTGGCTCAAGTGGCTAAGATCCTGACTCTTTTGATTGCAAGATTGGCAGGTTGGCAGTTCAAGGCTTGGGTGCTGCATGATGGAGTGAGCTCCTGTCATTAGTCCCAGCTTCTGCCAACCTAGCAGTTCAGAAGCATGCAAATGCAAGTAGATAAATAGGTACAACTTTGGTGGGAAGGTAAACAGTGTTCTGTGCAGTCATGCTGGCCACATGATCACAGAGTAGTCTCTGACAAAGCTGGCTCTTTGGCTTAGTAACAAAGATGAGCACCACCCTCTACGGTCGGTCGGACATGACTTGACAACCTTGTCAATGGGGAATACCTTTACCTTTACCTTTAATGTATTCATAGAGCCTTAGCACTAGGTGGCACTGAATTTAGGAGATTATCACATGTCTAAAATCCTGGTTTACCTCTCCCAAATTCAAGTCTAATTCAGGCTGGTGCTAGGTCCTATCATACAGCTTTCCCCTCAATAACAGAGGTTAGGGATGCAGTGGCTCAAGTGGTTAAGATCCTGACTCTTTTGATTGCAAGATCGGCAGGTTGGCAGTTCAAGGCTTGGGTGCTGCATGATGGAGTGAGCTCCTGTCATTAGTCCCAGCTTCTGCCAGCCTAGCAGTTCAGAAGCATGCAAATGCAAGTAGATAAATAGGTACCACTTTGGTGGGAAGGTAAACAGTGTTCTGTGCAGTCATGCTGGCCACATGATCACAGAGTAGTCTCTGACAATGCTCGCTCTTGGGCTTAATAACGGAGATGAGCACCATTCCCTTTGGTCAGACACGACTTGACAACCTTGTCAACAGAGAATGCCTTTACCTTTTTAACAACAGAGGGAGCCCATAGCCATATACCAGTGATGATGAACCTTTTAGAGACCAAGTGCCCAAACTCAGTGGCATTCCTGCACTGGATGTCACCCGATGCTGGTGTGTGTGTGTGGCGGGACTTCCAGAGGTGGGACTTCTGGGGGGAGATATGTAAGAAAAAAATGGAGGACCTGACCGAATAAAAGCTCAAAACAAAAACAAGACAAAATAAGCCACTCACATAAATATTAAACCTATCTTTCTCAGCCCTGCTCCAAATGAAGGATCTTTTGGAATCCCTCCTGGACAGGAGGTTGAAATGAAAGGCAGGTTCTGAAAACTAGGAGCACCAAGTCTGGTTACCCTGAGCTAAAAACACCCATATAGATATAAATCCATGCTTCTCAGCCCTGCTCAAAATGGAGGATATTTTGGAATCCCTCCTGGACAGAAGGCTGAAAGGGAGGAAAGATCTGGGAAAGGGAGAACCAAGTCTCGTCACCCTGAACCAAAAACACTCATATAGATCCTCCAACCCTTTCCCGGATGGGTAGGTGCCTGGTGAACCAGGGAACTCTCTTTCCTGGAAAGGGGCATGGAGAGGTCAATCCTCAACCCCTTTCCAGGATGGACCCCGTAGGCAGCTCTCTGTCCTGGAAAGGGGTGTAGGGGGCTGATCCTCCACCTCTTTACAGGACAGGTGCCTGGAGAAAGGCAGCTAGCCTTCTGGGAAAGGGGTGGGGAGCCAGTTAAACGGGAGAGTGGGGACAGGAGTATGCATGCTCTTGCTCTTCTTCTCCTCTCACTCATCCCTTTAACTGGCTTTCTAGGGGTCTGAGAGCCACATATGCCCACTTTCTAGTTCCTCTCACTCATCCCTTTAACTGGGTTTCTAGGGGTCTGAGAGCCACATATGCCCACAGAGAGGGCTCCATATGTCGGCTCTGGCACATGTGTCATGGGTTCACCATGGCTGCCATATACTATTGTTGGTAAAAGTAATTTCTGCATATTCTGCCCTGCCCCAGATGCTGTGAAGACTGCAGCTAAGGAAATTCCAAGTGACTGGCAAATGATATCATCATGCCTGGTAATAAAGAAATCCCAGTGCTCTGCCCCTGGGAGACCTGGTCCCTGTTCTTCATAGACTCCCTTTTCATTCAACAACTCTTAATTCTTCCTTCCCCTTCCCAGAACAACTCTACAGCTCTTTCCTTCCCAGAACCACCTCCACAATACGCCCAACAAAAACACAGGTTTAATTTTCCAAGGGACTTTCCAGTCCAAAGGCAAGAGCACATTTGCTTTAGAAAAATTATTTTAAGAGGAGATATAAAATAATAATAATATAATCAACATGCCCAAAACAAATCAAAATGTAAGCCAATAAAGCTTGTTTTAATTCCTTGCCACCTCCAAGATTCAATAAATCTCCTACTTCTTCTCAAATGTTCTAGCTTTTTATTCATTGGTTTTTCTGATTTTTTTAAAACCTAATTAACTCGAGCAGTTTAACAATGTCCCATACTTTTAACATCTAATCCTGAGCCAAAGGCAGTTTTTCACAGTTCCAGAACTTGACAATAAATCTTCATGCTTCCAAAGACAACAATAAACCATTTCCTGAAGGGGGTTTGAGGAAGAAGGAATGACAGAATCATTCCCTACATATGAACTGGTCTGGGTGCAATCTAGAGAGAGCCAAGTGCACCTAAATCCCATTGAAATCAATGGGGTGCTTAGTGCATTCTTTAGTATTTAGTTCCTGCTGATTCTGACCCAATTCAACATCTTTTGGATTTTTTTTAAAAAAAAGTATTCCAGCCTGTTTAAAAAGACTCTGTCTCCCTATATATTACAGCTGGATGCTGTAGTGGGTTGAATGAGGGATAAACAAGCTGAAGCTCAGCTTTGATAAAACAGAAGTTCTGTGGATTGGTGGTTCTCAGGTCCAGATTATGGAAGTGCCCTATCCTGGATGGGGTTGCACTCCCCCTGAAGGATCAGATGAGATGCTGAAGAGTATGTCAGCTATGTCCTCAGAGGCTCAAGTGGACTTGGTGGACAGCAGCTCATGTATTTTATTAAAGCCTTTCAGGCCTAAATGATTTCTCAAATGTACATGTGCTTGGTGTTAACTGTTTTAATTTTTTATGTAGTTATAATGTGTTGATTTCATTAATCTTTTTTCGCTCTACTTAAATTCTTTTAGAGTTTTAAATCTGGGATTGATTTAGATTATTTACTTGTATGCCACCCTAAGATCTCATAAAAAGGGGAAATAATAATAATAATAATAATAATAATAATAATAATAAATTTATTTATCTCCCCCCCCCCCCCGGTCAACCAATCGGGGCAGCTTACAACCATTAAAATTCCATACAGTATGATTCATCCTAAAATACAATCTAAAAATCCCCAGAACCCATCCACCCCTAAAAAAGTATTAAATCATGTATCCATTAAAACATGTGCAAATAACATCACAAGAGGAAAATAAATAAAACAAGCAAGAGTACAAAACAAGCAGGGTAGTAACGAGAGCCAAAAAAGGAGAGATAACTAAAACAACTCCTGAATAAATCCATAAATAGTAAGGAATAAGTGATTTCCAGCAAGCCTAGACTAGGCTGGATTTGGATTCAGCACTGCTTCACAGGCCTCATTCACTCTATGATTTAAACTAGTTTGCAAATCAGATTAAGTCGCATTATATGCGCCTCATTCACACTTGGGTCGATTTTAGCACTGATTGCGTTCGGGCTGAATTGGGGTGAATCGGCACAAGTACTCCTGAACTGATTCTTTTGAAAACGGATTTTTAAGTATTTCTTTTGAAAAGAACTGGGTTGCAACTGTGCTGGACAAATGTGAACACATTTTTGATCACATTTGAGGCGCCTGGGAGGGAGGGGCAATGGGCAAATGGTGGGCAGAGGAGTGGTACCCATCCCTCCACAGGTCTTGGGCAAACTGCCATTTTTTTTCCCCTTCTCAGCATTGCTGTGGGGCTATTGTGGGGCTTCTGTGGGACTGTGAATTTCAATTTCCAGCACAGCCAAGTGGTCCCTTTAAATCACACTGTGGTCCCAGTCAAACTGTACAGCTGTTTTTCGGGTTTGCCACAATTTTATCAAGAGGTAGGACAAGTAGGGGGGTCACCCTGGGGAGGAAGGTGTGCATGTGTTTTTCTGACTGGATCAGCTGTTGCTCCCATAGAAATAAAAATCACTCTGGGGAGGAAAGTGCATGTGTCTTTCTGACTGGATCAGTGGATAAGTGGAGGAGGAGTAGCACACACACACAGATGCATAAACACACACACACACAGAGGCCCATGGAAATAGCGACAGCTGATGTGTGCAGCCACACCTCTGAGTGCTTGCGCAACCGGAAACACGCCCATATGCATCATATGATTGACATTAAAAAAAAAACTGGGATGGATTGAACACGTCCGTGATTGAGGATCCATTTTTTCCAGTGCAAAAGTAAGTGTGAATGGGAAGCATGTTAAATAGATGCCGAGGCATTTGGTAATGGAAAATGTAGTGTGAACTTTATTTCGTTTTGAATCGATTCTGCAATCCTGAAGCTAGTCGACTCAAAAACCAGTTTAAATGTAAGTGTGAATGAGGCCAGAGTTTCACCTCCACTGGATCTCATCCATGTGAGTTAGCACTGTAATGTTAGACAAGACTAAGATCCCCCTCCCCCAGTTATAGGCCTAAACCCTAGCATTAAACAGGACTAGGGTATACTCGCTAATTCAGTTGGATTTACCTACATATTGACTCGCAAGACAATAGCAGATTCAATGGGTCTTTTCTTGTTGAGATTAGTTGATAGGATTCTATCCATTACCTAATCCTAGGCATGTTTATTTAGGTGTCCTATTTTTATCATGCCATGTAGGTCAATCCTATGCATTACAACTCAGGAATAAGCCCCACTGTTGAATGGGGCTTACTCCCAGGTACATGGGTACAGGATTGCAGCCTCTGAGACTTTGTAAAAAATAGAAGTCATTTAATGGGAAATCTCCTTCAAGCAGTAGAGACTATGGCTTACATCCTTTTGTTAAGATATGCAGGTACAAATGCTGAGTGCACTGGTATATGTACTGTCTCAGATTTTGCAGAAGGAGGTATCCAGTTCTCCTTCCATCTCCCTGGCTACTAATCAGCTGCAGGAGTGTGCCCAGATCCCACTTTTTTCTCCAGCCTTGAGGGAAGGATGAGCAGCCTTACAATATTCCTTCATGCTCCAGAAAAAGTGGAATAATGCAAGCTGATCAATGGCCAGGGAGATGGAGGTGCACCCAGCAGCACCCTCCTCCATTGGTGTGGGGTCTCAGAGAAGCATTATGGCAGAGGGAGCACCTTTGCAACCTTCAGTAAGCATGCTGATGTGAACTTGAACCCAGCCAGTGGGATGCAGAACTGTAACTTATAATAGCTAGGCCTCGGAAATCCTCTAAATTGTTGGTACTGTCCAAATGATTAGGATAAAAGCTTGATTGCAGAAAGGAGGAAATACTTTCCAGTCATGCAAGATGAATTGGTTGGTTTAGTGGTTTTGTTGACAAATGGATTCCACTTCTAAATTAATTACTGTAAAGTTTTGCCCATAAAATGTCATGTATTTGCAAAATGATGCAGAGAAGAAGCACAAACCAAGACTGCACTTCCACCAAGTTAGCAGCAGATTCTAGCAGATGGGATAGCAAATGATCTTCTACCTAACTGCACCCTTTATGTTCCCCATAACCAGCCCCATAACCTCCAGAGCTATTTTTTAGTAGGATGTAAGGAGGAATGGAGTAGGGGGATTATTTGGCAGCAAAAAAGAGAACACTGGATTTAGCATCATAATATTAACCAGGGGCAGCATGTGGCTGCCCCATCAAGTTTGCAGTGAATTTGTTCTGGGTTTAGTTTTAAAGGAGTTCTTCATGATTCTGAATAACTCCTTTAAAATTTGATCTAAAACCCATAGTGGACTCACTGAATCACTGGCATGGAAGTTATTGGTTTTGCATTTGGTTACATATTTGGTGTCTTGGTTCAGTTGCGTAATGTCTTTCAACATGAGGCTTATGTGGCAGAATTACTGTGCAACTGTCTACAGAGATATATGCATGTGAACCTGATACATGTATGCAAAGGGATCTTGTAGCACCTTTGAGACTAAGCTGAACAAAAGAAATTGTAGCATAAGCTTTTATAGATTCGGTTTACTTCCTCAGATGCATGGGGTGAACTGGTGCCAAGGAAGCACCTTTATAACCAGACTGTATGGACTTGATATAGGGCCTGTACAGACCGGCCACAAGGGCCAGCCTGGGGGTGAAGTTGGAATAGGGCGACCGCACGCCAGGCGCCCGACGCCGCCATCACGCTGTGCACCCCACCTCCTTTCTCCCAAGGAGAAGGCCAGGCAGAGGTGGAGGAGGACAGGCAAATGCTTATCCTGCAAGCATCCTCTGCCATCTGGCTTTCTCCTCAGGTGGTGTAGCAGAGGAGGAAGATGGGTGAACACTCGCCCTGCAAAGGTCCTCCACTGCTTGGCTTCCTCCCGAGGAAAAGGTTGGGTGTAGGAGGAAGATGGGCAAACGCTGACCCTGCAAGGCACCTCATCTGCCTAACTTTCTTCTGAGGGCAGTGGAGTAGGAAGAGAGACAAACACATGCCCATGTGGCTCCTCTGTTGCTCGGCCTTCTCCTAAGGAGGAATCCAGATGGAGGAGGAGAAGGATGGGCAAGGTTCCTCCACTGCTCAGCTTTGTCCTGAGGAGAGGGCCGGGCAGAGGAGAAGGAGGAGGGCAGAATTAATATTAATTATTAATTAATTAATTAATTAATGTTTAATTAAAACCTATCTGTGGCCCAAAGAAGCTTAGCCTATTATAATTTTGGCCCCTTCCTACTGCCAAGTTGTGCAGGTCTGATATAGACCCTCGTACATGACAGCAGTAGCCAGAGAAGACCAGCCAAGCAGAGCGGGGAGAGATGAAAACAGCAATATTTGAATAAGACAGACTGCTTTCAGAAGGGCAGTCATGCTGATACACTGTCACAAATGAGAGAGAGATTGTAAGAGAAGTGCATGGTAAATTGGGCACCGAAACACTTAAAGGGCTGGTTATTTTCTGGCTAGTTGCCTTCTGATTGTTCTTCTTTTTAAAAAATAGGGGGGAAAAGAAGGGGTGGAATGAACCCGAAAGATCAGCTGAGAGGAAGAGTCGCAAAAATACATTTATTTAGAGCCCCACAGCTCACACAGATACACACACTCACACATTTCAGGCAGAGACACAGCACACCAATTGTGCCTTGCTATTATTACCCAAGTCTCTACACATACATCATGGTGACATTACTTGTGATAATGTCAATGGTACCCAAGAGGCTGTTGCCCATGGATTGTCAATTTTACTTATTCATTAGTTATTTCCATTTATTACAATCCCCATCTTTAGGCCCAACAGAGCCCCGAGGTGACTAGTGCCTGCACAAAGAGAGAAGCCGAAAGCATTTAAAACAATATCAAACTGTACTGAGCGCATCCTTAAGAAATACTAAAATGATAGGTTGTTTAGGCAGTACATGGCAGGACACCATGCCCATAGCCATGATGGCTTGGGGGTTCTATGTTAATGGAAGGATCAATTCAGTCTGGATTTTATTCTAGATTTTAAAGGTGCTATCCAAGGTGCTGAAACAAATCACCCAAAGTCTGGAATAAAAACCCAGAACGGATTCCCTGAAATGAAAGCTACTGGCTCCCACTGGTCCATAGACAGTAGTTGATGTCAGCCACACCAGCACCCTCTATCTTTCACCTATCCTGTACAGAAAGGTGTATCCACACTGCAGAATTAAAGCAATTCAGCACCACTGTAACTGCCATGACTCTATCCTACAGAATGCTTGGATTTGTAGTCTGATGAAGTATTCAGCCAGATTTGTCAGAGAACTCTGGTGCCACACTAAACTACAAATCTGAGGTTTCTGTAGGACAGAGTCATGGCAGCTAAAGTGCCATAATGTCAAACAGTTTAATTCTGGAGTATGGATACACCCCAGTTTTTCTGAAATGAAGCATCTGCTGTAGTATCTGAAAGACAACAGATTGAAGCAAGCTGGCTTGCCTGTTGTGTAGCACAGGAGTTTAGTGCACAGATACTTCTTTTTGAGATACTGCTGCATGTAGCCTGTAGATACCTCAGGTAGATACCACTGCATGTAGCCATTTGTAGTTGCATTGTATATGATAGTTTGTATTTTATATTTTTAAAAAGAGGTGGGGTTTGGGGGGGAGAGGGGAACCCAGAACATTGGGTTAATAATAATCATAATCATAATCATAATCATAATCATAATAATAAATTTTATTTATAACCCGCCCATCTGCTCGGCAATCGGGGCGGCGTACAACAAATTAAAATACAACAGATAAAACAATTCCTACCTCCCACTTCATTACCCACCCACCCCTTAAAACAGAATTAAACCATCATGAAGTTAAAAAGCCGAGATAAAATACAATACAGCAGATCACCTTCACAATATCAAAATTTCAAAATTACGATATTTCAATATTCCAACACAAACATATATAAAGTAACTTGTAAGGATCATGTTATCATTGCATTACCCTCAATGTAATGCATGACAAGCAACAAGTAATCTTTTACATTATGGAAAAACAAGACGCGCTTAATGTGTTATTTTCTTTTAAAAAGAAACAAATCTTTAAAAAATTGCAAGCTTTGCTGGAAGCTCCAGGTTCCTGCCTTGGCATTTGATATTCAAAGGATCAGAGAGCAGATGATCAGAGAACAGGTCCTAGTGTAGAATGGCTTTTGGTAGGCCTCTGTTGGTGACCTACACCAGTATGAATGGGTTTTATGCCTATACAGTGGTACCTCTACTTACAAAATTAATTCGTTCCACAACCCATTTCGTAAGTAGAAAATTTCGTAAGTAGAGGTACATTTTGCATAGAAATGCCCTAATCTGTTCCAAGCCCATAGAATAGCCGAGGCTGCGGCTGGAAGGAGGCCTCCTTCAAGTCGGAGCCACAGCCATTTCTTGGGCTGATCCTGGAAGTGGAGGAATCCTCCGCTTCCAGAGTCAGCCCAAGGAATAGCCGAGGCTGTGGCTGGAAATTTTCGAGTTACAAAATGCTTCTAAAAAATATTGTCTCTACATACAAATATGTCTCTACAGCCATTCGTATGTAAAGACATATTCGTATGTAGAGACAATATTTTTTAGAAGAAGCGTTTCATAACTCGAAAATATCGTAACTAGAGCCTTTCGTAAGTAGAGGTACCACTGTATATGTACTTTTTCAGACCTTGTGGAAAGAGGTATCCAGTACCTCCTTCCTCAAGACCTCCACCTTGGCCTGCAAGAGTGCCAGGGTTGTGCCAGGTGCTGCTCCATCTCTCCAGCTGCTAATCATTCTTACTCCAGCTGTTCTTGAGCACTGAGGGAGGAATGGGCAAATTTATGCTAGAGATTAAAGTTTTCCTTCTCCTTCTCCTTCTTCTAACAGTAATTGGAAGGAGCCTGAGTGCACTCACAATATGTGGAGACATAGAGCTGTGCCTAGCAGCCTCCCAGCTGTTGCTGCCCACCAAAGGAAGCAGATAGGCTGAAAAAGCAGCAGTCACTGCCTCTGCTGCCTCCAATAAAGATGGTGATTGAGATTTATGCTCCACCAGCAGGATGTGAGATTTCAGTCATGGTGTCCTGCTATAGGCATCTCTCTTTACATGACATTCTGGTCTGACTACCATTTAAACATGAGGAACCATAGGAAGGAAGGGCAAGGAGGGGGAGTTGAACTGAGCCCCTGGAGAATAGAAAGGCACATAGATCACAATCTTGTTGGCATCATACCCATTTGTACCTTTTTGGCCATTGTGCAATGGTTGTATAGTTGAATAAGTAGAGTTCCACATGTATTAACATGTCATATGGACCTAATTCCTCTTGTTAGTTCCAACTAGAGGAGTACTATGTAATCAACTGGATTTACCTATATTTGACTCACCCTTCAACAATTTAGTGACCCACCTGTAGGTGAGACTAACCAAGAGAATTCCAGCCTTGCAGTTGTGCATAGCAATTCATCAGTGCCTTCCATGAACCATTTGATTCACTGGGATTGCAGAAACAAGCACTTTACAATCCCCATTGCACAAGCAGGTGCATTAGCTGAAACAGATTGGCAGCTATGGCCATGATCTTACATTGCTTCAGCATTATGTAAATAACCATGAAAAAAAGATATATTGTGCTTCTGTTGCATAACCCTTGTACTGAATAGCAGTGTAATGCAATCAATGCACATTGGTAGCCATTGCACAAGAGTGTCTTCATGTAGCACTACAGCCATGTGCATTCACACACTACTCAGTGACCTTTGAAGTGTACCTACATGGGCAATGGTTCCACATTGGAACTCCATTCCTGCCACCACTGTGCATTGTCCACAAACTTCTCTCTGAGTGTGGTTTGCAATTTATCCCTCTGTGTGTCACGAACAGGATGCCAGCCTGAGTGTTTGTTGAGGACTATTCCATTTTAAATAAATTTTAAATAAATAAATAAATTTTAAGATGCACAGTTGTTTTTTTAAAAAATGTAGTTTTTGAATCTGCCATTACACGCTTTCTTCAATCTGAGCAAAATCTGCTTGGCCAGAGAAGATAGAGAGGGGAAAGCATTGCCACACCACTCTGAGCATCATCTGATTCCAGAAGCTAAGGTGTGTCAATCCCGGATAGTTGTTGGGTGGGAGACTACAAGGGAATTCCAGAGATTTTCAGGTAGGGATGGAAGGAATCCCATTCCTCAACCTATAGAGATCCATTGCTCCTAGTCATAGTTGTCAATAGTCTGGTTCAGTATAAAGAAATTTCCTGGAATCAGAGACTGGAAAAGTTACTTTTTGGGGCCATGATCCCTAAGGAACCTTGGGAGTTGTAGCCCAAAGTTTTGACATTCCACAAGCTCTGCCTGAACCCATCATATACAGAACTTCTAACAAAGAGGATGCTTGTGTCTCTTTGAAGAAGCTTGGCCTCCATCTTTTGGGATGAAATTCCCTCCCCCTGCTGCCATGCATTGTATGTAGAGATATATTTCTTGTCAATGGCTCATAAATGGATGAACAGCTCAGCTCTTTTTAATAGAGTGAGGCACGGGGCCATAATAGACTAGTGCAGCTCTTTCTTCTCTGCTTAATTCATCTTTCTACAAATCATTAACATTGTTGGAATAACTGCTATCATTATACGGGTTTCCTTCTTTCTGAAGCCTAACGGCAGAGTTTTAATAAGAAGCGGTGATGGTGGGGTAGAGAAGGGGGAGGAAAATGTGTGAGTAGCATAGTTCAGGCTACAAATGGGGACAGGGTTATGGCTTTGCAGAATTGTTTAAATGAGAATCGAAGGTCCCAAGAAATGAAAGCTCTTTGGGGAGTCAGGAGCAATTTCATCACCTTCTCTTTAATTCAGTCTCTGTCATAGTTGGAAGGAAGCATTAGGCAGAATAGAAAAAGACCTTCTAGAGCATACAGTAAGCATGTTTCAGGCCCTGGAGGGCTACATATGTCAATTCAATTGGCCCAGTATTTCACTTCTCTATTGTAGAGTATTATTGTTGCTATATGCCTTCAACTAATTTCTGATTTTTGACAGCCCTAAAGGGAACCTACCATGGAGTTTTCTTGGCAAGTTTCTTCAGAGGGGGTTTGCCATTGCTATCCCCTGGGACTGAGAGAATGTGATTTGCCTAAAGTCACCCAGTGGGTTTACATGGCTGAGCCAAGATTTGAACCCTGGTCTCCAGAGTCCTAGTCCAACACAAACCACTATGCTACACTGGATCTTACATTGTAGAGTGATGGTGAAAGTATTAATAGTCATTTATCCATGGGCGAAATTAATTAGGGAAATCAGTTAGGTGTGTGTATGTTGCAGATGAAGATGGACTTTTAGATGTGGATTTAGTTGCACATTAAAAGTGTGCATTCAGTTGCGCGGGGTTGCCTTTCAACACAAGGGCTGTATTACACAATAGCATAGCACTGTGCCTGCACACCAAGAGCTGCATAGCACAAATGGTACATACTTCTGCATGCAGAAATGTACAGTCTCAGCTGCTACGCTAGGCATGACAGAAGGGAAGGTGCCTGGCATTGCCTCCTCTCCTTCTCATGGCTACCATAATGGCAAGAGCTAATTGGCTGGGGGCAAAGAATGGCTTCCAGCTGCACTGGGGCCAAAGCATGATGAGAGCCTTCTTACAGCAGGCCATTCCTGAATCACAGAGCACATGCTCTGCATTTTCAAAGACCTTCTTGTTCAACCTCTGGCCTGTCCATGAAATTAATTCCCTAGTCCATGGATCTTGAGTAACATGAGGACTGGGAAAGACTCTTTCTTGAGTTTCCAGAGATATCACCAATCAAAGTAAGCAAACTCTAAGAGTATATGATCTGGATTTCAGGGCAGTATCAGGTCCAAAAAACCCACTGTACAAAAATTGTGTCGCTGATCTCTTCCGCCAACTCCGCAATGAACATGCAGTGTCACTCCAATTCGACAGTGACCAGACTCCTGTCTGAACACTATACCATGATAACAACACCAGCATAAGTGACAATGGGAGTACCTGTATGATCTTTAGAAGTATGTGACACAAGTGTAATGTCATGTATTTCCTTTTCATAAAGGAGAAAACATGGGCACGGGTGCAACAGCCACAGAAGGTGGAAGGCACTGGAGAAAGCGATTGCTCAAGTTGACAGATTTTATCTGCCTCCCCTCATCACTTCTGTGTGCACCTGGAAAAAGTGCAAGGATTAGTGTAGGGCACAGTCTGAAAATGGCAGCCAAGGAATCATAGAGGCGGGATTCAGAGAAAGAAAAGAATGTGGTTGCTTCACATTCCACATTTCCCTCATCTATTTATTTGTCGTCCACCCTCTATATCCACAGATTCTTTATTCATGGATTTTATATAAGGGACACCATTTTACTATGTCATTGTAAATAATGGGACTTGCCCATCCATAGATTTTGGTATCCATGGGGGGGGGGGGGTCCTGGAACCAAACCCCAGCAGATACCAAGGGCCCACTGTATTTAGAGTATTTATATCCACACTCTTCAGCCACAAAGATTATCAAGTCAGTTTACAAATGGTTAATTTTACTGTTCCTTCCCCTCAGGTTTATAATCTAAATAAGACACAGCACACAAAGAAAAGGGAATGGCAGTGGAGAGGGAATTAAGTCCAGGAGATGCTGATGGTTCTTCTCCCTCTCCAAGGCCAGGGTAATGGCAGTTGCGATGGAGGGAGGACCTTTCATCCATCCATCTATCTATCTATCTATCTATCTATCTATCTATCTTTTTAACATTCTATCTTACTTATTTAATTTCCCTCACACACATTTTGCACCACTTATATTTTTTAACATGGCACATTTTCATCTGTTCCTATGAGCACACATATTTGTGCAGAACAAGTTGTAGCCCTGCAGAAAGAGTAGTGCAGAACAAGTTGTAGCCCTTGTCACATTGTCTTCTTTTTGCCTCCCTGGAAATTTTGCTCAGTCCCTACTGTGTTAAGGACTAGAAGCTTGATTTAAAAAGAAGAAGAAGAAGAAGAAGAAGAAGAAGAAGAAGAAAGCTGTCTCTCTCTGGATGCTGAATTTTGTTCTACTATACATTTCTCCTATGTGAAAATATTTACCTATCACCACCTCTCCCCCCCCCCTTCAGCTTAGCAGATTTCTCCACGGACACAATTTCAACTGAAATTTCTTTTTCTAGGTGAAAAAGAAAGCTGTTAAGCTTGCTGCGATCCGGTGTGTTTTTGACATAGGCTATGTAAATGGGAAGTATTTGCTTCCTCTCTTCCATTAATACAGACAACGACTTCTGCATTTTGGTGGTAGGAGCAAGAGCCAAGCTTTTACTTATTGGCTCCCTTGTGTGATATAAACTATCATTACAAGATACATTTTCTTTCCATTATACCGTAAGAAAAACCTTCCACCTTGCGATCTAAATATACATTTCCTCCGGGGCTTCCTATTTGGTAAAGAACATGGTGGAAATCTAATCTCCTTTTAATCAATAAAACACCAAATGATGTTTCTATTTAATGCAAACTTTGTTCCTTGCCATGTAATGAACCTGTTTCTATTAAGGATACAACCATTAATGGAATAAGTAATGTGCTCCTTCTTAGATTTCTGCTGCTATATGGTTAGCAGCTCAGTTATAAAGCTCATTCTGTAATCCAGCAATAAGGCTGCATTTCAAACTGTAGTTTTGTTCACATAACCTCAGATTCAAGCGTCGTTGCTCTTGTAGGTAGTAGCAGGAATAGTTTAAAGGTGTGATTGCAATTCATTCTTCATGAGTAACACATTCTTCACTCCAGCTTTGACCAAAGTCACATGAGGGGCTGATGAACATTGGGCAGTTTTGCTGGGAAATTGAAGCTAAATCACCTGGGACTATCAAGTGCAAAAATGTTACATTTCCAAGACATTTAGAAAAGGGCACTGGATGACTGGCCCTGGAGGCTATTAATGGATAGTTGGAGCTTTTTGCATGTAACTTTTATCTCCTTAAAAACATATGGGAGGAGGGGGTGTGGGGGAAGCAAGGAAGAGAGAATGAGAAAACAGAACAGAAAGGATGCAAAACAGAGAAAAGATGCAGAAGGATTTCAATTTCTGGAGCTACAGTATGGTAGATGAGTGTGTGGGGGGCGGCAGGGAAGAAAGATGGTTTATTGATTTATTCAGTTTATATCCTACCTTTATCCTGGCATGGGACCCAAGGCAGTTGTCAATATGCATTAAAATAAAGTACAGCTAAAAAAACCTAAGAATAAAAAGCTAAACAATTATTAAGGAAGGATCCTATTAAAAGGCTAATTTAAAATGGTTTAAAACACATTACTAAAACATAGCAAAGACGATAAAAGTTCAAGCCAGCCCATTAAAAGATCCATCTGCCACAACCAATTAGCAGCCAAAGGCCCATCTAAATGATAAAGGTCTTTGACAGCTGACAAAATGACTGCAGAGAGGGGACCATCCAAACTTCTTATGGGATATCAATGAGCTGTCCAGGTTATGCCGTTTACCCCTTGAGCAGGGCTGTAGCTCAGCCTCTGCTCTGTGTGCAGAACATCCCCAGATTCAGTCTCCAGCATCTTCAGGTAGAGCTAGGAAAGATTCTCTCTGAAATTTGGAGAGATGTTGCCAGTCATTGTAAGTAATTCTGACAAATGGTCCAAAGGTGTGACTTTGGCTGAAACTAGACAATTTATCATGTCTTTCTGTGCAGAGGTGTTTCTCCAGGTGGTGAAAGATACCTGCTTTTCATAGCAGGTGACTTTCTTCACCTGCATATCTTGCATTTAGCATGCTTAGTTTTATGATAGCTCCTTGGAAAGTAAACATACACTTTATCGGAAATCCGATCATAGATGCACATAATTCTGAAAAAGAATGCCACCCTAATTGGTCTAGGAGATTACCAATGGCCATCCGGGCCATTAAGCCAGCTGAAGCTGCATTGTCCAATCCTCTCTAGCCTACTTGGGAATTATTTAGGACTACCCTCAGTGTTGCCTGCCTTTGTGCTGCTATTATCACCACTTCTTTTGGAGATGTTCTGACAGTCCAGTCCAGTTGGAGATCCTATCCAACAGAGCAGTTCTGCTGATATTGCTCAATTGTTGTCAGAAGAGCCCCTTGTGCCAGCAGAAGAGATTTATTCTAATCTCTTACAGCCATCAGATCTCTGAGTTAGGATTGTACTTGAAATCCTATAGTGGGAAGGGAAATAGGCTAATCGTAGGGAATTCACATTCGTATTAATATCTAGTTTGATTTCTAGTATAAGGCAGTTTTCACATGTCTATATTTTGATGCATCTGGCAACGAACATTGTTCTGGCTTCATAGGGTAGCAGCAAAAGGAGTAAGGCGCATTGGTGTCTACCGCTCACCATTCATCCTTCTCTACTTCTTCAGTTGCCAACACAATGACACCCTTATAGTCCAGGCACCACAAAGAATTCATCATAATCTCATCTTTTGACAACTCTTGTCATCCTTGCCCCATAAATAAGGAAGTGATAGCAATATGATGAACTAGGGTCATATAGAACCAGGGAAGAGAAACTAGAAACCGATGTTGTATAAATAGTATTTGAAGTTTTCTATGCAAATTGATTTCTCTCCCCCCCTTCCTCCCCTCATACCCACTCCACAAACAGTAGAGAAGCACAAAGGAGGGTGGGGTACTGAGGAAAGAATACAAAAAAGACCAAAAAAAAAAAAAAAAGCCTTCCTGATTTGCAATCTGACAATCTTTCTCCATTTTGAGTCTCCTTTTAAAATGTATAGGTGCTGTTTCAGTGTTAATAAATAGCCCCTTTGGGCAATAAAGCATGTAAATTGGGCTGCCGCATATTTCAGAGGCGAGAGATTTCCCTGTTCAAATATCATAAATATTACCATGTAGATGCTATGCTAACACAGAGGGAGGCTATCTCAGCGTCAACTAATTCCTGCAGAAGTACCTCTTATCCTGCAAAAGAGTTTGTTCATATGTCATCTATCAGTTCTTGCTTTTAAAGGAGACTACAGGGACAGATCCTTACCTGATGTAAATTAAAGGTGGCAATGACAAAAACAATTTATCCGACTCAAGGCTTTGGCCTCTGCCTCTGGTTGTGCTTTCCGTTCATCTTAGTATTCTGGAGCAACTGTGCTAGATAAAATGGATGCTTTTGGCAACCTCCTGTTTGGAATGGGGGGGTGAGATGGAAAGAATGAGCAACAGTGTAATCCGTGCATCCATTTTAAAACAAATTGGGGGAGGAATTGTACCAAAAATAATACATCTCTTGAAGCTGACTTCTTTCTGAATAAATTTTCTATTTTCCATTTTCCATTTTCCTCGCTCCCAGGACTGCTCCGGTGGCCGTTTTCTCAAGCTGGAAAATTCCCGGCTTCGAAAAGAGCTGCGCTGAGCAGCCCTGGGAGCAGGGATGGACATGGGTTGCATTTGGGTGGCAAATTTGGTGACTAAATCCTTGTGATAACATCAGGATGCTGCCCGATTTAAATTTTAAGCCGGATCAGGTAAGTCGCTTTATTTAACGATGCAATAAGCTTCATAGATCACCTTTGTTTCATATGGAACCTCGTTCTTTAGAACTGGAGTCCTACTTCTGCAGATCATAGAAAGGTTATGATTTTTAAATCAGAACTTCTAAGGAAATTTCTTAGCTTTGCATAAAAAGGGAAAGGAACGAGAGAGAAAATGAAATTGACTGATTGAAACTAACAAGGCTCGATAAAACTGTAGCAACAAATTTTTAAAAATCAGCAATGCTTCCAAGTTATCCAACAAAGTCTTATTCACCTCACCTCAACCTCACGGCTAGTCAGAGTGTCCAAAAGAGTGAGTTCTTTCTCTCTTTGCAGATTCCTTTGCTTCCCCCCTCCCCCATTACCATTATATACATCTTCTAGGAGAATTTTTTTTTTGTTAAAGTTATCAATCTATTTACAGTATATTATATAATTTTTCTTCTTTTGATTCTTCTTGTTTTCTTCTTTTCCTTTGTGCTGTCTTCTTATTTACTTCCTTGGTTAATCACTCTGGATTGTTTCTTTTTTCTGTTGATCCTCTTCTCCTCATTTTATTTGGTCTTAATACTTTTCATCTTAAGTTCCTTTGTAATATATACATTTTTCTTTATAACAGTAAGCAATTCTATAAACCATTTATAACTATATCATGATAATAAGACCAGACTTCTAGTTTAAGGGCTCCTTCTATAAACTTTACTTCAGTTAATAACTAGAGCTTTGTTTATCCCTTCTACATTATCCTATACAGTTGCCCTCCGTTCTTGTGGGGGATCCATTCAGGACCACCACCACCCCTGAGAAAACAAAAAATTGTGGATATTCAAGCCCCATTGGCTTGAATGGAGGCGCGCGCCCGCAGGGGCATGCAGATGTGTGCTGCGGGCACATGCCCCATTTTGTCCCCCTCCATTTGCCACCCGCAAAAGGGTGAGGGAAGTCCGTGAAAATGGAGGGATGACTGTATATCTATATCTATCTAAATATACAAATATGCATATATACACATACATATACTCACATCTACACACACACACACACTTTCAGACCCATGATAATGGTTTTATTTACATATTTATCTATGTAATTTTTAAATTTTATTTACATATTTATTTGTCTCTATTACAGTACATCTATCACTAATTTCATTTCTTTTCCCCATTTATCCATTTCTTTTTCATTTAGTATCATGGTTAATCTATCAATTTCTTTTATTTTGTATATTTCGTTTTCCAGTCTTCTATTTGTGGTGGCTGTTCTTTTTCCCCAATATTTTGCTAATAAAATTCTTGCTGTTGTAATTAAATATAATGCAATCCTCCAGCTTTTCCTTTCTCCTTCATTTCCTATTATAGATGTTATATTTAGTAAGTAGAGTTCAGGTACAAGCTCATATTCTATTCTTAACAATTTTTTTCATTATTTTATGTATCTTTAACCATTTTTATTTTTTATTTTTGAACAACCCCACTACGTATGCAGGAGTGATTCAACTACTTTTTGGCTCCTCCAACATTTATTACTATTTTGTCCATTAAGTGTACTTAATAGGAGAGGTGTGTAGTACCATCTATTAGATATCTTAAGATAGTTTTCTTTTAAGTCTTGTGACATGGTGAATTTCTTTGTTTTCCTCCTCTCTTCTTCTTCCCATTTTGCAAGTTTGATAGTGTGACGCAACTCTTGGGCCCACTTTATCATGTAATCTTTTATCTCCTCTGACTCTAAACCTCTTTTTAATAATAATAATAATAATAATAATAATAAATTTTATTTATAGCCCGCCCCTCTGCTTGGCAATCGGGGTGGGTTACAGCATATTAAAAAAGAACAGAGTTAAAAAACATTCCCCAAACATTTTGCTAATTTTATTTTTGTCTGGTGCCTTTATTATTTTATCAATTTTGTTTTCTTCTTCCTCAAATCCTATTGTTTTATGGTCTTCTTTAAACATCTCTCTTATTTGCTAGTAACTCATCCATTACAATTTTTAACATTTTTCTCTATTTCCTCCCTCATTCTGATGTTTATTTTACCTTCTTTATCATAACATAGGATTTATTTATACAGGATCCAATTTTGATTCTTTTCCCCATCTTTTGAAAAAGCCTCTTGTGGGGATACCCACAGCAGAATTTTCATATGGAATTTTGTTTTAATATCAAGCCGCTCTTTAATAGTGTCTTTCATAATATATGATTATTAAACTCTTTATTTATTTTGTTTCTGTCATACCAGGCATAAGCATGCCATCCATAGCATAGATTATGGTGTTCTATGGTTAGTGACTTCGATGTTTTCAATTTTAACTAATCTTGGACCCACAAAAACTTGCTGCCATATAGATCAGATAATGCCATTCCCCCTCTTTCCATTGTATCTATCAATATATTTCACTTACTTCTCACTTTCTTCCCCTTACAAATAGTTTTTTTTTAAATTCTTTATTCCATTTTACAAAGATATGTATGATCAGCAAGTTAAAGAAGAAGAACATTAACTTAGAAAGCACATTCATTTTAATTGCCATGATTCTGCCTGGCAATGATAGATATAATTTGTTCCATTTTTGGAGTTCTTTTTGTATCTCTTCCCAAAAAGAAACATAGGGCCTTTGCAGACTGCTAGAAATAGTGCAAATTGAGTCCACTTTAACTGCCCTGGCTTAGTGCTAGGGAACCATGGGAATTGTATTTTTTTCTGAGACATTGAGCCTTCTCTGTCAGAGAGCTCTGCTGCCACAATAAACTACAGTTCCCATGATTCCCTAGCACTGAGCCAGGGCAGTTAAAATGGACTCAGTTTGCACTATTTCTGGCAGTCTGAAAAGGTCTATAGTTGTTTTCAAATAGGTCTATATTTTTTTAGTCTGCCAGATTCCCAAATATTTAATTTTGCTTTCTATTTTACAACCCAATTTATCTTCCAAAAATTTTTCTTCAATTGTTTATATATTTTTTGGTAATAACCAAGTTTTGTCTTTGTTTAATTTTAATCTTGCCAATTTATCATGAATTCTTATTTCTTCCATAAATGTTTTTATACTTTCCTTGGGATTTTCTAAAACAATTACTAAATCATTGGTGAAAGTTTTAAGTTTTGTTTTTTGTTCCTTAACTCTCATAGCTCAAATCTTTTTGTTTTCCCTTATCACATTCAAAGGAAACTCTAATACCAAAATAAATAATAATGGTGACATAGGACACCCCTGTCCTGTCCCTTTACTGATCTGTGTTTCCCCCTCATTTATTGTGAGAAAAGCTTTTTGTGAGTTGTAAATCTGTTTTAGATTTACCAAAAAAGTTCCTCCCATTCCTATCCTTTTACAAATTTCTAACATAAAATCCCATTTAATGTTATCAAATGCCTTTTTGGCATCTACAAAAATTAGCAGTAACTTCTTATCTATGTTCATATAATATTTCAATAAAGTCACAATTGTTCTTATATTATATCTGGAATAAATTCATTTTGGTTTTCTTGAATGATGTTTCCCACTACTTTTTCAATCTACTTGCTATAATTGTTGCAAATATCTTGTAGTCTATATTTAACAATGAAATGGGTCTGTAGTTTGCTACTTCCAAGATGTCTTTTCCTTCCTTTGGTTCTGCCTTCTCCCATGATTCAGGTTTCCCATTTGAATGCATTATTTTAATTAATTTGAATAGTGGATTTACCAATTCCTCTTTAAATATCTTGTAAAAGATAGCTGTATAGCCACCTGAGCCTGGAGCTTTGTTTACTTTTAGACTTTGTATAGCTTATATTATTTCCATTTTCATAATAGGCGTTTCCAAAAAATATTTTTGTTTCGTATTTATTTTTGGGATTTTTCCCCCCTGAGGTATTCTTTCAATTTTTTTTTCTTGGAAGTTATTTGCTTTTTTTTTTTCTTTAAATAAATTTGAATATTTCTGGTAAAAATGATTTATGATATATTTCTGGTTTGTAGTTTTCTTTCCTTTTATTTTTATTTCTGTAATTAAGTTCTTCTCTTTTTCCTTTCTCAGCGTTGTCACTAACCATTTACTTGTTTTGTTTGCTTGTTCAAAATATCTTTGTTTTAGTCTTTTTAGTTTCTCTGCCAATTCCTCTGTTACTTGCTCTTGTAATTGTTTTTGTAGTATTTTACCTTCTTTTTTATTTTATTTTTATTTGTTGGGGATTTATCTTCAGTCACTCCTCAGTTCACACGGACTTGAGGTCAACAGTTTTGAATATTCATGGAGAGGCAATATCCGCTAAAATCAGTGGGCATGCCCCTGTGGGTGTGCCCCCCGTGCATGCCCATGGGGGTGCACCCCATTCAAGCCTATGGGGCTTGAATATTGGCAAGTCTCTGTTTTCCCAGGTGGGGAGTCTGGAACAGATCCCCCACAAAAATGGAGGGCCGATTGTAGTTCTTTTTCCTTTTCTTTCAGTTGTTTTATTTTATTATTATTATTATTATTTCTCTGTTTTAGCTGTACTTATTTCAATGGATCTTTTAATTAATAGTTCTCTAATTACTGTTTTAAAGAGGTACCAAATTGTTTTCATCAGCATTCAGATTCCTTTGCTTTTGAGGGACCTCCTGCTCTCCTGGAGTCTAGCACTCTGGCTGGCCACCACAGGTTCCCATGTCACTGTGTTTCAATCCACATGTTAAAGGAGCTAACCAAGATTCTGAACCTATTTGAGGCATTAGATCCAGCAACTTGGATACTTCCTTTAAAGTTCAAATTGAAACCCACAATGAGCTCACCAACCCATTGACATGGGATCTCCCAGCCTCCATTATTGGTCACACCTTTGCTTAGTCACTTTATAACCATGCATATTTAAGCTAGTAGCAAAGTTGTTTCTCTATCCATTTTCAAACTGCTCAAAGGGAGTTGTAGCTGCTGGGGATGATGGGGATGATGGGGGTAGAAGTCAATCACATCCAGAGGACAGCAGTTTGGGGAAAGCTGTTTCTCTAGAGCAGGGGTAGGCAACCTTTCCCCTTTAAGGGCCGAGGGACTTCAGCTCCCAGAAGCCTCAGCCATGTTAGCCAATAGTCCCATGTTGGCCAATAGCTCCTGGAATTCTGGGAGCTGAAGTCCCTCGGCCCTTAAAGGGGAAAGGTTGCCTACCCCTGCTCTAGAGCAACCAAAAAGGTAAAACAATGCAGGCTGCTATAAAAACAATTCAGTGAAGTCATACAACAGAACACATAAGCCATGCAGCCACCTTTAGGTCACACTAAATTTGATGAAAAACTAAGGCTGAATTCATGATCCTGGCTATGAATGCATAACCCAGAGTTACACATCTGTAACTGATTCATATTCACAATCCCTATGTATTCAATAATGTAGGGCAGTGTTTTACTCTTGGGACTCGCCTTTACATCTACACGTGGGTGTTGCAGGGCCCCACTTGACATAGTATATGAATATAAACATTTAGGTCAGGGGTAGGCAACCTTTCCCCTGACTATTGGCCAACATGGCTGAGGCTTCTGAAAGCTGAAGTCCCTTGGCCCTTAAAGGGGAAAGATTGCCTACCCCTGATTTAGGTTATTTAGTGTCACACATTCATGTATTTTAACATTTTATAAAGAAATAACATTGTTCAAAATAGAACAGTTTTATTTAAGTACATTCAACATTTAACTCAATACGTGTAAATTTTTCACATAAAAAGTTTGGGAAGAGCAGGAGGGGGAATCAGGGCTTCCAATTTCAGTTTCTCCTTGAGCAACTCTCATGCCCCCATGAAGGGTCCTGCCCCACCATTTGAGAACTACTGGCATAGAGAATATGTGGAGACTGTAACGGTCCTGTAGTCCTGACTTACAAGGCAGCAACCACTGTGAGCAACAGGAGTCTATTCTGTGAACTGGAATGCAGCAGAATGACATTCCCACCCCTTTCCTTCCAGTGATCTCTGGTGTGAGGAAGAATTATGGCAGGGATCTTGCTTCTGATTGTTGAAGTGGAGATCACTGGCAAGAGGAGGAGTGGGAAAGTCAGTCTGCTGCACCTCAATTGACAGGAGAACATACCTTACTGCTCACAGTGGCTGCTGCCCAGCAAGTCAAAATTGGGGGACTAAGTACCTGATCTAGAATACCAGCCCATATGTATGTGTAAGGAGATTATCACACTAACTCTTAAAGCATTGCTATTCCACTTTAGCTGCTCTGATTGCCTCCCATTGCATTTTGGGGTTTGCAGCTCAATGAGGCCTATGAGCTCTCTGGTTCAATATTCTAAATGCCCCTTCCTAAATGGCAAATCTCAGAATACAACAGGAGGCAGCCAGAGTAGTTAAAGTGGAATAGCAATGCTTTAAGAATATACAGTCCTCCCTCAATATCTGCAGACTTGCCATTCATGGTTTCGATGATTTGTGAATGGCAAGCCCGCGGCTCCCTCCCTCCCTCCCTTGACTCCTTCTTCCTCCCAGGCTTAGGTTTGGCTCAGGGATCAGGAGGGGTGGCCTTCCTTAAGTCGGGGGGGCGCAGTCTGGGCCTGCCATTTTGGAGTCAACCAGGCAGCAAGGCTCCACCGACCCCCCCTTGGCCCTCTGGGAGGGAGGGAAGGGAAATTGACTATTCACAAATTTTGGTATATGCGGGGGTCCCCGGAACGAATCCCCCGTGAATGCCAAGGGATGACTATAGTGCAATAATCTCCTAAATCTCTCACATTACAATCAATGAGCATTTGAAAATGCTTAGTACCTGGTGCATCATATTTCTTTTTTGTAGAATACAGGGAGCCACAAAATCAACATTTTTTAAGGAATGTGAGTTTCAATAGGATACAAAGTTTAAGTACACAGTTCATTCCCACAATAAGTGCTTGACTTTGACTGGATCATGGCTAAGAGATCTGGGATTGTCAAGCCAAAAAGAAAGGAAAAAAGGAAGGCAACTCCACACTTCCTTCAAAAAAGACCAATCCTGAAACATGCACAGTGACTATATGGAATCTATTGCCAATATCACATCTTGTGAAATATTCTCAACACAATTTCCATGTGCCCCTTTTTTATATACACCTGACAGTGGCACATTTTGTCAATGAAAGACAGGGCTCAGCCATGGCTGGGCTTTTTGGAGTTCTTTTTGAAGAAGAGATTGAATTTGATCCCACAAAATTACATTACATGCCTCAAAGAGCACTTTTATTTCAAATTGGATATGGCAGCTTCCTTCAGTACTTTTAATTCTTTCTCCACTGCCATCACCATCACCACAATCTCCCAGTTCTAGAATGCAGTGTATTTCTATCTGTGACCTTCCTCTTTCTATAGAATTAAAGACAAGTAACAGAGGAGGACGGGAAAGAACTTTGTGCATAGTTCCATTGCTGTGAAAGATATTCCTACCTACAGTTTATTGTGAACAAAAAAGTATGCTTTATTAATAGCAGAGCCATTGATGGCTTCCATCTCAGTGGAGTGGTAGGGAATCTGTACTGGATTTTAGAATGAATCTTTAAAAAGCTATCCAAGGTGCTGGACTTAATTTGGCCATAGGTTTCAGCACCTTGGATATCCCCTTGGATTCATCATCCTGCTGATGTAAAGGTCAGCAGTTTCATAGAGAAGAATGAGAGATGTAACAGCTGTTTATGACAAGGACCTCCTGCTTTGGCCTATTTTGCAAGACTGGGGCAACCTATATGGAGGCAGAAGAATAGACTTCGACCGTATCCTTAGTCAAAAAGTTTCTTTCTTCCCCCAGTCCCTGATGGAAGAGCTGTGTTATCCTGTTTCAGGGTGGTGAATGCCCAGGTGAGCACACCTACAGTCAACAGGAACCAGCAGGAGAAAACCCAGGCTGGTCTAAAGGCTTACAAAGGGTTACAAGCAGAAGTGTGGTCCAGTCCATGCAGTCCGAAGTTCAACAGCAAAAAGCAATCCTGAGTAGAGTCTGAAGCCAAGAAGGAAGTTGTCAGAAAGAGTATTCCTAAAATTATGTGCCAAAGGTCAGAAATACAGGAAGCCAGAGATGCCAGACACCAATTCACAGATGTTTGAGAGCAGTTGTCTGCAGCAAAAGAATGGCCTGGGGGTGAGTTAATTTATAGCCAGTAGTTAATTCGCCCAGCTAGCTTCATTAGCTCAGTGCCTTCTATTTAAAGAGAAGCAGAATGTTGCCTGAGTTTTGATCCCTGTGCTTTAATTTACATCACCCAACAGCCTCTGCCTCCTCCTCCTGATCTGCAGTTGCTACCTGGGATGGACCAAGCTCTGCCTCTACCAGTGTCATGACAGGACTGCCAAACTCTTCCAGCTTCAGCTGGGACCCATCATGTTGGCTCCTCTTCCTCTTCTTTGTCTGAAGAGGTATATGACATGTGTCCTCTAAGAGGCCAGCATCCCAGCACTGGGCAAGCCAAGCCATTGGTTAGATATCGGAGGGGCAGTATGACGTGTGCTACCTGGAGGATTCTGGGGGCTGTAGTTCCAGAAGGCTAACATAGAAACTACACCAAGGGAAGTTTTTAAGCAAGACCTTCAATATGTTGTTGTTGTTCATGATGATGATCTTGGAGAACATGAGCACATTTTTACAATTGTCTTTTGTGCATTTCTGTAAAATGTGCAGTTTTGGAAAACACAGTCATTTTTTTTTTTTTTGCATGAATTAGTAAAAGTTGTGGAATCGTGTAGGCTGTTGGTTTCTTGGTGATGTATCAGCCTAGGTTGTTTCACTTGCTTCATATGAGTGTGTAGCTTCACACAAAGAGGAAAAGGCACTCATTTTATGCAGAAACAAGAGCTTTATGCAAATCATGTTTCATGCACAATGGAAAAACCATGTCAGGAAACACACATTTGGTCCTTCTGTTTTGCTCCATACATGAGGACCAAAAACCTCTTAGTGTCATACCTCTCTCTTTGAGTGTTGTGAAAAAGACTTACTCAGTTCATGCTTGTACAAGCCAAATTCCATAAGTTTAACCATTTCTCATTAGCCTAATCCTAATATTAATCCCAACTAAAGGAGAGTCATTGAATCTGTTGGATTCAACTATCTATTGAATCACTGTTCAAAAATTCAGCCAATGGGTCTACTCTGATTGAAACTAACTAACAGGATTCCAGCTGTGCAGTTACATATTCTTAGATGGTGCATAAATATTCATCAGTGCCTTCAATGTACCACTTGATTCACTGAGATTCCAGAAACAGACACTGTGCATTTCCCATTCAATTGAAGGCTACTGTAGCATAACCACTGTATGTAACTATGTGAGTGTAGATTTATACTGTATAAATATGATGTAGATGTTGAATCTCAGCCAAGATCACCTGAGTGGGTTACTGAATGTTTGCAAAGCTAAGAGAACCATATCTGCATAATGCCTTGGGAGCAAGGAGAATTTTTCACATCCCTACTTCTGAGCAAAAGCATCTTCTGTAAGCAGTGAGGACCTTATATTTCATTATTGTCTCTATTAACTGCTATCAGATCAGCCTCCTTTTATGGCAACCCTCTGCTTAACAGACCTCCAGGTCTGCATCAACACTGCAGAAATAATCCAGTTTGACATCACTTTAACTACCATGGCTCAATGCTATGGAATTCAGGGGGTTGTAGTTTTGTGACATTTATCCTTCTCTGTGATAGAGCTTTGGTGCCAAAAACAAACTACATTTCCCAGTATTCCATAGCATTGAGTTGTGGCAGTTAAAGTGGTGTCAAACTGGATTATTTCTGTAGTGTGGATGCAGCCTGAGGGCCTAAGCAGACGACTAAAACAGTCGTCTTGGAGGCCCGGAAGAGGAGGAGCCACCGCACGCGCGGCGGCCCTTCCTCTTCCTGAGGTCGCCCTGAGCGCTTCCGGGCCACCGCACGCCGGACGCGTTCAGGGCGATCTCCCTCCACAGCGTCCGGACGTGCTGTGGAGGATAAGTCGCAAAAAGGGCGCCCGCCGCTTTTAGGGCGCTCTTTTTGCGACTTATGAAAGGAGTGCCTTTTTGGCGCTCCTTTCAGGGTCGCCGGGGAGGCGCCGCGGTGAGGCTGCCATAGCCCCGCGGCGCTCCGGACCAGGGCGCTCCAAACGCCCTGGTCTGCATCCCCCCTGAGACACCCTTTTATTAGCAGCTCATCCCAGGTCTTGTGAACTCAAGGCTGTGGCTTTCTTTATTGAACCAATCCCCCTGTAATGAGGACTTCTTCTTTTTCTTCTATTTTACTGTGCATCATTGTCTTTTCCCTAATAAATCATGTTGTCTTGTGATATGTCCAAAGTACGACAGCTTCAGTCTAGTCATTTTGACTTCTATTGAGAGTTTATGCTTGATTTCCTCTAGTACACTCCTTCATCTACAGATGTTTTTAAGTTCTTGTTCACAGGATACAGAAGCAGGAGACTGTCCCAGATTTAGGAATGAATAGTAAGAATGGTTCTTGAAATATATGTGCTGATTGCACAGCAAGGAAGCATACTCCGCATGAAAACAAGCATCCATGGTTGAAATTAATGACCAATGTGCTCCAGTGATTTGCTCCTCCTTTGCACCCATTAAAGATCAGAATGAGGACCAGTTTTACCTAGACATTTGTTCAAGCTATAGGAGCCCATCTACCTTTGGAACAATTATTCTACTCTCCCTGCCATTAGAGGGAAGCGTGACATGTCTCTTCTCCCACTGTGATCTGTCATCTCACAACTGTGCTTAATCAGACAGTGCTGAAAAGCAAGCCAAAGAAATAAGTATGTGTTGCTTTCCTGACTTGACACAATGATAAAATATAATAAACAAACATGCAAAGTGCGGGGACTGTGAAGCGAATGCCCACCGGACATCATTAGTTGTTGGTTGTCACTTGCTGGAAGAATAAATACGGAGATGTCAAAATCTGGAGGGGGGAAAGGCTGTGTTTTGAGTCAAAGATGCCATGAAATCTTCCTCAGAGAGATTTGTAGGTATCTGCGTCAATCCTCTGAATAATGTGCTGGAGTGAAATCCAGCATTAGTCCTATCTAGCATCTTACATTAGTTACAATTAACAAGTCACATTCATTGCAAGAGGACTTCTCTGGTTAAGACTAATGCTGGATTTATCCCAATGACATTATTTACACATTTAGCAATAGTGTAAATAATAGACATGCTATTGTGTAAATAACAGACATGTTGGCAGGGGAGCCACTTGGGACGGAGAGGGACAAGGAAACTTTAACTCCAATGCCTGCTATTTCCATCAAGAGGAAAGCTTCCATCAGTGCCTATGGGTTCTAGCCCTCAATGCAAATAGAAGCCCCAGGCATAAGGCCTAAGCAGACTGCCAGAAATAGTGCACATTAAATTGAGGCACTGCCCTGGCTCAGTGCTAGGGAATCATGGGAATTGTATTTTTTTCTGGGACATTGAGCCTTCTCTGTCAGAGAGCTCTGGTGCCACAATAAATTACAGTTCCCATGATTCCCTAGCACTGAGCCAGGGCAGTGCCTCAATTTAATGTGCACTATTTCTGGCAGTCTGCTTAGGCCCATAGATATCTGGACCAGGACTACAGTGGAGAAAACCACTATGCCACAAGCGTACCATCCAACATTTCATTGATGCAATCTGGGACACATTTTCAGAATGTGATCAAGATGGCAAAAGGTATCAGTGAGGAAGAACACACAAGATAGGAAAGGATGCAGCAGTTTGCTTTTGCCTGATCCTACTGAAAGTGCAAGATTCTGCCCTCACTTCTCCTCTCCCTTTGTTGCACTAATTGAGTAAAAACTGCTTTTGCACTTTGAACTCAATTTGCAGCAATTGAAGTAAGCTGGTGGGAAAGTGGAATTAGAAGAGAGAAACTGGGACATTTTAAAAACAGGTGAAAAAGTAGGATGACAGAGGATTAATCAGGACTGTCTCTGAAAAATCAGGACAGTTGAAGGGTATATTAAAACCCCTTCCTGCCATATCACATGCCCCTTTCTGCAGAAACTGTTTGCTTTCTAACAAATGTTCCCATTCTGATCTCAGAAGCTACACAGAGTCAACCTTGGTTAGTACTCAAAGGGGAGATTGCCAGCGAATATGAGCTGCTATGGGCCATATTCAGATAAAAGCCATGGCAAACCATCTCTGTGTATTCCTTGCTTAAGAAAATCATGTGAAATGTCTGCGGTTGCCATAGGTCAACAGCAGACTTGAAGGCATATACATTATATTACAATGCTAGATCCAAACTGAGATTTCTTTCCATACAAAATATCTACTCCTGATTGCTCCAGATCAGGGGTAGGCAACTTTTTTGAGCTGGGGGCCAGGTTGCTGTCCCTCAGACAACTCGGGGGGCCGAAGCACAAAAATTAATAAATAAATAAATAAATAAATTTTCTCAGCCCCAGAAAAGCCATGGCAAAACCCCTTGGAGATTTTTCCAAGAAAACCCCGTGAACAAGTAATAACAACAATAATCAATATCATCATGGAAGCAACTGGAAGGCAGGCCCACAAACAAGCAGGGATGCATGCACACTGTCTCAGCCCCAGAAAAGCCATGATGGCAAACCCCCTGTGGAGATTTTGCCAAGAAAACCCCAAGAACAAGTAATGACAATAATCAATATTATCATGGCGGGCGGTGGGGGGTGGCGGGGTGGTTGTGGCGGTGGTGGCAGGACTGGCCTGGGGCTGGTCCAAAGGCCTTGGGGGGGCACATCCAGCCCACAGGCCTTAGGTTGCCTACCCCTGCTCCAGATGCTTCCTACATTTCAGTAACATAGTGGGTGTGCATACGTGTGTGTTATTTTGCTATGAAAAATATTAAGCTAGGAAGAGTAAAAGCAAAAACCTTGCCAATCTACCAGCAATCTTACCCATTGATCCTGATCTACCTTCTCTTCCCTCCACCCCTGAGCTATAAATATTGTTTACAGTTGTACATTGATGGAACCATATTAATCACATTGTCATCATCCGCCTTAATATTGGGTGTAAATCAGGCAAAACCAAAGACATTTTAATCTCATCTCTTTCAGCAGGAGATTCCTAGCTCTCTAACTGAAAAGAGATGGGTGTTAAAAATGGCTTCACTTTGGCTGGATCCTGCCCACGTTTCCTGCCCTTGTCAGCCAAAGTGTGTTGCTTCCAATATGCCAGGAATCATTTTCTGATGGGGTGTGGGGAGTGAAAATAAGCTTTGGCAGAAGACTGAGAACATGCACTGCAAACAATGAAGGAAAGATATTTTCAGGCTGATCCATCGGCAGGTTGCCATCCGTGGGTGTGATGCTTCTCTTTCGCGAGAATCCAGTGGAGCTAAAAATGGGTCAAATGTATCATATTTTGAGCAGAGTTTGTCTGATTAATTAGATGTATGCAAATAAGAGAGGGAGAGGATTCTTTTTCATCCTCTGCTTATTGTTAATGTATCAGGGAGATGACGGCCTGCTGCAGAGATCAAGAGAAGAGATCAGCATTCAAATACAGGGTTTTTAATTATTTAACTCCTTTCCCTCCCTCTTGTTTACTGGAGGTGACAAATGATCAAAGGGTCTCTGTTCAAGGTTGTGTCTAAATTCCTTCATTTCATGAACAATCTAAACCAGGATTTTATTGTTCAGCTGAGTGTGATGGATATCAATATCAGATGCATTATCTGAACACATTAATAGGAATAATAAGCAAACAGGAGAGTAGGGAAAGTAAGAAGAAGCTACTTCCTAAATCCAGTTATTTGCTCCATCCAGAGTGGAACCATTGAATCAATGGAATTTACGTAAGTGTTGATTTACCAAATTGCCATTGCTTCAGTAGGTCTATTTGGGACTTTTAAGAACATGATTTCAGCTAATATTTTATTTCTGCTTCTGCCAATCAGAGTGACAAAAAAGTTACTCTTGAAGTTCTAGGACCCAAGCCAATTATAACCATGATCTGAAAACCAGCATGAATGACAAATTGAATTGGTCAATTCTCAAGTGAATTCTTCTAACCAACTTGGTGTGTAAAATACATCATTTTAGTTTCCTAATTTCTCAGTGGTGGATACTGAATGATATATAATTCTCCTCTTTCTTTATTATTATTGATGCCAACTGCTGAGGAAGCCTTTTCTTTTCTGGGATGTTGATATCTAGTGTGATCCAGGAATGGTGCACAGTAACACATGTTCAAGACAGGGAAAGCTATTCCTTTATGATTATTTCTGGGTGGGGAAAAAGACTTAATGGGTGAATCTACACTGTAGAAATGATGCACTTTGACACCACTTTAACTGTAATGACATCCTAGAGAACCCATCCTACAGAATACTGGGATTATTAATATAACTGTGTTATTTTTTTCATTCCTTTCACTTTTTGAATTATTTTTCATTTGCTTTGGGGAAAATGTTTTGTGTGTATTCTGTTTTATGTTTTGATTTCATTGTGCATCACTTTTCAGTGGCAGAAAGGCAGTTTACAAGTATTTTTAAAAAGATATTGCTACTCCACTCTGTGAGCTTTTATACAGCTTATTTTCTGTAAATGTCATATGGTCATTGAGCTGAATCAATAAACATCAGCTAGCATGATGTAGTGATAAGAGTGCTGGAATAGGAGTCTCAGAGACCAGGGTTCAAATCCCCAATCAGCCTTGGAAAGACACTCTGATCCTTGTGTAAGTCCATGGAATTTACACACACTCTCGCAACCTTAGAGGAAGGCAATGGCAAACCTTCCCTGAATAAATCTTGCCAACAAACCCCTATGATTAATGTTGCCATCCGTCAGAGTCAACTTGAAGGACCATAGCAACAAACTATTCCTTCTTCTCCCCTTAATAACCAAACCAATAAACAAACAACTAGGTCAGCATTTTGTTCCTGCACTGGTCATGTTAATGATCACGGAAAGCCAACAAACAGAACATGAAAGCAATAGCCCCTTCTTGCTTGTGTTGTCCAGCAACTGGTGTTGAAGAGCACATCACTCAGCATGCTGGAGGTAATGTATAGTTGTAATGACTGAGAACAACTGACAGTCTTCTCCTCTGTTAGTTTGTCCAGTCCCACTTTACATCCATCCAGCTGTAGGCCTTCACTAAATCTTCTGGTAGCAACTTCCATGCTTTAACTAGGCATTGTGTGAAGAAGTACTTTCATTTGTCTGCCCTGAATTTCCATCATTCTGTTTCAGTGGGTGACCATTGATTCAATAGATTCTCGGATTATAAGAGCAGGAAAACCTTCCAACTCTCTTGAGTAACTCATGGCATTTGTCTGATCAGTGGCTCATTTGTGACAATACTGAGCAGCTGGCAAAAAGTTCACCGAGAAGAGCTTTGTGACAATATGTGGTGCCTGGAGTCAGAGCTCTTTTCCAACACCTATTTGATCTTCCTTACCATCAGTATTGAACCTTTAACCTCCTAGGTCTGATTCTCATCTCAGATGTGAGGTTTTTCCCCTCCATCATCTTCTTCCTTCATATCACTCAATGTTATAGTGGGGGCAGGGGGGATCACATTATGGCTTTCTCATACCCATTTTGTATGGCGAGCATTTTCTTTGAATGCGCTTCTCACAAAGACAAGCTTACAATGATCACTGGAAGCCAAAACAATTTTGTGAAGGGAAAGTTTTATTTGTTTACTGGAAACTGATGTGGCCAATGACAAGAAAAAATCCCCTTGGGGGACTTCACTGTATCAATAAGTACCATGAGATGCAGGACAAATGGCTTTTCTCCTCAGAAAAGCCACATCACAGGAGTCATTCTGGGGCAAATAATGTGGCTCAGATGTAACACATAATCTAACAACATGAGGATAAACAGCTTAGAATTCATTTCCCTCCTACTTTCTATTCAAGGATAATAAGCTCTTTTTGAGAGCAGATAGCATGATATAGGGTTTTGTCCTTTGGATAGTTTCTGAACAAGATCAGTTCAGAACTCAGATGGCTTTCTTTATAACCAAGGCCACAGGTATTAATAAACCTGAGTGCCAGTTTGTCAGCTGGCCTTTTGGTCAATAGACATTGCTGGCTCTTTGTATGAAGGTGGCTGGCAAAGACTGGGAGTCATTTCATTAAACAAAGCCTTCCACTGTGTTCTACAGCATGATCTGGCCTGTAACATGGAGACCCCAGAGAGACCTCTCTTCAGGCCAAAGATAAATGATTTGTGTTGGAATTTTCCAAGAAGTAGTGACCAAACTCATTTTTCTTGTGTGACCTCAGCAAGAGTGATATCCACATCTCATAAACTGAAGTGAAATGGTTATTATTGTGAAGCCCTGAACTGAGCTGACACAACTTGCCATTCCCTATGAAGCTGTCAAGAGCCTGAGTGGATTTGAAAGTACCATGGTGACAAGATGGCCTGCTCTCTTCAGTTGATTCCTGGATGGGATAAAGGCAGCCAATTTGATTATATTTTAGAGAAACATCCATCCAAGTAACACAACAACACCCTCCCACACACACACACATTTGTATGCATGTATTCATGCATATATGTTTAACTGTCTGATCAGTTGGCTGTTCAAATGCTTTCAGCTGACTTACAACATAAAAGGAGTCAGAGCTGGCTCAAGACAATTTGCTGCCTGAATCAGAAGATAAAATGCCCCAAGTCAAGGACAGTGGATAGGAACCCAAACCAGCTAAGTTTTTTGGGCACTGAGGCAGAAAAATCCCACAAACACCTCTCCACATCCCTGACAGAAAATTTTTGTTGTTGTTGTTAACTGCCCTTGAGTGGATCTCGACTCATGGTGACCCAATGGATGAGACATCTCCAAGACCCTCCAAGACCCTCTGTCCTCCACTGCTCTGTTTAATTCCTGCAACCCCATACCTGTGACCTCCTTAATAGAGTCCATCCATCTAGCATGTGGCCTTCCTCTTCTTCCTTCCTCCTTCCATTACTGTCTTTTCCAATGAGTCCTTCTTTCTCATGATGTCTCTGAAGTATGACAGCCTCAGTTTGGTCATCTTGGCTTCCAGGGAGGTTTCCAGCTTGATCTGCTCTAGGATCATTTGTTTGTCCTTTTGGCTATCCATGGGATCCTCAGCACTCTTCTCCAGCACCACATTCTCTCAAATGTGTTGATTTTCTTCCTATCATCTTTCTTAACTGTCCAGCTCTCACATCCGTACATGGTAATAGGAAATACAGTGGCTTGTATGAGTCTAACTTTTGTTCTGAGTTGTATATTTTTGCATTTTAGAATATTTTCTAGTTCTTTCATGACTGCCCTCACCAGTCTTCTTCTGATTTCTTGACTGCAGTTCCCATTTCTATTGTTATGGTACTAGAGCTCTCTGGCAGAGAAGGCTAAATAACTCACAAAACTACAAATCCCAGAACTCCATAGCATTGAGCCATAGTAGTTAAAGCAGCATTATTGCAGCAATACAGAGGCAGCCGTAATCAGTTAAGGGCCCACAGGTGCAGTCAGTTCACATGGCCCCAATTCCTATTGTTCATTCCAACTAGAGGAGATCCATTGAATCCATGGGATTAACCTACTTGTTGAATCATCATTCAGCTGTTGATTCAATGAGTCCATTCTTAGCTGGGACTAATTTAAAGGATCTCAACAATTCTTAACCATTCTTGTATTGGTATGTAACTATTCGTCAGTGTCTCTGATGTACCAGATTATTCACTTGGATTGCACTGTGCTTTCCCCAGTTCACAATGGGACAAGAATTAGTTGCACAATGTCAGTATTCAGAAGAAGAGTGGAGTAGTACCACCATCATGTAATTTAAATGAGTTGAGATATAGGCTTGCAACCTGTGCCATCAGTTTACCTTTGGACCACAGTGCAACCTTTCCCACCTAGGGACATGCTGTGTGAATGATCAGGCAACTTAACTAACTAATCTCATCTCTTTCCTCTACATTTGACTTCTCTTTAGAAAGAGAATTGTTAATTGTTCATGCCCTGCATGAACACTTAATTAGTCAGTGTTTGCCTAGCCTTCTGAAGGTGTGAAATGCTCAAGGAGTATCACTAAGTATTTGTATTAATTATTATTAGCAGGAACCAAGCAGTTAAGAAAACAAACAAATGTGTGTATGTGTATGGAGGAATGATGCCAGTAAATTGTTTCTAAAGTTACAGCGATGACTTAAGGGAAAGTATGGACATCCAAATGGAACATCAGCCAGGAGCTTCACAAATGTTTTGCTCTTATGTGCCTTCAAGTCAACTCCAGCTTATGGCAACCAAAACATGGGGTGTTTGTGGTAGAGGAGATTTGCCATTGCCTTCCTCTGAGGCTGAGACAGTATGACTTGCCCAAAGTCACCCAGCAGGTTTCCATGGCTGAATGAGGGTTTGGTTGGTTTTGGTAAAGAATGAGATGCTGAGTGATGACGCATCCAGACCTCTACTGGCAAACTGCGGCCCTGCCATTGCTTGTAGTATCACATCTTGCAGCCAGAAGTGGGCCCCTATCTTTAGTATCTTGGAAATCCTTCTGTTGCAAGGGTCTGCCTGGCTTCAAAGGTAGGTTTTGGGGGACACTTTTAGTCACTGCAATGGTGCATCAGTCATAAACATGAATTCCAGTCATTATGATGTTGTCAGTTTGGATTATGACATTGTAAACACTAAGCAGGATGTCAGTCATTGTCTTAAATGGTGTTCTTTGCATCTTTCCCTTTAAAAAAATAAACCTGTAAAATCAACTGAATGAACAAGTGGGAAGGAGCTACCAGCAAGAGATATATGGAGATGAGCAAATTAGTTTATTTCTGGTCCTCATCAGTTCTACATGAGTTCTTTCATAAATCCTTTCTGTTCTATTTCCATATCAATGTGAGCTTCTGAAAACAGAGAAAATATTATTTTAAAATTAATTCAGCGCAAAAATCCATATGTTAAATGCATAGTTAAATGAGCATTTCTATCATATTTTCTCATGCAAAACTTCTAAAATCAACCTATTTTATTTCAGTGTACACATCTGTAGAACAAATTTTAGGTTAAAGATGCCTTTCTAAATCCATTTGGTACTTTCTTTTTCTTTTTCTTTTTCTGAGCTGAATAATGCCATCAGAAAATTCAGAGAAGTGCAGACAAGAGGATAATTTCATCCCAGCCTGCACATTAGGTATGGTTCAGGTCAGTTTGCACTGGAATTTGCAAAGATCTAAGCCTCCAAGTGATAAATCACTGGATTTGCATGGTTCATTCTCTTGTGTCTCTAGTCGTAAAGATGGGAGATAGCAGGGTTTAAAAAACTGTTGTAGATGTCTCTTCAAGAAATGTTGAAAAGCCAGGAAAATCAACATTAGACCACATTTTAGTGGATGAAATCCTTCATTGGAGTTGCATAGTGTAAATCTGAGAGCCAGCCTAGTGTAGTGGTTTAAGACTGCTATGCCACTTTCCACATGTACCATATCTCTGTAATGAGATATATGTGGTAGTTTCAGTGTTGCACTAGGACACTGGGACACCAAGTTCCAAATCCCTTCTAGAAACCCACTGGGTGACCTTGGGCAAGTGCCACTCTCTCAGCCTCAGAGGAAGGCGATGGTAACTCTCCCCCCTTCAACAAATATTGCAAAGAAAACCCAGTGATAGGTTAATCATAGGGTCACCATAAGTCAGAAATTGCTTGAAGGCACAACTCTGTGTAAAAGTTTGCATACAGTTACACATTGATTGTGCTATACAACTGTTGTTTTGATTGACAATGTTACGCATGGAAGGCACAATCAAATGCACAATATATTTTGATGCAATACATGCCCATAAGGCACATCTATGCATAATGCACAATGAATATCCATACATAATGGCACTTTGTGTGCAATTCTATTTTGCAACCTTGAAATGAATGCAGACATTCCACATGAGACATAAATGTCCAATTGCAGCTGTAAGGGAATTTATACCTCCATAAAATATCTAGAGGATTCCAGCCATTATAAGGTAGCTTCATAAACTGTGGTGGTACACTTGGCCCTCCATATTCACGGATTTCTTATCTATGGATTCAAGCATACAGGTCTTGAAAATATTTTGAAAAATATAAATTCCAAAAAGCAAACCATTTTGCCATTTCATAAAAATGAAACCATTTTACTATGCCATTGTATTTAACAACAGCTTGACAAAAAGCAGCCATGTGACTAACATGGTTGTATTTTTCTCTCTCCTGTATTATTAACACCTTTGCCTGATGAAGAAGCCAGTGGAGCTTTAAAAGCTTGCAACATGTGTTTTGTGAACTTTGGTTGTCCCCATAAAAGTGTCATTGTTTTGTGGATTTTGGATATTATCATTAAGAGATATGTCAATTCGTTCATGGCTCCTCCCAGATCTTCTCAGACACAGCTCCAAAGAAGCATCTACATGGCTCCAGAAACAGCCTGGAAAACAGCTCACCACTTTTGCATCATGAGAGCCATCATGATGTAGTGGTTTGAGCATTGGACTATGACTCTGGAGGCCAGGGTTCAGATCCTGACTCTGTCAAGGAAACCCACAGGGTGACCTTGGGCAAGTCTCAGCCTCAGAGGATGGCAGTGGCAAACCCCCCCCCCATGAAACTTGCCAAGAAAACCCCATGATAGGTTCACATGAGGGTTGCCATAAATTGAAGGCACAAAATATAGTGATCCCTCCACATTTAGAGGGTTAGAGATGAAGGACCCCCGTGAATGTGGAAAAACTGCAAATGAAAAAACCACTATTCTTTTTACCTGAGAGAACACCTCTCTAGGAATCTCCAGGTCCTCCAGTGCAACTCTATGGTCAACATCTGCCAGGGATTGATCACAGAATCATGCTGGAGGGTCTACAAATGGCTAGAGAAGTGTTTTCTCTAAGAAGCTTTAGGTCCTCCAGTGCAACTGTATGGTCAACTTCTGGCAGAATTTCTCTGGAGGAGCTAGAGATTCCTAGAGAGAACATATTAATCAAAACCGTAAATAATCAAATCCGCAAAAGTCAAAGCCGCAAATGTGGAAGGCCAGCTGTAACAACTACCACACCTTTTGCATCATGAAGAATAGGAATGAATGGCCCCTCTTTTTCAGAGGTAACATATGATCCTCTTTGCCCATGCTTGGAAAAGCTGATGTCTTTTATTCTTCCCATGGGAAATCTCCCCTTCACTCTAGCAAGTTCTCCAATCTATCTTTGCAGTGTGTGTCTTTCTAGTGCATGACACAAGCCAATCTTCCTTGGCATATGCTTGTGTGTATGTGTGTGTGTGTGATCCCTGGCTGTTGTTGTTTTCCTTCCCACTCCTGGACTTAATGCAATCAGTTTATCTGTGCCGAGGGTCCTTTGAGGCAGGCCTTAGTGGAGTTCAGCACAAGAGGCTTCCTTAATCTAATACAGCCGAATGGAAGAAAAATAGGCAAGGACAGATGTTCAAATACTTTCACCTTGACAACAGGGAGTGTGTGCATGCCAAAGAGGGCAAAGGGGCAAAGGTCAGAGGAGGAAGGGGCAAAAGAAATGGGGGGGGGGAACGGTACAAGCAACAGGCTTAGCTTAAGGACAAGGGAGCCCAAGACTGAGAAAACAAAACAAAAGAAAAGGAGGGGAAGCCTGGAAGCCGAATAATGAAGTCAAGGACCTTTTGTACTCACTGGGAACGGCTTAAGACTGGAACAATCATATTTAAGGCTGTCACAAGAATCCTATATATTTCAGGGTGACTGATTCCTAACACCAGGTGCTGGATTCTTCCCACCACCACTCCATCCTCAAAGAAAGACAATTTTGCAATTTGTAATTTAGCAAATTGCAAAATTCCAGCTAAAATCAGTTTTTCTTTAAAAAAAATGACACGGAGAGACACTAACATTTCCCTCCATTCTCTTGAAGGCACAAATGTTCCTGTTATGTTTTGCTGAAAGGAAGATTAGCAACGCTGCTGCGAAGGGTGGGACCAGGCACAGGACGACAACACCCAGCTGCCTTTCCTGTTTCTCGAAGGCCCGCGCAAAGGCGTTATTTGTGTGACAGGCAATTTTCATACTCATTAATTCCCAAACATGAGAACAATGGGTTTTTCTTTGGCCTGCTGAATAATGCATATAAGGGCGATGCAAACCAGTGTCAGCAGGGATCCTGGCTAGTGACAGAAATTCACACTCGAGGGCTATTTTAAGAAGTCCTCAGTGCCAAAATTATTTTGCGCTCTGAAGCTCTAACACTGGCTGCAACAACATGTCAAGAACAGGGAATGTTGTCAGAAGAGGAAAACTTTGCTGACTGGGGTTCCAAATCACACAAATGTGATATGAACAAAGGTGTGTGTATGTCTGTGTGTGTGCCTGTGCATGCATAGGGAAGGGCTGTCCAGTCTGCCTTTTGTCTCTCCTATCCTTTTGACCGACAGCTTTGATGTCCAACATTGATGGATGGCTTCGGTTTCCAGTGGACGGTGGCACTTAGCTGAGTTCCCATACTGAAGAAAGGGCCTTTTAATTTTACCCTTAAATGGACCAGAAAGAAGAAAATATAGAACCCAGAAATATATGAAAGCACAAGAAACAACTGAAAAAATAGCAAAAGAACCTATCACAAAATGCTATCTGGAATTTAAAGTACTTGTATGGGTATATTGATCTCTTGAGTCTTGTACAGCTATTTTCTAAATGAATATTGCAAACACAACTACATTTTTCAAAGGCCCTGCAAGTCTAAATCAGGTGCAAAAACAGCAATAATGAAGCAGTGTGTTGCAGTGGTCTGAATGTTGGACTAGACTAGGATTCAAATTGCAGTTCAAACAAAGAAAACAATTGGATGACCTTGGGGAAGTCTCACTGTCTCATCCTAACAGGAAGGCAATAGCAAAAAATTATCTGATTAAATATTGCCATGAAAATGCTTAGATTTGTTGTTGTTGTTGTTGTTGTCTGCCTTAGAGTCATTTCTGACCTATGGAGACCCTAAGGCAAGCCTATATGGAAACTGTAAGTTGGAAATGAACACATGCAACAGCAACAAAACTGGCAACAATACAACATATCTCATAGCTGAATTCAGTACATATACGTATTTCCCAAAAATTTATACACCCAATTAGGCACCACTAGATTTCTTTGTAGAGAAGTTTAGCTATAAAGATCACTGATTCTTGATGATTAAAACCCTTTTAAAGACCTAAATAAAAATTAAAGACAGATAAAAATTCAAAAACCCACTACATGGAATTTAGCCTTTCATTCCCTTCTACACTCTTAAATTGAGATCCTGTTACCTGATTCAAGATGATAAAGACCCAATTCTTACTCCATGGCAATTGCAGTTCCTTTCTTCTCCATCTCTCTGTTTTGCTTTCTGAACTAAAGTTTATAAACCTTCCTTAATATTTCCCCACCATTGGACCAAACCAATAATTTATAGGATTTATGCAGAACTTACCATCCCCAAAGCATACTTATGGCTCCCTCCTTAAAATGTGTAAGAGACAGCCGTGTCTCCTCTTTGAGGTACTCTTGTACCTCCTCCTATGGTTGTAATCCCCACACCCACTCAGTTTGTCAGAACTGATTGAAATGTTCACAGTTGCTGTAAGGATCACTAAGGAGTTTATCACACAAGGCTCTAAAAGTGGAATAGAGGTGGGAGAAAAGTGTCTACAGGTCACAATGTTGTCTGATAAGGTTCGATAAGACACCACTATCCTGCCTCTATTCCACTTTTTAGAGTCTTATTGTCTATGTCTTCAATCACAGGGCTGGGGCTGCAATCAATAGTCCTACGCTCTTTTTCCCAGACTGTGCTCTGTTGCCCTATAAAGTTCTTGGGACTAGCAAGAGAGAGAAAGAGAGGTGAGTGGGTGTGGGGATTACAGCCATATGTTGATTTCCTATGACAGTTAGTGGGAATCTCAGTTTTGGATTAAGAAATGAGGTTCAGGTTCACGCCTGAGTCAAATCAGTCAGCCTTTGAATCTGCTCATTCTGAATCAGGCAGTTTTCTGAATCACTACTCTATTCTGCTTTGGTCAGACCTCACATGGAATGCATTCTGAAGTTCTGGTCACCACAATTCAAGAGGGATAGTGCAAGCTTGAGTGTGTCAGGAGGGTGTCAAAATGGTGAAAAGTCTGGAAAGGTCTGAGGAGCAACTGGCCATCTGTCAGGAGTGCTTTGATTGTGCCTTCCTGCAAGGCAGAATGGGATGGATGGCCCTTGGGGTCTCTTCCAACTTTATGATTCTTTATAGCAGACACAGGAAACCAAGAAACACAAATCTTTCTCATACTCTTCTGTCAAGACCATGTTGCACCCTGGTCTGGAAAATGACATGGATGTGGCCACTGAAAGAAAATGGAGCAACGGTAACAGGGTTACTACGTTCAAGTGGCAGGTGCATGAGTCAGCATTTGGTGAGCTGTGCATCATGGGAGACCTGATGCAACATGCACAGTGGATGAGGCAAACCAGGTATGCATCATGGGAGGTCTAATGCATCATGCACAGTAGGTGAAACCAGCCAGGTATTCATTATGGGAGGTCTGATGCAACAGGCACAGTGGATGAAGCCAGCCAGGTATGCATTATGGGAGGTCTGATGCAACAGGCACAGTGGATGAAGCCAGCCAGGTACGCATCATGGGAGGTCTGATGCAACATGCACAGTGGATGAAACCAGCCAGGTTTCATTGGTGCATGGCTGTCACATGTTCCCAAGAAGACCACCTATATACAGGAGAGGGTCAGAATCTCTGTTGTTGGTTAGTTGTGGTTGGTGGTTGGCAAGGCACTTTGTTGGTCTGTATAGCTGTGAGTATTCAAGACAGATGTCTGGTACTCTATGTATCTTTGTAAATATTTGCAACAAAGATTAAAGTCCTCATTGAGTGAAGTCTTTCTGTCCAGTGATTCATTTCTCCAAGCTAAAAGCAGCAGCATGCACGTGGGAGGATTTTTCCTGTGCCATCTGGAGCAAGACTCTTCACAAAAACCACCTTCTAGGTGTTCCTGCCTACATGCATCAACTCTGCATGTGTGTATGCTAGATCCCGCCTGTCTTCATACCCCAACACCTTCGACATTTCATGGATGAAAAATGAAACACTAGGAGAGGCTGCATCAGTTTACTTTTGCCTGACCTTACTGGGAAGGGCAAGATTCTACTTGTCCCTCTCTCCCATCTAAGTTAATTGAATGAAAACTTCTTTTGCATTGTGAACTCAATTTGCACCAGTTGAAGTATGTTGAGGACAAAAGGGGAAAGTAGGGACATTAAGCAGCTAAAAATGTAGGATGACAGAGGGTTAATAGGAACTGTCCCTGCCAAACCAGGACAGTTAGATCTGTTCTTTGTATCCCGTCACCAGATTAAAACCTCAAGCCTCATTTAAATGTTTGTATAGAAAAGAATTATCCTCAGCAGAGGCTAAAAACTAGTCTTGCCAAGGCAGGCCTTGGAGACACTTTAAAAAAGGTTGCAGCACCATCTTTGTTGCAGTGGGTTTGTGAGTTGGAATTGATGGTAGATTGATTTTAAGTTGTCATTATATGAGTTTTATTTTCTCCCTTGATTTTATGCAATCTACTCTGAGCAACCAGTTTTTGTAGTGAAGATGCTTGCTATACTTTTTTAAAAAAAAAAAAGTGGGAGAAATTAATTAAATAAATCTAGAGGGGGAAACTGCTTCCCTAGAAAATTAATGGTGCGATCCTATACATGTTAACCCAGAAGCAAGTCAAGCTGAATTTATTATTGCTTCCAAATAAATGGGTATAAATTCCAGCCTGGGAGCACCCCCCCCTGAATTCAGTAGGACTTATTTCTGAAGAGGCATCAATAGGAATTCATCGTTCCTTATACGTTTTCTCCTGTGACACTCTCTCTTTTTCATTCTCACTTCTCCAGCTGTTATGCAGTTGCTTTAAAATCATTTTAAATTTATCCAAGGCTATACCACCTTTACCACCAACTGCAGTCTTCTTATGTGCTGGATAGGTCACCTCTATTCCCATTTCACAGCTGGACAGGACTGAAGACAAGGCAAAGTCTTAGTGGATGTTCATTTGTGCTGCAGAGTGTCATCCTATTTGAGTGTCTGGGGACATTCGTAATGGATATAGGCTCAGGAAAACAACTTAAGGAAAATAACAAATGCCATAATGATCCTTGAAGATGTTTGATTGATACAACATTAGGAACCAATTTTCTGCTAACCTTCAAGAAACCTTCATCTTTGGTCTGGGAACATGTATGAGAAATTGCATTCTCTGATATTTCTGGAGAAAGCCAGAAGAAGGGGTTGTCATGGTGACTGGAGTTTCAGTCTGAACTCTTCTGTCCTCCTTCTACACCCTTCCTTCCCCTCACACACACATACACACCAGCCGTAAATTAAGCTTCTTTTCCTATTAGTCAAAATTCAGACATTACTGTTTTTGAGAAAATGAGAAAACTCAGAATTAGGCATTGTGGAAACAGAGAGGAGGAAGAGATGACAAGGTTGCATTCCTATGGCTAAAGGTGACATGTCAGTGTACAAGAAATCCACTCCAGGTTTTAGTCTGCAATTTAGTTTGAACCTGTTTGAGGAATTAGGTTCAGAACCTTGGATAGGTCCTTTAAAATACAAAGTGGATTCCCTGCCTCATTGCCTATACAGGTCGAGTCTCTCTTGTCTGGAATTCCAAAATCCAAAATGCCCCATCCAAAACTCAACTCCTTTTTCATGATGGCTGAGTAGTCACTATTTGTGTCTTCTTAATGTATTATAAACCTGCCTTTGCACTTTCTTCCTTGATTTCCTTCACTAATCGTTCCAAGTCTTTGCTATTTTCTGTTAGTAGTATGGTGTCATCTGCATCTCTTAAATGGTTTATGTTCCTTCCTCCACAAAAATAAGTTGTTGTGTGTCTTCAAGTCATTTCTGATTTATGGCAAACCTAAGGTGACCCTATCATAGGCTTTTCTGAGGCTGAGAGTGTGTGACTTGCCCAAGGTCATCCAGTGGATTTCCATGGCCAAGTGGGAATTCAAATTTGGTCTCCAGAGTCATAGTCCAATGCTTAAACCACTACACTACACTGACTTATCCACAAAAATATACTGTTAGGAAAATGTAATGCCTCCTCCTGGCTACTACAAGGATTACAGCAAAATTCAGAGGGAACAGGGAATCCTGGGATTAGGGGAGGCACTCCCAGACAGCAATATAGACCCTGCAAATCTAAAAGGTCCTGGTACTTTAACCCTGTGGGTCTTGGCTCCAGTACAACATTGGTACTTCCAGAGTTCACCAAAGTAGGGGGACTGCATCTACTCGGAGAGGCTGATTTCAGTTCCCTGGAATTACCTTGTAAATTCATTGCTCCCCATGAATTCCCAACTGGAAAAGGATGTTGGGAGGTTTCTCTAATCTCTCCCTTTTCTTGAAGGACTCTTTGCTGATTGCAGATAGCCAGAAGTGGCTCGAATTGAAACAGCAAGCAAGGAGCTATTTTGAGCAACCAGCCCCTTAGGCAAGCTCAGGCCATTGAACCCTCTCAGCTCTAATTTATTGGAGCAGATCAATACTAATTATTTTAGTGCTAAAGCCTTATGATGGTCCCTCTCTGAGCTGTAATGAAGATCTTTTACTACCTGTTTTGTAGCTTTACTGTATCATCCTTCATTACGGGGCACAGGGTGCAAAGCGGCCAGCAAGAGAAACTGCTTTAGGCAGAGTGGCAGGATATACTAGACTGTCTAAAACTGGGTTCTCTTTTTAAACAGTTCTCCAATTTTGAAGAGTCAGACTTGGGCATCTGAGTGGCAAAAGCACAGGAGGACAGGGAAGTGGAAGGACTCTGGAAGAGTGTGTCGCCTCTCAGTCAAGAACTCACCACCGATTTCAGGTGCTGGGCAGGAATGTTACAAGTTTAGAGTAACTTGGTATGCATCCTTATACAGAAATAATGCAGTCTAACACTACTTTATTTGTCATAGCTCCAGCCTATGGAATCTTGGAATTTGTAGTTTGTTGTGGCACCAGTGCTCTCTGACAGGCTAAATATCTCACAAAACTACACATCCCAGAATCCCATAGCATTAAGCCAGTTAAAAACAGTGTCAGACTGCACTGTTTCTGCAGCGCAGATGCAGCCTCTGCTTGTAAAACGCCAGCCCAGAATAGCAACCAGGATCAAAGACATTTTGCTGCTCAAAGCAAAGAATAAGAATATTTTGCGCCAATCCCATGCCAAAAAGCACTGGCTTCCACTGCATCTGAAGGCAGCGGCTGAATTTCACAGATGATGGATGTGGTATGCTGTACACACCTGCATCCAGAGTTTAGCAACACACATTCATTTTTGGACAACAACTCCCAGAGTGTGCCAGGCAGCATGGCCAGTGGGCATGGCTTTCTGTAAATTATAATTCTACAAAGTAACTTTGCCAAGCTCTGGTAGGGCCTCTGACCATGCTGGCCATGGCATTCTGGAAGTTGTAATCCTGCAAAGTACCTTTGCCAAGCTCTGACATAGTCACTGACAATGCTGGCCATGGCACTCTGGAAGCTGTCATCCTACAAAGTAACTTTGCCAAGCTCTGGCACTATCTTAGCACCTCACAACCTCTGTTGCCAGAGGCAAACATCTCACTTTACCTAATGGTAAGGCAAGCCTCACAAAATTGCACACTGCTCACTCCTCTGAATTGTAGGAAGTTCTCTGGGTGACATGGCAATTTTATAAAGATGATTTCCTTGTGAGGAATGCTATAGATCTATGATGCTTTGAAAGTATCTTATTAGCTTAAAATATATGGCTGAAATATGGAGGTGCCAGCTGGCCCGCCAGGCAAGTACAAGACGACCTCTCCTCCACCCCTTTGGGTAAAGCTGAAGACACTGTCTCACTGCCAGTACTGAAATAATGGCTGTCAATCCTGGTATTTTCCCATCTATGGAATGTGGGTGCCATATTGTCTCTTGGCTCAGGAAAGAACATATTTCACTGGCTTTGGGTTACTGGAACATTAGACATTAGAATCCTATTGATGAGATACACAGGTATAAGAAGCCATATACCAGTGGTTGCATTTTTAAGACATTGTGCAGGAGTCATATCCTACTTTTGGTTGCACAAGTAGAGTCCTACCAGCATAGCCATTGTGCTGTTGAAGACATTACTTAAGTGTGTCTCATACTTTCACTAAGGGCCTATGGACAATGAAAAGGTATGCTATCATGATATGGTTTGGGTGACTGGTTGTGTAATGGTGCAATTCAGTATATGGGTGAACTTGTACAATTCTATTCAAAATGGTAACCCATAGACTGGTGCCAGTCTGTGAGCCATTTGTTTCTAGGCCTCAGCAAATATTAGAGAACTGTGCAAGTATTATAATATTCCTGGTACATTGGGGGAAAAGGTCAGGCTACAACATAAGGTAGCTTGAGGAGCAAAGGCCTAGCATAGCTGTGGTGTAACTACAGTGGTGTAAATGTATGTTAGTCAAACTCTCCATTGAGTCTTGACCATTGTCTCACTTTCTTCTAGAGTGAGAAGAGTTACCAGCGTAACTGATGTTCAGCTTCTTTGGTGATCCAGTAACTGCAGAGTATCTTCATGGCTGCCATTTTGGGTGACTGAAAAATGATGATATGTCACTTTCAGTTGTTCCCTAGGCCTTCCATTTGGGGGGGAGGAAATCAGATGTTTCAACAGAGGATGCTACACACACACACACAGCCCTACAAAAAGTTTTTAAAATTCCTATATGAGTTTTTTAAGGCCACGAAGTTTTTTAAGGCCATGAGAGATGCCAGAGCTGGTGTATTTGAGTGTATGCGGGTGTGATGGAGATCCCAAGAGCCACAGAGGACTGCTGAAATGTCCACCTGCAAGTCATGGTCCACACAGTTCCCACTCTCCTAGAACAGGAATAGGCAACTCTGGAAAGCTGGGAAGTACATTACCCCCCCAGAAACCTTGAAGGGCTGAATATCCTACCACAAACCCCACATGTTTTGCCCCCAAATGCCCAAAACACCCTCAGGAGGGATAGGTGCTTTGTGCCATGTTTTAAGTATCCCTGGACCATTTTAGGCCAAGGAGAGGGCATATTTTAAATGACGTTAACAGAAGTCACTTCCTGTTTAAAAGGGGGGAATCCTCTCAGTCCATGCTCTATAGAAGACATTGGCCCCCCCCAAAAAAATTGACCTCCTGGGGTGCCCAGGGGCCCACAAAAATGGCCCAAGAGGCAGCACTTTGCCCATCTCCATCCAAGACCACAGGCAAGATTATCTATCCTGCAAATCAGCAGGAATTTTATCCCTGCAAAAGCTTTCTCCACAAAAATTGATTCTAAGGATTCCAGGTACCTGCACCTTGAGAGGGAAAGTCATGCCAAAATGTTCTAAATTCAAATTGTTGTGACCTCAGGAGGTCTGGCCAACTCAGACGATGACAATATTCAGCAGCTTGAGCCTGTATTAATGAAACATCTGGGTTATCTCCATGCAAGTCTCTTTCTTGCTGTCAAAGCATTTGTTCAATTTGGTGAGAGACGGAAAGAGTTTCCAAGCCAACTCAGAAATGAAGGTCTGCCAGGTTTATATAACCCTTATGAAGGAAATAGATTATTGATGGCGAGAGAGATGGAGAGACATACAATTATCTGGCTACATTTTAAGAAGAAAATTCTCAGAGAATTCCTACTTGTCTCTGGAAATCCTTTTCACATGGCTCAGAATGCCTGATTCCTTTGTGACTGAATTCTCACGAAGAGGATCCCTCTTTTCTCTGACCCAGAACCAGAGTTTACCAGTAATTCAGCAGCTAAGAACAGCTCATTATCTCCTCCATTCCATGTGTTCAGCAACAGCTTCCTCCAACCTGGTGCCTTCTGTAAAGGCCGCTGGACAGATGAGTTTTAGGGCCATGCTACTAAAAGTCCCTAGTCCCTGAGCCATTGACTGCTGGTTTCTGACACATTTCCAGGAAAGAAGGAAAAATTGTTTGTAGCCAATTGGCAGAAATAATTATTATTATTATTATTATTATTATTATTATTAAATATGGTGCCAGTCCCTGGCACACTGGAGAAAAAATAATCACTGGTCCTCCACATCCAATAGCAAGTCATTTCCAACTTGTGGTAAACCTATCGGCGGGGGGGGGGGGGGGTTGGCTGAATTTGTTCAAAACGGTTTTGCCTTCCTCTAAGGTTGAGAGAATGTGACTTGCCCAGTGGGTTTCTATGACTGAACCCTGGTTTCCCAGTGTTCTTAGTCCAACACGCAAGGACCACACTGGCTGTCATTGTCTCAAAATTTAATAAGACCTGCTAAATCCTTTCACTTTAGTCTGACCAGTTCAACTCTGGGAACAGATTGCAGGAGTAAATTTTCATCTTCTCTATTTTCCACAAACCTTCTTCTCACTTTCCCTTACCTTCTGTACACTTTCATCTACCTTCCTATCTTTACCTATCCTCTCAAGTTCTTCTTGAACACACTCCCTCAGAGAGTGGTGGAATCTCCTTCTTTGGATGTCTTTAAACAAAGGCCTGGATGGCCATCTGTTGGGGATGCTTTAATTGTGAGTTCCTGCATGGCAGAATGGGGTTGGACTGGATGGCCCGTGGGGTCTCTTCCAACTCTATGATTTTATGATTCTTCCTCCTTCCTTCTTCCTACCTTCACCTGCCTTCTCATATGCCTACCTGCCTTTCCTAGACATGAGTGCCTTTTCAAGAGTTCAGACATACTGGAAAGGAAAGTATGTGGAACTACTTAGAAGACCCATGGAAAATAAATTTCCAAGACCTGACTCCAGCTTTGTCTCTAGGGAAGGTTAAGGAAGGTCTGGCATCTAGTGGCTGAAGATGGGACTGCAGGCTGTAGATAGATTTTTAATTAACTAAAATTAATTAATCGACCTCTTCAAAAAATAAATGCCTCAAGATGCACACATCAGGTGTCCACTTTGTATGCATGCAAAGGTTCAAGTGTCTGGGTCTCGTGATTTTGAACTATGGATGGCAAATGCTCACACATTTTTATTATTATAGATCTATTTTTAAGAAAAGCATCAAAAATAATATTCATTTTTCAGCCCCCAACTAAAAATGGTATCTCATCCTATGTGAATGTAAAGAAGAACAGGTGCCATGGCTTGCCTGTTCTGTAATGTCTCTTATAAGAGGGATTATTTAATTCAATGAATGCATAGAATGTTTGCTATGAATTTGACATGAATAGTCTTAATGGTCATTCCATTGCTCCCAAAAAACCTTAAGGGAGATCACTTAAAGCAATCCTGTTAGAAGGGCAACCTCTCCCATCCCAACACAACAAACAAGGCAATTCTCTGCCGACAAGGAACTTGCAATCCAAATTTGGTCAGATGCAAAAACAGCAAGAGGACGAAACGGACATGGAAATTACAAGTAATAATATTTTTGCAAATACATTCATATGTTATAAAATTTGGAGAGGGGGAGGGAACTGAATAGGAAGGAAGAAATTCCAGACAAAAAAGGAAAATGGCTGGATTTACTTAACAGGAAATTTTGGGATGAGTTTACACCATAGTTAGGAGTTATGGAACACTTGTGGCTGATGTTTTACAAAAGGCACTGTAATTTCACATTCTATCCACATCTTGGGCCTAATTCACACTATGATTTAAACCGATTTGCAATCAGATTAAACCGGCTTATATGTGCCTCATTCACAATGGAGTTGATTTCAAACCCAATTGTGATCAGGGTGAATCAGGGTGAATCGCCACAAGTCCTCCTGAACCGGTTCTTTTGAAGACGGTTCTTTTAGAGGTTCTTTTGAAAATAACTGGTTTGCAACCATGCTGAACTAATGTGAACGTGTTTCCGATCACATTTGGGTCACCCAGGAATGGAGGGGCAATGGGCAGGGGGTGGGCAGAGGGATGGTACCCATCCACCACAGGTCTTGTGGCAAACCGCCATTTCCCCCCCTCTCAGCGCTGCCATGGGGCTGTGGGGAGGCATGGTGTGGCATGTTGTTTTTTAAAAAATTTTGCCAGCTTCTGCGAACTGTCGCATTTGTGTGAGTTCACAGGAGGGAGTCACGGCTGCCATGGCATGAATTCTTCCCTGACATGCATGGATCCGTGGGTGCCATGGGGGATTCTCCCCGGGATGCATGGATCTGCAGGTGCCATGGGGGATTTTCCCCTGGGATGCATGAATCTATGAGTGTCATGGCGGATTCTCCCCTGGGATGCATGGATCTGTGGGTACCATGGAGGATTCTTCCCTGGGATGTGTGGATCCATGGGTGCCATGGGGGATTCTCCCCTGGGATGATGTTGCTCCCATAGAAATAAAAGTCCTGCTTCTAGCAGCCCTTTCCCAGGCACTTAGGGAAAGTGGAGGAGGAAGAGGAATGTGTGCATCTTACACACACACACACACAGGCCCATGGAAATAGTGACAGCTGATGCGCATGGCCACACCTCCGAGTGCTTGTGTAACCAGAAACACACACATGTGCATCATATGATTGACTTTAAAAAAAAAGAACCGGGGTGGATCGAACACGTCAGATATTGAGAATCCATTTTGTTCCGGTATGTGAACATGAACGGTGTTAAATAGACACGGAGGCATTTGCTAATGGAAAATGTAGTGTGAACTTTATTTCAGCTCAATTCAATTCTGTGATCTATTCAACTCAAAAATCGGGTTGAATGCAAGTGTGAATCACCCCTTAGTTTCTTAAACCACAATATGCATGAGCTGCATGCTAGTATATGTAGCACACTGATAAACAAAATATGGATATTTTAATATTTACCTGCAGTAATGTTTTATTGCACCTCAATAAGCCAGAATCTTCCACTCACTTCAATCTAGGATTTGCTACTATCTGATGAACCCTGGTTTGTTTGGGGGCAATAAGCCAAAAGCCCAGATTGCAACATAAGTTTTTCATTCCTCGTTTCTTTACCCACTTGTGTGAAGGAGCAAAACAGGAGTTAATTAATGTGAACCTAGCGATATGGCATGTACAAAATGGGACTCCTGGCTACCCTGCCTGTTACAGACAGTCCCTAGTGGGAGGGCGCCTGTGGTTGATCCAAGAGTTGTGTAACTCCATTGTTGGTATACACCAGACCTGCACAACTTGACAGTAGGTAGGGGCCAGAATTAAAATAGGCTAAACTTCTTCAGGCTGCACATAAGCTTAATTTAAATATTAATTAATAATATTAATTAGAATTAATAAATATTTATTCCCTCCTCCTCCTCTGCCTGACCCCCTTCTCAGGAGAAAGCTGAGTAGCAAAGGATCATTGCCTGTCCTTCTCCTCCTCTGCCTGTACTTCTCCTCAGGAGAAGGCCAAATGACAGAGAAGCCATGCAGGGTGAGTGTTTGCCCCTCCTCCTCCTCTGCCACCTGGACTTCTCAAGAGAAAACCAGGTGGAGGAGGAGCCTTGCAGGGCATGCATTTGCCCCTCCTCCTCCTCCTCTTCCAACCAGCCTTCTCCTTGGGAGAAAGCCAAGCAGTGAAGGAGCACTGCAGGGTGAGCATTCATCCATCCTCCTCCTACCCCTAGCCTTCTCCTCAGGAGAAAGCCAGGCAGTGGAGGAGCCTTGCGGGGCAGGTGTTTGCCCTTCCTCTTCCTCTTCCTCTTATGTATAGCCCTCTCCTCAGGAGGAAGCCAAGCGGCAGAGGAGCCTGAAATTGTTCCACATCCTTACGGGCCGCCCAAAATCCTTTTGCGGGCTGTATGTGGTCCCTGAGCCATAAGTTGTGCAGGCCAGGTATACACCATGAATCTGCACTTATTGAATAAGCATGCATCAAATAAATAGGACTGGTGGTAGCATTAGGGAGAGTGAGACAACTACCGCAGGCAGCAGATGCTGGAAGGCAGAACTAGAGCATGGTATAGGTTTCTGGTTGCTTCGTGGCCTCAATTGGCCTTTGATCTAGCTTGCTGACCTCAGGAACAATGGAAGAGAGTGCTGGTCCCAACATCAGTCTGTAAAAGTCAGAGTATGGCCCGTTGGATGGTGTTTTTCTACATGGCACTAGGCAGGGTACCATCTTACCCTTCATCTTGGAAGGCAAAACATCTTGAGCTAGCCCTGCAATAGCAACATGTGAAACGACAGTGATCATTGATGGTCTCTATGGTCCTTCAAATGAGGTTCCCAAATGGAGAGTTATTTTGTCTGATACTCTTACAACTTTGAAGCTCTCCTGTCTTTTGGGAGCAAGGTGTGTACCAAAGAGATTATGCTCTGCTCCATCCTCCTCCTCCTGAGCTCTTTCATGGCATCATCCCTTCTATCCTCTGTCCTTAATTGGTTTTAATACCTGTCAAAAATGGAAAGGAACCCCTTCTCTTGCCAGAAATTTTAGTCCTTTTGATTTCTACAAGGGCAAAAGCGGAGTCAATTAGGTGAGCAAAGCATCTCAGTCAATATGCAAAGCTCTGGAACAAACCAGAGCAGCCTGGGCAAACAGGATATATCAGGGGAATGTTCCTATTAAATAAGGCAGAATTCTGTCACTTTCTTAATCATGAAATATTGATGAACTTGTAACCATTCCCTCCAAGGTGTTTGTCTCTGCCCTCTCCACCTTGTGGTGTGTGGGGACACGAAGGTATGTGCAAGGAGAGAAGAAATGAAGGATAACATGAATAGGGATAAGTAAAAGAGCTGAGTTGTCTGGATTATCACTTCAACAGTCCCCAAGCTGACATGGCCGGTACTACCATGCAGCCTGGGGGACCCTGGTAATTCTACCCATGGTGGCTGAACATTTCTGGGAGGTATAGGGCAAGTCTACCCTAGGAGCAATGTGGAGTATTCTGGCCCCAAAGCTGCCCCAAATTTCCCCCCATTATCTGGGCACTCCAGTGTGACCATGTTGTCACTAGAGTGGTGCAGACCACACTGGGTGATACCCCAGAGGGGACTGTAAATCCAGTGGGATGGTACACCATGTGGGACTGGCTCAGCTGCTGGGCCAGTGGCATCACTAAGGGGTGCAACCTCAGAACAGAAGCAACACCTGGTCGGGCCCTCCCCCCTTGCCATCCCATCCTTCTACTCATGAGGAGAGGGACTGGGTGGCCCAAAAGGAGGCTGAACGTGCTTCCGCCAGAAGCCCAGCCCTACCCCCGGAGCCCAGCCCCCCACCCCACATTGTGTAACATCAGGGGCATGGATACCACTATGCCAAGCAAGTGAGAAAGGCCATTGCCTCTCTTTCTCATTTGCCCAGCAGCCACACCAGAGCCCAAATGGCCCTCTAGAGGTCTTAGCACTGTCCCTTATAGCAGTCTGTGCTGTTGTGGGAGGACAGTGCATTCTGTTTGGTCTCTGCTAAGGGTTCTGCCATGCCACAGCCCAAATGGCCCTCTGAAGTACTTAGTAGCCTGGGGGAGGGCAGTGACTTCCATTTGGGCTTAGATGTGACTGCAGCTGCAAACTACAATTCCCAGAATTCTATACCATTAATAATAATAATAATAATAATAATAATAATAATAATAATAAATTATTTTATTTATAGCCCGCCCCTCTGCACGGCAATCAGGGCGGGTTACAACATGTTAAAACAAACAAAGTAAAAACATTCCCTCAATCCATAATCCAACCCTCCGCCCCTTAAAACTGAATTAAACTTGAAAGGAAATTAAAAAACAACAATAATAAAAACAATAAACCACTCATGTTAAGATCAGCGAGAAATAGGGACAGAACAAAAACTCATTAAAACTCATCTCTCTGAGGTAAACGTTATTCCGGGAAGGCCTGCCGGAAGAGATCCGTCTTTACTGCTTTTTTAAAAGCAGCAAGCGTAGTAATGAGACGGATCTTGTCCAGCAGGTCATTCCAAAGTCTAGGGGCAGTAGCAGAGAAGGCCCTCTGGGAGGTCTGCGAAAGCTTAGTCTTTATCGGTTGCAGCAGATTCCTCCCAGAGGACCGAAGGGCGTGGGGGGGATCATAGGGGAAGAGGCAGTCCCTAAGATAAGATGGACACAAGCCATGTAGGGCTTTAAAGGTCAAAACCAACACCTTGTATCGCGCTCGGAAACTAATTGGCAGCCAGTGGAGGGATTTAAGCACCGGTGTTATGTGCTCCCTCCTAGATGTTCCGGTGATTAACCTGGCTGCCATATTTTGCACCAATTGAAGTTTCCGGGTTAAACACAAGGGTAGCCCCATGTAGAGTTCATTGCAGTAATCTAGACGTGAGGTTACCAGAGCATGTACCACAGTTTCCAAGTCCCTCATATCCAGATAAAGGCGCAGTTGGTGTATCAGCCGAAGCTGATAACAGGCACTCCTGACCGCCGCATTTACCTGACTAGTCATGTGAAGCGACGAATCTAGGAGTACCCCCAAACTGTGAACACAGTCCTTAGAGGAGAGTGTGACTCCATCCAGGACTGGAGACTATTCCCAGATCTGTTTTCGGGCCTGTGACTGTGGGTACCTCCGTTTTGTCTGGATTCAGTTTCAACCTGTTTTTCCTCATCCAATCCATTACCGCTCTAAGACAGTCATTAAGAGGAGAGACGCCATCTGAAGTCTGAGCCGATGATCTGGTCATGGAGAGATATATCTGGGTGTCATTAGCGTACTGAAGACACCGCGCTCCATGCCTCCGAATGATCTCATCCAGCGGCTTCATATAAATATTAAATAACATCGGAGACAGGATGGTGCCCTGGGGGACGCCGCAATTAAGCTCTATTTTAGAAGAGCAACTGTCCCCAAGCCTCACCCTCTGGGATCTGCCCGAGAGGAAGGAATGGAACCACTGCAAAGCAGTGCCTCCAATTCTCAACTCTCTCAGGCGATCCAAAAGGATGGCATGATCTATTGTGTCAAAGGCCACTGAGAGATCCAAGAGCACCAACAGGGTCACACTACCCCTGTTGATGCCCAGGCGGAGGTCATCGGTCAGAGCAACCATGGCTGTCTCAACTTCAAATCCTGTCCTGAAGCCGGTTTGAAATGGATCAAGATAATCGGTTTCATTCAAGACTGCTTGGAGTTGGGAAGCAACTGCCCTCTCAATCACCTTGCTTAAAAAAGGTAACAAGGAGACTGGTCTATAGTTGTTTTTATCCAGGGGGTCCATTGAGTCGTGGCTGTTAAAGTGGTGTCAAACTGGATTATTTCTGCAGTGCAGATGCAACCCTAGATGAGGCCAAATTTTCCAGCTGAGAGGTCTCATTACAAAAGCACAGAATGCAGGTCAGAGGAGCATTCGGTCGGTCATTGCTGGTTCCAGCCCGTCATGCCGTGTTACATCACATCAGGTGGGCTTTGCCAGTGCCGTAGCTGATCAAAGGACAACATAATTGACTCTAACGCTGTGGTTAACATTTAAAGAAGGGAAATATGTCCCACCCGCCTGCCTATGGCCTCTTTCCTGAAAGACCTTCTGAGGCCAGAGAGTCTTCTAAGAGAGACAGGAAGAGTTGGAGGAGGATTAAAAAGAAGGGAAGCAGGGAGAGAGAAGAGCACTGATCTTTACAAACAAAATTACCTCTTTGTCTTCAATGGTAACAAAGTTCTCTCACTTAAATAAAAGAGATTAATGTGTATGATCAGATTGCGTTTTTTCCGTGGTATCATTTTGCTTGTGGTGAGAGGAGGCAAGGATATGAAATGCTTCTCACTAACAAGTTTTGGTTGACTTTTTAGTGGCAAATGTTTTCTTGGCTCGACCAGGGTCTCTTAACCTGCGGCCCATTAAAATAAATTCTGTTTCTTTCCTCTTGAGTTTTTCATGCTATGGTGAATTTTAAGGAAAATGTTTAGTCATTTCAAGCATCCGTTGAGACTATTGTGAGGGAAATCAGTGTCCAGTTCAATAAAATAAATTTCATGCAAATTTTTGTGTGTACATGTATATATGTTGTAGAACCAGTGTGGTGTAATGTTTTCATAATTGGATTAAGATTCTGGGAAACCAGAGGATTGGCAAGATTTATTCAAAGGGGGTTTGCCTGTGCCTTCTGAGGGTGAGAGGATGTGACTTGTCCAAGGTCACCCAGTGGGTTTCCATCGCTGAGCCAGAATTTGAACTCTGATCTCCAAAACTGTAATCCAGTGCTCAAACCTTTGCACCATGTTGACTCTCGGAAACAGCTACAACCCACCCTTTTAAGCAAAAAGTCTCCCAAAATGGCTTGCAAATAGTTTGACAATCCCTGCTTTCAGGCTTACAGTAGAAATAAAAGATATGGCATGCAAGGGAAAGGGGATGGAAATGGAGGAGAGGATATAGTGTCTCAACACATAACCTGTGTTGAGATCTTCAGAGGAGTCCCCCTTCTTCATGTGCAATCCTTGGGAGAAGAGCATTGTGCATTTACAAAAGAAACAGCCTTTTCTGTGATGGATTGACTCCTTTCCCTGAGAAAACAGTATTTGGCACCATCTCTATGTTCTTTTCACCAACCAGGTAAAACAGTCCTGTTTGTCTGAGCACTTTGAAATTTCCATCAATCTAAAAATGATCAATTTGTATTTCCTGGTTTGTGTGTGTGTCTGTCTAATTGAATTATTGCTCTGCTATATTGTCTTTGTAATTGTCTGGTACCCAGCTCTGGTGATGAGGGAGTGGTATTGAATATCTTAAAGGAAATGAAAAGAAGATTTTAGGGTAAATGAAAAGGATACATGCTGGCCTGTCCAGCTGGAACATCCCTGAAGCAGGAAGCTATTCTGTATACCGTATCTTCCCTTTCTGTCACTTTCTGTTCCTGCCTCCAGGTCCTGACTTGTTTATTTTATTTTATTTTATTTTATTTTACTTTATTTTACTATCACATTATCCCATGTTGCAACTGTAAAAAAAGTGCATTATAAAAGACAGCAATATTGAACTAATTTTATCACAGGGCTGGTAATAAAGTTTAACATCAACTATAATGTTGTTGCACACTGGAAATATTGCAAGAGAGCTGTAATATCCTGTTAAAATCTTTTTTTTTCCCCTAGCCAACACCATAAGATCTGCCAGGAGATGTTCTAAGAATGAATGAATATATATATATATATATATATATGGGTGAAGATCGGTTTTTAAAAATTAAGCTGGCATGGTACGATTGACTGTGATGGGTCTGATCTATTTATCATTTCAAAGGAGTCTTTGTTGGTCCACAGTGACTGTGAGAGGGAGTGGGGTGGAGGCAATGGAATAAAATCAATACAGCAAACTGATACAGGGGAGTAAATAATGGGGAGGGGGGAAGAAGAGTGATGGATTAATCTTTTCCATTGTGCTGAGCCCAGATGAAAACTACGGGCAAGAAAAATTTATTGATCCCCATTCACCCCCAGGAAACCTGGGTAAGCTTTACTCTATATCCATATATTTATAGTCTTGGGCCTGATGGAAATCCAAGCAGCTCCTTAAATTAGCTTGGCATGACCCTTGATTTTTTTGCTTTCAGACAGGACTCCCAGTGCTCTCCCCTCTAGATTACTGATCAGTTCCCCATAATATTCCCCAAAGTTACAGAAGTCTTCTCCCGACCTGGTGCCCTCTATTCTAGATGGGGATGAACTGGCCTAGGCAAAGATATATGAGAGGGGATCAGACTGAGGGGGGTTGCAGACTGCCAGAAATAGTGTAAATTGAGTCCACTTTTAGGGTTAGGGTTAGGGAATCATGGGAACTGTAGTTTATTGTGGCACCAGAGCTCTCTGACAGAGAAGGCTCAATGTCTCAGGGGAAAAAAACAATTCCCATGATTCCCTAGCACTAACCCTAACCCTAAAAGTGGACTCAATTTGCACTATTTCTGGCAGTCTGCAACCCCCCTGAGATGGGGGTGGTTTTGGTAGAATAGCTAGTGTTCCTAGACAATTCACTGGGTTCTTCTCCATTCTTGGGATTCAGAAGAATAAATGCCACATCTATCCTTGTGTCACACACCTGTGCAACTTCCCTTATGCATCCAGTTTTACTTTGTTTCTGGCCATTTACAACAGACATGTTCAGCTGATGGTTAGATAAGTGAAGTTATACAAGTGTAATCATTTCACCTGCAATTTGTATTCTTGGGTAGCACATGGTGTTTTCAATATATCGCTTGATTTACTGGGATCACAGAAACAATGTATTCCCCATTGCACAACAGGTCAAGTAGGCACATTGGCAGATAACAGAATTGGTTGTACAATGTTGATATTCAACACAAAAGTGTAACAGAACCATCATGGAATTATATGAGTGTAGATTCCCAAACGTCATGTAGGCCTTATCACAAACTTCCACCAAGAAACTTAAGTGGCGTATACTGTACTCCCCTTTTTGTTGGGAAATGTGAGATATTGCAAGAGTGAGGGGAAGGAATCTCAGGGTGAGAACACTACATTGAAAAATGTGCATGCATACATATTTTCCTTGCGTGTTTTTTTTTTTAAAATTGAATGGAATATTCTGAGGGCAATGAGATGCTTAAAGTATCAGGTTTAAAACATTCAGGTAGCTGTGCTGGCCATTTAGCAAATTCAAACAAAAATCCATCAGTGATGCCTTTATTGGCCAACCAAAATGCACAATATACTTGTCGCAAGCTTTCAAAGGTCCATGGGCTTCTTCATCAGGTAAGATGTTACAAACCAAGCAGGAGAAAAACAATTGGAGATGTTAGTCAGATGCCTACATATTATTCCAGTCTTTAGTTTAGATGGTATATGGTGGGCAGGCAGGCAGGCAGGCAGGCTCCTCCTCCTCCTCCTGGCCCTGTGGCTATAGGGAGATTTGCAAAGTCCAGGAAATTTAAAATCTATTTGCATCTCAACAGGGACCCTTCTTTTGCAATCCAATATGTCTCCATTCCAGTGAGGTCACAGGCCTCTTTGTGGCAGAGAAGCCATGGAGCATTGAAAGCTTACAACAAGTATATTGTGCATTTTGGTTGGCCAATAAAGGTATCACTGATGGATTTTTGTATCATGCTTAATTACACCATTCCCCCTTGTAATATCACCAGAGCTGGCCTCTTATGACATCACAGGAAGTCTTTGCTAGTTCTCAGGTTTTATCCATGAAACCTCAGGGCCTGGGATAGCCCTATGCTTCCCATTTTATTCCACCACTACACCACCAAGGGACTACACAAAATGGTAGCCTTGGTCCCTCCCAATCTAAATGCAACCAACTTTCTCCATTTTGCACAGCACTGATTTTTCTCACCAAAAGTCACTGCAGATGTCCAAGCAACTCTGTATTGTCTGCTCTAGGTGGCAGCATCTCTTCAGAGTGAGGGGTAGACATCTTTGAAAAACTTTACAACTTGAGAAAAGGCTTTGAGCAGGAGATGTAGGAAGTTAAGTCTGGGACCTTCTACACACAAAGAGCATGTACTCTTTTGCTGAACTCTATCCCATCCTTTTTTTTTCCAGTTAGTCTCAAAGGTGCTACAAAATATTAATTCTACAGACTAACACTGCTATATCTTTAAATTCTATCCCAGGGACCGGCAACCTACGACCCGGGGGCTGGTTAAGGCCCCGGGCCCCGGACTTACAGGCCCAGGCGGAAGGTTGCCGCCGCCGCCGGGGCGCATTTTCAGCTGCGCTCGCTGTGGCCGCCATTTTGGAAGTCAAAATGGCGGTCGTGACGTGTTTGCGCATGCACAGTACTCCTGCGCATGCGCAAACGCATCAAGGCTGTGATTTGGACTACCAAAATGGCGGCTGCGACATGCGCCGTGGCGGCTGCAGCCGCGCAAGCTATGGCGGCGGCCGCGGTAGCAGCCGCGGTGGCAGCGTGCGCGGGGGGTTGCGCGCGGTGCCACCATCCCCCCCCCCCTTGGCTCAGCCGAGACCTGGGCTATGGGAGACTGGCCCAGGTCTCCAAAAGGTTGCCTGTCCCTGTTCTATCCCATCCTAAGAGAGTTTTTCTGCCACTTATAGTGTGGGTAACTCAATGGCTCAACTAGTACAAAATGCTCCAGGCTCCTTGCTGGCTAGGATGTGCCCAATACAAAATGAAAAAGGCACGACTCAATACCCCTTTTTCCTAGACAGTATCTCAATCACCTGATGCTTCTGTTATTGGTATGTTACTTGAGTAATAATGAAAAAATGCATGGCAAGATTCCGCATAGGAGATTTATATATTGATGTCTCTTGGACATTGCATTACTTTCTTTCTTATTTATTCCTTTACTTACTTATTTAATTAATTTCTTTGCCACTACTACCTAGAATAGCTCACAAGTGTGGAGCAAGGATTTTTTTGGATCTACTTCAAAGCCCCAAGCAGCTTAATCCAGACTTCCCTCCATCTCTGCATTATCTAATCTGCAAATAATAATAATAATAATAATAATAATAATAATAATAATAATAATAATAATGTTTTGAACTGAGTAGCAGGTTAAAAGACCAGCATCTCTATATGTATTTATTACAATTATCTAAAGCCAGTGTAGTGTAACGAATACAGTGCTGGGTCTGAGGCCTGACCAGGGGTCCTCAAACTATGGCCCGCGGGCCGGATCTGGCCCACCGAGGCCTTTTATCTGGCCCGCAGCTTGTCGCCCACCAAGCCCCGCCCCCAGTCGCAGGGCAGGACGGGAAGAGAAAGGCCACAACGCGAGCGAGCTTTTGTTTGGGAACCACCATCTTAGGAGGAGGGGGGCGAAGCGGCGGCTGAGGGAAGAAGGAAGGAAGAAAAGAAGGAAGAGAAGGAGGCAGGAAGAAAGGAAAGAAGGCAGGTGCCCAACCTAGCCTCGGCCGAGGTGAGCAGCAGGAGAAGGGGAAGGGTAAGCAGCCCTCTCCGTCCCTCACTGAGGAGAACCAGGGCCCTGAGGAGGCAGGCGGTTTGTAGGCCACTCCTGCCACTGTTGTTGCTGTGCTGCCACTGCTGGCGGACCCGCCTGGTGTTTTTCTTGCCATCTGGGGTTGAGAGAGTGTGGCCTGACCAGGTAATCCAGTACCTTCGAGTCATTTCCGGCTTACTTTGACCCTATCAGGGGGGGTTGCTTGGCAAGTTTCTCCAGAGGAAGGTTTCCATTACCATCTGAGGCTGAGAGAGTGTGACCTGCCCAGGGTAATCCAGTGCTTTGGAGTCATTTCTAATGTATGGCGACCCCTATCATGGGGGTTTTCTTGGCAAGTTTCTTCAGTTGCCATGGTTATCCTCTGAGGCTTGCTCAAGGTCATGGTTGGGATTTTTTTTCTTTTTTCTTTTTTTTTTTTACTCCGGCCCTCCAATGGTCTGAGGGACGGCAAACCGGCCCCCGGCTCAAAAAGTTTGAGGACCCCTGGGCTTGACAGTGGCATCATTAGGGAGATGCAGGGGAGTTCAGGCCACTGCAGATGACACCCTAAAGAAGGTGACACCAGTACTCCCCAAATGTCAGCTTTTTGGCAGAAATGTGCTGTGGTGTTTGCCTGAGTCCCTTTAAAATTCTGAAAAGATGCTATGAGTGGGGTGACACTCAGTGGGAAAAGATAAGAAAAGTCCCAGGTTTCTTAATAAATTAAATTTTTATTTTTATTTTTTAAAGAAATTGAAACTTTTAAAATTTTAAAAATTAAAAGATTTTTGATTATTGTAAAATAATAATAATAATAATAATAATAATAATATTTATTTCTATCCTGCCCCTCTACCGAAGCAATCGGGGTGGCTTACATTGATAAACTATCACAGGATACCCTCCCAGACCCATCCTCCCCCTTTCTGAATTTTTTTTTAAATTTAAAAGAAAATTAAAAAATCACATCTTACCAAATTTTCATTTTAACCACATGAAACAATGTACATGTAAATACATTTAGGGTATGCATATGATATTTTAACTTAAAGGCCTAATTTTAATTTTGCTAGTTGTTTACGTCGCAACTATTGCCATTACGTTCAGTGATATATGAGAATTATGATTTATAAGTAACATTAGTACAAAAAACACAACTTACGATTTGGTATTGGGTGGTATGGGAGGAGGTCAGAGGAAGGGGTTCCACCATGAGTTGCCACATCTGGTGATGCCAACCCCAGTGATGCCACTGAGACCTGGTAGTTAAGTCCCCACTGAACCCTGAAACTCACTTCCCCAATCTAGCTCACAGGGCTGTTGAGATGATAAATGTAGAGAAAGGATGCATTTGTTAGGTTTTTGTTAACTGCCTTCAAGTCAGCTTCAACGTATAGCAACATGAGAAACCACTGAAACACCCTATTATCAACAGTCAACCATCATTATGATGGTGATGGTGAGATGTCAAGTGTATCCATTTAAATTCTATTATTGCTAAATTTGTGCCTTGAGGATTCCTCCTCGTCATAGGAGGAGGAGAGCCAATATGAGAGATCTCTGCAACAGGAATCATAACAGAAAATGGAAGTTCTGGCTAGCAGCCTTCTTCTTGGATCATTGGAGGCTGAGGGCAAGTCTGGACCTTTCATGTCTGAAAATCTACCTGGGTCTTTCACCAGGATCCACCTGTCCCTCAAAAGCAGGGATGTCGTGCAAATTCTGAAGGTGTCCCCAAGACCTCAGAAGAGATAGTGTCAGAAGAAGCGTCTTGAACAAGTTATGGAAGATTTCAAGAATCCAGTAGGGCTTAATTCAGCAAGACTGGCCCTAACAGGTAACAGCTGGATTTCCTCAGACAGCAGCATATAAACACACACTCTTGAGATGCCAAGTTTCTGAAATCAACATCTTTTTTCTGTCTGCCATGTTGCGGGCATTAGGCATTTTGTACACTCCATCAGCTCTCCTAAACCTTTCTGACCATGGTACATTTCTCAGATTTCTCCTACACCTGCTTTCTTTTAGCACTACAAACTGGTAGGATGCCTCTCTGTTGGTGTGACCTTGGTCTGTTTATTGACAACTCTCTGTTTACCTGTTCCTTCTAATAGCAGCACCCTTGTGAATTTCTGTGATCTCCTTCCGACCTGACTCTGATTTCTCTCCTTTTTGCTCCCCTGCACTGCTTGTTTCTAGTGAACCTTCTGGCCCTGATGCACACTTGCAGCCACAGAACAGGGGACATCTACACATATTAATCAACATATGCACATCTGAAGCAAATCTATCTCTTCTTCTTTGGAGACACATGCCTGGGCATCCTCCTGTTTAGTTGGCTGAAGATGACTGATGTGCACCTTTTCTGTATTTCCTATTATGCCTGTACTTTGCTCAAGGTACATTTTATTTTGCACCATTAGCCACAATTTATATTTCATATAGATTTTGCATATTGAGTGGTCCATGATTATGTGGATCAATGAAGAATTGCCCTTTCTTGTGGCTCTTTTCAAATTGTTTTGTGCTCACAAGACTAATGGTTAATGTTTGCAGATAACAGTAGGTCACTGTAGGTCTCCTTTGCAATCTGTCCCAAGGGCATATTTGGGTATCAACAGGATAAAACAAAATATTGTCAGATGTGATGTCCTATTTGAATGTTTTGGTTTCACTGAGAACATCTGCCTCTACCTCCAAAATCTTGAGGGATTTCAGGTGGGGATAATGCCTGGACTGTACTTAAGCAATCTCACTGCCTATATCCAGAGCCTGGGAAAGTTACTTTAAAAGCTAGCACAGTTGTTTTAGTCATCCATTCCCCCCAACAGTTCACAGATGAAAACTGGGACACGTGTAGCCAAGAGTACAGTCAAGATAGCAAAAGTTATTTACGAGGAAGAACACACAAGTTCAGATAAGCTGCAGCAGTTTGCTTTTGCCTGAGCCTATTGGGAATGGCAAGACTCTGCACCCTCGTGTCCTCTCCCTCCTGCTGAGTTATCTGAGTATAAACTACTTTTGCATTTTTAACTCCATTTACAGCAACTGAAATAAGCTGAGGACAAAGGGATAAAGTTTTAAAAGCAGGTGAAAAGTGGGACAACAATGGATTAACTCGGTCAGTTGGAGGGTATGGTGTTATTTATGTGTTTTCTGTATCCTAATAATAATTTATTTAGGTTATGCATTGACCATTGGCAAAGAACTAGTAATATATTCTTACTGATTATGAACAAGTTGCTATCAATTTGATCTTTGTTTTTAATCAATTAAAAATATCCTAAATTATTGAATCCTCTGAGGTAACTTAAGTCTATATAACTACATTGCAGAAAGTGAAATACTGAAAATTGTTCAATATTCCTTGTGTTCTCATTCCCTCCGTGACTCTGCCTCCCCCTTTTCTTGGATGTCTAAATTTCTAAATGCTCAACTTAATTTTTAATTTACTGCTAGAAATTTGGAAATGGAAATGGAAAAATTTCATTGGGGGAGCCATAATTGGTATTTGCTCTCCTGCTTCCTGGTAGTTATGTACAAAAGATTTAGAAATACAGTTTAGACATGACTCAAGCCAGAAACCTTTAAATAGCTGTATGAGATGACATGAACTTTCTGCTGACAGATTGGAATTTGTGAATTGTGAATATATCTGCAATTTAGCTCACTTTCCAATCTTTCCTTCAAATTTCTTTTTGAAGAACAACTGCTTGAAGGTCCTTGATTGGATTGTGTTTTTCCCACCGGACTACAATTCCCAAGATTATTTGAGCCAGCATTGCCACTGTTGTAATTCCCAGAAAAATAATTTTTCCAAATTCTGATTTGAGTTGGTGGATCACAAGGTGAACGAATATGGAGCAAGGGGACTAGAAAAGGAACAGATTCTTTAAAAAGGGATGGGCAAACTGTGGTCAACCAGATGTTGGACTGAAAATCTCATCAGCCATAAACTGAAGTGCCAGTGGGGTAGAATGTTGGGAATTGCAGTCCAACAATATCTAGAGGGCTGCATGTTGCCCATCCTAGAAGATTAACCAAGGAGAGCTTTTTGTCTAATCAATCATAAGATTTTTATAAACACCTCCTGCACATAAACACACACACACACACACAATTTCCTCCAAATATCTTCACAAATCAACAACATACATCTGTTTGTTTGTTTATCTATCTGTTTGTTTGTTTGTTTGTTTAACAGGCTTGCTCTTATGTACAAATTTGGAAGAGATAAATGTATGGGAGTGGCTCTAGTTCCTATAAAGCATTTTTCTTAAGCTAAGATCCTTTTAGATGGAGCCTAGAACTTAATGCATTGGCTATGTTTACCAAGCTGTCTCTGGGAATGTCCATAATGATTCTGTTTTTTATCAGGCAACAAAAGAGGACAAAGGTGCAGTGATGCAACGAAAGATACATTAGCTGTCAACACACAGGTAACATATCACACTAAGATACTCCTTTCTCTTTTCACCTACTCCTTGGCACAGGATTTTCCCTTTTAGAGTCTCCCATCACCCTGTGATAGATGGATTAAACTTGAAAGGCATCAGTTCACCGGCAAACACTTGCCTGCTCAAGAGGTGAGTGCAGCTTTGTCATTCAAGAGGTTTTCTTGGCAATCATTGGGTGCTCATTTTCAACTCCTTCTTTCTAATCTACTAGTGTCTTGCAATGGGATGTATTATCTGATAGTTGCAAAGAGATTGTGTGTGTATGTGTTTGCGCATTCGATATTGATGTTGCTTAAAGACCAAGGAGAGAGCCATCATGGTGGTATTTGAGAGCTGGACTAGGATTCTGGAGACCAGGGCTTGAATCCCTGCTCAGCCAAGAAATCTACTGGGTGATTCTCTCAGCCTCAGAGGAAGGCAAAGGCAAACCTCCTCTGAACAAATCTTGCCAAGAAACCCTGTGATAGGGTTGCCATAGGTCAGAAACAACGTGAGGGCACACAGCAATAAAAGACCAAGGATTGCCATGACTCTGGTAAGCGAAACGAATATTACTTCCAGTATCAGAGCCAGTGTGGTGTTCTGGATTGAGTGTTGGGCTAATACTCTGGGAGCCCAGGATCCTCACTTGGCCATGTAAAACTCCTTGGTGACCTTAGGCAGGCCACACTCTCTCATCTGCAGAGGAAATCAGTGGCAAACCTACTATGAATAAATCTTGGTAATAAAACTTCAGATTTCAGAATGCTAGATAAGGAATTCATTAGTACAAATGTCTGACCACAGGTTCCTTACTCCACCTGATGAAGTCATCTGGGTATATGAAAGCTGATGCTGCAAACCTCTTCTTCTCAATCTCAAAGGTGCTACTAGATGCCAAATATATGGATGCAGACTATTTCTTTGAATATGACTATGAAGAAGAGCTGAACTGGACCAAAGGCCTATTAAGTACAGCATTCTATCCCCACAGAAGCCAGCCAGATGCCTATAGGAAGCCTACAAGCAGGACATCAGAGCAATAGCAACTCCCAGTTGCGCTCCCCAGAAACTGGAATACAGGTAGGGTTACCATGAAATGACTTGAAGGCACACAACAAGAATCAGAGAAGGTCCTACAAACTTAATATACATAGGGATGATCCCGGGGCTGCATAACCCAGCCAGTAATTTGAGCTAATAGTTAAGGCTTGCTCTCTCTCGGGGAATTTAAGTCATAGCTTCCATCCTGTTTTGCATAGATGACAAACTGTAGGCGATTGGGAGGGGATGAATTTGGGGATCATGCCCCCTTTTTAAAAAGCCATTCAAAACTGTGAAAATGCATGTACCTAGGAAGTGCATCATTTTACACTTTATTTCCTAGCTAATGTTAAGGCTTTCTATACATAAAACTGGAATGGACTATTTTGATCTATTCCAACTGCTTGGAACACACAACTAAAGCACTCCCAAAATATATTACCGTATTTAATTATATATTATATTTATTTATATCCCAGCCTTCTCCCAGGACTGGGACTCAGGGTGGCTTACAACATTAAAAACAATACAATTTAAAATGTCCAAAAGAATACTACTACAATAAAATAAAAAATAAGATAAAATGTTTAAAATACATTAAAAACAATATAGCATCCCAGGCTGTTCTTTAAAAGGTTTCTGTTTTGAATGTCTGTCTGAAGAGGAAGGTTTTCACCTGTTGGTGGAAGGCCATCAAGGAAGGGGCCATTCTGGTCTCAACCTGTGAACCTGTGTCTTCAGGGGGAATCATAGAATCATAGAATTATAGAGTTGGAAGAGAACACAAGGGCCATCCAGTCCAACCTCCTGCCATGCAGTAACTCCCGATTAAAGCATCCCCGACAGATGGGAGTGTGACCCCATCTAACACAGGCTGGATTCCTATTCCCTGATCTGTCTTCCAACTGACCAGGAGCACCTCTGTCTTATCTGGATTAAGTTTCAACTTGTTTGCCCTCATCCAGTCCATTACTGAGGACAGACACTAGTTTAGGATCAGGACAGCTCCTTGGATTGGGGTGGAAAGGAGTAGAGTTGAGTGTCATTGGCATATTGATGACATCGCACCCCAAAATCCCGGCAACCTCCTCCAGTGGTTTCATGTATATGTTAAATAGCATAGGGGACAAGACAGAACCATGAGGGATCCCACAGGCCAATGGCCAGGGGGTTGAGCAGAAGTCCCCTAGCCTCACCTTCTGGGTTTGCTCCTCTAGGAAGGAATGGAGCCACTATAAAACAGTACCTCCAAGTCCTATCTCAGAGAGACAGCCCAGAAGGATACCATGGCCGATGGTATCGAAAGATAAGAGGTCCAGTAGAACTAACAGAGACACACACACCCTATACAGTTCCCTGCATAAGTCATCCACCAAAGTGACAAAGGTTGTCTCTGTTCCATAGCCAGGCCTGAAATAAGATTGAAATGCATCTAAATAATCCGTTTCATCCAGAAACCCCTGGAGTTGAGAAGCCACCACACCTTCCAAAACCTTGCCCAAAAATGGTAGGTTGGACACTGGCCGATAATTATTCATTATTGTGGGATTCAGGGATGTATCCAACCTACATTTGAAGACCTCCAAGGAAGGAGTGCTCACCAGTCTTTAAGGCACTCATTCTCAGGCAGCATCTACATTGCAGAATTAATGCAGTTTGACACCACTTTAACTTCCAAGGCTCAATGCTATGGAATTCTGGGGTTTGTTGTTTTGTGAGATATTTCACCTTCTCTGTCAGAGAGCTCTGGTGCCACAACAAATTACAAATCCCATAATTTCATAGGATGGAGCCATGGCAGTAAAAGTGATGTCAAACTGCATTAATTCTGCAGTGTAGATGCAGGCAGAGACAGCTCTTTAAGTCAAAGAAGTTCTACCCAGAGGTTAGGTGGAATCTCTTTTCTTGTAATGTGAATCCATTGGTTCATATTCTAATCCCTGGAACTGCAGAAAAAAAGCTCGCTCCATCTTATGCACAACATCCTTTCAGATATTTAATGAATGCTACCATATCACCTCTCAATCTTCCCTTCTCTCAGTCGTCTTTTCTCGATGAATTGTTTGATTATCTTGGTTGTCTTCCTCTGGATTCCTTCTAGCTTCTTGAACTGTGTCCCTATGGCTCGACACAATATTCTAGATGAGGTCTGACCAAAGCAGAATAGACTGATACTATTACTTTCCTTAAATGGGACACTTATCCTAGGCCTAAAATATCCATGGGGTAGGGGAAAGACATAGTGAAATCTTTCCTCACTTGTTGTTTGTTTGTTTGTTTGTTTGTTTTTTGGAGGGGAAATTAAAAGAAAAAGAAAAAGGGGCTTCAGAGCCTAGGCCAGCAAAAATAGCCCTTGAACGACACTTTCCCCATCCCTGGTGTATGGCACCTTGAATGCCTGTAGGAAAGATAGGCTTTTTTTAAAATGTAATAAATAACAAATATCATTGACAGACTTTTTGTAAGCAGCACCATCAAGGGCTTTCTTGTTGGTTGGTCAGTAAATCCACCGGATTCCATACTTTTAAATGAGCTGTCAAAAATCCTGACTTGAACCCTATTTCCCTTCAAATACTATGGATAATTCCTTTACAGTTTGGGCAAAAATCCTGAATAAATTTGCCACCCCATTAACATTGGAGCTCTCAGCTCCCAACTCTAGTTATAACAGTTGCTGTTACATATCTGACATTTCAGCTCATCTCCTGCACTTTATATGCTTATTATTATTATTATTATTATTACTCACTGTTGTTTAATGTGTAAAGATATTGAAAGCCCTGCTCCAATGTTGCACAATAAGAGACAGACCCAGGATGCTGCTGGTCTCTCAATCCTTCTTCCTGGCACTACTTTTCAAGTGAAGTGACATGTTTATTCTTCTTGGTATATCAACTTTTACAAGATCAACCCAGACCTTCCATTCCAGTTTGGTTGATGGCAAAGTGCAAAGTATTCCTCCACTCTTTTCTCTAGCCATAATCCACCAGGATCAACTCCTGCACAACTTGAGTTTGGTTCAGTGGGGCTCCTATGGAAAATCCAAAAGCTGTCTATCAAGATGAGTAGCTCAGTATGGAAAGATACGTTTTAGAGCATCACCTGTATGAAATATATATAACCCATGTTGTTGGTGACTCTGACATATGGCAACCCTATCATAGGGTTTTCTTGGCAAGGTTTATTCAGAGGGGCTTTTCCGTCGCACAGAAACTAAGGGCCTTTACAAACTGCCAGAAATAATGCAGCTTGAGTCCATTTTAACTGCCTTGACTCAGTGCTAGGGAATCATGGGGACTGTAGTTTATTGTGGCACCAAAGCTCTCTGACATAGAAGGCTCAATGTCTAAAAAAAACCCTACAGTTCCCATGATTCCCTAGCACTGAGCCAGGGCAGTTAAAGTGGACTCAAGCGGCATTATTTCTGGCAGTCTGTAAAGGCCCTAAACCCCAGTAGATACCAAGGGTCCATTGTACATTCCATTTCATGTTTTACAATGTCTAGCTTCCCTGATTCATGCTTCTCACATTCCATGTTCCTATAATATGTGTTATGCAGCATTGGACTTTCTTTTCACCTCTGAGCATGTCAACAGCTGAACGTCCTTTCAGCTTCACTCCAATTGCATCATTAGGTAGAGCACTATTTACAGTTGTTCTGTGCTGGACCACAGTAGCTTGTTGAGCGCCATCCAACCTGGGAATCTCTGCTTCCATTTTTGATTGCTTCATCATAGGATTTGTTGTTGGTGTTGTTAACTTCTGAAGCTGGTGTTTGGGAAGTTAGTTTTTAAAACAATTCATAGTCATTGCTTGCTATAGTGTTTGGGATCTAATTTGTGGTCATAAATAATTGCACTGTTAAAAGGCAGCTTATATTGCTCTTCTTTAAAAACCTGGTAAGAGAATGGCACAAAAATTGGAGTGGGGGGGATCCTGCCAAAATGCCTTTTTAAAATGCTTAAACCCTTTAAAAAGTAGGTTAGTGGAACACATCACCCACTGTAGTGAGAATGTAACTTTGTTCCCACTCCTTATCTTTGAAATGTAACTTTTTAATACCCTCAATTAAAAAAAACAACACAACACATCATAGCTAACTACATTGCTTACAACTTGATGCTTCCAGAGATGCACATGATGTTTCCCTAAGCAGGGGAAAGCAGGAGGCAAATCTTCTGCAACCTTCCTACTAGAGTTTGAAAAAAATATTATTTAATTCCTGAGAATCTCCCAGGTAGCAGCCATGCTTAATGTTATCTCCAGGGGATCCTACTAGTAACATCATAAGGGTTTCCCTCTTGTGATCCTACAAAGGTGTTAGTGAATGTGCTCCATTTTTCCTATATATTTTAGCCATGTGGAGTTCCCTATGACCCCAACCTCATCCTTGGGAGATGGCAGCCATAATCCCCTAGATGTAAGGTCATGTAAGCAAGGTAAAGTTGCATAAGACCACTAAAGATTTCCTGGACAGGCAGGTTTTGAGAGTTGCCCTTGGGAATATCCCATTATGTTGGAAAAGGTACCTAATGGTGTTTGTTTGTCTTTGTCTCACACTTAATGTGACAGTGACTGCACCCCTTTTCTCTAGCTTCCTTTCCTTGATAGAATCATAGAATCATAGAGTTGGAAGAGACCACAAGGGCCATCCAGTCTAATCCCCTGCCATGCAGGAACTCCCAATCAAAGCATCCCTGACAGATGGCCATCCAGCCTCTGCTTAAAGACCTCCAAGGAAGGAGACTCCACTACTCTCCGAGGGAGTGTGTTCCACTGTCGAACCGCCCTTACTGTCAGGAAGTTCCTCCTAATGTTGAGGTGGAATCTCTTTTCTTGCAGCTTGCATCCATTGTTTCAGGTCCTAGTCTCTGGAACAGCAGAAAACAAGCTTGTTCCCTCCTCGATATGGCATCCCTTCAAATATTTAAACACAGCTATCATATCACCTCTCAGCCTTCTCTTCTCCAGACTAAACATCCCCAGCTCCCTAAGTCGTTCCTCATAGGGCTTGGTTTCCAGACCCTTCACCATTTTAGTTGCCCTCCTTTGGACACACTCCAGTTTCTCCACATCCTTTTTGAATTGTGGTGCCCAGAACTGGACACAGTATTCCAGGTGAGGCCTGACCAAAGCAGAATAGAGTGGCACTATTACTTCTCTTGATCTAGACACTATACTTCTACTGATGCAGCCTAAAATTGCATTGGCCTTTTTAGCTGCTGCATCGCACTGTTGACTCATGTTCAACTTATGGTCCACCTGGATTCCTAGATCCCTTTCACACGTAGTCTCATTCAGCCAGGTGTCCCCCATCGTATATCTGTACTTTTCGTTTTTCCGCCCTAAGTGCAGTACCTTACATTTCTCTGTGTTGAATTTCATTTTGTTAGCTTTGGCCCAACTTTCTAGTCTGTTCAAGTCATTTTGAATTTTGATCCTGTCCTCTGGGGTATTAGCTACTCCTCCTAATTTGGTGTCGTCTGCAAATTTGATAACTATGCCCCCAATATCGTCATCCAAGTCATTAATAAAGATATTGAATAGCACTGGGCCCAGGACAGAGCCCTGTGGCACCCCACTGGTCACTTCTTTCCAAGTTGAAAAGGAGCCATTGTTGAGCACCCTTTGGGTTCGACCAGTCAACCAATTACAAATCCATGTAACAGTTACTTTGTCTAGCCCACATTTTACCAACTTGCTTGCAAGAATGTCATGGGGAACCTTGTCAAAGGCCTTACTGAAATCAAGATATACTATATCCACAGCATTCCCTTCATCTACCAAGCTGGCAATTTTATCAAAAAAAGAGATCAGATTTGTCTGGCATGACCTGTTTCTCTGAAACCCATGTTGACTTTTTGTGATTATGAAATTACCTTCCAGATGTTCACAGACTCTCTGTTTAATGATCTGCTCCAGAATCTTTCCTGGTATTGATGTCAGACTAACTGGACGATAATTGTTGGGATCCTCTTTTTTCCCCTTTTTGAAGATGGGGACAACATTTGCCCTCCTCAAGTCCGCTGGGACCTCTCCCATTTCCCAGGAATTCTCAAAGATTATTGCCAATGGTTCCGATATTACATTTGCCAGTTCTTTTAATACCCTTGGATGTAATTCATCTGGTCCTGGAGACTTATATTCATTTAGATTAACCAGATGTTTCTGTACTCTCTTTACTTATTCTGTGCTGAAATTCTCCTATTCTGTCCTCTGCTCCATTATACTTAGGTTGAGCACCCTTTGCCTTTTCTGAGGAGACTGAAGCAAAGAAGGTGTTGAGTAATTCTGCTTTTTCTCTGTCCCCTGTTAACTTTTTGCCATCTTCTCCACTCAGTGGCCCTACCATTTCCTTCTTTTTCCTTTTGCTGCTGACATACCCCCAAAAGCCCTTTTTATTGTTCTTAACCTCTCTAGCAAGCCTGATTTCATTCTGCGCTTTAGCTTTTCTGACTTTACCCCTACACGTGCTAGCTATTTATTTGAATTCCTCTTTGGTGATTTCCCCATTTTTCCATTTCTTATACATGTTCCATTTAAAACATAGTTCAGTTGCAAGTTCCTTAGTCATGCATTGTGGTTTCTTGAGACACCTCCCATTTTTCCTCCTCGTTGGCACGGTTTGAAATTGTGACTTCAGTATCTCCCTTTTGAGAAACTCCCATCCGTCTTGAACTCCCTTCTCTTTTAGTATTCCTGTCCATGGGATCACCCCCAGTATTTCTCTAAGTTTAGTAAAATCAGCTTTCCTAAAGTCTAGAATGCGTGTCTGACTATGCCTGGCTTCTCCTTTCCACTGTATAATAAACTCCAGGAGGACATGATCTCTCCTGCCTAAGGATCCAACCACTTGTACCCCAAGTTTTGAAACCAAATGCATTGTTTAGACTATGCCCAGACTTAAGTAAACAATGGTAAACCCATCAAGCCTTTGTCCATCTATTGTTCGACTCATGGCCAGGAGGCAGAATTTCCCTATAAGAACCCCTGGATTTTAGCAGACCTCATGCTACCTTGGAAGTGCATGCTGAATCTCTGTCGGTCTGTGCTCTGAGATAGTTCCCGTGACTCCCTCTCTTGCCGGCCGTGCCCCTTCCATGGAACTCATTCTCATTTGCCACCAGAAGCCCAGAGGAGTCGCTCGGGTGTGAGTATATCTCCCTCTATCCTGGTTTCCCTCTTTGCCTCCCCTGCTCTTGCTCTTCTCCGCTTATCTTCTAGTTTGTGTGTGTGTCGCATTTGGATGTTTGCTTGCGGATTAATAAACATTTTAGACTTTAATTGGAGTTTGGTCCGTTTCAGTGTCATTCCTTGCCAGAATTCTTACGTCTCTGGTAGACAATTGGACAAGATCTCAGAAGCAAAGTTGGGCACTTCCCTCTCACATTTGAGCTAATTATAAATTCCCCAAAATTAGGTCTTGGTTTCCCATCAAAGGGTTATCCTTAGGCTTTGGCCCTGAAATCCCAGGCACTGGGATATTTCTGACCTGGCAAACCTAAATAGGTGCCTTATTTATATAGGCCAAAATCCTGGCAGTGCCATTCTTTCCCCAGCTGATCTAAGAGCAACAGAAACCATCCTCATGTAGCCCCCAGATTGAACGGCTGTTCCTCATTCCCCTCTGGGCTGCTCTAGCCATGAATGATGCATTCTCCACAGCTTGTATTTCCTGAGCAGTACAAAAAAGAAAGCTGAGCATGGATTTGTAAATGAATCGTACCGCAGCGCAATTATACATCCCCGCAGACTACTCAGTGCTGTAATTGCACCACACTCTTTGCTAGGCGAATAAAAGGGGGGGGGAGAAAACCATATATTTACTTCATATTGTAGTGTACCATATACAGTAATTACTTTGCCTTTCCTTGGCACTTAACATATCAGTGAATGTTGTACAGTTATCACATTTATAAAGAGCCCTCAAGGAGGTGATCCATTGGCAGCAATTTGGAGCTTTATAAGCTACTTCCCTTAATGTTTTTAGTGCAGCCCTGTGAAAAAGCTATACTTATTGACGACTACATTTTGCATAAGGAATGTCAAGACTGGATGTGTGCATCTGTGTGTTTCATGTTAACCATTTTACACATGTCAACTGCAAAATGGGGGAGACAGAAATTATATCCACATTCAAAGAGAGTGGATTGCTGTCTTAAACAAGGAGATTACATTTCTGAAGAGGAATTCAGGAAATAATTTTGATTTCAAGCAGAGAGATTAACTTCTGAAGCTGGTGTTTGGGAAGTTAGTTTTTAAAACAGTTCATAGACATTGCTTGTTATAGTGTTTGGGAACTAATTTGTGGTCATAAATAATTGCAGTGTTAAAAGGCAGCTTATGTTGCTCCTCTTTAAAAACCTGGTAAGAGAATGGCATAAAAATTGGATGGGGGGAATTCTGCCAAAATGCCTTTTTAAAATGCTCAAACCTTTTAAAATTAGGTTAGTGGAACACATCACCCACTGTAGTAAGAATGTAACTTTCTTCCCACTCCTTATCTTTGAAATGTAACTTTTTAACACCCTCAATTTAAAAAACACAACATGTCATAGCTAACTACATTGCTTACAACTTGATATTTCCAGAAATGCACATGATGTTTCCCCTAAGCAGGGGAAAGCAGGAAGCAAATCTTCTGCTTCCTCCTTGCAAGCTTCCCACTAGAGTTTGGGGGGAAATTATTTGATTCTTGAGAATCTCCCAGGTAGCAGCCATGTTGGCTGGCAACTCTGGAAGCTGTTGTTGTGTGCATTCAAGTCCTTTCCAACTTATGGCAACCCTAAGGCAAACTTATCACAGTTTTTGTTCTTGAAAAGATTCGCTCAGAGGCAGTTTGCCATTGAATTCCTTTAAGACTGAGAGACTGTGACTTGCCCAAGATCACCCATGGGTTTCCATGGCTGACTGGGGATTTGAACCCTGGTCTCCCAGATTATTAGTCCAACACTCAAACTACTACATTATGCTGGCTCTCACGTTCTAGAAGTCATAGTCCCTAAGGGTCAGGTTTGTTCTCTGCTGCCCCAGAGGATAAGACCAAATCTAATGGTTTTAAATTACTAGATGGTAGATTTTGATTGAACATTAGAAGAAATGTCTGACAGTATTAGCAATTCGGCTAATGGAACCAATTACCAGGGACTTTATCACATGCAGGTTTCAAACCACTTGTTGCAAGAAAATAGGCAACACCTATAGCATGATGTCACCTCCAATCCATTGCTGATGTGCCTCTGAAGTGTTGTTAGAAGGCATCTTTTCATTGATGGGGAAACCCTTCAATAAGTGGCCAATTGCATTGTCAACCCGTTACTCCACAAGAATTATAAGTGGCAATCTGCAGCAGTCCCAATACTGAGCAGTCATGTGGTGCCCATCTCTTCCTTCCCCCCTTTCCTTCTCCCTTGTTTTTCCCAGGCTGCCTGTTTTCTTTCTTTATATAAAAAAATTCTTTCCTTTTTTCTTTTCCCCCCTGGAATTGCAGTACAATTTTAAAAAATAATGACATGTTGTGTAGGGTGAAAAGCAAGAAGGCAGGCTTAAGGGGAGATCTGGAAGAGAGAGCATAGGAGTGTGAATGGTTCTCATTGCACTACTGAACAAAGATGTGATATGGAAAACGCCAAACCTTGTATATTTGGTATGAGTTTATCATTTCCAAGTCCTGCACCCAATGCCACCAAAGCTATCCCCTTGGATATGCCTTACTCTGCTTTGTTGTTATTAACTTCCCTCAAATTGGCCTTGACTCATGGCAACTTTGCGCATGAGACACTGCCCTGTTTAAATCCTGTTGATTCATGCCCATGACTTCCCTAGTTGACTCTAGCCACCTGGCATGTATTCTTCCTCTCCTCCTGCGTCCCTCTACCTTTCCTATAGTCTTTTCTAATGAGTCATGCCTTCTCATGATATGGGCAAAATACAACAACCTCAGTTTCATCATCTTGGCTTTCAGAGAGAGAGTTCAGTTTTGATTCGTTCTAGAACCCATTTGTTTGTCTTTTTGGCTGTCCACAGTATCTTCAGCACTCTTCTCTGGCACCACATCTCAAATTAGTTTTATTTTCTTTCTTTTGGCTTTCCTCACTGTCCATCTCTCACATCTGTAGATAGTGATGGGGAATATAATGGCATGACAATTCTAACTTTAGTGCTCAACTGTATATGTTTACACTTCAGGACTTTGTCTAGTTCCTTCATACCCTTCCCATTCCTAGTCTTCTTCTTATTTCTTTACTGTAGTCTCCATTCTGATCAACATTTGATCCCAGGTACAGAAAGTCTTTAACAATTTTCATTTCCTCATTATCTAGGTTGAATTTATATAGATCCTCTGTGGTCATTTTTCTTGTTTTCTTTATGCTCAACATTAAGCCTGCCTTTTCACTTTCTTCCTTGACCTTCCTTAGTAATTGTTCCAAGTCTATGATGTTTTCTGGTGGTAGTATGGTATCATCCTCATATCTTAGATTGTTGATGTTCCTTTCTCCTATCTTCACTCCTCCTCCTTCTGAGTCCAAACCTGCTCTTCGTATATTTTCTGCAACAGCTACCAAAAATAGCATTCCAGCCTACATCACTTAACTTTTTAAAACTACTTTAGAGATCTCTAATTTAGAGGTGCTTTCAAGTGAAAAAGAGCAGAGACAATAAATATGTTGAGAGGAGGAGGTAGAATGACGATTATGCTCTGCTTGAATCTGCCTATTAAATGTTGGAGGGGGGAAAGTAGCATTAAGAGTTGTCTCAGAATACAAAGCAAACTCACCCGCTGATAATGAATGTAATAAAGATGGGTTTTAAGGTAGGGAGTCGGACTGAAGGTCACGCTGCCCAAAAAGAAGAGAAGCAAAAGGCAATTATTCAATCTAATCTGAGGCTGGATATAACTCCAGAGGGACTCATAGGCTATCGAAGGAGATGTGAAAGTTTTTATAACAGCTTGGGGAGTAACAGTGTCTTGAGGCAGAATAGTTCTATCTTTTGTTTTTCATTCTGGCTGCCTCTGTATGTGTGTGTGTGTGTGTGTGTGTGCGCGCGCTTTCAAGTCACCTATCAATTTATGGTGACCCCATGAATTTCATAGAGTTTTCTTAGGCAAGAAATATTCAGAGGTGGTTTTAGTAAACAAGCAATAGCAAGAACATTTCTATATCACTTATCAGTGCACTTAAGCACTCCCTAAGCGGTTTACAATGTGTAAGCCAATTGCCCCCAACAAGCTGGGTACTCATTTTAGCAACCTCAGAAGGATGCAAGCCTGAATCGAGCCTGAGCCCCTGGCTAGTATTGAACTCACAACCTTATGGTTTGTGAGTGAGTGGCTGCAGTACAGGTATTTAACCACTGCGCCACCAGGCCTCTTAACTGGTTTTGCCAGTTCCTTCCTCTCAAATATAGCCTACAGTACCTGGTATTTGTTGGCAGTCTCCCATCCAAGTACTAACCAGGGCTGCTTAGCTTCCAAAATCAGATAGGATCCATCTGTTACTGTGTGTGTTGTTTGCCTTCAAGTCCTTTCTGACTTCTGGAGACTCCGATGCAAACCTATTACAGGGTTTTCTTGGCAAGATTTGTTCAGAGGGTATTTGCTCTTGCCTTCATCTGAGCCTGAGAGAGTGTGACTTGCTCACGGTCACCCAATAGGTTTCCATGACCGAGCAGGGATTTAAACCCTTATCACCCAGTGTGCTAACCCAACATTTAGACCACTTTACCATGCTGGGTCTACAATAGTGGCTTACTTATATTACTTACTTATATTCTATTATGCCAATATAACTCACCAAGAAGAAATTGGCTTTAGTTTCCAACCATCACTTCTTTATTTTGCCATAGTTACCTGCTCCCTTTGGTCATGCCTCCTTCTCAGTGAGAGCTCTTGAGGGAAAGCAGGCCAGCACCAAAACAACTCCTGAAATAATTTTTGCACTCACAGATATTTAGGCTATCCATGCATGTGCAAAATTCCTAATTCTGCCACAGTGCCACCATTGTCCATGAACCAGTTGGACTCAACAACAAAGAAGGATGTGGCCAGGGGAGGAATTGGTTTTGTAAATGGTTGCACTGCAGGCTTTTGCTTTAAACCACACTTTACACTTATAAAATAAATGGCTTAAAGGAAAGGGGTGGAGGATTGGGGTGAGGAGGAAGCAAGCACACACCAGAGATCAATAGAAAGCATTTAGTGGCCAAAGTGACAGAGACAAAGTATGCTTCGACTAAAGGGTCTTAGCTTCAGAGTTTTGGGAGCTGGGCTGTGAGTGCATTCATTTTGTGTCATACTTCTTCATAATTCTCTATTTAACAGTTTGCAGTTCTCAGCTGAGCTGTAAGGACTTGGGGAGTGACTACTGCCAGATCAGTCCAAAGCCATGGCAAATAAATAAAGGTCATCATCATCATCATCATCATCATCATCACCATCTGCTCTGCTGCAGTTTAACGTGGTTTTTTATTTTTTGCTTTTGCTGAACCACAGCTGTTCCACTTTGAGTTTATTGTGGCTTTATATTTATAGCATTATTATTTTCTTGTCTGCTTCCCTGATCCCATTGCTGATGGGCAGCCTAAAATCTTTTTAAACAAACAAAGAAATTAAAAAGCTCTTGCAGAGTATCTAGTACAACCTGAATCTCATCTATCAGCTCTTTGGCAAGGAAAGGAAGAACAGCCTCCTTCTGTTTTACTTTCTCAACAGCTGGTCAGCAGGATTTCAGCTAGCCATTCTGCCTGCCTCCCTTTCATAAAACAATCTCATGCAAGCTGTCCCAGCTGTGGATAAGGATAGGAAATTGTGTATGCAGTACTATGTGAGTTCCAACTAAGGACAGGGCATTGTGTATGAACAGTTGGTATTTAGTCCAGCAGAGTGCAGTGGTCTAGTGCTGTGAGCTTAGGGGCAATAAAAACAGGAGTAGATACTCTGGATGCCCATATTAACAAGGAGAAAAAAAACCTCATTTTTTTTCTGGTTTCAGTAAAACCATAAAAAATAGGACAGGAGAAAACAAAAAAAAATATTAAACCAAGACTTTTGCCAGGTCCGCATGAGCCAGAATTTTCCAGGAGCAGCCTGGCATATTCTGGCTCTAGGTCTGCCCTGATGTCCCTCCGTTGTGATGCTGGGTGGCTGTTCACACATATCTCCTGCTGTGTTGATGCCCGTGATCGATCACACGTTTGGGCACCTCATTCTGACCTCAGAGCAAGCAACACATGCCAACAGTGGTGACAGTAGGTGGCACAGTCAAATGTGGCACCTAAATATTAGGAAGAACTTCCTGACAGTAAGAGCTGTTTGACAGTGGAACACATTTCCTTGGAGTGTGGTGGAGTCTCCTCCTTTGGAGGTTTTTAAACAGAGTCTGAATGGCCATCTGTCAGGGTGTCTTGACTGTGTATTCCTGCATGGCAAGGGGTTGGACTGGATAGCCCTTGAGGTCTCTTCCAACTCTATGATTCTATGTGTTGTAAACAGCCCTCCAACATTGGAATGGAGCACCCTGGTGACAGTGGGACATCAGGGCAGCTTCCAAGCCAGAATACTCTGGGCTGTGTGGACCCAGCCCAAGTCTAGGGCTGCATCTGCAACACAGAAATAATCTGGTTTGACACCACTTTAACCTCCATGGCTCCATGCTATGAAATTCTGGGAACTGTAGTTTGTTGTGGCACCAGAGCCTTGCTCTGCAAACTCATGGATTTGAATATAAGGTTTACTCTACTCATTCTGCATCCACACTGCAGAAGTAATCCAGTTTGACACTGCTTTGGCTGCCATGGTTCCATTCAATGGAATTCTGGGATTTGTAGTTTTAGGAGAGATTTAGCCTTCTTGGTCACAGAGCTCTGGTGCCACAACAAACTACAATTCCTAGAATTCCATACCAGCAGGAATTTGGGATAGAGAAGGGAAATTAATTGTTGTAACTGTTTTTTGCTTTAATTGACTTTTATTATTTTACCTATTGTTTGTATTTTAGATTGTACGCCTTTGGCAGGTTTTTATTCTATTTTATGCTTGATTGTCTTTTTGTACAGCGCTGTGTACATTGACAGTGCTTTAGAAATAATAATAATAATAATAATAATAATAATAATAATGGAGCCATGGCAGTTAAAGCCATGTCAAACTGGAGTATTCCTGCAGTGCGGATGCAGACTTTGATTTTTTCCCAGGTTTTTTTCCCTACTTCCCCCTCCCTATTTTCAAGAAGATCTGGAACAAACAGTGAGGGCTTTGTTTGTTTGTTTATTTTACAGTTTTAAGGGGGGGGATATGTGGCTGGTTTGGTGCTAAACTGGCTGGACATCATCCTGACAGTTCACACCAAAACCGGCGACTGGGCCCTGCATTGTCAGGACTACTCACCATGTGAATGGAGGGGGGGGGGGGAGATGTTTTATTTGACCCATGTAGACAGGGCTTTGGTTTTAGAAGCCCCTGCTGCATTCCCCTATCTGTGCAACTTTGCTCAGGCAGCTATTACAGAGACTGCAAATGCTGCCTATCTGCCTCTCACTGGAGAAAAAAACAGCAGGAAGCAGGAGATAAACCCCAAACACAGCAATCTGCATATATATCTAGAAAAGAGGAGGGGAAACCAGCAGGAATTTGGGATAGGGAAGGGGAATAGATGCTTTGGACGTTTTCACACGGGGCTTTGGTGGAGGCAATCCTACCTCCCGCCGGCCCCACTCCGGAATGGCTCCGGCGGTGGCAGGCTAATTCCTTTTAAAAGTCGGAATTACCTTTCCGCCGCTGAAGCCGGAGTTGGACGTGCTGAGGCCGGAGGGACGCCGGAAGGACGCTGGACTTAAGGCTCCGTGCGTTTGAACACATGGAGCTAGAAGCCGGACGTACGCAGGGATGACACCGGAAGGGGCGGGGTTTTCTGCGGCGTGCGTTTGAACAAGCTGGAAGAGGAGCCGGAGTGGGGCCGGCGGGAGGTAGGATTGCCTCCGCCTAAAGCCCCGTGTGAAAACGTCCAGTGTTTCTGGCAGAAAAATGCCTTGGGTTGGCCCTGCCTGTTGCATTTCCCACATCCATTTACTTGCTATTGTGTTGCATCTTTAAGCTTGTTGCCACATGTGCTAAATTAGATTGTCAGTTTTAGCTGAGGGTCGGCCCTCCCTTTTGTCAGACTGAGACTACTGGTTTAGATGGTGATGGGTGGTTAGAATCCACCAACACCACTCACTCCTGGTTTTTGTTTGCTCATCGGTGCCTATTCCTTGGGGAGACTGCTGCCTGTACCACCAAGCCTGACCATCCAAAATAGTGAGTTAAACTATTCCATTGATGTTGGAAGAAATGAAAGACATCATTACCAAGGCTGAAATAAGATTGAATTACTAGCCCAGCTGGCTTGTGCAAATGCAATGGAGGGATGTCATCTGTCTCAGTGGCAAAATGTTTGGGGCCACTAATGCACTTTTCCTATTTAGATGGACTGTGAGTCCACCTATTTTTCAAGTCCACTTTGTATGTTCAATTGCCCTCTGAAGCATACTTGATGGCTAGACATAAGGAGTGCCTTCTCTCAGGAGAATGCATATGTGGAAAAATCTAGTGAGTAATGATGGACAGTAACATTAGAATAGAATATGGAGAAACAGAATGGTTCCCAATTGGCAAGGGGGTCAGGCAAGGCTGAATGCTATCATCCTACATGTTCAAATTATTTACAGGAAATATCATACACAGAGAAGGCTTAGACTCCGAGGAAGAGGCAGTGAAGATCAGAGGAAGGAATATCAACAATGTATGATATGCAGATGACACCATATTGCTTGCAAGAAACAACAAAGGACTTTTTCACCTCTATTAAACCACCATTAGCTTGAAAATAGTTCCTTTGGCAATACTTAGCACACGATGCTAAGGGTTCTAATTAGAGTTCTAATTAATATTTGGACATCCAATAAATTCATCTCCATCTTGTCACTGCCTTGCCCTTTAAGCATGGTTAGAGCACATCTTGTCATTGACAAGAAAACCCCCAAACGCATTGCTGTCCCATTAATTGTTTTTAATTGTACTGTTCTTTTAATTTGTAAGCTGCTTTGTGTCCTAATTTTTTGGGGGAAATCAGGATATAAATAAATATAATAATAATATTATAATAGTCCAAAGGTGTGATAAGTTCTTTATGCAGCAGTTCTGGTATTGGGTAGTCAGTGTCTCCTTCTTTCCCCCTGTCCTCCTTTCCTCTCGCTATTCCCAAGTAGACTGCTTTCCTTCTTCGTCTTTTTTTCTTTATTTTAATTTTACTTTTAAAAAAATCATATTAGCATACCTCTGGAATTGTGTTTAAAATAATTAAAAAAAAACCTGGAAGGAACACTGGCCATAGGGCAGGGTTAGGGAGGAATGTGGAGAAACTATAGGGTAAAATTATATTTTATTTTGGGACCTGTAGCACAAATAAGTAACTTTTTCAAGCTTTGCTGCCTCAGTATTAATTATGGGACAGTTTATTTCATATTTAATCTAGGGTTCTAATTAATAGTTGGACATCCGATAAATTCATCTACCTATTTTGGACTCTTTCCAAAGGAGATTGGTTGGAATGAGGCTTGACAAGAGGTGAGATTAGAGTCAAATTATACAATTGATTTTTTTTAGAAAATAGTCACTGATTCAAAAGGACCAGAAGCAAGGAATTTTAAAGTGACAATACAGCAATCTTCCCACTCCATTCCAATCCAGTATTTCCCCCCTAGATCTCTACAGAGAAAGAAAGGAAAGAAGGAAGGACAGAGAAGTGGATTTTTGGTCAGTTTAGCAAAATCCTTCAATGTGATTTGTCTTGTACATTAACACAAGCTCCATGTCTTATTATGTGTCTGATTAAACAAAGTAGCCCTGCTGGGAATTTCTTGCTATGAAGTCTTGCCATATAATGTACATGTTAAGCTTGATGACTTAAAGATTGCTTGGTGATTTATTGACCTTGATATACAAAAAAGAGGAAGCAATTAAAATATACCCTAAAGTTTTACGGGGACGATAAAAACTTTCAGGTATTATATTATAGCTCCATAAGTCACTGATATGTTGGTTATTTACTGCTCATAGAACAGATGCTTAAAAAACAGCAAGATGGTTGTTCATCCTCTCCTTGGCCAATATGCCCTTGTTGCCATTGTACAACCTGAAATTCTTTATTCTCCATCCCTTGTTCAAAAAATAAAGAAACAGCAAGGTCAGGGTAGACTACTGCCTCACGGCCCCCAGTTGGACAAGTTTGCAAAATGGCTACTGTGATTGTCATTAATTCATGTTCAATTAAAGGTAAAGGTATTCCCCGTTGACAAGGTTGTCAAGTCATGTCTGACCATAGGGGCGGTGCTCATCTCTGTTACTAAGCTGAAGAGCCAGCGTTGTCAGAGACTACTCTGTGAATCTGTGGCCAGCATGATTGCACAGAACGCTGTCTACCGAAGTGGTACCTATTTATCTACTTGCATTTGCATGCTTTCGACCTGCTTGCAGAAGCTGGGACTGGTGATAGGAGTTCACCCCCATCATGCAGCACCTGGGCCTCAAACTGCCAACCTGCCAATCTTGAAACCATCAGATTCAGTGTCTTAACCACCTGAGCCACTGCATCCCAAAATCATGTTCAATTACATCAGGTTTAATTTTCCTGTTTGGAATAATTAATCCTTATTCAGATGACCCATGAAAATGTGAAATTGTGCAGAGGCTTAACAGGCCAGCTTGCTAGGCAGAGTGCTTAAATATGCTCCAAGTCAGTATTCTTTCTAAACATGTTTGGTGGGTTGGAGAACCCTGTGGTCCAGATGTCAATCTATCTGGCTTCTTTTAACAAAACAGCAATTCTGCTCATTCTGTTCTTGTAGGGCCAACCGGTTGCTGCCTTGGGTGGGTCTACACTGGGCAGAATACTCTGGGCTGCTTCCAGAGTATTCTGGCCCTGAATGTCTCCTGTTACCTGGACACTCTGGAGTGATGCCAGGTGGCTGTTCACACACACGTCCCACTGTCATTCCCTCAGATGTCAAAAAACGAGGTGTCCAGCATAGATCACATGGCAAGGACTTCATTGTGTCTTCAGAATGAGCAATTCACACCAATGGTACCTGTGGTGGGCGACATAGTGGGATGCTGTTTAAACAGTTGTCTGGCATCACTCTGGACTGCTCCAGATTTTCTTCGAAAATCCAGAGCCAAAGGTAGGGTTTTAAAAATTGCTTTAATGCAGGGCTGGTCCAGACTCACTGCAGAATTGTCCTTCCCACTTGAAGATAGTCTGCAGTTGAATCAGGCCTCTGGCCATGTATTGTAAAGACAGTGCGATGTGACAGCATGGGGAAACTGTTTTATTTGGCCAGTGTAGACATGCCCATTGTCAGTGCTATTGGCAGCTATACCACATGGCCCTCCACTCCACCAGAGTGCCAGCCAGGCACTGAGGCAAAAATATAGCTCTATCTTCCAAAGGAGAACATGGCTAGGGAGTTCAGGAGGAACAGCTATGAGGGGTGTGAAAAGGTGTCACTGGATATGGTGGTCTCACTGTCTAATGCAAGGAGAACCCTTGCAGAAGGCATTTTACCAAATCACCCCTCAAATGCAAACCTAAACTGGACCTGAAAAATTATTTAGTCAGACCCAAGAAATATCTCCTTCTAGTCCCTGAATGCAAGAAGCCACTCTACTCCTAGCCACAGATTAGCTGCACTGACCCATGTGCTAGTATAGTGGGGTAATAAAGGCAGTCTCCAAAAAGTAACTTCTTTCTCATTGTTCAGTGTGTTATTTGGTTGTGAGGAGGGGGAAAGAATTTTATTGATAAACCCTTCAAGTTCTTAATAACACACCAAAATAAGCTGCCTTCTTTGTGAAAGGCAGAGTCCCTCTGTACATTCCTTCTCAGATTAATGACTGCTTTGAAAAGAATATGACTAGTGGTTTTATTGATGAATCCCAACGATCATTATGGATAGATGGATGGATGGATAGAAAAGACGTGACTTCACAGAGACTGATCACTGGAAACAGTGTGAAAATTGTTCCTTCTGTGAAATGCTATTATTTTTAAAATAGGGAGAAGACAAATTCAGGAAAGATTAACGGCCTTTGTCATAACCTCTCTTGATGACAAACAAGGTTGTCTAACCCAGTCTTCAGTGTGGATCTCTCACCATTTAGCCAAGTGGTCTAGATTGAATTTTTAAAAAGATCTTTCCTTGCAGTGGCAGATGGTCTTTTGCATCTGCCTTCAAACTACAGAGAGAGAGAGAGAGAGAGAGAGAGAGCCAGAGAGAGCCAGAGAGAGAGAGCCAGAGAACTGGGAGGCAGTGCTGTCACTAGGGCTGGAATCACCCGGTGCAGTAACTCATGGTGTCACCACCACCCCATAGATCTCCTCCCATACCACACCATTGTTGTTGCTGTTGTATGCCTTCAAGTCATTTCTGACCTAAGTTGACCCTAAGGCAAACATATCATGGGGCTTTCTTGGCAGGGTTCTTCCAAGGGGGTTTGCCATTGCCATCCTCTAAAGCTGAGAGAGTATGACTTGCCAAAGGTCACCCAGTGGTTTTATGTGGCTGAGCCAAGATTCAAACCCTGGTCTCCAGAGTTGTAGTCCAACATTCAATCTATTCACCATGCTGGATCTCTATCCCACACCATACAGAATTCTTAGTAATTTTTTTTTTTTTGGTACTAAAGTTGCTCATAAATCATAATGCCTGTATATCACTGAATGTTAGGGCAACAATTGTGACATAAAGAGCTAGCAATATTAAAATTATACCTTTAAATTACAATATCATGTGCACAGCCTAAAGGCATTTACAAGTAAATCGTTTCATGAGATTTAAGTAAATTTTGTATGATGTGGTGTTTTTTAAATAAAATTGAAAAGTGTAATTAAAAAAAAACAAAACCTGAGGCATCATCTTTCTCTGCCCACTCTTGCCTTCTCTTCTGCCGAGCTCTAGGATTTTAAAGGGATGCATGCAAATGCTCCAGCCGATTTCTGTCAAAAAGGTGGACATTTGGGGGGCAGTGGTGTCACTCCCCCTTAGGGTGTCACCTGGTGTGGGCTACACTCCTCACATCCCCCTAATGGCACCCCTGCTGGGAGGTATTGTGAGGCTGCATTTCTCTTCTTTCTAGAGCAGGGGTAGGCAACCTTTCCCCTTTAAGGGCCAAGGGACTTCAGCTCCCAGAAGCCTCAGCCATGTTGGCCAATAGTCCCATGTTGGCCAATAGCTCCTGGGATTCTGGGAGCTGAAGTCCCTCGGCCCTTAAAGGGGAAAGGTTGCCTACCCCTGTTCTAGAGTGTGATCCAGTTAAGTTCCTGCACAAATTTCTCCCAAGGGCCCATGCTGGAAAAACTAGCTGAGATCCTAGACTGAGGTTGGGTAGTGTAAATCTCTGCATATGGAGTTCCATATTGACTGTGCAGAACCCTTGTTTTGAATGGTAACACTGTACCACGGAATGTGCAACAAAATGTGAAGGGACATATCTGTGTGTGCATCTTCATGCTATACTCTTCAACTGTCCAGATTTCAGCAGGGACAGTCAATTGCACTTTTCAGCTGCTTTTAACATGTCCTGGTTTCTCTCTCCTCCTTCCCCTCTTTGTTTAGTTCTGTTACTGCAAACTGAGTTCAAGTGCAAAAGTAGTTGGTGCTCAAGAGAGGAGGCAATTAAATTTGCCCTTCCCAGTAGGCTCAGGCAAAAGCAAGCTGCTGCAGCCTCTCCTAGCTACTGTGTTATTCCTCATTAATAACTTTTCCCATCATGACCAACCATGTGCCTCATTTTTCATTTGTGAAATGTCAGAGGGCATGCCACATGCACATCCACCTGCATGACAGCACTGCATGCACAACTTCATGTGAAGTCAATGAAGACATTTTGCATGAGACAAAAATATCCAGCCACTTCTGTAGAGAAAGCTATGCATCTTCCAGCCCTAGTTGGAAGGCCCCCAACCCACTGAGAAGTTCTCCTACACAAGCTCCATGAAAAGAATGAAAATACCACACAAGTATGAAGTGTGGATATATGTGCAGATTAGTAATTTAACTATTCTAAAATATAAAAACACATACTTTGGCCAAATTTGCAGTACTGAAGGGAAGATATAATAATGTGCCATATTGTGAATGTTTATATTATTGCAGTGCAAGCATGGTGTAGTGGTTTGAGTGATGCACTAGAGATACATCTACACTGTAGAAATAATGCAGTTTGACACCACTTTAAGTGCACAGTTCCATCCTATGGAATCCTGGGATTTGAAATTTTACAAAGTTTTTCGCCTTCTGTGCCAAAGAGTGCTGGTGCCTCACAAAACAACAAATCAAAGGATTCTGTAGGATGGAGCCATGGCAGATAAAGTGATGTCAGACTGTATTATTTCTAAAGTGCAGATGCACTCTAGGACTCTGGGAGACCAGGGTTTGAACCCTGGCTGTAGAGGAAGGCAAAACCAAATCCTTCTGAAGAAATCTTACCAAGAAAATCTTGTGAAAAGTTCACCTTGGGATTGCCATAAGTCAGAAATGACTTGAAGTCACACAACAAGGACAGCAACAACATTCTTGTCACACACAGAAAATGGAAATGGTGGCTTTGTTGTTCCTTCTTTTGTGACCACTGATGCCATTTTATCACTCTTAAGTTTACAAAGTATAGCTGGAATTTGTGAACCATTTTATATTGACTCTCTTCTGGCCGGCTAGTTGCATCAGATCCCAGCCATGGTAGCCAGTTTCTATGCAGCCCCAATTGCATGCCAACTTAGGATGCTGACTTAGTATTTAAGGCATTTGCGTTTTGTCCAAGTTTATAACGTACTAAGAATATTTCATATTTTATAGTGTATTTTAATGTCTTTTATTCTATATTTATCATGGGATTTTATTTTATTTACTCTGGTTTTCTGGTCATTGACTGAAATGAAGGTTCTTTGCTCTTGTGTCCATGCTGGTTTAAAATAGTCAGAAATAGCACTCTTTTAAGTAGTTTATCAACACATACCAATTTGGTATCCTCCTTTCACATTACCTTCATACCACTTCGAAGTATTTTAAAGAGCTAGGCACTGAAATTAACACATGCTCTTTTCACTTTACACATGCCATGCCTGATGAAAGGTGTTGAATATTTTATACCTGAGTGCATACCGTGAACATTAATTGAATCAAGAACTGAAGTGGATTCCCTGCAAAGCTCAAAGTCTTCATCTACCTTCAGGTAGTTCAGAAGGGGGGGGGGGGGGGAAGCAGGTTTCATGATGCTGAAACCAATAGGGTGTAGGTGTCTCATGCCAAGGGGCTATTCCAAAGAAGAGCTGCTGTAGTAAGTGCTTTGGTCAGACCTCACCTGGAAAACTGTTCTGGGCACCACAATTCAAGAAGGATGTGGACAAGCTGGAGCATGGGCAGAGGAGGGCAACCAAAATGATGAAAGGTCTGGAAGCCGTGCCCTATGAGCAGTGGCTTAGGAAGTTGAGTATGTTCAACCTGGAGAAGAGGAGGTTAAGAGGGGATATGAAAGATGTGGAATATTGTGTCCAGTTCTAGGTACCAAGCTCAAGAAGGATGTGGACAAACTGGAATGTGTCCAGAGGAGGGTGACCAAAGGTGTTTCTGGACCAGGGATGGACAACTCTTTCTAGAGTTAAAGATGCTTTTAGAGCAAAGCTGGGCAATATGTTTTTAACTGTTCTAAATTAATATATTTAAATGGATTGTTAAGTTTCTAAATGTTTATCTTACAGATTGTTTTAGCTATATTGCAGGGGTAGGCAACCTTTCCCCTTTAAGGGCCAAGGGACTTCAGCTCCCAGAATCCCAGGAGCTATTGGCCAACATGGGACTATTGGCCAATATGGCTGAGGCTTCTGGGAGCTGAAGTCCCTCGGCCCTTAAAGGGGAAAGGTTGCCTACCCCTGCTATATTGTATTATTATTATCATCATAATCATTATTTATTTATTTATTTATTTAGCACCATCAATGTACATGGTGCTTTACAAGTAAAACAACAAAAAAGTGGGTCCTGCCAAAGGCGTACAATTTAAAATATATGTACAAACACACACACACACACACTCATAAGGAAGGAATAACAAAAAAAACTATACAATATAATTTTGAATCAAATTATCCAGATAAAATACAAAAACAATATAATATAAAGCAAGCTGACAAGTAGATATAATCAACATATACAAGAATATAAAAAATTATTAGTGTTTTAGCATATTGTTTTAATGTTTTAACTTGCACAGTAATCTGATTTGCTTCCCATATAGGAGAAAAGCAGAATACGGGTTGATTTAAAAATAGTTCAAAAGTCAAGCTGTTCTTATTCAGTTTTGCACTATTCTTTTTGAATCACCTGTAAATGTAAATATAAATAAATTAATATACCCCATCCACCCCTGAGTTATTGAAGAGCCACACACCTCTACAAAAAAGTCAAAGTGTGCCCTCAGATGCCCCCAAACATGCTCAAGGACATGTCAGAAATATTTTCACCATATTTGTTGGGGGGGGGTGGCTCCTGGGCCATTTTAGGACCAGGAGAGGACTTTTTTGCAATAGGAAGTGAGATAGGGTAACCTCAGGTTCACTTCCGGTTTTAAAAAAGGCATCTTATGGGCCTAAAATGGCCCGGGGTAACACAACATGGTAATGATGGCCCCCATAATCTGTAGAGGCCATTGTGGGGCATTTGGGGCCAAATGAATTGGAAAGAATGGTAGCAAACATTTTGAATTTATTTTCCAATTTTTGTGACGCATGGGGGCAACATGCAGTACATGGCCCACCCTGTTCTAGAACATCTGGAGAGATCTATCACCAGTTGGAGTGTACTTAATTCTCTGATTCTATGTGCTTCCCAAATAAAACATGCAAGATTGCTTATCAAGATCCATAGACAGCCCCTGGGTACTTGTAAATGCTGTTGAAATGGGGATAGATGATATTTCTCTGAGTCATGATGGGTCCATGTCACTTGATCATGTATTTGCTGTTGAGACTATTCCATCCTGGTTCTGCATTAAGTTGGTATTTTAAATCTACATGTCAGTTCATATTATTTCAAGACACACATAACTCAATGCATAGTGAAATGCTTTTGAGCCAAGAACTGTGTTGCACTTGCAACATTCAGAGTGGTGCAAAAAACAAACACTTCTATGTTCTGATCTGCACATCATCCATGGACGGATCAGGTCGGGTCACATAGGGATTTACAAAGATCAAATTCCTCAAGCATCCCTACTTTTGAGGAGGTCTCATTTTATTTCTTGACAGAGGATGATGGGACATAAGAGCGGGATAGCAGAGGCAGGTATTTGCCCATTCAGTCACCCACATCCTATCTTCACTTACCAATGGTTTCATAAGGATATCAACTGCCACAAGTCATGATAGCTATGTGTCAGACTAATCCTCCCCCGTTTTAAACAGAGTTACAAGCTTGCCAGATGAAGGGAATGCTCTAGATATAGTGCATCTTGATTTCAATAAATTTTGGACAAATACTCCCATGATATTCTACAAATAAGCTGGCAAAATGCAGCCTAGATGGTACCATTGTTGGTAGGCTTGTAGCTGATTGATGAACTAAACCCAAAGAGTACTTGCTAACAATCTGTTATCATCTTAAAGAGAAGTGACACATGGGGTGTCATGGGATACTGTCCTAGTTCTGGTGTTGTTCTGCATCTTTATAGGGGATTTGGATGAAAGTATAATAATAATAATAATATTTATTTATATCCCGCTTATATGATAAATCAATCTAAGCTGCTTACAATTAAAACAGTACAAAATGTCCCCGTACCAATCCTCCCCCCCTTAAAACAGAATTAAATATCATAACAATTAAAACACAATTTAAAAACATAATCTAAAAACATAATAATAATAATAAAAAGACACAAACACAACACAATGCCCTGGTAGTCTCCTACAGCGTTCCTTATCCATCAAGTGATGGGGCCATGAAAGGAACTGTAGGGATGGAAAAAGCCCAAGGCCAGGGTAATTAATCTGGAAAGGCCTGCCGGAAGAGATCCATCTTGACAGCTTTTTTGAAGCTGTCTAACGATGTTAACCGACGGATATCATCCGGCAGGTTGTTCCAGAGTTTGGGGGCGACGACAGAAAATGCCCTCTGGGAGGTCGTTGCAAGCCTCGATTTTTGGGGCTGCAGCAGGTATAGAGAGGATGCTAATCAGATCTGCAGACAATATCCAATTGAGATGGGTAGCTAATATCTCAGAAGGCATAAACTGGATCTTAATAGATTGGAGAACTGAATCAAAACTAACAAAATGCATTTAAACAGTGATAAATGTAAGGTCTGACATTTAGGCTGAAAAATTAGATAAACAAACATAGGATGTGTGACACCTAGTTCGACACCAGTATGTGTGGAAAAAAGATCTAAAGAGTGTTCAACATCACACTTTGTGATGTAGCAATGAGGCAGGCAGAGGTAATCAGCAGCATACATATACACTACCAAGTCACCAGTGGTACAGTAATTATTTTCTGTAACCAAGCCTATAAAAACTTTTATATTCAGGCACTTTAATTGACACCAAAATGCATTTTCAAAGGCAGCGGAAGCTTGATGAGGTCAGCTTAAATTCCATGGTATAATTACCAACTCCATTGAACACAAGTCTGCAATCATTTAGGTTAAGTTAATAGTGTATACCATTTTTTGAAGAAGAAAAAATAGGCACCACATTACATTTTTAGGAAGTTTACATCTCCAACTCTGATGAAATTATGTGACTTCTTAATAAATTCTCTGGTATATATTTTATTCATTAAAGTTTTATTTATAAGTGTGGTTTACAAATGACATGGTAAATGTATAGTCAATTGACTCATTTGTAAGGTAAAATAGTTCCTGGTTATGGATCCAACATTATCTAGATTTCTCCAAACAAAAATAGGGCAACAATAACCAAAATACTAAATGTTAAGGTTCAAGTTTTAGATAAATGTTTTGGGTTATTTTCATATGCAGAGCAACAGCAACCCCCAGTCCTGCATAATAGCTATTTTGTATACCAACTATCTTGGGTAGCCAATTTATCACTGGACATAGTCACCATTTGCTCTGAGCATCATGCCAATAGAGTCACCATTGGTCATTTATGTAGTGGTATAATCTGAATTAGATACTCTATTTGAAATGCCCACTCCTGGATAACTTAGATCAAGGTGACTTCACTTTCCCAACTCCTAAAATATTTGAAATTAAGAGACCATTGACCTAAATAAAATTCTTTATCAAGAACTTGACTGAATTTCTGTGCACTTGGGTGTAGTAAATCTCATTGACTTCAGTGCAGTTAAAATGTGTGATCTTGCACAGGATTATGGTCTTTGCCACAATAAGATTTCATTCATTTAAATTAATTTAAGCACAAAGATGACACTCTGGGAGATGTTTTATTGACAGAATTTAATTCTAGGATATGAAGATACAAAATTTGAACAAAAGCAGAGGGAGTATAACCCACTATTTTATACTCGGAACAGAGTTTATATAGCATTAATTCATGGCACACATGATGAAATAATAAAATGCCCCTGCTAGAGGAGGGGAGATTAAGAGAAGCGACTCAGAGTTGCAACAGGATGCCTCTTTTTCCACATGGATGCTTCTGCTACAGCTCTGCATTATGAATGATTGCTTCCTACAATACATGCCACTGTCATTACAGGCAATCCCAGATCGAGGTCTTACACTGAGATATCACAGGGAGAACGTCTTCTATTCACTGATGTTTTATTCTTCTTGTTGTTAGCTGCCTTCAAGTCAACTTTGACCCATTACAACCCCATGAATGAGATACCTCAAAGCCCCTCTGTCCTCTATTGCTCTGCTCACCTAGAATGTAAGAAGCATGAGCCAGGGAAAACTAGACATAGTAAAGAAGGAAATGGAATGCATGAATATAGCAATACTAGGAGGGAGTTAAAATGGACAGGAATGGGTCACTTTGACTCAGACAACTATACAGTAATCTATCTAGGAAATGAAAAAACAAGAAGAAATGGGGTTGGTTTCATACTAAGGAAAGTTATAGCTAGAGCATTCAAAGGATACAACTCAAAGTCAGACCATATATTATCAATAAGGCTTCAGGGTAAACCTATAAACATCATAATAATCCAGGTATATGAACCAACCACAGATGCAGATGAAGAGGAAATTGAGAGATTCTATGATGCAGTCCAGGAAGAAATTGACAACATACCATCACAAGATTTCAAACTAATCATTGGAGACTTGAATGCTAAAGTTGTCAATACAGAAGAATCAAAAACAGTAGGAAGATTTGGATTAGGAACAAGAAATAAAGCAGGAGAGCATCCGATAGAATTCTGTGAGGCCAATAATCTATTCATTGCAAATACCTGCTTCATACATCCAGATAGGAGACTATGCACCTAGACATCACCAGAGGGTAAACACAAAAACAAGATAGACTACATAATTGGAAGTAGAAGATGGAGAAACTCTATCCTTGTGGCCAAAACCAGACCAGGAGCTGATTGTGGCACAGATCATGAACTGCTGATAGCAAAAATCTGAAGAAGAAAGCAAAAACCATCATTATACCAAAATATGACCTGAATAACATTTCAGATGAATTCAAGGACAATGTAAGAAACAGATTTGAACTATGAGTATAATTGACTGGGAAGCTAAGAACTCTGGACAGAAGTCCAAGACATAATTAAGGACGAATGCAAGAAAACACTAACAGTGGCCAAAAAGAAAGATAAGAAACAATGGGTGACAGATGAAGCACTTCATGAAATAAAAGAAAGAAGAAAAGCAAAAGCAAAGGGGAAAAGGAACAAAGTATGAACACAACTGTCCAACATCTGACACACAGGGATAAGGAGAAATACTACAATGACCAATGCAGAGAAATAGAAGACAACAACAAAAAGGGAAGAACAAAAAACCTCTATCAAACAAAATTCGAGAAATTGAAGCCAAGTTAAAACCAAGGGCAGAGATGCTCTATGGAGAAAAAAAGAACATAATACAGGAACAAGAAGAAATAAAAAGGCACTAGAGGCAATACACAGAAGAGTTATACAAAAAGATGAGGGAATGAATGATATTTGGAATGAGGAGCCATATGAAAACGAACCCCAAATTCTAAGAAGTGGAGTGGAATCTGCAATAAAGGAAATGGGGAAAAATGAATCAGTGGGAACAGATGATATCCCAATTGAACTGCTACAGTGCCTACAGATAGATGCAACTTTAGCGCTAACTGAAATATGCCAACAAATATGGAAAACAAAGTGGTGGCCAACAGACTGGAAATGATCGATATACATACCAATAGCACTAATCTCACATGTAAGTGAAATAATGCTCAAAGTTCTCCAGCATAAACTCCAACCATATATGGAGAGGGAAATTCCAGATGAAGCAGAGTTCAGAAAAGGAAGGGGCACTAGGGACCACATTACAAACATATGATGGATAATGGAGCCCACCAAAGAATTCAAAAAAAAGAATCAGCTGGTGTTTCATAGATTACAGCAAAACAGTTGATTGTATACATCATGGAAAACTATGGAATGCACTCAAAGACATGGGAGTGCCACTACATCTGATAGTCCTGATGAGGAATCTGTACCAAGGAAAAGAGGCCACCATCAGAACAGAATTTGGGGAAACAGAGTGGTTCTCAATAGGCAAAGGAGTCAAGCAAGGCTGCATCCTATCACCCTACTTGTTTAACTTAGGGAGGATGCAGATCGGCACTTTAGGCCAGCCTGGGGGTGGAGTTGGGACGGAGCAACTGCATGCCAGCTGCCCCAACTCCAGCCCGACTCCACCTCAACGGCGCCCCAATGCCGCGCGCCCGTCTACATGGCACGTAGCATCAGGGTGCCCTTTTGGCACAGCATGCGCACATGCTACACCAAAGGGATGCAAAAGAGCCACCACCACATCTCTAAGGGCGGCTTTTTGCTGCCCCCAAAAGGAGCAGCGTTTGCATCGGCCCTGAAAACATCATAAGAAAAGCAGAATTAGAAACAGAAAAAGAAGGAGTTAAGATAGGAGAGAGCAACATTAACAACCTAAGATATGCGGATGATGCCATAATATTATCAGGAGACATTCAGAAATTGGAACAGTTAATAAGGAAGGTCAAAGATGAAAGTGCAAAGGCAGGTCTGATGCTGAACATAAAGAAAATAAAAATAATGACCACAGAAGAAATACACAAATTCAATCTAGACAACAAGGAAATTGAAATAGTTAAAGAATTCCCATATCTAGGATCAAACATTGACCAGAATGGAGACTGCAGTCAAGAAATAAGAAGAAGACTAGGAATGGGAAGGGCAGCTATGAAAGAACTGGAAAAGATACTGAAGAACAAAGAAATACAACTGAGCACTAAAGTCAGAATTGTTCAGGCCGTTGTATTCCCAATTAGCATTGAAGAACTGGACAGTGAAGGAAGCAGACAGAAACAAAATCAACTCATTTGAAATGAGAGGATACCATGGACAGCCAAGAAGACAAACAAATGGATTCTTGAACAGATCAGACCAGAGCTCTCCTTGGAAGCTAAGATGATCAAGTTGAGACTATCGTACTTTGGCCACATAATGAGAAGGCATGGATCACTAGAAAAAACAATAATGCTAGGAAAGGTAGATGGTAGAAGAAAGAAAGGAAGACCATAAACCAGATGGATAGACTCAATCAGAGGGTTTATGAGGAAGGGCTTGCAGGATCTGGACAAGGCAATGGAAGATAGGGATTCTTGGAGATGTCTCATCCACAAGGTCACCATGAGTTGGAACCGATTCAAGGGCAGCTAACAACAAGAAGAAGTATGTAGTCTTCCTCTCTTTCTACAGCCCCCCACCTTTCCGAGCATTATTGTCTTTTTTTAGTGAGTCATCTCTTCACATGGTGTATCCAAAGTATGCCAGCCTCAATTTAATCATCTTGGCTTTCAGGGAAAGTTCAGGTAAGCGAAGACCATCCTGTTAAAATAGGCCTTCAGCCTTAACTGACCATGGAAGAGATACACAATTATTTGTGTGCTTTTTTTTTTAGTATGCAGTCTATATTTCAAGGTTTAACTGTTTTTAAGTTAATGTCTTAAAAGTAGTTTTTATGGATGCAGTGGCTCAAGTGATTAAGACGCTTACTCTGTTGACTGCAAGATTGGCAGATAGGCAGTTCGAGGCCTGGATGCTGCATGATGGGGTGAGTTCCTGTCACTAGTCCCAATTTCTGTCTACCTAACTGTTCAAAAGCATGCAAATGCAAGTAGATAAATAGGTATAGGTACCACTTTGGTGGGAAGGTAAATAGCGTTCTGTGCAGTCATGCTGGCCACACTGACTCTTCAGCTTAGTAATGGAGATGAGCACCGTCCCCTACGGTCGGACACAACTTGACAACCTTGTCAATGGGAAATACCTTTACTTTTACCTATAGTTTAATGCTTTTTAAACTTTTATACTCCATATTGCTTTAGCTGTTCTGTTTTAATTTATATTTTTAGCCACTTTGGCTGCTGCCACACTGCAAAAAGAATGCAGTTTGACACTGCTTTAACTGTCATGGCTCCATCCTATGGAATCCTGGGATTTGTAATTTGTTGTGGCATCAGAGCGCTCCGACAGAGAAGGCTAAAAATCTCACAATATCATAAATCTCAGAATTCCATAGCCCACAATCATGGCAATTAAAGGAGTGTCAAACTGCATTCATTCTGCAGTGTAGATCCAGCTTTTGAGTGCCATTTGGGAGAAGAGCATGGTATAAATTGAAGAAAGAAAGATGGTATAAATTGAAGAAAGAAAGAACAGATTCTGACCTCTTTTAACTAAAGCATCCATCAGATGTATTACATTTTGTTGGCTTTTCTCTTTTAAAAAGGGAAAGAGCAAATGTTTCCATTCTGCCTGAAGTGAAACCAGACATTACACTTGGATATGTCTGCATTAAATATCCTGCAAAGCAGAGTATGGCTAGACCTGACCTCAGTGAAAATTGCATAACATGAACATTAGACTTGCTGCTAAGGGTTTGGTGACATCAGAAAATGGTCCTGTAATAAACCAGGCTGTGGTTAGTAGACAAATGCAACTACCAATTTTAGCTGTACTAAAACCCAAATAACAAGAACGGAGGAGAATAATACTATTGAAAGCCAATCAAAAGGTTTTAGATAGACAGGGCTGTCTCTTGCAATCTAAAAACAACAATTATATATATTTGCATCCTACCACCCTACTTGACTTTTTTCTTAAAAATTGAGGCTAAAACTCAAAATGGTCTCACCATCCCAATCATATGACAGCTATCAACCTCCTCTGACATATCTTCAGCAGCACAGTGAACACAATATGTTCACTCTGGAATCCCGACCTTAAAGCATCCCATGCTACCTCTTATAAATCTTCTTGTAATTCCGTTTATAGCTTACAGGACACAATCAGACAAAAAGCTGAAAGAGAATGAAAAGTGTTCTCTTCTCTTCCAGACGCGTGGTCATAAAACTTGCTGCTCCAACCTTTCTCTCTCTTATAAGTTACTTGGCTTCAGTGTTATCAAGTATCCTGAATAGCAAAGTTCAACAAACATATTACTGTATTATATGGCTGTCCTCATAGCACCTTCTAGGTAAATACACTTGAAATACTCTATTCTGGTAGGCACATGCTGAAACATGGATAATTTTCTTTTGAGAGGGCTGCACTGTTTGTATAGACAATTATATTAGTGCTTCCAGTCCCACTTCCATGGCTCCCATCCTACACTTTTTCTCCTTCAACCCCAAATACTCCACTGCTGTTAAGCTCAGGAGTCAACTGCATGCTGCATTATTACACTTATTGTACATATTACACACATACACATACATTGCACATATTGCATGGCTTAAGATCCCAGAGAGAGAGAGCATGGTGTAGTGGTTTGAGTGTTGGATTACAACTCTGGAGACCAGGCTTCAAATCCCTGCCTGGCCATGGAAACTCACTAGGTGACCTTGGGCAAATCACATTCTCTCAGCCTCAGAGGAAAGCAATGACAAACCCCCTCTGAACAATTTTTCCCCAAGAAAACTCCTTAACAGGGTTGCCTCAGGTTCAACCATAAGTCAGAGACAACTTGAAGGCACAAAACAGAAACATAAGATCTTCAGGTTATCTTTATCTGTTTTAAATCACTTTAATTTTTGCAAGTTGCCTTGAGTCCCACTTCTGGAGATTAACAAAAAAAAAAAAAGTGTAATGCTGCTGCCTTATGTGGAAGGGCTAATCCAAGGGTCAATAATTTATGATCTTCCAAATATTGTTGGACTCCCATTCCTATAAGCTTTAACCAGCACAGCTAATAGTGAAGGATAATGGGAGGAATAGCTCTTCACTCAGAGTACCATAGGTTTCCCACATCTAGGCTAATATTTCTAGGATTCAGTTGGAGCCAAAACATTATTTACTGAGAATTTGGAGAATGAGTAACAGATTAACCCTAATTCCCAGTTCGGAGAAGAGAGTTTCCTTCCCACTGGAAGAAAAGAGCTCCACTGAGATAAGAGAAGCACTCCATTCACACTAGTGGTCCAGTTCCACCTATGGAAAACTATCATCAGATGTGTTCCTTCCCCACAACATTAGCCATTGTATATCCCTGAAATGATGCTGGATGCATCATCTTAATACATGTCAGTCTTGCTTGACTTCAGAAGCAATACAGCCTGGTTAGGCCAGGATGGGAGACCACCATACCATCCAACATTTCACAAATGAAAACTAGAAGGCATATGGCCAAGCAATATCAGAGTGTGGTCAAGATAGCAAAAGTTATTCATGAGGATGGATACACAAGCTAGGAGAGACTGCAGCAGTTTACTTTTGCCTGAGCCTACTGGGAAGGGCAAGATACCATCCCTCCTCTCCTCTCCATTTCCTGAGTTAATTGGGAACAAAATACTTGTGCACTTTGAACTCACCTTCCAGCAAAGGGGGAAAGAGAGAGGAGGAGGGAGAAATTAGGACTTTTTAAAAGCAAGCTTAATGACAGAGGATTAAGTAGGACTGTCCCTGTCAAATTGAGACAGTTGGAGGGTATGGTTTCATGTGCATTCAAGTTGTTTCCAACTTATGACAATCATAAAGTGCACATATCATGGGATTTGCCATTGCCTTCCTCTGAGGCTGAGAGAATGTGATGTGCCCAGGTCCATTGAGTGGCTGAATGGGGATTTGAACCCTGGTCTCTCGGAGTCCAAGCCCAGCACTCAATCCACTACACCACACTGGCTATCAGAAGGCATGGACCACCAAATAATAGTGCAGAACCTCAGGTAGGGTTAGAAAAGAAACCTGCAACTTGCAAGCAACCCAGCCTCTGACTGCTTTTTGTAGTCACAGTTGGAACAGTCACTGTTCCAACTCAGTATAAAGCAGCTTCCTCAGTTCCTAACGTTTTTATTTTATTTTATTGATATTATGCCTTTCTTCTAAAGCTAGGAATTAGGGAGGCAGGCAAGAATTTTTTTAAATGTACAAGTAAAATCACAAAAAAATAGACTAACAATTGTAGTACTGAAACATAACTGAATTCAGAGCATCCTAAAAGCACATCAGTAAAAGTATAGTGATGAGAATTGCACTATAGGTCCCGGTATAGCAGGTCACAAAGCAAAAATCTCAGATAAGCATAACTTGTGCCTCGAAATTAATTCATAACATACACTTTTACTTACTTCAGCATAAATCTGAGTCGAAAATTATTTACATGAGGACATTTCCGCTGCCCAGGATAATAATGCCAAGTCCATTTACAACCTCCCCAGTAAAGAGATGTTTTATATATGTAGTAAAATATTTAAAGGTAATAAATACCAGCTATGAATTAGTATCAGTAAATGTTCCTTTACTTTGGCTGAAAACACCTTTTAGTCTTGGATTGTTTTAAATATTACCCTCTTCATTTCAGCGAATGAGAGCCCCTCCAGATGAGAACAAAGTCCCTGAAAGTCCTAGGTTTTGTTCCTGTTTGTTGTTGTTGTGTGCCTTCAAGTTGTTTCCAACTTATGGCAATCCTATAATGGGTTTTCTGGGGCTGAGAATGTGTGACTCATCCAAGGTCACCCAGTGAGTTTCCATAGCTGAGCAGAGAAACCAAATTCTGATCTCCAGAGTTGTAGAGCGCAATGCAGAAATAATCCAGTTTGACACCACTTTTACTGCCATGGCTCAATGCTATGGAATTCTGGAATGGTACTTTGTTGTAGCACCAGAGCTTTCCATTCCTAGAATTCCATAGCATTGAACCATGGCAGTTAAACTAGTGTCAAACCAGGTTATTTCTACAGTGTGGATGCAGCCATAGTCCAACGCCCAAACCACTACACCACACTGGCTCTCTTTGTTCCTGTGCAAACCAATTTTATTTTGGAGATCTACATTATGCTTTCTTAATCCCGAAGGATTTTCTGGGTACTGACAGCATTCCCAAGGATTTTTTTATTCCTTAGACCAGAGGTCGGCAACATATGGCTCATGGGCCGGGGCCAGCCCCCCAAGGCCTTTGGACCGGCCCCCACTGACCCCCGCTGCCGCCATTCCAAAATAGCGGCTGTGACTCGTTTGTGCATGCGCATGAGTCGCGGCCGCCATTTTGTTTTCCAAAATGGGGCCGCAGTGCATTTGCACATGTGCAGGAGTACTGCACATGCGCAAACGAGTCACGGCCACCATTTTGTTTTCCAAAATGGGGCCACAGTGCGTTCGCACATGCGCAGGAGTACTGTGCAAGCGCAAACGAGTTGCGGCCGCCATTTTGTTTTCCAAAATGGGGGCGCAGTGCGTTCGCACATGCGCAGGAGTACTGTGCATACGCAAATGAGTCACGGCTGCCATTTTGGAAAACAAAATGGCACCACGACACGCGCGGCCGTGGCAGGGGTCGGCAGCGGCGGGGGTTGGCGGGGGCTGAGTGCATTAGCACACGCACTGCCATTTCCCCACCACCACCATCGGCCTGCAGAAGACCTGGGGATCCCCGGACCGGCCCCAGGTAAGGGGAAGTTGCTGACCCCTGCCTTAGACCTTTCTTTTTTTTTTTAACTTGCGTTATAACAAAGCAAAATTCGTCATTCATAATTCTCCCCTAAAATCCCACATTTGCCTAAACCTACATCATCCATACCCTTCTCTTTCTTCCTCACCCAATCCATGCCCTCTTCATCCATAATTCCTTTCCAAGCAATAGAAGGAATATTTATAAACTTCTACTCTGACCTATATGAGGCTAAAGGAATTGATCAGACAAAACTTTGTAGCTACTTAGATAATCAAACATTTCAAATCCCAACGCAGGACCAATTAATAGAGTTAAATAAACCCATAACAACTACAGAAGTGAAAGATGCAATAAATAGATGCAAAGATGGAAAAGCCCCTGGCCCCGATGGGTTCACTACTGCTTACTATAAAATTTTTGTTAGTGAATTATGTTATCCACTATCAGAAGTTATGAACTCAATTTTAGTTGAGGGTATTCCTGATTCCTGGAAAGAGGCTGAAATTATACTTATTCCAAAAGAAGGTAAATCAGAAACTGATGTGAGAAATTATAGACCCACTTCCCTTCTTAACGTGGATTATAAAATATTTGCCAATATCTTAGCAACTAGACTTAAAAATTACCTTTCAAATTGGATAGACACAAACCAACGTGGTTTTTTACCAAACAGAGAAATGAGAGACAACACAAGAGTAGTATTGAATATCTTAGAATATTATGAGAGACACAGTGACAAAAGTTTGGGTATGTTGTTTATCGATTTGGAAAAAGCTTTCGATTCGGTTAATTGGCAGACAATTTTTAAAATTATGGAAAAAATGGAATTAGGAGCTAAATTTATTAAATGGATAAAGGAAATATATAAAGAACAAAAAGCAAAAATCAATATTAATGGACAAAGATCAAAGCATGTAAAAATTGCAAATGGAACGCGACAAGGATGTCCCCTCTCGCCACTTTTATTCATAATTGTAATAGAGAGGCTGATCAAAGATATTAACAATGAGACAGTGATTCAGGGAGTGAAAATTAAGACATAGGTTTAAAGTAAGAGCCTTTGCTGATGATTTGGTTATATTTTTAGAAAATCCCAATACTAGTGCACCCAAATTAATGGAGATTATAGAGAAATTTGGAGAAGTATCAGAATGTAAAATGAATAGAGAGAAATCAGTAATTATAACCAAAAATATGGGTAAAGATGACATACAGAAACTAGAAGAAATTACAGGGATGAAACATAAAAAAAGAAGTTAAATACCTAGGTATAACACTTACAAATAAAACATCAGATCTTTTCAATAGCAATTATAATAAAATATGGAAAGGAATAAAAAGAAAGTTAAATTATTGGAACAACAAGAAATTGTCCTTGATGGGCAGAATCGCTGTGATAAAAATGTCAATTTTGCCTAAACTTTTATTCCTATTTCAGATGATCCCTATAATTACTAGTAAGAACTGTTTCAAATTGTGGCAAAGAGATATAAACAGATTTATATGGCAAAATAAAAGACCCAGAATTCTGCTAAAATATTTACAAGAGGTAAAAGAAAAAGGAGGATTAGGCTTACCCAACCTAAACTTATATTTTGAAGCATGTTGCTTCACCTGGATCAAGGATTGGATTTTATTGGAAAATGAAGGAATTCTAGAACTAGAGGGAGATGGTATGTGCTATGGGTGGCACGCGTACTTAGGCTATGAGAAAATAAAAGTTAACAAAGATTTTAATAATCACTGTATTAGAAGACCACTCCTACAAATTTGGAACAAATATAAATTAAGAATCCTCCCTAAATTCCCAATGTGGTTTTCACCACATGAGGCCATTCACTGACGAGAGATGAGCCACACAAATAATTGGATAACATATGGGAATTTATTGAAAATGGAGAAAGGAGGTAAATATAAAATAAAAACACAAACTGAATTAAAAGAAGAAGGGTACACCATAGACTGGTTCAAACATAGGCAACTAACTGAACGATTTAATCAGGATCTAAAAACTCTAGGATTCGACCCAAAGCATAATGAAATAGATAAAATCTGGATAGGAGAGAACAAAAAATGGATAGGGAAATTCTACAAACTCCTTTTAAAATGGGACCTAGAAGAAGAGATTATAAAGGATAATATGATAATGTGGGCTAGAAATGTGGGGCATACAATAAATCTGGACCAATGGGAATTCGCTTGGATTAAATCATTAAAATATACGGCCTCTCAAACCTTGAAAGAAAACTACTATAAAATATTCTATCGGTGGTATCTAACTCCAGTAAGGATAGCTAAGATATATAAAATGAAAAACAATATGTGTTGGAAATGTCAAACAGATCCTGGTACATTATATCATTGTTTATGGACTTGTTCTGTAGTCCAGAAATATTGGAAGGCAGTTAGTAAGACCATAAACAGAATTTTGGGGGGAAAGGTTCCACTATGCCCAGAAATATATCTATTAAACATTTGGAATAAAGAATTAGATAAGGAAGTAGGTAAACTTTTATTTTATTTAGTAACTACCGCGAATAGTATTACTTCAAAAATGGAAAAAAAGAGAGATTCCAAATTTAAAAGAATAGATATTTAAACTATATGATATATTGGACATGGATATGCTAACACATTATCTAAGAGGGAAAACCCTAGACAACTTATATAACGAATGGTCCCCAATTTTGAAATATTTAGAAAACCAATGGGGGATTATAGCAGTTGTTGGATATCAAGGAAATTTATAACTTAGGTGTAACAACCTAAAGATGAGGAATAGATAGTATTTGGTAGAGAAACGATGTTCCAGAGAAAGTCTTAGGTAACGAAAGAAATAACATTACCAATAGATTAAGGTAAAGGTATAGAGACAAATACATACTCTGTAAATAAAAATAATGAGATACTAAAATAGGCTTACAAAAAATACTTGACTATTATGCATATGAATATTAAGCTTACAAATAAGTATATACACATATGGAGCGCATAAGTATGAGCTGCAGTTTAATTATTTAAAAATTACTCCGAGATTAACATAGATATAACGGAAATATAAAATTACGTTTGCTGTTAAGGTGATAAGGAGGTAAGATCAATTTCATGTATCAATCCAGTTTGGAAAAGAAGGAAGTTTAATTTTGTAAGGAAAGGATGAATTTGAGAGTGTAGGTGTGGAAGTAAGGAAGATAGAAAGGTTTTGGCTTAGACCTTTCAAATGTCTCACAAAATGACAAATCCTGGAATTCCGTAGCATAGAGCCATGGCAGTTAAAGCGGTGGCAAGCTGCATTAGTTCTGCAGTGCAGATGAGACCTTCTTCACCTATTGTGACACCATACATAAAGTTGCTTTCATAAAAAATTACCCCAGGTATTTCTGGCAACCTGATTTAGGTGCTAAAACATGCCTTCTCTCACCAAGGTTTCTTGCTCCCCAAGCGCAAGGCCTTCCTTGCCCCTGGCTTGTTGGCAAGTGGATTTTTAAAAGGCTGCAGATAATGTTCTTTAACCTTACATTGTTTTCCTCCGCACAAAAAATCCTGTTAGCAAAATCGGAGTCATTCTTGTTAAAATTATATTGCCATGTTAAGTAGGCTGCATTGCCGGGGGTGTGTGCAGGACGACTCATAATTGATCCTTCTTGAGTTAATCCACTTATGCACTGTGACTATTCCTGAATGCACATACATACACATAACCGCATGCAAGCATGCCAGTCTGCAACAGGGTAAACATTGCCAGGAGAAAGGCATATTGATGTTTTCCCAGCACTTTGGCGGAAGCAAACAAACAGAAACACAAAAGGAAGGAAGGCTGTACTGGCACAGATGGAGCCTCTCTTTTTTCTTCTTTTTCTTTTTTTTATTTTGCATGTTGCTTTCCCACCCACAACATGACAATTTACTCATGAATCAGTACAGCTTAAGCAATAGCGCGGCAGGTTGTTGGAATTACAAACTGTTGCCTAAATCTCTCTATTTATACGTCTGTTATTTGTGTTTCCATATTGTTATTGGAGCTGCTAATGCGGCTTGGACAAGTGTTTAATGTCATTGTGTTGATGTAAATAACATCTGAATTGCCGGCAAGAGTGAGCAACATTGTGTGGAAATGGCTCAGAGGATGATGAGATTGTAGCTTACCGGGTGATATTTTCCCAGGAGGTAGAAAAATGTCTTCCATTGGGGCTTGTACACGCAACTGAACTAAAAAAAATGTGTTTACACAACCTGTGTTGTGCAATAAAGGCTGTAAGAATCACACAGTCTCATCATCCTTGCATTTTTCAGTCTCCTATCAGCACTCTCATTTCATTCTGGTTTTATGCTGGGTTTTTATTTCTTTATTTTTTAAAAATGTAAAATATTTAGATGCCTCTCCGTATTGTTAAGATCTCGAGGGAGTAGTTTAAACCAGTGGTACTTAAACCCTCCTTTACATCTACATGTGGATGTTGCACTCTGAGCCCACTCAACGTAATATATGAATAAAAATATTTTGTTTACTTAGGGGGGTTGCAGACTTCCAGAAATAGTGTGAATTCAGTCCACTTTTAGGGTTAGGGTTAGAGTTAGGGAACCATGGGAACTGTATTTTATTGTGGCATCAGAGTTGTCTGACAGAGAAGGCTCAATGTCTCAGAAAAATAACAGTTCCCATGATTCCCTAGCACTAACCCTAACCCTAAAAGTGGACTGAATTCACACTATTTCTGGCAGTCTGCAACCCCCCTTAGTGTGCATGTTTTCATTTGCACATTCATGTATATTCATATTTTAACATTTTACAGTGGGCCTTTGGTATCCACTGGAGTTTGATGTCAGGACCCCCCATGGCTACCAAAATCCATGGATGTTCATCTCATTAAATGCAATGGATAGTAAAATGGTATCCCTTATATAAAACAGCAAAATCCAGGTTTCCTTTTTGGAAGTTATATATATATTTGAATATTTTCAAACAGTGGATGCTTGAATCCAAGGATAAATAATCCATGGATACAGAGGGACAATTGTATAAGGAAATAACATTGTTCAAAGTAGAAGAGTTTTATTTATGTAAATTCAATATTGAACACAATGCATGTGTAAATTTCACACATAACAAAGTTTGGGGAGGGGAAGAGGAGGGGGAATCAGGGCCCCCAAGTCTTGTGCCCACGATGAGTAACTCTTGTGCCCCCCCCCCCCCGGTGGTCCTACCCCACCATTTGAGAACCACTGGTTTAAACAGTTTAACATTAGATCCATAAAAGTTGAAAACAACAAAAATAATTGAACCATTCTAAAAACATATTAAATTGAAGAGTTCAAATAGTCAAATTTAAAACAAAAAACATGTGTGTGTGTGTGTGTGTGTGCGCGCGCATATAAGAGGCTGCATCCATACTGCAGAAATAATCTGGTTTGACATTGCTCTGCTCCGCTCTGGGGCCACAACCAACTACAATTCCCAGAATTCCATAGCATTGAGCCAGGGCAGTTAAAGCAGTATCAAACCAGATTAGTTCTGCAGTGTGGATAGACTGAGAGTTTAGATTAAATCATTCGGCCCTGAAGACACTTAAGAAAAGCCAGTTTTAACTTGAATGAGACCAATATTGCCATCCACACATCTATCACTTTAATTTTTTTTATCTCCCTTTTCTCCTAGGCTGGGATTAAGGAGGTTTACAAAAAGACAGAGGCATTAGCGTCCCTGGGGGGTGCAGGGAGTGCAGAATGCACTGAGTGACACCCCAGAAGGGGGGTGATACCCAGTTGGCCCCTCACCCCCTGCGGGCACTGCTTCGGCCCATGTGGACACTCCTCAGGCCCCTAGGGGCTGCACAGGTACTGTTCTGGCCCACATGGGTACACTTTCAGCCCATGTGGGTCCCGTTTCAGCCCGTGTGAGTGTTGCTACACCACTCTGGCCCACATGAGTGCCGCTCCAGCTGCGTGGATGCTGTTTTGGTGCATGCAGGAATCCCCTGTGCCTCAGAAGCTGGAAGTCCTGGCGCTGGAAGTCCTGGTCCCAGAAGTCCTGTCCCCCGCACCAGAGGGTGTTTAATCATTTCAAAGTGTGAGAGCAGCCACAGAGAAGGCCTTCTCCCATGCCTGTGAAGGCAATAAAAGATAACGAAAAGTACCTCATAAGTGCAGATGTTATGAGCTCAAGAAGCCTCATGTCGAAGAGATGGTCCTTCAAATAGCCTGGAACGGAATAGTGTAGGGCTTTATAGGTCAAAACCAGGACTTTAAATTGTGATTGGAAACAGACCAGCAGCAATAGCAATAGCATTTCGATTTCTTATCAATAGCAAGAGCATTTACACCACTTATCAGTGAACTCAACACTCTCTAAGCAGTTTACAATCTGTAAGCCAATTGCCCCCAATGAGCTGAGTACTCATTTTACCAGCCTATGAAAGGATGGAAGGCTGAGTCAAGCTTGGAGCTCCCTGGAATCAAACTCACAACCTTGTGGCTGCAGCCTGTGGAGCTGTTGCAACAAAGGAGTTGTGTTTTCCTGTAACCAGCACTTGTTAGTTATCTGGTTGCCACTCTTTTGATCAGTTGAAAATTTTGAACACCCTTCAAAGATTGCATTAAAATACATTGGCACCAGTTGGGTCTTCAAGAGGTGGCCATTCCACAACCACAAAGAAGGCCTTCTCCCATATCCCTGCACAGTATATTGGTCCCAGTGATGGAACATGCAGTAGGGCCTCTGCAGTAAACCTTGAGTCAATAATATATTCTTTGAATGTCTTCACCAGCACCTTGAATTGAAACCAGAAAAGTATTGGCAGCCAATGCAACTCCTTTAAAACCATCATTAGATGTTTTCTATAAACTGCTCCATTCAGCAGTCTGACTGCTGCATTTTGCCCTAGCTGCTACTTTCAAGTCACCTTCAAGGGCAGCCCGATAATGAGTACCTTGCAGTTGTCTAACCAGGAGGTGCATGAACTACTGTTGCAAGACATTTCTTCCTTCTGCCCTTGTCAAAATTCATAAGTACTTTTGTATGTATTCTTCCCAAAGTGTGTAACATTTCTGTATTTATTTTTCGACTCTCTGCATTTACCCATACTTTTTAAGTGTACACATTGTAAAACTGGCACATTCTTCAAACCTATGCATGGTTTTGCACACTTTGACCTTCCTGAAGCACACTGCAAAACTCACAAATCTGTAGATTTCAGAGGCACGATGTGTCTCATTCTGTCTTGAAGTCTCAGGAAGTGCAAAACAGATACATCTGTATAGAAATGTGAATCCCAAGAATTTCCTTTCCATCTGCACATGTGCTGCTGAAGTTGCAAGGACCTCAAGAGATTAAATCCAAGTAATCTCATGGCTAGAAGCTGTGCTTTAGCCTAATTGCCAGATCTGTAGGTACTTAAAAAAAAGCACAAAGTTTAGGTATGTCACAAGGAATCAAAAACGGGTGCCCATAAATGTGAATTCTTTTTATTTCCAATCCATTCCTCCATTCCATTTCATTCAGTTCTTCTTGAGTAGGGTTAAGGCAGGCTGGATCCTCTCCTCAAGGGAAATGTATGCAAATAATACCATTTCCCATGAAGGGGATGCTGGGAGTGGTAGCCTTAGGCTGCCCTGCCATGCACCTTATAGCAGGGCGACTAGACATCCTCCTTTTCCAATACATATCCTACATTTCAACCTCCTGCTCAGGGGAAATTCCAAAATGTCCTCCATTTTCTGTAAGACTAAGGAGCATTAATTTCTTTCATGTTTTTAGCTTTTATTTTGGTATCTCCTCCATTTTTCTTGAATGTCATACATTTTGCAGTCTCTTGTCCTTCTATGCAGTGAGAACATCTGGTCACACTGCCTTATACTGGCACTGGGAGAATGTGGGTGAGATGATTGTCTTCTTTAAGGACTGTCACAGAGAGAAAGGGACAGGCCCCAGACAGTAGGGCCAGGTCTAATGGTCTGAAGGTACAGGAGAATAGCTTTTGACTGAACATTAGAAGGAACTTCTTTGACAGTAAGAGCAGTTGAACAATGGAACTGATTACCTAGAGAGGTGATGGATTCCCCTTCTCTGGATGTCTTCAGAAAGAGGTTGGACAGCTACTTGCTGAAGATGTTCTAGCTGGATTTCATGTACTGAGCAGGAGATTGGATTTGATTGTCCATAGGACCCCTTTCCAACTCTATGATCCCATAATTGAATGATTCTGTGCAAAATACCCCCCCCCCATTGGTGCAAGGATTCAGCTCAGTAAGAACATGGGATCCTGGGGTAGGAGTTGCAGAGGATGCCATCATCCTTAGATATAGCAATAATAGCATTTATATTTCTATTCCGCTTCATAGTGAACTCAGCACTCTCTAAGTGGATTACAATCTGTAAGCAATTGCCTCAACAAGCTAGGAACCATTTTACTAACCTACGAAGGGATGGAAGACTGAGTCAACCTTGGAACCCAGGGATTGAAATCACAACCTTATGATTGCAATACTGGCATTTAGGAGGCCTGGTGGCACAGTGGTTAAATGCCTGTACTGCAGCCACTCACTCACAAACCAGAAGGTTGTGAGCTCAATCCTATCCAGGGGCTCAGGGTCAACTCAGCCTGGCTTCTTTCTGAGATCGCTAAAATGAGTACCCAGCTTGATGGGGCAATCAGCTTACACATTGTAAACCCCTTAGGGAGTGCTTAAGTGTACTGATAAATGTTATAGAAATGTACTTGCTATTGCTATTGCTATTGCTATTGCTATTTAACCACTGCACCACCAGGGCTCCTTTTACCTCACCCCACAATATGTGCACATACATACACATGCTAGGTTCGACTGCCTGAAATTGTGTGCTGCCTCTTTTGTAATACAGGACATTTTGGGGTGGCTTCATCTGAAATGAGCAATCAAGAACCATTCATTTCATAAATGACCTGGTCCTGGTCGAGATAAAAATTGGATCATTCAACACAGATGTGCTATATTTGGGGGGGGGTATGGTTTTGAGGACTGTCATAATGAATGGGGACATTTCAAAATGCACCTGTATATCAGTGACAATGGAGTCCATAGCAATAAAAAGGAATGGAGAAATTCATTTCAAGAGGGAATATGCCTAAGCCATCTTAAGCTCATGGTTCTCCCAAGTGCATAGGAGATTCTCTGCTACCTTACTTCCCAGTGGAGAGAAAGATTATGTTGACTGCCCTTAAATTACATAGCACAGCTTTCTCTGCCCTTGTCAAGTAGAGGTTGAGTTGCTCCGTTCAGGTCAGATTTCATTGAAGAAAGCAAGTTTTTGCTGGGGGTTTCCATTTCTTTTTATGGATCTCCGTGCCAGCATCTCTTGGACAAATAATCAGAGTTGAAGCTATCCAAGTACTATTTTTCTCAGCGTAGCATAAAATGGGTGTATAGATGCAGCTGATGTGTATGAGCAGGATGTCATAGCAAAGAACAGAGAGAGGAGAGAGAATTGCTACATAAGCTTCTCCTCCCCCTTCTTCTCTCCATTGCTTCAACTGTAAATTAAAAAAGGTAAGTTTCCAGCGGGGTGATTTGATTTCTGCACATGCTGAGCTGTTCTTTGCAAGCAAAGGTTGGCTACTTTGCAAAAGAAGGCAGAACAATAAGCCAGCTCAGATAAAAGACTGTTCGCAAAGCCCATTCCCAATCTATGGGGGCAGATGATGAGGCTGGAATGAATACATATAGACAGAGAGGGTGAGGATTTGGATTGGATTTCCTCTGCCAAAATTTCTGTGAGATAGATTTTTGGAATGGTGTTAGGATTTTGGCATTGAATCACCAATCAGTGAGGAAAATTGTTCTAGAGTGATGTGCAAAACATCAGAGAAATGCACAGATCATATTTTCACTAGAACCCACTGAATTTGTTAACACTGACATGATAATTGTATAGTGCAAAATTTTGAATTTTTGAAGTATCATCTAATCCACTAGTATAGCTGCTCCTATGTGGATAAGCCACACATTGTAGATGATTGGCTTAATTCACATCTGAGATTTAGTACATAAAATGAAGGTGTTAAGTTGGAAGATCCTGTTTCTATGAGATTTGCCAAGAGCAGGGGTTCCCAACTTGTACTCCAAGGAGCCCTTAGGGCTCTGTGTGTACTTTCCAGGTGCTCCACAGCTGGTCTAGGAAAATGAAGGAAATAAAAATTGAATGAAATTAAAGAATAAGATTATATTCTTATATAGGGGCTTTGCTGACCAGTCTAAAGGGCCAGCCTAGGAGTGGAGTTGGGGCAGGGCAGTCACACGCCGGCTGCCCCGACTCCACTCTAACCCCATCCTGATGCCGCGCACCTATTTGCATGGTGTGTGGCATCAGGATTCTCTCTTGGTGCAGCGTGCACACACGCTGCGCCAAAAGGACACAAAAAGCTGCCGCCACAGCTGAAAGGGTGGCCTTTTACCCCCCCCTAAAAGGAGTGGCATTGTGCTGCTCTTTGGGGTGGGGGCAAAAGGAAGGATTGGGGCCATGGCATGTGGTTGCCACAGCCTGAATCCGCTGCCCCCAGGGGTGGCTCTGTGCTGCCCCAACAAGTGGGTTTGCAAAGCCCCATAAACACCATTAACTTGTAAGACATAGGGTAGGGTTCTTAGGGGCTCCTCCATAGAAATAAGGGCTTTTGTGAGTCAAAATGTTTGGGAACACCAGCCTAGATAATTTATTGTGACATGAAATGGCCACAGTTCACTGCATCATCAGCAAATACACCCATGGACTTCTCTCTGGGGGGACTTGTCATCTGTCTCCTGTAGAGTTTGAAAAATTACTTCTTTAGAATATAATTCCCAGACTCCTCCAACTAGCATGGCCATTGGTAGAGATCCTGAAAACTGTGGTCCAAGAAATAGTAATTTATCCAAGCTTTGAGTTCCTTGAAGAGACATACCACATTACCCAATGAACAGGTTTCCTCTTGTCATTATTTTCATATAAAATTCTATGAAGTTAATACCCACTTGTTTAGTAAAGTTAATTCATAGGTAAGCATGATTAAGCCTGAATTCTCTTAGTCTCAACTAGAGTAGACCCACTGAAACAGTCCCTGAATGGTGTGTCAACATATAGGCAAATCAATGGCTCTCCACCACTTGGGTACTAATGGTGGGGCTCAAGCTTTAGTATGTCAGTTGTCTGAGATGAAAGGTGAAACTCCAACCAAGGTAAGGACCAGGTCAAACAACATTTTGCTTCTAGTATCCATGAAAAAAGGTCGCCAGTAGATCAGCAAAAATAAGTGTATGGCTCCTCACATGTACATGGCAGGACACTCTGCCTCATACCCTACATCATCAGATATAGTGTCAGCATATTGTAAGGTAAAATTAAGATCTGTAGAACTGCACAGTCATGAGGGGTGTGTGGTATGCATGACAAGGCCAAGACATCTTGTGATAAATGTCCTTGAGGTGGCCAGACACTTAAATGTGTATTGAGCACTACACCTATGACAATGTATGACTCAGCAATATGATGTAATGTATTATGCCATGTGCTGACAGGTTGCATCAGCCAAGTGTATATGAGGCTGTGACTAATATAAACTATTGTCGGTTATTGAAGAGTGGTTAGAGTTGTCTAAAGTTCAGTTGCAGTTTAACAGTAAGTATTCAGAGAGTTCTAGTTTAGCTCTGTATGGCTGTGAACTATTGAGAAGGAATAGAGTGTGTCCTTCCATCCTGGAACTCTGTTCTGTTCCTGCTTCTGTAAATAGCATCTCCTTATCACCTGTAAATAAATATCTTCACTGTGAGTAGTCTGGTTCCACTTCCTGCTTTCTTCAAGGTATCACAAGGTCTGGCTGAGATACTGAAAATCACATTCAAATCTCATTCTCAGACTGACATATAGCTATGATGATGGAGCTTCATCATTGTAGTTGCTGATGCCACCCCCAAAAACATACCTTGTAAGCCAGAGAGCACCTCATCTGAAGGGTTTCTGAGGCACTGCAACATAAGGTGGTGGGAAATTATGACTGCCATACTCTCTCTGATATGGGATGCATTGAGACAAGTAGATTTCCAACTGCTTCTCTCAACATGCCCTGCAAATGGGAAAGCTGTGCGACCATCATTTCCCCATGCTCCAGTCTGCAGCAGTCTCATTCCCTGCCTCCAGGACCCTAGGATGGATTCTGATTCTGAGAATGAAGACTCTAATATAGAGCCTAGGAGCCCAGAGGACATGTCAGATCTGCAGTCACAAGAGGAGAGGCTCTAGGAGTCACAGGAACAGAACCTTCAGCAACCATAAGAGCAGAGTGCCTAGCAGTCACAGGAGCAAGGTTTTCAGCAGCCACCACCCTCAGAAGAAGAGCTAGACTTACCAATACCTACCCCTCACAAAGAGACATCAGGACAGAGAAAGATGCAGATGCTTGCAGTATTTATATAGGAAGCACGTTGCAATTAGGGAGCACCTGCAAGACCCAAGTGGACTATAAATCACCCAACGCCTTCCCCGGACAAATGTGGCCAACAACCAACCTTTACCTTTGGAGAATGCTATGCTGGTGCTGTGTTCTGTAACTGATTGCATGTTTGCCTTGGACTCTGCCTGGACTTCTGACTACTCTTCTGGACAACCCTTCAAACTGCCTGCCTAGACTGAAGACTGGCCCATAAATGACTAGGGCCAAAGTGGACTGACTCTGTTTCTCAGCTGACATTTGGGTGGGCTTAGACCAGGGGTAGGCAACCTTTCCCCTTAAGGGCCGAGGGACTTCAGCTCCCAGAATTCCAGGAGCTATTGACCAACATGGGACTATTGGCCAACATGGCTGAGGCTTCTGGGAGCTGAAGTCCCTCGGCCCTTAAAGGGGAAAGGTTGCCTACCCCTGGCTTAGACACACACACACTTTCTCTCTCCTTAAAATCTCTGGGATGCTGAGCATTCAGGTTTGCTTCCCAAAGGGCAAAACAGGACAAGTGCCTCAAAAAGCCTTTGGCTGGAGAACTTTCTGACTCACAAGGTCACATCAAGTTTGGTCATTAAAAACCACACACGTGAATACCAAAAGTTAAAAGATTGTACATCCAGTTTACGATCTTGTAAACAATGAAGAGCAGAGAAGTGCCTTGGATCTGAGTGCTGCATATAGCATTATATACACTGGAATTATCATTCACACTGACTGTGAAGGTCAACAGCCTTCTCAAAAGCATTGCTAATATCAAGATATACTACACCTGCAGTATTCCCCTCATCTACCAAGCTTGAAACCTTCATTTCAGATCTTGCTACTATTGGAACAACACAAGTCCTCCAAGTATGTGGTAAGATTTGCCCTTTCCTTACTCCATGTGTGTGTATATGTATGCATATGTAACTGGTATGTGCAGTAGTATGTCACAGAGAAACCAACGATTGACAGAGAATGAGAATTTCTGCTTCCTGCTATGTGCCTCCTTCTTGTCCTTCCTTTTCTGGAAGGCAGCAATTTGAATTTGCTTGCATGAGGGAGGGAGGGAGGGAGGTTAATGTCAATGTGAATTTGTGTCAGAGAAAGTGAAAGAGAGAAGGAGGGGGGATGTACAGGTTGTGAGGTAAAGGACATATTTCACAGTTGCATTTCAAGTTGCAATCCATCCTCTATGCACTGATATTCTGAACAGACCTGTATTAGCTTGCTGTGTTAATTGACTTTTGGTCATCAGGTCCATTTTTTAAAACAGCTCCTTTCTCAGAGCAAAAGTACAATAGAGGTGCGTTTTTTAACTTCTGTCCTATAATTACACAGTCTCTCTAACACTTTGGTTTCTAAAAGCATTTTTGAGCACACAAAACACTTTTCCTACATTAGCTCAGAAATCCTAACTGATTCCCAGTATAAAGGCTACTACTTGTATCTCCCCTTCCCTCCCTTCTCCTCTCTCTCTCTGTGTTTCTTTAGTGTGAATTATTAGCAGGTTCTTCAATCTGAGTGTAGGTTTATTACTACATGATGTTGAGCCTATTGTACAGTTATTTAAAGCTGGAGCTGTAATTGTTATTCCATTACCTTGACATATTGTTGATTTGTATTTAGTTTTTTCTGATTCTACTATAAACCACTTTGAGCATGGCTTTACCAAAGAAAAGGGGCATACAAATAAATGTAATGATTAATAGGCTGAACATTGATACAGTGGAGTAAATATAAACCAGTGCTTCTCACACTTTTTACTCTTGTGAACCTCTTTACATCTGCATATATCTATTGCACACTCCCATTCAACATAGTATATGAATAAAAATATTTTGTTTGTGTGATGTGCATATTTTCATTTGCATATTCATGTATATTCATATTTTATAAGGAAATAGCATTCCTCAAATTAGAAATGTTTTATTTAAATACATTCAATACTTAACATGTCACCCAGTGGGTTTCATGGCCAGTCTGGGAATGAACCCAAGTTTCCAGACTTGCAGTCCAATACACAAACTTCTATGTCACACCATATATATATATATATATATATATATATCGAACCCTCTCTGAAGAAATTTGCCAAGAAACCCTGTGATAGGTTCACCTTAGGGGCTTCATGAGTCAGAAACAATTTGAGGGCACACAACAACAACAACAAAAAACACACACACATACTCTACACAAAACAAACCACTGTCTCATGCAGCTGCCTCCGAGGAAGAATGGAAAGTGACAACTCTGCAGGAGTTGTCAAAAGGAACTTATCAGAATGAACATAAAATTGAATCCTATTGGCTACCATTTCTGAAAAGGAAAGGCCCTTCTTTAAATGGATAAAACATGAAAGGAGCCCCCATATAATCAGGAGATCCACCCACAAGATTTTGTTTTCAATTCTCTTTCGTTTTTCTTTTTCTTTTTTGTTAGCGGGAACATCAAGGAGGCTTGTCAGCAAGGCTCTTTTTAGGCAGATGAAACTCACTGCCCTCAATGGGTCTCTGCTTGTGTAAAAGGCCACAGAAATCACCGATTAAGCAATCTTTTGTACGAAGCTGGGAACTCTTGAAATTCACCAAAGCTGAATTAATTCCCCCTGAATGGGGGCCCCGGAGGCAATTGTGTGACTTGGAATAAAGATATCAACATGCGCCTTTCATCATTGGGTGGCAGAACTGGTACCGCGCATGGGACACCTCCTGACCATTTAATTAATGAAGAAGACCAAACTGCTGGAATTAATGTGCCCTTGAAAGCATCAAAAAGCCCCAGCGAAGGATCAAGCTGATATTTTCATTTATATATTAGCCTCTTCCGACGCCTTGTTGAGTTCCCCCTTTTCACATGACAAAGCGCCCACTCTTTGCTCTCTTTTCACCTGTGAGCTCCTTTTTCAATTTGCCTCTTTGGCATTTCTGCAGGATGAAGGGCTCACCCCAATTACCAGAAACAATTGGAGTGGAGGAGAATTTTAGCCAACTCAGCAGGAAGGCTTTTCCATTCCAAATTCTTGGGCCAGGAGAGGATTATCCAAAATGGGTGGGATGTACCCCTTTTCTCTTTCTCGTTGTGGCCTGTAGTCTCCTTAGCTCGCCCTTCATGCACGCAATGGCCCAAATTGCACAATTTATGGAAAACGTTACCATTTTTTGCTACATTTGATACGTCGTCCTGTAGAGTCATTTAAAATGGAGGCAAGAGAACAGAACTGCAGTGCTAATTCCTATTGGTTTCCTGCCAGCGTCATTGTCATGAGGTCCTCCATGGATACTTAGGAAATGCAGTTTGGAGCCGAAGCAGGTTCAAGAGCCCCTGTTCTCCCACACTTGTATTACACAGTCCTTCTTTGCATGCAAAAGGTCATGGATACAAATTCTGCCATGTCTCAGGGATCATCCAGACCAGCCCAAAGCTCTTTGGCAGGCTATTTCATGGTAGCCAAGGCTACTAGGGATAGCACATCTTGGATCATATGTTCCCATTCCAGCATCCAGACATACCCAATACATATCTTTGCCCTCTTTTTATTGTCTTCTTTTATTGATGGGTGATGTGGATGGATTTTCCTCCCCTCCCTTTCCTGGATATGCACTGAGAGGAGGAGGATGGGAAGATGTCCTCCATGCCTGCCTAAGTTTTATGATCTTTGTTGGGAATCTTCTCTCTGCCCCATCATGGATACGTTTGCTGAAGAGGTGAGGAGGAGCTTTTCTGCTGGTTGTTTCCAGGCTGTGGAATTCCCTCTCCTTCTCTACACTCTACTCTCTTTCCACTGGCAGGCAAGGAACATTTTCTTTCAACATGGATTTGGCCATGTTGTTAGAGAAGAGTCTTTTAATGGAGTGTATTGTACTTTTATCTTCTTTACATTGGCCAGCATTGAGACTGGCATCTTTGTAAATGGTCTTATGTGTGTACAAAATTGAATTAAGTAGCATGGTGTTGTGGTTTGTGTGTTGAACTGTGACTTTGGGGACCAGGGTTCGAATCCCAGCTTGGCCATGTAAACTCACACCCTCAGTCTCAGGGTAAGGGAATGGGTAAGTCACACCCTCAGTCTCAGGGGAAGGGAATGGCAAACCCTTTTTGAAGAAACGTCCCAAGAAACCCCCATGATAGGTTGGCCTTAGGGTCACCATAAATCAAAAATGACTTGAAGGCACACAGCAACAATAACACAGTGCCACAACATCCATATTCACCTGGGGGCTGTCATGACACCTATAGGCATCTGGAATGAGTGGTGTGCCATGGCCCAATGTGCAATGAGTACCATTGTCCATCAGTACATTCCCCAGTGCACACCTGGATACCAGTTGGGAAGTGCCAGATCAAAACAGGAATGCTCAATGCATATCAGAAGTGCCTGGTGTGCATAAGAAGTGTCGGATGTGTGTTGGAGTGCTCTTATCAGTGCCTGGATGTGCATCTTCACAATTCAATAGCAGGATTTGATTGCATTTCTGCAAAGTAGTTACAGATTCACAAAGTTACAAAATTTAGACCAGTGATGGATCTCAGCCTACATTTTACATGTGCTTCAAATTGTTCTACATTTTTAGTGTTTTTTTTTTAAATTAGGTTTGTAGCTCTGTGTATTTCTGTTTCTCTCTCTCTCTTTCTCTGTGTGTGTGTGTGTGTGTGTGTTATGTGCTTTCAAGCTATTTCCAATTTATGGTGAGCCTAAGGGTTTTCTTGGCAAAGTTTGTCATTTGTCATTGCCTTCCCCTGAGGCTGAGAGCATGTGACTTGGCCAAGGTCACCCAGTGGGTTTCATGGCTGAGCAGGGAATCAAACCCTGGTCCAGAATTTGATTGCTACACCACTGCACCAACCTGGTTCAGGCTTGCACTGTACTTTGTTTTAATTTATGTTTTAAGTAACATTGGGTCCCATGTTCTGATATAAAATATGTAAATAAGGAACCCACAGCAAAAGCATCCCCAACAAATGGCTATATATCCTCTTCTTAAAATCTCCAAGACAAGAAAGTCTACTACATTCCATAGTTCCACCTTATTACTACTTTTATTATTTTAATAATAATAATAATAAAATTTATTTATATCCCGCTTATTGAAAAAGACAATCCATTTTGTTTATGTCCCACTTTTCTCCCAATATAGGAATTCTTGTGTGTGAAAAATGTAAGCACATAGATTCAGGTTTAGTGAATGCCTAATGTCTGCCTATGTACAAAAATAGGGCACAACTGAGATCATCAACACTGATCTACAAAGCATTTTCAGAGGTGATTGAATAGGACTTGTAGAGATGCTACAAATTTCAGTTATTACTACCAAGAAATACGAATGCTTAGACATCGCTTGTGTATGCCATACCTGTTTTCAGCCACACCGATTCACAAAAATAGCTCTGTGTGTGTGTGGAGATCATGTCTCCATCTATCAAAAGACATACATCAAATGATAAAACATATTTATTAGATTGTTATGGCAAACCAACTTCACACACATATCCATCTATGCCTATATACAAGGAGCAAAGCAACCCCGAGAACTTTACATGAGTATCATGCAACTCTCTTTAATCAATACACTCCTGAGCTATTTCAGCTTGGATCTCTCTTTAAAATACTCCATCACTTTCAAAGTAACACTCCCCTGGGAAATTTTTAGGGCACAAATACCAGGTGTTTCTTCTTAACCTTTTGTTGGAAAGGGGGGGGAGAGAATGAGATGGCATAACTTCAAAGGACTTTTCAAGCTCATAAAACACTAAAACTGAGCTGGCCATGGTGCAAGAGAAAGTATGGATTGTGTGCAATTGCTTGGAATGTCAACAAAATTAAAGAAATCAGATGGCATCCTAGAGATCATCCATTTAGGCTGAATCCACACAAGGGCTATAACCCAGCTCCAGAGCACAGTATCCTGCCCCGGGTTTGAACACATTAGCATCATACTCACTCCTTTTAGTCCAAACTCAAATTGGTTTTGGAAGCCAAACAGTTCCCCCACCCTGAATTCACCTCAGTACAAAAGGGTGATTTCTACTATGTTCACATGTTCACTCTATTGGATTATTTTAGGTCACACAACTACAGGGTTCTGCATATTTTTTTTCTTCCTGGCATGCATGCATATATACATATATTTGCATATTCAGATGAACTAATAGCCTTTCTTGTTTTCCTGTCATTCTTACTGCCCACTTGAATTCCCATTGGATAGCTTGGACTGCTCCCAACTTTGGATGTTCTGATGTTTTGACGCCTGCAAATTACTGACAAGTTCTATTAATTTGACAAAGGGGTCTGCTCTTTCATCAGTCCTAAGGCTTGCCTATGGAAAGAACAAACCCCTCGTGGCATTAGAACTGAATTTGTCTGTGTACTGTAAAATAACAAGGTTGTGCTAGATCAGACATCCTCCTTTTCCAGAAGATGTCCTACATTTCAAGCTTCTGTCCAGGAGGAATTCAAAATGTCCTCCATTTTGAGCATGACTAAGAAGCATGAATTCACATTTATATTAATGTTTTTAATTTTCATTTTGTAATTGCCTACATTTCTCTTGAATGTCCTACATTTTGCAGTGCCTTCTCCTTTGCAGTTAGAGCACTTGGTCACCCTGTGCTAGATGCAATTTTGCAGATATATATACTTGCAATAGATTTTTCTAGAATAGTTCTGCAGCTCATAAACAGGATAAGAAAATACGTGAGGTTTTTTTTTTTTAAGGAATGAAGGCATATCTAGTCATACTACTACAGAGTATATTTTGAAGAAGAAGTAAGTAGCCTCCACTCACTCACAGTATGAACTCAACCCTAAATATGTGAGCTCCAGCCCTAAATACATGAGTGAGAGCCAGAAGGGGCTGCAAGAGGAGTAGAGTTATTGTCTTCCATGTGCACAAGACCCTTTTTGGACAGTGCTTCATGATCCCTCTCTTCCCACAGTTGAGAAGGACATTAAATTAAATTAAAGGGATTTGTGCACAAGGAAGTCAACAACTCTACTCCCCAGAAGAAAGGATCATAAAGCACTGTCAAAAAAAGAGATCTGCTGTGGTGGAGGCAACAATCAGCTTCAGTCCTAGAAGGTGGAGGGGCTTGGAAGTCGAGGTGTCATGGTGTCTGTCTGTCTGGAAAATTAAAATGCTTTCTCATTCAGTTTGAGCCATAACATTTAAAGTTTCCTACATGATCGCCTCTCAAGATTAATGGTGTTTTTTTTTTAATCCCCACAGAATGAAACAGCTAGCTGTTAAATTTATCGGCCTCAATCCAACAAAAATTACATCCCAATCCTCCCCATGTTTCTTTGAATTTATTTCATTTTGGGTCCAAAGGAATTTATTCTCCTGTAAGGCTGAAATCCTTTGCTCTCTTATCTGGGGATAAATCCCACTGAATTCAATGGGACTTACTGCTGTGTAGGAATGTATAAAATCACACTGTTGATGAATAGTAGGGCAGAAGTGTTGTCGGGGCTACTTGGGAGCCCTTCAGGTGTGAGATTGGATCGACCCCTGATTGTTCACAAGTTGATCCTGTGGTGGGAAGGGCTCCAAAGGGGCTTACCTTCTCATCTCCATCTGGTGGGCATGGTGTTGACTGGGTGTGTGTGTGTCACTGTATGTATGAATGCAGCTATCCTCATGTTTGAATATCCAAACGAACGCCTCCCTGAAAGCCTTCAGATATTCCAATAAACTGAACTAAAAATATATTGACACCACACTTACCAGACATTGATGCTTGGAAAAGAAAAGAGGTAAGCCCCTTTGGGACCATTCCAACCCTACACTTTGCCCACCTCCCACCCATACATATACTGAATATAACAAAAAATTGTGACACTGTGCTTGCCGGACATAGGTAACCACCCGCCAACCTGTCCCACCTTCCAACCACCCTATCTCCCGATTAAAATTTAAAATTTTTAAATTTAAAATTTAAAATTTAATTTTAAAAAACTGGGGCCACTCCTTTCTCCTCCCACTGAGCCTCTCCCCACTCACACATCTCCTCTGCATTTTAAAGGGACATGGGCAAACACCACAACCTGTTTCTGCCCAAAGGCAGATGTTTGGGCATCCTTTGGGTGCCACCTAGTGCATCTTGCACCCCAACATACCCCCTCCTATTGACACCCCTGGACTGAGATACCATTATAGGCTGAAGGTAAGCTTTGTGGCCAACTGGGGACTTGAAGATGGGATTATCTTGTCATGATGTAATCACACCATGCTGGCTTCTGGTGTGCCATGCTTGCCAGGGGTGTGAGGGGCCATTGTCACTCTTTATTTTCATTTCCAAGCCCCAAGAAAGCATGTCTGCTTTTTCTGTCATTCACACTTTCAGCCTCAGGATATCCTGTACCTTAGCAATTCATAAACCTCCTTCTGATCAGAGGAGGATCCGTGAAGGAGAAGCATTTCAAAACTGCTCCGTGATTTGAAAAAGGCATCCCAGAAATAGCTCAGAAACATGCCTTATTTGGAGATCATTATGCAATCAGACACAGAAGATGAAGGCAACAATGGTGCATTGTAGGTACTGTTGTCAGGAAGCCAGGAAAACAATGTTTTGTTTTTAACACAAGATACATGTATTGTGCACAGAGTATGTGGATGTGTCCTGGGTGGGGTTTGGTTTTTCTGCCAGCTTTTGTCTCATTCAAAAAAAAAATTGGAGAAAGGAACCCTTTTAAAATTACACTTAAGGCAGCCTATTGTTCTGTCTCCCTGCCTCTTAGGTACTGGAACAGAAGAAGAACACACATACAATGTTCCCTGTAGCTTCTGACAAAAGAAGGCTTGACATTATGGATCTCCATAAAGCTTCAAAAGGACAGCTCTAATGCTATGTTGTCTTTTTATATATATGTAAAAAATAAAGAACCAACACCAACCAACAGCAGTAGCAAAAAGAGAAGGCGGGCCGGGGCAGGGGGGAGATCTCAATAGAGTCTCAGCTGCACACAAACAGAATCTCAGAGGTTTGATCATCTGGGGAATCCCAGTATCTCAGCCTTTCTAAATTGGTTGTCTCTGAGAACAGCTTGGCCCTTAGGGTAGCAATTTAGGCATCACTGCCCAAAAGAGGGAATGAGTCACTCATCCCAAAAGAGGACAACAATCTCTATAAAATTTTCCACAAGCTACTTTAAATGTATATGACCTAAATCCTTTAGTCAGTCCCAACTAAACGAGACCTGTTGGCATCTTTAGGGGGGTGCGAGGGGTTCAAACCGTGCCCTGGTGGCGCAGTGGTTAAATGCCTGTACTGCAGCCACTCACTCATAGACCACAAGGTTGCGAGTTCAATTCTAGCCAGGGCTCAGGCTAGACTCAGGCCTGCATCCTTCCGAGGTCACTAGAATGAGTACCCAGCTGTTGGGGGGCAATGAGCTTATAGTTGTAAACCGCTTAGACATCCCATAGTGTGATATGAAGCGGTATATAAATGGGAAAAAAGGGGGAAAAAGAATGAAGCTAAGTTGGGGTGACACCATTGTTCTCCTTTGGGCATAAAAGGGTTGTGATGTTTATCTGCCACCCTATAAAATGCTGAAGAGATGGCATGAGTGGAGCAAGACTCAGTGGGAGGAGAAAGAAGAGGGCCCAGGTTTGAATTTTTTTTTAATTTAAATTTTTCTTTAGAAACATCCCCGCTTACCAGTTTTTCACTTTAACCACATGAAACTAAGGGGGGTTAGGCTAAAAGTGGACTCAATTTGCACTATTTCTGGCAGTCTGCAACCCCCCTAAGTATGTGTAAATATATTTAGACTACAAGTATTGCCATTACATTCAGTGATATATGGGAGTTATGACTAACAATTAGTACAAACAACATGACTAAGAATTATGTCTGTTGTGGTATGGAGAAGGTCAATGGTGGGGTGACACCCATGAGTTACTGCCCCAGGTGATGCCAACCCTAGTAACGCCACTGCTTGTTGAATCAATGGGATTTATCTATGTGTTGAATCACCATTCAACAATTCATTCAATAAGTCTACCCTAGTAGGGAGTAACAAATAGGATTCAGGCTATAAACAGATGCACATTTAGAAATAATGGCTGCCATCTACAACCCACTATCACAGTGGGGTAGATGTCCACAAGGTAACTGATGTGACTGCTACTCAGTCCATTGCTCAGGGGCAAATAGTGGATGGGCGGCCTCAAGGCGCTATGAGTTCTCCCTTCCTGTGATTCTTTATTTTAATACTAGACATGGACAGTACAGGAATGAAGAATCTGTGTCTCTCCAGATGTTGAGAAACTCATTTTCCCAACTGCCTCAGCCAGCATGGACAATGGGAGTTGGAGTCCAGCATCTTGAGGGCCACAGAGGTAGCCTTCCATTAGAAGTGTGTTCTCAGTAAAGTTAGACACAAATGCTTATGCTATTATCATTCCTCTGGAAGGTTACCATCCTTCCCTGAATTGGAAGGCCTTTTGGGGGTGGGGTGTCATTTGGCAAAAGCCATTGTTGTGCCAGGATATCTGTCCCACCTCCACCCCTTTTGGGAGTCTGTTTCACTTTATGGAGAGAAACAGGGTGCAAAGTGAGTGTGGAAAGGGGAATTCTCTAAAGGGATCATGAGAAGGAAAACTACTATTGCACCTATACCCTGCTTAGGGGCTTCTCATAGATAGTCTTCTGGTTGGAAACAAAAGGCTGGATTATTTTTATTTTATTTTAGATAGGCCAATGGTTCTCAAACAGCGAGGCAGGACCCCAGGGAGATCGTAAGAGTTGCTCAAGGGGGGCATGAGACTTGAAGGCCCTAATCCCTCCTCCTTTTCCTCCTCTACTTCCCAAGCCTTTTCTGTCCTGGAGGGGACGAGAAAGAAAAGGAAAGTGCTTGGAGCCTCTGCCTAAGGAGGGGAAGATATATTTCCTTATAAGAGGTTACAACATGAATGTGAAAACAAAAATGCACACACTAAATGAACAATATTTTTGTTCATATACTATGTCAAGTGGGTGGGGGCAATCATCCAGATGTAGATGTAAATGGAGTCACTAGGGTAAAAAGTTTGAGAACCACTGAGATAGGTCCTTGGCAATGCTACTGAAATGAAGCAAACACCCTGTTACAGCCAATTGGCTTATGCTGTTGTTCCAAAGTGGGAAATGCCTTCAGTCTACCATTGTGGGCCTAACTCTAATTTTCTTACATGAACCATTTGTTGTTGTTGTTGCTGCTGTATGCCTTTACGTTGTTTCTGAAATATGGTGGCCATAAGGTGAACCCATCACAGGGCTGAAAGTGTATGACTTCCTAAGGTCACCCAGTGGATGTTCATGGCTGAGTAGGAATTCAAACTCTGGTCTCTAGGTCATAGTCCAACACTCAAACCACTATGCTATCTGGCTCCTATATGAACCAGTAGTTTAGGCTTAAAACTTCTTGACAGAAATCCTGTTGGTGTCTTATGCATGTGTTAGTAGCTCTACAGAAGTGGGTGGATGTTTTTGCCCAATGCAGAAGATCTGCATTCAGTTCAAGGCTGCATTGTGCCTGGATGCACATGTGCATTTGGCTGTGCATTTGTATATACATTTGCTGTCTGCATTCAGTTATATAATGTTGCCATTCAATGCCAGGGTAATTCTGCATGCTGAGATTCATGCTATGCTGTGTTAGTATAGGATCTCAGCCCTTGACTTTGGGGGCGGTATTACTCATTGTGGTGTAGTGGTTTGACTATGACTCTAGAGACTAAGGTTTGATTCTCAGCTCAGCCATGACACCCACTGGGTGACCTTGGGAAAGTCACATGCTCTCAGCCTCAGGGGAAGGCAATTGCAAAACCTCCTCTAAACAAAGCTTGCCAAGAAAATCCCATGATAGAATTGTCTTAGGACAGGGGTTGGCAAGATTTACTCACCTGGGGCCGGTCCTCTGGTCCTGGGGTCTTCCGCCGAGCCAGTGGGGGGATGGTGGTGCGCGCACACACATGCGCAATACTCCAAAAGTACTGCGTATGCGCGCGCACCCCTGGAAAACAAAATGGCGGCCGTGGCTCATTCGCGCATGCGTGGGAGTACTGCGCATGAGCAAACGAATTGCGGCCACCATTTTGGAAAACAAAATGGCGGCCACAATGCACACAGTGGTGGCGCGGTGGCAGCGTGAGGCAGTCAGCAGGCCCTGGCAGGCTGGGTGCGGCCCGCGAGCTGTAGGTTGCCGACCCCTGCCTTAGGATCTCCATAAGTCGGAAATGACTTGAAGGCACACAACAACAATTACTCATTGTACTGCTGTTTGTAATGTTCTCCAAAACACAGGATTGTGTGAACTTTTACTTGAAAGTAAGCTCCCCTGCATTCAGTGAGACAAACTCCCAAGTGAAGCACATGTAGGGTTTTGCAATATTAATTCCCCAAGGGTGCTCATTAAGTCACGGTGGGAGGCTAGCTGGCAAGGGAACATTTGAAGCAAAAAGGGATAGGGGTGGGGGAACCCTAGAAATTTTAGATGATTGCCTTTTTTAAATTGGAGTAACTAACAATAAAAATAAATTGGGCAAGGCCCTGAGAAAGGCACTTCATCAATCAGTGATAGAAAACAGAAAGAGTGAAAGGAAACGAACAATCAGCAGGGTGTTAATTCAGACTGACTGTTTGATGGGGCTTGCTGAATGAGATGGAGGGCAAATTCCTTGCGGCCTTCCTTAGGCATTGCAATACAGATGCTCACCCGAGAGAAGTGAAAACCTCTGCAAGTTTACTGAAGAGCATAAATGCCACTGAGCTGAGTTGGGCGTAAATGTGTATTGGATAGGAGTGCAGTTTTCTGACTGAGAATGGCTGTTGAGCCTCTGGATGGAAAGTATATTTGAAAATATTGGGGGGAAATGCTTGAAAAACACGTTTCTTGAGAAATCCTGGTGAGAAGAACCCTGAATTGATGAGAATCTTTCTAGTTCAGGACTTATTCTGTGCCAAATTTGCACATGTTTTTTTTTTAATGCAGAAAACAGCCATTTCTGTGCACAGTGAATCCCATCCCAATCCTTCCCATCTGCACTTACCAAAAGGAACCACTACGATCAACAAGGGTCTGTTCCCCTGTCACTTGAATACTGGCAAAAAGAATATGGGCTGGCTTTTGTAGTTAAATAGATAGAAGATTGATGGAATTTCTCTTTTTTTCTTTCTTAAATAGTGAACGGACTTTAGACTGGAGATTAATATGAACACAAGACTTCAAAATGTATGATAGCAAAATACATAATAATGACAATGGGGATGATTATAGGAGTTTATGAATAGATAATAAGGGGGAAAAGTATGATGAAAAGAAATAGAAAGAGAAGAAATTTGAAGACGAATATGAAATAGAAGATATCAAGACTTAGGACATTATCACACGTGAGCCACAAAGCGATAATAAACTGGAAATGACAAATTCCGAAAATAAACCAAAAATAAACCTTGATTCCGCAAATGTTTTTCACACGTAATTACCTTAATTGCGCAATTAAGGGAAGCTCCCACTGAAACCGCATTTAATGTTCACACACAAGTGAAAAAATCCCGTACATGCACTAGAAATGATCTTCTAGCACATGCGCACTATGCCTGCCGCGGCTGTCACTCGCCGTGGCTGTCACCCCTTCCCCAGGTCCTCCTTGGAGCGCCAGCCGTGCGGAGGGTCGGCGCTCGGAGGAGGTCCTCCTTGGAGCGCTGGCCATGCGAAGGGTCAGTGCTCCGAGGAGGTCCTCCTTGGAGCACCAGCCGTGCGGAGGGTCGGCGCTCCGAGGACGACCTGGGGAAGGGGTTGGGGCGCCGATCGTGCAGCTGCCCCTCCCCTTCCCTGCCCCCAAGATGGCTCAATTAGCCGTCTGCTGAGGGGGAAGGAGACACACTGCCTCCAGGACCCCGCGGAACCATGGGAAAATGCGGGGAAATGCTTCCAAATGCACGTTTGCTTTTCACATTACGGTGAATTTACCTTAATTGCGAATTTACCTTAATTGTGCATTTGCATTTCCTCCAAACAACCGAATTTCAAAAGATCTCGGTTAACACCAGTTTCTGTCCACTTTCTGTCCAGTTTCTGTGCAATGTCGTGTGAAAACACGGGGCACTAATCCAGTTTCTGTTTGGGTTTTGTATGGATTAACCAGCAGATTTGCCCCCGTGTGATAACGTCCTTAAAGGACAAGGAAGGTTTTTATGTTTTGTCTTGTCAAGTTAGATGTTTTATTTGTATTATTTGTTTTAGTGGTTTGTGATTTGTGTCTTGTGTGTTGTGTTTTAGTGAATATGTATAAATGTGTTTGTTTTAATCAATAAATATTATTATTATTTTTAAAAAGACCCCGTCACAGTTCCCACTTGTGCTAGAGATCAATCATGCAAAGGGGGGCTGGAAACATCAGTTAACTGCTTCTTGAGCACACAGAAGCAAACCCCTGACAACTGCAGCAACAGCTTCCCAGTACATGAAGACTGGATGACTTTCACATTACCTACATAACCCCAAAACTAGGGGCTACATCGGGATCATGAATACGAAGCAATCACAAGTGCATAACCCTAGGTTATGCATTTGTAACTGTCCAGTAGGATTTGGGCCAGTATTCCTGAAAGTGCAATTTTCTGCATAGAAAATGCACTTTCTTGGGGGGATGGGACCACATGTAAATTTTTTGCAGAATCCTTCCTTCCTACCTAATCATTACCTTCTTTATTTCCCTCCCTCTCTTCCATTCTTCACAATCGCTCTGTTCTTTCCTTCTTCTATCTTATGTCCTATCTTCTTATCTCTTATCTCACTCAATCCATCTTATCCCCACTTTCTCAGACCATCTACTACTTACCTAACCTTCAAATATCCATTCCTACAGACCGTAACTGTTTACTAAAAATAAATACAAACGAGGACAACTAAGATTACACACTATCACAAACAATTTGACTTCCTAACTACCACTTCTATTTTTAAAACATATATAATGACTTCTTATATGTTCCCTGCTTACTCCTTTATTATTTCACCCTAGTGTGGTAGCTCTTATCTTATCCTTTTCTCTCCACTAATATGTTCTATCCTATACTTAATCTCTTAAATTTCTCCTAATCATAAATCCTATATAGAATCTTGTATTCACTGTGTTACTTTTAACAAGCTAACACCATTACTTTGCACTAAGCATCACAATCCCTCCCCATTGCTCTCTTATAAACTTAACAACTTTCTCCCAATCTTTATTATATTTTTCCAGAGGGTAACCTTTTAATAATTGCGACAATTTATTCATTTCTAAAATATCATATAGTTTCAAAAGCCAATCTTCTTTACTTGGGATTTCTTTTGATTTCCATCTACTTGCAAAGAGGATTCTGGCGAGTGTGGTCATATAAAACAGTATTTTCCCATGTTTCCTTTCCAATTGGTCATCCATTATTCCTAAAAGATAAATTTCTGGTTTTAATTCTATTTTAATGCCTATTATTTCATTGATTAAGTCATTAATCATCCCCCAGTATCTTTTTGCATATTTGTATGTCCACCAACAATGAAATAATGTTCCAATCGACTCCCTACATTTCCTACAACAATTATCACAGTTTTTATATATTTTGGCCAATTTGCTAGGGCTCAGATATCATTGATAAAACATTTTATACCAGTTCTCTTTTAGGTTTTGGGAGGCTGTATATCTCAATTTTTTCCTGCAGATTTTTTCCCATTGAGCAAGATGAATGCTATGTCCAACATATTTTGACCACATGTAAATTTTTTGCAGAATGAGTCCTAAACCATGAAGACTCTTCAAAAACTGTGCAGTTTTGGAATACTTTGGGTATGTCTATACAAGCCAAATGAAAGGTCAAATAGTGAGCTATTGAAAATGTAAGGGATGACTGGGGCCAAATCCATTCCTTTTCATTACCTCAGGGCTTTAGTCTAGAGAAAAAAATGTAGAGAGTTATCTTGGTTTTGAGGAGAAAACCATGCTATTAAGACATGGATGTAATCTGTGCCCCATAACAATTGTCACTATGACTCCGGTGAGAGTAGTTTAGAAATATGTACATTTGCATGCATGGGGGAAGAGGGGGAAAGCAGAGTTGCCAAGTCCATGGCAAACCTCCTCTGAACAAACCTTGCCAAGAAAACCCCATGATAGGTTCTCCTTAGGGTCTCCATAAATTGGAAATGACTTGAAGACACACAACACACACACACAAAACTACCCATACACTGAAGAAGACAAGAAGTGTGTCTGTGCTAGCATATCAGTTCACACTGGAGAGGAAGGAACAACTTTTTCTGTTAGCTTTGCTACTGCGTTTACCTTCTTCCAGACTGGAGACAAAATGGTCCAGCCTTCTACAACTCAAGATGGGACCTTTGTGCCGACTTATTGGTCACTGGCCACACTTGTGATGTTCAAGACTAAGTGGGACCATGAATATAAGATTTGTCTCACCTTCAGGGTTCGTTCTCTGTCTCATTGAAGTACATTTATTTGAAAGACATATCCCCTCTGTAAATAATTATTAACTGGTGTGGCTCAGGTAAACCTTGGGACTGATTATTAAAACACTGTGTTCCCATTGGACTCAACAGCTGCAAAATCTGTTTGGCCAAACCTTTTAGCAGTCCATCCGAGAGCTGAGCAAAGAAATCTCTCCCCCCCCCCCTTCCTGAAACTCTCCATGAATTGTAGGGTACAGTCAATTAACTTGAATATTAATTATCTATAATGAATGTACCCTTCCTGAGGGCTTCAAAAGAAGCAAATTACTTGGAGAGGGACTAATTAAGATGATGTAATCTTGACCACGAAGAATAATTCCTTCCCAGTGACAAAGATGATCTAATTGAAGTATCTCATTAATTAACGTCTCATGAAATTGATGGGGGGGGGGGGAGATGCTTCCTTGAATGCCATCTGAACCCTGGGCCATCTGAGCATTGTAACACACACAATCCCCTTCCAGGACCTATTGCTGGCAATATAATTAGCCCCTCAAAGCAAGCTGGGCTCAGAAGGATTTACGGCCTTTCCATGTGTGCATAAGCCGCTAAATAGAAAGCTGAAGTGAGGCCGCTCTCCTTGGTTTTCAAACACAGGGAAACCTTTGAAGCAGCCAATGAAAAGAAATAGATGGTCCGGACCATTGGAAGACATTTTCTAGCCTGGGAGAATCGACTTGTCCTGCCACACAAAACCTCTGAGCCTTTTCAGAGGCTGTCTTCTGCTACTGATTAAAAGGTGCCTCACAACCAGAGCTTGGAAAATGGCCTTTTGGACTACAGAGCCTTCTCTTTTCCCTCCAGGTTTCTCCAGGGATCTGGAACCTGTTTTAAGCTTCTATATTTGTGGCCTGTCTGGGTGCAAATCTCAGGTGCATACATGTGGTCCCCTAACTGTTGTTGGACTGCAACTTCCAGCATCCCTCATCACTGGCAGTGCTGACAAGGGCTTCTGGGAGGTGCAGTCCAACAACATGAAGGCCTTCTCACCCCTGATGTAAATAATGAAGATTAAACTATTTTATGGGGGGGCGGTTAGTGGTTTAAGCATTGGACTATGATTCTAGAGAGCAAGGTTAGAATTTCTGCTTGGCCATGGAATCCACTGGGTGACCTCAAACAAGTCACACACTCTCAGCCTCAGAGGAAGACACAGGCAAACCATAAGTCAGAAATGACCTGGAGGCACCTGCCAACAATGGACGTTATCACACGGGGCAAATCTGCTGGTTAATCCACACAAATCCCAAACAAAAACTGGATTTGTGCCTCGGGTTTTCACACGACATCGCACAGAAACTGGACAGAAAGTGGACAGAAACTGGTGTTATCCGAGATCTTTTGAAATTCGGTTGTTTGGAGGAAATGCAAATGCAAAATTAAGCTAATTTCGCATTTACCATAATGTGAAAAGCAAATGCACATTTGGGAGCATTTCCCTGCTTTTCCCATGGTTCCAGCGAGCATTCCTCTATCTCCGCATGTGCAAGAAGTGCATTTCTAGTACATTTACGGGCTTTTCTCACTTGTGTGTGAACGTTAAATGTGCTTACTTGAATTTCGCAATTAAGGTAATTACGTGTGAAAGCCATTTGCGGAATCAAGGTTTATTTTCGGTTTATTTTTGGAATGCCTCATTTCCACTTTATTATCGCTTTCTGGTCCACGTGTGATAATGTCCAATGATATGAACACTTCTTTAAATCTGCAAGCACTTTGCATACAGATCCAAGACCCACAATGAATGCGGCACTCACTGTAATTGTAATATTTTTCATTTGTTTATTTGACTGTAGTTAACCCATTATCACGTTGGGGCATTTAATTGGCTTTTATCTACGGCATCTAGAACTCCTTAAACATCATCTTACATTCAAATACTAATTACTTTTTAGGCACCTATCAAATATACCATAACTAACATTTATTGGGCAATGAAATGTTGCAAAGTTAATAATTAGAGATTCATGCAGATAATAAAATCTAAAGCAGGGGTAGGCAACCTTTCCCCTTTAAGGGCCGAGGGACTTCAGCTCCCAGAAGCTTCAGCCATGTTGGCCAATAGTCCCATACTGGCCAATAGCTCCTGGGATTCTGGGAGCTGAAGTCCCTCGGCCCTTAAAGGGGAAAGGTTGCCTACCCCTGATCTAAAGCTTTGAAAGGGTGATGGCCAATTTACAGTGTACATGGCATTTTGAGAAGCTGTTCCATGCTAGGCAGAAGCTTACAGCAGTTTCACCATATGGGATATCACTGGGTTTTCTTGAGATGTTTTCTTCTTCCATATTTTGGATATCTGAGATAAACAAGATTGCATTGAGCACTATGTCCCAGTAGCAGCTGGTGGTCATTCTTATACAGGTTTTACTCCCAATTTTTAAAAAGTTATCTAATGGATGACACCTATCCCAGAAAAGGTTCTGCATCTTGAATATATCTTGTAAAGTTCAGACTAAAGCCTAAATAGATTCACAACCCCACTGTGACATTGCAGACATCACTAGCCAGAATCTTGTGTGGCTCAGCATAGCCTAGTAGTTCCACATGTATAACCATGCTATATTTGGCCATTCACTGACCCCCTAGATTTACTTCAGAGTAGCTGCAGCACCAGGGTGACCAGATGTCCTCCTTTTCCGGGACACGTCTTACACTTCCACCATCTGGCCAGGGGAATTCCATAATGTCTTCCATTTTGAGCATGACTAAGAAACATGAATTTATATTTATATGAGTGTTTTGTGATTTTTATTTTGTAGTGTCCTGCATTTTTTTCTTGAATGTCCTACATTTTGTGGTGCCTTGCCCTCCTTTGCAGTTAGGACATCTGGTCACCCTGTGCAGGACCCAGTCATTCCGTATTTAGTAGAAAGTGGAAGGAGATCAGAAAAGTGTCTAGCTATGTCCCTATAGCCAAGCACAACATGATTACATCATCTGCTGTGGTCTGCTAGGTTCTTCCAAAGCTCTCAGTTGATGGTCGTATCATTTTATATATGGCTACAGGAACATAGCCAGACACTTCCCCAATCTGCCTCCCCCTCCGCTCTCCACCAGCTACAGATTGGCTGGAGGGGAGGCATCAGCTCTACAGTAAGTCAAGGAGGCTTTGGTAGATGCAGGCTGAGGAGTGGAATACCAATCTTGGCCTCAAGCAAAAAAAGACATATACAAGAGTGACCAGTAAGACATTTTAAAGGCAGCTGAAAAGTGGGATGATGATGTCTCAAACATTTCATACACAGTTAATGTGTTTCTGTTTATTTTAGAATAACCCCCGATGAAATCCAATTGGTGACAAGGCTGAAACATGTTGGGCTTTTTAAAAAATAGAGGGTTTTGACCATCATTTGGCACTTGGGGCTTTGTCTCATTCTTCCACAGAAATAACTACATTGGAACACGTTGCCTTGGAATGTGATGGAGTCTTCTTCTTTGGAGCTTTTTAAACAGAGGCTGTATGGCCATCAGTCATGGGTGCTTTGATTGTGTATTCCTGCATGATAAGGGCCCTTGAGGTCTCTTCCAATTCTATGACTCTCTGATTCTACAGTGAAAGCAGGGGTCAATTTACATCCCATGGTAGGCTGAACCTCCTTGTTTTCAGTTTTATATCAGCCCATACGTGCAACCTTCAAGATGCAAGTTCCATGTTTGCTAGACCATTTCCAAGACAGGGTGACTAATCTACCAGTGTTTGTGGTTAATCTACCAGTGTCCAATGCCTACAGGTAGAGAGATAGCTTGTCATAGGGGAAGTGGCTAAAGGTAAGTCATTTCAAGCCAGGTCACACACATGTAACCCAGGAAATTTATGAAAAAATGAAGAAAGATACAAAAACATGGGGTCAGCCTGTCCAGAAGTTGTTACATGAAGATGTCTGCATGATAACCTGGATAGTCCAGATAACCAAATCCATAATCTGGATAGTCCAGATAACCAAAGCTGGGAAGAGTAAAACAAGGAGTCCAGAGGAGTCAGCAAGCCAGTCCAGAGCTCAAGAATCCCAAGAAACAAATGAAGACTAAGTGCCTGGCTATTTGAGGAGGTTAAATGGGTGTGGGCAATGACAAATACCAGGAGCTGCTGGGAGATTTACAAGGGTCTGACTTTAGTGCTTGTTTAGTGAGCATTTCCTATTTCACAGACATTGGACGTTATCACACGGGGTCTAAAGCAGCCCCATCCCTTCGCCATCGCTGCATCATTCCGGTTCCTTTGCCTCCGTGATCAGACGACGTCGCGGCAAACCCCGCCCATCATCCTTGCGCCCATCATCCTTGCGCCATCGCTGCATCATTCTGGTTCCTTTGCCTCCGTGATCAGATGACGTCGCGGCAACCCCCCCCATCCCTGCATCATCCCTGCGCCATCACTGCATCATTCTGGATCCTTTGCCCCGTGATCAGACGACGTCGCAGCACACCCCGCCCATCCCTGCATCATCCTTGCACCATCGCTGCATCATTCCAGCTCTTTTGAATTCCTCTTTCAAAGAGGAATTACGGCTGCGCGACCAGAATCATTCCGGTATGGCTCTGGATTGATTCCTTGCCGCTTTTCTTGCTGCTGGTGTGATAACGTCCATTGACTCCTACTGAGCTTTTCCTTCTCTCTTCACAGGACATCAAAAGAAGGAGTATCTCTTCGGTGTCTATCACATTCTGCTGAGGAATGAGCCCCTCAACTGCTTTAGCCACCAGCTTCTCAGATTCAGGGAGGGAGCTGTCATCTGGAGCCAGAAAGCCCTTGCAAACCAACTCTTCTGCATCTTCATATTTTTCAGAGGATAAGTTATGACAATCAGTAGCAATTTTTATTCTTCTTCTTCTTATATTATTATTATTATTATTATCATTGATTTGATTTGATTTGATTTGCTGTTCTGCAAGTTGTGGTTCCCCCGGGGGGGAGGAACCTAGAGGGACATGGGGTGTTGGGAGGAGCTTAGATGGGCCCAATGAATGAGTGAGACTTTATGTAGAGTTGGCCTTCTGTTTCAGTAGGCTAGCCATCCATGGATTGAAGCACATGTGCACATGGCCACGGTAACAGAGTTGTGTGCACATCACGTGACCATTAACAATAATGGGATGAGGTCCTGCACTTTTTGCTGTTCATGGAGGGAAGGTCTGGAATGAACCCTCACAAATACAGAGAATTAACTGTAGTTGATGAATTGTTGCCTCCCCATCCTTGCTTTGTACAACCTGTTGTAGATAGTGTTGTACTTCTCCCCAAGGCTCAGGTTCACTGTTTCTATTTACTCCTAGACATAATGTTGTCCTTAGACATACAAGGGACAGTGGTGGCTAAACCTGCGTTTCAGGATGTTTACAGTTGCTGCTATCTGTCTATGTTAGTTGTTTATTGTTTTACTGTAATTGTGATTTTATTCTGTATAACGATTTAATACATTTTTAAGGGGGGGTTACGTATTTTGTTATTGATTGTATGGGTGTATTTTTTAACTTGTAAGCCGCCTTGACAGCCTCAGCTAAAGACAGGGTATAAATAAAGTATTATTATTATTATTATTATTATTATTATTATTATTATTATTATTTACAGTGGGCCCTTGATATCTGCTGGGGTTTGGTTTCAGGATGGACCGACACACACACATTGTGAATACCAAAATCCGTGGATGCTCAAGTCCCATTAAACACAATGGAATAGTGAAATGGTGTTCCTTCTATAAAATGGCAAAAACAAGGTCTCCTTTTGGAATTTATATTATTTTTAAATATTTTCAAGCTGCGGCTGGTTGAATCCATGGGTAAAAATATTTGTGGATACAGAGGACCAACTATACCATCTGAGGATGGTTCAGAAGCTACGCTCTTTCCTAGGACCTTATCAAACGCTGGCCAGCAAGCGAAGTATAAGCGAAGTTTAAGTGAAGTAGACAGATTCCGAAAGGAATCTGTTTCACCTGCGCGGCCATAGCGCAATGTTTCGGGCCTCAGAGGCGGCGGCGGCGGCGGCTCCCTCTCGCGCCTCGCCCTCCCTCCGGCACTTGCCAGCCCTCCAGCCAGCCCAAAGGCACCGGCGGAGAGGCAGCTCTGGCCGCGGAGGAGGCTCCCTCCCGCGCCTCGCCCTCCCTCCGCACTTGCCAGCCCTCCAGCCAGCCCAAAGGCACCGGCGGAGAGGCGGCTCCGGCCTCGGAGGAGGCGGTGGCGGAGGCTCCCTCCCGCGCCTCGCCCTCCCTCCGCACTTGCCAGCCCTCCAGCCAGCCCAAAGGCACCGGCGGAGAGGCGGCTCTGGCCGTGGAGGAGGCTCCCTCCCGCGCCTCGCCCTCCCTCCGCACTTGCCAGCCCTCCAGCCAACCCAAAGGCACCGGCGGAGAGGCAGCTCTGGCCGCGGAGGAGGCTTCCTCCCGCGCCTCGCCCTCCCTCCGCACTTGCCAGCCCTCCAGCCCAAGGCACCGGCAAAGAGGCGGCTCTGGCCGCGGAGGACAAGCACGGAGGACGCTTGTACATCCGCAAAAATCCGAATGTCAAAAGATCCCCTTTGACTTCGGATCAAGGGGGGAAATTCATTTCAGCTTTGGATTGCCTTTGGATATGTGTAAACACACGGGAGAAGTATACGTATCAGCTTTGGATACCTTCTGCTTTGGACCCCCATGTGATAAGGCCCCTACAGAAGGATCTGCCCACAGTTTTGGATCCCTAAAATGCTCCCTATGTGAAGCTTCTGAAAAATGTATAGAACAGTCCTGCTAAGCTGCAGGAAATGTACAACTCTTATTCTGAAGCATTAGTTCCATTAGTTCCAATTATCTTTAGATCCACATTTAAAGTGCTAAATTTAACAGTAAAGCAATAAATTGTCTGCTTTCTGCTGTGCAAAGCTACCTGCAGCATTAGATCATCCACGGCTTGCTTCATAGTCCCCCTCCACTGGAGGTTCAAAGAAGGATGATGCTTGAGAAGGCCTTTTCAGTGAAGGCACCAGGGTCCTACAAATGGCAGACTTGCCTTGCTTTGTTTTCTTTTCTTTTTTTAATCTCAAGTGAATTTAATTTCAAAGGACATTTAGGATTCAGTGCACCTGGTGTGTGTTTTTAATGACAGCATTATCCTTTTTTTTATTTCCATAAACTGTTTTGTGGGACCGTTTGGGCAGAAAAATTGCACAAAGAGACTGCAAGGTTTCTGCTGCAATTAGCTAGCACACTTGCAAGACATTAAGATGGAGGTCTGAATGGAGAACATGGTGCATCTGAAAATCAAAACAGAAACAGAAGCAATCTTTCCATTTCTGGTCTGCTAGGCCTTTGCTTGAGTTAGCATACTGCACTGTTAACATTAACTCTCCACTGTATATTGCTGTATAGATAGACAATCAATACAGCGACTGAAATATGGTTTTGTTAAATTGTCTAGGGGGCTGTGCACATTTAGCTTTCGCACTATTTTCGGAAAATGAACATCAATATAAAAATAATGAGCACCATAAAATAGAACCCTGGTTTAGGCAGCTGAGTTGGCTTTTATGAAATGGGCAGAGATTTATACAAAGGCACCTGGAAAGAATCAGGTTAGAATAACAGTTAGCATCCTTCAAAGGAAGGGCATTCAATGCTAAGATTGAAACTCTCCTCCTCTTTTGTCTCATGGTCACAGAATGCAAAATGGCTGCCGTTTTGGTGGGTGCTTTTAATGGAAAATGGGTGGCAGCTCTCTGCACATGGTCTGCGGTCCTCATGCTGACTGAATCACCATAAAAACATTTTGTCTTTGCCATAAATCTACAGGAATATATTTTGCAACAGAGTAGGCAAAATAAAATAAAGTAAAAAAATAACCTGTTGTGGCTGTGTGCCTTCGAATAGTTTCTGACTTATGGCAACCACTAAGGCAAACCTATTCTGATCTGTTCAGAGGGAGGTTGCCTTTGCCCTCCTCTGAGGCTGAGAGAATATGACTTGCCCAAGGTCACCTAGTGAATTTTCATGGCTGAGCAGGGATTTGAACCCTGTTCTCTGGGGGGGGGAAATGACCCATCCCTTACCCCCCAAGAATATGCAAGATTACAAACCCAAGGAAACCATGTAAAGTGGCCCTCAGACAGCAGCTATTTGCCATGTATGGGCTCTCAGGAGAAATTGGAAAACTCAATTCTTTGGATTACATCTCCAAAAATCCCACAGGCAGTGTGGCCATTGGCTTTCTAAGCTATGGCCCTCAGCCTCACAGTCATTGTGTTGTATTCCTTTTGCAATGAAAGTTCAAACACTGCAACTGTCCCAATTTGACAGGGATAGTCCCAAGTAATCCTGATTTTGTCCCACTTTTTCAGCTGCTTTTAAAATGTCCCTATTTTTTCTCTCCTCTTTCTACTCTTCTCCTTTATTCTCTGCTTACTACAGTTGCTGCAAACTAAATTTGTAGTTTGCAAAATAGTAATTTGTATGCAATTAATTCTGCAGTGGGCAGACAAGAGGAGGGGCAGAACCTTACCTTTCTTAGCGGCTGAACAGATGGGGCCTGAGCCTATATTATCCTGGCCCGAGTGCTAAACCAGGTCAATCCCTGGGCCAGTGGGGGGATTGGTGGGTGTTTACATGTCCATCCCTATGCTGGCCCAGGGACCATGCTCCTTACCTTCCTGCGCTGTCACCCCTACTGAGAAGCCCCCCATCGCCGCTTCTGATGTGGAAACATGGACACCCCATTTCCATGTCAGATGCAGCTTCTCAGTTGGGACGATGGTGTGGGAAGGTAAGGACCATGCAGGAGCCATCTAATCAGCTGAGTTTTGCCATAGAGCTTCCATGAATCTCCACAGCAAACACCAGGTCCATTTGACCAGCATTAAGCCCTGTTTACCCCATGATCCTAAAGAGTAAAGACATACAGCTGCACACTAACATCAGAATCGTCCAAGCCATAGAATTCCCCATCACCATGTACGGATGTGGGAGCTGGACAGCGAAAAAAAATGGATGGGGGGGGCGGAATTAACTCATTTGAGATGTGGTGCTGGAGAAGAGTGCTGAGGATACTGTGGATGGCCAAGAAGACAAACAAATGGATCCTTGAATAGATCAAACCAGAACTCCCCCTGGAAGCCAAGGTGATGAAACTGAGGCTATCATACTTTGGTCACATCATGAGAAGTGACTCACTTGAAAAGACGTTAATGCTTGGAAAGGTGGAAGGCAGTAGAAAGAGAGGAAGACCACACACCCAATGGCTAGACTCAATTAGGGAGGTCATGGGCTTGAATCTATGGGACTTAAACAGAGCAGAGGAGGACAGAGGGACTTGGGGATGTCTCATCCACAGGGTCATCATGTGTTCAGGCCAACTTGAGGGCAATTTACAAGAAACCCTATGATTAGGCCAGATTCACCGGATCCATATCCAGTATGCCAGTATCCAGCCCAATCCTGGCCCCAGGATTTGAGCCTGCATCGTCCTATTGGGCCAGGAGAACTTCAAGAAACCTCCAGCAAGCATGGGCAGTGGCTAACCCAGCTGAGACTTCTGGGATTGTAGCCCCCAAAAGTAACTTTTCCAAGCTGTGCACAACAGACGCTCTTAAGCAAGCAGCAGAATTTTTAAAAGATAAAAGCTTTATTTACGGGTACTGCAACACCAGCCTATTCTGCTTGCCCTAGGGAAAGTCCCTTCATCTCTTCTACATTCTGTTTGTGGCTGGATTATGTCATCTCGAATCCAGTCACCTCATGTCATGTCACTCCCTGAATAGAGCGGAGCAGCGAGCATCTTGGAGTAATGAGATGTGTCAGACGCTTCTCGCTCCCTGGCCCAAAAGGAGCTCAACCTAGGTGCCAGGTGCCTCCAGGGCACTGTATTATTTACAGGCTTCACACAAAAGCTGGCCCTGCCTTCCAACCCTGAATAAACTTTATAGCAAAAACACAAGCACAAATTTGCCCCAAAGCCCTTCTGCGCTCACCACAGCTCGGCCTGTGCATGTCTGGGTGCATGTGTGCCTTCAAGTCACCTGCCAACTTACTGCGACCCCATGAATTTCATGGGATTTTCTTAGGCAAGGAATACTCAGAACACACTCCCTCGGAGAGTAGTGGAGTCTCCTTCCTTGGAGGTCTTTAAGCAGAGGCTGGAAGGTCACCTGTCAGGGATGCTTTGATTGGAAGTTCCTGCATGGCAGGGGGTTGGACTGGATGGCCCTTGTGGTCTCTTCCAACTCTATGATTTTATGATTCTATGATTCTATGGTTTTGCCCGTTCCTTCCTCTGAAGTATAGGAGTCATTCAGATGATGAAAATAGTCTGGGTTGAATCTGGGTCAAATCTTCATTGTTCACTTGCATTTCAAATGCATCCAATTATGGTTTTTTTGGGGGGGGGTTGCCAAAAAAACCACTTAACTGTGTTTTCCCCAAAGTTTTTAAAAAAGATTCACATCATTGGCAGTGTGAATAACTGATGTGAATAGACCCGGGACAAACCAGGATAAAACTCTGCATGCCTTGAATGTGTTTCGAATATCTTTTAACCTTTGTATGTTTTAAATTTGGAAGGTTAAAATTTAAACTTTTTACTGTTTTGATTAGGCTATTTTAATTGTGTGTGGGGGTTTTAAATGTGGTTTTAATGTGTTTTTATATTGTGAGTTGCCTTGGATCCCTTTTTGGGAGAATGGTGGGATAAAAATTAAATCAATCAATCAATCAATCTACTCCATCTTTATTTAAGTGCTGGCACACGTGAGCAACCAAACTCACAGAGATGTGCATAGGTGTGGTTCCATAGTGTGAATAACAAACCTAGAATGTGTGAGTGAGATTATTCGCATTGTCACGCTAAAAAAACCAACAACATCTGATTGACTCCCTAGTTTACAGCATCCAGTATTTGTTGACAGAGGTAGGTAGGAATAAAAAGGGTTGTCTTTCACCCAACTGTGGTCTCTTTCACACCACACAGTTATAGGACTTTGATACCACTTTAACTTCCCATACCTTCCTCCTATAGAAACCTGTGATTTGTAATTTCAGGAGGCATGGAGAATTCTCTGCCAGAAAACACTCGTGATTCACCAAACTCATACCCTTAACTATCCCAATTTGACAAGGACAGTACCAGTTGATTCTCTGTCATTCTACTTTTTCAGCTGCATGTCCCTATTTTCTTCAGTGAAATGTTGGAGGATATGCAAACTACAAATCCCGGGATTACATAGCATGCAGCTGTATCATCAAACTAGCATCAAGATAGTCTATGTGAAAGAGACTTGTACAGAAGCATTATTGCCTTCTTGAAATGTGGTAGAAACATAAGAGAAGACCTGATGGTAGCCTTAGGAGGATCCACTAGCAGAGCCGGCTGGGGGCACCAATAACAGTTTCCTGGTTGCTTCTCTTGAACTAACCAACTGTTTCCCTCTGTTGGAGGATAGAGTTGTATGCCACATAGACTGTCTTCATGCTTCAGATGTGGTGGAGGAGGACACAGTCATATCTGGAATCCCATTGCCAAGTACTTGTTGTTGTTGTTGTTGTTGTTGTTGTTGTTGTTGTGTGCCTTCAAGTCATTTCCACCTTATGGTGACCCTAAGGCAAACCTATCATGAGGTTTTCTGAGGCTGAGATGTTGTGACTCACCCAAAGTCACCCAACAGGTTTTCATGGCCAAGCAAGAATTGAACCCTGATCTCCAGAGTCCTAACCCTACACTCAAACCACTACACCACACTGGTTCTCCAAGTACCCCATAACCCATGTTAAAGTAAGAGCCCACAGACAACCTAGGAAGCTTCGATAGCTGGATTGCTGTTTGGGCACCACCTCATCTTTTGCTTCAGGTAGCAAAATGTCTTGAGTCAGTCCCATAATTGGGTCATGCCAAGCCCTGCTCAGGATTAATCCTGTCTGTTCAGAGCATTACCTGTCCACAAGTGTCACATTTTCTCAGAGCTAACTAACTGGACAAAAGAGGAGGTACATCAGAATGGAGGTGGTTCAGGCAGAAAGAAGATGAGGTGACTGTAATCATTTGAAAAGGTATTTAAAATTTGCATTTAGTAGTCAAAGGAAAGGATTATCTAATCTGCGTGACCTTCAGAACTGCCACATTCAGCAATAATAAATAGCTCTATGACTTAGATCAGATAGGATTGTTCTTTGTCTAGAACCGCTTTATTCTTTTCCCCTGTGCCCCAGTACAAAAGAGGAGGAAGGGATGCCAGAATTCGGAGAACTCCTGGCTACGATTATGAGCCAATGTCAGGCTCCATATAACATTAAGAGAGACTCTTATAGATAAGAGAAGTTCCATTTGACAGTTGGCAAAGAGTTATGGAAATGTGGAGTTCTCTTCAAAGAAGTTTGCCAGTCCCTGTACAGCCCAATACATTTCTACCTGATGCAAAGATGAAAATAATACAAGAGGAACATCTAGGAAAGGGACACCATGGGAGAGCTATCTAGTGTAGGGATGGACAATTGTGGTTGGTCTGGGGGCCAATTTTCCCACCTCTGGTCCCTCTGAGTGCTGTTTGGGCTATCAAGAAAGAAAACAGAAAGATGTGGTCAGACGTCCATGCAGAAATGCACAATCAAAGCACTCCCGACATATGGTCATCCAGCCACTGCTTAAAAACCTCCAAAGGAGGAGACTCCACCACACTCCAAGGGAGCTGTCGAACAGCAATTACCATCAGGAAGTTCTTCCTAATGTTTAGGTGGAATCTCTTTCCTTGTAGCTTGAATCTTTTGCTCTGTGCCCTAGACTCTGGAGCAGCAGAAAACAAGCTTACTCCATTTTCAATATGACATCCTTTCAAATATTTAAACATGGCTATCATGTCGCCATTTCACCTTCTCTTCTCCTGAAGAGAGTGTTGTGTGCCTTCATGTCATTTCTCACTTATGACTACTCTAATGGAAGCATATCACAGGGTTTTCTTGGCAAGATGTGTTCAGAGGGTGCTGCCTTTGCCTTCCTCTGAGGCTAAGAGAATGTGACTTGTCCAAGGTCATCTAGTGGGTTACCATGGCTGAGTGGGGATTCAAACCTTGGTCTCCAGAGTTGTAGTCCCATGCTCAAACCACTTCACAATGCTGGCTCTTGGATAACATTATTCCAACAGAATGTTTTTTTCTGGAAAAGTTACTTTTTGGACTAATGATCCCCAAATGTCCCACTGAGCATCGCAAAGCTGACTGAGGATTCTGGGAATCCTTGTCTAACTCCCAAACCAATACAGCACACTGGCTCTTCAGCAGCCATGCAACCTATTTAAAAGGTAAAGTGCAGATCTTACAGGCCTCCAGAAAATGAAACACCCCACCTTTGGGGGACATAAAAGATGTGTTCTAGAGAAGCTAGGGGAGTCAGGGGCTGCAAAAAAAAAGTTTATGGAGGTCATGCAGCCCCCTGGCCACATTTTATACACACATGATCTAATACCAGCAGCCCCAAGTCTGCTAGTGTGCAAGGTGGCACGGAGTACCTGTGATCTTCCCAACGATAGATGACAATTGCCACTCTTCCTGGCTATAAACAACCATTCAAGTTGGAATCTAATGTCAGTTAAGGAACTCAAAGTTCCCTACCCTTGCACTAATGTATTTAACAATGACTCACTAGTTGAGACAGATATAGGCTAGCTTATTCATTCCATTAGTGAAACCTTGTCCTACTGACAGAATGAGCTGACTTTTCCACCTGGAAATTAGAGCAATCAGTTCTTCCTTTTTGCCAAAAGTGTTAAGTGTAGCCCCAAGTTGAGAGCCATCTTTCTTTGATAATTACCTTCTCCTATGGGTGGAATTTGTGGTTGATTTGCTGTTGAATAAACCAGGTGTGACTTTCTTCCTTTTGTGGTCTGGTTTCTGCTCCTGTTTACAAGGGCTGTTAAATCCTCAAGCTGATACATCTTAGTACTGCACAGTGGGGAGATGGAAGGTGAATGTTTTTGGAGATGAGTTTTGCTGGCAGCTTGGCTTGCTTCCCTGAGACATTTGCCCAGAGGATCAGGATACTCTGTTTACAGAGACAGAGATCCTATATGATGCTGGCAGAGAAGAAAGTTCCATCAGTTTATTTACATGCAGATCCAGGAGGAAGATGGCTACTAACTAGTTGACAGAGGAATTTTTTTCAATACACCCCTGTGGACAATGAATTGTTTTTTGGGTCAGGCGTCAAAGCTGTATTTCTGTGTTATCTGTCAGTCATTGCACAGCCTGGGGGAAAATGTTGCACAAGGAGGTCCTGGATACCTCCTTGCTATTGTCAGAAAATATTGTTATTCTAGCATAACCCCCAGTTGTTGTTGTTGTTGCTGCTGCTGTTGTTGTTGTTGTGTGCCTTCAAGTCCTTTCTGACTTATAGAGACTCTAAGGTGAATCTATCATGGGGTTTTCTTGGGAAGTTTTTTCAGAGGGGGTTTGCCTTTGCCATCCTCTGAGGCTGAAAGAGTGTGAGTTACACAAGGTCATCTAGTGGGTTTACATTATGCATTCGTAAGAAGCCAACTCTTCCCTCCAAATGTAAAGGCTGGAATAACCACTCCTTTAGAGCTTTCCTCTGAATTTCAATCCAAGTTGTTTGTTTCACTGGATTTGGATTTTATGCTCCTTCCAAGTATGGAGGAGATCAGTTCATGGAAAGTGCCTCCACCTGATTTTCACTTATTCCTCTTCCCCTCTTTTATGATGTACCACAGATTACCCCATTCAACAGGGTCTCCTAGGTTGCCAGTTGTGTAACATTTCCACAAATGGGAGTGTGAGGTGGGAAAGTCTACCCAGCTGCCTGGGCATGAATCTGCCTCCATTCCTCTGGTCTGTGTTTTTGATAGCTCAGAATCTCTCCAGCCTTAAAATTCTCTGTGTATGCACCTTCTAAATATAACTTATTTGCCATACAACACAGCCCATCATTTAACACAGAGTCTAAGCTTTCTCGGAGGTTCCCTTCAGGTTAGTATGAATGCGCTCTGCTTCCTATCGATCATTTGTCAAATATCATACACCCAACTCTGAATCCGATTAAGAAGCATTTCCTCAAGAAGTCAATATTTATTCATTAACAACCTTTTAGTGAGTTAATTGAAAGTGACAGGTTGCATTTTTGGCTTAACAGATTGGTATATTTCCCTCTCCCCCCCCCCCCCGCAACACACCAAAGTAATTTCTAATTTACATTAAAGATAATGAGACATAAAAGTTAATTCTGAAGATCAGAATGCACATGGCTAAGGCTTCTAATATCCATGCTAACATAAGATGCTTAGGCAGAGCATTGCTTTAGGTTGAGAACCATGTGATATTGCATTGTTTTCCTACTTTCTAATTACAAAGCCCAAGATGTCTTGTCTTAGAGAAAATGATGCCAATTTTTACTGGAGGGCTCATTAAAACCAAGCCACAGGGTCTTCTCTTTCCATTCTCATACAGAAAACAGTCATTTTTTGTGATTTCTCCCCAAAACATTTTAATTGTACAAGCGCTTGCCTCTGATTTCTCTGTGTGCTGCAGTTTTGGCATCATTCCATGGCTCCTAGTCTTTGGATATGTTGTTGTTGTTGGATGTTGTGGTGGTTGTTCCTGAAGAAGGGTGCTTCCCACCCAGTCAGACATCATACAGGAAATGGGGTAACATCATCACAGCACTATGTAGCCAGTCAGATTTGACCATAGGATGATATCTCTGAGGGCAAGCAAGGAAAAATAAATACAGTAAACAAGCCAGTGAACAATTTTACAAGGCACCCTGGAAAATGGCCAGAAAGAGAACATATTTTGGAACGCTGCCCAAAAGGCTCAGGAAAAGCTGTGAATTGTGCTCCTGTCTCTTTCTACCTTTCTGGCATTTCTTCTGCTCTCCTGCCCAACTGATAACCACATTTGTCACCTATACTCACGGTGCAATAAGCACTATATGTCTTCCCTGCAAGCACCATGAGCATCTTAGTGTTCCACTGTTACAAAATCATGTTTCTAGCCTTTAAAGATATGAAGACAGGCTTGAATGTAAATACAGTGGGCCCTTGTTATCTGCTGGGCTTTGATTCCAAGACCCCCTGTAGATACCAAAATCTATGGATGGTCAAGTCCTATTAAATACAATGGTCTAGTAAAATGGTGTCCTTTATACAAAATGGCAAAAATCAAGGTTTGCATTTAAGAATTTATATATATTAAAAAAATATTTTTCAAGTGGAGGGCTGAATCCATGTGTTGAAGAGGTCCAACTGTACTTGTAGGCATTAGAGCATGATGAAACGTGGATCATGAGGGTGTGACCTGGGCGGGTTTTCTAAAGCACCCCAGCCGAACTTTTTTGGTTGCTGGCCTAGAAACTCCAAATGGCACCAACCTCACCTGTCCTGATTGATTACAATCTTCAGTTAAGCCAGTGACAGTTCACCATCTTCTCATGGTACTCAAAATGCACCACATGAGGAACCCATCTCCCTTTGCCTAACTGTAGTGGCAGGCTTTTGTATAGTATTTTGAGCCAGTGGTCTCATGGTTAGTGTGCTAGACTTGAACTCCAGAGACCAAGGCTCAAATCCCCTCTTGGCCATGAAAACCATTTGAACAAATCTAGCCAAGGCAACCCCATGATAAGATTGCCTTAGGATTCCCTTCCTAAGTTGGAAAAGATTTGAAGGCACCCAACAATGTAAAGCATTTTGCCTGTCCCCACATCTAGCAGAAGAATAAATTGTGCAGAATAAGTATTCATAAGCAAATACAAGCCTGTAAAACTGCAGTAGCTTAAGCCAGAGAGTTGATGCATTTGGCTCAATTTGGCAGTTTCAAGGTCTCCAAGCAGAGGTTTTCTGCAACTGTGCTGTTTTTCACCAGAGGTGCCAGAGACCAAACCTGGGACATTTAGCATGCAAATCATGCCCTTTGTAACATGTGTCGATGGTCCATTCCAAAAGAAGCTTAAGGTTATTTTTCAGTTATCTATAATTCTCTTCCTTCCACCAAACCATTCCTTATCCCTCCATTCCAATAAGCATTGCAATAAAAATCAAAATAAACATCTAAGTGCTGGATTTTTCAGCCCACCATGCAAACTATGCAGATATATGCAAAATGTGGACATCTGCATATGTTGTGTTGATTGACATTACATAGCTAGAACCCAGAAATGGATTTTCCACCCTGCGAAATTGTTTTGGCCACAGATTTATGAATACCCTTGGCTACAGCTCTGCAAGAGCCTGCCCCCAAGCTGTTATTGTTTAAAATATCTCTGCTCGTACCTTTGCAGATTATAAAATAGCAATAATTCACTCAGTGTGGCAGGCCAAGAGAGTGGAAAGAGAATGTTGTACACAGCAGCCTGTAGCACCTCTTCCAAGCATCATTTTGCATAATCGCAGTTCAAGCCCCAGCCAGAAATGGCTTTCTTTTTAACACTCTTGAGTTACATTTCCTGCTGTGAGACCATTTGCATCAAGATAAATAGAAGTCCACTGCAACAGCGGTCTTCATGTAACATGCTTTCCCAGGAACAAATGGATTGTCAGCAAAAGAGAGGAATAACTACTTTAATAGAACATTTTATGACGACTCCAGTGTGGAAAGCACAGCTCTTTCAGTACTCAGATGTGAAGTCAGCCAACACATCTCAATGCCGGCTGCTTTGCATGGCCTTCATGGACCCCAAAATGAACCTCCCACCCCAAAGCTAGGCTATGGAACCTGAGCTTCCACCCAAATGAACAGACATCAGAGATTCAGATCACCTGAACACCAAGGCTTTTTCATGGTTGAGTCCCCTGAAAAAGCACCAGTCAGAATTGTCCTAGTATATACCCATCTTAGCATTTATTATAGTTCCAGTGCCAGAAGGCCTTTTAGTTTGGGCACTCAGCCCCTAAAAATTTAGCCATTACTGTTATAGTTTATATTGCATATTTTTCAATACAAGTGTTTATATTTTTTTTCCTTTTTCCTTGCTATATTAATTTTATGCTTTAAACAATTTGGTGTTTCATTTATCATTTTGTCACTGTCTCCGTGATAGTCACATTGTTTATTTATTTATTTTACTTCATTTATTGGCTGCCTTTACTTCATTTATTGGCTCCATTTATGAGTGGATCCCAAAGCAGCTTCCAGAGATAGCAAATCAGAAACATTTATAGTTTTTTTAAAAAATTAAATTAAAAATCCTCACACTAAACACTACAAAATCACTTAAAATACCATACAAAAGTTAAAACAAACAAAATGCACATCTAAATAAAATCCTTTCCTGTTTAACCATTAAAACCTGCTTAAATAAAAATGAAAGGAAAGCAGGGAGGAGGCCAGCCTAGCTCCTGTGGAAGGGAGTTCCAGAGGTTTGGAGCTGCCACCAAGAAGGTTCTCTCTCATTTCCTCACCAAGTGAGCCAGGGATGGTGATGGGACCAAGAGAAAGACTTCCCCTGAAGATCTGAGCATTCTTGCAAGTTTATATGGTCTGCTTTAGCTTCCGTTGTTGTTGTTCACTATATTGCAAAAACTTACCTGCAACCACAGACAATTCACAGTGGCCTGCCTTGCTGTTCTTGAGTCCTCCACCCCCACACCTTAAAAATAGTTCTGAAATCCTTGACAGCCTGAATCGTACCTTTCTCCCTGTGCTTGTTAAATGATATTTATTGCTTCTGTAATAAACACAGCATGCAATATGGCTTAGAAAAGGGGTGAGCAAATGCCAGGAGTTGGAAAGCCACATTGGCCCTCCATAGTAAAAGAAACCCCACTATGTCTGCTCTTTAAAACTTTTTCCAAAAATGGAAAAGTTGGGAGGCTGAAGTGGGCTTGATTTGCACAAATGAACATTTAAATGAGGAAGAAATGGAGGGGGGACTTTATGAAATGTTAGATGAATCAAACATAGGAGTAATGGGTTACACCCAGTTAGTCATGTATAGAGCAAACCAATGAAATCAACAGGACTGACATTTGAAATTATGCTGATTTCACTGAATCTGCTCTAAGTATGGGTCTAGTCTAAGGCCCCCAAGACTCTGTAAAAGAAGAAGAAAAACACTGCCAAAATGTCATAGAACAATGATGGCAAAGTGGTACCAGCAATGTTTAAAATGTGGTGATGAATTTCAGCAACAGAGAGGAAGGAGTGAAAGTGGTTTTATTAAAATAATCATTTTATTAAAACAAATAAATGAAAGTAGAAGTGGATTTGAAGTGTTTTCCTCCTCCTCCCAGCAATAGTTGAGATAGTAGGGATGTAAATTATTACAGAGGGTGTGAACATTAATTATAATCATTTTTACTATTATAGCTAAAAGATAATATATACTATATATACCTAAAAGATAAAATTTAAAAATAAATAATGAATATCAGTCAAGCACTTGGCCAACCTGGAAAGTAGCCTCAATGCAACTGTCTCCACTCCTGATTTAAAGCCAGGCTTTCCCATCTATTAATCCATACAAGATCAGGAAACCCAGCTCTCCATAAATCTATAATTTCCCAAAATCAGCTTCCTAAAGACCCACTCCAACACCATGAAAACAGACCATGCCCAATCACTTCTTACTATCTTCTTTCCCCCACCCAAACTAGGTCCCTTGTAATAAACTCTACCAATAAACATCTGCATGAAAAGAAATGTAGCGTGTAAGAGTCAGACTGGGAATATCAAGATAACACTCAGCAGACGTCATTATGTATTGTACATTTCCTGATACCAGTTGTGGAACACAAGGAGCCTTGGTAAATCAAGTACTGGTGTTGCATTTTAGAGCAACTTGGGGTCTAATATGTACATAAAGAATTCAGAAAGGTGTGCTTTAGTCTCAAATGTATGTGCACCATCAGAAAGCTGGGCAAGTGGGAATTTTGGCTTATGCCCATTCTTTGCTTTCTTGGGGTCCTTCAGTCTTACTGTAAAGCTGCCTCTCCCAAGACTGACCTCGAGGGAATTGGAAATCCCATTAGTCTGACTGGTAGAGGTAGTTACCTGGTGACTAGCAGATGTAATGGGTGATCCCCAAGTGGTCCACAACTCACCTACACTTTTGGGGCAGAAGTTCAGGGTTACAGGCATAGTTTCAAGATGTAGCACTTGCCAAGTGTCCCACCATGGCCACAGCTATTTTTAAAAGCATTCCTTTTGACTCCAGCTAAGTGTTGCTATTGTAATTGTGCATGTGTGTGTGTGCATGTGCATGCCTTCAAGTCACCTGTTGGCTTACAGAGATCTCATTAATTTCATAGGGTTTTCTTAGACAAAGAATCTTCTGAGCTAGTTTTGCCAGTTCCTTCCTCAGAAATATAGCCTTCAGCACCTACTATTCTTTGGCAGTCTTCAATCCAAGTACTAAGCAGGGCTGACCCTGCTTAGCTTCCAAGATTAGATGGGATCTTGCGCCTTTAAAGAAGTGTGTGTGTGTCTTCAAGTCACCTGCCAACTCATGGTGACCCCATGAATTACATGGTTTTCTTAGGCAAGGAATACCTAGAGGTGACTTTGCCATTTCCTTTCTCTGAAATATAACCTACAGCCTTTGGTATTGGTTGGCAGTCTCCAGTCCAAGTACTAATCAGGGCTGACCCTGATTAGTTTCCAGGATCAGATGGGATCTGGTGCCTTAAAGAAGTGTGTGCACACGCACGTGCGCACATGCCTTCAAGTCACCTGCCAACTCATGGTGACTCCACAAATTTCATAGAGTTTTCTTAGGCAAGGAATCCTCAAGAGGTATTTTTGCCAGTTCCTTCCTCTGAAATATAGCTTACAACACCTGGTATTCATTGGCAGTCTCCCATCCAACTACTAACCAGAGCTGACCCTGCTTAGCTTCCAAGATCAGATAAAATCTGGTGCATTTTGGATATTTAGGCCTTTAGAGTATTTATCTATAATGCCCTTTGATTATAATGGTGGTTTTCTGGTGCTCTTGAGAGGAAGACTACTACCACTGCTTCCTCTTCATCATCCTCCGTAGTAAATCCACTCACTTAGGACACAGAGAGACCTCTGAAAAGGGAAATCATTAATATGGAGAATAATTGACAATCCATGTCCTTTTTAAACTCAGCCCAACAGTTAAATTGAACAAAGGAAGAGATTCTTCCCTTTGGTTTTATGTTGTTACCTTCTTCTTTTTTACTGTGCTTAGTGGTGCAGGATTGCTGAAGGTTCTTGCTTTTGTTTGTTCCCCCCTCCAATGGACGGATGTTATTATCTTCACCAAAATGGGCAGTCTATGCTGAAAAGCTTTGCTTTCTTCTGGCACATCCATGTGGCACTGGGGGAGCCAGGAAATGCTGGGCAATTCAGTTGAAAGCATCAGGACACACTTTGAACACACAGGAAATGTGCTTCAGGTAACAACGAAGTTGTCTCCTCTTTCTTTCTGCATCTGTGGGACATTCTTTCTGTGTCTGTGGGAGACAGCAAATGACCCAACGTGTTTCCCAGTCCCCAAAGGACCTCTGCAATTTGCCCAAAAATTCACAAAAGAGCTCCATCTATTGTGTATCTGGATAATGGCCCAAGAGGCCAACCCAAGCTTCATAGTTCCACCACAGGGATCGGTAAATGTATTCAGCCAAAGAAGTACTGACAAGCAAAGGCTAAGGGATGGGGGCATCGGGTCGGGAGAGGTAAGAAAGACAGCAAAAAAGAGGCATTTTGTAGAGATACAGTGGTGCTATCCATGTTCTATAGTGAGAGGCAGGAGGTCAAGAGCATCAGGTATTATGGGAAGTGAATGGCCAGAGTGCAGAAACTGTGAGAAACAAGCAGAAGTAGATGGATGCTTCTGCTTCTGCTTCTCCTTCTCCTTCTCCTTCTGCTTCTGCTGCTTCTTTTGGACTACAGCTCCCAGCATCCTGATATTTTAATCCAAAAAATAGTTTTTCCCCAGCTCTGAGAAAGGTGGGGGTAGGGGTGGAATTGCCAAAGAAGACATGTTATATGATGTTTAGCCAAAGATGGATTCCTTGGCTCCATGTTCAGTGGCATGTGATCTTTCCAGGTGCTGAAAACACAGAAGAAGAGATTAGCATCTCATTCATTTCCAACTTCTCAAAGGCTGGCCAAAGTTGGAAGCAGCACAATGGATTTTGTCGGCTATTGTTTGGTCCCACTGGGCATGCTTTTTATAATCTTTGACAGAGGTTGTAATTCCACTATTTGGATACGTCTTTAGGTAAAGGGGTACCATTTGGGCTGATGACTGAAAGTGCAGAATTTCAAACTAAATGGGAAATACACTGGAAAAGGAAGAGGAGGAGGAGGTTGTTACCATTTCAACCAGTACTAAGAACATGATCCCAAATTCTCTAGCGTATGATAATGGAATCATCCATCACATTCTTGGGGACCAAATTCCCCATGACAGAGACCCTTTGGAGAAGCAAAAGCATGGTAAAAAGAATCTGCACTTTTACTAATCTTTAGATTATCCAGGCATCGTGGGGAAATAGAAGGAAGCACACAGGCTGTCTGTTGCTAACCCGCTAAACCCATAATGGCTTGCAGAATTTCAGATATCTATCTATCTATCTATCTATCGAGATGGAAGTCTGCTAAATTCAGTTCAATTCAAAATCCGGGAGGGGGTTGTGGCCAATTGCCTGTTTGCATTCCTCAACTCCATTGTCAAAAGCCTGGTGCATAACAGGACTGCATAGTTCACAGCCATTTTCTGAGAAGTTGTGAGCACAGTAAAGGAGGTGCACCCTACACAATGAAGAGCAATAGTCCAGTCTATCATTAGCAAAAGTTGAGTTTTGACTAACATACTTGTCCAGTGTCAGTGTCAACATCCTCACACAGGTGCCAAAGTTCCAGTATCTCCATATCGCCATCTCCAAGCCTCTGTGCTACTGCACAGAACATTTACTTGGCTTTCACTACCCCTTCCTATGCCCTCTCAACCTGTGAATATCAGTATTCCCTGCATGGCAGAAGGTTAGAGTAGATGGTTGTTGCATTCCCTTCCATCTCCATCATTCTATAAGACTTCCACCTTCTTCAAAATCTGAGTCTCTTGCTCATGCACCTTGCAGAAACCAGCAGCTACAAAACCAAAGAAGGGTCCTTGGCAAACCACAGCCAGCTCCAACATGAAGATGTGGTGTCAGGTGCAGAACAGACTTTGCCAGACTTCCAGTGGCTTCTGGTGACTTTGGCTGCATCTGCACTGCAGAAATAATCCAGTCTGACACCACTTTAACTGCCATGGCTCAATGCTATGGAATTCTGGGAACTGCAGTTGGTGTGGCATCAGAACTCTCTGACAGAGGATAAATGTTTCACAAAACTACAATTTGTGTGCAGAGGCAGCATCTTTCTGTAGCTCAATCAACAGTGTCTACTAAGGGCTGTCCATGGTCCTGACTACAGCTTAGAGAGATTTGCCTTGAATGTAACTTTCCCCTACCTGGACCTGTCCAGGTGTGATCCAATTTAACTGCTTCTACATGCCACATGTGAGCCAATCCTGCTGGCCACCACTTACTTTCTCATTCAGGATAGCAACAAGGTTTTTCTTGCGGAGGTGGGATAACCTTTTAGCTACCAGTAATAAGTGCAGAACATAAGTGCCAAGGAAATGGCACAGAATGGCATCTTCCAAGGGGAACAAAAAACCTGGAGCTGGTCTGGTCCTCTGATTTATCAGTTTCAGGGAGTAGCTGCCCAGGAATATCTTTCATTCTGCATTTATTTGTTCATAGCATCAAGAGCTCACAACAGAAGCTCATTTAAAAAAAAAAGTAATGGTGAAGCCCATTCACGTGTTTTTAGTTGCCAAAACAGAGACCATGGGCTATACAGTTATGTGACTCCCAAATGAGAATCTCTCCCTATGAACCCAAAGGTCTTATTATTTAAGAAATGAGCAACATGCATCCATATTTTTCCTCCCTTTTTCTACAGCCTCCACTGTCCTTCCAACCATTCCTAGATTTACAGCCAAGCTGCTGAATTTTGGCAGCACATCATCACAAACAAGGTGCACTGGGACCACACACATACCATGTTGTAAAGCAGGACTGTGCTTCTGGAAGCATCCCAGAAGTGTGTTTTTGCTTGGAAACAAGGCAAGTGCTACCCATGCACCTTGATGGGATATAACAGAAGCCTCCAAAGAATGAAACAGGGGTGGGTGAAGGCGGATGATGAATCACATGTCAGTGGGGCAATAAATCTGCTCTGGGGTTTAGTCTGAACTTGAAAGTAGGCATCAAAGTGGCTATTGTACTCAATCAAATAGTTATGTTCTGAATTAAAGTGCTACCTACCAGGAGAATGTAAGAAAACAGAACATGAAAGATATGCGACATATAGTTAAGCGGCAGAATCCTATATGTGCACTATGCCAGCAGTTGCACTTTTTCAAAGGCCAAAGGTCTGGAAACCATGCCCTATGAGGAGCAGTTTAGGGAGCTTGGTATGTTTAGCCTAGAGAAGAGAAGGTTAAGAGGTTATATGATAGCTCTGTTTAAATATTTGAAAGGATGTCATACTGAAAATGGAGCAAGTTTGTTTTTGCAGCTCCAGAGAATAGGGCCTAGAGCAATCAATAGAAACTACAGGAAAAGAGATTCCACCTCAATGTTAGGAAGAGCTTCCTGATGGTAATAGCTGTTTGACAATGGAATAGGCTACCTTGAAGAGTCTCCTTCTTTGGATGTTTTGACTGTGTATTCCTGCATGGCGGGGGATTGGAATTGATAGCCCTTGAGGTCTCTTCCAAATCTATGATTCTATGATTCCAAGGCCATGCATCAGCGATGAGGAAAGGCAGACAAGTATATTGCTGTCATTCCTGTAAAACTGCCCTTACACAGGCGGTTCCACTTTTTTAAGCACTGCACAACACATACATTCAGTTCATAGCTGCATGAGAAGAAATCCATAAATGTAACCAATTAACTTTAGAAAAGACTTGATTGGTAAAGCTAAAGGCAGAAGGAAAAGTGGAAGACTGCATTACAGGTGGATAGATTCAATCAAGAGACCCATGGTTCTCAGTTTGCAAAACCTAGATAGGGCTGTTGATAATAGGGTGTATTGGGGGAATCACTCATTCATAAACTAGCTATAAGTTGAAGCCAACTTGACAGAAACCACTACCAACAACAACAACGACCACTAGTTCACATTGCCCGAGATCCTATTGTTAATCCCAACCAGAGGCGAGACATGGAATCAATTGGATTTACCTAGATGTCCTCTCACCATCCAACAATTGGTTCAAATGGTATATTCTAGTTGGGACCAAACAATGAAATTCCAGCCATGCAATTGTGAATTCTCTCATAAACATTCACTGTGCATTCCCCATTGCTAAGAGGTGGGATTCATAGGCACATTGGGAGACACACCATCAGTCACAAAATGTTGGGATACCACAGAAGGGTAGTCTAGCACAGTGGCATCATTAGGGTCAGTGTCACCCAGCGCGGTAGCTCATGGTGTTACCACCCCATTGATCTCCTCCCATAATGTTTTTTGTACTAATGTTACTCATAAATCATAATTCCTGCATATCAGTGAATGTTATGGTAATAGTTGTGACATAAACAATTAGCAAAATTAAAATTATACCTTTAAATTATAAAACCATATGCACAGCCTCAGTGCATTTACATATGCATAGTTTCATGTGGTTGAAGTGAAAATTTGGTAAAAGGTGATGTTTTTAAAGAACATTTTTAGAGAATTTTAAAAATTGAAAAAAAATAAACATTTAATTAAAATTTAATTAAAGAAAACCTCTGGGACTTCTCCTTTCTCCTTCCACTGAGGGGGGTTGCAGACTGCCAGAAATAGTGTGAATTCAGTCCACTTTTAGGGTTAGGGTTAGAGTTAGGGAACCATGGGAACTGTATTTTATTGTGGCATCAGAGTTGTCTGACAGAGAAGGCTCAATGTCTCAGAAAAATAACAGTTCCCATGATTCCCTAGCACTAACCCTAACCCTAAAAGTGGACTGAATTCACACTATTTCTGGCAGTCTGCAACCCCCCTTAGTCTCACCCCACTCACACCATCTCTTCAGCATTTTAATGGGACACAGGCAAGTACCACAGCCCATTTCTGCCCAAAAGCAGGTATTTGAGGACCGGTAGTGTCACCTTCCTTAAGGTGTCACCTGGTGTGGTCTGCACCCCCCAGTGATGCTACTGGTCTAGCAAAATCATTGTGTAATTCTAGGAAGTCTAGATTTCTACTACACTGGCACAGTGTAGGATCTCTGCCAAAATCTGCCAGCTCCAAGCAGCCTATTTCTCCAATGCACTCCTTATTTTAGGTCTATTGCCTCCTAGATTGCTACCTACACTGGTGTAATTTCACCACCACTGTTGTTGCTGCTGCTGCTGCTGCTGTGTGTGTTTTCAAGTTGTTTCCAATTTATGATGACCTTAAGATGAACCTATCATGGTGTTTTCTTGGCAAGTTTCTTGGGAGAGGTTTGCCATTGCCATCCCCTGAAGCTGAGAGAGTGTGACGTGCCTGGGCCACCCAGTGGGTTTCCATGGCAGAGTGGGGATTTGAACCCTGTTCTCCAGAGTCACAGTCCAACATTTGTCCACATTTGTACAGTTAAAAGTAGTGCACCAGCTGCGCCCATTCCTTGAGACGTCAGATCCGGCTACAGTGACACATGCCTTGATTACATCCCGTTTGGACTACTGTAACACACTCTACATGGGGCTGCCTTTGGAAACAGTTCAGAAATGTCAGTGGGTACAAAACGCCACAGCTAGACTGCTGACCAGAGCCAGTTATAGGGAGCATATAATTCCTGTATTGAAACAGCTCCACTGGCTACTGGTTCATTTCTGAGCTCAATTCAAAGTGCTGGTCATGACCTATAAAGCCCTACATGGTTTCGGTCCAGACTATTTGAGGAACCATATCTCCCCATACGAACCACCTAGAGCCCTAAGATCCTCAGGAGAAGGCTTTCTCTTGGTCCCACCACCATTGCAGGCTCATTTGGTGAGGACACGAAAGACAGCCTTCTCAGTAGCTCCTCTTCCATAGACATTTTTATTCAAGAAAGCTTTTTAAAATCATGCAAGCCTGGCTTTATTGGGTGGGTGGGGGCTTTGGTTTAGATTATGTTTTTAACGTTTGTATGTTTTAAATTTTAATCTTCTAGTGTTTTAATTAGGTTATTTTAATTGTTTTTAAAATGTTGCTTTACTGTGTTTTATGTTATTATATTGTGAGCCACTTTGGGTCCCTTTTTGGGAGAAAGGCAGGATAGGAATACAATTAAATAAACAAATAAACTCTCAAACCACATTGGGTCTCTAGCATAGTGTGCCCACACAATCCCAGCTATGCCATGCAGTTCAAAATTCCTGATACAGATAGCAGGAGTTCCAAAACACTGGAAAAGGTCTTCACTTCCTATTACATTTCCCCATCCCAAATGATTTTAGAGGATGTTCCATGTTAGCTACGTTGATGGCGCCAAATCAGGATTCTCCACTGCTCTTCACCCCATCCTGCCCCTTCCCAAGCTATTTATTTTGTCTAAATCCTTCTACTTTTCTAGGGTTTCCCATGTACATCTCTCATGCATTCTTCCCCAGCCTTTGGCCTGCCTGCCTCCCTTCCCAGATGTAGTATGAATGTTCCTTATGCAGCAGAAGGAAAAGGATGAATTTTCTTGGAGAAGGAGATGGGGGAAAAACAGTAGCACAGAATCACAGACCAGTTTCAAATTAGCAACATACCCAAGCCATTTTGTATCTTCTTATGCCAATAAATATTGGTTGGAATGAAGGGCGGAGTGGTCTAGCCTTCCCTCCCACCAGCATGGCTTCTCATTGTTTGTTCTTACTCTGCAGCCCAGATGCTCGGTTGTTAATTCTCTGTGACCAAAGACTTTGGAAGAGAAGATGAGCAGAAGGAGGAAGGAGAGGAGAGAGAGGAGGCTGTGCAGAGGAGGAAAGGGGCTGAGAGGAGGTTCGCTCCCAGCTCCCATTGCAAAACTGTTTTCACTTTACTGATGCCTCTGACTTGCAGAAGTAACTACTCCTTCACCCCTGCTGAGCCCATCTGCTTTGTCAGCTGGTCTCCCTCCTGCTACAGGCAGGCAGCTGGCCAGCGTATTTGCAGCTACTGTACATAAACCTGGGGAGAGCCAACACTATCTATCTATCTATCTATCTATCTATCTATCTATCTACACACACATTTACATTCACACGCTAATGGTTAGAGGCAGAGGTGATAAAGAATACGGTCAGGAAGTCGGACATATCAGATCTTCTTCATTTATTCTGTCTGTCTCTCTGTCCATCCATCTGTCCATCCTCTCTGCCAACATGGGACCCAAGGTAATTCACAACATAGTTGTTGTTGTTATTATCGTTGTGTGCTTTCAGGTTGTTTCCAAATTATGGTGACCCTAAGGCAAACCCATCATGGGTTTTGATTTGATTTGCCCAGGGTTACCCAGCGGGTTTCCAGGCAGAGTGGGGATTCGAACCCTGTTCTCCAGAGTCATAAGGCCTTTGCAAACTGCTAGAAATAGTGCAAATTGAGTCCACTTTAACTGCCCTGGCTCAGTGCTAGGGAATCATGGGAACTGTATTTTTTTCTGAGACATTGAGCCTTTTCTGTCAGAGAGCTCTGTGCCACAATAAACTACAGTTCCCATGGTTCCCTAGCGCTGAGTCAGGGCAGTTAAAGTGGCCTCAATTTGCACTATTTCTGGCAGTCTGCAAAGGCCCATAGTCCAACTCTCAAACCACACTAAGGACGTTATCACACGGGGGAAATCTATTGGTTAATCCACACAAATCCCAAACAAAAAGCGAATTTGTGCCTCACGATTTCACATGACGTCACACAGAAACTGGTCAGAAACTGGACAGAAACTGGTATTATCTGAAATCTTTTTAATTTCGGAGGTTTAGAGGAAATGCATTTGCGAAATTACAGTAATTGCGCATTTACTTTAATCTGAAAATCAAATATGCACGGACAATTCTCTTTTAAAACCTGGAGGAGGGCCAAGAGGAGGAGGGGCCTCCAGGGAGGGAAAGTCCTGGGCTCCTCCTCAGTGCCATGCAGGGAAGGGAAGAGAAGGCAGCCAGGAGAGGGAAGTTTGGGACGGAGAAGTTTGGCATTTGGGATGGAGGGAAAAGGAGGGGAAAGAAGGCTTCCCTCGCAGCAGCTGTGGGTGGATGTGGGTGCAAGTGTGGGGTGTGCTTGTGGAGCAACTTGGAGATCCATCTCACCATGACGTTATGCCCTGCAGGTCCTACAAAAGGGAAAGGCTTAGGGAGGGGCATGGGAGCTACCTCCAGTTTCCCCCTCTCCTGGGCATCATCCAAGGCTCTGGCTCTCCCCAGGGAACACCCAGCCCTTCCTCCCTTCTCCTTCCATCCTTCCCTTTCCTCCTCCTCCTCCTTCCCTGCCAGCTCTGCCTGTGATCCTGTCCTCCTTGCCCATCTCCCCAGCAGCTGACAGCCTCCAATGCCAGCAAAGGAGAGAGAAAAGGGAGGGTGAGCCATCTCAATCCCTCCCTTGCCTTGCCTTGCCTTGCCTTGCCTTTCCAGCCTCCTCCTCCTCCTCCTCCTCCTCCTCTGCTCTCTTGAGAGGTCCTAACCCCAATGGAAGGGGGTTAGGACCTGTGCAGGAGGACATGACCCCAAATGGAGGACAGTCTGACATTTCCTCCTGGGAAATGCAGGACCCGCCCTGGAAAAGGAGGAGTCTGGTCACGAAACACACCCATTTCCAGTACATGTACGGGTTCTTTTCACTTGTGTATGAAAGTTAAAAACGTCTTTTTTCGCTTTTAACTTAATTCCGTTATTATTGTAATTACATGTGAAAAGCTTTTGCGCAATTAAGCTCTATTTTCGCTTTCTTTTCGGGATGCTTCATTTCCACTTTATTATCTCTTTAACAACGTAACTGGCCCACGTGTGATAATGTCCTAAATCTCCAGCATATCCCAGCCATAACATGCAGTTCAAGATTCCTGATACAGATCACAGAATCATAGAATCATAGAATTGGAAGAGACCACAAGGGCCATCCAGTCCAACCCCCTGCCATGCAGGAACTCAAAATCAAACCATCCCCGAAAGATGCCCATCCAGCCTCTTTTCAGATAGCTGGAGTTACAAAACACTGGAAAAGGTCTTTGTTTCGTATTACATTCCCCCACCCCAATGATTGTATTTATATTCTACCTTTGTGCCAAAATGGCCCCAAGGAAATTTACAACATAATTGTTGTTGTTACTGTTGTGAGCTTTCAAGTTGTTTCTAAATTATAGAGACCCTAAGACAAACCTATAATGGGTTTTCTTGCCAAGATTTATTCAGAAGAGGTTTGCCTTTGGCTTCCTGGGAGGTTGAGAGAATATGACTTGCGCAGTGGGTTTCCATGGCCAAGCAGGGGTTCCAGTCTCACGATTGGAATGTAGGAATAGAGGGGTATAACCTTTTAAAGAGAAATAGGCCAAACAGGAAAGGAGGAGGAATAGCATTATATATCAGGGATGTTTACACCTGTGAAGAGATCCAGGACTTAAATCCTGGAAATCAGGTGGAGAGTATCTGGATAAAAATTAAAGGGGAAGGAAACAACAGGGATATTATTGTGGGAATCTACTACAGACCCCCAAGTCAGACTGAGGAACTGGATGATGCCTTTCTAGAACAGATAACCACACAAGGAGAGATGTAGTAGTGATGGGTGACTTCAACTGTCCTGATATTTGCTGGAAGTCAAACTCAGCCAAAACTTCAAGGTCTAGCAAATTCCTCACTTGCCTCGAAGACAATTTCTTTGTCCAAAAGGTGGAAGAGTCAACAAGGGGTCAGCTATTTTAGATCTGACCTTAACCATCAGGGATGACCTGGTCAATGGGGAGCAAGTGGTGGGCTCCTTAGGTGGGAGTGATCATGTTCTCCTGGAGTTTCTTATACAGTGGAAAGGAGAAGCTAGGCATAGTCAAACAATCATTCTAGACTTTAGGAGAGCTGATTTCAACAAACTTAGGGAAACACTGGGAGTGATCCCATGGTCAGGAATACTAAAGGAGAAGGGAGTTTAGGATGGATGGGAGTTTTTCAAAAGGGAGATACTGAAGGCACAGTCTCAGACTGTTCCAATGAGAAGGAAAAATGGGAGGTGTATCAAGAAATTAGGTTGGATAACAAAAGAACTTTCAACTGAATTAAGTTTTAAACTGGAGATGTATAAGAAATGGAAAAGGGGCGAAATCACTAAAGAGGAATTCAAACAAATAGCTAGCACATGTAGGGCTAAAGTCAGGAAAGCCAAAGCACAGAATGAGCTCAGGACAATAAAGGACAATAAAAAGGGCTTCTTTGGGTATGTCCGTAGCAAAAGAAAGAAGAAGGAAATGGTAGGGCCACTGTGCAGAGAAGATGGAGAAATTCTAACAGGGGATAGAGAAAAGACAGAACTACTCAACACTTTCTTTGCTTCAGTCTTCTCACAAAAGGAAAAGGGTGTTCAACCTGAGGAAAATGGAGCAGAGGACACAATGGGGGAAATGCAGCACAAAATAAGTAAAGAGGTAGTACAGGAATACCTGATTAACCTAAATGAATTTAAGTCTCCAAGACCAGATGAACTACATCCAAGGATATTAAAAGAACTGGCAAATGTAATCTCAGAGCCACTGGCAATAATCTTTGAGAACTCCTGGAGAACAGGAGAAGTCCCAGCAGACTGGAGGAGGGCAAACATTGTCCCCATCTTCAAAAAGGGGGAAAAAAGAGGATCCCAACAACTATCGCCCAGTTAGTCTGACATCAATACCGGGAAAGATTCTAGAACAGTTCATTAAACAGAGTCTGTGAACATTCAGAAGGGAATGCCATAATCACTAAAAGTCAACATGGGTTTCTCAAAAACAAGTCATGCCAGACTAAGCTGATCTCTTTTTTTGATAAAATTACCAGCTTGGTAGATGAAGGGAATGCAGTACACATAGCATATCTTGATTTCAATAAGGCTTTTGACAAGGTCCCCCATGATACTCTTGCAAACAAGATAGTAAAATGTGGGCTAGACAATACAACTGTTAGGTGGATCAGTAACTGGTTGACTGACTGAACCCAAAGGGTGCTCAGCAATGGCTCCTCTTCATCCTGGAGAGAAATGACCAGTGGGGTGCCACAGGGTTCTGTCCTGGGCCCAGTGCTATTCACCATCTTTATCAACAATTTGGATGAAGGAATAGAGAGCATGCTTCTCAAATTTGCAGATGACACAAAATAAGGAGGAATAGCTGATATCCCAGAAGACAGGATGAAAATTCAAAATGACCTTAATAGATTAGTAAGCTGGGCCAAAGCTAACAAAATGAATTTCAATACAGAGAAATGTAAGGTACTGCACTTAGGGCAAAAAAAAATGAAATGCATAGATATAAGATGGGGGACACCTGGCTTAAGGAGACTACATGTGAAAGGGATCTAGGAGTCCTAGTAGATCACAAGTTGAACATGAGTCAACAGTGTGATGCCGCAGCTAAAAAGGCCAATGCAATTTTAGGCTGCATTAATAGAAGTATAGTATCTAGATCAAGGGAAGTAATAGTGCTACTGTATTCTGCTTTGGTCAGGCCCCACCTGGAATACTGTGTCCAGTTCTGGGCACCACAATTCAAAAAAGATGTTGAAAAACTGGAGCGTGTCCAGAGGAGGGTGACTAAAATGGTGAAGAGTCTGGAAACCATGCCCTATGAGGAACGACTTAGGGAACTGGGTATGTTTAGCCTGGAGAAGAGACAGTTAAGAGGGGATATGATAGCCCTCTTTAAATATTTGAAGGGATGTCATATTGAGGAGGGCGCTAGCTTGTTTTCTGCTGCTCCAGAGAATAGGACTCAGAACAACGGATACAAGCTACAGGAAAAGAGATTCCACCTGAACATTAGGAGGAACTTCCTGACAATGAGAGCTGTTTGACAGTGGAACACACTCCCTCAGAGATTTTGGTGGAGTCTCCTTCTTTGGAGGTCTTTAAACAGAGGCTGGATGGCCATCTGTTGGGGATGGTTTGATTTTGAGTTCCTGCATGGCAGGGCGTGGACTGCATGGCCCTTGTGGTCTCTTCCAACTCTATGATTCTATGATTCTATGAATCCAGGTTTCCAGAGCCCTAGTCCAATAGTGAAACCACTACACCATGTTGTAGTTGTGTAGTAGAAGCTTGGAAAAAGAAAAAAGGACTGTAATAGGAAGTAAAAAGAAACTATCTTATTAAAAACAGCACAAGAAAGTATAACAGCCTTCATTAAAAGACCTTTCTGCCCAAAACCTTGTCAAGAGAGGGGGCTTTGCCTGCTGACAGAAGGAAGGGGGGAATAGATTAGCATCTTGTGGGAGGGAGTTCCACAGCCTGGGAGCAGGCACTGAGAAGGTCCTCTCATGTGTCCTCACCAGACATTGCCTTGTGGAAATTTAGCCCAGTGAAACTGCATATTGGATTTCCATTTCAGATTTAAGGATCCCTTGGGCTAGAGTTGCTTTATATATTTTGGAGACAGGGCCTAAAGTTAGATGAAAAAGCAGCTGTTGGCCCTGTAGATGAGACATCTCCAAGACTCCCTTTCCTCCATTGCTCTGCATAGGTCCTATAAACTCATACCCATGATCTCCTTAATAGAGTCCATTCTTCTAGCATGTGGCTAGAAGAATTTCTTTTTCTTCTTCCCTCCACCTTTCCTAGCATTATTGTTTTTTCCAATGAGTTGTGCCATTTCCCGATGTGGCCAAAGTATGACAGCCTCAGTTTTGTCATCTTGGCTTCCATGGAAATTTCTGGCTTGATCTGACCTAGGATCCATTTGTTTGTCTTTTTGGCTGTCCAGAGTATCCTCAACACTCTCTTCCAGCACCACATTATCTCAAATGAATTGATTTTCCTCCTATCTTCTTTCATAACTGTCAAGCTCTCACATCCATACATGGTAGCCATATCCTCTTCCTATTCCTTCTGGCCTCGTTTTAACAAAATGAGCTTGATGGGCAAGAGTTTTGAAATGTGAAGTTTTTCCTTGTGTAAAGACATGTTTATTTTAAAGGTTCACCTGCTCAGTGCTACACACAGCTACCTTGGAAAAATGTAGGCACCACATTTATTGCAGAAATATACCCTTTTAAAAAAGAGAAGATGACTCCAGAATATCCCATCACTGAGAGATTATAATGAAATATTTCCTGGGTCAGACAATCTCACCTTTGAGGTCTCTTCTCTGCTTGACATTGCAATCTTGAGCAAAGCCTCAGCTGCTGTGAACTGGCATTGTTCGCCTGAAGCTTCTCCAGCTCCCTGTCGTTTGACACTAAGTCAGGGCTAAGATCCAAGATTTATTTTTTTACAAGTTACAGGACTTTCAGGCAATAAAGATTTAACAAGGACAGTATTTACAGGCTAGCAAGCAATCTGTTCCTTTGACATTCCTCCACACTAGACACTCAACTAGATTTATTTTATCTGGGCATCATCTTCTTTTTTTAAAAAGTGGGTGAGAGGAGGTTATGGTCCAGTTTTGTAAGACAGAAGTCAAATAATTTTTTATTAGATGAGTTTCCAGACTATTTCAAAATGGTAAAAAAGCAAGCAAACAGCAAAAATAGTAAAATACCAGATATGATATAGAATTAAAACAAATTAAAACAAATGATTTTTAAAAGGTCACTCAATCCCTCTGTTCAAGAAAAGACTAGGCTAATCCTTTTTCTACTACCTACTTCCTCAGGGTAGCTGCTTTAACAGCAAAAAGGGTGACCCTACAAGTCACAAAGGGGTTGACCCCCTTGCAACAAGAAAATCAGGTTGCTCTCATGATCCCACTCACCCCAACTTTGCAAGAATAGGACTAAATAATGCTTTCTGGTGCTAGCATAAAGCTGACAATACAATAAATAATGGGCTAGATCTTCAACTTTAGAAACCCCACATATACAAAGTCTGTTTTGTAGCATCCTTATATCCATTTGCTCAAAGTGGAGGTGAGAGAAGATCATGCGTAAGTCTTTTTTCATAGGGAAACACAGGTATTTTTCTTCCTGAAAATGTGTTTTGGCCCTTGCTAAAGAAAATCAATTCATTTCAAATATGGTGCTGGAGAAGATTGCTGAAGCATGGAGAGCCAAGAAGCCAAACAAATGGGCGCTAGAACAGATCAAACTAGAAATCTCTCTGGAAGCCAAGATGACTAGACTAAGGATGTAATACTTTGGCCACATCAAGAGAGAAAACAATAATGCTAAGATGGAAGCAGAAAGAGAGGAAGACCACACAGCAGATGGATAGACTCTATAAAAAAAGTCAAGGGTATGAATTTAAAGGAACTGAGCAGAGCAATGGAGAACAGGGAATCTTGGAGGTGTCTCATCTACGGGGTTGCCATGGGTCGAGATCAACTCGAGGGTGGATAACAACAACCAAAGCCAATTCAAGGATCTTGATGAAGCCAGAGCAGCTAGATCTGATTGGGCTCTGATTTCTGACACTCTTTCTTTAAACGTATTTCTGATATTAGAATTACACTTACTGACAGCCTCTATACCAGGGGTAGGCAACCTCTCCCCTTTAAGGGCCGAGGGACTTCAGCTCCCAGAATCCCAGGAGCTATTGGCCAACATGGGACTATTGGCCAACATGGCTGAGGCTTCTGGGAGCTGAAGTCCCTCGGCCCTTAAAGGGGAAAGGTTGCCTGCCCCTGCTCTATACTCAGGCCCTTATTTGAAAGCATTTTGGAAAAGTTCAGGAACCAAGATTTTGAGTGGGATTTGAGCATTTGCCCATTTAAATAGATCTTGGGAAGCCTATCTTCACTCACTCAGTCATTTGTAAGTCAGAAGAAGAAGCAATAGGGATGGATTGGGAAAGTGATAATCTGTAGGCTATGGAAAAACTGAATTAATGGCATGCTATCACCTTATGTCCACCTGTTGACACATGAGGAATCCTATTGCAGGCTTGTGCTTAGGGCCCTGCCAAAGAGTTGTACATAACCCTGCTCATAAATTCCTGACTTTATTGACAATTGTCCAGAGACTAAATTCACCCATCTGAATTCAAGATACCCTACTAATTGTTCTGACTGAATTATTTTAACAGCTATAGAAGAAGCGGTAGGAAGACTTTGTGGACATGAAAGATATTGATGTGGGGGGAGCAGAACCCACTGAATGTTTTCCTGTATTACATTTCTAACCTACAGTAGGATAAATCAGTACACAATCCACTGTGAAGTAACCTGGCAACATAAAGTCAATGCAAACAACATCAGAAACAAGCTCTCTGTTAAAGAAACTAGTAATTTTCCTACATTATTCAAGGGCAGGGGGGGAAATAGCCACTGGCTTGGACTGGCTGGAATGTATTTCTGAAGGTTTGCTAGAGCCCCTGTTCCTGGAGCAATGATTACATGGTTGTAAAGATGCCCCTTTTTCATCCACCGAACTGACATAAAAGGCCTTTTTTTGTGTCTTTGCTCACTGAGCCTGAAATAGTCCGAGGTGACTGGCATTGAAAGAGGAAGAGATGTGCTGATGACAAAGACTTCTGCAGCATCACCCCTGCAGCCACCATTCCTTGTCCTCTCAAGAACTCCCTGCTATGCAAAAACCAACTGAATGGCAAAAGTGTTGGTGAGGAAGCCTTTTTCTATTTCTGAAGTTACAGGCAGAGTCTCCAGTCAGCACAGCCAAGAACACGTTGAGTCTCCCTTGTCCAAGATGTTTGGGACCAAAAGTGTTTGGGGTTTTGGAATATTTGCATTTACATACTGATATATGTATAAATGTAAACATATACAACCGAGCACAAAAATTAGAACCGTACAAGCCATTGTTTTCCCTGTTACCATGTACATTTGCAAGAGCTGAGCAATGAGGAAAAAGGACAGGAGGAAAATAAATTCATTTGAGAGAATGTGGTGCTGGAGAAGAGTGCTGAGAATACCACAGACAGCCAAAAAGACAAACAAATGGGTCCTAGAACAGATCAAGCCTGAAATCTCCCTGGAAGCCAAGATGACAAAACTGAGGCTGTCGTACTTTGGTCATGTCATAAGAAGGAATGAATAATTGGAAAAGGCAATCATGTTAGGAAATTTGGAGGGATGTAGAAAGGAAGACCCCATGCCAGATGGATGGACTCTATTAAGGAGCTCATGGGCATGAATTTACAGGACCTAAGCAGAGCAGTGGTAGAGAGGGAGTACTGGAGATGCCTTATCCACAGGGTCACTATAAGCCGGGATCAGTTCGAGGGCAGTTAACCAGTTTTAAACCCAGTTGAAACAGTTTATGACACTTTAAAACCATACACATGTACAGGATTTACATGAAATCAGTTAGGGCGTAGTGGCTTTAGCAAGAAGCCATATTTTCACTTGACCCTGAAATGACACCAGTCATGGTGTCAATTGAACCTCCAAGAGGAGAGTATTTCATAACATAACATTTTATTACCACTGCATACACTCAGTCAAGGAAACCACAGCTCTAGGTTTACAAGATCTGAGCAGAGCTGTGGATAACAGGGTGATCTGAAAGCTTCTCATTCACAGAGTCACCATAAGTCAAAGTCAACTTGGTGGCAAACCAATTCCAAACAAATTTCATAACTACAGGTACCACAGAGGTGAAAGCCCTGTCCCATTCCCTCCCACCTTGTGTTGCCCCTACATATTCCCAGTTCAACTATTGGATCTCATTATTAGATATATTAAAAATGCAATTATGCCTATATTTTGCCTTTCCAGAAAATAACCCAACAACATTATTTCAAGGACTATGTACCGTACATCTTTGTATGTCTTGATGGCATCAAAGGAAACCATGCCCTTCAAGGAGCAACTTAGGGAGCTGGGTATGTTCAGCCTGGAGAAGAGATGGTTAAGAGGTGATATGATAGCCCTGTTTAAATGTATGAAGGGAAGCCATATTGAAAATGGAGCAAGCTTGTTTTCTGCTGCTCCAGAGAATAGGACATGGAGCAATGGATTCAAGATGGAGGAAAAGAGATTCCATCTCAAAATTTGGAAGAAATTCCTGGCAATAAGAGCTATTTGACCGTGCAATATGCTGCTCCCTTGGAGTGTGGTGGAGTCTCCTTCTTTGGAGGTTTTTAAACAGAGGCTTGATGGCCATCTGTCGGAGGTGCTTTGATTGTGAGTTCCTGCGTGGCAGGGTTTTTTGGATTGGATGGCCCTCGATGTCTCTTCCAACTCTATGATTCTATGTTTCCATAAAGGCATTAGTCAATAGGTATCATTCAGAACTGATTTTCTTTTTCACCCAGATTTAAATTGAGCTGTGTTACACAGAAGGAATTTGTTAGTCCCTCCTGAGAACAGAAAAAGATACATTTACATTGATTCCATGGAGGAAATACTCCAGCTGGGTCTACCACACCAAAATGTCATGCCTGTCTCACGAGGAAGAGTTCCCCCTCCAGCTCATATGTCACCCATTACAGTTTATAACTGAGAAATCAAGATTTCGGGCCATGACATTCCCGCAGGTCTAACTTAAAATTTAAAAAAGGCGAGGATGTGCCTCGCAGGCGCAGCTCAGCTTTGCTTCTTGGCTCTCTGTAGCGGTAACAATGCCTGCAGTTAATCAGCTTTCTTCCCCCACTGTCACCACCGCACACAAAGGAATTAGCAGGCAAGGTCTGTAGGGAACATCCAGATAATTTGGCCAGTTGAAGAAAAGATATTTTCAGGGAGGGGCAGATGGGGATGAAGACAGAAGAAAAGCAGATAGGTAGTGACAAGGCAGGGAAGCCACACAATAGAATTAGCAAGAAATTTACTCCATCTGACCTCTCCATAAATATTTAGATATAATCATCATTACCTTGGACTAAATTAAGTTATAAACAGCCTTCAGAACTGCACATGACAAATGTCTCTCGGTGTACAGGAGCATTTCGTTGCAAGTTAATGAGGAAATAGAGAGCCACCATCAATCAAGACGTAGAACTGCCCATCCAATGAGATCAAGCAATATAAAGCTAACTCCAGATGGACAGAATGTGTGCCCCTACCCAGCAGTCTTGGCCCGGCATATCCAAACAGAGTGGCACATGGTAACCATTCTGGGAAGTGTACATGACAAGGATAAAATGAACAAGAAAGAATGGTGATTGGTGCCACAGAAGGACTGTCCACCATGCTCCTCAGATTTTGGATTAAAGGTTGTGTGTCACACATTCTTTCTACCGTGTCGATGGGAGTCCTCCACTGAGTTTCTGAGGAAGGAAGAGTGGTAGATCAATACTCTGGACCACTGTTCTAGCATTTGGTGGTTCTCAGACATGGTGCCCTTTGTGTAATCTCACATAAAATATAAGATGGGACATACCCAAAAAAGGTAGATTGTACCAACAGATTCTCTCCAACTGAATTCAAAGAAATAGCTCTGAGTAAGACAGCAGAAGGGTGGTGTAGCACAACCACTGCATAAGTATAGATAAATAGTGCACAAGTACAATGCAGGAGCTTGGCCCCAATTAGCCAGGAGTTCCCAGCTCCTGCCCACACTGCCCACACCTTCTCCCTCTTTTCCTCTATGGAAAATAGAATAATGCATAAACTGAAGGAAACTTTCCTCTCTCTTCTTGGGGGCAAGTACACCTCAAATGCCTGAGAATAACCAAAGAGGCTTAATTGAAGGGTACAAAAAGGAAGTTTTATTCCCAGTAAGAAGGATTCCATTAGGCTAGTGAGGTGCCATACAGCTAGGAGCACTTCTCCAGGTAATAAACTTAAGATGTTTTAGAGTAATAAAACAAGTGATATCATAGTAGCTTTGGAACCAACAACCAGCTAGGAGATAATAAAAATTCCTGATACCCCCTAACTAAATCACCCCTTGCCACTTACATGGAGATAGATGTTCTGCTTGCAGGTTTCCATGGTTGGGGAAGCAGGAAATGTGGTTCCTTCAGGATCTAGCTCCTCCTAGTCCTTCCTCAAGCTCACACCAACCACACAGAACAAAAAACAAAGTCATTCTTTTAAATACCTGTCCTGTCCTGAAGGTTCTAGGTGTTTCGACACTCCTGTAACTTGCAAGGAGATTGATTGACAAAAGATATCTCACCAGTCTTAATGTAACACTAAAACTGTATGGGAGCTTCTGGAATAGTCTGTGGAAAGTGGAAATGGCACCATTTGTCGGGCAGTCAGCCCTCTGTTGGTTTGGGTCAAATGCTCACATCCACCTTCTCTTGGAGGCAATCCTGTTTCGAATGTTCAATTAGGCAAGAGAAACTTGGCAACTGACCAACTTACTTTTTTGTGTTTTTTGAGTGAGAGATGAAAAGGTAGGAGGTATGGATGCTACCACCACCATGTACTGTGCATCATCTGCTCCAGCATCCACCTCTATCTAGTCAATGGAGGTTACCTGTTGTTGGGACAATTAAGCAATACAGTCTTTAACAAGACCCCCATGAGGCTTGATGTTCAGTCTTCACTGAAAATGTACATCTACTGTTGTGGAGCTTTGTGCTCTAGTGTTGTGCTTTTTGTGTTGTTGATTGAGATGAACCTATTATGCATCTTGGGAATCTTGCCTTGTTATAAAAACAACTGAAAAGCTAAAGAGGCATGCAGTGAGAAACCAGTTGGTCACTGATTGATTCCCATTGATTCATTCCTTAGCCATTGACATCTGAAACACTGATAAATAGGAGCAAAGCTTGGAAAAGTTACTTTTGCACTACAACTTTCTGAATCTGTGAGAATTCTAGAAACTGTGGCCCTCAAAAGTAACTTGTCCATGCTCCGCATGGGAGTCCCATCCCCTGGAGTGAATATAAGACAATTTACTGGCTGAGGTGGAAGACAAGGTAACTAACCCTCATTTCTTGATAGAAGTATGCTGGATTGGCAGCTGAATCTTATTTCAGCATTGGCAAAAAGACCACATCCTTCCCCAGATCCAAGGGCAACATGTTAAGCATAAGACTCATCAGTGCATTAATATATAGATATATGTGTATTCACATACACAGAGAGAGCGAGAGAAACACCCTTGAAATAGCAACCAAGAGAGAAACTGTGTGACAGATGACAAAACAGTTAAAAAGCAAACACAAAGAACACAAAAGAAATCTTCACTAGTGCACGTTTATAGAGCAAGGAAGGACTAAACATGATTGTAATATTGCCTGACCCCTGCTCTGTTGTTGGATAAAACCTGTAGCTACCTTTTATTTCCACTTGGCTGCCTCTGATGAAGGTAGGAATTAAACTCTTGGTGAAATACACTTTTTAAATACTTTAAAGAGGTCTTTAAAGGTTTAGCCATATTTGAAAAGACGGTACAAGCATAAATCTGCTTTGTTTAGTTTTCCTCGGAGCTACGACATAGAACCAATCCACAATATAGGCCCGAACCCAATAAATTATTACAATTAAGCTCAAATCTCTGTCACACCTTCAGGAACAGACTCCCAGCAAGGGTTCTCCTGATTCATTTGTCTTCATAAGGGAGGAGCAGAAGGGAGACACATTTGGTTCCTTTGCCCTCCCACTGAGCTCTGCTGAAAAGCTATGAATAAAATACAAATGCAAAGCATTTGGGCTCATGGAAAAGACAAGGCGACAAGCGTGCTATATATCAATGATTTTACTGTATGTACGTTAAATGAACAGTGCCAAAAATTACCTTCTTGTGACTTCCAAAAGCTTTATTTATTTATTTTCTTTAAAAGAGTCTCTGGTCCTTGTGACCATAGAAAGAAGCTTGATAAAAATGCAGAGAGATACTAGATCTCAAATACTAGAAATATTAGTGCTCTCAGCATTTATTAGTAGCAGTAGTAACAGTATTTATTAGATGGCTTACTCTTAAAAAAAACAAACCCTGAAGATGTTTTACAACAATTAAAATATTATTAGGTGTTTGTGGGTTTTTCGGGCTGTGATGCTGTGTTCTAGAAGAATGTATTCCTGATGTTTCGCCTGCATCTGTGGCTGGCATCTTTGACTTCACATTAATATATTATTGTTGTGTGCCTTCAAGTTACGTCCAGCTCAAGGCAATCCTAAAGTGAACCTTTCCCAGGGCTTTCTTGGCAAGATTTGTTCAGAGGGGTGTTTGCTTTTGCCTTCCTCTGAGGCTAAGAGAATGTGACTTTCCCAAGCTCACCCAGTGGGTTTCCATGGCAGGGATTCGAACCTTGGCTCTAGCGTCATAGTCCAGTGCTCAAACCATTACACCACACTGTCTCTGACTAAAAATTTAAACAATGTAAAAACAATAATGAATCAAATATATCTATAAAATGTAAGTGTGTGTGTGTGTGTGTATTGTGTGCCTTCAAATTGTTTCCTACTTATGGTGACCCCTTAAGGGGTATTCTTGGCAAGATACGTTCAGAGGAGGCTTGCTATTGCCTTCCCTTGAGTCTGAAAGCATGTGATTTGCCCATGGTCACCCAGTGGATTTCCTGGCCGAGCAAACCTTGGTCTCCAGAGTTGTAATCCAATGCTCAAACGACTACATCATGCAAGCAAATCAAATAACAAATCATGTTGGTAATATTGACATATTGCCAATATTTTAAAATCATCCCATAAGCACAGCAAGGATGGGAGTCGTGAAGCTCTCCATATCTCGGTGGATTACAACTCCCATCAGCTACACTGACTAGTGCTGATACAGTCCAACAACATCTGGAGGGCCATTCAAATCCCTCTCCTGGAGTAGAGACATATCCTCACATCCCGGATCTGAAAGTGTGACAATATGTGGCCAGGCAGGCCTCCCTGGAGAAAGTATTCCAAACTTAGGAAGCCACAACCAAAACAGCCCTCCTTCTTATCACCACCTTTTAAGCCTCTCTAGAAAAAGGTACACAGAGGAAAATCTCAGGGTACAGGCAGGCTTATGGTGAGAGTTTTCCTTCCAATATTAAGCTATTTTGAGCCTATAGTATAGGAGGGAGGGAGCATTTGGAGGGAAGATTTAAGTCACTGTTTGGATGCAGTGAAGAACTGAATGGAGATAAATAACTGGTTCAATATAGACAAGATGGAAGTTACGTGAGTCGGTAGGAAAGCTAACATGTGGCTTAGATTACATGATTTGATTTGATTTTTTTTTATCCTGCCTTTTTCCATAAATAGGATCCAAGGTGGAAGAATTCAGAGACATAACTGTGTTAGTCTGGAATATCAGTAGACAAAGGGACCTTGCAGCACCTTTGAAGCTCACTGAGAGAAAGAAATTGTAGCATAAGCTTTTGTAGACTTGAGCCTACTTTCTCATGACTCCATGCTTCTGAGGAATTAGACTGAGTCTACACGAAAGCTTATGCTACAATTCCTTTAGCTCAGTTAGTCTCAAATATGCTACATGATCCCTTTGCCTATTGAAGATCTAAGGTGACTCACATACATTTTAAAACCAAGTCAGAAGGACCATGGAGTTGACCTTGAGTTTTGTTGCAGATCAATGAGGATCAGATGAGAAGGTTCTGATCATTTATCAGGCAGGGCACAATGTGACAGACATGCCGCCCTTTCCAAAAACAGAGGTACCTGGGCTGGTATAAGCAAGGCAAGATCCTGGGTTATCCTGCTCTTACATTTGAAGGAATCAGTGATGAGCAATGCCTGGTTGAAATCTCTCTCCTGTTTGTATGTGTTTTTTTAAAAAAACAGGAAGACAGAACGAATAGGAGAAAAAGAGAGAATGAAAAACAGAGGAAAAAGGGAGAGGAGAGTCTTAAGCCAGTCTTGAGCTATGCCTGGAGGGCAAATGTGCTTTTATGAGCATGAATAATTCATGCATGTTCATCCATTATTAATTAATATTCTGTGAACAAGCCTGGTTTATTCACCCAAACAAAAGCCACCAAATCCTTCCACCTCAGGCACTTTCATCCCCGCACACACCTTGCAGTTCGGAAGGCAGCCTTCAGATGTGTTGGACTACAACTCCCACCACCAGTAGTCTGTGCTGCTCCAGGCATAGTGACTGGAAATGATGGGAAAAGCAGTCCAAGGCATTCAGAGGGGTGTCAGCTACAAAAGGCTGCACTAGATGTAGCTAGGCTGTTTGACTGAGCCAGAAAATACCACTATAATAAATAAGAAGCTGCCGCTACCTCTTTCAATGCTTTCCAGAACTTCTGCACCATGTTAAGGTATAACCTGTGCCAACTTTTTACAGATTAAACCAGGACATGTGTGGCCCAACAAAACATCACAGTGCGGTCAAGAGGACAAAAGTTATCAATGAAGGAGACCAGACAAGCTGGGATAGGCTGCAGCAGTTTAATTTTGCCTATGTCTGTTGGGAAAGGCCTGATTGGGATTCCACCCTGACCTTCCTTTCCCCACTGCTGAGTTAACTGAGTGCAAAGTACTGTATTTTGAACTCAGTTTGCAGCAACTGAAGTAAGCCGAGGACAAAGCGAGGAGAAGAGAAAAACTGGATCATTTTAGAAGAAGCTGAAAAAGTGAGACTGCAGAGGCTTAATTGGACTGGTCTTGCCAAGATGGCACAGTTGGAGGGTATGGCTCAGGTTGTATAGAAGGACTTGCAAAGAACTGCTTCCAGAGGGTTTTGGAAGGGATCCTGTGTAAGGAGATGAGCATAACTTGGCAAGGTTAAGGTCCAAGTAGGAAACAGACCAGAAACATGCAGAACTGTGTTATTCTGAATTAGTGCATCTAGCCTAATGTTGCCTGCACTGACTGGTAGCAAGTCATTGGGGTTTCAGGCATCTCTCTTTCCTAGCCAGTGGTATAGTGGAATCTGGGCTAACAGGATATTTTGATTAGGAAGAATGATGGCAATCATCTTTCCTGTTTTCTTTGCAGTCCTCACAATAGCTGGTATTTCCTGACAATAATATATTGTTATGTGCCATTCTTGTCATATAAGTGTTCTGGAGTGGCTAGCTAAAATAGGATATTAAGATTAGGGATTCTGTTGGTGTACTGCCCACCCCGCTGCACAACAGTCTCCCTGCCTGAGCTAGCCAGGGTGGTCTTGGGGTGGTGTTGGAGTCCCCACGGCTTATATTGCTGGGGCATTTCAACATCTATGCTGAGGCTACACTGTTGGGAGTGGCGCAGGACTTCATGGCCACTATGACAACCATGGGGCTGTCCCAAGTGGTATCTGGCCACTCTCATGCCACTGGGCACACTCTAGACCAGGGGTAGGCAACCTAAGGCCCGGGGGCTGGATGTGGCCCCCCGAGGCCTTTGGACCGGCCCTAGGCCAGTCCTGCCGCCACCGCCGCCCCCCACCATGATGATATTGATTATTGTTGTTATTACTTGTTCTTGGGGTTTTCTTGGCAAAATCTCCACAGGGATTTTGCCATGGCTTTTCTGGGGCTGAGAGAGTGTGCATGCATATTTTTAAAATTTATTTATTAATTAATTTATTTATTTTTGGTGCTTCGGCCCCCCAGTTGTCTGAGGGACAGCAACCCAGCCCCCGGCTCAAAAAGGTTGCCTACCCCTGCTCTAGACATTGTGTTTGGTACAGTGGGGGATGATAGTGATCTGGGAATGGAGGCGCTTTCTACTGTTCCATTGTCATGGTCAGTTCATTTCTTGGTCAGGTTTAGACTTACTGGAACTCAGAACCTCTGAAGGAGTGGGGGACCCATTAAGATGATCCACCCCAGGAGGCTTATGGATCTGGATGGATTCCTGGTGGCTCTTGGGGAGTTTCCTGCTGCCTTGGCAGGTGGTCCTGTTGAAGCCCTGGTTGACCTCTGGAATGGAGAAATGAACAGAGCAGTTGACACAATCGCTCCTAAGCATCCCGTCTCACGGCGTCGAGCTAAACCAGCCCCTTGGTTTTCTAAGGAGCTGGCAGCAATGGAGTAAACAAGATGGAGACTAAAGCGACAGTGGCAGAAAACTAAGAGTGAATCTGACTGAAAGCAGGCTAAAATCTACCTGAAGACATATGGTGATGCAATAGGGGCAGCAAAAAAAGGGGGGGCTTTTTTGACTAAAACTATTGGGGATGCACAGAATCATTCAGCTGGTCAGGGAACTATTACAATCTGGTCCCGAGGAGAATTTAAGCCACTCAACAGCTCGCTATGAAGAAGTTGCCCACCATTTTGTGGATAAAACCACTCAGATTCTCTCTGACTTAGATGCCAGAATTGATACAGTTTCGGTGGATGTAACCTTGGCTCCTGCTTGTCCAGTACTGATGGATACTTTTCAATTAGTGCAACCTGAGGATGTGGACAGGATCCTTAGAGAGGTGAGAGCCACCATGTATACTAGACCCTTGCCCTTCCTGGCTTATTAAAAAGGCCAGAGGAGGACTGGCGGAGTGGGTGAGGAAAGTGATTAATGCCTCTTTACAGCAAGGCAGGGTCCCAACACACCTAAAAGACCTCTTTTGAAAAAAAAACTTCCCTGGATCCTATTGTACTAGATAATTATAGGCCAGTCTCCATCCTTCCATTTTTGGGCAAGGTGCTGGAGCATGTGGTGGCCTCTCAACTCCAGGGGTTCCTGGATGAGATGGATTATCTAGATCCATGTCAATCTGGTTTCAGACCTGGCTATGGGATAGAAACCACTTTGGTCACCTTGGTGGATGACCTACACAGGGAACTGGACAGGGGGAGTATGTCCTTGTTGGTTCTACTGGAGCTCTCAGTGGCTTTCATTACCATCGACCATGGTATCCTTCTGAGTCACCTCTCTGGGATGGGGCATGGAGGTATTGTTCTACATAGGCTCCGTTCTTTTTTGGAGGGGCATTCTCAAAAGGTGGTGCTGGGGATTCCTGTTTGACTCCTTGGCCACTGGCCTGTGGAGTCCCTCAGGGCTCACTCCTGGCCCCTATGCTTTTTAACATCTACATGAAACCACTGGGAGAGGTTTCCAGAGTTTCCAGAGTTTTAGAGTAAAGTGTCACCTGTACATTGATGATATCCAGTTCTACCACTCCTTTCCACCCAATTCCAAGGAAGCCATTTCTGTCCTAAACTGGTGTCTGGCTACTGTAATGAACTGGATGAGGGCAAACAAATTGAAGCTTAATCCAGGCAAGACAGAGGTGCTCCTGGTCAGCTGAAAGACAGATCCAGGAATAGGGACTCATAGTTTGGGGGTACTTCTGGATTCAGCGTTGAGCCTGGAAGCCCAGGTATCAGCGGTGACCAGGACCAGCTGCACCTGTTCCTGGAGAAGATCTGGCCATGGTAGTACATGCCTTGGTTACATCGCATCTGGATTACTGTAATGCACTCTACATGGGGCTGCCTTTGAAAAGTGCTCAGAAACTTCAGCTGGTCTAAAGAGCTGCAGTGAGGCTGTTAACTGGCGCTGGCTACAGGGAGCACACAACTCCCTTGTTGCAACAGTCCATTTCTGGAGACAATTCAAAGTGCTGGTTTTGACCTATAAAGTCCTATACAGCTTGGGTGCAGGCTATTTGAAGGATCGTATCTTCCTGTACAAGCCCCCCAGAGTACTGAGATCATCGGGAAAGGCCCTTCTCTCTGTCCCACCACCCTTTCAGGCACGTTTGGTGGAAACAAGATAGAGGGCTTTCTTAGGGTTGCCATAATTGCTATGTATTTTTAATTGTTGTTAGCCGCCCCGATTGTGCACAGAGGGGCGGAGTATAAATAAAAAATAATTATTATTATTATTATTATTATTATTATTATTATTATTATCTTCCACAAAACCAGGACAAAAGGTAGGACAAAATGTAGGGCAAATGTAGGACATTCAAGAAAGTCGGGCTGGGACATTTTTTAAACCTTCCAATCTGGGATGGTTCCGTTTTTCTGGGACGTATGGCAACTCCAGGCCTTCTCAGTGGCTGCTCTCAAGCTTTGGAACATCCTCCCTAGGGAGGCCAGGATGACTCCATCCCTTCCAGCGGCAGGTAAAGACGTTCTTGTGTGGACAGGCCATTGAAAATAGATAAGGTCTGGGAATGTTGTGCTATACTTTAAGGTTTGTATTGTAACATTCGATTTTAACTCGTAACTGTTTTAACTTTTAAAATGGTTTAATTTTTAAATTTTATATTTATACATTTTAATCTTGTACTGTTTTTAAACTGTGTTGTTTTAAATTTGCTGCTTGCCGCCTTGAGTTCCTATATTGGGAGAAAGGTGGGATATAAGAAAATAACATAATAAAATAATAATAATCCTTTAGGTTTAGAGAAGACTTGCTTCTAGTGAGGGTCAAAATGGATATAATGTTGATGGGGGTTAACACGGGTCTCTGGAATTTGGGTCCTTCCCCCCACATTTTCCTACCTGCACTTCAAACTTCCCAGCTGTAGCTGAAAATGTCAGGGATTGAAACTTTAGCACTTTCTAAGTTTAATTATTTTTTAATGATTTTTATTTAGTTTATCTTAGGAAAAATAAGAACACAAAAGGAAAGTGTAGGCTACAATATTAGTTAATTAATGAATAATTAATGAATTATTACTTAAAATGAGTAGTAGTGTAAGTTGTTGAATGAATCAATATCAGTTAGTTAGAGAGATAATAATTATTACTTAATTAACTACTACCTAACTATTTAAGTTAGTTATTGGTCCCATTTGGAAGTTATACCACTTCTCTGCATTTTGGCAGAGGTTTCCTCATATCCGCAAGGTGTCCTGTTGGAAATAATTTTGTTTTGTTTGCTTTGTGGATTAAAACATCACAGACACAGCAGAAAGGGTATTGCTATCAGATTTAGAAATTGGTTTCTTCTCCCAACCACCCCCCGATTCCCCTCCCCTGCACTCCATCTCCCTGTGCAACTATTTAAATTTCATATTAGGCATATTTTTATCCTTAGAATCCATCAAGGGTAACTCAAGGAACACCTGGTTTAACAGCATCATAACAACATTTCAGTTTAATGGCACTGCTATCAGGGAGACTTATGCCCAATGCATCCACATACCTACTTAAACGGCAACATTTTGCAAAATTTGAATACTCTGCAATTTCCCTCTGAATTACTTCTCTCGATCCTTGTTTTGCAATTTGCACCACAGTGTTCAGTAGAGGACTGGGACTGATCAGAATGGGAAGCAGCAGGTCTAACTGAAGCTTCAAATATGAAGCACTGAGAGCTGAACAATATTATTTTCTCCACAGTTATAGGAGAAAAGGGTCCATTCTTCTAGGTTCGGAGCACAGCCAAATGACATTTCTGTTAGGTTTCATCAAGTATATTTAACTTAGTAAAGTGGAGCCTCCACATTCACTGGGATTAGGGGCACAGGACCCCCATCAAAGTGGAAAAAACACAAATAAAAAAAATCACTATTTTCTTTTTACCTCTCTGGGAGTCTCTAGGTCCTCCAGGGCAATATTATAGTCAACATCCAGTGAAAGGTGACCATAAAATTGCAATGCCACAAGAGTCAATGCTGCAAATATGGAGGGTTAACTGTAGCTGGTGTAGAATATTGGCCTTATTTTTTTTTTTTAAGGGAACTACTTCTTTCTAGAAGAAAATTCTCAATTTCAATGCCGAACTACAGTTCCCAAGATTTTTAGAGGTGGGAGGGGAACCCCATGCTAACTGATACTAATGTAAAACCCTTATTCATTTGGAGAGTAGACAGGCTCTTACATTTCACTTCCATTAATGTTTACTCAAAACAATATCCCTCTGAGTTTGATTGGGTTTACTCCCAAGTAAATATTCTAATAGATTTGCAGCTGTTTGAGTCCCAGACACAAATTTCTGTGGTGACTTTGGAAAGAGCACTAGTATCATAAAATCATAGAGTTGGAAGAGACCACAAAGGCCATCCAGTCCAACCCCCGGCCATGCAGGAACTCAAAATCAAACCATCCCCGACAGATGGCCATCCAGCCTCTGTTTAAAGACCTTCCAAGAAGGAGACTACGCTAGTCTCTGAGGGAGTGTGTTTCACTGTTGAAGAGCCCTTACTGTCAGGAGGTTCCTCTTAATGTTGAGGTGAATCCTGTACCTTGCATCCATTTTTCTGGGTTCTGTTCTCTGGAGCAGCAGAAAACAAGCTCACTCACTCCTCAATATGACATCCCTCCAAATACTTAAACAGGGCTATCATATTCCCTCTTAACCATCTCTTCTCCAGGCTAAATATACCCACTTCCCTAGGTTGTTCCTCATAGGGCATGGTTTCCAGGCCCTTCACCATTTCAGTTGCCCTCCTTTGGACACACTCCAGTTTTTCAACATCCTTTTTGAACTGTGGTGCCCAGAACTGGACACAGTATTCCAGGTGAGGCCTGACCAAAGCAGAATAGAGTGGCACTATTAATTCCCTTGATCTAGATCAGGGGTCGGCAACTTTTTAGGGGTGGGAGCGGTCCCCCTGTCCCCCGATGCCCCCCCGGCCACGGCGGTGTGTGCCATTTTGGATGGCACCCCGTGCTCGCACACAACATGCACACCATGGCGGGCGCCATTTTGGAAGGTCGAACAGTGCTCGCCGTGGTGTGCTTGCGTACATGCGCACGGGGCGCCATTTTGGAAGGCGCCCCACGCTCGCGCATGCATGCACATGGCAGTGGGCGGCATTTTGGAAGGCCAAACGTTTGCTGTTCCAAAATGGCGCCCACCGTAGTGTGCATGTGTGCGCGAGCGCAGGCACCATTTGGGGGGGAAATGGCACCTCGTGTTGTGCATGGCACAGCAGCGGTGGTGGCGGCAGCAGCAAGACAGGCCACAGACCAGTTCCAAGGCCTCTGAGGGCCGGGGTCAGCCCACGGGCCGTAGGTTGCCGACCCCTGATCTAGATACTATATTTCTATTGATGCAGCCTAAAATCGCATTGGCCTTTTAAGCTGCCAATATCTCCAGTCAGTGAGGACAATGAATGAGCTAAAACACTGCAAAACTTCTGAAACTCTAACTTAACAGTTGATGAAGCAGGATTAGAGAAGGAAAGAATATTCAGAAATGTTTTTTTTAAAAACACTTGTTTCTCAAGTGTCTGAAAAACCTAATGAGGACAATGCTGGACTGATGAGAATTTTAACAGTTCAGAATTTATTCTATGCAAGGTTTGTACTTTTTCTGTATAGAAAACATCATTTTGTGAGCAGGAAGCAGCATTGTATTACACTAGGCAACCATACATGCTACATGTGTGTGACCACTTTAAAATGGTGGATTGGAGCTCGAATTTAGAAATAATACCTGTTTGGACTAAAATCCCAGAATCTTCAACTGGGGGCCTCTGGATATTGCAGTAGACAAAAGTAACATTCAAGAGCTCTGGAGGCCAGTGTCTTGTGATTTCTCCCAAAGGAAACCATACGACGTCTAGTGTAAGGCAAAGCAAAACATCCTCAAAAGACTGATCACCAAAATAATCACAGCATGAACCTATCAGCCTTCAAAGCCCACCCAGCTGAAAGCTTTGGTAAAATGAAATGACCAATGACACACCAGACTAAAAACATTGCTGAGCTCCTACATTATGGATTTGTAGTGTAAGAGGACTGCATATGGACTATACTATGCCTTCTCCTCACCTTCTAAACCACTTTTTAACTACAGGACACACACACACACACACACACACACACATTTAATGAACTGGTAGAGAGCGGGGATCAGAAAAGTGTCTTGCTATGACCTATAGTCAGAAACCGAACAATAGCATCATCCACCAAGGCCTCCAGAGGATCATTGTAAATCTCAGCAGATGATGCCATTGTTTTGCATCTGTCTACAGGGACATAGCCAGACACTTCTCTGATGCCCTTGATCTCCACGGGTCACAAAAAGACCATGGGGAAGGAGCTGGAGCAGCTAAAATATGAGCTTGGGGGGGGGGGGGGGAAGGAGTTTAGTCAGTGCACAAGGCTAGCAAAGAATTATGACCTCTGCAACAACCAGAAGAGTGACCTCTCATGGCATACCTTGGACTTATGCCATTGTAATTCACATGATGCCAGCTTCATGAGCATAGTTCAGTTGTGAGGGCACTCAGGCTGGCTTGTAAAAGAAATGGAGTCAGCAGCCTCCAATGTCACCCTGATTTCCTAGCACTGAGCCAGGGCAGTTAAAATGGACTCAAGTTGCATTATTTCTGGCAGTCTGTAAAGGCCCTAAGTTCCATACCTTGGATAGTTTCTTTTAAAGTTGAGAGCTAAACCCAAAGTGGATTCACTGGCCCAATGATATGGGAACAACTAGCCAGCACTGATTGCAGGCAGATGGGGACACAAAGAAAAGAACTTCAGAGGCACTCCACTGTTAAAAAAACATAACCATCAATAAAGTTACCCTGCCTTCCTAGTTGTGTTTCTTCCCCAGCATTAAGAAATAATAGAAGTAAGGAGGGTAGCAGAAAGCAGTGCTGCTTTGATAAATCCCAGGAGGATCCAGTGCCATTTGGTGACATTTGTGCAGCAAATTGAAATTTCAGGTTTCTCCTAATGAATTTGTAATCAGTAGCTGCATCCCTTCTGGCATCCAGGGGTAACTTATCACCCAGACAGGAGCAATCTGGACTTTCACAACCATATTGAGCTTCTGTATGGCATTCTTGAATGTTATATATTAATTCCTGATCAATACCAAAACTCACAGCTTTTCCCTTCTTCCTATCCCGCCTTCCACCCTGCTACCGGTTCCTTTGCTAAATGCATTGTCTTAACATTGCTTCCAGTTCTCCAAGTTTGTGAAGCATTGGCCTTCCGTTGCAGTGTTTCTGTCATTTCTATATGGCAAAGACCAAGGGCCCAGGGTTAGAGTTAGGGTTAAGGAATCATGGGAACTGTATTTTATTGTGGCACCAGAGCTCTCTGACAGAGAAGGCTCAATGTCTCAGAGGGGGGAAAAACAATTCCCATGATTCCCTAGCACTAACCCTAACCCTAAAAGTGGACTCAATTTGCACTATTTCTGGCAGTCTGCAACCCCCCAAAGTAACAGTACTATTGCCATGGCTGCATCCTAAGTATTCTTGGAGGTGGTAGTCTGGGGAGATGGAGTATAGGGGTTTGAGCATTGGACTACAACTCTGGAGATCAGGGTTCATTTCCCCGCTCAATCTTGAGCAAGTCACACATTCTCAGCCTCAGAGGATGGCAATGGCAAACCCCCTTTGAAGAAACATGCCAAGAAACCCCTATGATAGGTTTGCCCTTGGGTCACCGTAAGTCAAAAATGACTTGGAGGCACACAACAGCAATGGAGGCACTAAAGCTCTTTGGCTGCAAATTCTAAATTTCCCCCCTCCCAAAAACTGTAAATCCTAGGATTCCATAGGATAGAACCGTGGCAGTTAAGGTGTAATAACAGTGCCATAATTCTGTAGTATGAACAGGCCCTGGGAACTACCCATAGATGGGAATCCTATGAATTGCATCTCCCAGTGCAGGATGTCAGCCCATGTAACAGCTACACATCCTATGAATCGCATTGGCCTTTTTAGCTGCCACACCACACTGTTGACTCATGTTCAACTTGTGGTTTACTAGGACTCCTAGATCCCTTTCACATGTAGTCATGGAAGTGACTTGAGTTGAACATAAATCCAAGTCAATTAAGTCTAGTCTACATAATTGCTTTCAGCTAAACAGGGAACAAGGAAGAAAGGGGGGACTGGGGGCGTAAAAAGACTTTGTAAAAAGAAGCTTCACTGTTAGAGGTTTTGTTAATTGAGGTTTGTCAATGAACATCTGTCATTAAACCATAATAAAAAATTACTAAGCAGGGATCATTAAAAAAAACTATTCATGTTGAACCTTTCTATTATATTTCAGGTCATAATTGTTATTATCAGAAAGTGCCAATTAGTCAATAATAGGGTCAAAATTCTCTGAAAATGCTTAATCTGCCTTTCCTTAAGAGCCTATACTTTCCTTGCAGCATGGCTTGACTGTACTTTGTTTGACCTTCAGGTCACCCTCTGAACTTTCCCTTCTGCACCCAGTCCATTTCCAGGCCTAGTTTAAAGATCTGGGGTATGGGTGTTTGTTTTTGCTTTTTCCCTTTAAAAAAAAATACTTTCAGAGTACTCCTTACAGCTTGGGATCTACTACAAAGACCTCCAGCCTGCCTGTTCACTTTGCAGACTGCCAGAAATAGTGCAAATTGAGTCCACTTTAAGGGTTAGGGTTAGGGTTAGGGAATCATGGGAACTGTATTTTATTGTGGCACCAGAGCTCTCTAACAGAGAAGGCTCAATGTCTCAGAAAAAAAACAATTCCCATGATTCCCTAGCACTAACCCTAACCCTTAAAGTGGACTCAATTTGCACTATTTCTGGCAGTCTGCAAAGGCCCTAAGAAACTCATCGGAAGGCTTTCTCTAGACTTTAAAATCATCCAAAGTATATTGGGGAATTATTAGTGAAAGGGCCTTGGCATAAGGGGTGTCACTAGGGGGTGCAAGGGGGTGCGGACTGCACCAGGTGATACCCTAAGGTGGAGGTGACACCACTGCTCCCCAAACATCTGACTTTTGGCAGAAATGGGCTGTAGCGTTCACCTGCATCCCTTTAAAACACTGGACCACAGTGGAAGAGATGAGGTGAGTAAGGTGAGGCTCAGCAGGAGGAGAAAGGAGAGGCCCCAGGTCTTAAAAAATTAAATTAACTTTTTTTAAAAAAGTGTAAAGATATTTTTTTAAAAAATCAAATTCTTTTAAATTTTCTTATGAAACTTCCCATTCTTTTAATTTTTTCTTTAAAAATAGTGATGGCTTCTCACTCATGGAACCTTCTTCCCAAGATCCTCACCTGATATTATTATTATTGATAGTCTTTTAGCTAAAGAGCGGGGTATAAATAAATAAATAATAATAATAATAATAATAACAACAACATTTTCTTATATCCTGCCTTTCCCAATATAGGGACTCAAGGCAGCAAACAGCAGGTTTAAAACAATACAATTTAAAAACAATACAACATTAAAATGTATAAATATAAAATTTACAAAAACAATTAAACCATTTAAAAAGTTAAAATAGTTCTGAGTTAACCAAAAAAAAAAAACTTTTTTATTTTCTTGGTTCCCTTAATCCAGTTGGATCTGTTTTGTCTTGGGTGGGGTTCTTGTTGTCATTGTCATTGTCTGAATTTAACTGTTTTTATCTATTTTTGTGTATTTGTAACCATATATTTATTGTTGTTCTTACATATAATATTACACAATCTTTACATTCCTTACAGACACAGTAGACTTAATGCACAATGCAAACATCAAACATTTAATCATTTACATTAAAATGACTTCCTCTCCTCTATCCCATGAATGACTTTGCTAATATAAAAGACTTCCTAACCTATCCTATATAAATAATACATACTATTACTATTTTCCCTTTTATCATTATGTGATTTATATTATTATTTTGATTTCTCCCTATTTCCAATAAATCTGTTACCATCTTCTTTTCTTCTTCTCTTATTCATTTATATTTGTAATTTCATCAAGGAGATATATATGTATATATTTACACTTGTCTTTATTACATTTGCATTTCTAAGACAACGTTTAAAAATATGAAAAGTTGGGTATATTCTATAACCTGATTTCCTATGGCTTGTATTTTTGTGCATTTTTACTGTACACATTTTACAGCTGTATCAGTGTGTAGCTGTAGTTTTGTGTGTAGTTTCTAGTTTTGTGCATCAGTGCGAGGCTGTAGTTTTGTGGTAGTTTTGTGTGTAGTTTTATGTGTTGTTTTGTGTATCAGTGTGTGGCCAGCCTGAGTATCATTTCCATAGATAAATACCTATCTAAAAACAAGGAGGCACATGCCTTGTTTCAGAAATACAGCCCTTACTTGTATGCAAATAGATGCAAATTCAATCAATAGCTTATCCAACTAAAACTCATGCGATCAATCAAAATTTCTTTAATCAAGTTGCAGTTCTCATAGATAATAGAGAGACAGCCAGATATCAGTGAAGTACACTTATCTCTTTTCTTCACACTCTGCCGGAGAAGTTCTTCTCTGTTTATTGCACTGATGCAATCGGTGATGGCTGAATAACTCTCTTACACACACATACATCCATATTGTGGAAACATCTTCATTAGGACAACTAAAAAGGCACAAAGATCTATGCTTAGGCTGGTCTAATAAAGGTAATGATATGAATTTGGGGATTTGTTGTACGGTCAACATGGCAATCTTCACATTCTCTTTCAATCTCATGTTCACAGAGACACACATTCACACTAGGGATAAGATCTCAGAGCCTGGCCCTGAGTCTTCGCTTTTCATGGGTCGTCTCCAGGCAGAAGACAAGGGTGCAAATTCTCCAGTTTTTGTGGGATCAGCTCCAGGCAAGAAGAGGAAAGGACTGAGTGCAGATCTCCAGCTCAGCTATTAAACCAATAGTCTGCTTCAGTTTGCAGTGTTTCATTGATTCATTACTGCAACAGACTCTCCAGGTGGGCTATGTATTTAGTTAGTTAGCTTCTGCCTTCCCTACCAGGTGTTGTGGTGTCAGGGCTCACCCTCCGTTCTGCTCTGAATCCACCTTTTGGAAAGTAGGCTGGGTTAAATGCTCTTTATCGCATCTCCCTAACTAATAAGGTTATCGCATGGCACTTGCAGGAACGGGAACGGGATGGCATGGAACGGTGCGAGAATGCAAATTACCCCGTAGGAGAATGCCGCCGATGCCGCCGGGAGTCCCCAAGCCATTTCCCAGCCGTTCCTGGCAGCCGAATGGCTGCCAGGAACGGCTGGGGAATGGCTTGGGGACTCCCGGCGGCATCGGCGGCATTCTCCTGTGTGGTAACTTGCATCCTCGTCCTGTTCTGTGCCGTTCTTTCCATTCCCGTTCCTGCAAGTACCGTGCGATAACCTTATAAGTGAAAAAGAATAATCCTCTCATTTCACCTCAAGATTTCTGTCTTAATTCCAAACAGGAACATATGTTCCTTGTGTCTGTACCTATGTACGTCTGCGTGTGTTTGAATGTCACATTACCACCCCAAACAGCTTTAATAAAGCTGTTAAGATGGATCTTTTCCGGCGAGCCTTTCCTGAGTAGACAACCGGCTGCCAAAAAAGTTATGCCTGACCCTGATTTCTATTACAGTTATTTTAATTTATTTGTCATTTGTTGTTTAACTGTCACTTGCAATTATGTTTTAAAGCAGGGGTAGGCAACCTTTCCCTTTTAAGGGCTGAGGGACTTCAGCTCCCAGAAGCCTCAGCCATGTTGGCCAATAGTCCCATGTTGGCCAATAGCTCCTGGGATTCTGGGAGCTGAAGTCCCTCGGCCCTTAAAGGGGAAAGGTTGCCTACTCCTGTTTTAAACTATGATTGTTTAATTGTATTTTGGGGGGGTGAGCTATTGGGAGACAGGATTGTATGTTTCATTGTGTAAGCCACCCCGGTTGTGTTATACAGAGAGGCAGGATACAAATAATAATAATAACAATAATAACAATTATTATTATTATTATTATTATTATTATTATTATTATTATTATTATTATTATTATTATTATTATTATTATTCTGTGATCAATTACAACAGGGGCCACCTCTAGGTCTCCGATTTGGTCAGAAACCTTAGGGCCTCGGTTGATCCTGAACTGACAACCCTAATTCACACATGCAGACCAGATTTCCTACAACCCCAACCCACCTTGCCAAGCTTTTCCATTTACTTCACTTAAAGTAAAGAATCCCACCCACTCCCCATCACCTTTTTGCAAAGAAAAGTATAAATCAGTAACGATTAAATCTACCTGCTCCTCGGTATGATGAGGTTTTTAAAATGTGCACACTTTTCTCTAATGGAGAAAGAGAAGACGCCTGTCCGTCTTGCAAAAGCGGTGAGATGCTCCTAGGTGTTGTATCATTAGCTCCAGAGGTGGTGGGAGTGATTGTAAAGGGATTTGGATCATTCTTTGTTTTTTGCTCTGCCTGCTTCATTTGTGTGTTTAATTGTTTTCCTTTCTTCTTCCTGCCTTGACTTGTTTGATCTTCTGGTAACAGCTGTTAGAGGCTCCGAAGATACCTGTCAGAGAGTAATTGCTAGTGTATGGTTAATTAGTTGAGCTAATCAGCGATGTTTAATCGGTGTGGGAAAATAAACACAGAGTAACCTGGCCCTCTGAGTGGCTGAGCTAAGGCAAAACTGCCAGCAAAGAGGTCAGCCAAAGACAATTCCCAGGACCTAGGGCTCCTTTGATGGCCCAAAGAGGGGGAAAAAAAAGGGGGGGGGGAATGCAATCCATCTATCCCAGCTGAATCCATCAATCCATCAGTACTCAGCTGGAAACAGAAAGGTCTGGATCTTCAGAGAACCTATTATGACCCCATGCACATGAGTCTATTTAGCAAGGCACAAGATGTGAGGTGCATAGAACAGCAATACCTCCATCCAGACTAGAATTTAACATCCAGATTTTTATTAAGTTGGATACAGACTTATCATGTATATGCCTTCAAGTCACCAGTTGACTTATCAGCATGTGTTTTATAGACTATAGCAAAGGCTTTGACTGCATAGATCATGAAAAGTTATAGAATGCTCTTAAAGATATGGGAGTGCCAGCACATCTGATAGTCCTGATGAGGAATCTGTACTCGGGACAAGAGGCTACTGTCGGAACAAAATACGAAGAAACAGAATGGTTCCCAGTTGGCAAAGGGGTCAGACAAGGCTGTATCCTTTCACCCTATCTGTTCAACTTGTATGCAGAACATATTATAAGGAAAGCAGGCTTGGACACAGAAGAAGGAGGAGTGAAAATTGGAGGAAGGAACAGCAACAAACTAAGATACATGGATGACACCATACTACTAGCGAAAAAAGGCATGGACTTGGAACAATTACAAAGGAATGTCAAAGAAAGTGCAAAGACAGGCTTAATGCTGGACATAAAGAAAACAAAAATAATGAAATGAATGACCTATATACATTCAACCTAGATAATGAGGAAATTGAAATAATAAAAGATTTCCCATACCTGGGATCAAACATCGATTAGGAAGGAGGCCAGTGAAGAAATCAAAATAGGGACAAGGAATGGGAGGTGCAGCCATGAAAGAACTAAAAAAGATTCTAAAGAGCAAAGCTATACAACTGAGCACTAAAGTTAGAATCCTACAAGCCACTATATTCTCCATCACCATGTAAGGATGCAAGAGCTGGACAATGAAAAAAGCAGATAAAAATATATATTCATTGGAGATGTGGGGCTGGAGAAGAGTGCTGAGGATCCCGTGGATGGCCAAAAAGACAAACAAGTGGGTCTTTGATCTGATCAAGCCTGAACTCTCTCTGCAAGCCAGGATGATCAAATTGAGGCTGTCATACTTTGGCTACATCATGAGAAGGCATGAATCATTAGAAAAGTATTTTCTAATTATTCATTTTTTTCCCTCAATTTAGTGTTCTTGGATTCCAGGGAGAGTTCAGCCTTGATTTGCTCTAAAGTTACTCAATTTGTTTGTTGTTTCAGCTGTCCATGATATCTTCAGCACTTTTCTCCAACATCACATCTCAGATGAGTTGATTTTCTTTCTTTACTGTTCAGCTCTCACATCCATAGATGGTGATTGAGAAAACATGGCTTGGACGATCCTAACTTTGGTGTTTAGTGCCATAGCTTTGCACTTTATGGTGTTATCTAGTCCTTTCATAGCTGCCCTTCCCATTCCTAGTCTTCTTCTACTTCTTGACTGTATTCTCCATTCTGAACAATGTTTGATCCAAGGTATGGGAAAGCATTTATTTCGATTCCTCATTATCTAGGATGAATTCATGTAGATCTTCTGCGATCATCGTTTTTGTTTTCTTAATGTTCAACATTAAGCCTACATGAGTACTTTCTTTGACTTTAAGTCCTTTTTGTTTACTTGTGCACTAACATGTTGTATGGGGATAGCGGCATTATTTGAAGTGTGATACAAAGTAGCCACTGCTTGCTATCTCACTACAGGTCACCTCTCAAGCACTGCATAACACTGCATATAGGCAGTCCAAAAATGAGGTGCAAATCACAAGTCTACCCCACAGTGGAACAATTTTTCCATAGGGAAGAAAGCATAAAGGTAAAGAAATCTATCTACCCTCATAAGCACTTTGCAAAGCTTCCGTATCCTCAGCATCACCACCAATAAAGGGGCGGGGTATTTTATTATTATTATTATTATTAAAAAGTAGAAATAAACTATAGGACAAGCTCAGCATGTATTTAGAGGAGGCATTCCATCAAGCAGAAAAACACATCTGCTTATCATAGCACATGCTCTTCCTCAATGGCATGCTTTATTTTGTGATAGCTCATTGGTTAGGCTTAACTTGCAAGTCTGATTGGTGAGGTATGTCTCTTCCTTTGCTGGAGCGGAGATATCTCAACCAAGGAAACATACATTCCCCTTAATGTCTAGCTTGACCTTTCATTGAAAGGAACTCTTCACATGTTCAAAGGCACCAAAAATATGTCAACCAAGGAAACAGACATTCCTCTTAATGTCTAGCTTGACCTTTCATTGAAAGGAACTCTTCACATGTTCAAAGGCACCAAAAATGTAACTGACCGATTTTTTTGATTTTTTTTTCATAAACAAAAAAAGTGGATACCCCAAGAATGGATTCTTAAGGTAGCGGCAAGAGAAATGAGTTTACAACAGTTTCTTCCTCCTTTCAATGGCACAAGCAAGTCACTGCCAATGTGAGATTAATTGCAGTGACAAAATTGCAGTGGCATGGACATCTGTCAACCTAGCTGGAGCTGAAGCTCTGAAGCCATATTGAACATGACGGAGAATGTCATAGGAGAGAAGATGTTGCTGGAGATGAGGAAGTAAGTGCCATTTTTCTCCTTATCTTGTCCAGGAATGGGAGATCAGAAGGTAGACTGTAGCGGGTAAAACTGCTCAATATGGCGACACAAGCAGATGTCTTTCTCTACTCTTCTTTTTTCAAAGCCAAATTTAAAATCAATGTGTCATGCACACGTTAAATTCAGTTTCTGGATTACAATATTTTATTATAAAAATATTATTATTGTTGTTGTTGTTGTTGTTGTTATTATTATTATTATTATTATTATTTACTTATTTATTTATTTATTTATTTATTTATTTATTAAATAAATAAAATATTGTAATCCAGAAACTGAATTTAATGTGTGCATGATGCATTGATTTTAAATTTGGCTTTGAAAAAAGAATATATATATATTCTCATCTTTCATGCAGAAAGCTTAGGATCTCACAGTCAAAGTAATGCCAGATTATCCTCACAACAGTCCTGTGAGGTAGGTCATGCTGCAGGATCACGATGTACCAGGGACTATATTTCATTTAAAATTTGTGTGAATTATTTCCAAGCGATTTGGTACAAATTACAAAGGGAGGGTTTCAAGGAAAATTGTCACTCAAATCACATACGGTATTTATTTAACATATTTACATCCTTATCTTTTAAATAATACTGTAAAATATTTTCTTAAAAAACTTAATGAAACATGACACAATTGCAGATCTTGGAATTGTTAGTTTGTTTTCCCAAAAAAAGTTAATTAGTTGTAGTGACTGCATGGACATAAATGGTCAATAAGTAGTTAGTTTGCCATTATAAGCACTTTTTAAAAGTGACTCCTTAGTTGTTCATTTCTCAAAAGTGACTATAATTTTTGCTTTTGGTTACTGTCTGAAAATGTGAATGTTGTGAAGCTGTTGGCCTGTAGTGCTTTCCAGGCAACTTTGACTTATGATGACCTGATGATAGGGTTTCTTGGCAAGACATGTTCAAAGGAGGTTTGTCGTCCTCCGGAAATAGCGTATAACACCCGTTGTTCTCTGGAAATCTCCCTTCCATGTACAGACCAGACCTGACCCTGCTTAGCTTTAAAGATCAGATAGGATTGAGGCTTCAGGTCCTGCTATCCACTTCATTGCCATCTCAATGGAGCACAGGACATCAGAATAAGGCACAGCATAAGCCAGTATTTGAAACACATATTTTTCTTCCTCGACTATAACTATAAAAGTAGTTTTTTAAACAGAGGCTGGATGGCCATCTGTCGTGAATGCTTTGATGGTGTATTCCAGCATGGCAGAATAGAGATGTAAAGAATATTCACCTATTTTCTTACCAAAAGGCAAAAACAAAAAAGAGAAAATGGATGTTTCAAGAATCAGGATTCTCCAATCATAAAATATAAAATATATATATATAGAGAGAGAGATGTATACAGGAATAGCTTCTACTCATATACATGTTTATGTCGGCATGAAAATATTCCTGTAGAACACAGTATGCTGCCATCTGTCAAATAAATCTGACATAATAAATATGTTGTTTTAGTTAACCAGCATTGAAGAGAAATCAGTAGAGTAAAAAGAAATCAAGAGAGGATTTCCTTTTAAAACAAACACACACATACCAGTACATGCTCAGGATGGGCAGAAATTAAAGTAATCCATCAAGACTTCTCAAAATGTCGACATCACTTGGAATAATATTTTGTTGTCAGCTATTGATTGCATCCTGCTGAACCAAACTGCAAACAATGAATCCTGGCATTCTTAAAATGAGAAGCAGCACAGGAATCTAGTGTTTGCGTTGCGCACCTGGCAAAAATCCAAAGAAATTTAAAGTTTGGACTTAAACCCAAAGTGTCACAGATTCTTTGGTGCCTTCATCTGCAGTTCCTAGATATACCATGCCAATGGAAACATTTGCTTTTTAGCCTGCCCCACTTCTGAAAGTTGTTCTCATAATGGAATTGTGATTTCTTTTTACAAACATTGTGTGTGTGGAAGGACAGTTCTTCAACCAATATTTCCTTTTTTATCCTTTCGTTTAACAGTATTATGTAAAAGATAAAGATGTAAATATGTTAAATAAATACCATATGTGATTTCATCCTTTCATTTTCACTAAATAGTAGGTCAGGGGTCGGCAAGATTTACATACCTGGGGCTGGTTGCTGATCCCCAGATCTTCCGCCGGGCCGGGCGGGGGGGGGGGGGATGGCGGCGCACGCGCATGCGCAGTACTTTTGGAGTACTGCGTATGCGCAAGCGAGCCGCGGCTGCCATTTTGTTTTCCAAAATGGTGGCCATGACTCGTTTGCACATGCACAGTACTCGGCACATGTGCAAACGAGTCACGGCTGCCATTTTGTTTTTCAAAATGGCGGCCGCAGCTTGTTTGCGCATGTTCAGGAGTACTGAGCATGCGCAAATGAGTCGTGGACACCATTTTGGAAAACAAAATGGCAGCCACGATATGCGCGGTGGCGGTGTGGTGGCAGCACATGTGGTGGCAGCGGGGGTTGGTGGGGCCCAGTCGGCAGGCCACGGTGGGCCGGGTGCGGCCCATGGGCCGTAGGTTGCCGACCCCAGTAGTAGGGCATTCCTTCTAAGCAGCATTGTTTGAGTTCTGGGGTTTGTGGTTTCAGCATTAGTGGGATAATGAGTGCATCTACGCTGTAGAAATAATGTAGTTTGACACCAGTTTAACTCCCATCTAACAGAATATTAGGATTTGCAGTTTTCTGGGGCACCAGTACTCTTTAGGAGAGAAGGCTAAAAACAGATCCCAGGATTCCATAGAATGGAGCTACAGCACTTAAAATGATGTCAAACTGCATTTATTTCTACAGTGTAGATGCTCCCAACGAATCTGCTCTGGGCTTTAATCCAAATCGTGGCTGCCATTTTGTTTTCCAAAGGAGCCACTGAAAGTTTTAAACCAGATCCCAAATTAGGCTCAATGCCTTGTTCTTGGATAGTTCTTCTAAAGTTCACACTAAAAGCCAAAGCAGATTCACCATCCACACAAAACAGTGGCACCAGTCACAAATCCGCACCAATAGCAATAGCAATAGCAGCTTCATTTATATATGGCTTCATACTGCACCAAGCACTCCCTAAACCAGGGGTAGGCAACCTTTCCCCTTTAAGGGCCGAGGGACTTCAGCTCCCAGAATCCCAGGAGCTATTGGCCAACATGGGACTATTAGCCATCATGGCTGAGGCTTCTGGGAGGTGAAGTCCCTCGGCCCTTAAAGGGGAAAGGTTGCCTACCCCTGCCCTAAACGGTTTACGGTGTGGAAGTTATGAGCTAAACGCTGCCACTTTCCTTGCCGGGTCGGGGCCCATAGCAACCGCACATTGTGGCCCCAATCCAGTAGTTTGCCACTCTAAAAAGAGCTGGAAAATGCCACTCCTTTTTAGAGTGGCAAAAAGCCACCCTTGCTGTCATGGCGGCAGCTTTTTGGCACTCCTTTGGCACAGTGTGTATGAATGCTGCGCCAAGGGAACACCCTGATGCCAGGGTTGGGTGAGTTGCATGATGGCGGCATCGGGGCAGAGTCAGGGGAGCCAGTGTGCGGTCACCACACCCCCATTCCACCCCCAGGCCAGCCCTTTTGGCAGGTCTGTACAGCCTCCTAATTGTTCCCACAAGCTAGGTATTCATTTTAGTGATCTCAGAAGGATACAAGGCTGAGTCGACCCTGAGCCCCTGGGATTGAACTCACAACCTTGTGGTTTGTGAGTGAGTGGTTGTAGCACCGGCATTTAACCACTGCACCACCAGCCACCATTCATGGGCAGCTGCAGGCAGGTGATAATGAATCTACCCAAGCTAAGCAAAGAAGCCTTTATCAGGAGCACTGAAGAAGATTATGCATTAATCAAAATTGTTAAGGCTGGGAGTAAGAGAATCAATATAAAAGTAATAAACTTATAAAATCCAGAGGATAAAAACCATAATGGAGGCAGACTGCTTAACCATTTGGTTGAATGTTCCTATATATTTAGAAAGCATTTATATGAAACATTTATCCATTGTGCACAGGGACAGCATATAGCGATTGCTCTGCTACTCTTAATTTTCAACAGTTTTTTAAAAAAAATATCTGTCATTTTAGAACTATTTTTTAAAGAAAAGCTTTAGTTTGTTTTTGGTTATGTATTTAATATTTTAAATGTTTTAACCCACTGTATATTGCCTCAAGAACCCTAGGTAGTTGAGAGGTGATAAATAAATGCCACACATTAATAAATAAATGAGCTCAGTAGATGTCCTTGGGCATTGTATTGTGTGAAGAGGGTACCATAGCAAGAAAGACCCTGCTCCTCACATACATGAACTATACTTCATAAATAGGAAGTATACAGAGAGCAGAATTCCATAAATTAGTAAAAATGGATGGGGATCATTATATCAAAGGACATATTCCCCTAAGGAATACTATGACTGCTTTTTAAAGGACTTTTAGCACTTGGAAAACTTTATTTGGTTGGACTAGACATCACGTAGGTTGTTAAAAGCAGTGTGTCCCAAAGATGCTAACATATCTGGGAAAATTTGTTATTTTCCATTTAAAGCACAGCTTGGAAGATATAATTTCCTAGCAGAGAAATGTGTAGTCATTTGTTAGACTTTGCTAGTTTTGTTTTTAATTTTGAATGACTTGCTCTGAGCAACTGTGCTTGATGTATCACATTTAGTGACCTAACCAGGGGCTGCCTTCACTTATACCACTGTGACATGCTCCTTGTACCATCAGATAAAATTACTTCTAGGTTTAAAATTTTGGCCTTGAAACCTCAGAGCCTAGGATTTTCCCCAGCTACCAACCCTACTTCTCATATTTTTGAGTAAATTAAGGAATACACATGGGGTGGGGTTAGGATCATTAAATATAAAGCCTAACATTACACATTTGCTCCAGTGAATCCAAAGTATATATTTTTTGTATCCCAGGGAAGGTGGGACTAGAAAGAGACACTTCTTAACAGAACTTGGAATGGATATATATATATATATATATAGGTTGAGTCCCCCTTATCCAGAATTCCAAAATCCAGAATATTCGAAAATCCAAAATTGACCACATGGGGGGCTGAAAGAGTAACATTCTTATGGCAATAGCAAATACATTTCTATACCACTTATCACTGCATTTAAGTACTCCCCGAGTGGTTTACAATGTGTAAGCTAATTGCCCCCAACAAACTGGGTACTCATTTTAGCAACCTACAGAAGAATGCAAGGCTGAACCTACCCTGGAGCTGTTAGCAAATATGAAAATAAAATTTTTGGACACATGTGGAGTTTCCTCTATGACCCTGAACTGACCTCTGTGGGATGTCAGCCATAACCCTCTAGATGGCAGGTCAGGTAGACATCAGGAGAGCCTGCCCAAACAACTGGAAAATTCCCTACCAAACAGGTTTGGGAGTTGCTAAAGGGAAAAGACCATTATCCCAAAAGTCAACATAAACAATTCTTGAGTCTTACACCTGATGGGGCCTCTTGAGTCTTACACCTGATGGAGCAGTGATCAGATTTAACTGCACCCTTTTTCTCTAGCCTCCCTTCCTTGATTGTGTCAAGATCCAAGTACATTGTTTAGATCATCCTCACATCTTGGCTTAACAAAGCCCAGGCAATCAGCGCCTTTGTCCAGGCTTCAGCCAAGCCATCAAGTCTATACCTAGGAGCAAGATATTGCCCATATAAACCCCTAGATTTGTAGACTCCATGTGCTATCTTTAGAGTGCATCTTGACTCCACGTCAGTCTGTGCTATGATCATAGCTCCCTCGGCCATACCTTCCCCCATTTTTGTAGTCGTGTATCATCATTACCATCATCCACATCCACAGCGGATCCTGGAGAAGCCTTCAGAAGTGAGTATCTCCCGTAGTGTGGCCCATCTCAGTCTATTCCCGCTTTCACTCCTTTACTTCTAAGTGTGCAGTGTGAGTGCATGTGTTATATTTGTGTGCATGTGGGTTTCCCCTTTAATATATATTTAGACCTTAATTGAAGAAGCCTGTCTCAGCATCGTGCATTGTGGGATCTCTTAGTCATCTGGTATACATATCAGTACTCTGGTCACGCGGGGTGTTGTTAGGGCCCCACACTTGCATATTTGAGTTAATTATAAAGTCCCCTAATTAGATCTTTCCTAACAGAGCCCTGCGTCGGATCAAACTCACAACCTTGTAGCTGTGAGTGGCTGAAGTATTGGCATTTAACCACTGTGCTACCAGGGCTCCCATTCTTGTCTTCTGATGGCTCAGAGTACACAAACTTAGTTTCATGTAAAAGTTATTTAAAATGTTGTGTATAAAATTATTTTCACGCTATGTGTATAAGGTATATATGAAATATAAATGAATTTTGTGTTTAGAATTGTGCATATGCATATGTTATTATGTATATGCAAATATTCCAAAATCTAAAAAACTCCAAAAACCAAAACACTTCTGGTTGCAACCATTTCAGATAAGGGAGACTATGTGTGTGTGTGTGTGCGTGTTTTGTGTGTGTGTTTGTGTGTGTATACTACAGCTCTACAACATGCAAGCTGGGAGGGATTTTGAGAGCTGTAGTAAAAAAAAAAAAGTAATTTTCCTAAACTCTGCATCCAGAGTACTCCGAGTTGTGTGACCTCCACTGAGGACACATGAACCTGGCATGTCCTTGCCTCAACTTCATTGCAGAATTACTTGCCTTTTCAGAAGAGCTGACTGGAAGAACAAGGGACACAGCACCTTTGCACGAGCTTCTAATTATTTAATGAATTTCTCTCTCGTGGCCCATCAGGACTTCTCCAAGTCACATTCATGCTCTCTCAGCATGCCATTTGGAAAAGAATGTTTGGGGTCCAGTTTTTTTAAAAAAAGATATAAAAAGGTTATTTTCATTTTTTGATTGCCAAATAATTCCTTCTTCTTGGAGGGTAGGGAGACTTGCTGGTGGTGGGGAAGAGGCTCTAGATACAACCTTCTCTTAGAAATTCAACCTCAAGACAATCACAGTGACAACAAAGCTCTCCCCCAGACAAATAAAATCAATAGAAGCCCTGCAGAACAGAGGCTCTGAGATGTAATTAGCCATCACACAATCCTGACCCAAACATCGCTGTGGATTAATGGGATGCAGCTTCCAGTATCCCTTAGCTACATCTGAACCCCTCTGACCCTCATTTTCTCCCCTCCTGTCTTTGAATCGATGGTGATCCCAGCACTGTAAAGACGCCAGAGTCCTGCACACAATGTTATTCACCTCACGATGAAAGGATTCTCCTCTGAGGCTGCCCATTCCAGGGAGCTGAATTAGTTATCCGCCCATGAACAAAGCCCTAGGCCTGATGCTGAAGCACTGGACCAAAAATGATGTCCATACCAGATGTCTGATGCATTTATTTTTCAGTCTAGGGGGGCACACCTGCATTTCGGTCATCTGAGAAGATCGATTAATGAATTCAAGGATTTGCAATGGAAAGGCTCTCAACAGTTACACCAGGTTAAAGGAAGAATCCAGAAAGGAAGGAATCAAGAAGGAAGAATCAGGAGAAGAGAGAGATGCATAGAAACTGACTGGGAGGAAGAAATGTTACTTGCCTGATTTCCTTCTTTAGTACCCAAGGTAAAGGTAAAGGTATTCCCCATTGACAAGGTTGTCAAGTCCTGTTCAACCATAAGAGTCGGTGCTCATCTCCGTTCCTAAGCCAAAGAGCCAGTGTTGTCAGAGACAACTCTGTGATCATGTGGCCAGCAGGATTTCACAGAACCCTGTTTACCTTCCCACTAAAGTGGTACCTATTTATCTACTTGCATTTGCATGCTTTCAAACTGCTAGGTTGGCAGAAGCTGGGACTAGTGATGGGAACTCATCCCAGCATGTTTAGTACCCACACTTGGAAAGAAAAACATTGGCCATGACTCTATATTTACTTCTCTACACTCAAGTTGTCCAAGAATGTGCAGCTCCCCTGAAATTGTTAGATTTATGGAAGCCTGCTTGTGAATTTGCCCATTGCACAATGGCCAGAAAAACAGGATGCATAAGAACAGCCATATTAGATCAGACCAAAGACCTATCTAATCTCGTATTCTGTCTGCACAATATCTAACAAAATGTTGTTGTTGTTGTGTGCCTCCAAGATAAATCCCATTGATTCAATTATTATACAGTCAGCCCTCCATATCCACGGATTTTTTATCCACAGATTCAAGCATCCAGAGCTTGAAAATATTCAAAAAAAAGTATAAATTCCAAATAGCAAGCCTTGATTTTACCATTTTGTATAATGGTCACCATTTTACAATGCCATTGCATTTAATGGGACTTGAGCATCCATGAATTTTGGTATTCACGGAGAGTCCTGGAACAAAATCCCAGCAGATAACAAGGGCCCACTGTACTCTATGTTTTTAATTTTACTGTTCTTTTAATGTTGTGAGCCACTCAGTTCTGAGCAAAGAGAGGGATACGAATAAATATGATATATACTCTTGTTGTTGTGCGCCTCCAAGTTGTTTCTGATTTATGGCAACCATAAGGGGAGCCTATCATGATGTTTTCTTGGCAAGATCTGTTCAGAGGGAGTTTGCTTTGGCCCTCCTCTGATGCTGAGAGAGTGTGAGTTTCCCAGTGAGTTTCCATGTCCAAGCCAGGATTCAAACCCTGGCCTCCAGATTCCTAGTCCAACACTCAAGCCACTACACCATGCTGGCTCTTACCAAACCAAATACCCCAGTTATAAAAAACATAAGCAGGACATGAGTGCATCTGCGCTCTCCACTTCACATTCCTTTGACACACAAAGGAATACAGCCTCTGATACTAGAGAAGATATATAGCCATCCTGACTAGCAACTGCCGATGGTGACATCTTCCTTGGATTTATCTGATTCTCTTGTAAAGCCATCCAGTTTGTCAGCCCTCTTGTGGCAGTGAATTCCACAGTTTAATTACACACCATGCACTTAAGAAGGATTTGACTTTAACGGTCCTGAATCCCTCATCATTCAGCTTCAGTTGATGACACCATGAGTTATAATACCGATGGGTGTAAAAAGGTTTCACCATAGCCAGAGTTAATTATAAGATGTGATGGGTGAGGAGCACCAATTCCTCTGGTTAGAGATGTCAAATTAAAGTCTAGAAGCAACAGATATTAAACCAGGGGTGGGCAATGGCTGGGGGTCAGGGGGTACATAGGCTCTCCCAGAGACTTTGGAGGACTACATTCTCCATATACCCCCCCTTCAATGTCAAAACCTCCAGCTTCATTTCATTTTTGAGGGGGAAGGACTCCCCTTGACCTAACATGGCCTTGCACATTGTTTGACACATAGTCCTCTAAAGAAAATTGCACTTTTGAGTTTTCACACTCATTTCGCAGTTTTGATCCAGCAGAATAGGTGTTCCTTTCCAGCTTCCACAACATGAAAGCTGCTTATGAAAATCTCTCAGGCCTTGTCCTCACCTAGGCATGGAGAATATATTGTCTCCATTCATTCTGAGTAAGAATTTTCCAACACTCAAAATTCTCCAAAGGTGGGACAGAAAGACCATGGGATTTTAAAAAAATTCTGAATGTGGAATGAATGAAACTAATGAATTCATCCTTCCTGGGTTTGAGGCCCTCTATATCCATATGTATTTGTGGTATTAAATTAGGGTTGCTGCTGCTTCCCAGTCTCACCAGTGATACCAATATGACAGAGAAGTAGAATATATTCTCCTCCATACAGGTCCTAGGAGGATGAGTCTATATTGAATGCCATTTTCTGCTTGAAAATTTTATCAAAAATGGTGTGTTTCTGGATGGAAATATTCTGGGGGTTTAAAAAGGAACCTGAGTGCAAGAGAATGTAAACAAATTTTTCTCATCCTTATTAAGACCTTGGAAATGTTAAGTTTTGGAACAGCACCTCCCAAGCCATTTTGTTCACTTTTCCAAGCTCTATCCTTGTTTCTAGCCATGGAAATATCCATGAATGGCCTCTCTGCAACAGATATTGGTCAGCTTGACCTTGTGAATGGATTCCACTATTGCTCCTGAGCAGATCTCATGAGGCTTGTATGAGTCACATTGAGACATAGGGCCAAAACACGCTGCAGAAATAATCCAGTTCGACACCACTTTAACTGCCAGGGCTTAATGCAATGGAATTTTGGGAACTGTAGTGTTGTGAGACATTTAGCCTTCTCTATCAGAGAGCTCTGGTGCCACAGCAAAGTACAGTTCCCAGAATTCCCTTGCATTGGTCCATAGCAGTTGAAGAGGTGTCAAACTGGATTATTTCTGCAGTGCGGATGCAGCCTTAGATGACGCAAAGGCCCTGTCTGTGGTTTTATACATATCCTCCAACATTTCACAGATGAAAATCTGGACAAGCAACATCAGATCACAGTCAAGATAACAAAACATATTAATAAGAAAAAAACATGCAAACTAGGAGAGGCTGCAGCAGTTTGCTTTTGCCTTTGCCTGAGTCCATTGAGAAGGGTGAGATTCCACTTACCCCTCTCTTCTTCCCCTCATCCTGTTGAACTAAATGCAAAGTATTTTTGCACTTTGAACACAGTTTTCAGGAACTGAAGTAAGGTGAGGACAAAAGGGGAAAGTGGGAGGAAGAGAAAGAAAATGGAACATTTTTTAAAGCCTCTGAAAAAGTGCGAAGACAGCAGATTAATTGGAACTGTTTCTAACACGTTGGGATGGCTGCAGAGTATGTTTACATCTGCAAAGTTTTCATTCACACATGCCAGTTTTTCCTTGAAGCCTGTGAAATCAAATGATGGATGCAAGAGTGTAGCTATGCAGGTGCAGCAAAATGAGAGCATTCATTCCAAGTAAAATTACTCCTCCCAAAAAACTCACCCCACTAAATTTTCCTTCACTCCCCAGTTTTATAGCATTGCAGTAACTTAAAACTTCAGCTGAGCATTTAGAAACAGAGTTTAGGCATCCAAAGAAAAAGGGCAGGCAAAATTACCAACAGAACAAGAGCCACAGTAAGAGTTAAAAGTGTGAACAATTCTGTGTTTCATAGTCTGCAGTGTTAGAAAATTTCATAGGGGACAGAACTTTCATTTGGAAGGGCATGTCCTCATTTTGACATAGTGGTTTGGCTGTGACTCTGGAGAACAGGGTTCGATTCCTGCTCAGCCATGAAGCCCACTGGGTGACCTTCAGCAAGTCACAATCTCTCAGCCTCAGGGGAAGGCAATGGCAAACCTCTTCTGAACAAATTTTGCCAAGAAAACCCCATGATAGGTTTGCCTTAGGGTTGCAATGACTTGAAGGCACAAAACAAGAGTATATATCATATCATATAACATATCATATGTATTTGTATCCCTCTCTTTTCCCAGAACTGGGACTTAGAGTGGCTCACAACATTAAAAGAACAGTACAATTAAAAACATAAAGTACAGTGGGCCCTTGTTATCCACTGGGATTTGGTTCCTGGAGTCTACATGAATACCAAAATTCATGGATGCTCAAGTCCCATTAAATGCAATGGCATTGTAAAATGGTGTCCATTATACAAAATGGTAAAATCAAGGTTTGCTCTTTGGAATTTATACTTTTTAAAAAATACTTTCAAGCAGTAGATGCTTGAATCCGTGGATTAAAAAAAACCTAGGAGGATGCGGGGAACACAGGGTGTGTGAACCGCACTAGGTGACACCCTAAGGCAGGGGTAGGCAACCTTTCCCCTTTAAGGGCCGAGGGACTTCAGCTCCCAGAATCCCAGGAGCTATTGGCCAACATGGGACTATTGACCAACATGGCTGAGGCTTCTGGGAGCTGAAGTCCCTCGGCCCTTAAAGGGGAAAGGTTGCCTACCCCTGACCTAAGGGCTGTGTGACACCATTTCTCTTCAAACACCTACCTTTTGGCAGAAACAGGCTGTGACATTCATCTGCTTCCCTTTAAAATGCTTTAAGATATGGTGGGAGTGGGGTGAAGTTTAGTCAGAGGAGAAAGGAGCAGCCCCAGAATTTTTTAAAATTAAAATTTCAAAATTCAAAAATTAAAATTTAAAAAAATAAATTTTGATTATTTTTTTAAACAATTATTGTTTTTAAATTTTCTTTAAAACCATCACATTTTAACCAAGTATTTGTAAATACATTTAGGTTGTCCTTATGATGTTGTAATTTGAAGGTATAATTTTAATTTCGCTAGTTGTTTATGTCACAGCTATTAGCATTACATCCAGTGGTATATGGGAATTATGATTTATGAATAACACTAGTGCAGAAAAGCAATACTAAGGATTCTTTAAGGCGTGAAATGTATGGAGGAGGTCAATGGGGTGGGAGTGACACCGTGAGTTACCGCACCGGGTGCAACCAACCCTAGAGATGCCACTGACACAACAATAACAAGCCTCATTTTGCCTCCATGGGGATGCCTATGCAAAAGCAACCTCAATTCTTCTTTGCTTGTGGTTCTGTCTGATACAAAAGAAGCATCCTCAAAGTGGATATTTTCTTCCAAGACCTTGAAAAGAAGAGAAATGACTAATAATAAGACCTTCCCTCTGCATCTTATGCTGCCCAACTTAACCAATAATGGAAATATCTCCCTTTTGTTGCAAGAACCCCTACTGCCTTGAAGTGCGGCATATTTTGTGGCTGTCCAGCAATTAATTCAAAAAAGTAGTTCCAAATCAGTTAGAGAATTTGTAGGCCAACAGAATGGCCAGACAAACATAAAGGTCCTGGAAATGTCAACCCATTCATAATTAGGGGAAGATCAGCCACTTGGGTTTAGGGGAAGCCTTCCCGAATTAAAGCAAACCTGCACCCTCCAGTGGAGAAGGCTGGGAATGCTCTATATTCAAGCCTTTCCTTGTTCTTGATGTCTCAGGGCATATTTGCATTTTATTAGGTCCAGTGTCAGATAATTACAGTGCTATTCACCGGGATTTGGTTCCAGGATCCCTGATGGATACCAAAATCCATGGATGCTCGAGTCCCATTAAATACAATGGCATAACAAAATGGTGTCTCTTATATAAAATGACAAAATCAAGGTTTGCTTTTTGGAATATACACTTGTCGTCGCCCCCCCCCCCCCCATTCGCTGGGGTCAGGGGCATAGGACCCCAGTGAATGTGGAAAAACTGCAAATAACAAAAATACTAGGTTTTTACCTGAGAGAACACCTCTCTAGGAATCTCTAGGTCCTCCAGTGCAACTCTGTGGTCACCATCAGCCAGACATTGACCACAGAATTGCACTGGAGGAGCTACAAATGCCTAGTGGAGTGTCCTCTCTAGGAATCTCTAGGTCCTTCAGTGTGACTTTTGGTTAAAGTTGACCACAGAGTTGCGCTGGAGGACCTAGAAATTCCTATAGGTAATATATTAATAAAATTCATGAATAATCAAATCCACAAAAGTCAAAGCTGCAAATGTGGAGGGACGAGTGTGTGTGTGTGTGTGTGTGTGTGTATATATATATATATATATATATATATTATATGAGCATATTAAAATAACATTTTACCTTACAAACCAACAAGTTAATCACATCCTATCTCAAACATGTTCTCAGCTATTAACTAATCCCACACACACACACACACATATATATATATATATATATATATATATACACACACACACACACACAATATTTCCTCTATTTATTTATTTTTACCCCTTCCTTGCTCCCTGACACCCATCCCAGGAACAGTGTTTTCTTTATAATTTCTTTTTTCTTCCCAAGTGGAAAATCATTTTAACTGTTTCCTTCACAATTTCATACCCCTTCTCCTCCTCAACAAACTCAGTAATTATTTTCCAATTACTAAACCAAATTTCTTCTTTCAATTGACCAAAATAAACCCTCCTTTTTTCCCATTATAAAATCAACCATCATATATTCTGATACATAGGACGTTATCACACGGGGGAAATCTGTTGGTTAATCCACACAAATCCCAAACAAAAACTGAATTTATGCCTCACAATTTCACATGATGTCGAACAGAAACTGGTCAGAAACTGGACAGAAACTGGTATTATCTGAGATCTTTTTAATTTCGGGAGTTTAGAGGAAATGCATTTGCGAAATTACAGTAATTTCGCATTTACTGTAATGTGAAAAGCAAATACGCACGGACAATTCTCTTTTAAAACCTGGAGGAGGGCCAAGAGGAGGAGGAGGAGGGTCCTCCAGGAAGGGAGAGTCCCAGGCTCCTGCCATGCAGGGAAGGCAAGGCAAGGCAAGGCAAGAAGAGAGAAGTTTGGGACAGAGGAAAAGTTTGGCATTTGGGATGGAGGGAAAAGGAGGGGAAAGAAGGCTTCCCTCGCAGCAGCTGTGGGTGGATGTGGGTGCAAGTGTGGGGTGTGCTTGTGGAGCAACTTGGAGCTCCATCTCAGCATGAAGTTCTGCCCTGCAGGTCCTACAAAGGGGAAAGGCTTATGGGGGGGGGGCATGGGAGCTACCTCCAGTTTCCCCCTCTCCTGGGCATCATCCAAGGCTCTGGCTCTCCCCAGGGAACACCCAGCCCTCCCTTCCTTCCTTCCTTCCTTCCCTTTCCTCCTCCTCCTCCTTCCCTGCCAGCTCTGCCTGTGATCCTGTCCTCCTTGCCCATCTCCCCAGCAGCTGACAGCCTCCAATGCCAGGAAAGAAGAGAGAGAAAAGGGAGGCTGAGCCATCTCAATCCCTCCCTTGCCTCAGCTTGCCTTGCCTTGCTTTGCCTTTCCAGCCTCCTCTTCCTCCTCCTCCTCTGCTCTCTTGAGAGGTCCTAACCCCAATGGAAGGGGTTTAGGACCTGTGCAGGAGGACATGACCCCAAATGGAGGACAGTCTGACATTTCCTCCTGGGAAATGCAGGACCTGCCCTGGAAAAAGGAGGAGTCTGGTCACAAAACACTCCCATTTCCAGTACATGTATGGGTTCTTTTCACTTGTGTATGAAAGTTAAAAACGTCTTTTTTCACTTTTAACTTAATTCCGTTATTATTGTAATTACGTGTGAAAAGCTTTTGCACAATTAAGCTCTTTTTTCGCTTTCTTTTCGGGATGCTTCATTTCCACTTTATTATCTCTTTAACAACAAAACTGGCCCACGTGTGATAATGTCCATAGTGTTTCCATCTATTACAGTTCTGCTTTTCTTTATCCTTCCATATGCAATTACTGCATGGGCTGCTAGAATTAATTGTTTGATTAAATACTCCTCCTTCTTCTGTAATCCTATATTCCTAACATTACCAGTTATCTTTTCTGGAATATGTGTGTGTGTGTGCGTGTGTGTGTATATATATATATATATATATATATATTCTAGCTGTGGATGCTTGAATCCGTGAATATGGAAGGCCAGCTGTATTTCTCATATATAGAAAAAAGAGAAGTAAACAAGCTGCATAGAAAATTCAAGAATGCAAGGTATATCCCTAAGACTCTCCTTAAACTTTAAGGGTTAATAGATGCCATACATGTCAGAAACAGTTCTATGAAACTTTGACATTTGCATGTGTATTGTTACAATGTGTGTGTCAGACTTTTAATGTACACAACAAACCTGGGCTAATAATGTATTCCCTATGGAGTTAAGGTCAGGCAAAGAGTCCCAGTGACCTGGAAAAAGGGAACTGTGAAGCCTTGAGAAGAAAGGAATGAGTAGGAACATCTGGAAAATAGAATGTGTTCATTCAAAGCTAATGGCCATGCTGGATATGAATGATGGGACCTGTAATTCCACACATTTGGTGCATGCTGGATTCAAGAAGACTGCTCCAGAGACTCAGCCAAACTTTGAGAGTTTTGTTCCAAAAACATCTCCTTCCTTTGGAAGCTCTCCCAGAATGATTTATTTAAAGCATACATTTGTTGAAAAATAACAGTTGCATGCTCTCCAATGATCCCAGTTTAGTAGGGACAGTCCCAATAATCCTTTGTCATCCCACTTTTTCAGCTGCTTTAAAAATGTCCCAATTTCTCTCTCTTCCCTTCCCTCTTTGTCCCCAGCTTCCTTCAGTTTCTGCAAACCAAATTCAAAGTGCAGAGGTAGTTTGCACTCAATTAACTCATCTGGAAGGGGAGGAAAGGAGGGGGCAGAATCTTGCATTTCCCGGTAGGCTCTGGCAAAAACAAACTGCTGCAATCGTGCCTAGCTTTATGTATTCTTCCTTTTTAATAACTTTTGTCATAGTAATTACACACTGATGTTGCTTGGCCACAAGTGTCCTGATTTTCAACTGTGAAATGTTAGATGCTCTGTAGTCGGGGGAGGGAAAGCAGATAGATGTGCAAGTGGGAAAATGAGGGGAATTTAGGCACATGCTGCACATATGTGTTCATTAATAACTTGAAGATACCATGGAATGAATGAAATAGAAATTGTATAAAGGAACAAGGAACTCAGTTTCCACATTTAAAGCAAATTGTACAAACCGCATTACAATAAGTCTTCTTTTTGGCTCTAACCACCTCATCCTCTCCATCTCCTTCTCCTTCTCCTCTTCCTCTTGTGGATGACAGAAGATTAAGCAAAACTACCGCTGCCAAATCATGCCAGTTGGAGGGTACAGTGAACATCTTCTCTGTCCCTAGCACACCCTTATCACATACCTCAGCAAACATCTAGCTATTACCGTTTTTTCCGGCGTATAAGACGACCCACGTATAAGACGACCCCCCATTTTTCCAGTCAAAATATAGAGTTTTAGCACCTCTATCCTCATTATCCTTATATCCGGCGTATAAGACGACCCCCCCACTTTAGCCACAGATTTTGCAGGTAAAAAAGTAGTCTTATACGCAGGAAAATAAGGTACTTTAGAAAGGTGAGAAGACTTCTGCTTGGTCAGACCCTAGGCCTGTCTGATTCGACATCCTGTTTCCTATAGTGGCCAAGCAAATGCCACTGGGAAACCTACAAGGAGAACTGGAGCACTATGCCTTCCTTCCACTCTTCTTCCCCAGCATCTGTCTCATGCAGGCATTTTAAAGATGCAGAGATGGATAGGGGAAAGGTACCTTACAAGCATCCAGGTCTCTTCATTTTGTCATTTCACTATGTAAACCCTCCACTTTAATGCCTCTTGATCTGTTTCTTTACATAGTCTGGACATCAGATTATCCCAGTGCATTTTGCTCATTCTCTTAGGATACTGCAAAAATTTAGGTCAATCTCTACTTCAGTTATGGTCTATTCTTCCCTTCACATCTTAGCCAATGCTAGCATACTTGGCCTACCTAGGAATACTTTAGAATCCTTGTATATCTCTCTATCCTTTGCCATTATTGTGATGTCAATCATGCTCTTTTATATTAACCATTTTTTACATAAACCCTCCTCCATGCACTTAGGGAAACTGGAAACAAATCAAGATTGTATCCATAGAGAATGATTTCCTACCTGTCCCATTCCAGGGAAGCAGGTTCCAATAGCAGAGACTTTCACAGTCCAGAGTCAATACCAGCAAAGCCACGCAGAGCCAGCAGACACAAGGATAGTCCAAAGTCAGTGTCCAAGAACAGGGCCTAGTAAAAATAAACAAGCTTGAATTCTGTTGTCAGTTCCAATAACTACAACAGGCCCTTTGAATCAATTTATCCACATGTTGACTCATCATTCAACAATATATTCAATGAGCCTTCTCTAGCTGGGATTGCCAATAAAATTCAGGCACAAAATTCTGTTGGAGAGTCAGATAGATCAAATGGGAGGAGGATCCAAAATCAAAGTCCTGTTGGGTGAGACTCTGCTACTGGAACCTGCTTCCCTGGAATGGGGCAGATAGGAAATCACTCCCTATGGATACAACCTTGATTTATTTCCAGTTTCCCTCAGTGCATGGAGGACAGTTTATGTAAAAAGGGTCAACATAAAAAAGCATTATTGACATCACAATAACAAACCAAAATGTAACACAGAACTGCCAGGTGGCAGGGATATTCCAAGAGACAAAGGCAAGCAGTTTAAGGTCGGAAACCAACAGATTACTTACAAAAAATGTCATGGGATACAAGGAACAGCTGACAAGATCTAGACTTTGGAAGCAACTTGAGAAAGCCAACTTTGAGGCTACTATGTCTTGGTTGTCAGAGCTGCAACCTGAGCTCAGACATAGATTAAGCATTAAGGCCAAACACTCCTTCAGCTCTTCCACTCTTATGCCTTTGCTCAGTATCACTCCTATGGAATGGTAAGGGATTCACATTTATCATCTGATTCTGGGGTCATTCTACCTTCATCCAAACATCCAGTTTCCTGATTCACCAAGAATACTGGGTTTGCAGAGGAAGTCATCTCTGCAGCATGCTCAGGTGGTTCAGACTTCTTCCTTCTGATGGGAATGTGACCATTGAAAACAACAGCCCTTTGCAGGAATTGGGGAGAGAAAGAAATGCTGGAAATCAACAGTATTTTTCAGCTGAGACATCTTACCATATTTTCCAGTGTAGCTAACACATTTTCAGCAGCAGGAAGTGAAATCTGTAACATAGCAACTGGTTAGATTTTAATCAACAATATATCTTCCCCACCCATGCAGAATTAATGTTGAATATTCTGAATCCCTGTTCCACAAATACCAGTTTATAAATACTACATCTGCCTGAACTGAGAGGGCTTTCTTACACTGACATAACCAAGCATAGATTTCTTTTACTGAAAACTGAAACTTTGTGATATTTTAAGCCTAACTCATGTAGTTTCACTGTATCCCACCCAGTACAAGACCCAGAAGTGTACAGTTAAAAGATTATCAATTCAGTGATGCACTGCAACAATTGGGGAACACATATATGCAAGTGAGTGGCTACATTCTATAATGGCAAACATGGTTTGTCAGACTAATCTTTGGGCTTTCCTTTTCCCTTCCCTTTCCCCTTCATTTGTGAGATAAAGGGATCAGATCATGCTGAGGAAGCTTCTAATATGTGGCAAATCTTACTTTCCCACTGTTCATAAACTATGCTTTGTGCAAATGATAGTTTGCCCTCAAACCAGAGTCCTAAAGCACAAGTGAGGGAAGAGATGAAGGGATACACATGTTATTGTTGTTGTTGTTGTTGTGTGCCTTCAAGTCATTTCCAATTTATGGTGACCCTAAGGCAAACTATCATGAGCTCATCCTTGTTACAATAGCCTATGGTTTGTCTTTATGTCTGAATGTCATGAATGATACTTACTTTCAAAACCTATGATGCCATGGGACTGCATACATGAAAACACATTCACCAATGACAGTGATGGTGTAAAACCACTTGGATAAATTTGAGAAAGCTGTACACTGTGGAAGTGCATAGAAAACCAGGCAAATTTTGAATCAACAAATCAGGGATCTGTCCCTGATTTGCTGATTCAAAATTTGCCGGGTTTTCTATGCACTTCCACAGTGTATCGCTTTCTCAAATTTGTCCAAGTGGTTTAACTGGCCAGTAAACCTGTTCCATGGCCCAGAAAAATGAACCAGTTAACAAATTTCTTCCTCTGGGTTTTGTGTAAAAGTATCACCAATATATATATTAATTTCATTTAGTTTGCTATAGGAATCCCAGTTATAGCAAGATCAGTTTCCTCATATTAAAAATATGCCTCATATTAAAAACAAGCTATGAAATAACTAAACAAACCCCAAAGGCAAAATCGTTCAGCAAGCCACTAAGGATTTGGAAGAACTCCTTTTGATCAAATGACCTTTTACCAGCAATTAATCCTAAAGTAAATAAAAGGCACACAGATTTAGTTAGAGCCAAGAGCAAACTGATCAGAGAGCGCACAGAGCTTTTTCTACATGGATCGGGCAACGTTACCCATTTGTGACCTTTAAAACGGTTCTTAAGCAGATCTTGCCTGTCGCTCCAAATTGTACGGTCAGCTGGTGATGTGGCCACATGTCCACAAGGATCCAAATAAAGACCATCAAAAGTAACAGAGTCCTCTTAACAAGAATAGCTCATCTTCATCTTTCAGAGACCTGAAAGGACCAGTTATGACCATTGCAAGCCGTATTTCCAACCCTAATGAGAAATGACCCAGATAATTTTTACTTATGGATCAAGTTTTGCTGGACCAAACTACACCATTACCTTTCATGAGAGCTTGGCAAGTTGAGGTTGTTGGTTTTTGCTAGGTGATTCTGGGAGTTTAGTATGAGCACAAAGTTAAGCCTGCTGGAATTTTGTAAGTTCTTTGGCACTGTTTTCCTTTGCTTCATCCTTTGTTACATGCCTCTAAATTTTGCCCTCAGCTTATCCACGGGTCATATAAAAATCCATAATTTTGGCCCAAAAAGTTGCCCTCGATTTATACATGATGTCTACTTAATAGGGTACCAAAGCTTTACGACAGAGAAGGCTAAATATCTCACAAAACTACAAATCCCAGAATTCCACAGCTTTGGGCCATGGCAGTTTATGTAGTGTCAAATTGTATTGTTTCTACAGTGCAGATATAGCCTGAATACAAAACTACTTTTGCATCAATTAAAGTAAGCTGATGACAAAGGGGGAAGGTGGGAGGAGGAGAGAAAAACAGGGACATTTTAAAAGGTGGTTTTTGCTTTCTTGAATGATACTTTTGTGGTGGTCCAGCCTGGCTGTAAGTCTAGCAGTGGTCTCACACATTCTTAACCTCTTCATGTAGGCCTATGACCCAAAACATTGATGAATTCTGGATCATCTTAAATTCTGACTGGTACTTTCATCAAAGGGATTTCATTGTACCCACAAAGATATAAAGCTTTCATCTGAAGCTAGGATTCTTAAAACTAAAATTCTTGGGTGGAAACGTTCATGAAGGCTAGTCAAGAGAGACTCCCCCATTGGCTTGGGCTAGCTGGCAGAATAATTTCTTGCCTTGATGTTGTTAGCAAAGTTCAAGACCAAGGGGCAAGTGAGGGTATATTTTGCTACTTAACCTGTGTCCCTCACTCCATAATGCTCTTGTTGACCCCGGTTATAGTTTTAGGAAAGAAATTAATTAGCACAAGCCAGCATGGACTGTGGAAAATTTCAAAAATGTGTTTCATAACCTTGGGGGGTGGGGGGAATGAAGATCTATTCATCAGATTTTCTCCTGGGCCAGTCCTTTGCAAACAAGATTAATTTACTCCAAAGCCATTTGTCTTTGCTAGGACCCCGTGAAAGGGAAAGCGAGGCTTAATTAGCATTTTAAAGTGGGCAGCCTTGAAGTTAATGATATTCAATAACGAAAAATTGTTTTAACCTTATTTGCACTTTTCAATTTACTTATTACAGGCCATCTGTTAAAAATTTAAGCAAGTGCTGGAGGGAGCAAAACTCTCTCGGATTGTCAAATGAACTCTTGACTAGATAGGCAGAAAAGGTGGGTGGATGCAGGAATCAAAGAGACATGCCGCCTTAAATGAGCAGTTGGTAGTATTCCTCTACTTTAGTTTTCTGGCAAATGCAACAGAAGGTGAGAGCTTAATAACAGTTTTATTATCACACTTGTGATCAACACAATCATTTTCATGGACTTCAGAAAGGGTTATTGCACAATGAAGCCCACTTTGTGTATACTGCGATCAAAAGATGAGACACTGGAGAATTACAGTTTGACCTCTTTCTCTGTATAGCTTCTTTCAAAAGAAGACGTGGGCGAAGGAATATTTTCTGTAATGGGGAAATTTATAGCTGGAGTGGAATGTAATTTACAACAGGGAAAGTTGGACTTCTATTGACCAACAGAAGCATAGTGTCTAGATCAGGGGTAGGCAACCTTTCCCCTTTAAGGGCCGAGGGACTTCAGCTCCCAGAAGCCTCAGCCATGTTGGCCAATAGTCCCATGTTGGCTAATAGCTCCTGGGATTCTGGGAGCTTAAGTCCCTCGGCCCTTAAATGGGAAAGGTTGCCTACCCCTGGTCTAGATCAAGGGAAGTAATAGTGCCACTCTATTCTGCTTGGTCAGGACCCACCTGGAATACTGTGTCCAGTTCTGGGCATCACAATTCAAAAAGGATGTTAACAAGCTGGAGCGTGTCTAAAGGAGTGTGACCAAAATGGTGATGGGTCTGAAAGCTATGCCCTATGAAGGAGCGACTTAGGGAGCTGGATATGTTTAGCTTGAAGAAGAGGGTGTTAAGAGGTGGCATGATAGCCCTGTTTAAATGTTTGAAAGGATGCCATACTGAAGATAGAGCAAATTTATCTTCTGCAGTTCCAGAGAATAGAGCAATGGATTCAAACTACAGGAAAAGGGACTCCACCTAAATATTCAGAAGAACTTCCTGACAGTAAAGCTGTTTGATAGTGGAAAATGCTGCCTCAGATTTGACCATTTTCTCAATTAGATCTGTTGATGTGTGAGATACCTTTTCTCTTCAGAACAAGAAAAAATGCTGGTACAGTCAGACCTCCATATCCACGAATTCTTTATCCACGGATTGAAGCATCCATGGCTTGCAAACATACAAAAAATATGTAAATTCCCAAAAGCAGGCCTTGATTTTGCTAACTTATATAAGGGATATAATTTGACTATCCATTGTATTTAATGGGACTTGAACATCCATTGATTTTGGTCTCTACAGGGGGTCCTGGAACCAAACCCCAGTGGCTATCCACTGTACTTTAACATCAGCTAAAATGTATGCCAAAAAGGGGAATATAGTTGTTGTTTTTAAAGTAATCTTTTCAAGCTCTGTCCTACACACAGAGACACACAGAGAGACACAGCACAGGTGGGCTGTCAGAAAGTTCCAACATTACAGCATCTTACTCACTGGAAATGCCTCCAGTGCCTATACAATGGCACACAAAGTATACATCCAGTGTGTCATTCATTGGAGAGAATGCAGGTAGAATCCAGAGTCCGCTGGCCATGCGGGCTGGGTGATATCAAGGAGTTTTAGTCCAAAAATTAATGTTCCAAGCTCTGGAGTTCTGTAGGAGATGGAGGGCCTAAGCAGACTGCCAGAAATAGTGCAAATTAAATTGAGGCACTGCCCTGGCTCAGTGCTAGGGAATCATGGGAACTGTAATTTATTGTGGCACCAGAGCTCTCTGACAGAGAAGGCTCAATGTCCCAGAAAAAAATACAGTTCCCATGATTCCCTAGCACTGAGCCAGGGCAGTGCCTCAATTTAATGTGCACTATTTCTGGCAGTCTGCTTAGGCCTGGAGTGGGAGTAAATATTTTTTGTTATCTTTGAAGGTCGACATCATTACAGTTGACATCATCTAGTTTTCGACTGATTCCTTTTGATTCCTGGAAACAAAATCTCTGCCAAGAGGACAAATGTATGCACATGAACAGCATGATACCCAGAAGCATTTTACCTGCTACTGTTTCACACGCTGTAGGTGTTGACATTACCATTGAACTATTAATATGCAATCCTATACACACTATAAGCCCCACATAGGTCAATAGGTTCATGTGTGCAGGATTGCAACCTAAGCATATCACACTTGTAGGATAAGGGCAGTTTTTGACACCTCTTTAATTTGCATATCCAATATCTTCTTTGCTCATTTTACTTTTTTTATTTGTAGACTATTCCTCATCCACAACCGTTCCCAAGATAGTTTATGAGAGCTACAAGTACAATTCCCCTTTAAATCAATTATAATAATATAATGAATTCATTGCAGCAGTAGATATTAATATTGGAAACAAACTGTCACAGAACACTAAATGCATTATTTCAAGGAGCATCTCTTTCTCATTTTACAACTTCTTAATACTTGCAGTAGAAAAGCAGTTTCAAGTTGGCACCAACCTGCTTTTTCCCCTTCCAAAAGAAATTTGGTCTTGGAAAGGAAATTCCTATCATCGTTGACTAGTTTTAAAGCAGAAGCACTTCCTGAACTAACACAGCAAGGCAAATTTCCATCCTGCCTAAAGGAAGTTGTGGTGAGGCCGTTACTAAAAAAGACCTCCCTGGATCCTGCCATCCTGGATAACTATCGGCCAGTCTCTAATATTCCATTTTTGGGCAAGGTTCTGGAGCGAGTGATGGCCTCCCAGCTCCAGGGATTTCTGGATGAAATGGATTATGTAGATCCATTTCAATCTGGCTTCAGACCTGTACAGAGTACAGAGACAGGGAACTGGACAGAGGGAACTGGACAGAGGGAGTGTGTCCCTGTTGGTCCCGTTAGATCTCTCGGCAGCTTTCGATACCGTCGACAATGGTATCCTTCTGAGCTGCCTTTCTGGGACGGGACTTGGGGGCACTGATATACAATGGTTCCGATCTTTCTTGGAGGGGCAGACCAAGAAGATGGTGTTGAGAGACTCCTGTACGACTCCTTGGCCACTGGCTTATGGGGTCCCATAGGGTTCTGTTTTGTCCCCCATGTTGTTTAACATCTACATGAAACCGCTGAGAGAGGTCATCCGAAGTTTTGGGGTGTGGTGTCATCAGTATGCAGATGACACCCAACTCTATCTCTTCTTTCCATCTGACTGCAAGGAAGCTGTCTCTGTGCTGAACCAGTGTCTGCTGTCAGTAATGGACTGGATGAGGGCAAACAAATTGACGCTTAATCCAGACAAGACAGAGGTGCTCCTGGTCAGTCGTAAGGCAGATCAAGGAATTGGGGCAGTGCCTGTCACAGATGGGATTACACTCCCCCTGAAATCTCAGGCTCGCAGCTTGGGTCTGCTCCTGGATTCAACTCTGAGCCTGGATGCCCAAGTTTCAGCAGTGGCCAGAAGTGCATTTGCACAATTAAAACTTGTGTGTCAGCTGCGCCCATTCCCTGAGATGTCAGACCTGGCTACAATGACACATGCTTTGGTTACATCCCGTTTGGACTATTATAATGCGTTCTACGTGGGGCTGCCTTTGGAAACTGTTCAGAAACTTCAGTGGGTTCAAAATGCTGCAGCTAGAACACTGATCAGAGCCAGTTATAGGGAACGTATAATTCTTGTATTGAAACAGCTTCACTGGCTACCGGATTGTTTCCGAGCACAATTCAAAGTGCTGGTCATGATCTATAAAGCCCTGCACAACTTAGGTCCAGACTATTTGAAAGACCTCCCCATATGAACCACCAGACCCCTAAGATCCTCAGGAAGCTTTCTCTTGGTCCCACCATCATCTCATGCTCATTTGGTGGGGACACAAGAGAGCCTTCCACAGGAGGCTAGGCTAGCCCCTTCATTGCTGGCCTTTCACCAGCAGGCAAAGACATTTTTATTTAAGCAAGCCTTTCAAAATCTTGCAGGCTTGGTTTTCTTGGGGGATGGGGAGGTTAGTTTTAGATTATTATTATTTTTAACTGTTTTAAATTTTATATTTGTAATTTTTATATTTTTACGGTCTTAATTGTACTATTTTAATTTTTCTTTTAATGTGTTTTATATATGTTGTTAGTCGTCTTGGGTCCCACTTTGGGATAAAGGTGAGATAAAAACTAACTAAACAAATAACACATTGACTGCTTTACTTCTAGGCACCCACAGCTTCCCCATAAGAGGCACTTTGAAACTCACAAGAGGAAGAGAGAGACAACTTGTAAAACATTGCACCCTTATTCTTTTAGACCAGGGGGAACCAGATGTTGTTGAAATCTAGTTCCCATCACTCCTGGATACAACAGGATGGGAATAATCATGTCACCCCTTAACAGTCTCTTCTTTAGACTAAACATATCCAGCTCCTTAAACTGCTCCTCATAGGACATGGTTTCCAGGCCTTTCACCATGTTGGTCAACCTCCTCTGGGCACACTTCAGCTTGTCAACATCCTTCATGAATTGTGGTGCCCAGAACTGGACACAGTATTCCAGATGAGGTCTGACCAAAACAGAATAAAGTGGCACTATTACTTCTCTCAATCTAGCCACTATATACACTATATTCTATATACTTATCGATGCAGCCTAGAAAAGCTGCCACGTCACACTGCTGATCCATGATCAACTTGTGGTCCACTAAGACGCCTAGATCCCTTTTGCATGTTCTGCTGTCAAGCCAAGTGTCACCCACCCTATATCTGTGATTTTCATTTTTACTGTCCCAAGTGTAGTGTCCTGCATTTCTCCCTGCTGAAATTAATTTTGTTAGATGGTTTCTGCTCTTTCCCTCTTGTGTGTTTTACTGAATATATTGTTTACACTGCTGGTATAAATGAATTGGGCCTCACCTAAAGTTCTTGCTTTAGATGAAATGGCAGTGGACAATAATTTTTGGAAGGCTGCTGATGCCTCTCCAAACAGCTCCAATGTTGGGTTGCTACCATATGTCCTGCTTTGCCTTTCTCTGAACTGCAGCAAAGACGCTTTTGGGGACATGGCATCCTGTCACTTCTCAAGGGAGTCTCACGTGAGCTAACCAACCTGAGTGCTAACTAAATCAAGGAGAAAAGCTTGCACAAGTGCTCACTTTGCAGAGACAGAGGTCAAAAGTCTGCAAACAGCAAAATGTAGCTGGCCTGTATCTTCAGGACATTGCTGTAAAAACGTATTATGATACTTTGAGAAAAGCACCTTTTGGCATTTTAGGTAGGCTTGGGGCAGGCGGAAGCATATCACTTTATGGATTGGAAGGAGGGAGAACTGGGGAAGGGGAGGCCTAGAATCAACACACCTATTCGAAATGTGCAAAATTAATTTTTTCTGGAGGTGGAAGGTGGAAAAAGAAAGTGGCACTAAAAGCCCAGAAAAAATATCCACACAGGTGAAGTTGTAAGTGAGAATATGTGAGACCATTAGAAACGTAGCTTCTAGTTACATGGCAAAGAAAGTTTGATCCAAGGGACCTATGAGTAGATACTGTACATGAGTAGATAGTTAAGGGCCTCAGCAATTCATTTAGGGAAAATCCAGACAGTTGTATTCAATGAAATTTATAGGGACAACATAAGGTAGGCACAACAAATGAAATGCATAGATACAGGATGGGGACACCTGGCTTAACATGACTACATCTGAAAGGGAGATCTAGAAGTCCCAGTAGACCACAAGTTGAACACAAGTCAACAATGTGATGTGGCAGCTAAAAAGGCCAATGCGATTCTAGGCTGCATCAATAGAAGTATAGTGTCTAGATCAAGGGAAGTAATAGTGCTGCTCTATTCTACTTTTGTCAGGCCTCACCTGGAATACTGTGTCCAGTTCTGGGCACTACAATTCAAAAGGATGTTGAGAAGCTGGTGTGTGTCCAAAGGAAGGTGACCAAAATGATGAAGGGTCTGGAAGCTATTGCCCTATGAGGAGAGTTTTAGGGAGCTGGTTATGTTTAGCCTGGAGAAGAGAAGGTTAATAGGTGGTATGATAGCCTCTTTTTAGTATTAAAGGGGTGTCATGTTGGGATTTGTAACTTGAGTTTAAATGTCCAGATGTGGGAAAGTGACAAAGGGTACTACTACAGGTCACTTTACACTTTGCAGCTTGCTAGCTGGGAAAGTTGTCTGCAGCTGGGATACAAAACAACATAGCAGTGTCCAAGTTCAGTATGTGCCTGAGACCACGTAGACCAAGGTCAGTATGTGCCTGAGACCACATTATGTCATCATGTTTGGGGAGACATTTCAAGTGACTCAGGAAGAAAGTCACAGGAAGAGGCTGGACTTAGTGGCCACATGGCAAGTGTCTATAAATAACAGAGACTGCATTGTTGTTGTGTGTGGGTTGTTGTTGGTCGGTGACGAGTGTAAATAGTTTTCTCTGTACATATTGCAACTGAAGAATAAATGTGCCTCTTTGAAGTTAACCTGGCTTCAGTCCATTTCATCAGAGGGAGGATGCATTCCAGCTCCAAGGTCGCTGGGTGTTCTTCTCTGCGAAGTGAAGATAGCTTCTGAATTACTTTGTCTAGGCATTCAATTGCTCAACATGTCATATTGAGGCTGCAGCAAGCTTGTTTTCTGCTGCTGCAGAGAATAGGACCCAGAACAATGGATACAAGCTACAGGAAAAGAGATTCCAGCTCAATATTAGGAGGAATTTCCTGACAGTAAGAGCTGTTTGACAGTGGAACATACTCCCTTGGAGTGTGGTGGAGTCTCCTTCTTTGGAGGCTTTTAAACAGAGGCTGGATGGCCATTTGTTGGGGATGTTTTGATTGTGAGTTCCTGCATAGCAGGGGGTTGGACTGGGTGGCCCTTGTGGTCTCTTCCAACTCTGATTCTATTATTCTAGTCTTTACCCACAATTTCTTCTTCCTTATTTTTTCCTACCATGGAAAATTAATTAAAGAGAAAAAAGGCAGGAGCTGCAGAATGCTGTCCAGTTGCTAGAGTGAGGAACTGTCCTTTGGAAATACCTTACACCAAAAAGTTTAAAAACAAAACAAAACAAAACTGAATAGTTACCTCAATGAGCAAACTAAGTAACTGATCAGAGATAAAGGTGTTCTTGAAAACCCACCCATCCTCCTGTCCAGTGCTGATTTCAAACCTCATCCTCAGAGTAGTATTTTGCAACAACATTGCTTTTAAAACTTCCCCTGAATTTGTCACACACACACACACACACACACACACACCATGGAACACATACACCAAAAATAGTTAAACCAAAGAGGATTCAGCAGAGATCAAATTAGGTGTTACTGGATCAATGGTGTCTTTTAAAGCATGAACAGTGGGTCTGTAGCTTTAGTTTGTCAGCACTTTGAAAGCAAATCCCTTCAGAAAGCGCCAACTGGTTTGTTTCCATTTCCATGATAAAGGGCTTTAGGCAGCAAAGAAAATAATTTTTCATTGTGTCAAGCTTATTGGAGAATCAATAAACGTTTTGCAGATGGATTAGAGGTAGGTCTCAGAGACCATCACGTTAAAAGGGAGCAGCCGCAGCTGCGGGCTGTCTAAGTCAATGCTTTGTATTCAAGACCCAGAAAACTAGAACTGGGAGAGAGGAGGGAGAAATATGCAAGTGATAAAGGGGTGACAGGCCAAAATATGCTTCAGAAAGGTCTCACTGATCAAAGCTTTTTCAGAGCTCCGAGGAGGAGAGAGTGTGGTTCTTTGTTCTCCACCTAACAGATATTCTTCCATTTCTTTGTCCAAATGATTCTTAGATGAACGGAAATTTCATTATTTTACAGCAAGGTTGAAAAGGGATTTATCAACCCAGGAGATACAGTAGATGACACCAGGCCAGAAGGATCGCTAGTCTGACCTTTAATACAACAAAGCCCCATACATCTTAGCCAAAGGCTAAGCCAAAATGGTCTATGGAACAGCACATGCTGTGCATGTGGAAGGCCTCAAGATCAATTCCTGGCATCTCCATTTAAATGCATCTTTCACACTAGAGTGCAATGGCTATGGCCAAATGTTCACAGTTGTCCAGTGGTATTAAAAAGTTGTCTTGTATTTTGCAGGCCCTGCTAGATAGTTTTACTCTAACTTGGAAATTCAAGGTTGCGGACAGACCAGCATCTGGGAATGGTAAAAGGTAAAGGTAAAGGTATTGCCCATTGACAAGGTTGTCAAGTCGTATCCGACCGTAGGGGGCAGCACTCATCTGTTACTAAGTCAAAGAGACAGTGTTGTCAGAGACTACTCTGTGATCATGTCACCAGCATGAATGCACCTTCTCACCAAAGTGGTACCTATTTATCTACTTGCATTTACATGCTTTCAAACTGCTAGATTGGCAGGAGTTGGGACTAGTGATGGGAGCTCGCCCCATCATGCAGCACCCGGGCCTCAAACTGCCAACCTGCCGATCTTGCTATCAACAGAGTCAGAGTCTTAACCACTTGAGCCACTGCATCTGGGAATGGACCAGGAATAAATTTCAGTTAACAACATCCTTGTGCAGTTCTCATAGATATTTGGATGACAGATGAGTCACACATGTGCTGTTAAATTCCCTTTGTTTGGTTCTGCCCTATAAGACTCATGGTTTGTAAGGCAAAGAAGAGAATGTCTGCTCCATTCCTGTGCTGGATTAAAAATGCCTCACCCAATATGGACAATATTCTTCATCCCTTCCAAACTTGGTCCTTCACTGTAGTCCATCACCCTAAACTCAGCTCACTCATATTCTAGTTTTAGCTATAGGTTCTATAGCACAAACCATCAAATGCAACATAATGGAATGGATAATGCTCACCAATTTTATTTATTAATTTTTCATCCACCATTCCAGCTTTCTAAGTATTTAAGTTGCTTCTTTAAAAAAAAAAAACTCGCAGAAGACAAAATGTAGAAAAGAAAGGAAAAGAAAAGAATATAGAAGTGTACAACACAACAACCTGCTACAATAAGCCATAAAAGATTTGCTCAACCCCTCACTGGTTAATGAAGGTATATCTACAATGAAGACTTTCAGAGATTAAATATCTATGCCGTTTCTCTATGGAATTGTAGTTTGGTAAAAGGGTGCATGTGAACTAGATACCCTGATAGATTTCACAGAAATTGAACCAAACTACCATCCCATTAATTGATATAAAGCCAATATAATTTTACAGTATAGATAGGCAGTATAGTCTTCACCTGGCATTGCCTGTATGAGAATTTAGCAAAGCCTACAAACTCTAAAGAAGAACCCTGTGATTCCCAAGGTACAGGTAAACAGACAGTATGAACTGGGGAGAGTCAGGCTTCTGGACCATGGCCAGCAGGAACTGCCAGAAGCTGCCTGTCTCATGTCCCCCTGTCCCTTGCTATAGCAGGAGGAAGAGGGGAAAACAGGGAACATGGCAGTGGTCCTTGTACCTCAAAAAAGAAGATTTTGCCACTGCTGTTTCTCCCTCCTCCTATTTCAGTAGCTAGGAGGTTGCTGAGGTGGGACCTTGCATGTGTTTTGTGTTTGCAAGAAAAGGATCCCAATAACAGCCACCACTGTTATTTGTTATTTATAACTGCCCTCAAGTCAACTCCAACTCATGGTGACCCTGTGGATGAAACATCTCCAAGATCCCCATTCTCACCTGTTCCATTTAGATCCTGTAGATTCAGGCCTGTGACCTCCTCGATTGAGTCTAACAGCTTTTAAAAAGACTATCCCTCCTGGGAAAGCAACAGGGAACATAGAGGGACTGGGAAGGGTGATGTGTGCATTTCTCCCATTTCCCTTCTGCCCACTGGACTCTAGGTTTTGCTGTTATCAAGATACTGGATTCCATGCTTGCATAGCGGGTAACTCACTGTGTATCACAGCCTGTGAAAAACTTCAGATCTGTTTTTGTTGCCTGCCTAAAAGAAAAAAAAAAGGACTATCCAGCCTCTGATGGGATGCAGCAAGGAACTGATTCAGTTTGGTAGGTTGCTATACACTTCCAGCAAGTGCAGCAAGCTGAATGAATTGTGAGGCTTTTATTACTGTCCAGCATTTAGCTGCTAGGATGAAAGAGGTGGCATGGAAGAGCAGAATGATGTAAGAACTTTACAGCACCAATCATGACAGGCGGTGACAAAGAGATCAAATGTTACCAGCATTTGTGGCCCAATTCTTAGATAATATCTAATCACTCTTTCACTCTTTCAAATACAGTATGAAGGAATGCTTTACACAATTACAGACACAGTTTCTTCTGATCTCCAGTTTCCTTTTCATTTAAGGTAACGGCTTGATTCTTGGCTCTCTTGTGTGATGTTACTTTGACCTCTTCAACACTTGCTCCTCAAGGTCCATATATCTTTTAAGCAAAGATTGGTAGACCTAAAGCAGAAAAAAGAGATTACATTTAAGGGGCCAATGAATTTCACCTAGCTTTGCTTTCATTCTTACAGCTGTTATTTCCATGATCATCTCTGCAGGACCTGCACAGGGATATTTTAGGCTGCGGCCTAGGACCCTAGGCAACTTCCCTTCCCTTCAAAGCAGATATTACTCTTTTATGCATACAATAGGTGGGGCAAAAAAGTAATACCCCAGATTACTTTATGATACTGGATTCATAGAAGTACTGCTCTTGACATATAACAGAGAGCTCAGTTGAGTATTTTACACATTTCTTCAACATAGCCAGGAGTGATGCTTTCCACCCACCCACATGAAGTATTCAATCCCTTTCCTTATGAAGCATTACTGTGGAATGTGTACTTCCACTGATTGTGCAGCTGAGTTTTTACACAGCTGTCTCTAATCTAGTACCTTTTCCAGATATCTGTGGACTACCACCAGGAAGTCATGCTAGCTTGGGGCGATGGGACTTGTATTCTAACACATCCTCTCAGTACACTGGGCTGAGGAAGGCTATCTTAGCTTCTAAGCGGGTAGATCAAGTGCTGAGTGTGGCCTTAATGACTGGAGATTAATTCTCATCTCAACTCTGTATTTACTTGGATGCCCTCTGCTAAACTGTCCTGTTTTCCCTTGTTGTTAACAATAACAGCAAAAATGGAGACTGACGGAGCTTATGCAGAGACAATATGAGATGGATGTATTTTGTACATTTTAAAAGGGTATAAAATATTTTCTGCAGCCTTATATTAGCAGCTCTTTTACAGCTATATTTTAATGATGGACTCTGATGGTTTCTATGGAGATTGTGGTAGGTTGTCACTGATAAGGAAGTCTCAGTTCAGTTTTCCTGCAGCTTGAGCCACCCTTAAAGTCACAAATAATTTCTAGGTAGGAGTGTTACCAGGAACTGATCACTAGGATTTGGCTAACATTTGTATGCTGGGGGAAAATGTGTGTCCTCTCTGCTTTCTTATATTCTGAAGCAATGGGGCCTGGAACCCCTTTCTCACCTACTTAGTTTTGTAGTTTGTAAACTGCTATTACATCCAAATCTAAGGACTTAAAAATAAGTGGAACAAGGCAGTCCCAATTCCATATTAAGAAAATCAGAATTCTGCAACCTGTATAAATTCTGCAAATTAAGCATACTTGTTCAGTTTTGCATTATTTGCCCAGCTTCGGCAAAGAAACAGATGGCTGTATCAGAAGGTACAATTCTGACTGCAACACACCCTTGTTGTCAACTGCCCTCAAGTCGACTTAGATCTCTGGTGACCCTGTGAATGAGACATCTCCAAGACTCCCTATCCTCAATGGACCTACTCAGTTCCTGCAGACTTAGGGCTGTGAAGTCGAAGGCTTTCACGGCTGGCATCCATGGGTTTTTGTGGGTTTTTCGGGCTGTGAGGCCGTGTTCTAGAAGGATTTTTTCATGATGTTTTGCCTGCATCTGTGGCTAGCATCTTCAGAGAATGGGGCTTAAGACTGTTTTTTCTTTGAGTAAATCTATCCATCTGATGTGTAGTTTTCCTCTCTTTCTACTGCCCTCTATCTTTCCAAACATTATCGCCTTTTCTAGTGAGTCATGTCTTGTCATGATGTGGCCAAAGTATGACACCCTCAATTAAGTCAACTTGGCTTCTAGGGAAAATTTACATTTGATTTGTTCTTGTACCCATTTGTTTGTCTTTTTAGCTGTATCCACAGAATTCCTCTCCAGTACCACATCTCAAATGCGCTGATTTTCTATCAGTTGTCTTTCCCATCCAACTCTTGCACCCATACATAGTGATGGGAAATATGATGGCATGAACTTTAGTGTTCAGTTAAACTCAAAAGCTTCATCTCCTTCCAAAGCCACTTTCAAACTCCAGCTGATGATTGTGTAACTATTATATATGTTATATGACAGAACTAGAAAAGATCCTAAAATGCAAAGGCATAAAACTCAGCACAAAAGTCAGACTCATACAAGCCATGATATTCCCTATTTCCATGTATGGATATGAGAGCTAGACAGTCAAGAAAGAAGATAGGCGGAAAATCAACACATTTGAGATGTGGTGCTGGAGAAGAGTGCTGACGATCCCATGGACAGCCAAAAGGACAAACAAATGGGTCCTAGAACAGATCAAGCCAGAGATATCCCTAGAAGCCAAGATGACAAGACTTGGACTGTCATACCATACTTTGGACACATAATGATAAGGCATGAATCATTGGAAAAGATAATAATGTTTTAGGAAAGGTGGAGAAAAGTAGAAAGAGAGGAAGGCCACATGCTAGATCAGGGACCGGCAACCTACGGCCCGGGAGCCGGTTAAGGCCCCGGGCCCGGGACTTACTGGCCCAGGCTGTAGGTTGCCGCCATCGCTGCTGCTGCCGCCGCTCGTTGCCATCAGGGTGCATTTTCGGCCGTGCTTGCTGCGGCCGCCATTTTGGAAGTCAAAATGGCGGTCGCGACGCATTTGCGCATGCGCAGTACTCTTACGCATGCGCAAACGCGTCACGGGGGCAATTTGGACTTCCAAAACGGCAGCGTGACACGCGCTGCGGCGACCGCACCCGCCCGCGCTATGGCAGCGGCCTCGCGTGCAGGGGGTGCGCGTAGCGGAGGAGGGTGCGTGTGCGCACGTGAGCGAGCGCGCCACCATCCCCCCCCCTTGGCCCAGCCGAGACCTGAGCGACGGGAGACCAGCCCAGGTCTCAAAAAGGTTGCCTGTCCCTGTGCTAGATGGATGGACTTTATTAAAGAGACCACAAATAAGAGTTTGCAGGAGCTGGGCAGAGCTGTAGAGGACAGGGGGGGCTGGAGATATCTCATCCATAGGGTCGCCATGAGTTGAGACCAACGTAAAGGCAATTAACAATAACAACAAATTATATACATTATTGGTGCCTGTTCTTGACCTCTTCCCTCCTCACCTTCTTTTTTCTTTTGCATCATGTACAATTGAAAGGTGTTATGGCAGATTATATCTATTCTGCTTTTTTTTTACCATTTAGGTGAATCCTCATGTAGCAATGGGCATTACAAAGCAAGGCAGTGGTATTCCCCCCCCCCCCGCCCTTTGTGGGGATGGGGAGGCTCACATGGGTATGGGACTCAAAGAATAAGGGGTTGGCAAAGAAAAAGGATGCAATCTCCTTACTTGTACCAAGAATAGCCACAACTTCTTCCCAGCACAGCACCACATATTGTTTTCTTTAAATATATATGTTGGAGCAAGCAAACAACCAAACAAGCACTTATGGCTGTATTGGGGGCATCAATATGTCAGACAAAAATAGCTCTTTTATTTACTGAAATATCTATAGTCAAGCCTCACTAATTCTCAATTTGATTATCTGCAACCCTGATAAAGCCTGCTTGCTTTGTGCCAGCTGAGATTTAATAGCAGATTCGTATTGCTAAAAGTGGCTGTGCTACAGGGATAGTAAGCTCTGTAGTCCTCTCCTAGTGTGATTTTTTTTTTAAAAAGCCATACTATAGCACCTTTATGTACAGGCATGCTCTGAAGCGTTATGGTTGAACACATTGCTCTAAATTAAAAGTGTCAGAAGAAACGAACAGCTACATTTAAGGCTACAGTGCGTTTGACTGTTTTATTGGGCTTGAATGCTTAACTTGCTAATTTGCAAAATTCAAGCATCTGCTGTAACCAGTCTCCCAGCCATTAGCATGAATAACTGATGCTTGGCTGTTGTTTTATACCCATGTGAACGTGGAGAGAAAATTAAGCCTATCCTTCTTTCTTGTCTCTATTAATTTTCTAAAAAAAAAAATACAACTCTTGGGGTGGGGTCTGTCTTTGTTTCTGTAAATATAAGATATAAAATAAAGAATTTTTGTAACCATTCTTGGGAGTCTTAAAATATGGTATACTGATGGAAGAGTCTCTGCAAAAGCTGGCTCTCTTTGTCCTAAATCTGCTCCCAATAAAGAATCAAGGCTGCACAGGACTGCAGGAATAATTGTGATCTGGCCTGAAGAAATCGTAGATTGTATAGGTTTTAAACAACTGATTGTCTTTTAATTAAATCTGCATAGTATTGCATTTGGACAAAGAGGTTGCTATGAAGTAAAAAAAGTATTCCTCCTCCTCTTTACATGAATTCTGCATGTATTGCAGCATGCAGCAGCCAAGAAGAGGCATTTCCTCGTATCTGAGAGAAGAAGGAATGCATCTTCTCAGACACCACTTGGCACATGCAGTTTTTGTAAGTGCAGCCACAGCATTCGGAGTGGTTCTAAACTACTATAATTATGCATGTGGATACAACCAACAAGCTTCAATTGACCAGCACTGACCACCCAGCTTCTGTCCCTAAATTGCTTGGCCCTAACTTGGAGCAAAAGATACAGTCAAAATAAGCAGGTTTCTGGCCAGCTTTGAGGCAGGGCATTTAGACAACGCACATCTCAAGGTCAGCCAGGAAGTGCACTATGGGGAGAAAAGCCAGACTAAAAAGATTTTTCCGCTTCTTCCCAGAAAGTGTGCACCTTCACATGTGTGTTTCAATGCACTGACGCCAGAGTGGCTCAAAAGGGGCGCACTTTCCAAACCCTAACCTTAATTGTGCCCCATTGCACGAGCACATTTAAAAGGGATGGAGCTGCTGTACCTAAGTGGTGAGGGTGGCAATGCCCAAAACAGAAACTGTGACACCTCTCATGGAGATGAGTACAACATACATAAAACAGACAGTCAAAGAGGGAGCAAGGGGTAAAGAGAGAATGAAGGGGGGCATGACTGTACCTTGCCGGTATCTGCATGAACTGCAAATCTGCTCTGATGCCCTGTCCCTGTGGAGCACTGCACATGCAAATGTGTGCAGGTTCATAGGGACACCATCCAATGGAATGGGAGTCGCCAATGGTTTGCTCCTGTGATGGTGCGCATAGATGGTGGGGGGAATAGTAAAAAAAAAAAAAAAAGTACCCAGAGACACAGCTTGAAGCCGCGCTGTGTGGCCATGACATGTGCACTCCGGCCACCTTGGGAGCTGGCAGTAGGTTTGGTGGGGTTTCAATGTGACTTCGGAAAAGGCAGCTTCAAAACTCTTTCCTGCCCATCTATTTCGCCCCTCAACCTACCTTTATTGCACCTCAAGTTGGTGCTGGATTGGTGGAGTGGAAGGAAAAGTCTCCAAAAAATGAAGGCAGAAGGTCATAAAAGATGAGCCAATTACATCCTGTTTGTTCCCTTGCAACATCTAAAGGTCTGAGCAGAGGGGCCAGGAAAGCACAGGCCAAGCCCATGCTTTCCTGTCTGCAGTGCTCACCTGTTGGTCCCTAGGTCAACGCAGGGATGGGCAGGTGTTCACACACCCATCCCCACACCAACTCAGGACCAAGGACCAGTGCTCCACTCTTTACCCTGCTGTGTGTCAATCCAACTGAGAAGCCCCCTGGTAACTGCATCTGATATAGAAATGGGGTGCCTGGCTACACCCATGTGGCCAAGCATCCCATTTCCACATCAGGTGCTGAGACTAGGGGGTTTCTTGGTTAGATAAACAGCCATCAAGGTAAGGGAGGGGGGCTGTCTGAGCAGCCCAGTTTAACAAGGGGTTTCTTAGAAACCCAGGATCAGACCAGATTCTCTGGATCAGTTTGGACAGGCAGCATCAGGCCTGTTTTTTTGGCCTGTGTTGTCTAATCTAGAGGATGTGGGGCCAGGGGGAAGTCAGGCCTTTTGGCCCATGTGAACAACCCATTAGTATACCCGATACTTCTCTGTTGGTTGGGAGGACTAGGTGGCCTGTGCCCCATCCACCCATACAGTAGGACCACCCCTGTTTCTGTTCCAACGTGCAAGGTTCTTGTGTTGCCTGTTACTTCAGAGTTTCCATCTGCTGCTTCCTTCCACATCTCCAGTATTTTAGAACTAAAACCCTAGAGAATATCTACATTAGTCTCTTGCAGAAAAAAAGTCATTAAAACAACCCACAAAAATATTGCTACTTCTTACAAAGCAACAAATATATCATTGTTTAAGCTTTCATGTCCATGAAAGGATATGCCATAATAAACATATTAGTCTTTAAGGTGCCACACATATTTTGTTCTACTAGAAATCAAAAATTGATCATCTGAACTCTTATCACATGAGCTAAAAACATAAAGTCTAATTCCTCCACATTTCTAGCAGCTGTATTCTGTTGACCTTATTTTGGAAATCTCCTTCTCACAGATTTCAGGAGTATATAGCCTGAGGCAATTAAATGGATTTATTTTTTGGAATTGATGTCCAAAGGAAGTAAAGAACACTCAACGATGCATTAAAAAAGGCCCTTAGGAACATAAATTCCTCGATTTTTGCTGCAGCCAAATCTAATGCATCACAAGAAGCAATATTTTACAAAAAGTAATTATACAGACCACTGTGAGAAGCCTGAACTTGCTTCTTGTATCACTACACTCAATGGTCTTTTCCATCTACAGCATCTAAGTGAGGGTAAATCAGTTTTACTTGTTACCTGTGCCTAACTGCCTCTGAAATAAGTGACAGGTAAATTACCAACAACTCTTTCCCTCATCTCCAACTGCTGTCTGGAAAAATATACTTTTCCGTTAGTCAACTATTGCAAGCCACATTTGAGATATAATTGTAGCCATGAGCTCTTGATATTCCAACCAAAGGGTAACATAAGAACAAAATACTGTAGCCCTGAAGATAAATAAAACAGATGTTCAGTTTATAACTAATTTCTTCAGCTCCATAGCTTTTCACAGATCTGTCTGATAACATACATAAGACCATGCTTATTATTCAAATGTAGGACATACTGGGTATGAAGATGGACCCAACAAGGGGACAAGAATGGATTTCTCCACCTTGGGGAGTAGTATGGGAGAGTTATAAAGATGATCCAACCAGCAAAACTGGTCAGGAGTGTAGGAATATTTGGTATTGGCACTATGCAGACTGCAGGAAGATTGGGCAATATGAGCTTTGTGCCAAAAAGAGGAGTAATTACAGATGACGCTCTTGTAAGGTAAAAAAGAAAACATAATGTTTTATTGTTTCAGGTAATTCATCTTGAGTACAGCCTAAATACCCTAAAGGCACCAGATCCTGTCTGATTTTTGGTGTGAAGCAGGGTCAGTCTTGGTTAGTACTTGGATATTTCCTATCCCATGATGGGAGACTTTCATACCCTCCAACATTTCACAGATGAAAACTGGGACATATGCAGCCAAACATCAGAGGTCGTCAAGAAGGCCAACATTATTACTTAAGAATAACACAAAAGCTAGAGGAGGCTGCAGCAGTTTGTTTTTGCCTGAGCCTACTGGGAGGTGCAAGATTCTAGCCCCTCCTATCCTCATCGCTCTACTGAGTTACCTAAGTGCAAACTGCTTTTGCCCTTTGAATTCAGTTAGCAATAACTGAAGCAAGCTAAGGACAAAGGGGGGAAACTGGGAGGAGGAGAGTGAAAGAAGGATAATTTAAAACAGGGGTAGGCAACCTTTCCCCTTTAAGGGCCGAGGGACTTCAGCTCCCAGAATCCCAGGAGCTATTGGCCAACATGGGACTATTGGCCAACATGGCTGAGGCTTCTGGGAGCTGAAGTCTCTCGGCCCTTAAAGGGGAAAGGTTGCCTACCCCTGCTTTAAGAGCAGGACAGAGAATTAACTGGAACTGTCCCTGACAAATCAGGACAATTGGAGGAGATGGCACATGTACCCTCAGGGATGTGTTCCCCCTCCTTGTAAGAAACCTGCAGCAGTTCCTCTACTCCCGGAAGACAACTCTCATTTGAAATAAGAGATGATTATTCAAAAGCTTGGAACATGCATCTAGAAAAATAGATCTGGTGTGGAAGCAGGTTCCCGTGTGTGTAACTACAGGAGTGGGCAACCTCCCCTGATCCAGGGACCTCATATCTCCCCACACTCTCACCTTTAATTTTAAAAATACTGAAAAACTTGCCCTATGCCACCTGTGGACAGGGGGCAATTGGTCACAATGGGCAGAGGGACTGTCCGGTCCTCAGCCCAGAAGAGGTCTTTTTTCCAAACTGGAAGTGATCACAGATCACTTCTGGTTGTGGGGGGGAGGCCCTCTCAATCTGAAACAGCTCAGTAATGGAGTAATATTGCCCCACACTTTGGCATACTTACTAGATCTAATATTTGGGATGGGAAGGCAAACCAGGGTGTAAACAAATTACATTGGATTCAACATTCTGTTTTATAGATTTTACTGTTTTCATTATTTTATCATTTTAGCCTTTTAAACATTGCTTTAATTGTACATATTTTTATTATTAAGTATTTTGGGATTTAAAACATAGAAAGCAGTGTGCAAATGCTGAAAATATTATTGCTGCTGTTGCTATTACTACTGCTACTAATAATGCTAACAGTAGTACCGTAGTAGTAAGTCTCAATGAATGTAGCATTTTCACATCTCCAGAGAAAATGCACAGCTTCCCTTGAGCATCTGCTCATTTACAAAGGAGAAATAATGTATACAAAATATAGTGCATGTATTTTAAGATGCAAACAGGTAAAATGGAGATACATGGAGGAAAATGCATACCAGTACACTTCAGTCAGTTAGGTAAATTATGTAAATAAATGTTCACATTAGAAAAATGAATAAAAATGTGCATGTATTTCACTGAGGAAAGAAGATGAAAAGTTTTACATGAAAATATGGGTTTGGTCTGTCCACACTGGTTTGTTTTCAGTGTGGATGAAAATTTGGCTAAGTATACAGAATATCTAGAACAAGGATGAAAAGAAAATGGAGGTGGTATTTGGAAAAACTTAACAAGATCAAAACTAAGAGATGTTCACATCCCAACTCAGGTTAAGTTAAATCTAAGTCTATTCATGCTGCTTTGCCTTCAATGAGATGCCTATCCGTCTAAGTCTATTCATGCTGCTTTGCCTTCAATGAGATGCCTATCCGTTCATCCAAATGCACATCACATTGAAAGCAAAAGCAGTGTGGACAGACCACACTCATGTTTTGAATGCACATCCAGCTAATGCCTGCAGTTCCTCATCCAGCAAATGTATGAAAAGGGATCTTGTAGCACCTTTGAGACTAACAGAAAGAAAGGAGCTCTGGAGGCGCAGTGGTTAAAATGCCTCTACTGCAGCCACTCACTCACAAACCACAAGGTTGCGAGTTCAATACCGGTCAGAGCTCAGGATCGACTCAGGCTTGCATCCTTCCGAGGTCGCTAAAATGAGTACCCAGCTTGTTGGGGGCAATTAGCTTACAGTTATAGACCACATAGAGACTGTATAGCGCGGTATGAAGCGGTATATAAATGAAGCTGCTACTAGCTGCTAAAGGAAGGAAGGAAGGAAGGAGAAAGAAGCTGGTACCATGAGCTTCCGTAAACTTGAGCCTACTTCGTCAGATGCATAAGGAAGATTCATCTGACGAAGTAAGCTCAAGTCTACAAAAGCTCATGCTACTAGCTTCTTTCTTTCTGTTAGTCTCAAAGGTGCTACAAGATCCCATTACATTCTCATTTTCCAGACTAACATAATTGTATCTTTTAATTCATCCAGCAAATAATACACACATGTAAACCTAATTCCATATGAAGAGTTCCTTAGGTGGATGAAGTCAGGGAAGCATGGGGGACAAAAGAAAAGGACAAAAGATAAATTTTCTTCTTATGTTAAACCTGTCCTTCTTGCCTCTCATTGAAAGTTGCATCTTTTCCAAAGAAAATAAACACCTGGTGCAAATTACAAAAGCCATTAAATCCATAAAGCCATTGTAAAACAAAATGATAACCTAAAGACCAAAACCTAGAGTAGAAGGCACTTGTCCAAATTTGTAAGCGACACAGGCAAATGGACTGATATAATTATTGCAAAAATTCATCCTAAATGGGACTTGAAGCATTCATTTAAGTCCCACTCACTTGGAAATAGTTTAATTAAATGTATCAATGATTGCTGCTTCTCCTTGCATGTGGCTGAAAAAAGTGGAAAAAGCCAGCATATCAAAAAAGCATTACATGTTGTTGGTTTTTACAACCACTTTTATTTGTATGGTGTGTCATACCATTCCTTTTCTTCAAGGCAACAGATTTGGGACAGAGATGTCCAAAATGCACACTTCTGCAGCTGGATGAATGGTTTCAGGCATATATCATTTGAGGGAAAGATAAACCTATGGTTCATGGACCACTGATGGTTGGCAAGTCCCATTCAGAAAGGGCTAGTCTACACATATGTATTATGTGCATTTCTATGGATTTTTGTACATTCGCATCGACACTTAAAGCCCAAGGTCTGCCGAAAAGTTAGCAACCACCACACTTACAACAGAGAAGCAGGAGGATTGCCAAACCTGACTTCAAAAAATTTATTCACAAACTCAGATATATCCATCAGTTGGGGAAGACAAAATTACAGGATTTAAACATGAGCTTTGTATTTACTCTGGTTTACAGCACAGCAGCAAAAAGTGGTTTGCTGAGACAAAAGCTGGGACTTTTCAATCAGTCTGGATGTGCCCTTGGTGTTTTGCAAATGGTGCATGCTAAATGAATGTATAAGTTCATGAAGAATGATACAGCACTTATTTTTTAAGCCCATAAAAGTAGAATCCATATGCAAAATATTGCATTGTTGCTGGAAAGATGAACCATAGGGTGCATTTCACATCTGGTGTGGAACCCGGGTTATTTTCTTGATGTTCACACTCCCCGACTGCACCTGGTGCAGTTTGCAGGGGGGCCGTGAAAACATTCACTTAACCTGGTGCATTTGGCATCGAGTCCCTTACCATGTCTTTTCAGTATCCTAAAAATCCGGATCTTTGGTAGTGTGATTGTGCTACCAGATCGATCCAGATCATGCAATATCATTCCAGAAAATGAAGGCGCCTCCATTTCAGAATGATCTGCCGCCAATGTGAATGTCGAGCAGTGTTTAAATGCCTTGGAGAGATTCAATTGCTGTAAATGTAGTGGGAACAGCGACCTGGAATTGTGTCACAGAGGAGATCCAGATCCCAGATCTCCTTGGGTCAAAAAGATGAGTGTGAATACACCCATAGTTGCCTGCCAATCTGCACTCTGCACAGCCACCTCTGTTGAGAGTTACAAAAGCTGTGTGGGAATCAAGCCTGGCCCTGCAGGAGCATTACCAATGGGAGTGGTCTTTGACAGAGTTTCTGTATATACCCTAAAAGCACTCAGTGCCACCTTTAAATGTTTAGGCCCTAGTTTACCAAGACCTGGCTTGCCAGCAGTTTTCAAGCAGTTGGGGAGAGAATTTTTGAGAATCTTAGGTCTAGGGGTTGGATGCTGCCAATATTTCATCCCTCTCTCTTATTGTGAGTCTTAAAAGGGTGCTGGCATTCAAGTATGTAGATATTTAGTTTAGGGTTAAGATTAGCTCGCTAGGCAAAGTCTTAGCAACAGGGAGTGTGCTTTCTAAAAGAATACATGAGAAACTCAGAAAGGTATGCAAAGTTTAAAGATCACCCTAAACATTCTGTACAAACAGCAGCCACACAAATAGTGAGAATCTTGAGGCATCACACATGCTAATGCTGTTGGGCCATTTTGTAGGGCATGTGGCCTGTAAAAACACCAGTGCTGTGATTATCTTTGAGATAATCATCTCTTTTCTCATGCCTTTTGGCTTAATTAACCAACAAGCCAAGCATCTCCGGTTTTAATAGATTGCTAAACTAGTGCTGCATTTTAATGCTGTAATAATGGATTCTTACTGTCTGTTAGCATATACTTAGTGTTCTAAAATCTTCCCAGTTTTGTCAGTCATGCCTACTGCTTCAGATTAATCTCCTAAAAGAAATGTTTTCAAATCTTCTCTCTCTTTCTTTTTTATATTAAATGTGGGGGGGGGGGCAGGGGGAGCCTCAATAGGTTTACTAAAATAAGACAGAAAGAACTCAATGGGCTCAGCTGGTCATTCAAATCCACCCTGGCTGTATAATGAGCAGAAATTAATTACTATTAGATGGCTCTTTTAACAGCCTATTCATTTGTCCGTTGATTTGAAGACAGGATCAGTTGCTTCAGGGCCAGCTCTCCTACACCACAACATCATCATGATAAATGAGGGCATCTGCCAAGCACCCAGACCACAGACATGGCCATGTTAACAGTTAGATCCTGCTCTTGTGAAATTCTACACAGCTGGCCTTGTTCTAAGCTGGCATTGGGACAGTGGTCTTTAACCTTTTTTCTAGTTTATTTCCAGCCACAATTCAAAGTGCTGATTTTGATCTTAAAAAAGCCCTGCACTAGGGTGAGGAACTTGTGGTCTTCTCTGTGTTGTTTAGCTAACATTTCCACCCTCCCTGACCATTAACATGCTGATTGGGGGCTAGCTGTGTCAGTTTGTTGTTACAAAAAGAAAAAAATAAGTCTAATACAATTTATTGGGCATAAACTTTTTGTGGTCTCCTTGGTTCATCAGATGCATGGAGTGCAACCTCAGTTGCCACATGTACAAATCTCTGCCAACTGAGGCTACAAGCTTTATTGTACTTTGTCCTACAATGGCAGTCTCTCCTAACTTAGAAAATGATTCAAATGTAGGTTAAAGGCTTTTTACTAGAACATTTCTTAGCCTACAACTAATCATGTGTGTGATGCTTTTATTTTTCTGTTTTGTTTTCTAGTGTACAATATTTGTATTATACAATAGAATAAATGCAAGTTATTTAGGTATTTATTTTTGTTCAATCTAGGATTTAAAATGAAACAGTTTGTGTAGGGAGGTTTGATAGAAGACTTTTGCAGATGAAAAGTGGCAAAAGAGTTGCATGAATATGCAAATGTATATCACTTAGACAAAATGTCTGTCTGACGCTGGAAAAGAAAGTGGGGGGGTCACGTATACATTTAAATTTGACAAATGTACACCCCTGGATTCATGATATCTTCATCATATAATCCACATGGATACCACCCCTACATGAAAAACTCACACTTGTTCCATATGGAATAGAATTCAGAGACATAGCCATGTTATTCTGGAAAATCAATATGCAATGGGATCTTGCAGCACCTTTGTAACTGTGTAGAAGAAGTTGCAGCATAAGCTTTCATAGACTTGTCTACTTCCTCAGATGCATCTGACTACAAAGTCTACAAAACCTTATGCTACAATTGCTTCTACACAGTTACTCTCAAAGGTGCTACAAAATCCCTTTGTATACTTGTTCCATATGTATGCAAAAGGATATATGTGCTTGACACATGCTGTTTGTACCATCAGGTGGAATCTTACACATGTCAGTGAGACACCATGAACTGGAGCATGCCTAAAATAGAGCACTGGCAAGGTCTGCTTCCCATCTGCTACAGTGACTGCAAGAATCTACAGTAGAAAAAGGACAAAGGTGTTGGGGAGTGGAAGAATAGTCCAGCAGTTTCTTGCAATTAAGTGTTGTCCGGATTTAGGAGTTCAGCAGACCTTACAATATAAAGCAGGCAGTGTTCCAGTATTGGCAGTTTGGGACCACCTGATTCACAAGAATAGGTGGACTGTGTATTCTGGTGCTGCTATCCTTCACTTAAACTGCCCATGGTTCACTATATTGACCTATGGCTCTAATGGCATACAGAGAGTTGTGTCTCTGAAATGAGCTGGAGTCCACAAAAGTTTACATCAAAGCAAATGTTTTTGTTCTTAATATGCCACAAGATTTTGATACAACAGCCTAACAACACAGCTACACCTACCTATAATTCTCACTTGGGCCCAGCACTTCAAATCAGGAGTCTTGGCAAAGTTCACTCATCAGAAAGAAAAAAAAATTGTATCATTTGATGCCATTCTGAAGGCAACACTTTCAGTTGAGTCAGTTTGCCCATTCAGTTCATAACCACCAACTGTTGAGTAATCAGCAGATTTACATGTAAGAGTGAATGATATGTAGTAGAATAAACATACACTGAATTAATCCTCTCTAGGGTTGTGATGGGTTTTGTGTTTGCACATGTGCATTTTAAAAAGCTACACTTGTATTTCTTTATATGGCAAAGATACAGATTTCATAGGCTCTTAAAATATGATCTAGGGTTGTGATCAAGACAACTTCACTAGGGGTTAGCCAGGTTGCTTTACAAATAATTTCCCAGGAAGACAGCTCTTAACCTCAGGTTGACTTTGAAATTTATAAAAAGAACCATCACTTAAGTGAAAGCTGCTAAAATAGACAGAACAAAATCAGATGGACAGGGAGATGCAGCTCTGTTAAAAACAGAACCAAACTGACTCATCAGATTATGAATTTCTCCTGCACTTTTCATGATAATGCAGTGTATTACTGACAGGCCCTCTGGCTTTTGTGGCTTTCCAGCCATGAAGCTTGTGGAGGGAGCCATTATGTCTACAAGGAACATTTTTTATAGATTTTTTAAATGGGAAGTCAGCAAGATTAATTTCAGAAGGCCCAGGTCTGGGGATACCAAAGTCAACAGGCAGTACATAAAATAAAATGTGGGAACAGGGGGTTACATCTTTGGGTTGACATTTTTAAAAGTAGCCATGTCCACTCTATAACTTATAGTAAGAGGCTATTGTACTTTGGACATATCTTGAATTGACATGATTCACTGGAAAAGATTATAATGCTCAATCAGGCCGAAGGCAGTAGGAAAAGAGAAAGACTTGCTTTCACATTGTTGGCTAATGTTGGCAAGGAAAAGCCCAACACAATGATTTCAGAGCTGCTATTTTTGAACAGTAGTCCTCCGTTTCTTACAAATTATATAGTTCTGCTCTAAGAGTGAGACTGTAGCACTAATCAGGAAAGGTACCACCTATCAAAGGGCTGGTGGTGGAAGCTGTGACCAAATGAGTCAAACAAAAAGGAACAAAAACTCACAGAAACGAAATGCAAGCAGACAGACAGGGATGAAAAAAAATAATTTGACATGTTAATAACATTATGACTAAGCAGGGGAGGTGTATATGTATAAAAAAGAATTTCAGAACTTGAAACACATCAGAAGCACAACAATAAAGGAAACAATTAGGTAATCTGATGACAAGGGAGTTAAAGGAAGGATAAAGGGGGATAAAGAGACTGCAGAGAGGCTGAATGAACTGTCTGCACTGAAGTGGATGTTGGGGAGGACATGTGTCTGAACTGATATTTTCAGAAAGAGAGCCTGGTGTGGTATACAGTGGTGACAAGAGATGATGTTCTAGTGATTAGTGACATATCAGCAACAAAGGAAGACCAGAGGTGAGCATGCTCTGAGAATTGGGGAGGGGCTTTTTTGTTTCTCCACATCCTTGGAGGGCCACACCAATGCACCTGGCAGCAACAGCTTGTGACTTTTGAATGGCCCTTTCCAAAGGAAGGGTGGTTTTGTTTGTTTTTATCTTACTGTTTTGCAGTGAGGATGGGGAACTAGTGTCTACAAGATAAAAATGAACCTACTGGAATCCATTTTCAAGCAATTTTTCCATCCAATTTTTAAAAAGATGTTCTAGAAGGGGGCCACATCATCCAGGACTGCATGTTGATAGCCTGATTCCCATCCCTGGTCCAGATGGTATCTATCCAAGAGTTCTTAAGAACTCTAGTGTATTGATCTAATACAAATATGTTAACATGTCTCTAAGATGATTCTCTGTCCCAGAGGTTTGGAAAATGGCCATGAGTTTTTTTAAAAAGAGATTTGGGTGTGTGTGATCAAGTAATTTAATATATATTATTAAAGTTATAATTATAAAGTACATTTAGAGAAATGTCTTGCTGAACCATTTTTATTCTCTTTCAGCAAGACTTGTTGTTTCAGGTACTTGATAATTTTATCTTTAAGGTAATCTGATGAAATGTTAAGGAGTTCTTTGAGTGTATCAACAAACACTTAATGGAGTAATCCAGTAGATGTAACTTACTGGAATTTTCAAAAGGCGTTTGATAAACTCCCTCACCATGACTTCTGTGCAAACTTAGCAAGTCGCTCAAATCTCTGCTTTGCTATGATCCAAGCTTGGTGCCTGCCATTTGTTGCCTCCCAAAATGGTCATGTTCAGTGTCACACCATTACTGCTAATCACAGTGTACTAGGATCACAATCCTTTGGCTAAATCACTGTGTGCAGAAGAAAGGGAGACCATAGCAGTTCTTGTTATTTTCCTCCTTCCTTTCCTATGCCAAACATCGTAGAAGAGCCAGTAAGGAGTAAGGCTCCACAGTGTGCTGATCTGAAACACTTGGAGAGACCAATTACATGAATCTGATTCAGTGCACAAGATTGTGAACATTTTTCCGTCCTATCCACAACTCTATGTGAAAATTCTCAGGAGTTGGATAGCCCCCAGGGGATTAATACAGGTCTAAACCCATGACATCTCCACACTCTCAGCTAATCCCCCCTAAGAAAGCTTGTGCCAGTGGAAATATGGCTCTAAATTACAAATGCAATAAAACAAGTTGGACATTGCAGCATCAAGGCAAGTAAATGCATATCTGGGAACAGCGAAGTCATATATAAAATTCTAAGGCTTTATCTTAACACAATGGGCTTTCAACTTATGCACCTGAGAATCACAGCACTACTCAGAAGCTCATCACACATCTCCAATGAGAGGATTAAGTACTGACTGATTAAAACTTCTGACCAAAAGCTTGCCCATCATTGAAAAACCCTCCCTCCAATGCACAGTCAGAGGGCACAAAAAATGAGCTGCTTCTGATGAAGTGGATTCTAGGCCATGAAGACCTGCATCACAATTATTTTGTACTCTTTTAAGTTGCCAAGAAGGCTTTTTGTCTGTGCTTACCCACAACTATTTTATAGTACAGACTCAGTTCATGCAACAGGCCCTGCCTGTCCTGTGGACTTGGAGAATAGGAACTGTACAGTACAGCAAGCCTATAAATCCTTAGCAGAGTAGAGGGCTTCATCAGTAGTCTGACTGATTGAAGCATTGGCTTCCAAGAGATGGGCTTGACTTTCTGCTCATGCTTCTCTGAGGTATTTGGTTTTATGGAGAGAGAATTTACCTCTAAGTGACACACAACAGACTTAAAATGGTTTAACAGTTATTTCCTCTTCCCCACAAAACCTGGACATTTCAAGACAGACATTCAACTTGTGGCCAAAACTGAATGAAGTAGACTTGAAAGTAATTGGTTGAATAAGACAGATTTGCAATATATCTAAAAAGAGTGATTTGCCCAAAATGTAAGCTGTTGTCTCGTTAGTTTTAATTATCACCCACTCTATTTTCAAACTAAAAGATGTCAAAACTGGGGAGCATCCAATGGAAACCACAGAAGAACCAAGATACACATTGCAAGATGCTCAAAATGTGGTTCTTTATTGAAAGAAAAGGCCAATAGATTAAGGCCTGAAAGCCTTAAGAGGACATATAAATCAAAACACATTGGGGTTATTTACCAATAAATAACTCTATTTTGAGCATCCTGAAACATATTTTTAAAGAGGAAAGAAAGGGGGGGGGGAGAGGAAAGAAGGAACCAGCCAGTAAAAGTGACTAAAGACACCTCACCTGAGCCACGCCAGCTGTGGGAGTAGCAACTAATTTGGGCCCCGGTGCTAATTTCACAACATCAGTCAAGGACACGCTTGTCTCTGCGACGAGTCCTGCAATGAGGATCAAGACCTGATCAATGAGCAGAAACAAGATGAGGGATGTGCCTGGACTCCTTGGCAAATTAATACATTGCATTGATCTTCTTTGGTCAGGTCAGCATTCAGAGTGAAGGATAATGGGTAAAGATCTTACATTCCAATGCACTTGGGCCTGGGCAAAGAGGGGTCTCAGAGATCGAATTTATGTCAGTCATTCAATTTGTCCCATGGAGGGCAAAGCTAGCCACAGAGTTGCAAGTTCAACAGTATCAGTAATCACTGAGGAAAGCCAATAAGGCAGGAAAGAGATGGGAAAATATGGCGAAGTAATACATTCAAGGACAAAGGATGATTTTTAAAAAGCAAGGTAACTGGAAAGGGAAAAGATCAGACCAAGGTGGGAGAGTGGAAGGAATGACAGAGAAGTTTCATCCAGTCTTTAAAATCAATCATCCAATATTTTTACTCTCTATTTATTACAGAGGATTCAGCATATTAGAAGTAATCCAATTCCATTAATTGACACAATACTATCAAAGTAATTTGTTGCATTTCTCATTGCTTTTTTTGATTACAGTCTGTTACTTTAAAAAAAAAAAAGCACTTCAGGGTAGATACGCCAACGGCACAAAACTTGAAAAATCCCTCTCAAAATGTCTCCAAATATGACCTTTAAAGGTAACTAGAAAATGTTTCTGTGGAGATAAGGCAAATTTAGGCAGGCAGAGAGAAGCCTTGGTAACATCCAATCAGGATGGGTCAAACACCAGCTACTAAGAGTGGAGATAGGAGTAGGTATAAACAGAACAGGAGAGAGGATAGAGAGGGGATTTGTTGATGTTGGTGTTGTTAGTTCGTGGGTTAGGGATTGAACTCAAAGTGAAAAGTACTGTTTTAGTACAACCTGAAGAGCCTGAGAGGCTAGGTATTGCTGCAGAGAAAGGCAGTTAAAAGCCCAAGAGAGAACTTAGACCTCATTCCCACTGTGATTTAAACTGGTTTGCAAATCGGACTAAACCAGCTTATATGTCCCTCATTCACACTCGAGACAATTTCAAACCCAACTGTGTTTGGGCTGAATCACGGTGAACCAGCATAAGTCCTCCTGGACCGGTTTTTGTTTTGTTTTGTTTTGTTTTTGAAGATGGATCTTTTACAGTTTCTTTTGGGAAAGAACCAGTTTGCAACCATGCTGAACAAATGTGAACACATTTCCGATCACATTCGGGGCACCCAGGGAGGGAGGGAGGGACAATGGGCAGAGGGGTGGTACCCATCCCACCATAGTGCTTTGTGAAGTTGCCATTTTTTCCCCATTTGAGCACTCCCATGGGGGTGTCGTGTGGCTGCAGATTCCCAGCGCAGACACAGTTGGTACCATTAAATCACACTGAAGTCCTGATAACACTGTGCAGCTGTGTTTCAGTCCTGCAAGCAAATTTTCAAGAGGTAGGACAGGTAGGGGGTTGTTCCTTGGGGGGTGAGGGATAGTGCAGCATAATTTTTTTAAAAAAAAAATACTGACAGCTTCTGCAAACTATCAGATTTTCGTGGGTTCATGAGAGCAAGGCAGAGGTTCTGTGATGGGAATTCTTCCCTGCCCTGGCATGCAGTGATCCATGGGTGCATGGACCAGATGTTGGGGAAGTGGGGGGTGGTCCCTAGGGGACCATGATGGGGCATATTTTTTAAAATAATTTGTCAGTCTCTGCATATTGGGGTATTTCTGTGGGTTCACGGCAAATAGTAATGGGTGCCGTTGAGGGATTTATCCCCTGGCATGGCTGCTCCCGTGGGTGGAATGGGGGATTAATCCCAAGGATGGGTGCAACTGTGGGTGCCATGGGGGATTAAGCTTGACAGGATCAGCTGTTGCTCCCAAAGAAATAAAAATAGTCCTGCACTCTCCCTGCTGCTAACAGCCTATTTCCCAACACAGAGGGAAAGAGGAGGAGGAAGAGGAGGAGGAGTGTATGCATCTTACACACACATACATAAACATACACACACATAGAGGCCCATGGAAATAGCGACAGCTGATGCATGTGGCCACACTTCTGAGTTCTTGTGTAACTGGAAACACATACAAGCACACCATATGATTGACAGTAAAAAAAAAAAAAAAAAAAAAAAAAAAGAACCGAGAAAGAAGAATCAGGATGGATCGAATACGTCCGATATTGAAAATCCATTTTGTTCTGGTGCAAAAGTGTGAATGTGAACCATGTTAAATAGACACAGAGGCATTTGGTAATGGAAAATGTAGTGTGAACTTCATTCCATTTTGAATCAATTCTGAGATTTTGGATCTATGCAACTCAAAAACCATTTTTTTGCGAGTAGGAATGAGACCTAAGAGTGTCCTGGGGAAAGTAAAGTGTTAGCCTCTGAGGAGAATACTAGTTACTGAAAAGTAGCACAATCAGTTAATAAAAGTGTAAGAAACAAGTGTATAATAAAGATTTTGAATTGGTTTGGATTACTGTAACAAACAAGCATAAGGACAAGAAACCATAAATGTAACACAGTGTAACAAATAAAGTTTGCCAGTAATGTATCAACCGTGAACAACATCCCACACAAGTGATACTGTATTTAAGTTAACCTGCAAATAAACTTACAACATTGTTTCAATAAATGACAGTTTGCTTTCAAAAATACAGTAACAAGCTACTAACATTGAAGAAAGCATTTTATTAAATCCTTTGAGTAATTTTGGGGGAAAAGAGGTCTTTGTCACAGATTGGTGGCAACTATGGCATAAGGGGACACATGAGTGTTTTTAAAATAGAAAATAAAGAGGTTTTGGGAAGTGCCACGTTGTCACCCATAATAGTTCCTTATTATACAATTGAAGTAACTTCATTCCACTCATTGCATTACTTTTGAAATACAACTTTGTTATACCCTTATTAACCCCCCCCCAAAAAAAACCTTGTTAATTCACTAACGGTGAATTACTAATTCACTAATGGTGAATGTTACTCATAGGGCTTATGAAAGCAAGTTCAGGCCATGATGTAAAAAACATTTCAGTTATATTAATTTTAGCAAGAATTCTGATTATGGCAAACTCATATACATAAAGGTAGCCTCATGGTATGTTAAAAACTGACAAAATTATTCTGGTAAAAATTTTTTTGAGTTAAGAGCTGCTTCTGATGAAGTGGATTCTAGTCCATGAAGACCTGCATCACAATTATTTTGTACTCTTTAAGTTGCTAAGAAGGCTGTTTTTGTGTGCTTATCCATACTATACTGGTCATTTGAGATGGGGGGGGGGGGAAGAACACTTCTCTCATAAAGAGGTTGCTTACTACAGCAGCTGTTCTTCTGTATAAACCTCACATAGCTTCAAATGGTTTGAACTGTAGAAATCTAGAATTGTGTTGCCTATGAAGAGGGAAAATACACTGTTCTAGAAAAATCCATGAGCTCTACCTGGCTCTCAGAATGTTAGGGCTATCCTTTCTCAGTCTGATTACTATATAGATAGGGCATGAAGCTTTCCTTCTACAATGAACTTTCCCAGCCTTTTCAGTCAACTTTTCAGTCAGTCACATACATTTAAAAAATTGCTCATATTGTCTCATTATTGACCATACTTCCAAAATTGGGGCAATTCTCCCAAATGAAACAGCCCCTATTTAGAGATCTTCTAAGAACGTCCTTCTTTCAGTAGTCTTCTCAGTGGCTGCTCCTAGGCTCTAGAATTCCCTTGCCAGAGAGGTTAGACTGCAGGGGGGTTGCAGACTGCCAGAAATAGTGCAAATTGAGTCCACTTTTAGGGTTAGGGTTAATGCTAGGGAATCATGGGAATTGTTTTTTTTCTGAGACCCTGAGACTTCTCTGTCAGAGAGCTTTGTTGCCACAATAAAATACAGTTCCCATGATTCCCTAACCCTAACCCTTAAAGTGGATTCAATTTGCACTATTTCTGGCAGTCTGCAACCCCCCTGCACTCTCCTTATCTCTCCACATCCAAATAAAGACCTTTTTATTCCAGCAGACCTTTGAGATCCATATTTAAAGGGAAATGTATAATGTGTGGGATTTTAATTTATTATTTTCAATTGTTGTTGTTGTTGTTTGCTTTAACTGATTTTAATTTTGATTTTTTAGTGATAATGTCATTACTTTTGAATGCTGTGAATTTTAACTATGTCTGTTTTAACTGCTGTAAGCTTTCTTAAGCTCTCAACTGGGGAAAAGATGGGAAATAAATAAATAGAGGAAGAAGAAGAGGAGTGGGAGAAGAGCAGCACCAGAGGAGGAGGAGGAGGAGGAGAAAAATACTTTTTTCTGTCAAGCTCTCAGGTGGCTGTGAAGGAAGAGAGGATAATACCTCTTGTCCTGATACAAAAAACTCCAGTGGTTCTTAACTGTTTGACCTTTAGATGTTTTGAATTACAACATCAAGAATCCTTGACCACTGGTCATGCTGGTGAAGCTTCCTGGAGTTGATGAGCCAAAGGGTGAATGAGCTGCTTGCCACCCAGGCTATGGTAGCTCTAGTGTAGGTGGCTTCTCCTGTCCCTCCTGTCAGTGCAGGGCTATTTATGAATTATCTTGTCCCAAGGTAAGGAAGGAAAAATGAGAAAAGCCATATAGAAAGAAGGTTAGAAAGGATTCGTGAAAAAAAGGTGTATCAGTGGCCAAACAGAATGAATTCCTACATAGCAGGGGGTTGGACTGGATGGCCCCTGTTGTCTCTTCCAACTCTGTGATTCTATTATTCTATTATTATTATTCTAAACAGTCCAGGTTCAGAGGCAGTATGCTAATAAACCATGAATTGCCAAGGCATGAGCATCAGGGAAGGGCTACTACCTTGTGGGCTTTCCAGAAACAGCTGTGAGAAAGAGACAGCTAAATAAGATGGCTTCTGAAGTCCAACCTAGCAGGGTTGTTCTTATGCAGTCATGTAGATAACTTGATTGAAAAGACTGTTATTGTGGGGAGGGGAGAAGCAAGAGCACAAATGGAAGCCACAGATGGGCTTGTGAATAGCATGGAAAGCAGCTAGATTTTCAACCTCATGACAAGTGTATTCTGCTGCATGTGTTCATGTGGCTTAAAGGGCTCTTTGGTTGACTTACCATGGATTGCCCTATAAGCAGATCCTAAACAGGCTGAATTAGCAGTGTCAATAGTGTAAACTGGAGCGCTGAAAACATCAGACAAGACCTGAGAAGCATAAAAAGCATCTGTTACAACCAGACTGTGGGAAATGGGGAATAGGCAGTTTTGTTTTCCTCAGCAAGCCAAACAAATGGGTGCCACAAGAGAAGGCCTTACACTGGCACTCAGGTTTGGAAAAGCAGCCACTGGCGCACCTGGATTGGGAATGCAAAGAATATTCTGTGTTATTTGTATCCTAGATGAAAAAAGAAGTTCTCAACACTCAGGAAACCTGGTCAGGAAAAATAATACAAAGACAAGAACTTTCCTCATTTTTCTCCTCATATTCAGACATCCTGTTTCAGGAAATTAATTTGCACAGAAATATAAATGGGGGGTTTGGATGCAAAAATTATGTGTGTATATGTGTGTGTGTGTAAACAGTTTTGCATAAAAATAAGTACATATCTGTAAACTGTGTGTGTATGTGTACAAAAAAAATGTAATTTCTTGAAACACTTTGGGATGTAAATACCTGGTGAAAACCATGCAATAACATTTGTTTCTTCCTCCAGCAGGGATCAATCTACAGAAATTACTAATCTCCACATGTTGATTAAATAGCTGAAAAGTTACATTCCCAGGTGTGTGTGCACTAAATATGAAATGTTTCATGAGAAAGTCGGTTGATGTAGCTTTATACATAAACTGGGATACATAAACTGGGAAGTTGTGGCTACCCATGGACCCCAGCAACTGGAACATACCCCAGTCCAGTCATTTTAACTGTGTTTAACAGTGATTGTGAAAGGCATGAACATTTTGTTTTACTATGTGGACAACCAAAATTGTGAACTACAGGTATTGTGATTTTCCATTACAATTTGATGTAGTCTCTTTCCTTCTTGGTGTTGCATCTCAATTCACAGAAGCCTTAGATAATAACTTCTGAGTCACACAGGATGTCTGACAGATGCAGGTCAGCAGAAGTCTGCTGGAGCTCAGCACAAGGAAACAGTAGGTAGGGACTTACACACACACACACACACACACACACACACACACACACACACATTCTTCAAATAATAAATAATAAACACTGTTGGATATCTAATAAAAGGAATTTGCACTTAATGTATCTGTGATGTGCTCAGGCCACATCTGAGCAAAATCCATTCCCCTTGAGCTTCCATTGGAAACTCTCCTAGCTTCTGAGAGAAAATAGCCCTGCCCTGGCTTCCTATATATCCTAGGTCTCCTACCTGTTCTTCATTGTTGGCTAACTTCTGCTCAAGATCCCTCTTCCCAAGAGTTCACAACCTGACTAAAACAGTCCAACTTGGTGATCCCACATGCAATAGGCTACACTTACTTGTAAGATTGCTTTATTGTATGATGCCCCACCAGTTGCCAGGATTCTTGTTGTGGGCACTGCAAAGCAAGAAGGAGAAATGAAATTATTATCAGTGTATATCAGACCCCAGGTATACTGTGTATAATTATAGAGTTCTGTTTATACTAACCAGAAACTGTTAGTGGTTTGATAATGAAAGCTCTGATTGAAGGTTAGTAGTGAGCAGCAGCTAATGTGGCATAGTGGTTGGAGACCAGAGTTTCATTCCCAGCTCAGCCATGAAACCCACCAGATGACCTTGGGCAAATCACAATCTCTCAGCCTCAGAGGAAGTCAATGGCAAACCTCCTTTGAACTAATCTTGCCAATAAAACTTCATGTTAGGATTGCCATAAGTAAAAAATGACTTGAAGGCACACAGCAACAACAAAGTGAGCAGCAAAGGGTAGTGGACTCTCCCTCAACGGAGGTCTTAAATAGAGATTGAATGGCCATCTCTCCGGAGTACTTTAGCTATAGATCCTGCATGGTGGGGGTGGATTTGACTAGATGTTCAAGTCTCTTCCAATCCTATGATTCTGTGATTTAATCCATTGCTTTCACAAAGTCTTAAGATAAAATGAGCATGCTAGGAAGCTGGTTTGTCGGTTGCTTAATTAGGGGTAGGTGCTTAAGTGTTCTGTAGATAATGTAGTTTTGAGTACACATAACCTGGACACATGGTAATTCTAGCAAAAGCAAGCCACTGCTTCCAAACTGAAGTCTGCTCACATTTCAAGACAAAGGTTTGTGTAAATCAGTACTGAATCTATTGTTTGCACCAGTGATCAACTAAGGGCCTTTACAGACTGCCAGAAATAGTGCAAATTAAGTCCACTTTAAGGGTTAGTGTTAGTGCTAGGGAATCATGGGAATTGGGTTTTTTTCCCCCTGAGAAATTGAGCCTTCTCTGTCAGAGAGCTCTGGTGCCACAATAAAATACAGTTCCCATGATTCCCTAACCCTAACTCTTAAAGTGAACTCAATTTGCAGTATTTCTAGCAGTCTGCAAAGGCCCTAAGGTGCTCAAAGCAGCTCTGCTGCCCAACACAAAATGGTAACTCTAGCTTTTGTCCTCAATTTGGAGATGGAGAAGAGAGACTGGTATTTTCCCCACTGCCTCACCATAACTGTGTAGAGTAGACAATCCTCATCTGCTCCAGTCTCTGCTGGAGAAGAAGTGTGGGTATCCCTCTAACCATCCCTTGAGGGTAATGTAACACAAAAGTAGCAAGCTAAACAATGGAGCCCTGAAGATCATTTTATATAATAGCTTTGTATTTGTCTGCTTTTACATTTGCCACAGTTTTGGTTCCTGTTGCACAAAGATCAACTGAAAGACACGTTGTAAAGTCAGAAAATTACTGAAAAGCTCTCTGTTTAAACCAATGATAAGCAAGCTCCTGAGCTTGGAGAGCCATACACTCAAATTTCTGGCCCCAGAGCTCTGGAATACCACAGCTGCTACATCTCTGCCTATTTTGGTGACCAGAACTGATGAGGCCTTATACATCCTCGCACCTCTCCTGCTGTTTAGTGGGTGAAATGATTGAACGATGGCAGGATCTTTGGGAGAGAGTCTAAGTGGGTTTGAAGGTCTGCACTGGAAACCCCATAGGGCCACATGTGTACTTAAGATTCCCACCCCTGCTTTAAGCTGCTCACAAATAAGAAAACAATGAAATCTTGACAAATATAAAAAGGATGTGGTGAAGTTTGGTCTGAACAAGAACCTTCTCCACAAACTTTGCACCCTCTCATTTTAATAGAGATTAGTAACCAACAATGCAATGTCTGCATGAAGTGTTGAGCCCAACATGCTTTACTTGGGTGCAGACTTTCTTGCTGGAGCCAACGTTTCTGCAGAGAGGAAACTTCATTCCACCGATAAATTTAATCAGATCTTCCTCTTTGGAGGATATTCAGTGATGCACAAATTGGGTTTAAAAAGCCATTAAGATCTCTGTCAATGTCAGTAAACAAATAAACCACACAGCCAAGTGATTCCTTGGAGAAAACAAGTTTCAATTATACCTGCACACAGTGACAGAGCCCTGCCAATATTTTTCAGAAACATATCACAGAAGCTGGTGAAAAATAACCGCTAAAACCACTGGGCTTAGAAAACAAAGCAACACATACACACACCACTGAACACCTTTAAAACCCTAACAGTTTGGTTCACAATGCACCTTTCTTCTTTCCTCAGTGCCATAAACAAGAGTTTAGAAAGTAATATTACAGTTAAATAGAAGTGCAGTTGTGATTTTGGTTCTCTTTGGAAAAGAACAGACCAATCCCAACATTTTTGTGTCTCAAAAAGCTGAAGTACATGGTAGTATATTTTATAAGCCATGGTTCCTTGCAATTTTGACAAGAAATGCTAGTGTATAGTCCTCAAATCGCATCCTGTCTCATCAACACCCCTAAAGTTAGTGCTTCCACATCTCTAACAATAAAATTAAAAGATGCAGAAAAAGGGTAACCAAATAATCAAGTAACAGGTGGGCAGAAAAGAAAGACTGAAACAGTGGGAGCTTATTAATTTAAGGGAGAAAGACTATGGGAAGGCTATTTAATAACAATTGGCATGGTGTAGAGAAAGTTGATAAAGAGAACGTGCCATTCCTTTCTCATGCTACTAAAACACAGGAGCAATGCAATAAAGCTGACTAGAAATAAATTCAAGACAGTCAAGTACTTTATGGAAGTAATTTAAGTACAGTAATCCTAAATTATCTATGGAAGTCACTGTCACCAAATGTGATGAGAACCACTGGCTTTGAAGTGGGATTAGAAAAACATCATGCAGGTCTCACATTTTATTATCATTATTAATGACAGCTATATTAGTGTTGCCATATTCCAGTCCCTTGAATCTGGGCAACAAATCTGTATATTATTTTAATTTGTATATTACACAACAATTAATTGTTGCAGTTTTGTGTATCGCTATCTTTTTGGTTTAGGACCATTTTATAACACCCACTGTTCTGAAAGAAACAGTATACTGTAATTTTTAAAGTGCAGGAAGTAGAACAGGGAGACACAACTTCAGATGCCCACTTAATAATGGAACTTCCTATATTACCTTAGGGTATTACTATCCCCCAGCAAATCTACCTTTCAAGGTTTTTGTGAGGATTAATAGGGAAAGAAGAACCATGTAAAAGAGTCACGTACATTCCTGGTGTGGTTGAACAAAACAACAACATTTTGCCATGCAAAGATGTTTCCAGTAGTATTCGTGTCAGATCATTTTTGTCATTTTTTTTAAACTGATGGCAAAACCTAAATATCAATGCAAATACAATAGAAGCTTCTGAGACTGGCATCACCATCTGACTCAGGTCCAAAACACACAGCAGAAATAATCCAGTTTGAGACAGTTTTAACTGCCCTGGCTCAGTGCCAGGGAATTCTGTGAACTATAGTTTTCTGAGACATTTAGCCTACAAAGTACAATTCTCAGGATTCCCTAGCACTGAACCAGGGCAATTAAAGCAGTCTTGTACTGGATTATTTCTGCAGTGTGTTTTGCATTTGAGAACGCAGCTGCACTAGGCAGGGCACATTTCTAGGATGGAGGACCATCGTCTCCCAAAAATAGTACTCTATGGTGAACTTACCATGGGTCAGCGTAAGAGGGGCACCCGAAAAAAGCGATACAAGGACTCCCTGAAATAACATCTCAGGCTCGGCCAAATTGATCACCAACAATGGTCCACCTTGGCCTCACATCGGGAGGCATGAAGACACACAATGCTGCAGTTTTATTTGAGAACTCACGTCAAACAAGTCTCGAAGAGAAACGACAACGCAGAAAGAATCACAACCCAGAAACATCACCCAAGGAGACCTTCTGCTGTGCTTTCTGCAACTGGACTTGTTTATCTCGGATTGGCCTTTTTAGTCATCAGCGCACTTGCAGAAAGTGTGGGATGAGTCCTTCCTGAATCTTCGTTTGCGAAGAAAAGCCAGAGAGTTAATCTATTTTAGGATGATTAATAGTTAATCTATTTTAGGATGTTTGTCTTACCACCCAACTACTTTTTGTAAATGATAAGGTAAGGTGCAATAATGATAGATATTTGTAGATTTTACACTTCCACTCACTTTTTACCCCATAAAATAACAATCTCTCACCCAACCATGTGTGTAAAAGTTGGGCAACTGAGGCAATATTGTGGGCATATCTGATGCAGTGAGATGTGGTAAACAAAAGGGTGTGCTAAGCAAATTTTGCTGATTTTTAAAACTCAGATTTTGCTACTTTCCCTTGTGTAAGAAAATAGATATATAATACATTTCAGTACAAGAACCATCCAGTCTGGAAAATCTGTTCTATTTCCCCTTCACCCTCCCAAATTTTACTTCTATTTCTCTTTGTTATATATCCCTTCACATCCTCAACCAAAAGCTGCTGTGTTATTTCTCTACTATAGTTTACATTGCAGAAGAAAATGACATTCCTAAGGAATACAAATATATTTTAAAATCTTTTTTTTTACTTATGTATAGCACCTAGTAACATAGAAGGACGCGTGTGAGGAAACAGTTCAAAAGCCCATATCACACTCCCAAGGCAAATAAATAAGGAGTTCTTCAAAAAGGCTTTATCTTTCCTTTTTTAATTTTAGAATCAACTTTTTAAAAAAAAATCTAAGGTTCATATCACACATCTAATTGAATAATCTTCTGTTTATCCTCTCCCCCCAGCTCCTCTTTTCCTTAGGCTAGCACCCACACAGTGGCTGCTTCTACAGGTGCAGAAATAGGAACAATAAACTGTAATTTCATTTGCAACCAACATTTCAAAACAGAAAACACTGTGTGAAACATGCTGCTTTGACACAAAAATTAAGAGTTTTGCACACATTTTATGTGAATAACAGTTTCCCAAACAAGTTCCAAAATGTGAAAAAAAATCGAAAAATACACAAAAATTCTCAGAAACTTGCCTAGTAGGGTGAAAACTTCTGAAATTCTTTGGTTTTTGCATGTAATGATGAAATAAGCAAAGATTTGCATCCCTATTTTATTCTGGCTTTCTATCCCTGTTGAATAGGGCATTTAAGACAACGTTCCAGCAAAGGTCAGGAACCAAAGAAATTGTTATGTACCAAGGAAATAATTTGGTATCAGTCTTCAAAATCAGCTATTGACCCATAATATAGTTAAAAGGCAAAATCTTCTCTTAGGACTATGCACTCCCTCTGGGCTTCTATATAGTCATTTTTGAATTTTGAGCCATGGTTCAGAGTGGCAAGACTGATCAGAGAGAGGGATCTGCAACTTTTCTGCAGAGTTCAAAAGAAAGCACTTACGTTCTTCAGATGCAGCCAATTTTGTATTGTTTCACTGTCTTCCTAAATTACCAGGGATAGAAATGTAACATGGTAGCCAAATAGGTTATGCAAGGAATCTCTGGAGACTCCTTTTAACTTTTCTCATATGAGATCAAAAAGATATATGGCTGCTCTGACACAATTAGTGCTACCATCTCAATTTTCCTTTTACCTGGACTACGATTCTAAAAAAAAGACTTATCAGGGCCACATCTCTGGCCTTATGAAGATTGCAAACTTGAACAACAGACAGGCAAATAACCTGAAGGAAACCTTTAAAGAATAACTCTGTTCCTCCATCAACTGCTTATGTAGATTGGTAGGTGATGAACACCTTAACAGGCAAGTACCAGGTGGTTCCCATCTATTCACTGGACAAGTTTCACACAAAAAAAGGATGGTGGTGTTGCCTAGCAACAAGAAGATAAGGCGTGAAATCTAGCTTATAGAAATCTAAAAGAGAAGCAAAGCCACAGTCTAATCTAAAATTTATCATCTTAACTAAGGACAGTGTGAGGAGGGTGGGAGACACTGCCAGTATGATTTGTATACTTTCAGAAAGCATAATTAATTGGCACAACAAGACAAAATTGCTGACATGCAGATCAGAAGATGCAAGTAATTAAGGGAACAGTTGACCATCAAAAGAGGTGAAGGAATTAACACAAGACATGTCTTATGAGCCAGCTGTTCATATGGGTGCGAAAGAGCTCAGAGGTGAGCCTCTAGTTCAACTCTTACTTCTGGCATCTGTACGCCAAGCTGACCATCAGTACACCAAGTTGACTCGAAATGCAAAAGTGATCCAGCCAAGCTGGATCAAACCCAAAGGCTTATCTAGTCCAGAAGTATTTCTTCACACGTAGAAAAACAGATGTCTGAGGAAAATGCATAAGCCAGAAAGGAACATAAATAGCATCCTTCTTAGGCAAGCCATTTTCTTTCTTTCTGCTTCTGCTCTTAACCTTCCAACTTAAAAAAAGTAAGTTTCTTAATGGCTACAAGTTACAAAATCTGTATGGTATCTCCACTTTCAGATCGGGGTAGGCTGTGATCATCTTCATCTCCTCTTTCTCCTCTACCTGTAGGCATTCGGTTGATCATCATGAGAAACAAGATTATGAACAACAGAGGCCTTTTTAAAAAAATATCTATTTATTTATGGGATTTATATCCTGCCTTTGTCCCAAAAATGAGATTCAAGGCAGCTTGGTGTGATCAAACAAATTCCTTATGTTCTTATTCCCTGCCTACCTCACAGGGCTGTTTAATTTACACTCTGGAATATCTTTCCTAGGCAGGCTAGAGTAGCTTCTTCCTTGCTTTCCTTTCATCAGCAGAGGGACTCTGGGCCGTCCTTGGCCCCAACGCTTGCCTTGCCAGCGAGGAGGAGGAAGAGGGAGGAACCACCTGGGCTTTAAGGCCCCATTGAGCCCTATCTCCCTCCCGGCGACAGCAGCAGAGGGACTCTGGGCCGTCCTTGGCCCCAACGCTTGCCTTGCCAGCGAGGAGGAGGAGGAGGACGGAACCACCTGGGCCTCAAAACCCCATTGAGCCTGTTACCCCCCGCTCCCCTATGGCAGGTTGGATGGCCTTGATGAACCATCTCCCTCCTACATTCTTTTTGCCATTTATGCAGCTGCTGCCTAAATTAGAGACTGGAGTCAGCTGGGTATCCGTCTCTCCCTTTGTATGTTGGAGCTGACCATGATCTGGGAGCGGACATTCAGGTGGTGTGGGGGAGGGGAAGGTATAGCGGCAACAGAGCCAACAGATGTTACAAAAGAAGGAGGGATCGATGTTTGATATCTATCCCTCCTTCAGTTGGCTCTGTTTCCCAGGATAACTTGGAGAGCGCTCCAACCATTCCACTGACCCTCAACCTGTTCCTTTGCAATGCCAGGTCGGTCAAAAATAAAACATACATCATCCACGATCTCCTGGTGGATGAGGCAGCCGACCTGGCATGCTTCACTGAGACCTGGCTGGGGGATGTCAGCTCCGCGACTTGGGCGCAGGCTCTCCCAGCTGGGTACTCAGTTAGTGAGCAGGTGAGGGAGAGTGGGCGGGGGGGGGTGGTATAGCCTTGGTTTATAGGAACACCTTAACCGTGATCAGAAAGCCTATCCGGAAAACGACGCACATCGAGTGTATGTACCTTAGCCTGAAGACCAGGCATAGTTTGGGGATTCTGTTGGTATACCGGCCACCCCGTTGCTTAACAGACTCCCTGACCGAGCTGACTGCCCTGGTTTCTGAGTTGCTGCTGGAATCGCCCAGACTCTTGGTTCTGGGCGATTTCAACATTCCACTCGAAACCAGTTTACAAGATCTAACTGGCGCGGCTCGGGAGTTCATGGACACCATGACTAACATGGGCCTATCCCAGTTGGTCAACGGGCCCACGCATTGTGCTGGTCATACCCTCGATGCGGTCTTTAGAATGGAGCAGGAATATCCGTGGGCGGAGGTCAAAAACACTTCCGCACTGTCATGGACGGATCATTTTCTGATCAGGGCAGAACTAAAGGCTACTATCCACCCTCCCAGGGGTGGCGGACCCATTAGAACGGTCCGCCCTCGAAGGCTAATGGAGCCAATTGGTTTCCAGAAAGCCTTAGAGGGCTTAATGGTTGTTAACGCCGGTGATTCTGTCGAAGCCTTGGTGGACACTTGGAACACCGATCTTACCAAGGCTATTGACACAATCGCTCCCAAGCGTCCTTTCCAGCCCGCTTCGAATCGTAAGCCCTGGTATACCGAGGAGCTTAGGAGGATGAAGCGAGCTGGACAACGACTGGAGTGCAAATGGCGAAAGACTCGTCTCTTATCCGACAGAACTCGCCTTAGGAAGCATCTTGATTCCTATAGGGAGGCTTTGCGTGCAGCGCGGAAATCTTTCTGTTCTGCATGCATTGCGTCTGCAGAGTCCCGCCCGGCAGAGCTGTTTAGGGTGGTGGGGGAGTTGACAAAGGTTCCTCCTGCGCCAAACCCCCTACTTAACCCAACTACAGCCTGCTGTGAGACTTTTAATATTCACTTTGCAGATAAAATCTCTCGGATAAGAGCCGACTTAGACGCCATTGTTTTAGCAGAATCCGTAGATGAGGCATCCAGGAACTCCGTTGATGGCATTTTACTGGATCAACTACAATCTGTGAGTACCGATGACGTGGACAAGCTTCTTGGAAGTGTGAGAAAGACGACTTGCCCCCTCGATCCTTGTCCATCCTGGCTGGTTGTCTGGGGGGGGAACGCGTTGAAGGTGTTCCTTCGGGACACAATCAACGCGTCATTCAGGGAAGGCAAGGTACCATCTTGTTTAAAGGAGGCGGCGGTTAGGCCACTCCTGAAAAAGCCTTCCCTGGATCCCCTGGATAGAAACAACTACAGACCAGTCTCCTTGCTCCCTTTTTTGAGCAAGGTGATCGAGAGGGCGGTTGCTTCCCAACTCCAAGCAGTCTTGGATGAAACCAATTATCTCGACCCATTTCAAACCGGCTTCAGGACAGGATATGGAGTGGAGACTGCCATGGTTGCTCTGACCGATGACCTCCGCCTGAGTATCGACAGGGGTAGTGTGACCCTGTTGGTGCTCTTGGATCTCTCAGCGGCCTTTGATACTATAGATCACGCCATCCTCTTAGATCGCCTGAGAGAGTTGGGAATCGGAGGCACTGCTCTGCAGTGGTTCCGTTCCTTCCTCTCGGGCAGATCTCAGAGGGTGAGGCTCGGGGATAGTTGCTCATCTAAAATCGAGCTTAATTGTGGCGTCCCTCAGGGCACCATCCTGTCCCCGATGTTGTTTAATATTTATATGAAGCCGCTGGGGGAGATTATTCGGAGGCATGGAGCTCGGTGTCTTCAGTACGCTGACGACACCCAGATATATCTCTCCATGACCAGATCATCGTCTCAGACTTCAGATGGCGCCTCTCCTCTTAATGACTGTCTTAGAGCGGTAATGGATTGGATGAGGAAAAACAGATTGAAGTTGAATCCAGACAAAACGGAGGTACTTGCAGTCACAGGCCCGAAACCAGATCTGGGAATACAGTCTCCAGTCCTGGATGGAGTCACACTCTCCTCTAAGGACTGTGTTCTCAGTTTGGGGGTGATCCTTGACTCATCGCTTCACATGACTAGTCAGGTGAATGCGGTGGTCAGGAGTGCCTGTTATCAGCTTCGGCTGATACGCCAACTGCGCCCTTATCTGGACATGAGGGATCTGGAAACTGTGGTACATGCCCTGGTAACCTCGCAACTAGATTACTGCAACGCACTCTACATGGGGCTACCCTTGTGCCTAACCCGGAAACTTCAACTGGTACAGAATATGGCAGCCAGGTTAATTACAGGAACATCAAGGAGGGAGCACATAACACCTGTGCTGAAATCCCTCCACTGGCTGCCGATTAGTTTCCGGGCGCAGTACAAGGTGTTGGTTTTAACCTTTAAAGCCCTACATGGCTTGGGTCCATCCTATCTTAGGGACCGCCTTTCCCCATATGAACCCCCCCGCGCCCTTCGGTCCTCTGGGAGGAATCTGCTACAGCCACTAAAAACTAGGCTGTCTCAGACCTCCCAGAGGACTTTTTCTGCGACCGCTCCCAGACTATGGAATGGCCTGCCGGATGAGATCCGTCTAATTACCACTCTTGCTGCTTTTAAGAAAGCAGTAAAGACGGATCTCTTCCGGCAGGCCTTCCCGGAATAACTCTCAGCCTAGGGATGGGTCCCTGACTTGTAAATCTGACTCTTTATATTATTGTCGTTTGTTTTTAATATTGTATTTTAATTGGTCATTTGTTTAATTCTGTTTTAAGGGGATGGGAGGGTGGGACTATGGGATGATGGAATGTTTTTTAACTTTGCTCTATTTTAATATTGTTGTACCCCGGTCCGATTGCCGCGCAGAGGGGCGGGTTATAAATAAAAATTTATTATTATTATTATTATTATTATTATTATTATTATTATTATTATTATTATTATTATTATTATTATTATTATTTTGACAGACTTTTGAAAACAAAGGCCATATCTGCACTGACAGGAAAACCTAGCTTACTGTCGAGGCTTCTGAATCTGTGGGGAGGACAAGCTGTCCACATAACCAGCACCCACAACAGGCCACTATCAGCAGCACTGTTTGCACATACACCACAGGAAACTCCTGTCCCTCTTTCTCCATGGCTCACGGGGGCAAAAGCCTTCCTACTGAGTGTTAGTGTGCTGTACTGATGGTATGGTTGTGTTAATGTGCAATTGTGTGATCAATTGGCACATCTGTAAAAGGAACGATGCCAGAGGAACCTTGCAAACTTGAAAATGAAAGTGTTGTGGCAGTTAGTTGGAAACTCCAGGTGGAAAGAGGTCAACAGCTCACTTGCCCGCGAGAATCAGAGGATTCTCCAGAGTTTCTGCCCTGATTCTGAGCAAAATAGGACTCTCTTAACTCTGGAGAATTGCTGTCAGGTACGGATTGGACCCATGTTTCATCCATCTTGGCACCATGCATCATCTAAACAAGTCAGAGTGGGAACGGAGCAAGAACATTTATTTTCCTCCATGAAAACACAGCCTGAATTTTTAAGCTGCTTATTAATTATATTAATTATTATAACATTAATATCCTGCCTTTTCCCCAGTTTGGGGGAAGGCAGTTTAGAGAAGTTAAAACAAACATAGTTAAAAATTCACAACATACAAAAGTTAAAAAGCAACTAAACCATCATAACATTAAAACCAGTTTTTAAAAAATCATAAGAACAACAAATAAAAGGTTTCCCTTTAAAAAAAAATATCAATTCTCAAAGGCCTGCTAGAATAAAAAGATTTTTACCTTCCTGTGGAAAGACAGTAAGAAAGAAGTGAGGGTATAAATTTGGACTTTCTGGGAACGCTTTGAACCTTGAAATCACAGGGCCTGCTCCTGACCTGGAAGCCCTACTGGCAGACAGCTATTCTCAGATAGCATAACTATCAGATTTCACCCCAGATTATTTCTGTGTATATTTGGTTCTGGTAATGTCTTTCATGCAGACATCTTTTACTAGGTTCAAAGCCAAGAATAGTTTTATTCCATGTTTGGATTCAGAGGCATTTGCCTGAACTAAATGGGGAGTGTACACCTGGGAGTAACCTGAAATACCCTTACCTTTAAGTATGTGTTGTAAATTCCTCATTTTAATGATCACTAAATGTCACCAAACTCAACTGCATCATATTAAACAACAAGGAAACTGTGAGGAAGGGAACAGGATCACTGAAACTCCTTTTGAATGACTTAGGTCTAAATTACACTCCCTCCAGAATAGTCACATGACCCTAGAGAGGGCAAATCAATCACAAAATGACAATGAATGATGGTGAAAGAAATTACAACAACAGCATCCATCAGAAGAGAAATACCCTGTTCATTAATTATGTCCAAGCATGTTGTTTTTAAACTCTTCAATCATATTCCTTTGGATTCTCATTAAACAATACAATACTTTATGCAGTAGGTAGGCATAAGCTCTAAGGCTAGCAAAACTCATTTGTACAGGGCTAGCTAAAGGCTAAAAGAATATCACAGAGCTAGAATAGAAACAGAAAAGGACCAAATTCTCAAGAAGCTGCAGCACCTTCTGGATGAGGAATGGTTAAAATGTTTGCAGTTTTTAGACTGAGGGATGGAAAGAGACAACTCGTAAAGACAATTATGACTGGTGTGAGGACGGTAGTTAAATATTTTTATATTCTCTCATAACACTATAACTAAGGTCACTCAATGAAACTGATTAAAAGCAAAAGCAAAAGCAAAGCAAAAGCAAAGCAGCTTCATTTATATACCGCGTCATACCGTGCTATGCAGTGTCTAAGCCAGGGGTAGGCAACCTTTCCCCTTTAAGGGCCAAGGGACTTCAGCTCCCAGAATCCCAGGAGCTATTGGCCAACATGGGACTATTGGCCAACATGGCTGAGGCTTCTGGGAGCTGAAGTCCCTCGGCCCTTAAAGGGGAAAGGTTGCCTACCCCTGGTCTAAGCGGTTTACAACTGTAAGTTCATTGCCCCCCAACAGCTGGGTACTCATTTTAGCGACCTCGGAAGGATGCAGGCCTGAGTCAAGCTTGAGCCCTGGCTAGTACTGAACTCACAACCTTGTGGTCTATGAGTGAGTGGCTGCAGTACAGGCATTTAACCACTGCGCCACCAGGGCTCCTTAACAGCAAGCCCAGGACAATCACACAAAAAGGACAACATGCAGAATCCAGATATAATATATCGGATTCAGTGCCACAGGATGGTCTGATGGCTACCAACTTTACATGACTTTTTGACTAAACACAGTACTGAAAGGTTGGGCCTTCAGTGGCTATTAGTCAGGATGGCTAGAGCTCTGGAGTTGGCCATGCTGATCAGAGAAATGTGGAGTGTTACTCCAAAAAAAAAAAAAGTAACTCTTCCAAGCTCTGTTGGTGACTACACAGACCCTCCAGATTCAGAGATAGTAGGCCAGTGAATCCTAATTCCCAGGGGCCAACAACAGAGGAGTGAAAAAGAGGTACTGCTTTCCTATCCTACTTGCAGTTTTCTCAGTAAGCCACTGTCAGAAACAGGATTCTGGTCTCAGCCAATCTTTGTTCTCAGGCAATAGCTCCTTTTTCATGTTTTCTCCTCTTTGGTGTAATTTATCTTTCCTATATCAGTTTTTAATTACACAGAGTTCTTGTTGTGTGCCTTCAAGTTGTTTGTGACTTATAGATACCCTAAGGGAAACCTCTCACAGGATTTTCTTGGCAAGATTGTTCAGAGGGGGTTGCCGTTGCCTTTGCCTTCTTCTAAGGCTGAGAGAGTGCCCAAAGTCACCCAGTGGGTTTCTATGGCTGAGCAAGGATTTGAATCCTGGATTCCAGAGTCACAGTCCAACACTCAAACCACTACACTACACTGGTCCTCTTTCATTACATAGCTATATAAGTATCAAAAATTTATTAAAAAATTAATTCTTAGAAAAATGCACAATTGAAAATGTATAGAACTAAGGCAATGCAAACCGTTATTTAAAAGACATAGAATCCAAGTGTAATTCTGACAGTGTTGAACTCAATGTGGTCACTATGGATAAGCAACTCCATAGTATCCCCACAGACTCTTTCCCTCACACACATATGCACACACACCTGGTGTTATGGTGCTCTTATCTTTTTCTTCTCATAGATGTCGCTTCCATGCAAAACCCTAAAGATGGAGAACAACTTGGAAGGTAACAGCTCAAGACCCATGGGCTTAGTAAAGAAACTTGGCAGTCAGGAAGGCAGCCTTCCCACATACACATACATTCCTGCTTTCTTTCCTCAAACATGCAGTTCTCGGGGGTATCATTTACCCCTATGGTGAGACATATAGCAATACTTGGCCAAACTACAGCGCCATTTTGAGATTTTGTTCAACATTAAATGTCCCTGCAGCAGAATTTCTTTTCAAATGAAATTCTATTCAGATTTTCAAACGTGAGGAAAGCTATCATTTTTCCTCATCATCCCTCTAATTCGCATACCCCACCACCAGAAATCTGCATCACTGTTTCCTCCATTTTACTGATCTCCTATGTGTCATTTTTCCTTTCTTCCAATCTGGCAACATTCATTTTTCACTGTGAGGTGCCCACAGCTGCCTGAGCTCAGCTTCAAGTTCTCTGGCACACACAGAAAAATATTGAAATCTGCCAGTGTTCCAAAAGATAAAAACAGCACTTTGCTGAAGCAGCCAACTAGAGATGAGTAAGTAAATGGAATCCCACCCATTCTCAGAATGAATCTGTGCAAGCTAGATAAATGTGCGAGCATGTTTAACCCAAAGGCAGACACCATTAATAGTGTGCAGAACAAATGCAGAATATTATGGGGTCCCAGTTCCAACACCTTTTGAGTGATACCAAGGACTTTATCACAACAGTCTGCTTTCTTGCCACAAACATGCTAATTTAAGGATGGAAGCCTGCCGATTTGGAATAATTTATTATTACACTTTTTCCCATGACAGTGCTTTTGCGATCCATGGTCATGTGATATGTTTTCCACTCTAACAATGCCCCTTCTAGGAAGAAGGGTGGGAATGAGTGATCACAGCGGTCAACCACCTCCTGAAGCCAGCTGCTGTGTGAATGTGCACTACAGCAGCCTGCTTTGGGATGCAGCTGGTAGCCACAATTGCTGTGAGGGAGGAAGGGGGAAGAGGAGTAGTCTGAGTAGTGAATGTCTGAGAAGCAGAACTGCAGCGGAAGGGACCTATCACACAAAGGCAGTAATGGAACAGCAGCAAGACTGAGATCCTATTGTCAGGTTTTGTCTGTTTATGAAGAGGTACACTATAGTAATGAATGGAATGCAAGATGGCAGCAGGACAGACATGACGCCATGTGGTAAGTACCAGCCAAAATTACTTTTATCCTGTTAAAAATTCACTTTTCTGTGCTGTGTGACAAAGTCTTTATTCATTCCTCCAATGGTGAGAACTCTTCAGTTTAAAGCAAATCTTATGCTTAGTGCTGTACCTCCAAAGCAAGCAATTCAGCCCACAGTTTACCACTCCCCATGGTAATGCAAAACGAGTACACAAGCCTTTCCTGTACCTTAACTTCCACTGCAAATTAATTCTCCAGCACAATCCACAAGCCACCCCACTTCTTACACAGTGCATCACTAATGATGTGGAAGAACAGAAATGAAATGCAGGCCTCAACATCCACTGTTGACATCTACAGTACAAACAGCAGATATGCAGTATAGTCCTATGCCCATTTAGACCATCTTTACTAGTTCAATCCAATCAAGCTTTACTTTACATCCTTACTGTATTTCATGTTTCACAGGTAAGCCACATATATAGTATTCCACTTATAAACAAGGTATATTTTTCTGATCATATTCCATCCTTATGTTTACAGATGGCCTCCTATTATCTGTTCCTAAATACAAACTGCTTCCTTTTTCCTTTGTTAAACATTAAAATTGTATTCAGTGATCCATTCAGGAAGGCTCATGAAATCTGCACCAAATACTTTGCCTACTCCATTCATAAAGATACCACCATGGAAAGTAAAGTATCACATTTTCTCCAGTTCTGAAACAATGGAAATTGGTTGACAATGACTCTACCCAAGACTGAAGTGCAAATTGGAAGAGAGACTGTGAACAGTGCCCAAGATTAGAATGTCCTTGTAAAAGCCCAGTTAGTTTTGAAGGTATGGGTATACAAACTTAATTTTGGCTTTCAAATGGTCTCTCTTTCTCTCTCTCTCAATCTCTCTCCTTTAAAGAATCAAAGATTGGAGTGTGGCTCTTTTGTTTACTTGGAATGGAAGTTAAGATACAATCAGGGTCTATCAATGCAGCCATGGTTTAAATAAGCTGGAAGGCAGAGTGATCTGTAGTCCAAATTACCTAGTTTGTTGTTACAACTCCAGTCTTACCATATGCTATTTTCTCTTTGAAGGTTCTCCCTCCTTTCTGAAATTTAGAAACAAAGAAGAGAAACACCATAGCTGTACAGTGGTGAAATTGATATTAATAAACTAAACAAACAATCAAAAGCAGCATCATAACTTGTCAGATTCCCAACTCCATTTTATTTTTCATATAGATAGTCCAGGGATCCCAACTTTTGTGAAAATCAATTAACGTATTATTCCTCATTAAATATGTTAACTTCTCCATCTTGTATAGTTCATATACCTTCGTTCTCCATTCCTCAACTGATGGAATTTCTTTCCTCTTCCAGTACTTTGCATAGCTTAATCTTGCGGCAATTATTATCAAAAACAGTATTTTCCCTTTCAATCTCATCACTAACAATATTTAAAAGGTATACTTTAGGGTCAGGGCGAACTTGTAAATTAAATATTTCTTTAATCTCATGAATCATCTTCCAATATTTTTTTGCCAATCTACAATTCCACCACATGTGCAAATAGGATTCCAATTCAGTTTCACATTTCCAGCATTTTGGGTTGCAACCCTTATACATTTTAGACAATTTAAGTGGTGTCAAGTACCAACGGTACATAGATTTATACAGATTTTCTCGTAATTCCACATTTACGGTGTATTTAATCCTGCTTTTCCATATCTTTTCCCATTCATCCATTTGGATCACTTGATTTAAGTCAGAGGCCCATTTAACTGCCGTATTTTTCGGCATATAAGACGCTCCGGCATATAAGACGCACCCAATTTTAAAGGAGGAAAATCTAGAAAAAAAAGATTCTTAACCAAATACTGTAGTAAAATATTTTATATCAACTTTATAAAGTTAACAGCAGTTTAAGAACAATTTTAAGTTGTAAATGTAAGTTTAAGCCAGCAGCAGGGCCAGGTATTGCACAAATTCCCTGCCCAACTTTCTTGCAAGTCTCCTGTCGCCTTATGGTGACTCCATGAATTTCTTAGGGATTTCTTAGGCAAGGAAGACTCGAGAAGTGGTTTTGCCAGTTCCTTCCTCTGAAATACAGCCTGCAGCACCTGGGATTCTTTGGCGGTCTCTCATCCAAGGACTATCCAGGGCTGACCCTGCTTAGCTTCCAAGATCAGATGGACTGGTACCTTTGGAGTTTTTAGGCCATTGTCTTATGGAGTAATTTATGGCTTATTTTGACCCTACCATGAGGGTTTTCTTGGCAGATTTCTTCAAGGGGTTTTTTTTTTTGCCATTTCCATCCTCTGAGGCTGAGAGAGTGTGATTTGGCCAGAGTAATCCAGTGCCTTGGAGTAATTTCTGGCTCATTTTGACACTACCATGAGGGTTTTCTTGGCAGATTTCTTCAGAGGAGGGAGTTTGCCATTTCCACCCTCTGAGGCTGAGACAGTGCAACTTGGCCAGGGTACTAATCCAGTGCCTTGGAGTAATTTCTGGATCATTTTGATCCTACCATGAGGGTTTTCCTGGCAGATTTCTTCAGAGGAGGGAGTTTGCCATTTCCACCCTCTGAGGCTGAGACAGTGTAACTTGGCCAGGGTACTAATCCAGTGCCTTGGAGTAATTTCTGGCTCATTTTGATCCTACCATGAGGGTTTTCCTGGCAGATTTCTTCAGAGGAGGGAGTTTGCCATTTCCACCCTCTGAGGCTGAGACAGTGTAACTTGGCCAGGGTAATAATCCAGTACCTTGGAGTAATTTCTGGCTCATTTTGATCCTACCATGAGAGTTTTCCTGGCAGATTTCCTCAGAGGAGGGAGTTTGCCATTTCCACCCTCTGAGGCTGAGACAGTGTAACTTGGCCAGGGTAATAATCCAGTACCTTGGAGTAATTTCTGGCTCATTTTGATCCTACCATGAGAGTTTTCCTGGCAGATTTCCTCAGAGGAGGGAGTTTGCAATTTCCACCCTCTGAGGCTGAGACAGTGTAACTTGGCCAGGGTACTAATCCAGTGCCTTGGAGTAATTTCTGGCTCATTTTGATCCTACCATGAGGTTTTCCTGGCAGATTTCTTCAGAGGAGGGAGTTTGCCATTTCCACCCTCTGAGGCTGAGACAGTGTAACTTGGCCAGGGTAATAATCCAGTGCCTTGGAGTAATTTCTGGCTCATTTGGATCCTACCATGAGGGTTTTCCTGGCAGATTTCCTCAGAGGAGGGAGTTTGCAATTTCCACCCTCTGAGGCTGAGACAGTGTAACTTGGCCAGGGTACTAATCCAGTGCCTTGGAGTAATTTCTGGATCATTTGGATCCTACCATGAGGTTTTCCTGGCAGATTTCTTCAGAGGAGGGAGTTTGCCATTTCCACCCTCTGAGGCTGAGACAGTGTAACTTGGCCAGGGTACTAATCCAGTGCCTTGGAGTAATTTCTGGATCATTTGGATCCTACCATGAGGGTTTTCCTGGAAGATTTCTTCAGAGGAGGGAGTTTGCAATTTCCACCCTCTGAGGCTGAGACAGTGTAACTTGGCCAGGGTACTAATCCAGTGCCTTGGAGTAATTTCTGGATCATTTGGATCCTACCATGAGGGTTTTCCTGGAAGATTTCTTCAGAGGAGGGAGTTTGCAATTTCCACCCTCTGAGGCTGAGACAGTGTAACTTGGCCAGGGTACTAATCCAGTGCCTTGGAGTAATTTCTGGATCATTTGGATCCTACCATGAGGTTTTCCTGGCAGATTTCTTCAGAGGAGGGAGTTTGCAATTTCCACCCTCTGAGGCTGAGACAGTGTAACTTGGCCAGGGTAATAATCCAGTGCCTTGGAGTAATTTCTGGATCATTTGGATCCTACCATGAGGTTTTCCTGGCAGATTTCTTCAGAGGAGGGAGTTTGCCATTTCCACCCTCTGAGGCTGAGACAGTGTAACTTGGCCAGGGTACTAATCCAGTGCCTTGGAGTAATTTCTGGCTCATTTCGATCCTACCATGAGCGTTTGACTGGCAGATTTCTTCAGAGGAGGGAGTTTGCCATTTCCACCCTCTGAGGCTGAGACAGTGTAACTTGGCCAGGGTAATAATCCAGTGCCTTGGAGTAATTTCTGGCTCATTTTGATCCTACCATGAGCGTTTTCCTGGCAGATTTCCTCAGAGGAGGGAGTTTGCAATTTCCACCCTCTGAGGCTGAGACAGTGTAACTTGGCCAGGGTAATAATCCAGTGCCTTGGAGTAATTTCTGGATCATTTGGATCCTACCATGAGGGTTTTCCTGGAAGATTTCCTCAGAGGAGGGAGTTTGCCATTTCCACCCTCTGAGGCTGAGACAGTGTAACTTGGCCAGGGTAATAATCCAGTGCCTTGGAGTAATTTCTGGATCATTTGGATCCTACCATGAGGTTTTCCTGGCAGATTTCTTCAGAGGAGGGAGTTTGCCATTTCCACCCTCTGAGGCTGAGACAGTGTAACTTGGCCAGGGTACTAATCCAGTGCCTTGGAGTAATTTCTGGATCATTTGGATCCTACCATGAGGTTTTCCTGGCAGATTTCTTCAGAGGAGGGAGTTTGCCATTTCCACCCTCTGAGGCTGAGACAGTGTAACTTGGCCAGGGTACTAATCCAGTGCCTTGGAGTAATTTCTGGATCATTTGGATCCTACCATGAGGGTTTTCCTGGCAGATTTCCTCAGAGGAGGGAGTTTGCAATTTCCACCCTCTGAGGCTGAGACAGTGTAACTTGGCTAGGGTAATAATCCAGTGCCTTGGAGTAATTTCTGGATCATTTGGATCCTACCATGAGGGTTTTCCTGGAAGATTTCCTCAGAGGAGGGAGTTTGCAATTTCCACCCTCTGAGGCTGAGACAGTGTAACTTGGCCAGGGTACTAATCCAGTGCCTTGGAGTAATTTCTGGATCATTTGGATCCTACCATGAGGGTTTTCCTGGCAGATTTCCTCAGAGGAGGGAGTTTGCCATTTCCACCCTCTGAGGCTGAGACAGTGTAACTTGGCCAGGGTACTAATCCAGTGCCTTGGAGTAATTTCTGGATCATTTGGATCCTACCATGAGGGTTTTCCTGGAAGATTTCTTCAAGGGGGGGACTCTTTCCACCCCCGTCCTGGGTGCTCCAATGGACTCTTCCTGGGATGGGAGGATGTCCTCTGACCCCAGGAAGAGTCCATTGAAGCACCCAGGATGGGGGTGGAAAGAGGAGGAGCACATTCAACTAGCCAGGAAAAGAGGACTCTTTCCACCCCCGTCCTGGCTGCTCCAATGGGCTCTTCCTGGGATGGGAGGAGCCCACTGGAGCACCGAGGCTCAGGCTGAAATGAGGCCTACTTTTAGCCTAGGCCTCGGCAGTTTGCCCTCAGCTTTTATATTCGGTTCATTAGGCGCAGCAACTTCCTCACCCTCGTTTTGGGGAAGAAAAAGTGCGTCTTATATGCCGAAAAATACGGTATATAATCTTTACAGAGTTCTCTTCCAACTCCCAATTTCTAATTAAATTATAGTATTTTGATATTATCTTTTTGGAATCTTCCCCAAGAATTTTTTCAAAATTTTTATTCGCAGGACCAATTTGTTCCAAACAACAATCCATTTTATATCTTTCCATTAACTGTCTATACATAAACCAATTTACATTGTATCCTAGTTGTAACAGTTCTGCCTGTGTTTTAAATGTCATACGCCCATCCTCAGTTTTAATCAACTGTTTATATTTCATCCAGGTCCCTTCATTGTATAGACCTTTAATTAATATAGCCTCGGCCGGTGATGCCCATAAGGGTATTTTAGTGCACCATTTCTTTTTGTATTTTGTCCAAACCCTCAAACATGCGTTACGTATAAAATGATTTTTAAAATTTGTGTCTACTTTAACTTTGTTGTAAAATAAGTCTGAAAGCCAAATTGAAGATCTCGGAGGAAACCATCCCCACTCACAAAGGAGAGAGAGTTGCTGTTGCCTTTTAAGTCTACCTCTTAAAAAGAGAAGACTTGCATGCAAAGTGTAATTTATAAAAGAACCCTCTCCATAAGGTTCTGTTCAAAGTTTTCCTCTGGGAAACACTTTCCAGAAACAAAAGTATTTCATCCACTATTCATATGTTTACCTGCTCATCTCAGTTTGTTATGTTAAAACTGTCTCCCATCTTTGTCCCTTTAACTGTTCTTTGCAACCATCAAGACTGAACTTGTCACTTCATTACCATACCCATATGTTTTGTACTTCTACCTCAATTCACATTCCCCTATCCCCATCCCACTGGTATATATGTCTGTCCACGATCTAATGAAATGGACTGGAGTTCATGAAGGCTGATGTCAGAAATTTCTTTTTCACAGTTAATCACAAAGCTGCTGCAGCTACATTCCTTTATATAATGGTATTATATATGTTACTGATTTCAGAAGTCATCCTTTCCCCCCAATTACCTTTGAGAGGAGGCACACACAAAATGCAAAAAATTATTTCAATGAGAAGAAATACTCCAGTCTGGATTAAGTCCCCACATTACCATGCACTTATCATAATGGATATGCTATTGCTAAAGACAAAACTGGTAATTGCACAGAATGTCATCCTCTTGCTATAAAATGAAAAGCTATTTCTGTCACTCAGAAACAACAAAGGGGTGCAAGATGATACTGTGGAACTGAAATAGGCCGCAGTTCCTTTGCACATGTCCACCTCATGTTATAGACATGCATCTCCCATTCCTGCTTGCCGGCATTCCCCTTGGCAGATGCCAAGCTCACTGCGAGAAGCGTGAATTGGTCTGTGTGTGAAACGGGCTGCTCATATGCAAGTCTCTATATATAGACACACAAGCACTATCAATATTCTCTGTATTCCCAGAAATAGTATTAAATGTTGGCTCCCTCCAAAAAGAGAGGGGAGAGGGACACATTCCCTCTTCATTAATACTTCAAGAGGCACAGAAGGTTTTACATGCTGAAAAGGTTAATTATACATACAATGAATAAAAGAAAGAACTTGAATAAACTCTATGTTTTATAGGTAATGGAGGATGAGGGTGGGTAGATTTGTCTAATGCAGAAGAAAAAGCTGTTAGGTATTAGTAACTGCTGCCAAGGAGTCAAATGAAGTATTAATATGCAAGGAGGGGAGGCCTAGGAGCTATCACTCACAGAGGCTGGTTGCCATGTTTTTCCCCCTTTGCCACTTTCACTGGCTGTTGAGAGCAATGGACTATATTAGGGCATGAACAGAGATACATCTCCCAAAAAAAGGAATGTCTTTGCCACCAAAGAATGAGCAAAGTTAAAGTCTAAGTATCTGCTAGCCATTCAGATAGGTCAACAGAAGCCTAAATATATTCAGAGTTTGGAAAGGTTACTTTTGTGGACTACAACTCCTAGAAATCCACAATCAACATGATCATGTTGGCTAAGGGAGTCTGTGAGCTGTAGTCCAAAAAAGTAACTTTTCCAAGCTCTAAAACATGTGTGCATGCACATACAGAGAATGAGAGACTTGGAGCAGGTAGAACTCTGGACCACAGGCTCTACAGTTCAAAATCTGGATGCCAGAGTGCAATCAATAGGAAATTAAGGGCATAAGTATAATGGCAATAGGGGCATGAATCTAGTAGTCTGTAGTCCACCTACTATATCAGCCTTATTATCACAAGTGTTTGTGCACTAAAAAGCTATATAGATTTCAAGATATATCTACCTTTTTGGGACAGTCCAGCTCCTGTTGAGACCAACATTGAAACAGAATTACAAACACAGAGAGTTCAGTTCAGTGCTTAAAGGTAAGATCATCATCTTTCTCTAACCCAAGGACAGTTGTTCACCTTTCAGAAAATATCAGCATTTGTTGCTTTGCAGCACTGAATTATTCATCAAACTCAGACACTTTCTTGTCCAATTCACTTTGTCATTTTCCTCTAACTTATTCCCAGCAGCTCTGATGAAAATATAACACAATAACACCTGCTTACAAGAGGCATTCAATTTAGTACAAGCCTTGATTGAAAAGACATTTCCCGTGGTCCAAGTTAAAATACTATGCTCTTTTTTAATGGAAGATTCATGTTTTATAGGGAGGAGGGCAATGTTACCTAAAATGTCTCCATATTTTCTCAAATAAAGCCTTCCATAAGTTTTGTCTTGCACTCAATTAAGAAACACACACAACGTATATCAGAAAAGGTCCTATTCTGACTCCCCTCCACTTATGGTCACGTCACTATTAGTTAAAGGCCTTCAATGAATTGTAATCTGACTACTAAAGAAGGCATAACACTTTGGTTCTCCACTGCTTTGAGGGCAGTGGATCTTGTCATTATATAGACCTCTAGTGTCCACGTGTCCATAGAGTAAGACAATTAAAGTAGAAAATATGTTTGTATTTCCATCATAACTCTGCTCTACCTGGTAGCAGCACCCTCTTCCTCTCTGTGTCTGAATTGTCTAAAGTGTTTAGGAATCTTGCAAGGAGAATCTCTGCATGTAGCTAACTAAAGGTCTAGTGCAGAAATGAATATTCCTACTCTGTCTCTAGCTTTGTCTACTAAAAAAAGTTAGGGACTTCTGCTCCCTAAAGACAAAGGTGGTAGACTTGGTTGTTCTTGTATGACTTCAAGCCATTTCCAATCTGTGGCAACCCCAAGGAAAATCCATCACTTTCCTGGCAAGATTTCTCAAGAGGGCATTTGGTATTGCCTTCCTCTGAGGCTGAGAGAGTGTGACTTGCCCAAGGTCACCCAGTAGGTTTCAATGTTGAACAAGGATTCAAACCCTGGTCTCCAGAGTCATAGTCCAATGCTTAAACCACTACACCAAGCTGGCTCTATATAGTAATTTGAAATTATTATAACAAACTACATAATTTGGACTATAGAAAGACATTATGTACAATTAAATAAAATTAATCCATCAATTACCCCTAAGCCTCAGAGTTCCCTTAGCATATTTTCCAAATTTCAAGTTACAGTATTTTTTATTATTATAGATTGCTCTTCACCTCATTCCATCTTGAAAAGTAGGCTCAACTGAGCAATCTTTTAAAAAGGAGGCAAAAAGGAGCTTCTAGAAGGCTGATCAACATATTAATACCATCTCATATATGAAGGAATTTGGCTATGCCCCTTCTGTATTTTATATCCCCAAAACTGGCTCATTTCTCCTTATCCTTCTCTTTCTGGTCTGCTCCTTCAATGAGGTCCGCTCCCAAGAAACTGGACCATTAGAGATAGTAGACTTGCACAGATGCAAACACAGCCTTAGAAAGGAGCTATACTGGCTAGTGGGTTCTGGGAGTTGTAGTCCCAAAAATACCTTTAAAGATGTTTTGATTAGAACCATGTCTGTTGCTTCTCCTTCCCACTCTTCAGTTTGAACCCAAAGCAACCTAGCCTGTGACCCATTGAGTCAAATGCAGCACACTGGCACACAGAAATGATGGGATTATCAAACACCAGGCTGGCTACAGTATATAACTGGATTGTGTAAACTTCACCCAGTAGATTCTGCAGGCTTGTTACAACCGATACTTTTCACTGATGCTCCTTAAACACAAATCCATCCGCCCTCTCACAGTGCCTGATTTAGTCTTAGAAAAATCAACAAAGCCTTGTTCATGTTAAATATTTAGTCTTAGTTACTTAAAAAAAAAACATCTTCAGGGAGAACTAACATTTTCTCCCTCTGGCAACCTGTCAGTCACAGCAAAGCTGCAAGTAAACTGTCTGACTCTATTCCACTCATTGTGTGTAGGAAAACTAGAGCAGATGATGCTAGCCCATCCCCATCCCCTCTGAACAAGGCTGCTTTCACAGCTTTTAGCCAAGTTCACTGCTTCACAGCAAGTCTGATCTGATATACTGTGTGCAGGCATGAGTGACACTTTTGCTAATCATCTTATTAAACTTACCATCTTTTGGGGAAAGCACACACAAGACATACAATGACTTTTCAAGGACACCAAGACTTCTGGCTTTTGTAAACAACCCATCAAGTTGTAAAAAAAACAACATCACCTCATAACTTCACCACCAGTAATGGAAAAATGATGCTTCTTTCCTTTATTGTGACGAATTGAAAGTGGGGAAGTTACAAAACAATCAAAGGGAAGTAGCTCACAATGCTGACTGGGGTCCAATCCACACTGCAGAAATAATCCAGTTTAAGATCACTTTAGCTGCCCTGGCTCAGTGCTATGGAATCCTGGAAATTGTAGTTTATTGTGGCACCAGAGCTCTCTGACAGAGAAGGCTAAATGTCTCACAAAACTACAGTTCCCAGAATTCCCTAGTATTGAGCCAGGGCAGTCAAAGTGGTCTCAAAGTGGATTATTTCTGCAGTGTGGATTGGACATAGGTGCCTTTTCCATCCACAGATTAATTAGATATCATGATCAACCTGTTAAAGAAAAGAGTGAGTGCTTTTGTTCAACAATTTGCCATTTAACATGGAGGCCTATACAGATCTCCACGTTTTGTGCTGGAAGCCATCTGCTCAAGAAAAAGGATAGCACTGAAACCATATCTTCTTCCATAGATCATAAGACAGCATGGCGGCTAGAGGGCCGGTTCTACATGTATGAATTCCTGGCATCCCAAAGCTTAAAAGAAGGATGAGCAAAGTGTGGTCCACAGGCCATGTGTGGCCCCTGAGGGCCCAAAATGCAGCCCCTGAAGCTCCAGACCCCTTAAATATTAAAAGAAAAATCTGGGCAATGCCCCTGCAAATGTTTCAAACTCACCCCCCCATTTATTTATTTATTTATTTATTTATATGCTGTCTTTCTCTCTGAGTGGGTTCCATGCTGGCACATAGAAATAGTAAATTTAAAACGTTTACAGTAAAATTTAAAAACAATAAACTCACCTAATGAAGCATATTAAAATATTTTTTAAAACAACCAAAAGTTTAAATGATAAACTTTTTTTTTTAAAAAAAGCAACTATTTATACATTAAAAACCTGCTTAAAAAAAAAAAAAAAAGCAACTATTTATACATTAAAAACCTGCTTAAACAGAAGTGTCTTTGCCTGCAGGTGAAAGGAGAGCAGAGAGGAGGCCAGCCTAACCTCTCGTGAAAGGAAATTCCCAAATGTGGGAACCAGCCACTGAAAACGCTCTCTCTTGCGTCTTCACCAAGAAAGCCTATGATGGTGCTTTAGAAATGTGCCAGGACTCCCTGCAAAAAACAGCTGAAAGTAACATCACTCACTTCCCTTTTCGATTTCAGCCTATTTTCAGCCAGGGTTTTTTTTTTTTGGGGGGGGGGGGGTTAAGACACTTTTCTAAAATATATAGGGGACAGGTGGCTTGAGGGCAAAATTGCTGTCGTTTTGGAGAGGTTGGGGGCAAAAAAAAAATCACCTGAATTTTTTTTTGGTGGGGTCTGGAGGCTTAATGGCCTAATGCAGTCTGTTGAGGATTGCCCATAGCTGCTGCAGTTGCCCACATCTAACTTTAAAGTTCACTAGGTTGCTATCTCTCAGCCTACCCCATAGGGTTGTTAAGGGGATAACAGTGCTATTCTCAGCTCTTCATAGGAAGAATGCTCCACAAATAGAGCAAATAAGTAAAGGTATGACTGAAAGAACTGAGGCGTAGCAATGAACCTGCTTAACCAGAGGAAATGATGAAGAGGTTGCTTGGAAATTCCACACAAACTCTGCAAACACCAGCAATATGCTGAAATGCTTTGAAATGTTGCTATTGCAACTTGTAAGTTGCCCGCTTTGGAGCTGATAGGCTTGCAGTGCTATAAGCTCCTTAAGCTCTTTAGTCTAGATCTAAGCAAACAGCTTGCTGCAGTTACAAGCTTCCCTACCCTTGCTATAAAGTTATTAAGCCTCTTAGGCTTACTGTGTCCTCCTGCTTCCCCTGGTAGGTTTTTGTTCACTGTGCAAACCAGCTAGCACCCTGGACATGCATGTTGTTTTTGTATTTCAACAACTAGGTCCCTTGTTAAAGAAATAATGAGGAAATCCAGGTTCTCTAACCTGTGAAATTCCATTCTCACAACTGCATTTGGTAGTGCCTTAGAATGAGACGTTGGAAAATAGGATGGTTCTGCAGGGGGTGCAGCTCAGTTGACATATTAGCTTTAGACTGCTCTCAGAGAACTTTCCCTTTTAAAAAAAGAGACCTTTCAACGCAACAGAAGCCAGACTGACCCATTTTGGAGATGGTATTGATATGTTCCTGCTGGGTCCACAATGACAAGTGCTGGCTGAAAAAAATATTTCAGAGGGAGGAATGGGCAAAACCACCCCTGAGTATTCCTTGCCTGAGAAAACCTATGAAATTCATGGGATCACCATAAGTTCACTGGGGCCTAGAAGGCATGCACACACACACACACACACACACACACACACACAGTAAAAAATAAACATTTTTTAGAAGAAAAAGAAGAGAGGGAGCAACCAAATCTCCCATGGAGGGGAATTTCACAACCTGGGAGAATCCAGAGAAGAATCTCTCCCATGTATTCACCAAACATGCTTGTGATGGTGGTAGAATCAAGAGAAAGTCCTCCGCTGACTGAAGATCTTAAAACTCAGCCAGGGTCATATAGGAAGATTTCAGATAGCTGGAACCTAAGCAGGATAGGGACTTTAAAGGCCATAACTACCACTCTGAATTCAACACAGAAATGCACCAGTAGACAGTGAAGCTGGTACAACAAGGGAGTTACATGTTTGCTGTAACCAGCCCCAGCCTGGCTGCAGTATTTTGGACCTGCTAAAGCTTTCAATTTTTTCCCATCCATTATCATACATCCTTAAATGTAGGGGTTCTTACAAGCACAAAGTATACTTAGGACCTTATCAAACGCTGGCCATGAAGCAAAGAAAAAGCGAAGAAAAACAGAAGTAGAAATAAATTCGGTTCCGTAGCGAAATCGCCCTTTTGGCCATTTCGCAATTAATACCAAGGCTCCCTTCTCTCCCGTCACAAAAAGCCGGGAGGAAAGGCAGCCATGGGAACCGGGGAGGAGGAGGGCTGGAGGACTGGAGAAGGGAAGGCAGCCCATGGAGAGAGAGAGATCGCCTCCCTCTTCCCTCTTCCCTCTTCCTCTCCTCCTCTTCTTTCCAATCCGGTTTGCCTTTTGCCAAGGCAATCGCTTCCCCTCGCTGGGATTTTCGCCCTGCCCACCAATTCGCCTTGCCCACCAATTCGCAATGAATGCGAAGGCTCCCTAGGTACATCCTCTACAAACCGAATGTCAAAATCTCCCTGCTCCTGACGGATTAGCTCCGTATTCTGCCGAGTTCTGGGGCAGCGTCGTGTGTAGACACGGGGAACAATACGGATTAGCTCCGTGTTCTGGGGCAGCGTCGTGTGTAGACACGGGGGAACAATACGGATTAGCTCCGTGTTCTGGGGCAGCGTCATGTGTAAACACGGGGGAATAATATGTATTAGCTGTGGATGCCCTTTGGATTAGCTCTGCTTCAGACCCCATGTGATAAGGGCCTTAGAAATGCCCTCCATGTGTCCAGTGTTGCTTACTCCCAAATAAGTGTGCACAGCATTGACTGAAAACAGCTTTATTATTCCAGAGATGGTTCAAGGACAATAGTTCTTGATCCTTTAGTAAATTCTTGATTAATAATTACAGAAGGCTAAACTAAATAGGAGTCTTCATGGTCTGATTTTGCCAAATCATTTTACACACACATTCTGACCTAATCTTGGGAGTGCACAAGCCCCCACTCCATCCTGGGATCTATGACCATTAAGTTTCTTTTCCAAGAGGACAGAGGGTCTTCTGATCCGGTAATCCCCTCCTGCTAACCAGAAGGCAGGGTCTACATAATGTTATCACAACCTATCTCTGACGTGCTAGGAAAGCCCTGCCTAGTTTTAGGTCCTGCTTGATTGAGAGTGCAGGGCTTTAACCAAACCTGAAAAATTCTTGGACCAGAGTAGGGATGTAGAAACTGTGGTCATGAGCCTCATGCAGCCCTCACACAACAATTTTTGTGCCCCCAGGACCCCTATAACCTCCTGAAAAATATCTTCCATGTAGGTCTCCTGGCCATTGCCCATCCCAGCCTAGAGCTTGGAAAAGGCATTTTCTTCAAATTATACTTGAAAAAAGCTCATCTTTTTACACTACAGGTCCCAGAATCCCCACAGCACCACCATTAGCCATGCTTTTGGGGGATTGGGGGAGTTGTAATCCAAAAAGTAACTTTCCAGGCTGTGGCAAGAGATAATTATCTCTTAGGATGCTGTGTCTGTGTGTGCATGTGCCTTCAAATTGCCTGTTGACTTATGGCAACCCAATAAATTTCACAGGTTTTCCTTAAGTGAGGAATACTCAGAGGTGGCTTTGCCAGCTCCTTTCTGTGAAATATGGCCTACAGCACCTGGTATTCACTGGCGGTCTCCCATCCAAGTAGAGTACTAAACAGAGCTGACCCTTAGTTTCCAAGATTAAATAAGATCTGGTACCTTTAGGGTATTTAGGCTCAGTCTCTGTGGCTGGAGTGAGTAAAAGTCCCTGTTACACATGAAGCAGTGACAGTGAAAAAAATGCATCTCAAATGGAAAATGTTTGGAAGGAAATCAGGGACAGAGCACTAAATCATGCAGAGATGCAGTGGGCAGCCTCATGTGTGAGCACTTTGGATTCACAGGAAGCTTTCATTTGTAAATTAATTTCTCAGGGCACACTACTGGCTTTTCTTGCAGTGCATACAAGTAAACTTTCATAAATGATTTGGGAATATTGCATCAAATCAATTCATATAAAAGAGGTCAACAGGAAAGCAATGAAAATCAAAAAATGTCACAAACTACCCAAAGCCAAGGTTAAGGAGTGCACAGCAGTGGCTCACTGTTTTGACTGGGCTATTCTCATTCACCCTAGCGAGGGGGAAAATATTTTAAATTTGTAGACAACAACATGACACTTTTAGGTGCTCCAGCAAAACAGGATTCTACCAGCCCTGATCTTACAAGAGTATTCACTGAGGCATCCATAATGCCACTCCCAACAAATTCAGCAAATGCTCCACTTTTAAACAAATAATTCACTGCTTTCATGAAACAGGAACTTAATCCTGCCTTCGGTTTTTTAAAAAAATAAATGAGAATTACCCCCTGGTAACTGAGAGCCATGGACAGTCTTAGGAATTCATAACTGGACTGTTCTTCAGGTAAGTTCATACCAACAATTTGTTTTGCATTTCATTACTTGGGCTTTGAAGCAGATTGTGTTGTGTTAATGGTGTTTACTATATAAAAAATACAATCTTGCTCAAAACACACACATGGCTGTCTGGAAGCAGTCCTTTCTATTTCAAAAGCTGGACAGTTTTCAGAGCAGGCTGCACAATTTTCAGGAGGAGCTACATAGGCTCTGTAAAACTGTGCAGTTTTCTGGGGAAGCTGCGCACCAGCTTTCATAGAAAAGCTGCACAGTTTTCCATCACGGGGGGGGGGGGAGTGAATTCCTAAGTATAGAACAAAGTATGGGACAAAAAACTGCTTCATATTTCTCAACATCTGTTGAGAATTGGAGAAATCAAGATTTACCATCCTTACTGTTGAGAATGGGAAGAGACCACCTATTTCAAATCTCATTACATTAATAAACTCTCTAGATTATCTATTGTACTTGCCTCAGTAGAGTCCCAGGCCCATCTTTGATACAGAGAGAATATTTGAGGCCCATTTTACAGGCTTCTGATAAAGCTTACAGAGATAGTGTATGCAAAATACATTATGGTCCTAGGAAAAATGTGACATAAATAATCATATAAACTCATCCTTCTAAATATCCTTACCATAATATTGTGTGACTAGAATCATTACTTACTTTGGGAGGCAGGGGAGCGAGGGTTTTTTTTTAACAGTTTTTTTCCCCCTTGACTTGTCAAGAGTCTCACAATGCCAAAGTCAGAGAACCCTTGGCATAACACAATATGGCATAAAGATGAAGGCATTCTTCATTTGTCAAAAATAATTAAACATGTCACTGACATTCTGCATAACTCAAGGGCCAGCTGGGAAAAGAGCAGTATGTCTCCAGATCTCTTTGACTGACAAGGTCAGCTCATCCCTTTTTTCCCTCTCACTGAGCTTGTTCATTATGCCATAAATTAATCTGTAAAAATTTGGACATATTACCTAATGTAATTAGCTCAGCCTGTTCAAACACAGCAAAGGTACATATCTGCAGTGCTGACTGGTCTGTGGCCAGTGACAGGCAGGAAGAGGTTAATGTACAGCCCTTATTCTTGAAGTGGAGCTGCCAGGAGCTTCATGACCTTCAAGCTCAGAGATCAGGGAAATGCCACTTTCAGTCATTAAAAGTCTGAGACTGAGCTGCACTTTACTTCTGCTTCAGGCTGTTGATTCTGTCTCCCTTCCTCACAACTAATATGAGCGTGGCTTACAAACACTTACAAACAAATACACAAAAGGAGGGGAAAGAAATGATCCACTAGTAATACACTACAACAGTTAATGCAGAAATTAAAAGACAAGACCACATCTACACCCATATAAACAGTGTATACAAAAAACTGTTGTGCATCAAGTTACACATCCTTATCAATGATGGTTTGAATTATGTTGTCACTGGAACAGAAAATAATCTCCATCTATCCACTATCAAAACTGGGTTATACACCATTTGGCTGGAGGTTATCTTGGGCAAATTCCTTCTGAAAATAATGGGAACTATGCAACAACCCCTCATTTCAATGAAGGTTGTGCAGAAGACCCTTCCAAATGCATCTTGCTCGAAGAGGCAGATTTAATTTCCATTCTGCTATTCTTAAGAGCAGCCCCAAAATCTGCTACCTACTAACTTGACTCATGGCAAGAATGCCTCATTTTTCACAAAGGAAGGCTAGGATGATAAGAGAGGAATAAGTAATGGCAAATGATGCCCAAAAAACTAACAGCGATCCACACATTCTCTTCCTATACATCAAACCTTTGTCAATCACATTTGCCAGCCTCCAAGCAGTTCACATCTTGGGACACCACCAAAGATGGGAAGAGGGTGTTCATGGTAATGGGAAACAGGTAAAAGGAGAGAAATTACAGGCAACAGCTCATGATGGTCCTTTGGGTTGTTGTTGTTACTATGTGCCTTCAAGTTGTTTCTGACTTATAGCAACCTTAAAGTGAACCTATCATGAGGTTTGCTTGGAAAGATCTGTTCGAAGTAGCTTTGCCATTGCAAGTCATTAATTTGCAAGTCTGAATGCTGAAACATGCATCACTGAGGAAACCGCCTGTGAGAGGGAAAACATTTGATCATAGGCAACATGTTACCTTAATGTCTAGTTTGACCCTGATCTGTGCAATCAGATGTTTGTGATTCTCTGCACAACTCTGTACATCTGCCTTTGCTCAGTACTTTATTCTTGTACAACATGCAATAATTGAGCCACTTTGTGGGGGAAGTGGTCATGTTGCCAGGACGCAGAACAGAAAAGCCAGTTAATAAGATTAAGGAAGGAAAGGTAACACCTTCCTGCAGGTGATAGTACTGAATGAGATGCAAAGGATGCAGCCATGTGAACAACCCCAAATCAGCAAAGAGACAAATGACAAATTCCCATAACAAGAGTGACAAGATCAAGAGGATCACCAAAAGGAAATCAGCCTGTGGACCTGTTTTAAGAAACTTTATCAGTTCATTTCTTTTCCTGATTCAATTGCTTAAAAAAGGAGATGTGTCCCCTGTTGCTGTTGTTGTTGTTGTTGTTGTGTGCCTTCAAGTCATTTCTGACTTGTGGTGACCCTAAGGCGAACCTATCACAGGGTTTTCTTGGCAAGATTTGTTTAGAGGGGATTTGCTTTTGCCTTCCTCTGAGGCTGAGAGATTGTGAGTTGCCCAAGGTGATCCAGTGGGTTTCCATACCCGCCGTAAAAGGAATCTTAATCAGTCATGGAGAGTGACTTTGTGAAGAATTAAAGCTATATTACTTAGCATCTGACTAAAACAATAGCTACAAGAAAGAAAAGATTATGCACACATTTCATAACAAGCGTTGCCTTAGAGAAGCATTTCCAATTCTTTCATATCTAGAAAAGAATGCCTCCTCTAGGCTTGCACTTGCTATCTCGATTTTTATATGCGCTTTTATGAATATAGTTTTAACCATTCATCAGGAGCACATTTGTGGTCAATTAAGAGAGTTTTAATCAGTTAATCTACCCAATTAATTCAGTAATACTGCAGTACTATAAGATAATAACATATTGATTACTGATCATCTAACAAGACAATGTTACAATATGATTGGGCATGTTTTCTCAAATTACTCTCAATTTGTTGATAAGAATGTGTCTGCGTTTGCACCAAATATAACAGTACATCCCCAAGCCTCCTCCAAATCCCACTGCATGTCTTTCCTCTTTTTTGGATTGTCTATAGTTTTCCTCCACTACTCTACATAAATTAAAATGGAATTTATTTTAATATGACCCTTCACTAATTGAATAATTTTCAATCACTAACTTTTCAACCAAATGACTAAGTTCAAATAAATGTGTACCTAACCAGTATCCCACCACTGATGACCAAAGGTAAAGAAAAGGCTACTATTTCTTTAAAGCCTTTCCTTTTTTAAATCCCCATACCTAGCACAATAATCCAGCTTTGTACAAGTTAGATTAGCCCTTAGCAGGACACACTGGCACGGTAAACTAAAGTTATATAGCTGCCAGACACTGACCAACTGTACTTGTCCCATCTGCCCACTATCATGGCCACTGAGACCTCTAGGTGTGCCTTCTGAAATGATGCATCTCTACAGTCCTGAGGGAGGGATCTACAAACCCCATGCCACTGAGGAGAGTCTGCTTCACAACAGAGGAGAGGAGCCACCTCTCAATTCCTCAGATTATTCCTCCACCACTCACTTCAGACTTTATAAACTGCAATTCTATGCATAGGTTAGGAAAGTCTACCATCTAGTGACAGAAGTCAGTGCTGCAGGTTTCAAATGCACAGACACATTAAATATTAATTACAATCAATAAATACATTTTAAAACCAAAATGACCCTCAAATACATCCACAGAGTTCTCATAGTATAACAAATTCAAAGTATCTTGGTTTCATGCTTTTGTAGCCATGACAATGACAAGTAGACATGTATCTTCTTTTAAAAGGTAAAGGTAGTCCCTTGACATGTCTAGTCGTAACCGACTGTAGGGGGCAGTGTTCATCTCCGTTACTAAGCCGAAGAGCCAGCATTGTCCGAGGACTACTCCAGTGGTTATGTGGCCAGCATGACTGCACCAAACACTGTTATTATTATATAATAAGAGAAGAACAACAACAAAAAATGATGTGTACCCTTCTAACACTTAAAATCATCCCTATGATTAATCAAACAGTGTTTGGATTAATCTACCATTAACTGAAAGCAGCAGATGTTAGTATATTTTTACTGTAATGTTTTTATATTGATATATATAAAATCCAGCTATGGGAAGAGGATTGTGCTTAATCAAATAACAGCACATAACTGATCATATAACTTCTAGAGATTGATTTCCTTTCACATATCATTTATTGAGACAAGGAAAACTATGATATGTTCGGTGAGAAGCATAGTAAAATTTTCCCTAATTAAAAAACTGGTAGGAAGGAAATCATGCTAAGCACAACTATGGTTCTCTCAAGACATTCTGACAAATACAGTGTGAAAGGAAGCTTGGAATTTCTTTGGGCTTACCAATAAAGTGGTTGCTTTATCCTGAAGCAGCATTATTCTCTGGCTATGGCAGGAGTGAGCAACAAACAGGACCCAGGGCCATTTCTGTGGCACCTGGAAATCAATCACTGGAAACAGAATTGTTTCGAGCAAGAGACAGAATCAATGTAGATGAACTTCTAACCAAAAGCTGCCAACAAATATGGGAAACGAAACAGTGGCTCACATACTGAAAACACTCAATGTACATTCGAATCCCCAAGAAAAGGATCACCAGGGATTGTAGTAACTATCAGAACATTGTTATGATCCTCAAAACTTTACAATAACTATTTTTATAATATGCAGTCATAAATGCCAGATGTCCAAACTAGATTCAGAAAACAAAGAGGCACTAGAGATCATATTGCAATCATAGGATGCTTAATAGTGTTAAATAATTTTTCAAGTATATCCTGTAAACTTATGGTGCTTAATGGAGTTAAAGAATTTCAAAAGATAATCAGCCTGTGCTTCACAGATTATACCAAAACCCTTATCTGTGTTTATCATGAAAATCTATGGTTTGCTCTAAAAGTAATGGGATGTTACAACATCCGATTGTCCTTATGTGTAATCTATACTCTGGGTAAGAGGCCACTATCAGGACAGAATATGGAGAAACACAATGATTTGTAGTTCTGTGAGATATTTAGCCTTCTCTGTGTGAGAGCTCTGGTACCACAACAAACTACAAATCCCAGGATTCCGTAACACTGAGCTGAGGCAGTTAAATTGGTGTCAAACTGGATTATTTCTGCAGTGCAGATGCAGCCTCCAGAGATCTCAAAGGTGACTTGGTGGCACATAACAACAGGATTGGCCAATACACATATGCTGCATATGCTAATCAATGGGGAGGCAAAGGAACTAAATTTAAATGCTCCTCCTCCCAGTTGTCAATAAGAGCAGCCATTTTCCCCTACTTTATTGTGAAGCATCATTTTTTTGTCCATGTACTGCTCATTATGGGTTGAGAACAAATTGGTGAGCTCTTGACAGTTAGGGGAAAAAGCAAATTTTACTGAAGTTCAATTTTATTTCATTAAAATCCACTTGAGTTTGTATTACGTGCCTTTTAGTGCATTAATATAATTAAGGATACTAGGCTGGCCACACTTACCTGAAAGTTAACTTCACTGAACACCTTCAGTTTATTCTTCAGTAAGCACAATGAAGTACAGTTGGCCCTCCGTTTTTGCAAGGGATTCGTTCTGGACTCCCCCCCCCCCCCCCGTGAAAACGGGTATTCACAAATATTGAAACCCCATAGGCTTGAATGGGGCATGCACGGCAGCGTGCCCCATTGATTATAATGGAGGTTGCCCTTCTATGAATATGCAAAACTTCAAATCCACGAGAACGGAGGGGTGACTGTATACACCATTAGACTGTCTGGTTTTAGGCTTTTGCTTGTTGGAGTGGCTGATGTGCTCCATTTCATCCCCATCCTTGAGTGGGCTCCTAAAACAACCACAACATATCTAGTTATGTGCAAGGGAAGCTCTAATACTCTGTCTTTTCCAGTGAGTCCCAGTGCATTCATCGGGGGGGGGGGGTCGTTCCCACTATGATTTACAGTGAATTGCTGATCACTGTATATGTGCCTCATCCCCACATGGAACTATTTCAGAAGCAACTTCAATCATTCAGACTCCTTTTGAACCACGACAAATCCAAAAGAACCACACTTTTTGAAGAGTAGTTTTCGGGTGGTTCTTTTGAAAAAAATCAATTTAGGAATGTGTTCAACAAGTGTGAATGACAGACCTGAATCAAACTGAATTGCGGAGGGGCTGCTCGGCAGTGGGGGTGGCAGTGGGGGATGTTGCTGCTGGCACTGAGGTTGGCTTGCTACCTTGCCCCGGCCCAGCCCCGGTGTTCTGGGGGTGCAAGGTGAAGGCCAGCTGCGGCGCCTCAGATGCTGGGCTGGCGGCAGGCGAGAAGGCCCCCAGGAGTGGCACAAAGCACGCATGCAAGAGAGAAGAGCCCCAAAGGCTCTTTGTTGCTGGCAGGTACACTGAGCCTCCCTGGCTGCAGCCAATCTCCCGCCTGCGCACTGCCTAGCTGGACCTTCCTCCTCCTCCTCCTCCTCCTCCTCCAACTTATTCCAAGTTGCTAGTGGGAATGACATGGAATTAGGACATGATTCGCTTCCATAGTGGGAACAATGCATCAGCCTCAATCAAATCTGCGACCTGGTGTCAACACGATTTGAAAATCGGATTAAATGTAAGTGGGAATGAGCCCTGGAACATACAGACATAGCAATGTCTTAGTATCCACAACATAACAAGAATCTAACAAGAATCAAAATGAACAGAATGACAATTCTACTGCATCAGTGGCACTTTCTCACTGCATTTAATGGAGGAGATTGTGCTTGGTGAAGACTCGGGAGCTTGCAGGGCAAAGAACAGATCAAATCTAATTGGAATTTGTTCCATGCTACTGCTCTACAGAATGTCAATAAAAACAATATCCACATTAGATTTCAGGTTCACTTCATTTGCATTTCCTAATTCAGAGTTTAACTAATTTAACAATAGTAATGATTTCATTCAAATTAAAGTCCAGGGCAAAATTAAAACAATTTTAAAGTGCCATTAAAGGATTTCATTAAGTACTATCTACAGTAATACTAGCTTGGTTAATATCTCAGTAAATCTCTGCCTCTCTTTGCAACAAATACGAAGTTTCCCCTGTGCAGTCAAGCTTTAGACAAACCTTGTTAGATTTATTGGCATTATTTCATGCAATTAATTAATACATATTAGAGCTTTATAAGGAAAAAAGTGCAAAGAGTGGCAGTAAAATAAATGAGGCCATTTAAAAAAAAACCACTGCATTCCACTGAGATAATTGCTCTTTTATTCAAATAGTTTCCTGATGGGAGCCATCTAGAGAGATATTCTAACCATTAGCTCCCAGCTTTTTGCTAAATGCTGGCGGCACTGCCCTTAAGTACTGGACTCTTGGCTGCTCTTCTGAGACACTGCAGTGACAGAGCAAGACATTAAAGGCTGAGTATCCAATGCTGTCCACTAGCCACTGATGTTTCTTACTGACAAGACTACTGTGACTTTATCTGCAGCAGGAAATGGAGAATTTAGCAAACAAAGCTTTCTTCAGCACAGTAACTGTTGGGGTGACCCAATAAAAAGGAAGACAAGGCTCCTGAATCTTTAATACAGGGCAAAGTGCAGCCCTGGGGCCACATAACTCCCAAGGCTTGTTTTGCCACTGGCGGGTGCCTCCAGGCTCCCTGGACTTCCTTCCTGGAAGCTTTGGAGGGACTTATTCACCTTTTCAAGAGGTTACCGATCCCTCCAACACTGTTTCATACCAAAAATGCCTGTTATTCAAAACCAGAAGTGGACTTCTGTTTTGTTGTTATGTGCCTTCCAGTTGTTTCCGACTTATGGTGAACCAAAGGAGAACCTGTCATAGGGTTTTCTTGGCAAGATTTGTTCAAAGGAGGTTTGTCATTGCACTCCTCCTGAGGCTGAGAGCATGTGACTTGCCCATGATCACCCAGTGGGTTTCATGGTCAAGCTGGGAATCGAACCGTGATCTCCAGCATCATTGGTCCAGCACTCAAACCACTACTCCATTCTGCCTCTCATATTATCTCTCATATCATATTCTAATGTTTCCTATTTAGGGTGCATTTTCTGCAATCTATGCTATCCTTGGATGGTCCTGGCAGCAGAAAGTGATGCCACCCACCTCCTGCAGATGCCCACCCTTGCTTCAATAACTGTGCAGAAGAATCATTTTGGCAGATACAGATTGTAATGATGGGGTGATAAAAAGCTGCACCTGCTAAGTGTCCATCTATAGAAAGTTGCCTTATATCAGGCCAAACTATTTGTCTATCTGAATTAGTACTGTCCATTCTACTTAGCAAAGTGAAAAGATAGCTTTCCCATCAGCTTAGATTTTAAACTGGAAGTGCCAAGAACTGAACTAGGGACCTTCCAAATGCAAAGCTTATGCTTTCGCACTAACTTATACAGTGGGCCCTCCATATTCGCTGAGGTTAGGAACTCAGGATTCCTGTGAAAGTGGAAAAAACACAAATAAAAAAACACTTTTTAAACTTCAGAGAACACCTATCTAAGAATCTCTAGGTCCTCCAGTGCAACTCTATGGTCAACATCCACTAGTGGCTGACCAGAGAATCATGCCGGAGGACCTACAAATGCCTAGAGAAGTATTTTCCTAGGAATCTCTAGGTCCTACATTGTGACTCTAATGGTCTACTTTCAGCAGAGTTGTGCTGGAGAACTTAAGAGATTCCTAGAGAAAACGTATTACTCAACTATGTGACTAATCCATCGCAACTCTAATAGTGTACTTTCAGCAGAGATTCCTAGAGAGAACATATTACTCAAATATATGAGTAATCAAATCTGTAAAGCCAAAGCTTCAAATGTGGAGGACTGAGTGTAGTTTGTCTGTCCCACTACCCTCCCCCTCTTCTAGACAATTATTAAAAGTAAAGGAGCCAGCTGCTCCCTTCCAACAATTAGCTGACAAAACAATCATTCTCTTGTCTCAGAAACTGAATCCTGGGTTCTAAGACCAGACTAGTGATCACCTATCAGTTCTGCGGATACCATGGACCATGGGGGGAAAAACACAAATAAATGAATTGAAGAGCAAACCAAGCCTGACTTTCACTAGAAGTCAAACTACCTAAACTGAGACTGTCTACTGTACTTTTCCCACATCATGAGACAACGTGACTCACTGGGGGGGAAACAATAATGCTCAGTAAAGCAGAAGGCAATAGGAAAAAGATGAAAACCACATTACAGATGCATAAACTCAATATATGAAAGTCACGGTCCCGTGCTTGCAAGATCTGTGTAAGGCTGTAGGTAAATGAGGCTCTTGGAGATTCCTCATTTATAGAATTGTCATAGGTTGAGGCTGTCTTGACAGCATGTAACTGTAACAATCACAAAATCACTATCTTCACCGATTCCCATTATTCTTTGGAGAAAGGAATAAAGAGGAGGGAGGTAACCTGTAAGACTAGTATATATTTGGAGAATAGAAATATTATTTGACTTTAAATAACTGAAGTGCATAATGTCATTTGAATTAAGTGCGAAATAAGATACATGACACTTTTCATCTGCTGCCACATGAAACTGAACACCAACCAAAGTGCCAATTTGTTTTTACATAGCTTCTGTGCTCCAATAAAACTGTTTGCACCTTCAAAGTATTGGGTATCTTGCGCAGATCGAGTGGTAACAGTGCCAATTAAATCCATTTCAATTCCAGCTTGTAATACAACAAAATGTGGAAAAGCTAAAGGGTGAGTGAATACTTCTGTAAGACATTGTGTGTGTGTGTGTATATGTGTGTGTGTGTGTGTGTGTGTGTGTGTGTGTGGCGCTCCTTTTAGATTCGCCGGGGAGGCGCCGCGGTGAGGCTGCCTTGGCCCCGCGGCGCTGCGGACCAGGGCGTCTTGGACGCCCTCATCTGCATCCCCCCGTAGTCTCATATATATATATATATATATATATATATATATATATATATACACACACACACACACACACACACACACATTCTCAGTGGCCAGTTCACACATTTGAAATATAATGTACCAGGCAGCACTGATATTAATTAATTTCTTTAAAAAAACACTTTTCATTTAAGTTCCCAAACTCTGCCTCAGGGCACACGAGACTGAAGCAGTCATACACTGCATCGGGGGGGGGGGGGGGGGAGGAAGAGTTCATTATGCACTTCAAGAACAGGGGATGTATTAGTCCTACTCTATTCTGCTTTTGTCTGTCCTCATCTGGAATACCGTATCCAATTCTCAGCACCACAGTTCAAGAAGGATATCAACAAGCTGAAATGTGTCCATAGAAGGGTGAATAAGATGATAAAAGGTCTGAAAACCAAGCCTTATGAGGAATGTCTGAAGAAGTTGGATATGTTTAGCTTGGAGAAGAGAAAAGACTGAGAGGTGACATGATGGCTGTCTTTAAATATCTGAAGAGATGTCATGTACAAGATGCAGCAAGCAAGCATTTTCTGCTGCTCCAGAGACTAGGACACGAACCAATGGATTCAAATGACAAGATATTTCATCTAAACATTAATAAGAACATTTTTACTGTGAGAACTGTGAGAATTTAATAGGGATCCCCTTCTTTTGACATCTTTAAACAGAGGTTGGATTGGCATCTTTCAGGTCTGTAATTGTGTTTTCTGTCATAGCAGAGTCTAGATGGCCATTGCAGCCCTTTCCAACTCTAAAGTTATATGATTCTATGATTATATGAAATGGGGCTGAAGAATGCCTTTAGAATTAAAAGCACAATCCTATGGTTGTCTACTCAGTTCCTGCCCCACTCAATATTTTTGGTGAGGGTTTTGAGGGTTAGTTGCACTAGACCTGCTGAAGGTCCATATTTTGCCCACGGGTCACATGATTCCCATCCCAGACCTCAACTGAGTCAAAGAGGGGGTCTGTAGGAAGAAGCAGTACTGAAAAGCAATCTTACCCAGGCTATTCCAGAGTTGTAAGGAAGATCTACTGTTCTGAGAACTGGTCAAAACAATATATCTTTTTAATTGTAGAGACGTAATGTCCCTGTTCTTACATTTATTCTGGAGTTGGGGGGTATTCTATACAGCCAACATCACAACTATTTCCACCACCACCCCATTCCATCTTCATCCCTAAGAACCAATTGCAACCTCAGATGCTACTGTGAACTTCCACCAGAGCCTTGCATTAATACCAACATGAATAATCACACATTTAACAACTAGCTTGATAGACTCAGACTGGAGCAGAAATGTTCCGTGCTCTTGATAAATTTAATGGAACTATTTAAATCTGAAGTACCCTTTTAATACAAAAAGGTCACTCTAATGAATACATAGACTGAGGAACTAAGTTTAACTAATGTGAAAACTATACAAAGTTCGTTTGAGGCCAACAAAAAAAGCACAGTGGCTAAAATCTTACATTGTTGACATAGCCTGAGGCTTTGCCAATCCTCATGGTACCTCACCAGCAGTGGAGTGGCCATGGGGGAACTGTCACAGCAAAATAGTGAGTTGGGGGGGTGTCTTTGGACATTGTAGAGTGAGAAAAAGAATATGGTTGTATATGTCACTGACAAAGGGGTGGACAACTTTATGAGGCCAGGGGTGCACACTAGCCCTCAAAAAGACCTTGGAGGGCCACACTCTCTCATTGCATCCACTTGCGAAAAAACAATCAAAAAAGGTGTTCCCAATTGCCCTCTGGGGCAATTTCCATCATATTTTCAAAAAAAAAATCTTTTTTAAGGACCAGGATATGTCTTATTTTTAAACAAAGAAGTGAGTGGAACAAAACAAAAAAAATGGAGAAAATGCCCCCCCAACATGGCATTTGGAGACACTGTAAGGCCTGAAATTTTGTTCATTTGGTGTGCATGTTTTCATTTGTACTTTCATGTATATTCACATTTTAACATTTTATAAAAAATAACATCATCCAAATTAGAAAAAATATTAAAATAAAATCAATACATTTTACACATACTGTCTCACACACAGCCACACTCGCATAAGCCAGTGCTCACAGATATGTATACACTCAGTCATGTTCTTTCATGATTTCTATCACTCATACACAAACTCAGTTACTCTCACACACACAGAGTCACACAGAAAAAGAGAAAGAGGAGAGAAATCAGAGCCCCCAAGTCTCATGCCCACCTTGAGCAACTGTCACATCCCCCCCCCCCCCCGCATTCCCGTTCCACCATTTGAGACTCAGGGAGCAAGGGCACAAGCCAACTGAAAGGTAAATCAGAAGGCAAGATCAAGAAGCAGAAGCTGCAGATCAGGACCAAGAGAAAAATTAGGAAGCCAGAAGCAGCAAGTCAGGACTCAAGGACACACAGGGGCCACAACTGAAGAGATGGGACAAATGGTCAAAGAGAATCAAAGAAGCAACCAGAAGGCAGAAGAAAAGAAGCTAGGAGTATGGAGCAAAGAGTAAGCAAGATCAGAAAGCTAAGCAGAAGATGGAAACAAAGAAGCCAGGAGTGTGAATCAGAGTCATCAAGATGAAGCGGGGAAACTACAATGCAGAACTAAAGAACAAGCCAGGAGTCAGGATCAAATTGCAATCAAGATCAGAGGGCAAGTCCAAAGGCAGAATCAGAGAACTAGTCAAGAGTCAGGGCCAAAGAACAAGACTGGGGGGGGGGGGGGGGGAGAGAGTCCAGGTAAACTGTGCAAGTTTACCAGGTGGAAAAGGAAGCCCTTGATAAACTTTCATGCTGAGAAAAACCTCCTGCATCTCCTGATAGGTAGCATGTGAGGCTAATTCCAAGCATTAAAAAATAAGACTGTTATATACCATGTGTATTTATTTATTACATATTACACTACAACAATCAAGTCCAAAAGGCTGAAAAACCCAGTGGCAATTGGTAGCTTCCATTTGGTGAGTGGTGAATTTGTTCTGGGTTTAAAGGAGCTATCCTAGGTGCTGAATGTGTTTTGGAGATACATTTCAGCATCTTGGCTCACTCCATTAAAGGTATGACTAAAAGATGCTTCATTAACATGGAAGCCACCAGTTACCAACTGATCAAACCTGAAATGCAATAGCAATCAGCTCAAAATGCACCACCAACTTTCATTCCAGTATCTCAACATGCAACTTTTATTCCAATATCTCAATATTCAACCGAGATTTCATGTTCTGCACAGACTAATGGAACACATGTGAGTTAAACTCCCCTGTGCAGCCAACAACACCTACAACACCCCTGTGCAAAAATGTCCCAGTTTCAGTAAAAAATTGATTATTAGTTTATCCCATCTGTAATTAAAATGGATAAGTAAACTACACAGAGAGGCTCCTCGTGGGAAAGGCATTTGCTTCATACAAACAGGATCTATTTAAGAGCTGACACATCATAATAAATCAGCTGTCAGCAGCATCTACACAGGTTGCCTTTTAGAGGAGAAAGCTGATTGGACAGGCACAAATGGAGAGGGAATGGGAAGGAAAGCTAACACACAAATTAGTTACACTCTCAGCTAAAGAATGACAAATACATTTATCCATTTATTTGTACCATGCATATTTCCTGTGCAAATTGGTAGCCCTGTCAAACTATCAACTGCCAAATTATTAGAAATCTGCCCCTAGAGCATGGACATGCTTCTTCAAAATTCAACTTAACTGTATCCTTCCAAACTCTCTGGATTGTTTCCTCTAACACAGTATTTTACTTTCCAGGTAAATCATAGGATTCAGAGCCCACACATGCCCAAATATTAGAACACAGAAATGAAAACAGGATTGAATTCAACAAGCTTCAGGAGACAGCCTCATCAGGCTTTTGCTCTCGACCTGAGGTTGGGGGGGATTTAAACTGCAATTCCCATAATCTTCCTGACAGCATCTATATTGGTCATGCTAGAAGAGATATTTTGGAGATGTGATTTGCAAAAATGAACCTTTTCAAGCCCTACTGTAGGGTCACAAAGGTAAAAGAGATTCCTCTAAAAAAAAGTGTTCAACTCATGATAAACTAATTTTCCTTTTCCTTTTCTCCTGGAAAGGGGGCAGACACAAAAACCTGGAGTATGCTTGAACAAGAATAGGTTTAAAAACATGGCACTGCCTACAATTTTTACAGAACGGGATATCCGAGACCTAGGGACAGCCCCTGGTGAAAATCCGGTAGGACTGGATATCTGTCCAGATGGCTATTATTGTAAAATTGTCTAAAATCTACAAGAAGAATGCCATTAAAATTGTAAGAGAAGGAAAAACATTCACACACTCCATAGCTTTTCCTGTAACTGAGTGCTTTCCAAATGATCACACACTAGCTAATAGCAGAAAGAAAAATGATATTTCAGTGCCCAGATTTTGTACTTCTGTGACATCAGCAGCAGACAGGCCAGTCCTCTCATTCAACCCATTCATCCTTTTGCATGCTTAAAAATTCTGCGCTTCATCTTACAAGCTAGACCATGCTACAGATTTCAATCATTAGTGTTCATTCTGCTGATGCCACATTATTGGTGAATTCTGTCTAACAAAAAAGAAAATGATACAATCACACAAAAACTGCTGCTCCTGACAATGGACACTCACCTGTACAGCACTTTTACACCCTTCTTTCTTTCACACAAGGTAGGTGCCAGGTGCAGTAGGCTATATTTCAGAGGAAGGAACTTACAAAACCATCTCTACTTAAGAAAACCCTATGAAACTTGAAGGCATGCATTCACACACACATGGACTTTTTAAAAAGTCGAAAAGTAGTCAGAATGGACATAACTCAACCTGAGTACTCTACAGAATCCAAGTCAGAACAGTCAGACCAGACAGAGCCTACAGCTCCAGAAGACAGAACTTCCCCAGAGTCTCTAAGCTATCAAGAGCAGACACAAGCAATGCAGGCTCTTTGGATAATGAGCCCCAATTCTGACATGGGGGGGGGGGGGAGAAAGACTCTTGCTTTTGCATAGCAAAGGTGGGCCAAACATGAACAGAGGAGAAGCCAGCCCTTTACATGCAAGCTTAAAATATTAGACACCAAGCAGAATTCAAAGACAGAGCTGTGTTAGTCTAGAAAATCAGTATGCAAAGGGATCTTGTAGCATCTTGAGACTAATTAAGCAATTAGTCTGTCAACTATAAATCTCTCACAGAGGAGGAGACTCCTATTAGCAACTGATCAACAACTTGAACTCTTCTCCTGTTCTTTTGGATTTCTTGAATTCCTGATCCCATAGGCTGACCGTAAGGTATATATTCTGTTCTTGGCTTTGTTCTTTCCAGACCAAAATCTGAGACCTAGGGACAGTGCCTGGTTACATCATTAAGTGTTATGCATTATGTACTACCCACAGTTGCTCACAGCTTGTCATTTTAACACATACATATACACATACATTGAGGAAGAGAGGAGGCAAGGGAGGGAAAGGGTGAACATTTTTTTCTGTTTGGGATTAAGATAGAAATCCTAGCTAAAGAGGCTGATTCGAGAGCAAGGTGAAATAATGGGATTATTTGTCCTCACCTACTTAGGAAGATGGGACAATGAACATTTAATTTAGTATATTTGCTTCTAGCCAGAAGGTGGCTGCAGAGTGGAGGGTGACCCCTAAAATCACAACAATTTGGAGGGAAGGAGAAAGCTAGCTAAGTAAATATATAGATTCCCTGGAAAGGTTTTGCAAGTTGCAGCAACAACCCAATTAAGCCTTGGAAATTGTAGCAAACTGTTGGTTTAATAGCTGAGCTGGAGATTTACACACAATCCTTTTTTCTTGTTTGGAGATGAACCCACCCAAACAGGAGAATATGTACTCTCATCTACCACATGAGGATGGCCCAGACCCAGGCCCTGAGATCTGTTAACCCTATTTATGAATGTAAGCAAACGAATCTTGTAGCACCTTTGAGACTAACTGAAAGAAAGAAGTTGATAGAATCTGAGGAAGTAAGCTCAAGGTTAAGAAAGCTCATGCTACCAACTTCTTTCTTTCTGTTAGTCTCAAAGGTGCTACAAGATCCCTTTGCATACTGATTTTCCAGACTAACAAGGCTATACCTTTGAATCACATTTATGACTGTTTGCTGTGAGTGACCAACAGAATTCCCCTCTTTCTTGGGTAAGACTCCTAGATTGCTGACCTGATTTACTTATGACTGCTCAACCTGACCAGAGACTGTCCCGTCCCCATCCCCCCGTCACATGCTGGTTCTAAGCATAGACTCAAAACAACAAACAAACAAACAAACAAACAAACCAAGGTCCTTCTCTTATTATCTCCACATTTTCCTTCACTCCTTGTCCTGTTATTCTTGCTTTTACTCCCTTTGCCATTTTCTCTACTTCTTCTTCTTCTTGTAACAGACATCATCTTATAATTTTCTCTACTACCAAACTTAAATTTGTAAGTTTCTTGGGGCAGACATGTGTCTTCAAGGGCTTTCTTATAGTGCCATGCACACAGAGTAATAAAAAATAATCTTCATATTTTCTGCCGAAGTGTTAGTTCCCTTACTGGACCACATGAATTTCATAGTTTTCTTAACCAAGAAATACTCAGAGGTGTTTTTACCAGTTCCTTCCTCTGAAATATATAGCCTACAACACCTGGTATTCACCAGCTGTCCCCCATCCAAGTACCAACCAAGGCTGACCCTGTTTAGCTTCCAAGATCAGACAGGATCTAGTGCCTGGATCCCATTTTGGAAACAAAGCAATTTTGTTTTGGAAATAAAAAAGCCATCCTCTGCTACAACTCTAAAAAAGGGAGTTCTAGAACCAGGGAGCAGCCACCAAAAGGCCTTATTCCACGTTCCCACTAGATGTACTTATAATGAGATGATTACTACCTGCACTGTCAAGAATGGTATCAATTCAACATTTGCTTTTGCCACATTCTTCCTCTTTCAAAAAGGTCCCATTCTGCCAAGAGGTTTTTCCTGCACTTATATATGCATGGGAGATTTATGCCCCCTATTGCTTTCTTTTTCTTTTCCTTTCCAGGAGCAAAACAGGGACTGATTTTAACAACAATTTAAATACAGCTTACTATGCCTTCCCCCTGTATTTCTGAGCATGGCTTTTAAACAATACAAAACAATACAGCAGGAGTCCAACCCAATAGCCAACATCAAGCTGCAGGAATACAATGAAAACTCAACTGCAAAAGACCAGTGAGAGGCAAGCTGGCAACCAGGGCAACTTTTCAGCATTGATTGCCTTTGAGAACTGCAAGTCCCTCTGGGCAAGAGAAGAAGAAAAGGCATTGATTTAATCTGTATGCAATTACAGAATGGCCTCCTTCACCTCATCTAAGGAGGAACAACATTAGTTACGACACAGGTAGCTATAACTCTTCAGTGTTGAATACAAAGAAGGTGATGGGAAAGGATTTTGACACATGCTGCACTCCTCAAAATGTGGAACAGTGGCCTGTCACCTGCACAGTTTGACTCTCAAACCTATTTATCACTTTAGTTCCAAGCTGCTTCTTCAGCATCCCAAATGTAGTTAAAAAAGAAAATCTCCTGAGTCTAACTCTTTGTTTTGCTAAGCCTCCCCTAGGCCCTCCTGCCTGAGCAGAAAGCATGCAAATATGATGATGATAAGTATGTCCCAAGGCCAACAGCCATCACAGTACACTATGTGAAATATTCTCAAACATTTCTAAGAACATGGCTGGTCCATGCAAATTAACCACAAGGTGAAGTTTCCTGGTGCTGTACCAGTTTATGCTGCAGGTGAGAATTTAGATTTGAAAACTTCCCCCTCCAAAAAAGCACATTCTCTAAATTAAAAAAAAAAGTTTGAGAATGAAGGGCTGTAGCCTGCGGACTTTTCATGTTACACAGCCACACACTACATGCTACACGTTAATACCTCTTTAACTGCCATGGCTGCATCCTATGGAACCCTGGGATTTAGAGTTCTCTCCCAGAAAGCTCTAGTGCTTTCTCAAATTTTTTCCAATGTGGTAGAATTCAAAGACATAGTCTTGTTAGTCTGGAAAATCAGTATGCAAAGGGAATTTGCAGCACCTTTGAGGTTTTTTTCCAGGCCTTTACATCTCTACCTTTGAGACTTATCTGAAAGAAAGAAGTTGGTAGTACCGTATTTTTCGCCATATAAGGCGCTCCGGCATATTGGGCGCACCCAATTTTAAAGGAGGAAAATCCAAGAAAAAAGGATTCCTCCCTTTAGCCAGAGGCCGGTTGTTCAATGGGCTGGTGCTGGGATCGGAGAACTTCTCCAATCCCAGCACCAGCCCATTGAACTGAGGTCGCGGGGGGAAGGAGGGCTCCTTCCCCCCCGCGACCTCAGTCTTTGAATGGGCTGGTGCTGGGATCGAAGCGATCCCGGCGCCAGCCCATTGAAAGACTGAGGTTGCGGGGAGAAGGAGCCCTCCTTCCCCCCCGGCCTCAGTCTTGGAATGGGCTGGTGCCGGGATCGAAGCGATCCCGGCACCAGCCCATTGAAAGACTGAGGCCGGGGGGAGAAGAAGCCCTCCTTCCCCCCCCCGGCCTCAGTCTTGGAATGGGCTGGTGCCGGGATCGCTTCGATCCCGGCACCAGCCGATTCCAAGACTGAGGCCGCGGGGAGAAGGAGCCCTCCTTCTCCCCGTGGCCTCAGTCTTTCAATGGGCTGGCGCCGGGATCGCTTCGATCCTAGCACCAGTCCATTCAAAGACTGAGGTCGCGGGGGGAAGGAGGGCTCCTTCTCCCCGCGGCCTCAGCCCTTCGCCCTATAGGGCGCACTCACTTCCCCACGCACATTTAGGGGAAGAAAAAGTGCGTGTTATAGGGCGAAAAATACGGTACTTGAGCCTACGTCCAGTATATAAAAGTACATGCTGCCAACTTCTTTCAGTTAGTCTCAAGGGTGCTCCTTTGCATACTGATTTTCAAATGTTTGTTTGTTTATTGAATGTGTACCCCAAGTATACACTGAATTTGAAATTGAATTTTTCCTGCCATGGGACCCAAGGCAGTTTACAGTAATTCGGAATAGAAATTAGCTAAAATGTTTAATTACAAAAGTTAAAAAGTAATTAAACAACAATGAAGTACAAACCCTAGAATTCTGTAAGATGCAGCCACAGCAGTTCCGATGGTATCAAGATGCTATAACTGTACAAATCTCTTCTTTGCCCCCCTACACACACACACACACACACACACACAGTCTACTAGCATTTTTATATGATAGAGCACTGGAACATTGATTTGGTTTACATGTGAGACTTAATTCATCACTACACAGATTTAGGTATCTGTGAGCACCAGGCTTTGACAGCATCCTCCACATTTCTTATGTTTCAGTATTAATAACAACAGCTTCAGTTCCTTGAGTTATCATTCCATATGAAGGAGTATGAAACTCTAGTCTTGGCATGGTGGTACCCTCCAGCTGGTTCAGAGCACAAACCCCATCATCTCCAACCAGTATTGGTAGGCTGGGTAATGGGAATTGCAGTCCCACTATCTAGAGCAGGGATAGGCAACCTAAGGCCCGGGGGCTGGATGCATCCCCCTGAGGTCCTTGGACTGGCCCCAGGCCGGTCCTGACGACAACGACGACCCCCGACGACCCCCGCCCGCCATGATGATATTGATTATTGTTGTTATTACTTGTTCTTGGGTTTTTCTTGGCAAAATCTCCACAGGGGTTTTGCCATCATGGCTTTTCTGGGGCTGAGACAGTGTGCATGCATCCCTGCTTGTTTGTGGGCCTGCCTTCCAGTCGTTTCCATGATGATAATTATTATTGCTGTTATTATTTGTTCTTGGGGTTTTCTTGGCAAAATCTCCACAGGGGTTTTCCCATGGGTTTTCTGGGGCTGAGAGAGTGTGCATGCATATTTATTTATTTATTTATTTGCTTCGGCCCCCCAATTGTCTGAGGGACAGCAACCCAGCCCCCAAATCAAAAAGGTTGCCTACTCCTGATCTAGAGGCTGTCTAGTTGGGAATGTTGGTCTATCAATTGCTAAACAAGCCATCTTTAAGCCACAGGTTGTTCTGCTAGCTTATCTACCACACTACAGTTTGTTTTAAACCACTGTTTCTGGTTTGTTGATAACAATAAGCCTCAGCCATGTAGCAGCTTAATATTGATACCTCAAAGCCATACCAAAATTAAAAAAAAAATTATTACACTTCTGAAAGATTCATATCTTGAGTGAATGAATGAAAGCAGTTCTCAAAGAGATGGTAAGCCTGTGTTTGTGCTGTACCACAGAAGACGGCAGACTCATCTCCATGCCCATACAAATATTACTTTGGTGCACTAGAGCATACTTGATAGGGAGAAAAGGGCTGATCAGATCTGAACATTCAGAATGAGGCTCTGCATGAGCACAAGACCCATTTGTGTGAGCATAGAGACCACAAAGAAGAATAAGGCTTTCAGCCTAGCTTTCTCCCTGACATTACTATATAGAGGAGCATGCAATCACCTACCCACAGAAACTTACAGTCAGAGCACAACCTAGGGCCTTTGCAGACTGCTAGAAATAGTGCAAATTGAGTCCACTTTAACAGTCCTGGCTCAGTGCTAGGGAATCATGGGAATTGTATTTTTTTTCTGAGACATTTAGCCTTCTCTGTCAGAGAGCTCTGGTGCCACAATAAACTACAGTTCCCATGATTTCCCTAGCACTGAGTCAGGGCAGTTAAGGTGGACTCAATTTGCACTATTTCTGGCGTTCTGCAAAGGCCCCTAGTCACATTTCAGTATGAACTAGGCTTATGTTCTGGGAATAAGCATTATGGGTCCAAAATAAATAAGAACATTAGTTTTTGTGCAAGCTTTATTCTTGTCATATCAACAGCAACAGCTAACCTTCCATTCTGCCCACTGAAAATGTCTATGTAACTCACAGACATGTCCATTCTTTCACTAAGAGCTGTTGCCATGCCTATATTATGAACATCTTCACAGGGCAAATTGTGTCTTTCTATAGCAAGGCAGGAAAAATGTGAACTCCAAATTTTGTTTGATTCCACCTCTCATCAGCCCTTGCTAGCCCAGCTGAAGGTGCAGGATGATATAAGTAAAAGTTCAGTCAGTCAGATTTGGAGGGCCACAGATTTCCCATCCCTATTTTACTTTAAACTTGTTGATACACTACAAACAACACCAACAGCCCAGCATTCCTTTTACACTTAAGTGATTATAAAAAATCCAAATTTCCAAGGATGTGAATTTTGTAATGAATTCAGACAACGGCCTTTTATTAAAAGTATGTTATTCTCCAACATACTTTGTTGGAGACACATGAATTTGATCCAAGAAACTGTTATTTCAGTCAGAGCCAGACTAATAGAGTAATGAAAGTAGGATGTCAAACAGTAGAACAACTACATAACAATCTCATCATCTTGATAATCTGTGAACATCACAACACTCCTGCACCAGTGTCCAATACCCCTCATCAATATATTTTAGCAAAGAACTTGAATAGTTGTTTCCTAATTCCTATCAAAATACACTCATCCTAATCACAACTAACAATCTCTAAAAGATCCTTAATTCATGCAGTAACACCTACAGTTCCACCAGTGTTTTGTTTTTTTTTAAAGCAAGCCATCTTTACAACACGAAAGCTCACTATGGACCTTATCACACGGGGCCAAATGCAGTCAGAACCCAAACGAAATCCTGACCTGCTACGTATTATTTTTCCGTGTGTCCACACGACGTCGCACAGAACCCCAACAGAACCCCGACAGAATGCGGCAAGAACCGAGACCTTTTGAATTTCGGTTTTTGGGGGAATTGCAATTGCGCGACGGGAATCATTTCGCTTTTGCTGGCAATATGAACAGCCAATACGTATTGGGGAGCATTTCACCAATACGTATTGGGGAGCATTTCCCCGCCTGCGCTCCAAGGAGGACCTGAGGACTTCTCCGCTCGGAAGACCAGCCCATAAAGCAGCGAGTCGGGGGCTAAAAGGACACTGGCAGCGTCCTTTTAGCCCCGGCTTCGGTTTTCTATGGGCTGGTCCTCCGAGCGGAGGACTTCTCCGCTCGGAAGGCCAGCCCATAAAGCAGCGAGGCCGGGGCTAAAAGGACGCCGCCGGTGTCCTTTTAGCCCCGGCTTCGGTTTTCTATGGGCTGGTCCTCCGAGCGGAGGACTTCTCCACTCGGAAGACCAGCCCATAAAGCAGCAATGCCAGGGCTAAAAGGGACGCCGCCGGAGTACTTTTAGTTCCTGCTTCGGTTTTCTATGGGCTGGTCCTCCGAGCGGAGGACTTCTATGGTCGGCTCTCTGAGGGGACCTCCTCGGAGCGCAGGTGTCCGCGCTCCAAGGAGGACGTCCTCAGAGAGCCGGCTCTCCGAGGACGTTCTCCTCGGAGCGCGGACCCTGAGCGGGGCCTGTGCTCCAAGGAGGACCTCCGAGCCGGCTTGGGAAGGGGTTTGGGTGACAGCCGCGGCAAGTGACAGCCGCGGCTGTATTGGGCATGCACAGAGCATCATTGCTTGGTTATGTACAGGATTTTCTCACTTGTGTGCGAACAGCAAATACGGTTCCCGGAAGCACTTCATCGTGCTTTCCTTAAAAGCGCGATGACGCTAATTGCGTGTGATAGCCATTTACGTATTGTGGGGTTTCTTTTGGTTTATTACTGGATTTATTCTTATTTCACTTTATTATCGCTTTGTGGCCCACGTGTGATAAGGTCCTATGCCACAGAAAGAACTGTTCCATTTTACAAGTTTGATGTTGTTGTTGTGGTGTGCCTTTGAGTCAATTCCAACTTATTGCAACCCTATCAAATTGATTTTTTCACAAGATTTATTCAGAGGAGGTTTGCCTAGACTTCCTCTTAGGCTGAGAAAGAATGACTTGTCAAGGGTCACCCAGTGGGTTTCCATGGCAGAACAGGAATCTGAACCATGGTCTCCAGCAATCCTAGTCCAACACTCAACCCAAAACACTGTGCTGGCTCCCACATTTCCACATTTCACAAATGGCAGAGTCTATTTTCTAGAACTCAAATCAGTCATAACACAGCTTAAACAACTGGCCTCAAGAACTAGGATGCAACCTTACTTATAGTAGATCATTCCAGTTGCATCACAACCATTCTTTTGGAGAGAATAAGAGAGAAAAGGGTGTCTGAGCAGAACGCTGAGAAGGAAGAAGATTGTGTAAAGCAGAGGTAGGCAACCTTTTTGAGCTGGGGGCCAGGCTGCTGTCCCTCAGACAATTGGGGGGCTGAAGCACCAAAAATAAATAAATAAATAAATAAATAAATAATTTTAAAAAATTAAACATTAAAAAAATATGCATGCACACTCTCTCAGCCCCAGAAAATCCATGGCAAAACCCCTGCGGAGATTTTGCCAAGAAAACCCCAAGAACAAGTAACAACAACAATAATCAATATCATCATGGCGGGCGGGCGGCGGCGGCGGCAGGACCAGCCTGGGGCTGGTCCAAAGGCCTCAGGGGGCCGCATCCGGCACCTGGGCCTTAGGTTGCCTACCCCTGGTGTAAAGTCAAAAATAATGTTTCATAACGTAAAAGAGGGCTTCATACAGCAGACTGAAGTAAAATATCAAGTTACAGATCCTAGGTCTGGGAAGGCTGGATACCACTGGTTTAAAGGCTTGGGTTTTTTTCCAAGTAAGCCTCCCAAAAGTATACAGGAGGCACACCAAAAAGACCCCAAGTAACGACTATTCAAATGAATAAGAGCTGTATAAAAGAGGGTGGTGAACAGTCTCCATGCAGAAGTATCCTCCCTTTGTTCCCACCAAACCTTCCTGGTCTAGGAACTTTAGTTATGGATGTAGAAACCATCCCCACTGGCCAGGATATATGGGTAGGGCATAAAAACTTTAAATTTCTCTCTCTTATCAATTATTCTCTCTTCCCAAGTTACAGTAATGCAAGCCCTGACACTTTGAGGCCGTCCCTGGAATCATTCAGATAGTCTAAAGGAATTTATCTCTCACTATGCAAAAGCAAACCAACAGATAAATCCATCCATGTATTTTATTCATTTAATTAATTTCTATCCTGCCTTTCTTCCAAGATGGGATTCAAGGCAGCTATCCATCTATCTTTCTTTCTCTATCTAGTTATCTGTCTCAAGGCAGAGGCTACAAAACTGCAGAAACCTTCCAATTCAGTGACTGCCCCAAACCTTCTGCCTACAGGAACAGCTTGCTTTATGAAACTTTAAAGGGAGGAAGAGGAGACAATTTCTAATACAATCAAACTATTTTGAGAATTTTCCAAGTCAGGTTTCTAAAAAGTCACTATTGAATCTTGCACTGGAAATCACTGTAGTTTCCACTGCTATCAGTTGTGAGTTTTGAAATGCTACCAAATCAACCATCCCAAAGACTGATAAAACAGAATCATTATCTATGGTTTGATGCCTCTCAAATGTCAAGAGCCCACTAACAACTAATCTAATAGCCCCAGTTTCTTTGCACTTCAGGGTGTTGTTCTAATGTAGGTTTCGTGAAAAGAGATAAAAAGTCACTGTCATGTTGGTTCTAGAGAAGAGGAACACAAAATAAACTAGATTATATCCACTGTTGACACAGGGTTTATGTTGACACAGGACAACTTTGCAAACTTAATGTACAGTGCTGATGTGTGGGAACTGGCCTTTCCCCCCCCCCCCCCATCCCCACATATGCTAGAGGCCAGAACATATTTGTGTCCATTGGTTAAAAATGTATCTTTCTTTCCCAGAATCTCTCTGTAGCTCATTGGCATCCATCTACAGACCACCACTTTGAGTAGCAGTGCTACACTGATTCAAGTCTACCTGCTACATAGTTCTAAGAAAGAATGGGGTGGGATAAATATATAAATACTTGCTCTTCAACAATTTATTCACTGTTTTAAAATAAAGTATTTCATAACTCCCTTTTCCCCATTTTTCCAGACAAATCAGGCTTGGGGCAAATAAATGGGGGGGGGGGGGAACATATATTTTTTTCTGTGTTTGGTGGGAGGGAGGAGTCATCTAATCGCACAACAATGTAAGGCCAAACCTGTTCTGCATTTTGCCATGTACTATGAGTTGCACACACACTCATTGCTACGTGTACAACCAACAATTTTGGTGTCTGACAAATAACTAAGCATCTTGAAAATTTCATTTTAAAAAAATTAGAAGGACATTTCTGAGCCCCTGGCTCCTTCTGCAATAGGCTGCACTCTCAAATAAACTGAATGAATGAATGAACAGAATTCTCTGTTAGGAGTAGATCTTCTATGACCTGTACAGGTTCACACCTCTTCCCCAGAAAAAAAGTAGGAGCAGAATAAATTATGCAAAAGAGCAAAGCATATCTATTTAGTCATATTTGCATAATGTTTTCTTAGCATGGAGTGTTTATCTTGCTAAAGGTTTTTCTTTTAACATGAGCTCACAGAACATTTGATTCATATGTGTTTTTGTCAAATTCCAGTTCAATGAACAATGAATACTTCATGCAGGTAGGAACTAAAATTGTTAAGTTGGCATTCATACTTACAAGCATGTGAGGGCTCAGGCATGCCTCAGTTAACAAAGCCTCTAACAAAGAAGCTCCTTTTTTCAGTCTTTCTATGAATACCCAGCCCCTTGTCCTCCTCGTCCTTGGTCTAGCTGGATGTGTTTAAAGTAGCTTCGGCATTGAGATGAAGTTGCAGGAAAACTGGACAAACACACATTTTTGGTGTTGGATTGCACCAACCTATCTACAGTAAATAATGCAAGAAAGCTTGAACCATGAAAGAATGGGGTGATATACTTCTTTCTGATTCTAAAGTGTGATTGCTACAGCAGCCAAAGTAAACAGCAGCTCCCTCCAAAATCCTTTCCTGAGCATGTGTGAACAGCAAAACAGAAAAATGGGAAAGCAGATTAGCCTGTTCACCAGCTACTTTCCATATATGAAAAAAACATAGATCTATAGGTTTGGTCACCAAAATGGAAATAATAAGATAAGTAGAATCTGGTGTAAGGGGAGAAAAAACATCCCTGTATGCATTTTGGAAGAAGCTCTCAAATGATCTCTGGAAGGTTCAAAATGTTTTGCTTACTTTTACAAGGCTTACCTGGTCATTCCATTATGCATGGACATATTGTTGGTTTTGAATAAAAGATTTGGTAAAACCTGTTGAACTGCTCTACTTTTTTGTGGTTTAGGTACATATCCCTATTCTGCCCATGTTATTTCTGCCTCTGTAGTAGATTTTCTGTTAAAAGGAATCATAGAATCATAGAGTTGGAAGAGACAACAGGGGCCATCCAGTTCAACTCCCTGCCACATAGGAAATCACAATCAAAGCACCCTTGACAGATGGCCATCCAGCCTCTGTTTAAAGACCTCCAAGAAAGGAGACTCCACTATGCTCCAAGGGAGTGTGTTCCACTGTCAAACAGGAAGTCCCTCCTAATTTTGAGGTGGAATCTCTTTTCCTGCAGCTTGCATCCATTGCTCTGGGTCCTATTCTCTGGAGAAGCAGTAAACAAGTTGCTCCATCCTCAATGTGACATCCCTTCAAATACTTAAACAGGGCTATCATATCACCCCTTAACAGTCTCTTCTCCAAGCTAAACAGTTCCCCAAGTCTTTCCTCATAAGGCAGGGGTCCCCAAACTTTTTGAGTCGGCGGCCGGTTCTCCATCCCCCAGCTGATTGGAGGGCCGAAGCAAAAAAAAAATGGCAGCCACAGTCGTGCGCATGCACGCATGATGCCAGCCACCACTTTTTGTTCCAAAATGATGCCTGGAGTCATGTGCATGCGCGTGTGATGTCAGACACCATTTTGGAACTAAAAATGGCGGCTGCAGTCACACGCGCGCACACGAGAAAGGCGGCAGTGGCACGGCGGAGGCAGCAGGACCGGCCACGGGCCGGTCGAAAGGCCTCAACGGGCTGGGTTCAGTCCATGGGCCATAGTTTCGGGACCCCTGTCATAAGGCATGATTTCCAGATCCTTCACCATTTTGGTCGCCCACCTCTGGACATTTTCCAATTTGTTAACATCATTTTTGAATTGTGGTGCCCAGAACTGGGCACAGTATTGCAGGTGAGGCCTGTCATAGAGTGGCACTGGAACACATCTGCTTCATTAACTGAGGTATACTTGTAGTTTATGTGGAAAAATGGAACCTCCAGTTGGGAAAGTCAGTCTCATTATCATCACAAATCAAAGGAAAGAATAGAGTTACACATAGCTTCTTTTCTTCTCTTTCTAACTAACTAACAACACACTTTCCACCCTTTAAGTCAACAACTCTAAACAGGATACAGGGTGATGCTAATGGAGCTTCCTTGAAGTATGATCACAACAGATGATAACACATTAGAACAACAGAAACACACTACTTGACACAACACTATGATTTTTCATTTAAATTTTGCAGAAGCCAGTAATATTTTTTGTCACAAAGTTCAATAGAAGGCTTTATATAGTGAAGATTAAAAGACATGGTGAAAATGCATCCAAAGGAAATGGTAGGACTGCCATGGGATGGGATCTACTGCCCCCTCCTGGAAAGAAAGGAGCAGTGAAAACACATGAAATTATGACAATGTGTGCTGAGAGGATTAGATTTCCATAAGCATGCTAACTAATTATTTGTATAGCTTGATGATGCTACATATGTCGTGGTGGTGGGGAATACTAATTTCAGTAAGACTTCCATAAATCTTCTATATGAAAATCTACTTGATCAGACCAAGGATTCTGGATAAACATGAAAGTTCCATCTATCTAAAAAGGCTAATGAGAATTATAGTCATTTATTCCATGCTTCCAATGCATGGACAACTCCCCCCTTCCTGGCTCACACAGACATGTTATTGCTAACTATCGTAAAGTTGACTTACAGAGAAATGAATGAATCATAGAATCATAGAACCATAGAGTTGGAAGGACCACAAGGGCCATCCAGTCCAACCCCCTGCCATGCAGGAACCCATAATCAAAGCACCCCCACCAGATGGCCATCCAGCCTCTGTTTAAAAGCCTCCAAGGGAGGACACTCCACCACAGTGTGTTCCACTCCCTCTTACTGTCAGGAAGTTCCTCCTAATGTTGAGGTGGAATCTCTTTTCCTGTAGCTTGTATTCATTGTTCTGGGTCCTATTTTCTGGAGCAGGGGTAGGCAACCTTTCCCCTTTAAGGGCCAAGGGACTTCAGCTCCCAGAAGCCTCAGCCATGTTGGCCAATAGTCCCATGTTGGCCAATAGCTCCTGGGATTCTGGGAGCTGAAGTCCTTCAGCCCTTAAAGGGGAAAGGTTGCCTACCCCTGTTCTGGAGCAGCAGAAAAAAAGTTTGTTCCATCCTCAGTATGATACCCCTTAAATACTTAAACAGGGCTACCATATCACCTCCTTAACCTTCTATTTTCCAGGCTAAACATACCCAGCTCTCTAATTCTCCCCTCATAAGGCATGGTTTTCAGACCCAATGAGAAACCTCCAAGTCAATCGATCATCAACAGCTCTGCTTAGGTCTTGCAGACTCAGGGCCATGGCTTCCTTAATTGAGTCAATCCATCTGTAAGGCATTTGTCTTTTCCTACTGCCTTCTAGCTTATCAAGCACTATTGCCTTTTCTAGAGGGTCCTATCTTCTCATGATAAGGCCAAAGTATAAGATTCTGTTTAGTTTTTTTTTGGTGTCTAGGGACAGTTCAGGTTCAATTTGCTGTAAAACCCATTTATTTGCCTTTTCAGGAGTCAATGGTGGCTGCATCCGCACTGCAGAAATAATCTAGCCTGACACCACTTCCAACTGCCATGGCTCCATGCTATTGAATTCTGGGAATTGTAGTTTGTTGTGGCACCAGAGCTCTCTGTCAGAGAATACTAAATATTTCACAAAGCTACAATTCCCAGAACACTGAGCCATGGCAGTTAAAGTTGTTAAAACTGCATTATTTTTACAGTGCAGATGCAGACAATATCTGTAGAACTCTTTTTCAGCACAACATTTCAAATGAGTTGATTCTCTTCTTATCAGCTTTCTTCACTGTCTAGGTTTCAAAGCCATTCATAGAAATGAGAAATACTCATTTGCATGGGCAATCCTAACTTTTGTATTCAATTATATATGAGGTATCTTTACACTTCAGGATCTTGTCTAGTTCCTTTATAGCTGCCTTTCCAAGTTCTAATCTTCTAAGTCGGGGTAGGCAACCTAAGGCCTGGGGGCCGGATGTGACCCCCCGAGGCCTTTGGACCGGCCCCAGGCCAGTCCTGCCACCGCCGCCGCCCCCTGCCGCCCGCCATGATGATATTGATTATTGTTGTTATTACTTGTTCTTGGGGGGTTTTTTGGCAAAATCTCCACAAGGGTTTTGCCATGACTTTTCTGGAGCTGAGAGAGTGTGCATGCATAATTTTTTATTTTTTTAAATATTTTTATTTTTATTTATTTATTTGTTTATTTTTGGTGCTTCACCACCACCCCCAATTGTCTGAGGGACAGCAGACAGCTGGCCCCCGGCTCAAAAAGGTTGCCTACCCCTGTTCTAAGTCCTTGCAGTATTAAGAAGAAAAAACCCCACACACAGTATTGTTTGACAGTTTGTGCTAAGAGTCCTCCATCTGGAAGCACTCAGTATTTCTACCTGTTCGGAGGTGTGAATTATCTTAACATCTACCTGCTAAGCATTAGCAAAGGCAACCTTTGCCTTCGTAGTATGATGGGAAAAGCAAGTTCCTGACGCTTAATCTCTCCTCCCACAACTTCCTGCCTCCCTCTTGGGGAAAGGATATTGAGGTAGTGGGCACACATTTTCACTGGCTAGAAAGTCCAGTTAAACTATTGAGATCCCAACAAACACATTCCCTGCACCTGCAACAAAACCAGCCTTGTTTTCACTGCCAAGGTTGAGTACTCGTATTGCATATTAAAGTAGTCTGATACTATTTTACCTGCCACATTTTCATTCTGTAGAATTCTAGGATTTGTAGTTTGGTGAGATACTTAGTATTCTCCACCTGAGATCTGTAGACCACTCCTCTCCTCTACACTACAGCTCTCTGGCAAACTACAAACACCAGGATTCCATAGAAAGGTGCCACAACAGCTAAAGTGGTATCAAACTGCCATAATTATGCAATGTGGATACACTCTTACTTCAACACAAGAGTAAGAATGCTTCAGACAGCCACCCCAACCTACCAACACAGTTGTAACAACAACATGAATATGGTGGGAAGACTGCAGATACTAGAATTCCATTTTCAACCCTCTCCAAATATAACATCTATTTTTCACATTTCACCATCTCTTCCCTAAGCTAGGACATTTCATTTCAGAACCAATCTTTTAAAACAAACCTGGAGAAGCTCTCTCCTCCACCTAAAAACTAATGATCCAGAATGACCCACCAATTTGACTCTACTCCTCAGGGATGAGCCTGGCAGCTGTACCTTCTTAATCATTGTCTGGGGGAGGAGGGGGTAAAGCGTGTTCAACTCTCCAAACAGCATTTACTATTAATCTAGTATTCTTTTAGCCCTGTTGCCACACTGTAAGCACACTCACAGATTTTGTATCCCAGCTTTTCAGCATGAATCCTTTTGGCCATGAACTGTCCTTCAATCAAGGCACGTATCTCCACTTCTTTAGGAAATGTTGTCACCTGGCAAGAAAGAGAAAGAAATTAAATAAATGGGTCTGCATCCAATGCAGCAACAGAGGTCATGCTTTGGTGGGGATGAGGGAAACCATACAGCTGACATAGAACATATCAAATGCCAGGTTTGTTGTCTATTTGCCTTCTCCTTGAAAGCCTGCACTTGCAAATCTTGCTCAATCACATGTGAAGGATGTCAGTGGCAGTGGTGGCCAGAGGATTCTGGGAGCTGTCATCCAAAAAAAGTAATGTTTACAAAGTCTGCTCAGTGTTTTATAATAATAATAATAAATAATGAAATTTATTTATACCCCGCCCCTCTGACAACAATCGAGGTGGCTTTAAAGGGTTCCTTTTAACTGGTTTTAAACAGGGGAGAACAAAATGTGTCCACTGTAGGTTTTATGGCCCATAGTCCACAAGGGTTAAAAATATTTTTTAAAAATGAAACCTTTTTTGCCTCTCCCAGGGGGCATGCGAGCAATTCTGCCATGTTTTGCCCTCCTCGGACTATTTTAAGGCCAGGAGAGGCTTTAAAAAACAAACAAACCCAGGTGACTTTGTTTTAAAAAAAAAAGGTTGAGGGTGCTCTCTTGAGCTTAAAATGGTCTGTGGAGCCTAAACCATCACAAAAATGTCCTTGATCATTTCTTCAAAGCATTTGGGCACATTTAGAAGAAAATTCAACTTCTTTTATTTGCAGGGAATTCAGTTGGAAGTGTGACGTTTTCTAGTGGTCCAATGTGTCCTTCCCACCCCCAACAGTTCCTCTTTTTCCGAGTTTTAATTCTATAGAGAATTTCACTGCACTGTAACAATAACCTCTTGTATGATTTCATGTATTTCTATGTGCTTTTATATCCATTTGTTTTAATTGTATGGCACCTTAAGTTCTGGTTTTGGGTGAAAGACAAGGATATTGAATTCTTATTCTTCATCATCACCATCACCATTGACATCCGAGCTTCATAACAACCCCAACACAACTCATAATCTTAACCCAGTTGGCACTTTCTTCAGTCCTGAAATCAGTGTATGATATATTTCCTATACGTCTATAAACTTATTTCTGTATACAATTTCCTCTATATCAAATACTTTTTCAATTTCAGTTCAAATTCACTTCCAGAACATTTTTGTTGTTTTGGGGACACAGAGAAACCAGTCAGAAATAAATTTATTCGCAAAAATCTGTCTTCTTCTGTTATCTGTGTAAAATTAACCATGTTACATTGCCACCTTCATTGACTAACAATTGCAATAAGAAGTCAGTCCCAGTGAGCTACTTATAAATAAATCCACATAGTCTTTCATTCATGGAGGTACAACATTTTTCCTATTTATACAGAACAGTCTAAATAATAAAACTAACAGAGAAAAGACAGACAGAAGCAAACCTTCCTCCACAAAATCTTCTTTACATAATTTCAGTACACAGGAACTTTGTGTGTGTGCATGTGCGTGTGTGCATATGCACATTCAGGCCACTTGTCAACTTATGGCACAAACACACAGACATATGCACACAAAGAGTTCAGGTGTACTTAGATAGAATCATAGAATCATAGAGTTGAAAGAGACCACAAGGGTCATCCAGCCCAACCCCCTGCCATGCAGAAACTCAAGATCAAACCATCCTAGACAGATGGCCATCCAGCCTCTGTTTAAAGACCTCCAAAGAAGGAGACTCCACTACACTCCGAGGGAGTGTCTTCCACTGCCAAACAGCTCTCTGTCAGGAAGTCCCTCCTACTGTTGAGGTGGAATCTCTTTTCCTGCAGCTTGCATCCATTGTTCCGGGTTCTGTTCTCTGGAGCAGCAGAAAACAAGCTAGCACCCTCCTCAATATGACATCCCTTCAAATATTTAAAGAGGGCTATCATATCCCCTCTTAACCGTCTCTTCTCCAGACTAAACATACCCAGTTCCCAAAGTCATTCCTCATAGGGCATGGTTTCCAGACTCTTCACCATTTTAGTCGCCCTCCTCTGGACATGCTCTAGTTTTTCAACATCTTTTTTGAATTGTGGTGCCCAGAACTGGACACAGTATTCCAGGTGGGGCCTGACCAAAGCACAATACAGTGGCACTATTACTTCCCTTGATCTAGATACTATACTTCTATGAATGCAGCCTAAAATTGCATTGGCCTTTTTAGCTGCGGCATCACACTGTTGACTCATGTTCAACTTGTGGTCTACTAGGACTCCTAGATCCCTTTCACACGTAGTCTCATTCAGCCAGGTGTCCCCCATCTTATATCTATGCATTTCATTTTTTTGCCCTAAGTGCAGCACCTTACATTTCTCTGTATTGAAGTTCATTTTGTTAGCTTTGGCCCAGCTTACTAATCTATTAAGGTCATTTTGAATTTTCATCCTGTCTTCTGAGGTATTAGCTATTCCTCCTAATTTGGTGTCGTCTGCAAATTTGAGAAGCATGCCCCCTATTCTTTCATCCAAATCATTGATAAAGATGTTGAAAAGCACTGGGCCCAGGACAGAACCCTGTGGCATCCCACTGGTCACTTCTCTCCAGAATGAAGAGGAGTCATTGCTGAGCACCCTTTGGGTTTGGTCAGTCAACTAGTTACTAATCCACCTAACAGTTGTATTGTCTAGCCCACATTTTACTATCTTGTTTGCAAGAATGTTGTGGGGGATCTTGTCAAAAGCCTTACTGAAATCAAGATATGCTGTCTACTGCATTCCCTTCATCTAGTAAGCTGGTAACTTATTTCTGCTTCACTTAAGCCTGCAGTCCAATGTTCAGTCTCCAAGAAGGGTTACTGAACTTGATGGGATTTGTTTTCAAGTATATAAACTAGAGCCAGTGTGGTGTAATGGCTTGAGGACTGAAATATGACCCTGGAGACGAGGGTTCAACTCCCTGCTCAGCTATGGAAACCCACTGGGTGACCCTAGATGAGTCATACTCTTTCAGTCCTTGAAAACCCCATGGAAATTACAGCTGGTAAAAATATGGCAGCCAGACTTATTTCAGGAACAACTAGGAGGGACCACATTAGTCCAATCTTGAGGTCCCTCCACTGGCTGCCTATCAGCTTCCGGGCCCAGTATAAGGTGTTGGTTATTACCTTTAAAGCCCTAAATGGCTTGGGTCCAAACTATCTCAGGGACCGCCTTCTCCCATACAATCCTCCCCGCGCACTCCAGTCCTCTGGGAGGAACTTGCTGCAATCTCAAAAATCGAGGCTTGTGGCTACCTCCCAGAGGGCTTTTTCAGTTGTCGCCCCCAGACTCTGGAACGGCCTGCCGGATGAGATCCGTCAATTAACATCGTTAGACAGCTTCAAAAGGGCTGTCAAGACGGATCTCTTCCGGCAGGCCTTTCCAGACTAATTATCCCGGCCTCGGGTACTCCCACCCCAATGTTCTTTTCGTGGCCCTATCTACTGATGGAATGAAGAATATTGCTATGGGCCAATGTTATGTTTTTGTATTATGTTCTAAATTTTCTGATTGTGATTTTAAATTTTATTGATTTAATACTTTATGTATGATTTTACTGTTGTGAGCCCCCCAGATTGGGTTTCCCAAAGGGCGGGATACAAATAAATTTTATTATTATTATTATTATTATTATTATGAGAGGTTTACTTTAGGGTTGCCATAAGTTGGGAAAGCACTTTCTCATCTCATTAATTCTCATAGCCAATCTACAAGTTAGGCTGCTTTTACTTATAAAAATGGAAAGTTGTGGTTGAGAGAAGAGTGGAGAATACTTGTTATAGAATTAGGTCTTGAGAAAGAATTTGAATCAAAGTACCTTCACAGTATAACTGATACCATGTATATTCTGCAAAACTCAAAACCTTGGTCACTCTTTTATGACATTTTGGGTGGTCATAATAATGGCATGAATTATAACTGAAATAATCCTTAAACAAAAAGGTAAGGTTGCTCTTACTCTTTCGTTGTGCTTGTTGAATCTGTGAATTCCCTCAGCATTGGGTATAATTTCCATGACATCAAAATAAAAACCTAAATGAAAAGTTGAAAAGACTGTTGTGTTTTTGCTCAGTTAACAAAAGTTAATCTAACAAAAGTTGTAAATCAGGGTTTGATCATGGTTTGCCATGGGATCATCACTTTTATAAATTCTTCTGGTTGCTGCCAATAGCAACTGGCATTGTAGTAATTACAGTGTTGTTCTAGAAGACAGAGCTATGATCCTTGTCCCAATGACTTTTTTGTTGGCATACGGACGCATAGTAACTGGATGGGAAAGGAATTAAAAGTATCTAAGCAAAGCTGTCTGCCAAATACATACCCACATTTCCTTCGTTTCCAACAGTGGTAGATGCTAATGCTTTGGAGAATTCTTCCCATGAGCCAGAGGCAATCTTATCTCGTATCTTCTCTCTCATCATAGAACCATTCTTATAACTAAATTACAAAATAATAACAATAACAATAACAACCACAATAGAGCAGACACATCTCTTAAGACATTTTATTAATATTTTTAAGTGACACTCTTGTGTTGTGCTATTTAAACATGGTACAACACATATCTGCACTGAGGTTTTCTTTCCCACTGGCTTTTTTTTTTTTTTTAATCATCTCACATAGAACAAGTGGTACTTAGTTTCTGTCTCAGCCCAGTCTGAAATCAGCACCGCTGCATCACCTCCAACATGCTTGGGAAAGAGAATCCATCACCTATTTCAGTCAAAGTCATGGAATGCAGGAAATTGCCTTCACATAACATGTCTTGCAAATAATCTGACACTATTGTCCTCCTGAGTTTTTAATAAATTAGGTATTTTACAACTGTCTTTCTTGTTTTACTGTAGATTTATACTGCACTTTGCCAAAGTCTTTAAAAAGCCAGGCTTAATCAGAGTGGACTATACTGGAGGGTAATTACTACAGTCCTATACTGCCTATTAAGGTAACATTCACATGCATAACAATAAAAAGTATGTTACCACAGCAGGGCCATGTAGGCTTCTGTATCAATAGGACTGCAGAGGATGTGACCTTCTAAAGCAGGCTTTGGCTGCTTAATCCAGAGAAACAATGTATCACTGGTGCCAAGACTGATCTGTGGGAGAAAATAATTGAAGTTGTAGTACAATATGCAAGAAAAGCAATACAGAAATAAATTAAGCCCATTCATTTGTACTACTAATTATATTTAAATTACATATTAAGGCATTTGGATTCTTGTAGTTTCAGCTTGGTTTGTCACCTTTTCATAAAACATAACTAAGCATAATGAAACCTGGGGATTTCTTAGGATAAATTCACACATAAACCATCACCACTAAAATGGCTGCAATATCAGGTGATGAAATTTGCAGGCATGAAATGACCCCCATAGCTACAAATATCCCAGACAGAGCTTTCATATCATTTGCTGTTCTGGGCTTACTACAATCAATCCTTTTTAACAGAGATTGTTCACACATTCAGTCAGAGAATCAGGAGACACTGCAAGAAAGGCGGCATAGAAATGAAATGAAATAAATATGCATATGTGTGTGACTCCAATACTTTTCCATAGAGGCTGTTCACACATTCATTATGAGAATCAAGAGACACTGTAGAACACACACATGTTAATGAGTCTTGTTTCTGCATAATTAAAAGTATTTCAAGAATTTCTTGAAGCAATACAGGGAGCAGAAATGAAATCTACATGAGGCTAGAACAAGGGCAATCTGACACTCTTCTAGGCTTGTTAGAACAGGAACATGTTGAAGTAAAACACTTTAAATGACAGTGATATCAATGGGAAAGGGCTTTCTGGGTGGCTGCTCCCAGGATGTGGAACCTCTGTCCAAGCAAGGTGAGCCGGATCCCCTCACAGTTGACCTCTCATTCATAGCCAAAACCTTTTTATTCAGACCTTTAGCAAATTACTGGTTTCTGAGGAAGGGGACTTTAATGAGTGAGTGCTGTACTTCTTGATCAATATGGGGTTTGTGTTTTAATATTATAATTTGTTTACATTGGGTTTTGCTAGTATACCTTTTGTGTTTTACTTGCATTGATCTTTGGAATCTTGCTGTGAGCCACCTTGCTTTCCAGTTTTGGAAGAAAAGGAGGGTGCAAATCAGTAATTATCAAAAATTGTTGCAAATTCTGATGATTTAATGATTATTGAAAATGATTATGATGATTAAGATCATGCTTCTCTCTCTTCCATTAAGTCCAATGAATCCAAAGGGACCTAATTAAGGGCATAGTCCAGCCAAAATGTATCATGAGGAACCTTAAGACACTACTGCATATAACTTAGGGTTTCATCTCTAATTAGCAGAGTGAATATTGCATAAAGCTGACAAGACTTACTGCAACATCCCCTTCTGCAAGTCTCATCCCTGCCAGAGATGCTGAAAAGGCAAATAAGGAAGTCCAGTTTAATACAAGATTAACCTTCAGGCAAAATGTCATACAATGGACAAAACCAGAAACTGTAAGAGCACTAGATCTCTTTTGATATCAGTGGGACTCAATATATTAATTGCACCATTATGTCCCACAGACACTAGTAGGGCTGACAAGTACCTATTTTTCTTGGAATGGTTGTATTCTATCAGGCACCAATATCAATAGAGTTTCTTTAGGATAAAGTGGATTTCTACACATACAGTCATAGAGCTGAAAAGGAGCACAAGGTCATCTTGTCCATTCCTGCTGTACAGGAATATACAGCTAAAGCACTCCTGAAATATGTCTGTTCAACTTCTGTTTAAAAACCTCAAAAGGAGAGTCCAGCACTTTCTGAGGTAGTCTATGATGTTCTTCCTAATGTTTAGGTGGCATCTCTTTTCTTGTAAATTGAATCCATTGGTTTGTGTTCTACTAGAAAACACACTTACTTCATCTTCTACACAATACCCTCAAGTATGTAAAGATAACTATCATGCCACCTCTCAGTCTTATCTTCTCCACACTTATAATAAAGACCCCTAAATTGTTCCCTGTAACACTTCATTTCCAGACTTTTTACCATCTCACTTGCCCTTTGCTAGAAACATTCCAGCTTGTCAATGTCCTTCTTGAACTGTAGTGCTCAGCAGCAAACACAGTGTTCAGGGTAGGATTTGACCAAACAGAATATAATGGTACTCCAGTCTGGACATTATACACCTGCTATGCAGCCTAGAACTGCACTGGGGGTTTTTTGGCCACAGCATCACACTGTTGACTAATGTTCAGCTTGTGGTGTACTAAGACCCCAGGTCCATTTCACATGTATTGTTTTCAAGCTAGGTGTCTCCCATCCTATATCTGTACATTTTATTTTTTTCTGTCTAAATGTAGTACCTTGCATTTCTCTCTGCTAAAATTCATTTTGTAAGTTTTGGCCAAGCTTTCCAGCCTGCCAAGGTTATTTTGAATCCTGCCCCTATGGATTATATGACACTTCAGGAAGAGTATTAAAGAGACAATATGATATATATTTTATACTTTACAAATTCAGTGTTCTACCAACTGTTTGAACTTTCTTACCTGGATTGTCTCCAGTAAATGCTACAATTTTACAATTGGGATTAAACCCAAAACGCTGAATGTAATATGGTGAAATGGAACCCTAAAATTGAGAGGAAATAAAAATAAAGTTAGATGGGGACGGGGGTGCTCAAGAGCACTACAAGAACAAAATCAAGCTGAAGCCCCACAAAAATCTATAAATCCATCTAGAGATATTCAGTAAGGAAATTTCATTAACAGAAGGTTAATGGTTGGAAACAAGGCTTCAACAAGATCACAAAACTACCAGTCTCAAGATTCTTGCAGGTGAGGACAAGACAGACAGCCTGAGAATTTATGGCACAGATTTGCAGAATCTCATATTACTAGATAATTTACCTAACCTAGCATTTAAAAAAAAAAACATATATGCCACTACTTGAAGTACTTCTTCATATCAGTTTCTGAAAGACCAAAAAACCACTTCAGTGTTGGTGACAGATCATTTTAATGTATACAGCCTTTTTTTCCATTGCAAGAATAAACATTTGTAATTAACATTGTTTTTGGGTTACTTACAACAAGGGAATGAAAATGCAAAACAGTTTTCATTTATAGTATAGAAGATATGCCTATCAAAAACCTAAATAGAAATATTCTAAATTATAAATAAATACACTAAATAAATGTAGAAGGTATTGGGTTTAATCCTGAGTATCTCCACATAAAAATTCTCCAGACCTCCACCAGACAGTTGCTGCTGTTCTTATGTGCTGTCAAGTCAGCTTTGACTTACAGCAACCCAGTGAATGAGAGACTTATATTAAACCCATTATTAATAGCCTTGCTAAGGCCTTCAAATTCAGGGTCGTGGCTTTCTTGACTTTGTCTATCCTCCAGTAATGTGGTCCTCCTCTTTTCCAAGTGCACTCAACTTCACTGAGCATCATGCACAACAGTACATACCATATACAAGTACACAGCACATACCAGTACGACTTAACAGTACATACCAGTATTTCATGGGATGGTACAGGACGGCCCAACTTTTTTCCTAATCCAGGTGCACAACCATCAAGACAGACTGGACTCCATACTTTCTCATAGATCTCTAATAAATTCATGCCAGAACCTGAGGTAGAAAACAGTTCTTTTGTTTCAAATTTAAGAAAACCAGTTTATGCAATACAAGCAATTTGCACATCTACTGCAACTACTATGACACATCACTGCTTTTTTAAACAACGGTCCAATATCCCCACAAGGACAGGGCTTTCTCTGTAGCAGGAACCCAACTGACAAACTCTCTATCAAAGCACATCAGGCTGACGTCATCTCTTCTCAGTTTCCATAAATAGCTAAAAGTAGTATTGGCCTTTGGTCTTTGAAACTGCTCTGGCTGTTTAACTGCTTGGTTTAAAATTATTTTAAGAAGTATTTTTATTTTGTTTTTTAATCTGTGTTGTTTTAAATGTTTTTTATCCATTTTGCATCCCCTCGGGGGCACTGATAAGTTGAGAGGTGATATATAAATGCCGTAAATAAATACCATCACTTATCTTGTTTATTCTACTTATTAGCCTAATTCCATTTTCTAATTAATAACTAAGAAGAAGAAAAGAAAATAACACCATTAGGTAAGCTAAACAAATAAAAAGATATCAACGGTCAGACTAAAAACAGCACTCATAGCTGTGCAACAAAAGCCAAAACCTGGTGCAACGAATGTTACATTTTGAAGCAGCGTCATGAAAACAACATTTGACAAACAATGATCCTCTTATGCAAAAGAATGTTACTAGTGGCAAAATGCAACCAAAGAAGTCACAAATCTCTCTTTGAAGTGCATTGCAAAGCATGACTACAACAGAAGTGCATCTCATCTTGTAGATCAACATGTGAACAAATAGATGTGCAGCGCAAAGTAAGCAAGAAAAAAAATGATTCCCATCCCAAAAGACCTATTTCCATATTAAATTCTCTTACAAATTAAAATATATAAATTTAACATAACATTCTGTTTCAGAGACAAGTGTGGGGCGGTTTACTGTCTTGCTAGGGTTTTTCTTTGCTCATTTTAAATTTTGGCTGTATTACACCTTCTTTGTTATTGCTTTTAGAAATTATTACTTGTATGTGCACTTTTACTGATTATGTTATCTATTTTCATGATTATGTATGCACTCTGTGTGCTTTAAGTAGAAGAGGGAGAAATAAACAGATTATTTAAAATGATAGTAATGATTCAGAAGCATTATTATCCAGCTAAGGAGTAGAAGGACTGATAGAACAGAAGCTGGGTAGTATTTTTGCATTCATCATTTTGCATTCACAGAACATCTGTATTGAGAATCAATATATATTCACCTTGCACCCAGACACCTAACTTAAAGGAAACTTAACTCTAGCCTCCATGTGGCTGCAACACATGAGCCAAGGAGAAACTGAACAGCCAATATCTTCATGACCAACCTTACCCTTGCTGGATATCTGCTGGATCATTATTCCAAAACCTTAAAAAGTCACTTCTTAAAACTGTGCCATGTTAAAATTATAGGAACTATTGTCCAAAAACAGTAACTTTTTCAAGTTATGCATTATTCACAGTTAAATCTTGACTCTTCACTCAACTTCAATAGATCCTTCCACTCAAGGAGACCCTGGAGAAAAAGCCCCCTTGGCCAAACAAGCATTCCTACATCAAATCTAGCCCCTTCTCAGGGGTTTTGCCATGACTTCTCTGGGGCTGAGAGTGTGTGCATGCATTTTTTTAAAATTTTTTTAATTTTTAAAAATTATTTATTTATTTATTTATGGTGCTTCAGGCCCCCCCCCCCCAAATTGTCTGAGGGACAGCAACCCGGCCCTCGGCTCAAAAAGGTTGCCTACCCCTGCCTTAGAAGCTTACTTCCCACAAGACAGAAAGTAGTCAACCATCACTATTTAATTTTTCTGGGGGAGGGGGTTGTCTTGCCACCTATCTTCTTTTTTAAAAGAGAAAGCTCACCTCTATGCTTTTGCACTTCCCTCTATGCTCTCTTCCCTTCCTCCCTTTCTAATACTTTTCTTCACTTTTCACCTTCAATTATTTCTCTCTCTCCCGCTCCCTCTTGGACTTCCCCTCATCTGAGACAACAACTGGCAACCCTATTTTCTTTAAGCAAGTTATTTGCTCTGATATCTTCCAAGGTATAGAAGAAAGAAAACTAGGACTGTAATTTCCCTGGGGTTTACTTCTGCTCACACTCTCTCTCCCCCACCTCTTTTTTTCTTAAATAGATTGGCTCTAAATCTGTTCCTCTTCTGGGATCCTGCCAGTTCTCCAGTTCCTTTGGAGGAAGGAGACACTGAAGCATGATGCCAATTGGCATGAGGCTGAACTGGCTCCCTTGCCACGGACCAGGAAGCAATTAGTGGGTTGGCATCATTCCATGGGCACCTGTTCAATTGAAAAATGGGGCAAGAAGGATTATGAGCACTATACGGACCAGACAGCTGCCACATAGATGTATTATTTTACAGAAATCACATACCTAGGCCACTTCAGTTCTTTGCAGAATATCCATCTCCTAACCTTCATTCTCTAACATCACCTGACATATATCAGACACTCTGCATAGATTTAAAAAATTCCTTCCTACAAGGCTCATCATCATATGTATAAAACAATGGGGGTAGAGGAATGGAAGTGAGAGGGAAAATGGAGGAACTATTGGCAGCCAACTTGGCACTAGAATCGGATTCCTTTCCAGGCAAGGTGAGCATCTGAAGAGGCCAACATGGAAGGAACCATCCAGGCGGAATGAAGCATAAGCACAGTAAGACATCAATGCATATATCTGGAGAACTATATCAGAAACCCATCAGAATTTATTCAAGCCCATACCAAACTTTCCTTTTATCAGCTTCCTATACTCACAAGTCTAGCTAGAGCAGAAAGGAGGACACAGGTTCCAAGGTAGTCTTCTACCTTGCAATGTGACCTGGACCATATAGGTGAATCCATGGAAGACAATGTCATAGGAACACAGAGAATATGGAGCCTTGATATGCATCTCTCACTTGTAACCATTATCCCTTCTCCTGATGCAGAAGGAGGGACCTGCCTGTATTTCACTTTCACATAGTGCATCAGCCTATTGCTTCTGATCTTCTTTTCCTAGAAATGTGACCAATTTTGCATAATGTCTACACATGCAGTTTAATGCACTGCAGGCAAAGGCAAACAGTCTGATCCATAGCCGTGAAATGAACCCTCGTACACAGCCTGGCCTCCCCAACCATGGGCTTGCCACCTACAGATTTAAGCATCTGCGGACAGCAAGCCTCATTGCCCCCAATGGCCATGCATTCACACGGCTGTGGTACAGCAGCCATGCTTGCATGCGCCACCATTGAAAACTGCGGGACTTGGGGTCCCATGGGTTGTGTCATCTGCAGAGGGGTCTGGGACTGAACCCCCATGGATACTAAGGCCAACTGTATATTTGAGTATGAGTCGACTTCATATATAAGTTGAGGACAGGTTATGGGGCCAAAATTATAGATTTTAATATAAGTCAAGGTTAAATATTAGGGGCATGTAACAAAGGGTCTAAAGCAGGGGTAGGCAACCTTTTAGAGCCGGGGGCCGGGTTGCTGTCCCTCAGACAATTGGGGGGCCGAAGCACCAAAAATAAATAAATAAATAAATAAATAAATAAATAAATTTTAAAAAATTAAACATTAAAAAAATATGCATGCACACTCTCTCAGCCCCAGAAAAGCCATGGCAAAACCCCTGTGGAGATTTTGCCAAGAAAACCCCAAGAACAAGTAATAACAACAATAATCAATATCATCATGGTGGGTGGCGGCGGCAGGACCGGCCTGGGGCCGGTCCAAAGGCCTCGGGGGGCTGCATCCGGCCCCCGGGCCTTAGGTTGCCTACCCCTGCACTAATCTCACATGACCAAGTAATGTGTAAATTGCATTTCTGTTTTTTAATAATTCCCACAGTCCCTGCTGATCTATCTCAGCATCATTTATTAGTATCTAAGAGTGATGATTATGCTGTGGGAATATAGGGAGGGAGTTGAGTTGAGTGAGTCTACAAGAGGCTAACAAGAACACTGTAGATTTCTGTTACAGAATCATGGGACAAATTAGTAGCACCTAATTAATTAGATGCATTGATTTGCATGAAACAGAATTGATCAAGCTTAATAAATTGAATCTTGTTTTACATATCATTACACTCCAGGCAGATATATGGTATTCTCGTAGCTTTTTTAAAAAGTGGATTACTTGGATCATAATCTTATTCACATTTACCTAGGAATAAACCCTTTTGAACTCATACAGATTTCTGAGTATACATGAGGACCGAATATATATTAAGATACACATTGAGGCAAGCAACAGGGGGTCTGGGGACCAATTTGCCCCAATTTCTTTCAGAATTACATCCCAGCATATTCAGAAGTTACCCTGGAGAACAGCAAATTAGAGAATGGATTCTTAAGGGCTTTAAGACATTCAACGTCCATTTAATAATAATAATAATAATAATAATAATAATAATAATAATAATTTATATCCCGCCCCTCTGCAGAGCAATCGGGGCGGCTTACAACATTAAAATTTACATAAAGATATGTTAATACAATGTAAACAGAACCTAAAAATCCTGAAACCCACCCGCCCCTTAAAAGGTAAGGGCTCTTCTTCTTATTCCAGGCCCGATTGTGCTGGGCCTCGTGTCTCTCCCCCAGATGACATCGGATGGAATGGAGGGAGGGCTCTTCTTCTTATTCCAGGCCCGATGGTGCTGGGCCTCGTGTCTCTCCCCCAGATGACATCGGATGGAATGGAGGGAGGGCTCTTCTTCTTAGTCTAGGCCCGATCGTGCTGGGCCTAGTATCTCTCTCCCAGATGACATCGGATGGAATGGAGGGAGGGCTCTTCTTCTTATTTTAGGCCCGATGGTGCTGGGCCTGGTGTCTCTCTCCCAGATGACATCGGATGGAATGGAGGGAGGGCTCTTCTTATTCCAGGCCTGATGGTGCTGGGCCTGGTGTCTCTCTCCCAGATGACATCGGATGGTAATGGAGGGAGGGCTCTTATTCTTATTCTAGGCCCAATGGTGCTGGGCCTTGTGTCTCTCCCCCAGATGACATCAGATGATAATGGAGGGAGGGCTCTTCTTCTTAGTCTAGGCCCGATGGCGCTGGGCCTGATGTCTCTCCCCCAGGTGACATCGGATGGAGTGGAGGGAGGGCTTATATTAAATATTAAAGCAGGCGCAAAGAACCTATAGCTCTCCAAATAGTAAAGAACAACTATTCATATCTGGGGTGTAAATATTTCATTCATGTATGAGAGAACAAAGGGCTTCAAATGATCTTCCCTTGCTGGATGAGCTTATCACAGTTTTGTGCATTTTTGGATGATTTGCATTTCAGGACATTTTGTGAAAAAAATGGTTTATACTCAAAATTGACAGTTTGATCAAAAACATTTTTGTGCAGGTTTTTCCCCACAAGTTTCAAAATACTCAAAATCTGACAGTGGTTGAGTGTTTTCCTGATGCAATGTCTATGGATCAAGACATCCTTCGTCATCAAGCCCAGGAAAAATTGTGTTTTTCATATCCATACTCCCAACATATCATAGCACTGGCAAGGATGACCATGATGGTGAAAAAGGAGAGTTGGCAAAGGGGTCAAACAAGGCTGTATCCTTTCACCCTAACTGTTCAACTTGTATGAAGAACATATTATAAGAAAAGCAGGCTTGGACACAGGAGGAAGAGGAGTGAAAATAGGAGGAAGGAATATAAACAATCTAAGACAAGGGTTGGCAACATTAGCTTACCTGCGGCCAGTCGCTGGTCCCCAGGTCTTCCAGAGGGCCGGGGGGGGGAATGCACAGCGCATGCGCAAATGAATTGCAGCCACCATTTTGGCAAACAAAATGGCAGCCACAGCACGCGCGGGGGCGGGGGCGGGGGATAGCGGGCGGCCCACGGGCCGTAGGTTGCCGAACCCTGATCTAAGATATGCTGATGATACCATAATACTAGCAGAAAACTTCACAGACTTGGAACACCTACTAAGGAAGATCATGCCATAGGGCGGTATAGAAATAAAAATTATTATTATTATTATTATTATTATTATTATTATTATAGAAAAAAGTGCTAAGGCAGGCTTAATGTTGAATATAAAGAAAATAAAAATAATGACCACTGAGGACCTTCACAAGTTCAGCCTAGACAATGAAGAAACAGAAATAGTTTAAGAATTCTCATACCTAGAATCAAACATTAATAGAAATGAGGACTGCAGTCAGGAAATCAGAAGATGATTAAGTATGGGGAGAGTGGCTATGAAAGAACTAAAAAAGATTCTAAAATGCAAAGATATACAACTCAGCACAAAAGTTAGAATCATACAAGTCATCGTATTCCCTTTTACCATGGATGGATGTGAGAGCTGGGCAGTTAAGAAAGAAGATAGAAGGAAAATCAATGCATTTGAGAAAATGTGGTGCTGGAGAAGAGTGCTGAGGATCCCATGGACAGCCAAAAGGACAAACAAATGGGTCCTAAAGCAGATCAAACCGGGAACCTCCCTGGAAGTCAAGATGACCAAATTGAGCCTTTCGTACTTCAGACATATCATGAGAAGGAAGGACTCTTTGGAAAAGACAACAATGCTGGGAAAAGTAGAGGTAAGTAGGAAGAGAGGAAGGCAACTTGCCAGATGGATGGACTCTATTAAGCAGGTCACAGGTATGGGATTGCAGGAATTAAGCAGAGCAATGGAGGAGAGGAGGTCTTGGAGAAGTCTCATCCATAGGATCACCATGGGTCGAGATCAACTCGAGGGCAATTAACAACAACATCAAAACATTATAAGAACAAAGCATCTTGATCTGTGGACAGGTTGGGGGGTTAACACGAAACCTCATGGATGAGCCTTGAGGGTAGCTCAGAAAAAAAGTAAATGGAAGAATCAATGTCTTCATCATTACAGCACTGAAACTGGAGAAATCTCTCCAGTACCCCAAGGACACCACAGATGAAACTGAAGATGCTGTGAAAGACTCCATTTCTAAATCAGCAAAGAGAAACCAGAAAGCCCCAGAGGTCTTCCTGAAATTAAGCTGAACTAGAAGATATTTGAGCAAAAACCAAGACTACTATTCAGAAATCTGGCAATGTTTGTCTCAGGCAGTGAAAGAAATTGAGGAACTGGCACCTTGGGCTGAAAGGTCAAACTCACAGCCTAAGAACAAGAGTGATAATGGGAAAGGCTGCCAGGGTGATATTATTGTGGAACAATAAATTGCACAATGGCTCTTTAATTTGGAAAGACAAAAGCCACCAAGAATCCATCCAGAAATTGCTCTTTGACAGTTAGAGAGAATGAAGTTTGAGATACCCTCCCAAATTGTTACCTAAATTGTTAGTTCAAAAGTAACCTGCAATGCCAGTGTTATATGTAGGTTGCACTGTGTTTTGTTTTAATTGCTGATAAAGAAAATCTACATGATTATAAAGCTAGGTGAAAGTGTAATGCCACAGGTCTTTTGCAACACAGGAATTTAAGAAACTGACTTGTATTGAGTCAGCCAATTGATCCAGTTTGACTTTATGGACAGGACTAGCAGTGTGCTCTCTAAGACCAGCCTTCAAAATTTTCATGTGGGAATCACCAAACAATTACAGTGAAACAAGATGTTTAAGAAAGGAGGAGCATGGTGAAGGTTCACAACAGTGCCATGGCTGTTCTACAGCTCCTATTCATTTCAGTAAGATTTGCAAGGAAAATCTTAGAATCATAGTGTTGGAAGAGACTACAAGGGCCCTTCATTCCAATCCCCTGCCATGCAGGAACTCACAATCAAAGCACCCTCAACAGATGGCCGTCCAGGCTCTGATTAAAGATCTCCAAAGAAGAAGATTCCACCACACTCTGAAGGAGTGTCTTCCACTGTCAAACAACTCTACTGTCAGGAAGGTCTCCCTAATGCTGAGATGGAATCTCTTTTCCTGTAGCTTGCATCCATTGTTCTATGTTCTATTCTCTGGAGCAGCAGAAAACAAGCTTGTTCCATCAATGTGACATCCCTTCAAATCCTTAAACAGGGCTATCATATCACCTCTTGACCTTCTCTTCTCCAGGCTAAACATACCCAGCTCCCTAAGTGTCACCTCATAAGGCATGGTTTCCAGACCCTTCACCATTTTGGTCACCCTCCTATGGACACACTCCAGCTTCTCACCATCCTTTTTGAACTTGGGTGTCCAGAACTGGACACAGTATTCCAGGTGAGGCCTGATTAAAGCAGAATAGAGTGGCACTATTACTATCTTTGATCTATACACTATACTTCTATTAATGCAGCCTACAATCGCATTGCCCTTTTCAGCTGCTGCATCACACTGTTGATTCATGTTCAACTTGTCACCTACTAGGCCTCCTAGATCCCTTTCACACGTAGTCTTGTTAAGCCAGATGTCCCCCATCCTATATCTATGCATTTCAATTTTTTCTGCCTAAGTGCAATACCTTGCATTTCTCCCTGTTGAAATTCATTTTGTTAGTTTTGGTCCAACTTTCTAATCTATTAAGGTCATTTTGAATTTTGATTCTCTCCTCTAGGGCAGTGGTCCCCAACCCCCCAGTCCGCGGCCCGGTACCGGTCCACAGAACAAATGGTACCGGGCCACTCTGCTACTGCGTCTTCTGTGCAGCGGCGGGTCCCTGACGCTGTTCAGAGGAGCCAGCAGGGCCCCCCAGTGGGCCGCGGAAAAATTATCAAACGTTGACCGGTCCACGGCAATAAAAAGGTTGGGGACCACTGCTCTAGGGTATTAGTTACTGTTGGAAAGTTCTTGCATTCTCCATGCAAACTCTGCTGTCCTCTCTCTTTAAAACATACCATTTGGTCCTACTGAATCACAGGGGCAATAAATAGCTTTGTAAATTGGTAAACAAATCATGTGATTCAGCTTACTTCCTTTAGGAAGTTTCTCTCACACAAAAAGAGATTCTCCTGCTACTATCCCGTCTCCCATCTCCCTACTCTCTCACCTTTCTTTGGAAAGATGGTGAGATAGCGATTTCTTCTTTTACTTGAACTATTCATTAGCTAGGTTAGGATTTAGCCTCTATGCATATGTAGATTCAAGCCATTAGTAAAGTTTGGTTTTTAAACTACAAGCTATTTAAGTTGTTTTTCAGTCAGCCTCAGTTCTTAGAGAAGCATTGTTAGACAAGGACACATTTCTGCTACTCTGCTGATTTAAAGCTAAACCCTAACAGGCTTGGCTTTGATATTTCTTATATTTTGATATTTTTGTTTCCTTAACAAAGGCTGAAGCCTTAGGAAAGTTGAATCCCCAACATTTTTGGGTTATGAGGCTCCAGAGTCTTTTGTTTCAAACGTGCTTCTTCTCCTAGCTGCAACAAAGTCTTTACTACTGAAACAATAGATAATGGGTTCTGCTAATCCTAACCCCATGATGACCACTCAAATATTAATTGGCACAAATTATAAAATGTGGTCATGGAAAATGCAAATGTACTAGACTACAATGGGATTATTTAAAGCAGTGAATGGGCAGAGACCCACAGAAGCAGGAAAACAACTACATCAATTTGATAAAAATGCAGAGAAAGCAGCTGCTTACATTTACCTATCTGTAGATCCAGCATAGTTTACCATATGCAAAGTTTAACCCAGGGACTGGCAACCTACAGCCCCCGGGCCAGTTCCGGCCCAGGTCGCTGGACTTACCAGCCCAGGCAGACTCCTGCCGCCGCCGCACGTTTTGCCATCTGCGCCCGCCATTTTGGAGAACAAAATGGCGGGCGCAACATGCGCTGCCGTGGCGGCGGCGGCCACGGCGGGGCGCATGTGGGGGCGCGCGCGTTGGCGGAGGGGGCGCACGCGCACAACGCAATTCCCCCCCCTCGGCCCAGCAGAGACCTGGACTTTGGGGGACCGGCCCAGGTCTCCAAAAGGTTGCCTACCCCTGGTTTAACCAATGCAAGAGAAATATGGGATAAACTACAGAAAGTATTTGATTCTCCAAGTACTTCTAATCAAACAGCTCTCATGATAAAACTTGTTAACACAGAGTTGTCTCATCCTCAATTTGGGCCAAACTGGGTCTTAACCTGAGCCTATACCACTGAAGCTCACCTGCAGGAGGCTCTGCAGCTTTCAACAACCAGGTTTTACTTCCAAGTAAACAGCCAGAACACTGTTGGGACGTAGGACCAACCAGCTTTACTTGCGAGTAAGATGCTGGAACATTGTGCCTTTTAGGAGGAAAGAGGAAAAACCAAACAAAGAAGTTTCTGGGTGGCCGCTCTTTGTTTCTGGTTCCCTGCCTTCCTAAAATGTGTAGGGCAATTTGGGTTTGTGGTTGTTGGGAGTTTGGGGGGGGGGGGGTTTGGCTAATCCTCTACAGTTTAGAGAACAATTGGCTTTGAGGAGTGGTTTGTCCCATGCAGAAATCAGAGGTTCCACCCATTGAAGGTTGAAAGATGCATCAACAAGGGGCTAAGGATTAAGATCCACTTAGCTAAATGGGAGCAACCTTAAGAGGTTCTCCCCTAGGAAGCAAGGGTTAAAACCACTTCTTCCAAAATTCCTGCTGTCTAAAACCCTTAAGAGGTTATATGTCTCAGTGTTTAAAGCAGGTTTTCCCAGGGAGGGTGCCTCAACCTAGAGAAATACCTTTATTTGGGAAGGGATGTACAAACCCTCTTACTGCCTCAAATATCAAACTTGCAGGAAGCTAAACTATACTCTGCCACAGATCAGAGGGAAATGCTCTGTCTCAAAGGGAATCCTGAGTGTGTGTGGGTTTTGGGAATGTGGGTGCATGCTTGGTTCACGGCCAGGGTCCCAGGGCTTTCTACCCACCCCACAGATAGGAAAACAAAACCAACCCTAGTGGTTGAAACACACAGAGATTTTAAACACTCACTCTTGCACTTTGAACAGAAGTTAGCTAGCAGTCTGGACCTTAGTGACACATTCTTAGGTGTAGGAGATGAAAAATGCAATCTGCAGCTTGGTTTGTTCAATTCCCAGGGCTGCCAAGCATTCTTCACCAAATTGATACCACAGCCAGGCTTTCACCAAACAAATAGATGTATATATGGGGAATTATAATTAGCTCAAATGGAACTGGCTGTGTTAATTAGGAACCTTTTTGCAAGTGTATACCAGGCTAGAAGATGTACAGAAGTCCAGAGGCAACTCCAAGTTACAAGTTTTATTTAAAAGAGAAAAATCCACATGCGCACACACACATCCATTAGGAATAGGCAACAAAGAGTTAAATTGGAATAGAAAAGACACCAGCCATAGATGCTGGCAAAATGTCACAAAGAAACTCTTCTAGAACATGGCCACACAGCCCGAAAAACCCACAAAAAACTATGGAATAGAAAAGGCTTTGAAGGAAAACATACAGCCTAGATGTTGATGGCTCCTTCTTCTTCTTCTGATGTTAAGATGGACAACAGAGACTCATTTGCTCTCTTGATAGAGAAGCGATGAGGGGCATCTTGGGCAGCACTTCTGCCTGGGAATAAATTCATAGAATCATAGAGTTGGAAGAGACCACAAGGGCCATCCAGTCCAACCCCCTGCCATGCAGGAACTCCCAATCAAAGCATCCCCGACAGATGGCCATCCAGCCTCTGCTTAAAGACCTCCAAGGAAGGAGATTCCACCGTTCTCCGAGGGAGTGTGTTCCACTGTCGAACAGCCCTTACTGTCAGGAAGTTCCTCCTAATGTTAAGGTGGAATCTCTTTTCCTGGAGCTTGCACCCATTGTTCCGGGTTCTAGTTTCTGGGGCGGCAGAAAACAAACTTGTTCTCTCCTCAATATGACATCCCTTTAAATATTTAAACAAGGCTATCATATCACCTCTTAACCTTCTCTTCTCCAGGCTAAACATCCCCAGTTCCCTAAGTCGTTCCTCATAGGGCTTGGTTTCCAGACCCTTCACCATTTTAGTTGCCCTCCTTTGGACACGCTCCAGTTTCTCCACATCCTTTTTGAATTGTGGTGCCCAGAACTGGACACAGTATTCCAGGTGAGGCCTGACCAAAGCAGAATAGAGTGACACTATTACTTCTCTTGATCTAGACACTATACTTCAATTGATGCAGGCTAAAATTGCATTGGCCTTTTTAGCTGCTGCATCACAAATTGAGCCAACGGACAAAAAAGAAGTTCTCATAGTTAAAGGAATTTTGAGCCCTGGGCAAAGGGACCAGGGCTTGCATGGACCAGATCGAAGAAGTCTTTGATATGTATCTTATATGCTTTTGAAGTTCGGTTTTCCAAGAAACGAGGAAGGAAAGCTGTGAACTCCTAGACAGGATGGCCAAATGGATGGATTTGCTTCTCCCGATGCCAGAGGCCAATTTGTTTTATTATCTTCTCTTTGTGTGTGGGAACATCTCCTGTTGGGTGACTCCAGGAAAATGCTAGCCTTGCGGTCATGAAGTGCTTGTCTTGAGATAACGGAGGCTTGGGTCATACCAGGGGATGGCCACCTTATCACATAATATCAAGGGGGGTCTTTTATTCCAGTATCTAAGGAGTCTAACAGAGTCTTGGTTATTTTCATCTATGTAACTCTACATGTTATACACACTAATAGTCCAGTACAAAAACCATATATACTCAAAGTCAGCCCAGGTATTTGGGGTTGGTTTTTTTTACTAAAATTTCCAGACTTATATATCAATCTATACAATAATCAACAGATCCAGTCAACAGAGGCATGATGGCTCTAGGATTCTGCTGTTATGGAATGAGGACTGATCAATACAAGTGGCATGACATAGAAGAGTCCAGTAGATCTTTCTCCTTCCTTATATTCCAGCCCTTCTCCTCACTGTTAATCTTTCCATTTTTTTTTAATTTTTAAAAAGATGAGACTTAGCAATAAAAGGGAAAAGGGAGGGAAATGTACAGGCAAAATTCTGCATAATTGCTTAATAAAAAGTAAATTTGTTCCTGCCTTCCAATGTCTTCCTGCCTTCCAATTACTTCACACATTTTAAAAAACACTCATGCAACTCTAAACTACACCAAGTAGCAAAACTATTCATTAACAGGTTTCGTCACTTTGTGTATCCATAGACCACTACACACATACCCCTGGTACAATGAAGTTTCTGGCTATGAACCAGATAACACACTCTACTCTATTTAGGTTGAATTCTTCTTATTTCTAAGGGTTTTTTTAATTAGAAAAAAGATTTGCCACTTGTATAAAGAAAGGCTACAAATCAGCAGATTAATGTATTCCATGGGCAACTGGTTTTAAAGCAGCATATGGCAATTGTGAGATGAAATCCCTGACTTTTCTGAACCCTACAAAACATTTAATCAGAATTCTCTTGTGCCACTTTGCAAAAGGGCACGACAGCTCCAATCTTTAAATTCCATCTGTGCCTGATTCCTTAATCCCTCTGCAAAATGTAGCTTCCAGACCAACAGAACCAGTAAAACCAGTCCACTAATGCTTGTGTTGTAGGCCTAAGATTATTTATTCAGTATGTCATGTAATTCAATAGCTCTCAGCAGACCTTGTAACACTACCAACTACACAGCTAGCTAGATGGTAAACTAAACCACCAACCAAAGAAAATTACACGGCATCATCTGGATTGCTAAATAGTCCGTAGATCAAATTTCCCAGCCTCTCATTCAGAATTAATGTCTTCTAACAGCAATGTTCCAGAAAATCATGAACAAATAATATAGGTTGATGTACAGTATCACTCTTTTGGTCTTAGAGAATGAGAAACACTACACAGGTAACTTCATTTGTTGTGCCAATGTTCATTGTTAAGACTTTCCAAGCAATTTCTGCTGTGCTCTCAGTCTGAGCAACTCTCTCCTGAGACTGGCTCAGCTAAACCCATTATTATACACCTTTTGTTTTTAAAGGCAACACAAGTCTATGTCAACAACCTTCAGACAAGTTGTTCAATTTTAATAGTTACTTTATGGGTTTTAGAAATTGAATGAAAAGCATCAGCAAAGTAACATGTTTTAATGTTCAAATTGCTAATGTTTTATAGGTAATTATTTGAAATATTTTCACAGCAGTCCTCTTTGATTCCCAATTGGTGGGAAAATGCAGGTAATGGGAAATTTAATAATGAAACAAATTCCAGAAAGGGCGGGGGGGGGAGGCTTAAACACAACCTTATTTCTCCTGCTGGGACCACTGAGACTATACATTGCTTACATTTGGAGGGATAATGCTCTGTGGGTTTCTTGATCTAACAAATCAGAAAGCAATACCAGTATTTTGTAACCATTGAGTTCTGGTTCGTAACCTCCTGCTATCTCAATACATTGCCTGAGAGACAGATGGAGAAAAAAGAAGAAAGATACATTTGCTGCTGCATATTCAATCTAAACCATGACACAGCTCCAAAGATTCCCATCAAGCATTTCCAGTCATTTACAGGTCCTTGGATATTCAGTTCAGATACTGAACAGAAAGGGGCCCAATACTCTCACAGGTCACAGTTCAATGACAAAAGCAGAGACAGGTCAATGGTTGGATGAAAAGTTGGTTCAATAAGGGAATGAATGGAGAGACTCAATAAGTGGACAGGATGGATACAGTATCTCAGTGCAAAGCATGATCAATTTGATACTCAAGGGGACCAAGAATACAACTGGCATTTTTTACTAGCAAAGTGTAAATACTGACATGATGTTAACTAGGGATGTAAGTACAAAGATACACACACATATATACAGTCACATACATATATTTCATAAAGAGATTCAAAGCTGACACATTTTGAACTACCTTTACTCAGAGATATTACAGTGGTGCCTCCATATTCACTGGGGTTAAGGACATAGGACCCCTGTGAAAGTGGAAAAAATGCAAATAAAACCCACTATATTTTTACCTGAGAGAACACCTTGCTAGGAATCTCTAGGTCCTCCAGTCAAATCTGTGGTCAACTTCTGCAAGAAGTTGACCACAGAATTGCTCTTTAGGGCCTATAAATGCCCAGAGACGTGTTTTTCTAGTAATCTGTAGGTCCCCCAACACAACTCTGTGGTCACCTTCCAGGAGAGTTGCACTGGAGGACCTAGAGATTCCTAGGGAGAACATATTAATCAAATCTACAAATAATCAAAGCCGCAAAAATCAAAGCCGAAAATGCGCAAGTCCAACTGTATTTGTATTTGTCCTTTAGGTGACGCACTCAGTTATTCTAGGCACAGGAGAGGCCTGTTGGTTTAAAACTTCTTGGTTTAAAACTGGAAATGAACTTCTGGTTTACTTCCTGGTGTGAAAAAATGCCTCCTCTGGGCATAAAACATTGTGAAAAACAAGTTTGGAGCTCTTAAATTTTTCAATTTTTAAAAAATTCAAAATTTCAGGGGCTCAGGGAGTGGCAAGATCCCATGGGAGTGTTAATTTTTTTACAATGCTTTTTGTAAGCCACCCTGAGATATAGGGTGCAGTATGAATATTTCAACAACAACAGCAATGTGCCTCTTCCAATAGCTGGCAGTTGTCCAGTGGCATAAAAACAGATATTTTATGTCTAGTAGTGGTTGTTGTTGCTGCATTTCTGACATATGGCAACCCTAAGACAAACCTATTCTGGGGTTTTCTTGGCAGGATTTATTCAGAGGAGGCTTGCCATGGCCTTCCCATGAGGCTGAGTGAGTGTGACTTGCCCAAAGTCACGCAGTGGGCTTCATGGCTGAGCTTGAAATCAAACTCAGGTCTCCAGGGTCGTAGTCCAACATTCAAACCACTAAGCCACACTAGAGCTCTGCTATATAGTTTTACTTTAGCCTGTTAGTTCAAAGCTGGAAATAGAGTGTGAGAGTAAACTTTCCTTTTAGCCACTTGCTTGTACTATTTTCACATGAGTTAGAAATGGCAGATGGTTCCTGCTTGTATAACTCAGTTTCCTTAGTTTGGTTCTCCCTTACAGTATATAACTTGAGGGACACATCTTCCAGTTGTCACTTCCATGGGAGTGTTACACCTAGCCTAAGGGACCCAATATCCAGCCATGGTGATCAACCATGTTGGCCTTCAAATATTCTTAGTGGAATTTATTGTTCTACCACTTGCTGCAAGGGAATGATGGAACCCATTAACTAAGGGACTGTGATGCCTGCTTCTGCTATAGACCACCTGCTACATCGTTTACCATCAATAAAGCTTGTCCTATCTTGATAAGATTTGTTTGCAAGAGAAGGAGAATGAAGGTATCTCCATGATGACAACAGAATAACTGTTTTTTTAAAAAGAGCTTTGTCACTTTTTATAAAGAAGAATGCATCCAGTAACACATTTAAATCACGTTGGGCCTTTGCAGACTGCTAGAAATAGTGCAAACGGAGTCCACTTTAACTGTCCTGGCTCAGTGCTAGGGAATCATGGGAATTGTATTTTTTTATGAGACATTGAGCCTTCTCTGTCAGAGAGCTCTGGTGCGACAATAAACTACAGTTCCCATGATTCCCTAGCACTGAGTCAGGGCAGTTAAAGTGGACTCAATTTGCACTATTTCTGGCAGTCTGCAAAGACCTTTAGTCTCTAGTTTGCTACTCCTTTAAAAATCCACACAGTGTAAATGGAAACAATTTGTCATTTTAATATAGCGTTTTTGCCATTTTTAAAAAATCAATCAACAAAAGTGCAAAGCAATTTACAGGAAGATATTTGCACCTCCTGGAATTGGCCTCAACTCCTTTCTAGATTTTGGTTTCTAACACATTTTCTGCTAGAGCTTATTGGATTTTTTAAAAAAGATGTGCTCTACAAAAGGGCTAAACAACTGGACCAAATATTTTATAGCCTGTACAATTCAAAACATTATAAATCTAGTAAAAATGAGGGGGAAGGGGGGGATCATCTGGATAGTATTTGAAACAAATTATATCCAAAAAGGAAAAAAAGGAACTAAGGAAGCTGTGAGCCATTCATGCATAATATCTGCCACATCAAGTCTGGTTTAAAGTTGATCCATGTCACTACATGGTGTCCCTTTTACTTTTAATTTGCATGTCACTTGGGCAATTATAATGTTGGCCATTTTTCAACCACAGTTAAAGAGTTCCAGACTCAAAACACACTATTTTTGCCACTGTTCTCCTCTATGGCATGAGTTGCCCCTCACTTTTAATTATGGATATATATTGCATTGATAGCAACATGAACCATGATTTATACTAGCCAGGATATTCTCCAATCCAAGATTTGAAAATCAGTAGCAAAGTCTGCTTCATAGAAAACCTGGTCTGCATTAAAAGCATATAATTTGGGAGTTGGTGTTGTCAGGATCGGAGGACCCAGTTTCCAATAACCAAGACAACATCGTAGAGTAGTAGAAACTAGAGATTTATTGTGGATATTGAGACGGAAAGTTCCCCATCCCAGTTCAGTTTTAGAACTGAAGAAGATGCCCCTCAGACCATCAAAAATACATTCCCACCCTCCAGCCCCCCTTTCCAACCTCAATCTCTTCCCTTTGATCCAGATCAAAGGGTCCTACATGTTTCCCACTTTCCCCTCTTGTGTTATCTTTAAATGTCCCTTCTGGAAGAAAATCGTCTCTGTTTCACAGCTCCAATCTATGGTAGGAAGATTGGGGTTTTTAAACTACAACTCCTTTCCGCCGCTGGCCATCTCCCCCTCTTATTTGTTTCCTAGGCTTGGATTTAGCATCATTATTATTATTATTATTATTATTATTAATATCCCGCCCCTCTGCAAAGCAATCGGGGCGGCTTGCAGCATTAAAATTAAGCATAAGCTTACAATATAAAACAATAAAATCACAATCCCAAATCCACCCACCCCTTAAAAAATATTAAACAATCATAAACAATCATAAATTAAAAAATTATTAAAAAAACTGATATCCCCTTCTCAATAGTGCACATACTATACAGCGTTATTTCACCATATCACCATGCCCTCATATATTCATTCCTTAACATCATCATATCATGACAGAACCGTACATATAGATTCTGACAGGTGTCACATTTAGCTGAACAGAGGAGGAAATGTTGTGGGAACTGTACCAGAATGGGAGAGGGGGATGTAGGTTAAATCTAATGCTAGTCCCTACTACCGCAAGAGATACCCTGAAGTTGATATAACATTATTTACACAATACAAATTCCATTAATTTCAACAGATTTATCTACTTGGGACTAGCACTGGATTGAGCAGTATTTGTCTAGAGGAGAGGTGAGTAAAGAATGGGTCTTGGGTTGCATGCATTTATTTTATTTAATTACTGAATTTATATCTTGTCTTTCTCCCAAAATGAGATTCAAGGCAACCTTTTTCAGGCCGCCTCATGAAGTTTCTAGAAGTTGCAATTCAGCTGTTAAACAGCCCTTTTCCACTGTTTAATGTCAAAAATACTAATTTGTTTCCTTTTTCAGCATTTTGTGTCACTTCACATGATCCCTAGAGGGTCCCACAAGCAGTTAATTGGTGTTCTAGAATGTGGCAAGCCTTCCCACCTCTGGTCTAGAAAACCTCTTAGTATCTTATGACAAACTACCTAGCATGTAACTAGATCAGAGAAAGACTGCATAAACCTGATCCAGATTAGGACAAGCATAGAAGCATGGAGAAAATTTAACCCCCTCCTCACACCTGCCCTGAGGGCTAAAACAGAAGATGCCAGTGGAAATCTGCCCCTTTCATTCCCATACAGAAGGCCAAAACCTCCCTGATCCCTTGAAACTTTCCTAATTTGGACTGGAGTCATGTAATTTACTCTACAAAAGATACTGATCTTAAACTGCATAGTTTGGGGAGTTGTGAGAAAGAAAAGTTTGTCCAAGACCACTCAATTAATAAATGGCTGGAGACTTGAGCCTATCCTCCTAGATTCAAATCTGAATGACAAGCCAGGCTCTTGATTTTTTTATGCCACATTTTATGCATAAATAAATAATTTTATTCATATGGAAACAACAAAGAGAACAGAGTAGTCCATTTTTTGCAACCATTCAAGCAGAAGCCTCTAAGTTGGACAGAATACATTAAAAACAACAGAAAACACTTACCATCACTGTAATCAATGGGAGCATAAGTGCCAAGGAAAAGGGAGGCTGCAAAGCTGCTGACCAAAGAGATCCTCTGAAAGAGTAAAGGAAATGAGAAACTGAATGTTAAACACATTCATTTTAATTCAATAGCCAACCAAATCACATCCCATTGAAAATCAAACACTTTAAAAGCCCCCTTAATTTCAATGAAGAGTTAAACAGGTGCTTAGAATGCTGTCTAAAGCTATGGAATTTAATAGCCAAGTAATCAGAAGAACACTATTGGGCTAAACAGATAGCCCCAAAGGAGCGGCTTGCCGCCGCCCCTTTGAGCGCCAGATTGGGGCTGTGGCAACCGTGTGCCACACCCCCAATCTGGCATTTTTCTGGCCCAAAAAGGAACAGAAAAAAGCTGCCCTTGCCATGGCAGAGGCGGCTTTTCCACCTTTTTTTGGCACAGCGTGTCTAAACGCTGTACCGCAGAAACGTTGTGACACCACCTGCTGTCTGGTTGTGTAGATGGCATGCCGGCTTAGGGGGGGAGTTGGGGCGGGCAGCAGGCAGTCGCCATGCCCCCCCCCCGCCACAAGCCAGCTCTTACTGCCAGACTGCTTTCCCCCTATGTCTTGGAAAGGCAGCCATGAAGGAATTAGATAATATTACACAGGTGTAAAGTTATATAATTAAATACCAAAGTCATCCAGGACATAGTATTTCCAATTTCTACTTATGGGTGTGAAAGTTGGACAATGAAAAAAGGTGACAGAAAGAAAATCAAGTCATTTAAAATAAGGTGCTGGAGAAGAGTTCCAGAGATACCATGGACTGCTAAAAAGACAAATGAGTTTTAGAACAAATCAAGCCTGAATTCTCACTAGAAGTGAATATAACTAAACAAAATGTCAGACTTAAGCAATCAAGGAAGCCATGGATGCCCTGAATTTGCAAGACCTGAGCAAACTGGATTGATTGACTAGAGCAGGGGTCAGCAACCTTCACTTACCTGGGGCTGGTCCCTTGCGACGGTCCCTTCCGGCGGGCCGGGGGGGGGGGGAATGGCAGCGCGCGCGCTCATGCGCGCAAGGGTCCCCCACCGTCGTGCCCGCTGGAAGGGACCAAAATGGCAGCCGTGACTCATTTGCGCATGTGCAGGAGTACTCTTGGAACACTAACATAGCCTTTGCAGACTTCCAGAAATAGTGCAAATTGAGTCCACTTTAACTGCCCTGACTCAGTGCTAGGGAATCATGGAACTGTAGTTTATTGTGGCACCAGAGCTCTCTGACAGAGAAGGCTCAATGTTCCCCCAAAAAATACAATTCCCATGATTCCCTAGCACTGAGGCAAGGCAGTTAAAGTGGACTCAATTTGCACTATTTCTAGCAGTCTGCAAAGGCCCATAGTGCTGTTAAAGCAGTTATATGCTCAAGTCACAGCGACTCTGTGGTGCAACAGATGTTCTGTGATGGTAGTCAGCTTTAAGTCATTGGTGGTAGGTTTCGGTGTAGAAATCCAGGCATAAAGAGTCACAAAGTTACATACCACCAGCCTGTATTAAGTGCACCTTGCAAGTAGTGCTCAGTAGTGAGATTAAAAGAGTAAAGTCTTTGACACAGAGTTTATAAGTTCATTTAGAAGAGCCCTACATTTGGTGGTAGTAAGTGGGATAGTTTCGCCTTAGCCGCTCTGCTCTAGTGGGGTATAAATACAGTAAATAAATAAATAAATAAATACATGTAGGGTCACCATAAGTCAGAAATGACTTGAAGGCGCACGACACACACATGCACGCGCACACACACACAGTGGGATTCAGCATATAAAATCCACAGAGGTTCAGGTAACTCTCAGGGGGCTGCATTGAAACACCAGGTCTAGCTTCAAGTCTTGAGCCCCAGGTTCCTCACTCCTGATGTACACTTCAGCAGTACTCCTTACTAAATCTCCACACACACAACACATTTCCCATTTATTGAGGTTTCTTTTAACAGTTGCCATATATATGCTTGAGGGGGAAAGGCTACAACTTTTTAAAAGTTCTCTTACATATCAAAAGAAAATAAATACCACTTGTAATTTCCAAGAAGTGAACAGAAATTACCCTACCTCAGTTTGTGAGTAGGCTTCAGGGTTCAGGCTGTAAATCTTTGCTATCTGGTTTCCTGTAAAACGCTGAGAAGAGACAGGCCAGTGCTTAGGAACACAAAATGTAAATGGAGTCAATAATCATTAACTCAACATAATGAGTTCAGGACATTGCACTTTGGGTATTTAATTTATCTGATGCATGATGGAAGTTATTATTTGGTTGCAATAGGCACTAAACCGACTATAATACATTGACACATTATAAGAATCTTGCTTGCTTTTTGAGAAAATGCAAAAGAGTATTCCTGGCCATAATTTACATTGCAGAAATGAAAGATCAAGAGAGTAGGCAGTCCTAGCCACTTAGGCGGGATTAATTTAAATTCCCAATGGATTAAAGTAACCTTCTTTCTACAGTTCAATTGTTTATTTCCACCTTATAATTTCTATCTATAATTGCCATCCTTTCTTTAGTCCCCATTTATGTAAAATTCCGACAGTCAGTTGAATCAAAATGTAATTGTATTTAGAGCAGGTCCTTTTCAGTGTGACAGTAACATTACTGAAAAATAGCCTCTCAGCCACTCTTTAGTCCATTCTTTTTCTCTACTGGAGAACTGTCTTCCCTATCACCTTTTTCTTCTCTTTTTTTAATTGCAGATTTAAAAAAAAAAAGTTACTTTGCAATTTTAAAAAGTAGAAAAGTGACAGGAAATCAGCTATGAAAGCCTAACACCATACAAGACAGTCTTTTGTGTATGAGACTTGTGCAAGACAGGGACTGACTAACTTAAGGACAATCTATCAGCAATGCCACTGCTGCACTGAACAGGAAGCAATGACAGGGCAAAACTAAAGTGGTGAGGAGCATTTGATAAGAGCTGCTGGGGACATTTACTGAACTAAATTTACTTCTGGGTACATAACAAGTATACTTTATTATAATACTTTATTTATACTCTTGATTCCTCTCTTACTTTAATTCGGGGGAAACAGTTTTACTAATTGACTAATTCTTACTCCAAAACACTTTTCTTCCCACCATCACATCCTACTCCAAAACACTTTTCTTCCCACCATCACAACAAAAAAGTATTAAATATTTGCTAAATTACAGTAATTATTCATGGGAGCACAACTAGGAGATAAGCAGCAGCAAAGGCTAATCTTGAGCTCTCAGTACATGTCTGCACTAGAGCTCTTTGAATTAACTCAGGTTCGAAGCTGAGTAGAAGCTTCAGAAACCATAGCTTGGTCTTTCTCTTCAGACAGCTCTTACCTCATAGGCCCGTGAGCCAGTGATATCAGCCAGTCTCTGAGCCCCTCCAACAGCTTTTTCTAGAGAGGAACACTGGGCAGTTGTACTGGAATCCATCCAAACAGGACTGTTGTTCACAGAGAAGCAAGACTAATGGTCAAAGGAAAAGAATGGAAAGATATAAGAAAGGCAGTCAGCCCCATCTAGCAATCTTGCTTACAAACAATTACATATATCAATTGTGTAGATTTGACTAAGGCTACAAGGCAGAAAAGAACAAAGGCAAGCCTTTTTTAGCAGGGCAAAAGGGTTTCTATTCCCTCACTCTCTGGTTTGAACAAGTGAAACAAGCTCATAGCTGCCTCCTCCCATTAGCTGAGGTGGCCCAGAATGAAGCAAGATATGTTAGGCTTCCAAAAAGAAAAAGAAAAAGAAAGAAACTCCACCACCATCCTCCTTGTTCATATCAATAGATGGAATATGTTTTCCCTTCAAGTCACGTATTTAAGATCAAATAAGAATCTGGAAATGAATAGGGAAACAGTGCAATCTGGGTTCAACCTCCAATTTTAATTATTAAGCTGCCTTATCCAGATTTTAAGAGGGAAGAAAGAATATAAATAAAATATATTTATTTATATATAAATATAAATAATATATATTTTATTAATAGATAGATAATATAAATATATATTTACAAACCACCACCACCATGAGGTTCACTAGAGTCAAAAGGTGGAACCATGGTCTTGTGTGAGGCTGCCCCATGTGATGAACCACCAAGGCTAAAAATGGAGCCACAAGTGGATCTGTATCAGTTTTGCATATATTGAAATCAGAACTCTGCCTCTGTCCTGTTTCTGCATTAATCTATGGATGGCGAGGGAGGGGGAGAAACCTGCATAAAATTGTATGCCTCATATTCACATTATTCTAAAATTATCGTACCCCTCTATGATTAATGAGTCCTTCATTCATCTGAGGGCTTCAAAGGGTTAAAGGTTGAGGGAAGGTCCTCTATGTTAATGAGAAGCACATCACATTCTAATGAGGTTACATCACAGCAGCTGCAAATACTCAACTGGTCAATTAGTGGGTAGGGCCAGGAACTTTGAGATGGTCCCAATCAGAGATTTTAAAAAAGCCTCTCTGGAGACCATATGGGTCTCTTTTGTCTGCCTGCCCAGCTGTTGGGGCTTTGTGTGCCCAGGGGCAGGCCTAAGGAATGCTGGCCAGAGTTAAGGCTATGGAGGCCAAGCTCCCAGCATCCAGAAACATCAAGGACTACAAAGCCCATCTAAGATTGCAAGTAATTAAAGATGTATTAGCTAGAGTGTGTAGGCCTTTTGGTTTATTTTTGGCTTGACTGAAATAACTGTTTATTCTATAACCATCTTTCTGGGCCTACAAGGTAAAGGGCCTTGTATGAGGGATACCTAGTTTGCTATAGAACTCTCTAGTTAGAATAAAGTCTTTTTCTTTTTTTAAAAGTACCTTGGCTTCTATCACACTCCTTTCACATGCCTTTAGCTCGGTTGTTGCTTGCTTAAGTTAACGGGTGAAAACAAGAACTCCCTAGGAAGTCCTAGTGTGTGCTCAAAGAATACATTATAAATTCACTAGGTGGTGGCAGTGTGGTTTAGATGGTCTCAGGGGGTTACTTTTAGCTCAACAGGAGGGAGAAAGGTGACCTAGGAGATCAGGGGAATAATTTATCTGCCGTGGGCTACAGGCCAAAATGGAGTTGCTGGTTTGGCTGCTAGCCCAGAGATCATCACACCTTTATGGTACATGAGACATTTTAAGCTGCATTTTATCACAATATTATGCTGAACACAGACATTTTATATACTTTTTTAAAGCTGAAAAATTTCATTGCCACATTCAGAAGTCTGTACAGTCAGCCCTCTGTATCTACGGATTCTTTATCTATGAATTCAACCAACCATGGGTTGAATTTTTTTTTTAATTCCCAAAAACAAACCTTGATTTTGGCATTTTATATAAGGAACATTATTTTACTAGGCCACTGTATTTAATGGGACTTGAAAATTCCACAGATTCTGGTATCCATGCAGGTCCTGGAACCAAACCCCAGTAGATATTATGGGCCCACTGCAATTGGAAGAGTAACTGTATTCTGTTCTACACATTCTCTTAGGAGGTAAAATTAAGTTTGTTCATTTCTACATTCTAAACATCACCCTCAGGTATCCATAGTGGGAGAATCTCCTTGAAGACTGAAAACTTCATGGGTACCACAGTAGAACTCACTTGTGGGGTCCCTCAGGGGGCTATTTTGTCCCCAATGTTATTTAACATCTATATGAAGCCGCTGGGTGAGATAATACGGAGTTATGGTGCTGGGTGTTATCAGTACGCTGATGACACCCAAATCTATTTTTCTGTGTCTCGTTCGTCGGCCTCGAATTCCAATGGCATCTCCTCTCTCAATGAATGTCTTCGGGCGGTAATGGGCTGGATGAGGAAAAACAGATTGAAACTGAATCCAGACAAGATGGAGGTGCTCACGGTAGCGGCCCCGAAACCAAGAATTGGATTGCAACCTCCAGTCCTGGATGGGGTCACACTCTCCTCCAGTGACTGTGTTCGCAGTCTGGGGGTGCTTCTTGACTCGTCGCTCCTGATGACAAATCAGGTAAATGCGACGGTCAGGAGCGCCTGTTATCAGCTTCGGCTGATACGCCAGCTGCGCCCTTTTCTGGAAGTAAGGGATCTCGAGACCATTGTGCATGCACTAGTAACCTCACGCCTCGACTTCTGTAATGCGCTCTACATGGGGCTACCCCATGTGCTTGGTTCGGAAGCTTCAGTTGGTTCAAAACATGGCAGCCAGGCTTATTTCTGGAACATCTAGGAGGGACCACATCACCCCGGTTTTGAGGTCCCTCCACTGGTTGCCTATTAGCTTCCAGGCCCAGTACAAGGTGTTGGTTATTACCTTTAAAGCCCTAAATGGCTTGGGTCCAAGCTATCTCAGGGATCGCCTCCTTCCATACAATCCTCCCTGCGCTCTCCGGTCCTCTGGGAGGAATTTGCTGCAGCCTCAAAAATCTAGGCTTGCAGTGACCTCCCAGAGGGCTTTTTCTGTTGTCGCCCCCAAACTCTGGAATGGCCTGCCGGACGAGATCAGTCAGTTGACATCACTGGACAGCTTTAAAAAAGCTGTCAAGACGGATCTCTTTTGGCAGGCCTTCCCAGACTGATCACCCCGGCCTTGGGTTCCTTGACTCCTGCGTTCCTCTCGTGGCCCCATCAGTTGTTGATGGATGAGGAACGCAGTAGAGGTTGATTAGGGGGTGGGTTGGTTTTTCTTTGGAGATATTATTATTGTAAGTCGCTTGGATTGTCTGGCAATAAGCGGGATACAAATAAACTTTATTATTATTATTATATTATTATTTGTCTACTCAGAGTGGCCAGTGTTTGTTTCTAATATGAAGGATTGCAACAACTTCCTGTTAAGGGGGAAATTTTGGCTCAATAGTGATAGACCTCCCTAGTTCTTCCTCAAAAGATTAGAAAACTGGGCGTTATAATCCAAAAAGAGAATATTCCTGACTTCTGCTAACTCTTGGTTCATTCTCTGGCTTGACATAATGGCTCTGCTCCTGTTGAGATGCCTACCTTTGGCTCTCTTTTAATGGGCAATGCTTTACACTGAAACTGGGCAATCTTGGGTCAGTCATTTTCTATCAGCCCAAAATTTCTTGAAAATATCAATGTCATAAATGGAAACTGGTAAAAAAAGGGGGGAGGAAGAACTGTCAAAGTCACGAAAGCAGTCTGCATCAATCCATGCAGAGTTTTGATATACAACAAAGCCAAATTTGTTCCACCATTTACCTAGATTATGCAGTCAAGGGGGCAGAGAAAGAAGCAATTAATCACCCACTCTTTATTTTCTCAAGGACCAAGTACATATAAAAAGCTAAATATTTCTGCTCAGAAGAGCAAAAGAAAACTTCTTGTCTCTATTATGGTTTGTGTTTGCTGTTAGCAAAATAAAAATACAAAGCATCCTTCAATCCTTCAGAAGGTTTTTCCCCTCTAATGTCAACAAGTTGGAAAAGAAAGCACAATCATTAAGAGCTCAGAAAGCAAGAGCAGGGATGAACTTGTTCCCAAAGCTCCTTACAGAAGTTACCTGCAATGACTGATGTAAAGGAAGATCAGGTGATAGGTTTTGTAAAACAGAGCTTGCACCCTGCTTCCAATAGACACTTCCATGTTGCTGTTAAATTAAAAGAGTAAAAATAGGTAAAACCAAAGCAGAGTAACATTAATTCATATTTGAACTTTCATTCCATTTTTACTTACACACACAAACCCAGAGAAAGAGAGAGAGAGAGAGATGTGTGAGAGAGCCCAAGTGGTGTAGTGGTTTGAGCATTGAACTATGATTCTGGAGATGAGGGTTCGAAGCCTGGCCATGTAAACCCACTGGGTGATCTTGAGCAAGTCAGCCCTGGGATAGGTTCGCCTTAGTTGGAAATGACAAAAAGGCACACAATAACAAAGCAAAGAATAACTACGGTACCAAAGAACCTCACAAAACTCTACAACCGCACCATTAACATTCACACCTATCAATTAAAAATTGCTGCCAAATTAACAATTAACATTCCCTGGATGACTATTTGAGCATTCCACAGTCCAATTCAGCACCATCTGAAGGATGAGCTCTTCTGCCCTCCTTTTGTGTCAGCTGAGAATCATGGTACCATATATCACTATTGAGCACAGAATTCAGTTTGCTAAGAATCTGGCTGTACATTCCAATCCCTTTAGATGTAACATATGTTTGCAAGTGCATGGAAATTCCTCTTGAAATCTTACAAACCAAAATAGGTGAATAAGATTATTCATGTTTGGGGTTAGACTACATAGTTCCTTCTCACAGTATCAAAAACAGAATTATAGTAAAGATTGCAGATGTTATGGAAACCACAAGGATCTAGCATCATTTTAAAAAATCTCAGAATTTTATATAAATATTGATTATTGTATAGAATTTATACAAATCAAAATACACAAGTTTGTTCCTCTTTTTAACTAACCTGTCCAGCTCCAGATAAAGCTTTCACTCTGGAAAAGTTAAATCCAGAAGACTTCATTTTTTCCAAAATCAGATCTAGGGCCTAGAAAAGCAGACATGATCAAGAGTTACTCCATTGTTCTAAGAAATTCAGAATTCTTACAGGTCACGAAGTGAAACTGGCAACAGATCCTTATTGTTGGGGATAAAACTCAAAAATGAAAGAATTAGATCATAACTGCAAGGTTTATATATAAAGAAATGAAGTGAGGGGGGTTGCAGACTGCCAGAAATAGTGTGAATTCAGTCCACTTTTAGGGTTAGGGTTAGAGTTAGGGAACCATGGGAACTGTATTTTATTGTGGCATCAGAGTTGTCTGACAGAGAAGGCTCAATGTCTCAGAAAAATAACAGTTCCCATGATTCCCTAGCACTAACCCTAACCCTAAAAGTGGACTGAATTCACACTATTTCTGGCAGTCTGCAACCCCCCTAAGCTAACTTTCTAAACAGGAGCACATTTTAAAAATATGAGGTGGGGGAATCTTCAAACATGTTAAGGGATAAAGAGTACATTTTAGGATCAAAAACTTAGACATATGATTTTTAGTCAGTTTATCAATTACATCTGTAAGCAAGAATGAAACATTATTTGTTTTAGATGTTGCATGCTTATTTCCTAAGAAGTTTAATTTTAAAACATAAGTGGGCACTCTATCGTTTTCCATGCATTGGTGGAGTCCAATTCCCATCATTCCTCAGCAACCTTGATCAATGGTCAGGGATTAGAAGAGTTATAGTGCAACTGCATCTGGAAGACAACAGATTCCTCATCCCTCTTTTAAAGAGGTGTTCCCATTACCCTTACAAGCAGGAGGAAATGCCTCTTACATTATGGCAATTATGATTCACAATGGATGAAAAATAAATGTTTCAAATTATAGAGATTTATTCCTCTGGCTATTACAGAGTCAACACATTTAATCAATAAAACTAACCACTTAATTAAACAACGCAGTCTTAGTTACAACTTAACTGCACATAACATTAGCCCCAAGGGATTCTTCTAACTTGCAAGGTGGACGTTGGAGACACTTTGCAGCAGAGAAAGGGGCAGAAAAGAAGGGGCTAGTTAACTCTTTCGTTGTCACCCCTCCCTCTCTCCCCCCCCCCAATACTCCCCACCAGCAGCTATTATGATAGATTTTTCAGACAAGGGTTAAACTATAAAAATGTGGGTCCAAAACTCTGAGAGTCAAAAAGTGGAGTATCAAGAACAAACTAACAAGAAAAGGGTTGCCACAATCACCACCCTCTGCTTTCCTTTTCCAAGCATCTTTGAGAAGAGCCATTCTCAAAACTGATGAAACTGATGAGCTTTCTAACAAGAGGCCCCAGTCAACTGCATGTAGCACACAGAGGCACTACTAGCCCTGGTGGCGCAGTGGTTAAATGCCTGTACTGCAGCCACTCACTCACAAACCATAAGATTATGAGTTCAATACCAGCCAAGGGCTCAGACTCAATTCAGGCTCGAATCCTTCTGAGGTTGTTAAAATGAGTACTCAGCTTATTGGGGGCAACTGACTTACACACTGTAAACTGCTTAGGGAGTGCTTAAGTGCACTGATAAGCAGTATAGAAAGGTATTTGCTATTGCTATGCCCACTCACAAACATTTTCCCATTCCTTTTCACACTGGAGCCAACTCCAAAAGATCATTTCCATTACATGAAACAACTCTTGCTCATGTAAAATTTGTCAGAACTTTTGTGACCCTTTGGATCAAGCTGAATAGCAAGGCTACACACTGCAGAACAACTATCAGACTATGGCATGAGATGTCAAGATGCCTTGAAATTTATCAGCAGCCTGGCTCAGAACAATACTATGCCCACCCAAGCCTTGAAAGCAAGAGCACCCGCTGGGAAAGCAGCCATATTAACATCTGTGCAGTTCCACTGTGCAGATTTGCATGGCACATGATCAATGTATAACCATCTGCTAGACTAAACTGAACACAGCCAATATGAAAACAACAAAACAGATTTGTCCCACCATAATGTCAAAGCCTAAGAGTGAATTTACACTCTTAATTTATTTCAGAGAAACAGTGAGTTTTGACAGCTGAAAATGATCCTCCTTCTCAAATGTTTTTACTCGTGTTGGGTTTGTGCTCGGATTTTTAGAAGGAAATCTGACCCACAAGATGTGGAACCCTATCATTTTTCCATGTGCTTAGAGTAGTTCCATGTGTGAAATAAAGACAAAGCCTGTTAATTTTTCAGTGGAGTAAGATTTGTGGATATATTTCTATTTCTCCATAAAGTGATACATTTTAACCTAGGCAAAGCGACAATTCTAGACAGACTCTGTGAGACTTCGTTCTGAGTGGTTATCCATAGGACAGGGAACAATAAAAGGTGTTTCCTCTCTCATTTGGTCTTATTTTCAACTAAAAGTGTTTATGGTTGGGTGTAAAAATTAAAACTACTACTGAACAAGCCTCACTGTTGAGAAGTGGAGCCAGACTGGTTTCTTTCCCAAGAAAACAAAGGGACAGCAACAATGCTTATTATTTATTATAACATTTGAAAGACCACTGCTTTGATTGGGATAAGTGGTGTTTCTATGCCAAAACTCAACTGAATTCCCAAACGTTTGTAAATTAATGTATTTATTATCACAAACAAAGGAGTACAATGCAACTGCTTTTTAAATGTTACCCCCAAACACCCATGGTTCAGAAAACTATAGTGTCAAAAAACAAACAAACAAAAGCCTTAACAGCATTCAAACAGAAAAGAAAACTAGCAAATTATAAATGGTCTGGCAAATTTAATAGTGTCTTGTATAAGCCGTCCAAGGGGAATCCTAAAAAGAGAGCCAGTGCACTGGAAGCTTGCTATCTGAGGCTTCTGCCTCCAACAAAGGCAAAGCAGTTTTTTTCTAATATTGGGACTGATTGACATGCTTCAGCCCTACACCACCTAAAGTTGGCATGCTTTACTCCTACACCACCTAAAGTTTTCCTGATGCAAAACATGAAGACTTCTTGAGAAATTCAGTATTCTCTACCTAGATAGGAGCCTGTGGCTTCACAAAGGAAGGAGACATGCTGGATTCCAAGGAAACATCTTCTTTGAATTGCAAATGAACATTAAATTTCCTTGACTTTGAAAATCTTCCAGTGACCACATGACCAAAGGGGGAGGTGCCAGCCTGCAGATAGCCCTCCCTACCATCTGAACTAAGACCAGAAACAGAAAATGTAGGGCTATGACTAACATCTTCATTTTTTTCTCCTGTTTGCCTGCTGAAGAAGCAAGTTCAAAAGTTTGCAATATGTAACTGTACATTTTGGTTGGCCCCATAAAGGTATCATTGTTTGGATGTTATTGGATTTGCTATACGGCCAACATGGCTACCCTAGATTTTTTAAATATAATTTTGGAAGAAGCTTTCAAGTGATCTCTAAAAGGTTCAAAATGCTTTTGATTACTTATGAAGACTTACTTGATATGGTTGTTTCATTTTATTTGTGCATCTTGTAAGCTTTGGCCAAAGCATTTCTAAAACAGTGAAGTGCTCTTCTTTTGTGTGGTGTAGAAACCTCTCTCTATTCTTTTTGTGTTATTTCTGTCTCTAGTATCAATTTTACTGCTACAGAAGTAATGAGAAGGAACATATTATTATTTTTTACTGAGGTAATAGCACAAAGTCAAGCTTCCACAAACCTGTGCAACAACTGGATCTTTATAACAAACATATCTGTGAAGAGAAAGAGGCATTTACTCAAGACTGCCAAGTGAGCTTCATTGTTCAACAAGGGTCTGAACCTTAAGTCTCCCGTCCCTAAAATAAATACTTATTTCATTGGTCTTATTTTTCCAAAGTAGGGTGTAGAGCCTAACAACAGGTCATAAGCAACTTCCTCTTCCTTGTTAGCACAAAAGGACCCCTATTGCATAATCTTAGGCAAAGCAGCAAATAGCAGTGCAAATGAAGAAGAGCATTAATTACCTTGGAGGGAAAAACCTAAGCTTTCTTCCTGATCGCTGATAACATCAATAACATTTTTGGTACTCACCTTCACCCACATCAATACAGGGGAAGTCACTGTCAGTCTGTCACTGTGAACATAGACTCCACCTTGAGTGCTGCAGGAAAGGCAAAAATTTGTAGTATCAATTCCTTTATTTCCATTAGCCATTTCTCTCAAAAATATCTTGCTGCATGTCATTTGTGGCCAAATGACATGCTAGGGCTCTTTGATGCATAACTTTGTTGTTGTTGTTAACTGCCCTCGAGTTGATCTCGACTCATGATGACCCTATGGATGAGACATCTCCAAGACCTCCTCTCCTCCACTGCTCTGCTTAATTCCTGAACCCCTTAATCCCTGTGACCTCCTTAATAGAGTCCATCCATCTGACATGTGGCCTCCCTCTCTTCCTACCTCCCTCCACCTTCCCCAGCATTATTGTTTTTTGAAAAGAGTCCTCCCTTGTCATCCGAAGTACAACAGTCTCAGTTTGGTCATCATGACTTCCAAGGAGGTTTCCGGCTTGATCTGCTATAGGACCCACTTGTTTGTCCTTTTGGCTGCCCACGGGATCCTCTGCACTCTTCTCCAGCACCACATTATCTCAAATGCATTGATTTTCTTCCTATCTTCTTTCTTAATTGTCCAGCCCTCACATCCATACATGGTAACAGGGAATACAATGGCTTGCATGATTCTAACTTTTGTGTTGTATATTTTTGCATTTTAGAATATTTTCTAGTTCTTTCATGACTGCCCTCCCGATTCTTAGTCTTCTTCTGATTTCCTGACTGCAGTCAGTATTGCAGCAGTTCAACTGGAATATCATCTTTTCCTGGTGACTTGTTTTTCGCTATTTCTCTTAATGCAGTTTCCACCTCACTTTTTTTAATCTGGGGTTCATCTTCGTTCCATGTGTCCTTCATTTTGTCATCTCTTTAGTATAATTCTTCTGTGTTGCATCCAACATCTTTTTATTCCTTCCTGGTCTTGAATTATGTTATTTTTATTGTCATAGATCGTTCCAGTCCTTGGTTTGAATTTTCCTTTGATTTCCCAGTGACAGTTAATTTTAAAAGCCTTACTGTTAAAAAAAAAACACAAAATGAAAAATATTTCCTCCATGATACTTAGACCACACACACTTTTGTTACCCTTCAATAAAATATGCATAATCAGAGTCATCCATCTGCAGAGAGCCTTTTAAAGTCAGCCTAGGTCTCTCTATGTTGATACAGGAGTTAACCATGGCAGCTTTGATACAGAAATGTTGCATATACACACAGGCACGTGTGAAAGACAGTGTGTGTATGTGTACATGTGTGCTTAAAATTCTTCAAAGTACAAACATTTATTGCCAAAACTGTATAAACAGGAAACACTGTTTAAAATACTTCTGCACATGAATGGTGCTAGCAATACAGGTAAAGGCATGACACCAAAGCAGAAAGTATGAAGAAGCCTAGAATGGCAAGGACCAATGTCTTCATATCTGTGAAGTGAAGGGGGAACAGAGAAGCCTGAACAGAAGGGGAGAGCCATTTAAGAAGAGATTTACATTATATTAAACTCACTCTTCTTCCAGGAAGCTCAGTGCAGAGTGAATACATGGATTTCTCCTGCTTCCAGAGAAAGATGAGGGGGCTGAGCAGAATGAGAGGGTTAAGTTGGTGACAACATTTTGCTCAGATGGTGAGGAGCTACAAATGCATGCAATAGGATGGGACATTCAGAGGACCCCTTACAAAGGCCATTAATTTTCCCCTGAAAGAGCAATATTAAGGAACTAAAAATGTTGGGTGGAGATTGGGAGAGAAGGAAAGTGGTGGTTGTGAATTGCTAAGAGAAAATTACAGGAAAGGAATGGCCTTTATCTGGAACTCCAGCTTAAATACTGGGTAAATATCACTTCTAATTCATCAAGAAGCATCACTAGGAAACACTAGGATGCTCTGAAAAGGAACACGGCCAGCTACTGAGTGGCCAGCTACTGAGCTCACATTATATAGCTGTCAGACGTAGGAAAGAAACATCTAACAGTCCTTGTGTACCCTTATACACCCCTATGCCCTTAATATTGTACCTAGGGTCAACTTGTGGTCTCCAGATTGAGTGAACTGCCAACATCCCATACTGTCTGTGACTGGTGGGAGTGGAACACCAGCAGCATCAGGAGATACAGCATCAGGAGATTCCCACTCTTGCTATACAACAACGAAGAGATTAAATAAATGAAAAGTCCTAATGTAAATCAGCAGCATTGCACTAAATATACACAAGTGAAGAAACATACCCAAAGTCTGGAAGATCTTTGTCAAAATTAACACTGTCCTCATGGATGACTCTCAATTCTTCATCTATGGCAATTACTTTCAGCTGGAGAGAGAAGAAAATACATCATTAATTCTAAAATGCAGGCCTAGTTTGAAAGAATAAATCATTTCTGCATGGTCAATCACTGAAAATAGAAACTGGCTGGTTCTTTCTGCCTGCATCCAGAAAGTGATGATCCCTGATTAGTGCTCCACTTCCTGGGTACAAATTAGAACTATACTAAAGAGATAACTGAAATTTCTGTGATTAGTTCGGGAAAATGTTGCACAATTTCTCATTGGTGCCCCTGTCCATCCTCCTTCATTATGGAAACTTTTTTTCATTTTCATTATCATTTCTTACATGCTGCTTCTTGCAGTGTTTTCTAATAATTTCGACTTGGGAAAGTATGGAAGGAGAATACTGTTGTTGTTTTTCTTTCTGTGGAAATATCTCCATACTGTCCTTGTTCATATCTTTGCACAGCAATATGAACATGACATGAATGGCTTTAAAGCTAAACTATCACAGCACAATGAACGTTGGACTATTCCAGCCTGCTTCCCCCACATTAATTAAAAAGCACACTAACTGTGAAAACCTCTCAAGAAGTTCATATAAAATTAAACTTCAACTTTGGTTCAACTGGGAATGCTCATCATCACATTCACAGAGGTAGGAACATGCAGAGGAAAGGCCCATAGAAAATAACAACAAACCTGCACCTTTCTTAAAAGTCACACCATAATGTGACAAGAAAAAAAAAAATAGGACAGTGGTATGCAACAGAGGTACATTGAATTTTAATGGCCAGAATCTCCAGTATCTGTGAAATGTCTTCTTCCTCACAGTCAGTCCAATGAGATTAACACACTCAGTTATAACGCGGCTTACCTGAGCCGGCTTAAAATTAAAACCGAGCGGCATCCTCATAATATCACACACATTTAGCCGCTGAAATCGCCGCCCGATGGCAACCCAGCTCCATCGCTGCTCCAAAGGGTGCTCCTCGCACCTTTTTTCGAAGCCAGGAGTTTTCCAGCTTGAAAAAAATGGCCACCAGAGTGCCCCTCCAAGCAGCGATGGAGCCGAGCTGCAGCCGGGCAGCGATTTCAGCAGCTAAATGTGTGTGATACTATCAGGATGCCACCTGCTTCTAATTTTAAGCTGGCTCAGGTAAACCGCATTATAACTGAGTGCGATAATCTCTCAAGCTTCAACTGCAGGGATCCCACAGGACATACAAGGTGCATCTATGTGTTGAACACAAAGAAGTGCAATTCACTGCCCAGAAGCCTTTGCAGCATACATCTTCCCTATACATGTACGCACACACACACACACACATATAATGAAAAGATGTATCAAAAACAAGAGCCTGTCCCACATAACCCAAATTCTGTCCATCAGAAGAATAAAAAGAATGGTCATGCCTGAGCTTGGAAAAGTAACTTTTTTGTCTACAATCCCAATGTCCATCAGCCAGCCATCTGCAATTTTTCATCCCCATTTGTCCCAAATAATAGGAGAAAAATTGCAAACTTATGTTCCTGCAGCAAAAGTTTATTCTTATTAACACCTCTAGACACCTGAACTTCCCAAACCACTGAAAACTGTCTTACCAGAAACCAGAATATAAATACTGTTAAAAATAAAATAAACAAGGCACAGAGAGTTGCAATTAGGGATATCAATACGAATTTGCATAGTTAGCAAGTATGGACTATCAAGCAGCTGGGCTTCTCCCAAGAAAGTGTTTACCACTTTTAGCAAGACAAGAGAGAGGCAGGGACCATTTGCACCTTTCCAAAGCCAACGTATGACATTTTTTAAAGAATTTACTTAAAGCTTGTAAGGGTTTTCAAGGGTGTGTAAGGGTACACAAGCAGCCCAGCTGTTCTCCAGTGGGAGCCAGGCAGTAAAACAAATATAAAGACAAGCTCTTGTCCCAAAAAAGGACAGGCTGAAAGGGATCAAAATAAGGGAGGGCGAGGAGTCCATCCTCTAATAGTGAGAAGGAGCAACAGATCCAAGAGCTGGCCAGTTGTTCTTGGCAGCTATTTAAAGTGGAAATGGACCTTGCCCCACAGTCTAACCATCACACAAGATGAAGGTTGGCAGATGAAATACCAGAAAGGGCTTATGTACCTTTAGTAGTTGTTCAGAAGAGGGAATTACACTACAATTAAAGGTATAGGAGCCCTGCCCTGCATATCACTTGGCAACCTCTCTCAATAGCTGACGTTTTTAAAACATATATAGGCTCTTGGGCTAAAGTATCAGCAGTTCTTTAGGTGCAGAGAATATGGCACCCTCCCTCACCCAAGCATTTTTAGATGGTTCCATATCAAATGTACATAAAGAAATTTGTGACAGTGGAATAATGGATTATCTGTGTCCACTTCTTTAATGTGTGTGTGTTGTGTGCCTTCAAGTCATTTCCAACTTATGGCAACCCCAAGGCAAACCTATCATGAGGTTTGCCACTGCCATCCCCTGAGGCTGAGAGCATGTGATTTGCCCAAGGTCACCCAGTGGGTTTCATGGCCAAGCTGGGAATCGAACCCTGGCCTCCAGAGACATAGTCCAACATTCAAACCACTGCACCACACTGGCTCCTCTTTAATGTAACCCCAAGTATTATCATCTTAGGGGCCTCTTGCTATTTGCACCCAACACTCTTTGAAAATATCTTCCTCACAGATTTTGAGAAAAAGGAAGATTGTAATCAGAGGGTTTAAAGTAATACCTCTGGCCATAGGAAAATATTTCTTATTAATGCGCACTTTACCCAGTTCCTCACTTAGGCCAGACCTGATGAATTTTTTATTGTTTTAAAAATTTACAGGTAGGATTTGACAGATTAACTTTTGGCTTCTCATTGAAATATGCCAGAATTCAGCAAACAAAGCAGAATATGTGTCGCAGGATAAACACTGAAGCCTGCCTATCACATTTTCCAGTTTACATGTTCTAAATCTCAAAATTTTCTATTTATACCATCTGAGCACCAAAAGAAAAACAGTATGGAAAATTATTTTTGAGCTTCTAAACCCACGCAGTTCTAGAATGACAAATCTTTAAGAGCACTGATGTCAGAAAGCCAAGAACAAAAACTACCTCACTGGGCATTTCCCGTGAATAATGGGAATAATGTTGTAGTGCAACTCTTATTAATTTCTCTGAAAGAAAAGGGAGAGCCTGAATGTGGCACACATTCGCAAACACTTATTAACAATAAGGACAGACCACCAAAAGTACCAAATACGGTTTAATAAACTGTACATGGGGATGCCACTACATCTGATAACCCTAATAAGGGATCTGTACCAAGGACAAGAGGCCACCATCAGAACAGAATTCAGAGAAACAGAGTGATTCCCAATAGGCAAAGGGGTCAGGCAAGGCTGGATCCTCTCACCCTACTTGTTTAACTTATATGCTGAAAACATCATAAGAAAAGCAGAATTAGAAACAGAAAAAGAAGGAGTTAAGATAGGAGGAAGCAACATCGACAACCAAGATATGCAGAGGACACAGGAAGGTCTAAGATGAACGTACAAAGGCAGGTCTGATGCTGAACATAAAGAAAATAAAAATAATGACCGCGGAAGAAATATACAAATTCAATCTAGACAAAGAGGAAATTGAAATAGTTAAAGAATTCCCATATCTAGGATCAAACATTGACTAGAATGGAGACTGCAGTCAAGAAATAAGAACAAGACTAGGAATGGGAAGGGCAGCTATGAAAGAACTGGAAAAGATACTGAAGAGCAAAGACATACAACTGAGCACTAAAGTCAGAATCGTTCAGGCCATTGTATTCCCAATTAGCATGCAAGAACTGGACAGTGAAGGAAGCAGAAAGAAACAAAATCAACTCATTTGAAATGTGATGCTGGAGAAGAGTGCTAAGGATACCATGGACAGCCAAGAAGACAAACAAATGGGTTCTTGAACAGATCAGACCAGAGCTCTCCTTGGAAGCTAAGATGATCAAGTTGAGACTATCGTACTTTGGCCACATCATGAGAAGGCAAGCTTGGAGCAAGCTTGTTTTCTGCTGCTCCAGAGAACAGGACCCTGAACAATGGATGCAAGCTACAGGAAAAGAGATTCTACCTCAACGTTAGGAGGAACGTCCTGACAGTGAGAGCCATTTGACAGCAGAACTTCCTCCCTCAGAGTTGTGGTCTCCTTCTTTGGAGGTCTTTAAACAGAGGCTAAAAGCCATCTCTTTGATTGAGAGTTCCTGCATGGCAGGAGTTGGGCTGGATGGCCCTTGTGGTCTCTTCCAACTCTATGATTCTATGATTACTAGAAAAAACAATAATGCTAGGAAAGGTAGAGGGTAGAAGGAAGGAAGACCACATACCAGATGGATGGACTCAATGGGGGATTATGGGCAGGGGCTTGCAGGATCTGGGCAAGGAAGTGGAGGATAGGGATTCTTGGAAATGTCTCATCCACAGGGTTGCCATGAGTTGCAGTCGACTCAAGGGCAGCTAACAACAACAACAAACAGCTGAATACAGGACCAGTTTTCTTAAATTCCTTAAATGGCTGCGAGGAAGAGGGAAATTTCAGTTTGTGTGACAAGTAACACCTGCTGGAATTTGCTCTTCTACACACTATTAAAAGTACAAGAGCCCTATGCTGTCTTTCACTTGGCAACTCTACTGCCAGTTCATGGTGCTCTAATTCCATATTGAGTCTACACAAACCCTGGATTTGCCTCTTTATATGTGAAAAATCTGTAAGATTGCAATACTATATGTGCCTACTCAGGAGTAAATTCCATTATGTTCAATGGGACTTACTCACAGGTAAGTATTTTTAAATATTTTATGTATTTATTAAAAACACATCAATACATAATCCAAAAAGGACAAAATTACAATAACATCAACAACAACAACAAATAAAAAACCTATATAAAAGACTAGATAAGAGAAAAACAAGAAAGAAAAACAGACTTCCTGAACTTACTTTTAAACCCTATTCTATTTGTTGTTGTTTGTTGTTAACTGCCCTCGAGTGGATCTCGACTCATAGCGACCCTATGAATGAGCCATCTCCAAAAAGATCCTCTGTCCTCCACTGCTCTGCTTAAATCCTGCAAGCCCTTCATACCCAAAGTGACCTCCTTCATAGAGTCCATCCATCTGGCATGTGGCCTTCCTCTCTTCCTACTTCCCTCCACTTTCCCCAGCAAGTCACACTCTCTCAGCCTGAGAAAAAACCCTCCCTTAGGACGTTATCACACGGGGGAAAATCTGCTGGTTAATCCACACAAAACCCAAACAGAAACTGGATTAGTGCCCCGTATTTTCACACGACGTCGCACAGAAACTGGACAGAAAGTGGACAGAAACTGGTGTTAACCGCGATCTTTTGAAATTCAGTTGTTTGGAGGAAATGCAAATGCGCAATTAAGGTAATTTCGCATTTACCGTAATGTGATAACCAAATGCGCATTTGGGAGCATTTCCCTGCTTTTCCCATTGTTCCAGCGAGCATTCCTCTATCTGCGCATGTGCAAGACGCTCATTTCTAGTACATTTACGGGCTTTTTTCGCTTGTGTGTGGACGTTAAATGCGCTTACTGTAAATTCGCAATTAAGGTCATGACATTTGCAGAATTAAGGCTTATTTCCAGTTTATTTTCGGAATGCCTCATTTCCACTTTATTTTCGCTTTCTGGCCCACGTGTGATAACGTCGCCATGAGTCAGAATCGACTTGAAGGCACACAACAATAACAACAACATTTTATTTTTCCAAGTCAGAGGCTGCTGGAGAGGGTTTCCTATTCTATCCCTCTGCTGTTTCTCCTCCTCAGAAGCGCCTCAGGAGGAGAAGCCGCCATTCCTCCTCCGCCTTGTCACCTCAGAGGCAGGAAAGGGGCGGCAGCAGCTGAGGCTGCATCCAGACTGGGGAAATGAGCTCCGGTTTGGGACCGCTTTAACCGCCGTGGCTCAAATATGGAATCCCATGAGTTGTAGTTTGCTGTGGCACCAGAGCTCTCTTGACAGAGAAGGTTAAATGTCTCACAAAACCACAGTTCCCAGGATTCCCTAGCATTGAGCCAGGGGCAGTTAAAGCTGTCTCAAACTGAGTTATTCCTGTAGTGTGTTTTGGACAGGGAAGAGACAGAATCTTGTGTTTTCAATTGTCGATGTTAACTGCCTTCAAGTCAACCTTGGTACAAAACGCACTGCAGAAGTAACCCAGTTTGAGACCGTTTAACTGCCCCTGGCTCAATGCTAGGGAACTCTGGGAACTGTAGTTCTGTGAGACATTTAGCCTTTTCCTGTCAGTGAGCTCCGGTGCCACAATAAACTACAATTTCCATGATTCCCTAGCATTGAGCCAGGGGCAGTTAAAGCGGTCTCAAACTGGATTATTCCTGCAGTGTGTTTTGGACAGGGAATATTTTCAATTGTCGGTGTTAACCGCCTTTAAGTCAACCTTGGTACAAAACGCACTGCAGAAATAACCCAGTTTAAGGCCAACTGCCCCCCTGGCTCAATGCTAGGGAATCCTGGGATCTGTAGTTTTTGTGAGACAACCTTCTCAGTCAGAGAACTCTGGTGCCACAAGTTACACTTCCCAGGATTCCCTAGCACTGAGCCAGAGCAGTTGGAAGAGTCTCAAACTGGGTTACTTCTGCAGTGTGTTTTGGACCACAGAAGGCTAAATATCAGGGTTGGATTCCCTGCGTGGTCATGGAAACCTAGGTCCAAAACACACTGCAGAAATAACCCAGTTTGAGGCCGCTTCAACTGCCCCCCCCCCCGGCTCAGTGCTAGGGAATCCTGGGATCTGTAGTATTTGTGAGACATTTAGCCTTCTCGGTCAGAGAGACTCTGGTGCCACAAGAAAGTACACAACTCCCAGGATCCCAGAGCCTTGAACTACGGCGGTTAAAGCGCTCTCAAAACGGGTTATTTCATCAGTGTGGATACAACCCAAGACTCTTCCACTGAATCTGTGGTCGCTTAAGGCCCAAAAGCCACCTCAGTTCCCTCTTGGGGGTACCTTTTGGGTGCTGAAATCCCACCCCAAGTAACAAGGGGCAGCCATGGCGGCGGCGGCGGCGATGTCGTCGTCGTCTTTCGTGAGGGGATGGAGCCTCCTCTTTCTCCTCAGCTTCTCCCTCTCCCTTCAACCCTGATCTGTTCTACAACCTCCATTAACCGAGTTAACGTTTCAACCCCGGCCGGTTCATGAGGGGCAGCCAAGGCAAGGAGGCCCGCCTCCTTCCCGCCCGATTTTCCAGGCCTTTTCCACTTCGCCTTTCTGACCAGATTTAACAAAATGGGCCTGAACAGACTGCCAGAGATAATCCCGTTTGAGACCACTTTAACTGTCCTGGCTCAATGCTAGGGACCCATGGGAATTGTAGTTTTTTCTGAGACGTTAAGCCTTCTCTGTCAGAGAGCTCTGGTGCCATAATAAACTATCGTTCCCATGATTCCTTAGCTCTGAGCCAGGGCAGTTAAAGCGGTCTCAAGCTAGATTATTTCTGGCAGTCTGTATAGGCCTATACTTTGCAGAAATTACCCACTTTGAGACCACTTTAACTGTCCTGGCTCAGTGCTAGGGAATCATGGGAATTGTATTTTTTTCTGATACATTGAGCCTTCTCTGTCAGAGAGCTCTGGTGCCACAATAAACTCCAACTCCCAGGATTCCCTAGTGCTGAGCCAGGGGAGTTAAAGTGGTCTCAAGCTGGATTATTTCTGGAAGTCTGTATAGGCCCATACTTTGCAGAAATAACCCACTTTCAGACCACTTTAACTGTCCTGGCTCAATGCTAGGGAATCATGGGAATTGTAGTTTTTTCTGAGACATTTTGCCTTCTCTGTCAGAGAGGCTCTGGTGCACAATAAACTACAGTTCCCAGGATTCCCTAGCATTGAGCCAGGGCAGTTAAAGCGGTCTCAAACTGGATTATTTCTGCAGTGTGTTTTGGACCAAGTTGACTTGAAGGCAGTTAACAGCAACAACTGGAAAAGACAAGATTCTGCCCTCTCTTTTCTGTGTTAACTGAGATCCCAAACACACTGCAGAAATAATCCATAATCCAGTTTGAGACCACTTTAACTCCTCTGGCTCAGTGCTATGGAATTCTAGGAACTGTAGTTTTGTGAGACATTTAGCTTTCTCTGTCAGAGAGTTCTAGTGCCACAACAAACTACAGCTCCCAGGATTCTTTAGCACTGAGCAGGGCAGTTTAAAGCAGTTTCAAACAATTATTTCTGCAGCGTGTTTTGGACCTGAGTGCAAACTACTTTTGTGCTTTTGTAGGGGATGAAATAACGTAAAAGAAACTACAAAGCTCGTGGCTAATGCGGGGCTGGACTGGATGATCCTTGGGGTCTCATATTCTCTGTTTAAAACTGTGCATTTGCCAAGCAATTCTAAAAGGCTTTTAGTTTTGGCTTCACTGGAAAAGATAGCAAGGAATGTTGTTTTTCAACCTTGAAGACAGGCAGACTGTTTCAGAGCCGAAGAGATAGGAAAAGGAATGTTGGTTGAAGATTGATGGTATGGACTGGGAGTAATGTAAGGAAATTAAAAAGATAGGACCCAATTAATGAGCCCAGGTGTCAATGAGTAAGGCCAACATAGTTCACGCATGGCAAGTAGAAGTTTAATATGTAATCAACGGAGGTGGAGATTGAAACTATATCTTGTAACCAATGAAAATGTTGAATTATGCATGTGTTAATGTAATTATAAACTAGCTGTGTAAGATGGTATATAAGGATGTTGATTAGCTGAGGAAGGGGCTCTCATGTCACGGGGCTGACCTGTCTGAGACTCGGTCGACGTAAAAATAAACTCTACTTAATAATAATAATAATAATAATAATAATAATAATATTTATTTATATCCCGCTTAATGACAGCAATCCAAGCGGCTTACAGTAAAAAATACTTTCCTGGATGGTCCCAGGGTCTCCATTCCTATTTTGTCCACTACACTTTAAATTCAGTTTGCAGCAAATGAAGTAAACTGAGGACAAATGGGGGTAAATGGGAGGAGAAGACAAGAAACTGGAACACTTTTAAAGCAGCTGAAAAAGCAGGAGGATAGGGTTATTTGGGACTTTTCCTGCCAAATCAGGACAGTTGTAGGGTATGCTGTTCTAGATCTCCTTCCTGATGTCCTTTCACAACCAGGTAAAAACCTGATAAAAAGAGCAGATAACACCAGTCCTTGAAAAAACAAACTAAAACAATGGCTGGCTGCACATTTCTTCCAGACTGGGGCACAAGGTAGCTTGCAACATGATTACAACTGGTAATAATAATAATAATAATAATAATAATAATTTTTATCCCGTCTCTCTGCATACCGCAACCAGGGCGGCTTACAACATTAAAATATACATTCCATACCCCACAATCCCCACCCACCCCTTAAAATACTATTAAACAGTTGACAGTTTAAAACACACTTAAAATAATAACACAAATAAAAGTACAGTAAGATGTATGATATATGAAAAACAGTGCTGGAACAGTTACAATATGAAAACAGCTGTAAAATACAGCCATTTAGAAACAAAATGAAGATACAATGCCTACTCATTAAAAATCATTTCTTTAGCAGCTTATGGGACGTTTGCCTGCATTGGAAGGTTTTTGCTGGAGAAATGATGACATGAAGGTGGCCAGCCTAACTTGCCTAAGAAAGCTGTTGTAACAAGTTACATTCTCCTTGTAACTGGCTGGTCAACAGTATGGACACAACATTTTGGACTAGTTGACGTTGCCACTTTGCCATAATCCAAATGGGATGGAACTAAGACGTATATCTCCATAACTGGATAAGGCACATTTAGGAATGAACACAGATTGCACACTGGAGTGGGAATCACAGAGTTGGAAGAGACCACAAGGGCTATTCAGTCCAACTCCTCTGCCATGCAGCAACTCACAATCAAAGCACCCCCAACAGATAGCCATCCAGGCTCTATTTAAAAACCTTCAAAGGAGACTCCACCGCTTTCTGAGCTAGTGTCTTCCACTGTTGAACAGCTCTACTATCAGGAAGTTCTTCCTAATGTTGAGGTGGAATCTCTTTTTCTGTAGTTTGCATCCATTGCTCTGGATCGTATTCTCTGGAGCAGCAGAAAACAAGCTTACTCCATCCTCAGCATGACACCCCTTCAAATACTTAAACAGGACTATCATATCACCTCTTGGCCATCTGTTCTCCAGGCTGAATATACCCAGCTCCCTAAGTCATTCCTCACAGGGCATCATTTCCAAATCCTTCATCATTTAGTCACCCTCCTTTGAACACGCTCCAACTTGTCAACATCCTTTTTGAATTTGTGGTGCCCAGAACTGGACGCAGTATTCCAGGTGATGCCTGACCAAAGTAGGACAGAGTGGCACTATGACTCTGGAGACCAGGCTTCGATTCTCCGCTCAGCCAGGAAACCCACTGGGTGACCTTGGGCAAGTCACATACTCTCAGCCTCAGAGGATGGCAATGGTAAACCTCCTCTGAACAAATCTTGCCAAGAAAACCCCATGATGGCCTTAGGGTCACCATAAGTCAGAAATGACTTGAAGACAAACAACAACATTAGATTCTCCTCATTTTGGTCAGTAGCTATCTTGCCATTTAAAATGATAAGTGTTTAATTAAGTGGGGTGGGGGTATGTGGGCCATGTGCCACTCCTCCTACACCAGATCACCTGGTAAAAATCACCCATAGGGTTGGAAGAGACCTCAAGGGTTATCAAGTCCAACCTCCTGCCATGCAGGAATCCCAAATACCGTCTGAGTCCAAACCACAGCAAAACCACTAAGAATGCTGCAGTTGGGGCTGCTCCCCAATTCTTCCCATCAAGAAATGCTGAAATTGAAACCATAAGTGATGCAGGTAGGGACAAAAAATGCCCTCTGCTGTAGTTGCAGTTGCCCAACCCAGCAGTAAAGATTCTGGTTGATCTTTAAAAGAAGCAGATCTATTGTAGCAAGAGCTTTGATGTTATGAGAATAATATAGCATGTTCCCTAAATGCTCAAGCACTTCCTAGCCTGTTAAAGCAGATCATTACACCATTATCTCTACGTTTTCTAATGCCAAGTTGGTCTAAATTCTGAATCTTGACTAGAATAGACCAACTGAATCAATGTTGTGTTGACTCATCCTTAAACTCAAGACTTGCTAACAGGACATCGGTGTTTGTATGTACGGCTTATGACTCAAGTGACATTTGAACTGGGTATAAAAGAAGCAGATCTGTTGTTGCAAGAGCTTTGATGTTATGAGAATAATATAGCATGTTCCCTAAATGCTCAAGCACTTCCTAGCCTGTTAAAACATATCATTACACCATTATCCTTACGTTTTCTAATGCCAAGTTGGTCTAAATTCTGAATCTTGACTAGCATAGACCAATTGAATCAATGTTGTGTTGACTCATCCTTAACCTCAAGACTTGCTAACAGGACATCGGTGTTTGTATGTATGGCTTATGACTCAAGTGACATTTGAACTGGGTATGTCCTATTTGTTCAGTCTCTTAACCACTATGATCTACTATTCTTTCTCTTACCAAATATCTTCCATCATTGTGGGTGCAGGCATGGCATGCAGAAATCCAGCATGTGCAGCTTCCCCCTTTCCCCAAGATCAATCATTATCCAAAGCTATTTTGACAACTTCTTTGCTCCAAAGGTTTTGCATCTTTAGACTGTTGCAGGGCAGACACCAACTCAACAGGCCAAGTTCTTACACTGCTTTTTTTATTATCATTATTCTTTATTATACCAAGTTGTTACACTGCTGGATATCCAACATGTTGGCCTTCAAAATTTGACCGTGGTGTCCTCTGGCTGGAAGAAAATTGCACACCAGTATTAGACGGTGATTTGGTTAACAATACAGTATAACTATTGTTAACAGTAGAATAACAGTAGATTGACTAAGCCTTTTCATTGCATACGAGTCTTATCAAACTCCACTTGAAAACTAATGTTGACTTACTGATTAGAAGCTATCTAACACTTTATACTTTGACAGGATTATTATGCCAGCTTTTCATATATGTTCTACTCAAAATATTTTGAAACACGTTACCTTAATAAATACTTTTGACTGCACAACTCTACATTTTATAAATTATTTTTAAAGGTATGAAAATAGAAGCATTGAATGACTTTTCCTAACTGTTGCTGTGTGCCAAGCAAGGATGGGAGAGTCTGCAGAGCTTTCTGTCAACTACAGAGAATATTCCTGCACAATTTTTGAGGTGTGTGTATTGTGTGCCTTCGAGTTGTTTCTGATTTACAGTATCCCTATCATAGAGGTTTCATGGCAAAATTGTTCAAAGGTGGTTTGCTTTTGCTTCCATCTGAGGCTGAGAGAGTATGGACTTGCCCAAGGTTACACAATGGGTTTTCCTGCCCAAGCAGGGATTCGAATCCTGGTCTCCAGAGTCCTAATCCAACAATCAAACCACTGCACCACACGGGCTCTTTCTTAAACCAGTGGTGAAATACCTTGTCCCCTTCTGCACTATTAACGGGTTGAAAGTGGTACAGAGTAAATGGGAGACGGGGACACAGTTCAAAGTTACATTCACATTAACCAAAGAAAGCATAATGTACTCTTCGGAATTATTGAGAAGAAATATCTGTATTTTCCACACATTTTAATCTTAGGATGTATTTTTATGTTTAAAAAACAGCCCAATGAATTTTGGCCAGGAAATATTTATTGCATTCAAAAGATGGATGTGTACTTCTCCGAAATCGCTGCAGATTTTCAAATGGCTTTCACCTGGAAAAGGACAAATGGGAGGGCAGGAGAGAACAAAATCTTAGCTCAGGCAAAAGTAAACTGCTACAGCCCCTCATAGCTTGTTTCTTAAAATCCTAAAGTTGGAAGAGACCCCAAGGGCCATCCAGTCAAACCTCCTTCTGCCATGCAGGAAGACACAATCAAACCAGTCCTGACAGATGTATATCCATCCACACATGTCCTGGTTTTCGTCTGTAAAATTCTGTAGGTTATGAAGTTCTACTCTGATAAATTATTTTTGCTGCATTCTACACTGAGTTATAGAAAGGCCAAAAGAAAACTTTCAGGAGATGTGATAGTGTTATATCAGGATGAAATTCGCATAAAAGTAATTTCGCCACAGTTGAAAAGTTTCTGGGGAAAAAGATGTCTTTTTTTCTTATGATTTTCAGTCACAGCTTATTCAGTGCACATCTGTGTTACTTTACTTTCCATCTCCTTAGTGCAAGGATGGGAATCATGCAAGCGTTGCAGTCCAACAGTTCTAGCCAACAAGTCAATAATAAGGAATGCTGGGAATTCCAGTCCAATAGCATTTGGAGGGCTGGATGATTCCCCTCCAGTCTTAGTATTGTAAAGGAAGAAGGAAAAGTAAAAAAAAACTTGACTGGGAAAAATGAAGCTGTACAGTGGGCCCTCCACATTTGCTGGGGTTAGGGGTGCAGGCCCTCTGTGAAAGTGGAAAAACCATATATAAAAAAACATTTTTTACCTGACAAAACTTCTCTAGGATTCTCTAGGTCCTCCAGTGCAACTCTGTGGTCAACATCTACTGGACGTTGACCATATACTTGTGTTGGAGGACCTACAAATGGCTAGAGAGGTATATTCTCTAAGAATCTCTAGGTTCTCCAGCACAAAATCTTGCAGATGTTGGCCACAGAGTTGCACTGGAGGGCCTAGAAATTCCTAGAAAGAACATATTAATATAATTTGTGAATAATCAAATCCGCAAAAGTCAAAGCCGCAAATGTGGAGGGCCAACAGTAAATTAATTATCACAGGATTTGCTACAATAAATCAAACATTATGAAATAAATGTAGACAACTTATATACAAACTTATATGCTGCCAATACATCACAGTATAGCTTTAAAAATCACAATTGGTACAGAAGCCAGCAAGTGTCTTCCAATCCTTTATGTACTGTACTTTGTTGACTGAGGTTTTGTATTTCACTGTCGGTTTTGGCAAGGATTCATAGGTTTGTCCTTAAGTCAACACCAGTTCCAGCTGAACACTTCTTGTCATCACGTCTGCATTCATAGGTTCAGGACACACTGGATGCATTGGATGCAAAGTTGATATTTCAGCTGATGAAATCAACAGCTCTTCACCAGGTATTGAAGGAGATCCATTCCATGTGAGAAAGCCATTGCCTTGCATGTGACTGTTTCTGATGTTACCATCATCCTTTGCTTTTTGGCAAGCATCATGAGGGAAATACTTTGCTTCTGCCTGATTTTGTCTTTCTTATGGGAACAGATGGTGAACGCTTATAAATATATGAGTGGTATTTTCTTAGTGACTCATCATGCATCGAAGCAAAGAGCCTCAGACTGTTCCAGGCAGCCAACTAAGATGGACGTAAGCATACTTGAAGAGCAATACGACTGTCTGAAGCAGAAGCAAAAGCAGCAGACACACATTATTGTATTTAAAACAGGTATGTTTTAGACTTATAGACTGAAGCTTTTAAACTCAGGAGTCTGTAAATTCTTTTAAATCTTCACTCATTTTAAAAACAGCATTAAGCTTATACACACATAACAAAATTAAAACAAAGTTCAAAGTACTGTAAGTTGCTTTCACAATAAATAGTCTCATGGCACATGAAAGACTCACGGATATACTGTAGCATACACTATACATCTGGTCTTTAAGGTGCCTTAAGACACGCAATTGTGTCTGCTGTAACAGATAAACAGCCCAGCCTCTCTGTATGCTTACTCAGGAGAAAGTCCTACAATGTTAAATGGACCTTACTTCCTGGTAAGTGTACATGAGACTGCAGGTTGACACAACCATTTTATAGAATTGTTGTCCAACCACTAAATGCCATCTCATACTCTAACAATACACTTGATGGGGTGTGGGGTTAATGTCTTTTAAGGTAAATATGCTCTGTAAAATAGTTGTGAAATGTAGGTCTTTGCATAAAACTCCAGATTCAGTCCAGACTGTAAAAAAACAAAACACTGGTAGCAAATACCTTTACTAGGACCCAAAGGAGCAAGTGTTTTTAGTTCTCCAGAACTCTTTTTAAAGAAGCAAAACAAGAAAAAGGAAGGAGAGGGAAAGGGAAAAGCTGAGCATAATAAAAGCCACCTGCGCTTGAAATTGTACATTCTTAATTAAATGAGAAGACACTAAGTGCAAAGCAGATTTCATGTTGCACCAAGCTCTAACATGGAAAACGTAACAACAATAGTTTTCTCCCTATATTTTGAAAATACCCCCAGAGAAAGCCAGCAGTAAATTTAATTTCTCTCCAACAGTAAGTGAAAAAAGCAGGTAAATCTTATTGATGCGGTGGGTGTGAATCTTTTCTGGTTTAGGACCATTACATAGAGAATGTTGGGTTAGTTTCTGAAAGGAAGGCATACAAAGACTAGATGATCTTAACTTTTCTTACACTGCTTCTGGTTAAAGACTTTACCTTTTTAGTGACAAAAGATCTGCTATTTTGGAAGAAAGCACTCCATTAAACTTTAAAGTCAAGATTCTCAGCACATTTAATTGGGTATATAGTCTAACACAGTGGGGATCACATCCAGAATTTGGAAAAAAGACTTTTAAGAATTATAAATATAACAACACCTGGAAGCAAAGATAAGAACTTTAGTACTGAAGGGTTAATGCATTTAGTTAATAGGCTTTTATAAAAAAAATCTAAAACACATTAATATTAGCAGAGGAACAATGGAATTATTATATTTATGTTAAATTGCCATTTAAACGTAAGTTACGGTAAATGCTTGTACTAGAAGCAATTTGAAAAATACCATCCATGGTTTTAAACTCCTTCCCCATCATCCACCCTTCTGTGTTTTGATTTTTGGGAAAAGATGCATTAATTTTTGAAAACCCAATTTTTCTTCCACACTAAAACCCCTTCTCCTTTCCTCCCCACAGTGTGGGTGGGAGATCTAATACTTCTGAGGTTTGAGACTAGCAGAATGACTGAACAAATTGGATCCACTAGTTCACCTGGTTCTACCCACCTTTCTTTAACTTGCTGATTCCTAAGTAGATCCCAGAAAAAAATCCAGGATTAAAAGCTTGAAATTTAGTTTCCTGGGACCAATGGGAAGCAGTGTCTGGTATGGAACACAAGAGGATCATCTGGATGCAAAGAACATAACTGACCTTCCAAGCTGCCTTCACTGCCTATGGGTTTAAAATATTTTATCTGGGAGTTAATGAAACTATCACACTCTTATCATGAACTAAGATAAGCAATTTGAATGTTGTAGTCTAAATCTTGTAATTACCCTATCCTGGGGATTTACAAAACAGTATAGATCCAAGAGAATTAAACTACATGAGAAGAACAAGTGTAACAAATGCCATCTCAACACTATTTGTATGACTCATGGAGTACTATAAATAAGTACCCTCTGAAGCACTATTTTGTATTTAACATTATCTGTCTTCCTGATCACCATCACTACTTCATATCTAGCTCTTCACATTTCTGCAAATTCAGATTCTACCCACATGTCTGAGAGCAATTGATAATCTTCTAAGATGCTATCAATGTAGCATTTGTTGGTAGTCATATCTGTAGTCAGTAGTTATGACAGGTAGCAATACTACTGACAATTTTTGTGTGAGCTGTTACTCAAAGTAACAGTAAACTGTTACCCAAAGAGCAGGTGGGGGAGGGAATTGGAGGTCATCAATTGTCAGTGGTACTTCAATTGTTGGGGAAATTAGCTTTTGCAAAAGTTTTGGGTAACCTTTGGACAGTGTATACCAGTTTATACCAGTAGTAACTGAGGACTCCAGATTATGGGTGAATTAAAGTTTTATTTAGAAAAATGCAGAGTGCAAACAAGACAGCAATTCAAACAGACATGGCTAACCAAAATGGAAATATGAGTTTTTAGGGGTTTGTAGTGGGTTATAGTTACCTGTTACCTCTCTGCTGAGAAGACGAAGGAAAGCTGGAGTGGCTTACACTGGGAGATCTGAGGGTGACACATAGTGTGGGGATGTATGTCAGCTGTATGCACAGAGGTTAGGTTTTGAAACCATATTTGTACCTTAAAGCAAGTGATGGTCTATCTGTCTGGTCAGGTAACAAAGGCTAAATGTCTTTAACCAGGAATTGACAATGGGATTTCAGACTTATTGATGGCTTTAATTTTATTGTGACAAAAACAATTATTGGATCAGGATATCCCTGGGATAAGTGGACAGAGACGTTTGGCTGGAGACACAACAGAGGTAGGCAGAGAGATTTGCTTACTGCTTCGTTTGAGAGATCCTTTGTCTCAGGTTCTGAGGGGAAATACAGATTACTTGGACAAAGGAAGGAGCACTTAATTCTCTCATTTAGATTTGATGGTTTTGTTTATCTGGATGTCCACATGTCTCCAGAAATGTTCCTTTTTTCCTGGAAACATGACCTAGTGTTCCTGAAAAGTCATAAATCTTACAAAACCATGCTATCTGCAGATATGAGATATGAAAATATGAGGACCCCAAAATACAGCCCAAGATATGCAGGGGTACATAACAAAGCGTTATTAAACTTTTTAAAATTTACTTCTGAGTAAAAGATAGCAACATTCCATATTCTATGAATGGTCACATTTTAAATATGAGAGAGAAGTATATAAAATCATTGAATTAAAACATGCAAACAAGAAAATTAAGTGCTGTACGAACTTCTGGGCTGGCTCAGGTTCACCTTGAAGTTTTACTGAATGTTACTGTGAAAGGCAGCCATGTGAAAACAGGACAAGTACCTATGCCTGTTGTTGTTTTTTAATATGTAACTAGGATAGAATGTCTTTCTTTGAGTTAGTGATTATCAAATTATGTCATCGTGAGCCTTTCTAAACAGCTTGTTCAGACATCCTGATATATAATGATGGACAGCTTCTATGTTAACACGTGGCCTCTCCAAATATGTATATAAAATGAGAACATGTAATTACATTTGCTCTTTTAATAAAACCAAATGAACGGTGAATAAAAATAGAAGTTAGTCTGGTAACAATTAGATAGCCAGTGCATTTTATATGTGCAATATGAGCAGAACATCTGTCCGTCCCCCCCCGGCCGGCCCCCCACAAGTATCCTGACTGCTATTGTTTTCTCAGGAAGGAAAAAGACCCAAAGGCAGCAAGAGAACTAGTGCAGATTTATCAATTGTATCCCTCACCGATTAAATTAAAAGGACTTGTTTCCAAAAAGCATACCTGCAAATACCTACCTGATAACCAAATACCCAGAAAGTACCTCTAAAACTGACCAATCCAGGGTTTTGGTAGTAAACACAGCCAAAACCTGAAATGTCCCCACTCCAACATAAAATCATAGAGTTGGAAGAGACCTCAAGGGCAATCCAATCCAACCCCATTATCTGCCATGCAGGAATACACAAAATCGAAGCGCCCCCAACAGATGGCCATCCAGCTTCTGTTTTAAAACCTCCAAAGGAGGAGATTCCACCACTCTCCACCATATTTCACTATTGAATAGCTCTTACTGTCAGGAAGTTTTTCCTAATGTTGATATGGAATCTTTTTTTCTGCAGTTTGAATCCATTGCTCCAGGTCCTATTTTCTGGAGCTGCAGAAAAGAAGCCTGCTCCATCCTCAATATGATATCCCTTTAAATACTTAAACAGGGCCGCCATATTACCTCTTAACCTTCTCTTAGCCAAGCTAAGCATACCCAGCTCCATAAGTCACTCCTCATAAGACTATGAGCTATGTGTAGCTCATGGCTATACCTTCCATACCTTTAAAGTGTCACTTCAGCCCTCATCATAACTTTTCTTTTGGTATCACTCCGTTTCCCTGATGTGTGATTTTTTAAAAGTTCAGACCTGAGCAGAGGGGTTGAGGACAGGGAATCTTGGAAATGTCTCATCCACAGGGTTGCCATGAGTCAAAGTCAACTCTAAGGCAGCTAACAACAGTTAACAGCTAGCTTTAATTCAAGTAGCCAGGAACTTTTCAGATATCACCTCCCCACACTTTTCTTTTGTCTCTATCTGAGTCAGGTCCAGATTATCTTCCATATGAACCTGCTTGTGTTTGGAGATCTGCTAGGGAAGCCCTTCTCTTGGTCTCACCGCCCTCATAGACACATCTGGTGGGAACATGGGATAGGGCTTTTTCAATGGCTGCTTCCAGAGAGGCTAGAATGGCATGCTCTTTATTTTCCATACACAGGGGAAGACCATTTTATTTCAGCTGGCCTTTGAGAATTGCTCTTTTTTTGTAAAGGAGAAACAGCCCATGTGCTGGGTTTTTATTTGTTGTTGTTAATGGCTTACATTTTTAACTGGATTTAATTTTATGGTGGTTTGATTGTTTTTTAACTTTGTACGCTGTGAATTTTTAATGACGTTTGTTTTAACTGCAAGCTGCCCAAACTGAGGGAGGGAGTGGGATATAAGTAAGTAGAATCATCATCATCCAACAACAACAACAACATCTCCTCATCCTGAGCCCAGCCCAAAAAAATCATTGCACTCTTTATAGTTTTTATTCTGAAGTCTGTAATACCTTGAGATTGGACAAGTTTCCTCTTGCAGAGCAGGCATATGGACCAATCTAGCCCTTTTTACAGCACTGAGATAGAGATCATTGAGGAATATTAATAACATTTTCTACATAAGGAATGCAGAGAGCATGATGAAAACAAGCTGGATTGGGAAAACTGTATGTGGGGGTGGTTGTTGGCTTGTGACAAAGCATGGTCCAAACAAGGGTAGAGTGAAAGAGTATAAGGAAAACAGAATGAAGCAGAATAAAACCAGCTATAACTTGGTTCAATGTATGGAAAATACAAAGGAAGCCAGTTCTTGTTGGGCAAAGAAACCTGTAAACCCATAGTGGACACAAGCCAATCTCCTTATTTTTTATTACAAACTGAAAAGGAGGTGAAAGTTCCAAACTTTATACATTATGTGAAGTTCTTCCTTTCTTTATCTGTCCTGATTTTCTCACCATTCAGCCTCACTGGATGACACTACTAGAATTATGGGTTGGGAAGTAGGAGAAAATGTGCATTCATTTTCGCCACACTCTAGTGATACACATATGCTTTTATACACCTAATGTACATATCCTTCCCTTTGGTTTACCGGTCTGCCTCATCAGACTTTTTGGGGGTCTTTACTATTTTTTACAAAGTGAATGACTTGCTCCTTTTCACTGTATTATTACTCAAATCGGATTTTTTTACACTGGTAATAAATGGAAATATGTCATCTTTTCACAGATAAAAATGAGAGCATGCCTAGTGAGTCTATGGTCAACCCTGTTTTAATTAACAAGAATACAATAAAAGCAAAAGCGTTTAAAGAAGGTGCTCCCATCAAAGAAGTCTGCCTTGAGTTGCCCATTGGAAATATACAAGACAGTTCACCATGGAGGATACATCTAGAGTTCCACCGTCTTGAACAAGGAGAGCACCAAAGAGTTCCTTGTGATGCCATGCAAAATAAGAATGAACAGATTAGCAATGACAGCAAGTTACTGTCTGAGACGAAAAGCATGGTATCATGTGAAGAATCATTAAAAAGTAGTGAAGAATCCATTGGGCTACTTAGTGAGCAGGGAAATTTAAGCCCTGCTGAAAAGAGGGACAGTTCTAATCCATCTTTTGCACCAGCTACTTGGACATATTCACAAATGTCAGTCTCAAAATTGGCATCGGCATCCAATAAGCTAACCTATTATCCTTTCCCTCAGAAAAAAAGTCACAAGATTTCTGAAGCTGCAAAAAGACTTGGACTGTATGTTTCTCAGTGAGAATATTTCAGTAAGGGAGGAAGCTCATTTCACAAAGCCAAACTGCATGCTTCTAGTGATATGGGCAAACATGATGGCATGGGACACAGTAGGACTATTCCAGACCCCCTTTTTAAACCTAAGAAATGCCGTGCCTGGATGTAAGTAGTCATATAAAAAGCTCTGTTCACAGAAATATTTCCCCAAGTTGGCAGGTGTGTGACCAAGTAAAGGCTGTACAATCCATGATTCAGCTTTCAACATAAATATATATATTTGCCTCATCCATTTCCTGCATCTTGCATGTTTGTGGTAAGGGAATGGCAAAGCAATCTTTGCTTCTCAGGAGCTTTCCAACTCAATTCTGAAGAACAGTAACTTTTCCACTCAGTTGTGTAGGAGAAGAAAGTGTGTCACAATCAGGAAAACAAGAGGACACAATCCCCACCATCCACCACACCTTCTTGTGTGCTCTCCTACTATCTTATTTTCCTTCTGAGAGTAGATCCTATGGAACTCATTTGTTTCACTCAATCTCTGATACTGCATACTAGATTCAGATCGTTCTGGGACAGGGGAAACTAACTGTGTCAATATTCTCTAATCTTTTATAAAATAATTTTGATATACTTGTCAAGAAGTGATTGCTTGAAAACCTGTTTTGCCTTAATCAATGCTAATGTAAAATGTGTTCTGAAAGTTCATTATGCAGAAACAAGTTTTAGCCCCACAACAGTTTACAGTATAATTTCTCATACCTTTCAACCACATAAAAAGCAACAGATCATTGCCTACATGGCTGCAGTTGCTAACATATTGGTGAGGTAGTTGAACCTTTTTTCTGATCCAGTTGGGCAGTTTTTATAGTCTTAGAAAACTGATGAGCCTAGATTATATATAAAAAAAGATTAGAGCATCTTCTTAATGCTCCTTTTACTTCTTTCAAGTGTAAACATGACTATGAAATGTACATTTTTATAAAACTGTGCTGATTTTAGTGGGATTTCCCCCCTACAAAAAACAATGGTTAAGAACAAAATCCATCTGCCACTATGCTTCAAAGATACAAAAATACTGACTAAAGGTAAACATTTTTGAAAGTTATTAATATAGATTGAATTGAGTTGAATCAAATGTTGCTTGACAGACATTGTAATCCTATAATATACATAGCTACTGAGGAATGAACTCAGTGGAAGTTAGAATAGACATGTATAAGACTGTGCTGTTAATATGCTGTTTGAGCTCATAATATGTGATGCCAAATGAAGAACAATACTTAACAAGATGATTAACGTGGAATGTTTTGGAAAACCTTGCAGTAAAATGAATTACAATATCCTCCGCCATGTACTTTCTAATATCAGTGAATGCAACCTTCAAATGACCCTCCCATTACTATCATCCCCATGATTAAATACAGTGAATGCCTAAATATGTTCCCCATGCTTATTTTTTCACCATCATTTCTCAGCTGTACGTTAGAAAACAAAATTGCATTTTTGCATGACTGAGGTAAATTAATGACTATGTAACACAATTTTTCAATTGATAAAACATTTATTTTTCATTTCATGGAAATGTTTCTGTTTTGTGGAAAAGATAAAATAGAAATACATTCCTGTGTTACATTGCAGCCAGACCAGCTGCTTTGTTTGTTTGCATGATCTGTTCTGAGAACTGGCACCGAAAGTTTTAAAAAGATTTTGGTCTTTCACGTACAAATTAGTGTCTCATTGAGGGGTCACATAGCCCATATTCAGATGTAAAAACAATACATAGTTTTACAAGCCTTGTATTTACAGAGGTAAGGACATACATACTATTCCTCTTGGTACAAAAAATGAACAGATATTTGAAATCTCCTCCGCACACATCCTACAGAGAGTATCGCCTGAGGCATCATCCTATAATAGCTATTTATCATTATAGCAATAGCATGTAAATTTCTTTATCGTTATCATTGAAACTCAGCACTCTCTAAGTGGTTTACTAGCTGTAAGCTAATTGCCCCCAACAAGCTGAGTACTCACTTTACCAACCTACAAAAGGATAGAAGGTTGAGTCAACTTTGGAGCTCCCTGGGATCAAACTCACAACCTTGTGGCTACAGTCCCAGCATTTAAGTACTGGCATTTAAGGAGAGCTGGTGGCGGAGTGGTTAAATGCCAATATTGCTGTCACAAAGTTGTGAGTTCAATACCACCCAGGGGCTCCCGGTCGACTCCACCTGGTATCCTTTCGAGGTTGCTAAAAGGAATACCCAGCTTGTTAGGGGCAATTGGCTTACACATTGTAAACCACTTAGGGAGTGTAGTTCACTGAAATGTATTTGCTCTTGCTCTTAACCACTGAAGCACCAGGATTGTGGTCATAAGAGAGCCCTGTGGTTACAATTGTTATGGGATTGGGGGGAACGGGACAGGAAAGTTTATTCAATTCTTGCTATATTCCATGTGTCCCCATATCAGTCAGTGAATTCACTTTAGGCCAGGGTTGCCTTCCGGGACTTGCAATGGAAGCAGACTGATGTAAATGATGTGGAGCCAATTCTATAGGCCATCACTGGAGACTATGGGGAGGTGTTCTAACAGAACTGAAGTAGTTAGTTATTTTACTCATCGATTTTAAAAAGGGTTAAAACATAAAATATCTGAACCCATCTTTTCCAATCCAGACAAATGTGCAAATGCCCTCCAGAAGAAGCAAAGGAAACCTTCTAACAATCCCAAGACTGCAGTCAATGGCATCCCCAGGCTTGGTGTTACCTGGTTGGGGGAGGTGTGCCAGAGGGGCCATGGCGGCCTCCCATCTCCCCCATTTGCTTGGCTGCCTGCTCACTCACAGGTAGGCAACCAGGTAAGTGAGGCAGTGGGAGAGGATGGAAGGGGTGCGCTTGCCCCTTCTCCTTTATTGCCTGTGTGGCTTCCTCCTAAGGAGAGAACCCAGCAGTGACTAAGCCAGGAGGGGCATGCTTTCCCCTTCTCTTTCACCACCAGCGCAGCTTCCTCCTCAGAAGAGCTCACTGGCAGCAAAGCCACAAGCATACTCATCCTTCCTCCTGCTTCTTCTCTCACATGCCCCCCTCCCCAGAAAGGACTGAATGGTGCTAGATGGGTGAGGGTGGCCTACCTTGCCCTCCTCCCATCATTTCCCACTGCCTCACTCGCTCATGACTGCCGCATGGCCAGAGCTGCCAGGATCGCCGCTGGGGCCAACTCCATTGGGCCAGAGTAAGGAAAAGAGCCCTCCCTCCAGTCCATCTGACATGGTCCAAGCCTCCGAGGGAGAGAAGAACCACTGGACTTGTTCCCCTTCCCCACCGCCATTCCCTTCTCCTTTTGTGTCATGTCTTTTTAGGTTGTGAGCCTGAGGACAGGGAACTGTCTAATTTAACCATCTGTAAGCCACTCTGAGAGCCTTTGTGGCTAAAGAGCGGGATTGTGATGTCCAGCCTGGACTGTTTAAATTCTCCCCTGGATTTCCCTTCATTTTTAGTTTAGTTCTTAGTATGTTTTGAGCATAGGAATGTTCCATTATATTAGTTTGTGGGAGGAGCTGTAGGAATCCCCTGCATTTTTCTAGTTTTTGGTTTGCCCCTTCCCTGCAAGCTCTGCTTCAGCTTGGGATTTTTAGTTTGTTCTTAGGCAGGCTTGGCTTTATCTGTTTGGTGGCAAACAGGCACAGACAGACGGAAAGGGCATTTCTTATACCAGTTAGCCAATTTAGTTACCACTTAGCCAATTTAGTTACCATTTAGCCAGATTAGTTACCAAAAGCAGTTAATTATATTAAATAGCAACAACAAAGAAGTCAAGAGCACCAGAAGCTGAAAGACCCTGCACCAGCTTCATTGAGAAGGAGATCAATCCAAGATCAAACCCAGAGAGATGACAACCCTGAAGATTGCTGAAACCTAAACTGTAAAGCACCTTTTATTTTAAGCCTGTTAGAGCTGGGGAGGAGAAACCTTTTTTCTTTTGTTCTTCAAAATAAATTTCCCCCTTTGGACTTTACATTCAGCATTGGAGCCTTTTTGGGTAAAAGAGTTTGATCTCACCAGGGTACTGGCGTTGCACACCCATATTTGCCACCACCTTTAGTTGGGTGCGTCTTCACAGGGATATAAATAGTTCAAATAAATAAATAAATAAACAAGGGGCATGCACAGCAGCAGCAGCAGCAGCGGCCCAGATAGTTTTCCTTATGTCAAAACTCCAATTGACTTCACTCTGCTCCCCCCTTTCTCTCCTTTTCTGCTATCCAGCTGCACAGGCATGCAGGGCGAGCAATACATTCACCGTGAGATTTTCATTCTCATGAATTTGTTTCTGAAGAAACATTGTAAATGTTAATTGTTGTAAACTGGGGTGATGTCAATTGAGACTTGCTTGTAAATCATTCACATGAGCAAGTAGTTTATAGCGATGTTGCTACGAGACAGTTTAGCCTCCACCGTCACTGGCAAAATGTACTTCGCACAAATGCATACTCTTCCATTTTGTATTAGGCAACACTATTGCACAGTGAGTGTATGTACTCTGCATGCAAAAAAGTAATAATCTCAAATTCAGTCCCTGTACTGTATGGGTACAAAGTAGGAAAAACTTTGACTAAAAGCTTGGAGTGTTGCTGTTAGATAGTTTAGAGATAATACTGGTTTAGATTAACCAAATGGCAACTTATTATGGAAATATTAGTATTCTAAGAGTGTACATAAGAAACCCTACCCCAAACAGCATGTAGGAAAAAGCAATGCATGCCATGCAGAAATGCAACTGGTTATGTTGAGAAATGTGTCACTTCCTAAATTTCTATCTGAGATATACTTTTAACCTGTTGTGAAAGGTTCTAACACAATTCATTTACACTAGAAAACTGCTAAGGCATTGCACTAGTGCAAAAAAGGTTGTTGAAGTAGTTGTGCCTTTTCAGAGGTTCCCTCTGTTCCCTAGTGCAGCCAAATACAACCACAGACTCCTCTCTCACTTTTGATCTGGTAGATGTGGAGCTCATTGTTTGTTGCACACTGGATGAGTTCAAGATAATAATAGTAATAATAGGCAGGAGAACTGATTAATAATGGTATAATAATAGGCAGGTGAACATAACAACAACAACAGGCAGGCAATAACAACAATAACAACAACAACAGCGTAGCTATTAAATAATAATAATGGGCAGGTGAACATAATAATATTAACAACAACAGGCAGGCAATAATAACAACAAATAACAGGCAGAGTAACTATTAAATAATAATAATAATAATAATAATAATAATAATGGGCAGGTGAACATAATATTATTATTAATAGGCAGGTGAACATAATAATCATAATAATAATGGGCAGGTGAACGTAATAATAATAATAATAATAATAATAATAATAATAGACAGGTGAACTAATTAATAATAGTATAATAATAGGCAGGTGAACTAAATGATAATGATAAATAAATAGGCAGTTGAACTAATAGTATAATAATAGGTAGGTGAACTAAATAATAATAATATGCAGGTGAAAATAATAATAGGCAGGTGAACATAATAAAAATAATATTAGGCAGGCAATAATAACAACAAACAACAACAATAGGCAGGGTAACTATTAATTATTAATTACATAAATAATAATTTAATTAATTAATAATAATAATAATAATAATACTTTATTTATACCGAGGCTGTCAAGGCGGCTTACAAGTTAAAAAAGGATACACCCATACAATCAATGACAAAATAACCCCCCTTAAATATAATAAAAACGGGCAGGTGAACATAATAATAATAATAGTAATAATAACAGGCAGGTGAACATAATAATAGTAATAATAATAACAGGCAGGTGAACATAATAATAATAGGCAGGGGAACTAATAAATAAATATAATAACTGTAATAATAATATTAGGCAGGTGAATTAATAATAATAATAATAATAATAATAATAATAATAGGCAGGGGAACTAAATCATCATCATCGTTGGCAGGGGAGGGGAGCTGGAGGTGCGCCAGAGGCCTCCTGAGTCTGACAGAGGAGCTGAGGGGCGGCCGAAGAATGGCGGCCAGCCTTTGACGCCACAAGCGGAAGGAGACTAAAATGGCGGCCGAGGGGGGCGGGGGAGCGTGGCTGCCCTTTAACCGCTTCCCTCAGTCAGGGAGGCATCGCCGTTTCCGTGTTTTTACTTTCGCTTCTGAGGTGACGAAGTTCTACGATAAGGAGAGGCCCGGGTTATCTTTCTCTCCTGTTTTATTTTAATTTCCCTTTCCTTCAGAAGTGTGTGAGGTGAGGTGATGTGAGGGAGAAGGGGTGTAGAAGAAACGCCAGCGTCTCCTCCCCTCGCGCCCCCTGCGTTCACACGTTCTTCTTGACTCGCCAACGGCCCCTGGGGCAAGGCCAGGCCGCGCAGAGACACGTGTACGCCTCTGAAGCACGAAGGTGAGTGACTATACACGGGGGGAAGGGGTAGGTTGAAGGGGGGCGGCCTGAGGCGAAAGAGAGCCTCTCCCTCGGCTTCACAAGACCCTCGTCTTCCTTCTAATCATTTTTGAGGGGCTCTTCTAGGGGACACCCTCTATTAAGGCTCTAGTTAGCCCCAGACCGATGGCCCTACTAGGGTTATGATCTTGGGAAAGTCACACTCTCTCAGCCTCAGAGGATGGCCATGGCAAACTCCCTCGGAGGGAACAAGAAAACTGGGACAGGTTCCTTTAGGCTTAAATTTCCAGGATTTTCTATGCTCCACACCCCCCTGTTATTGTTGTTTGAATCCCTGCTCGGCCATGTAAACCCACTGGGTGACCCTGGGCAAGTCACACCCTCTCAGCCTCAGAGGATGACCGTGGCAGTCCTCTTCTGAAGAAAGAAGAAAAGCCTGCTAGGATCATTCTTGTGTGAGGGCACATTCACACAATAATAACCCTCACAGGGCTTTCTTGTTTCATCAGAGGGAGGTTTGCCATGGCCATCCTCTGAGGCTGAGAGAGTGTGACTTGCCCAGGATCATCCAGTGGATTTACATGGCCAAACCAGGATTCAAACCCTGGTCTCCAGAGTCATAGCCCAACATTCAAACCACACTCCTAGGAAATTCAAAGACATGGCCATGTTAATCTGGAAAATCAGTATGTAAAGGGATCTTGTAGCGCCTTTTGAGACACAGTTCCAAACCACATTGCAGAAATAATCCAGTTTGAGGCCGCTTTAACTGCCCTGGCTGTGCTAGGGAATCCTGGGAACTGTAGTTTATTATGGCACCAGAGTTCTCTGACAGAGAAGGCAAAATGTCTCACAGAACTACAGTTCCCAGAATTCCCTAGCATTAAGCCAGGGCAGTTAAAGTGGTCTTGAGCTGGATTATTTCTGCAATGTGTTTTGGATCATAGCCAGATTAGTATGGAAAATCAGTATGTAGAGGGATGGTGTAGCACCTTTGAGACATAGCTCCAAGACACACTGTAGAAATAAATAATCCAGTTTGAGGCCGCTTTAACTGCCCTGGCTCAATGCTAGGGAACTCTGGGAACTGTAGTTTATTGTGGCACTCTGAGAGAGAAGGCTCAATGTCTAGAAAACTACAGTTCCCAGAATTCTCTGGCATTGAGCCAGGGCAGTTAAAGTGGTCTCAAACTGGATTATATCTGCAGTGTGTTTTGGACTTTTAGACTTGGGCTGCATCCGCACTGCAGAAATAATCCACTCTGGCACCACTTTAACTACCATGGTTCCATGCTGTGGAATTCTGGGATTTGTAGTTCTGGTAGGTGCTCAGTACTGTTTGAGAATATGGAGGAAATGGAGTGGTTTTCTACCCTGACAAAGATTATATATATATTGAAAGAGAAAGAGAAATTAAGAGAGAGAAAAGATGCTAGGCATGTTGTCAACTTGCTGCCTCTTTTTGCCCTTCCCTATTGCTGTGCTCCCAGAAATTAAACTAATGATGCTTTTGTATTACATAGGGCCTTTGCAGACTGCCAAAAATAATGCAAATTGAGTCCACTTTAACTGCCCTGGCTCATTGCTAGGGAATCATGGGAACTGTAGTTTTTTGTGGCACCAGAGCTCTGACAGAGATGGCTCAATGTCTCAGAAAAAAATACAATTCCCATGATTCCCTAGCAGTGAGCCAGGGCAGTTAAAATGGACTCAATTTGCACTATTTCTAGCAGTCTGCAAAGGCCCTTAGTGTCATAGCAAGAAAAAGCTGACTTCTAAAAAGTCAGGATGCTGGTAAAAGACATAGGAGCAGAAACAAGAGAAAAGATGACACTGTATTTATTTATTTGACTTCTGTCCCACTCTTCTCCCAAAATGGGGCCCTGACTTTCCTTTGGACCAAAGCCTTGTCCAGTTGGAGCAGGTCTTAATTTATACTTTTATGTGGTTGAAGAATCATCCAGGATTTGGGCATGTTTCCTGGTGCTGGGACATGAAAATGCAGATTTGTTTTTTTGTTTTTCTGACAGATTCCTTTCAATAGCCAGGTGATATATCCAAATTCTACAGGTGCAGTCTACCTCAGCATGGAAATTCATTGATTGATGATGTCTCCCTCAGCTAGGTTTCTGCTCATTATATGAGCAGAGTTGGGGAAGACCTCAGGACAAATAGTATACCTCAGGACAAATTCAGGAAACCATTATTTTTTTAAAAAGTCACTCTGAGGATGAGCAGAGACATTGCACTAGCAGCTGAGATGTTTCACTGGCTTTCCCTAGCAAATCATTCCATACAAAATTGAGTATATCCACATTTGCTGGGGTTAGAGACACAAGGCCCCCGTGAAAATGGAAAAACCACAAATAACCCCCCCACACACACTTTTTTTAAACCCGAGAAAACGCCTCTCCAGGGATCTCTAAGTCCTTCAGGGCAATTCTGTGGTCAAGATCTGCCCGAAGTTGACCATGAAGTTGCATTGGAGAACTTACAAGTATTCTTTCTAGGAATCTCTAGGTCTTCCAGTGTGACTTTTGACTGCCAGAAATAGTGCAAATTGAGTCCACTTTAAGGGTTAGGGAATCATGGGAACTGTATTTTATTGCGGCACCAGAGCTCTCTGACAGGGAAGGCTCAATGTCTCAGGAAAAAAAACAACAGTTCCCATGATTCTCTAGCACGAACCCTAACCCTTAAAGTGGACTCAATTTGCACTATTTCTAGCAGTCTGCAAAGGCCCAGAGTCAGCTGGAGGGCCTCTAGAGATTTCTAGGAGAACATATTAAACAAATCTGTAAATAACCAGATCTGCAAAAGTCAAGGCTGCAAACATGGAGGTCCAACAGTACTTACTGTATTGGTTTTTTTATGGAGGCATGGCTCTTTTAAGTTTGTTGCTGTATTTAGGGTGTTTATCTTTCACCAGATAGAATCTTTTTCTTTTGCTTTCTCTTTTCCTCTCTGTAGCCATGTGATATATGTTGTATAAACCAAATACTATTGAAAGCAAAAGTAATGAATCTGCCATATTCCAAGTAGCAGATGGCAACATTTGCTGCAGATCTTCCAGTCATAAATGAGTCCCTTGAATCTTTAAGAGACTCAGCATATAGATCTTTTTACATAGTATTCTGTTGTTGTTTTTTTTCTCCTTTAATTTATTCTGCTTTAAAGGATTTGTCTCTCCCTACCACCACCATCAGCTGCTTGGGAATCTCTCCTTCTCACACTGGTCTGTGCTTTCTGTTTTCCTGCTCTGGCTCAAAGAGAAATGTCAATGACTCCAGATTTTTTTTGGGGGGGGGGGGAAATCAAAGTTAAGCCACTGACCTTCTGCTTATCCATATGGTGACTGAAAGAGAAAGTCTGTGTGAAGGAACCAGGAGTTGCTTTTCTCTGGCTTCCAACTTGCATCACAACTCCAGACATACCAAAATATTGGTGGGCTTTCATTGGCTACATCTGTAAAACCTGGCAGCAACTCTGGCTATGCTGGGATCATTGGCAGATACTGAAATGTGGCAAACACAGTGGAGATGGCAAGGCGAAGCAGTGACAGCTGCAGTCCTTAGCCACTTCCTCTGCGGAGTGGTGAATTTTCTGAGAAAAAGTGATTTAAAGATTGCTATCTTTGAAACTTCTGTTTTAATCTTGTTCATGCCACCTTATTAACAGGGACTTTAAGAGAAGCAGGTTGATCTGTAGACTTTTGTAGGTCTTTGAAAATCTTCAGAAAACAAGCTCTAGGATGGTCAAAGGCCTTCTTCAGGGCTGGAAACAAATACAAATAAACATATACTGTATTATAATGATTAAAAAGACAGCTCCTAAAGAAGGGCTTTCTCATTGTGTCCTGTCTTTTTAATCATTATAATAAATGTTTATTTGTACTTGTTTCCAGCCCTTGAAGAAAACCTTTCTCATTGTTACCGAAATGCATTGGGCTTTTTAAACACTGAAGAAAAAGTTGACTGTCCTAGAACACATGGAGCTTGTCTTCTCATGGTTTTCTGTTTTTCTACATGCTTTTCAGTTCTCTTTTCATTACTCTGAAAGTCTTTACCTCCTGATTACTTGCAGATCTGACTACTGTTAATTTGTAAGAGCAAGTTAGGCCTTGTTGTTGTGTGCCTTCAAGTCGTTTCCGACTTATGGCGACCCTAAAGCAAACCTGCTGTGGGTTTTTCTTGGCAAGATTTGTTCAGAGAAGGTTTTCCATGGCCATCCTCTGAGGCTATGAGAGTATGACTTGCCAAAATTACACAGTGGGTTTAACATGACCGAGCCTTTTTTTGAACTCTGGTCTCCAGAGTTGTAGTCTAACGCTCAAACCACTATGCCATCCTTGCTTCAGTGTTTATTTGGCTATATTCTTAGCCTTGTCTACATGGGTTATTTAGTTTTAATTCCACTGGGTTCGCTGCATCCTGTTTATATGACGCAGGGCCACAACACCAAATTGGGCACGAACTTTATTTATGACGTACACACCAAATTTGGCCTTCTCCCCGTAACCCTCATAATAAAAAGCTTACCTTTTGTTGTGGGTTCCACCATCCCCAGTTGCTGGCTCTCCACATCAGTGATGGGCAGTTGCCTTACAAACATGGTCCCTGCAAACCATCTGCCACCATGGGCGCAAGTCGCTCTGAGGTCAGAACAAGGTGGCCAGCATCGAAACATGGCTGGGCACCTCGTTGTGACCTTAACAGCGGCATTAGGTGACTAAAAGGGATGGTTTGGAAAGGCAGCTGCTGTTGTGTAGAGAGCACAAATAACAGAGTACTCCAGAGTACTACCAGGAGGTAGCCTGGAGTATTTTGGCCAGTGAAGACAAGCCCATAGTTAATATTTTAATCATTTTCTCCAACAAGTTCAAGATGACATACACCTGTCTGTCTCTCAAAAAAAAATCGTGCCATGGAGATCAGGTTGAGAAACAATACCGGCTGAAGGTCACCTGATGGGTTTCATGGCACAGTTGGCGCTCCAATATGGATTCCCGAAATCTCAGTCCATTATTATTTTGTCAGCTTTGTACAATCCAGCTAGGATTTATAACAACAGCAACAACAATGTTTATTTATAACACTTTTTTCACCAAAGGATGGTTTGTCAGAACATATACAATAAAAAAATGAACGATAAAACACCACACTAAAAATGCTGAAATACTAAACATACTAATATGCTAAAAACAAAAACAAACAATCCTCCTCAGTTGCTACCCAATTTTATTAGATTTGTGGAATAAAATAAGTTGTTATTTTGGTAAAGAGATGAGCTGTGTTTGAGCCAGCATCCATTGAATGAGCATTTTATCTGTGGATTGGGGTTACAAGTACATATGTTAGACTCTTTCAGCGATTGCCAGCATATGATGTCAATGGCTTCTTATAAAAATTGGTTTACATGAGGGGAACAGTAATATGAGCAAATAAAAACATCATGATAAATCATTAGCAAACATCTGGTCCAAATTTATTGATGCCTTCTTATTCAGCTTCAGCTGGATGTTTTTGTTTGTTGCTTGCTTGTAGAATGTTCTTTACAACTTCAATTTCATTTTTATTTTGTGTTAAAAATATGCATTACTGGCAGCCTGAAACTTAAACTTTATTGATACCAGAAACATAAGGCATCATAATTTAATATTATTACAAGAACAAGCCAAACAAAGATTGAACAAAATTTCACACCCATTACTTTCTGGGAGTTATAAGAGGGCTTAGAGTCACTTTTAGTTTTAATGATAAAGCTACTGTGAAAGAGGTATATACTCTTCTGCAAATTTACAAACCAATCTCCAAATCAAGTTCAGAGGAGACTTGCTCCTTTTGCTTGTACCATAAGCTATAATTAAGTGGAAATAATTAATGACAGAATCCCCACCCTAGTTTCTGTTAAAGAGTTTTCTATACAGTATTTTAAAAATTGGTTCCACTTTATAAAGTCAGGAAAGGCGTTTTCATTTAGGCAAGCCTTTGGCTCTTAACTCATATGGCAGAAGAGTCTTTTTAACTGGGTGTGCTGTGCTTTTATATATTTTATATATTACTATATAACTGTATTAACTTTGAGGATTTAAAAAGAGTTATTTATTTATTTATTTTTCCTATGAATATTTTGCTGTACTTCATTTTAATTGTTGTAAGCCACCTTGGGTCTTGTGCTGGAGAAAAGCAGGATGCAGACTAAAAATAACTTTATAATTTAATTTAACTTATATATTAAAATAGCTTTATAACAGGCAAAAATTTATTTGCTACTCCTTCACTTATGGCAACATAGGCAGCTTTAGTTGAAGTCCATCTAACCTGGTATTGTCTATGTCAGGAATGGGTAGAGCACACCACTCAGGTTGCACAGGGCTCCCAATGCATTTTCTGCTGTCTCTGCCCGCTCACCTGAAGCCCTGGATGAAAAATGTTTATTTTACCACACCTGGAAGCTTCCAGGAACTGGAGTTGGTAAGAAATGGGGTATAACATTCCACCAAATCTAAGTACTTCCCCAGATGCCTGAAAATAAAGCCTGAAGCAGAGCAGAAGCCACTTAGGATTTGATGGTGAACCAGAGATATGAAGGCCCAGAAAAGAATGGAGTGGGTTCCTATTTTCCCCAAGGAAAAAAAAGAACAAAAACAAAATTATTGGAATTTTCCCCCCATAATTTTTTTTCTCTTTTTCCCCCCAGGCCTTAACATTTCTAATGGAAGAGCGCAGCCCTGGTAGGATCCTGGAAGCTTAAAATTAGCCTTTCAGCCTTCTCCAGCTGCCTGCCTTGATCTACATTGAGCAGCAATGGCTCACCAGCCTGGAGATTTTGAAGATTCAAATTGAGATTTTCTGCCCCAAAGGCACTAGCCCTGGCCATTCCCCTGATAGTGACAAGGCAACATCTTTAATCAGCATGTTACTTTTGGGATCTGAAAAAGTAGAGCATACATTTTGATTTCACCAACAAGATTACACTGCATGTTAGACCAAATGATGTACAGGGAACTAAAAATTTTATTTTTGTTTTCTATGCTAGGATGGCACAGGACAGATACCTTTCAGCAAAATTAAAAACGTATTTACGAGAAGACAAAATTCAGCTATGGAAACCTCCGTATACAAATAGTAATAAAGAGGCTGGTGAGGAACTAAAGGCAAGTACTCTGAGGCTGCCATATTGTGGATGCTTTCATTTCATGCATATTTACTGCTTTCATGATCTTAATAATTGCATTTTTATTTTCCTAGAATCTCGCAGTGCAGTATTCAGCCAGGCTAAATTATAATGACAATGAAATAGCAGCCCTTCTGGAAGAAATACGCTGTAAAGCAGTTGAGCGGGGAACAGGAAATGAAGCTTACAAGACAACAGGAGTTGCAACGCTTGAAGTAGCCTTGCCTGCAAGGTTGGGTAAAGTAAGCAATTGTTTAATGTTACTTAAAGAAGTATATTTTAAAATGTGCAGTAACAGCTGTGGGAGTCTAATCAATAAAAATATTTCATGTGTATAAAAGAGGCAGAAAAGCTGGCTGGGAAAAAAATCCAGTTTTATTTATGGAAGGGGTGGTGGGAAAAGGATCCATTAAGGTTGACTTCCTTCATTTATCTTGAGAGTTCAATGGAGGTGAATTCACAGTGGGAAAAGATAAAATACTGTGTATTCCACTTAACCCTCCTATGCTTGTAAAAAGCAATTTACAAATTTGAGCTCAAATACTTCACACACACACACACACTAAATCATTGTTTAAAGTAAAAGCAATCCAGTGTATCTGTTAGGGACTTCAGTCTTACGTTAAAAAGTAGGGACATCTTAGAGGGGACCGCCCCCCCCCCATAACTTACATAGTCATGTATTTTTCCTTTCATCATAGAATCTCTGGTATTGGTGAATTAAAATATTCACAATATTGGACAATTAACACCTCCTTATTCTAAACTATGCATCATCATCAGTGTTGTTTGTATTATTCAAACTCAGTATTTTAGACATGCAGTTTTTTTCCTTCTGACTAATAACCTTTTGATTTCTTAGTGAAGCCCTTTAAAAAGAAAACTATTTGTGGGAGCAGGGAGGACACCATGACACAGTCAATCCCCATACTTCTGGGAAATTTCATGAGGCATGAAGTGGCATGAGTCAGAGAGAAAGGTTTTGGCTTCCAAAATGGCGCCCGGCAGCGGGCTCATGTGCGCAGTGGTGGGCGTGCATGCGCACGACTCCGGAAATTTCATGAGGCATGGAGTGGCATGAGTCAGAGAGAAAGGTTCTACATATTTTAAATACCCCCTTGGGGTCACTTTTGTAAGGATTAAGAAATATTGGTAAAACTAAATAGTGCCTATTAATGGTTCCACCTTGAGGTACATAAGTAATTTTAAGACAGTAGTTAATGAATGGTCATTTTCGTCTTAGAACTGCTCACTAGCAGTGATTTTCATATAAATAATGGAGATCTAAATGCCAGATTTACCCTCTTCCAATTCTGCTTTATGGACAATTTATTGTAGATACTATTGCAGGGGTCCCCGGACTTTTTGATCCGGGGCCCGGTTTGCTGGCCCCCAGATCTTCCGGGGGGCTGGAGGTGTGCGCGCGCACATGCGAACTACTCCGGGCGCCATTTTGGAAGACAAAATGGTGTCCAAGTAGTGCTCATGCCCGCGCCACATCGAGTGCCATTTTGGCTTCCAAAATGGCACCTGGTGTCGGGCTCATGTGCGCAGTGGTGGGCGCGCATGCGCACGACTCCGGACACCATTTTGGAAGCCAAAATGGTGTCTGGCGGCGGTGCGAACGGCGGCGGGGGGCCAGTAGGAAGGCCTCGACGGGCCGAGTCCGGCTCGCAGGACGTAGTTTGGGGACCCCTGTACTATTGTATGTAACTAATGTAATTTATTTTACTTTATTTTATTTTTATACCCTGGCTTACTCCTAATATGTAACTAAAGCTTCTTACAGTATAGATTAAAACGGAATACTGTTAGAAATGTTTACATTATGATTATTAACTTTTGTTCTGTACATTATTTTAACAATCATTAAAAAAAAATCTTTGCTTCATCCTTTACATCCTTTGTTACGTGCCCTTAAGTTTTAGCCTCAACTTATCCACAGGTCACCAAAATCCGTAATTTTGGCCCCAAAACTTGCCCTCGACTTGTATGTGAGATTGACTTACAGTCAGGTATATACACTAATATTATAGGCCCTGTCCATTTGATTCTTTGTGCCATGTCTGGCGAACAATGGAGCATAGGATTGGATATATACTTCTACAACTAAATGAACAACTAAATGAACTCAAAACTTGTGTTTCCTCTTGTTTGTAGAGGTAATGCAGCTTCCATATTGTGCTTGAGTGGCAGCAGTACCATTCAGGATAAATCGAGCAATGAGCAAATTTCTCCAGTTCTATTATTTTTCCATAGACTTGCTTGTCCTGACATTTCACTTTATCTACCTTCGGATATGAGGAATCTCTAAAATTAATTCCAGAATTGGTTCATATGCAGTTTGCCCTATGTTTTTTTTTTCTTTACTTTCTCATCTTTCTGAGATGCACGAGTGGCCACAGACCCTGATTAAGTACAATATGCACAAATGCATCAAGGTTCTGTTTTGCTCTCTGTTTATCCATGGTACAAGTGCTTATGTGAAGTGATAAAACAGAGGAGGAAGAAAGATGGGGAAGCAGAGGATGAAATTAAAGATGACATCTTTTCAGTGGAAGAGTAATGGATTTTAATACATCTCTACTGTTGTGTGAACCAGACCAGTTTGAAATTCTTAAACTCAGATTAAAATTTAAAATAGAATTTGGTTAACACAATTGATTGTAACTTAAAATTTGTATTTCCATACCTTTATAGACACGAAAAAATGTACTAGAGACAAAATTGATCATCACAGGCAAGGAGCTGAGATCTCAGTAAGTAACTACTATTTGTTTGGTTTTTATGAAAATTATATGTTGGGTAAAGTGTATTTAGCTTAGTCATGTTTTTTAAGTGAACTCTGGAATTCCCTGTAACAGTGTATTTTGCAACCATATATATGGAAAAATGCAGCTGTAATTTATAAGCATGTTCCAATGTATTTATTGTGATTTATTCTCAAACATGCATCATATGCAGCTCTAATGTGGATGTCAGGAGAAGCAGAAAGGGAACTGTTTCAACAGATTGCTTCTGTATCATGTTTGACCTATATAGTTCATGCTTGGAGAATTACTATTCAAAAAAGGCTTTCCCTTGTCTTTAAATGCTCTATGCTGCAGCTAGCTTGTAAATAATGAGTTCTCTGTCCAAGTCATTATAATAATGATTGTGTTAAAATAACATGGTGTGTAAAAATTATTCTAAAAATATGAAATGTATTTTAACAATATAGACATTATGCTCTAAAATTGGGCCTTTAATATCTATTGATTTGCTCCATAGAATAGCACAGACATATGGACTTGAAGAAAATTGCATCAAAATAATTATAAACAAGAAGCAACTTGATCTAGGTATGTATTTTGTGTTTAAAAATATTAGTTAAACAGTTATACATTAGAAATGTATTATAGAAATCTTCATTTAAACCCCAACTTCCAATTTTTTCCATATAATTTTGTCTGGCATATTAATCTATCTCAATATTACAGGGAAGACACTAGAAGAGCAAGGTATAACACACAACATCAAAGTCATGGTGCTTGAGCTGAAACTGAGCGAAGAAGAAACCAAGCGAAAAGTTCGTGAAGAGGAAATGCAACGCGAGGAAGAGGCTATGAAGAAAAAAGAAATGAATAAAAGGATGCAGAGGACAAAAAAGGGCTTAGAAATATTGGCAGACAGAAGTAAGAAGCTCTTTTCTTAAATATTGATCATAGCAGAACAGTGAAATGCTGAGCAAAGAGGAATAAATGTGAGGAGACTAATGATTGACCCATTTTTTCATCATGTCATAGGTGAAAGATAGGTGGTCTTCAAGTACTATGTCTTGTCATCTATTGCTCACAATGTGATCCAGTTTTGTTATTTCTATAACAGACATAACCAGCAAATAAGTCTTGCTTCTTTCCTTGTGCCTCATGTTGTTTGTATACATTCATTTTACAGTTTCATCCTTTTTAAAAAATTCATTACTTTTTAAAAAATCAATAACCTTTGTAAAATAGTTGCAGAAAAGCCCTGAGAACTGAGATATGGGAGAATTATGTTGGTCATGTCACTGGTGTTAGCCAGTCAGCTTCCTTTGTGAAAATCTGTTTCTGAATTCAGACTAAACCATTAGTCTGAATCAGGTTCAGACCAAATCATTGATTGTGGTTTACTTTCAAGTAGGCATGCATAGTAAACATGCTATATATTTGCCAAATTGGGTTTTTAGAGCCCCAGAATTGAAAAAGGGGTACCTGATGTTAGTAATGGCACTTGCAGACTCTAGGTAACAATAGTATCCATCCCAAAGCATCAAATTTAGGATCAATATAAAAAATAGATATTTCAGACAGGATACATCTTGATTTTTTTTTAGGGTACTATATAGAATGGGTCAGCAACCTACGCCCCTGCTGACCCCTGCTGCTGCCGCTGCCACCACCACCCCCCACCTCCGTGCACTCCTGCTGCTGCGAGTGTTGCGGCCGCCATTTTTTTTTGCCAAAATGGCGGCTGCAAGTGGGGGGCCTTCCAAAATGATGTCCGCATCGTGCGTGCATGCGCGCGCAACGCAGGCACCATTTTGGAAGGCCCCCTGCCGCGGGTGCGGAGGGGCCTTTAGGAGGCCCAGGGAAGCCCCCTCGAGGCTGCTGCAGGCAAATTCGCCCGCAGCAGCCGCTTCCCTGGGCCTTGGAAAGGCCCCCCTGCCACCGCTGTGGGCGAATTCGCCCGCCGCGGGTGCGAAGGAGCCTTTAGAAGGCCCAGGGAAGCCCCCCCCCACTTGGGGGAGCTTCCAAAATGGCGGGCGCGTCATGCATATGTGCGCGGGGGAAAGCAAGTGCACATGCGTGTGCCTCCGCCCCCCCCCCGCACCATTTCCCCGGCCCCCCGGCAACAAAGGTTGCTGACCCCTGATATAGAACAACTATGATCCAAGAAACAACTTGCACCTGCAGAGCAAATCAAGTTGCAATGCAGTGTTTGATTTTTTAACTGACTTTATCTGCTCAGTACAGTGGAGCTTTTTGTCACCAATTACAAAGTTCTGGTCATTTATGCTATTCAACCACATTCACTTTTGAGTGGAATTCATGGTTCTATAGAGTGCTGTGCAGCTGGATGAGCCTGTTCATGCTATCTCTGCTAGAGTTCTATCAAACTTCCTCTGAAGAAATCTGTCCAAGAATATCCTAGAAATCAAAGTCAATTTGAAGGCACATAACAACAACAAAACTGTTTTATCTTCCTCCTCCTGTATAAATTGTTCTGTCTTAACAGAGAACAACCTAGTGAAGTAGGCCACTACACATCTAATTTTACAATGTCCTATCTCGTTACATCTCTACTTGGTTTGTATTTAAAGGATTCAAGCAAATGCTTTTCCTCATTTTCCTCGCTTTTTTGTATGATCTGTTGCAGAAGATTCTTTGGACCCAGACAGAGCACCTTATTTGGACATAGCAAACCAGACTGGAAGAACCATTAAAATTCCCCCAGAAGCCAAAAAAGTGAGTGTTCATTGTAAGGAAGATAGTATGGATGCTTTGTTTTAAGTGCAGTTCAATTAATATTAAAGTTTAATGTTATCAAATCCCCCCTTGTTTTGTTTTGTTTTGCAGGCTCTTTTGTTAGCTATGGGATATCATGAAAAGGGGAGAGCGTTGCTGAAGAAAAAAGAATATGCTATAGCATTGCCATTTTTGTTAGATGCTGATAAACACTTCTGGTAGGAATCTGTGGGGGGTTGTTTTTGTTTTTTAACTTCTAATAAAGTTATTGTGCAACCCCATTGAGCAGTTACAGTAGGGCAGTAGGTAATGCTATCAGTGTGAAAGCAAAACAGCTGTAATCTCCAATCTGCCCATTCCAGGGCAGGGAATAATAATAATAATAATAATAATAATAATAATAATAATAATAAATAACCCGCCCCTCTGCTTGGCAATCGGAGCGGGGTACAACAGTTTAAAACAAAACAGAGTTAAAAATCAATCCCTCACCCCATAATCCATAAAAATATGCCACAGGAGGCCTGACCATGCCCTTTGTGTGGACAGCATCACCACTGCAGGAATTTGCAGAAAGTGATGAGATAATGCTCCCTACTACTTTGTCAGCACACACTTCATTCACAGCCATGCCAAGTACCTGTAACACACGAGACCTAGAATGACATTCAGCCAGTATACAGGTCCTGATAGACTTTGTGCAGCCTGACATGAAGGGATCAGGATATCACATTTACACTTTAGGTTTCCAGGGTGCAATCCTGCAAACGCAGGAAAAAAGTGAGATACAACAGCAATGGCTGACATTCCTTGCCTGCATATATGGATTAGTTCTGCCTCTGTGCTTGTGAGGTGCTGCACCTAGCAGTGAGGGAGAGGAAAAATACTGGCACAATCAAGCAGGACAAGACACTCACATAAAGAAAGGAGAAGCCAAATGCAATGCAGGGGATAATTCATCAATCGTGTGCCACACCATATGTCTTGCTGCATGCTTACTGGGATACTGTGTCCTGTTGCCTTCGTTTCTTGGAGCAGAGTTTGCTGCTGGGTATCAAGAATCCAAAAGGGAGTTACTTGTTAGTGTTTGTAATGTTCAAAGCAGGATAGTGAATGTTTCAGTACTCATGCAGGTTGTGAGACCAGGCTATTTAGTGTTCTGAATGCTTCCTTTTTGTGCAAAGAGCTCCTTCTCCCTCTTTGACACCACAGCTCTTGCTTGTGAGGTCCAGATATGTGCAACATAAAGCCAAATTGAAATAAACCCCTGTCTTGCCCATCTCAGTCCTGAGTTGTGGACCCCTTGTGTTGGGGTTGTATGCTGTTAGTCTGGCTGTTTATTGAATGACATAGATGGTGATTGTCACTTGGAGTGAGAATCTTTTTATTTTTTGCCACCTTTCCCATTGACATCAGTGGGAAGGAAATTTCCTCAGCCGGTTTATCTGTGGAGTGAAGGGCTATAGAATCTGGCATGAATGTCCTCCTCTCTAATGCTTTTTACATCCTGCCTACAACTTTGCCCATTCCCTTTATTTCATTGATTTATTTTTGCCATTGGAATACGGTTTCCAACTTTCCATCAAATCCAGCAGGCCCATAGCCTGAAAATCTTCAGTGTCAACTTGTGCATTCTTAGCTAGTAACTTTATAGATTTTCCATGAAAATCAGCAATTTGCTGCAGTTTATATGGTTGGGCATGCATTGTGCAATGTTTTGTTTTTCTTGTTTCTTTTCAGTGAATGTGGTTCAGAACTCCTGACTACAGTTGATAATTATGCAGTGCTGCAGCTAGACATAGTCTGGTGCTATTTCCACTTAGGGCAGCTGGATTGCCTTGATGACGCTGAGAAAAAACTTCTTGCAGCCCATGATTGCTTCAGAAGGTGTTACGGAGAGAACCATGAAAGGCTGGTCACTATAAAAGTAAGCCAAGGAGTCTGGTATTTTTCTGTGTGTGTTTCTGTTTTTGACAAATGTCCTTGTCATTTAAAACTTTAGAATCTTACAATTCAGAAAGTAGCTGATTGTCCCTGCTGCTGAGGATGGCCTCTTGCCTTTCCTTAGGAAGTAGCATTCTCTTTTGGAGTTAAATGTGAATATATAACTTCAGAAGAGTAGTACTTACACAGAAGATGCATAGATTCTAGTACTAATACTATAAATGCACCTACCTCTGTGAAACAGATTATTGGATTCTCCTTTTTGATATCACATTTTTGCACTTAGAATAACACAGGGCAGCTCTGGAAGTCTCCATTAAACATCTGCACAAAGTCTTGAGGAAAATTAAAACATAGGACAAGGATCCAGGCACTCGGTAACTGGTCTGCTGTCCAGTATCATGACCCAGTCCACGTGCTGGAATTACACTGGTGGTGGCAGTAGTTTCTTTGGTGCACTGCAGCATGAATACAGTATGTTCCCATGATATTGATAAGTAATATACATGCCAGATCCTGAGCTGGTCTGGGGCTTTGAAGCAACACTTTCAGGATCCTCTAAAGGGGGTTCCCTAACAAGAAGTGGGAAGCCATACTATTCTGGATCCAGCACAGTGCTCCAGGCATCTAATAATAATGTGGTATAAATAGCTGATCACAAAAATAGATAAGATGACTGCAACTTTCTTTGGAAGAGGGTTTTTTCTGTGTCTCACCAGCATCATATGTGTGTTTAGTGAAGGAAGAAAGAGGGCCTGCTTAATGGCTGCTCCTAACCTGGAATTCCTTCCTATGGGAGGCCGAGTTGGCTCCTTATCTGCTCTCTTTCCAGCAGTTAGGCAAAGACCTTTTTATTTAGACAGGCATTTGGTTTTTAACCTTTTTACACCAGGCAGAGTTTTTAATGGGGCATGTCATGCTTTTAGCCTTTTTACTATGTTTTAATTGTCTAAAAAGATAAATAACTTGTTTTTAGTACTTTTAATAGATCGTGTAGCACTTTTGAGACTAACTGAAAGAAAGAAGTTGTTTCAGTTAGTCTGAAAGGTGCTACAAGATCCCTTTGCATCCTGATTTTCCAGATTAACATACGGTAGCTATATGTTTGAATTTTAATAGGCTTGTATTCAATGGTTTTTAAACTTTTTTATCAAATAGGTTTTATTTTTGTTTGGATCCTTTACTGGAAGAAGGGCAAGATGTAAATAAAATAAATATAAAATTCCCACATCATTGAGCCCAGCAAAAACACATGTAAAATTTCCTAGCCCTTCAGCTGTCAGTTCACCTAAGCCTATAGCAAGGTAACAAGCACTAAAATTAGAATGTTTGGGCAGGGAAACCAGTGGCTGCTGTACCATAATTCCAGACCAGACCATTTGTTTATATTGTAAAAGCAGACCAGAAGAAGAAAGTTCATTTTCAAGCCTGCTTTGATGCCCACTCCCCTAAAAATGCCCTATTATAGGCTCCAAGGGCAAGATACGGCCTGTAGCATGATTGGCTGGACAATCAACCTGTCTGTGTCATTTCCAATGTTTTCCTAAAATACACAAGCAGTAAGCAGCAGAAAATGGGATGACAGTGCAGATGGGCCAAAAGGAGCTTCATGGGGGTTCTCACAACAAGGCTTATGCATTTTAAAGCTAACTGCATCCTGAACCAAAGTATTGCTAAAAGTGTGCATTTCCATTGCACACTGTGCCCAAAATATTGTGCCCTCGAAAGAGCCCTGAAAGAGAAAGAAGTACAGCAACAGAGTGATTTCTGAAAAGAATCCTTTCTGCAGAGAACATTTTGAGAAAATTGAGCAGTGTTAAAAATTCTAAATAAAGTAGGCTCTGCAGCATTTCTCCCCTTAAGCCTTTTGAGAAATTTATTATTATTATTATTATTATTATTATTATTATTATTATTATTATTATTATTTATATCCCGCATCTCTGTAAAATGCAACCGAGGCAGCTTATAAGATAAAACAAACATCCCATCCCCCAATAGCCCCCCCCAAATACAACTAAACAAACAGAATATAAAAACATACTTTAAAATTGACCTACTGTATATACTCATGTATAAGTCTAGAAATTTTAGTCAAAAATTGACCCCAAAACGTAGGTCGACTTATCCACAGGTCAATGTAAATAATAGACTTTAGCTCTTATTAAAAAGGGAACCATCCCCTGGTGAAAGGCAAGAGTGCAATCTGTCCTGGAGGTACTGACCTCCTCCTACTCTCTCTTCCATTCATCCTTTAGTGTAAGCTTTCTTTTACTTCATCAATTAGATTCTTTGTTGTGTGCACCTAAGTTTAACCCTTGACTTATCCAAGAGTCATATCAAAATCCATAAATCTGTCCCCCAATCCTGCCCTTGACTTATAAATGAAGTTGACTTATAGTCAAGTATATTCGGTAAATTAAGAAAGCCTACATAAAGAAGAAGAAATGTTTCAGGTGTGTTTTGTTCTTGGACTCATTCTGTACTGATCAGATTTCACATCAGTTATTACCCACAAAATTTAAGTTTTCAGTGTAATACTTATATTCAGGCTTATTTTGTAACTGGAGTCTATTTCGGTGGCCTCTTCCTATCTAGAGAATGCAAGTGACTTTACTGCACATCTTCAAAGTTTCAAGAGATCAGAGCAGGGTCAGAATTTGCATGTTGTTCTATATATACACCTTACTATTATTTTTGTTCCTTATTACACTGGGGTCCTACTTCTTTCAACTTTACTCACATAAGCAGGCACATGTAGACTTTGTTAGCTGCACTGCCTTTCAAAATAAAAATGCTTTTCTTAGTACTTGCAACCTGGCCCATTTGTAAATACCTTTTTCCCCCTTTTAGGGAAGTTCTGGGAGAGAGAAGGCTTTATTTCTAAGGCTTTATTTGCTTCAAGGAATAAGCCATTATCATAATGGCAGAGAAAAAGAAGCTGCTGAACATCTTCAGAGGGTATGTTCCTGCATTTTGTATCACAATTACTGCCTAAGGCTACAGACCCATTACGAAACCTAAGAGGTATCCCCAGTGAATACTGCAGCACATAGGATCATACTGCATAATGTTCTGTTTCCTATAGCCTTCAGAAAGTTTTCTTCACTTTTTCTTCACTCTCTTTAGCAGAAGTCCTCCTACCCCCTGTCCTTGATCTTTCTCTTTGCAGGCACATGGCTTGTTCCAAGAGTTGTGCATCGATCCTGAAAAGGTTAACAGCTTGTTACTTCTGGGATTCTCTGCTCAGGAAGCTCGTCTAGGTCTCCGAGCTTGTGATGGGAATGTGGATCATGCAGCTAGTCATATCTCCAACAGGAGAGAGGTATAGTGCCAGGAAGGTTTCGTGCTTTACCATAAGGATGTGTTTTGAATTGTTATGATGCAGCAAGTAGTGGGATGTAAGGAAAGAATAAATACCACTTGCTTGATGTTGCTGTGCCCATTGTAATGCTCACAACCCAGGTATGGCCTGAAGTACTCCTTTCCAGGTCGAGAGGAGCACTCTTGCGGCCTCCAGCTATCAAGTATATGTGGGTTTGGATTTTAAGCTGATAAAATAGTCATTTCTGGTCTTGGAAGAATTGTTTATTTAGAAAAATGAGATAGAAAGGAATAAAGGCATAGAATCACAATTCTACCCTCCAGTTTCCAACATATAAGTATAAAGACAACGGGAAAGCAAAGAAAGACAAACACACACTAAGCCTACTCCTCTTCAGTTTAGCAATCGCACACTCCAGCTTAATCTGTCAAAAAAAACCCCCCCCAAAAACCACACACCCAGCATCTCTGCCAGTCGCTAGCTATAGCAGACACACACAGAGACATTGTCCATGCAGGGTTGCAAGCTTTCCTGCGAGACAAAGATCCTTTGTCTGCTAGCATTTTATATATTATTGTCATTTTCTACCAGCTTAGCACATATACCATGTCATCATGTTCTTACAGAGTTCTTGCTAAGGGAAGGGGGGGGGGGGGAACGGACATTCCCATGCCAACTCCCAGGTGGCAGGAGGAGCAAGGAGCTGCTTATCTCTCTCTGCTATGGAATGTCATCACTCCTCCCCTTCGCAGCCAGGGAGAACTTTCAGTGACTCATTCTCACAACAAGGCCTATGCATTTTGAAGCTAACTGCATCCTGAACCAAAGTGTTGCTAAAACTATAAATCCCAGTGCTGTACATCCATATATCAGAAGATTTCTGGGCAAGCTTGAAATGAAATAATTTAAACAACAAAGAAGCAGCGAATCACATGTGTTACAAATCTGAGTGTAATAACTGTCTTCAAACTTTTCATTAAAAAAAACTATGTTATACAGTACTTGGTCCTTAAATAAAACCACCATCACTGTCTTTTAGAACTCCAAGGGAAGGTATTTCTACAACTAAGGTGCAATAACAGAGATGTCTCTCTCTTGTGTTCTCCCACAGTGCTGTTGCCCCCACTGGTGGGACATAAAGAAGGACTCCTCTAGAATACCGAGTCCTTGGGCAGGCATATATAGAGCAAGACATTCCTTCAAAAACTATTTTTTTCTAAGCCATTTATGCCTTTAAAAATTGCCACCAGCACCTTGAATTCAGACAAGAAATTTCTTGACAGCCAGTGGACCTCCATTACACCAGTATTACATGAGTCAGCAATCTAGCTGCTACATTTTGCACTTAATGTGTTGCTGCATGATTCAGGTTTATTCCACAATGCTCAGAGAGTTAGATCATTATGTCTCTAGAAAAGGAAATGGTTTTGGACTCATGCTGAATTTTTGCCAATTTAAAAATATATGTTTGAAATCCGTAGTGATGGTGTTCTTGGAAGAAGGACTTTCTGGGGGGGGAAATACTTCAGAGCTCTGAGTATAGATGGTTAAGGACTGCGGCATTAGTTTCTTTGTTAAGATAGATGGGTTGGAACAGTGTTAATGTCTTTCTCATGCATACATTCCCCTACAGAAGTTTTTTTATCTGATGCACAAAAATCTGCATTCAGTTCAAGGTGTTGTGGAAGCGGTGCATGTCATCCTGTTGTATATGCAGATGGCATACACATTCTTTTTAACTAGTAAATGGCATTCTTTTTTTTTTCTTTTTTTTTTATTGTCCTGTTGCTATAGGAGAAGGCTCAAATAAGGAGGGAAGAAAGAGCTAAAAGGAGAAAGCGGTTAGAGGATATAAACTCCTTGAAGAGTATGGGCTATTCAGAGCGAGCAGCGAGAGAAGCTCTTAACAAGGCAAAAGGAGACCTTGAACAAGCAGTTAAGGTAAATACTCTTAATTCTGTTCAAGAAGCCTGGATCCATTGGAAATAAGGTTTTAGGGGTGTTTTTTTTTTTCTTAAAAGCATTTTTTTAAAATACATATTCTTAGGCCTGGCCTTCACTTGACAGATAATAGTGTTGCCTCTTCATACTGTTAAATATGTCAATTCTGAAGTGGTGAATCAGGTTGCTCTACAATTAACTTTGCTCCTATGCTACAGCCTGCAAAGTCTTCCTGCAGCTAGATCTGCCAAATAAAACAAACTTATTTCAGCCATAAAAGTTTACTGAGCAGATAAGGAACGGAGTGAAGAGTTCTGTCTGGCCATCTCTTTGCTGTTTTGTCCTAAGAGAATAGAAAAGTCGATGTTAAAACAAAGAGTAGTTATTAACTTCATAATATCTTTTAGCATTTCTAGTCTGAGGTTAGTCAATGGGACATATTGGGGCAAAAAAATATCCTAATGTCATATGTATGCTAAGGTGGTGTCACTAGAAAAGCGATTTTGGAGTTGTGATGGATAGATACTTCAGTGAAAACCCTGACCCAGTATGTAACAGCTGTGAAAAGAAGTAATTCCATGTTAAGGGATAAAAATAAAGCTATCATAATGCTTTATACAGATCTATATATATATGTGCTATCATTTCTTGTTCTAGCTTATGCTTGACAATCCCCAGTTACTCCTGCCAGATGATGATGACCCAGTGACTGGGGACCAGTTTCATGTTCTTCAGGAAAGTATTGATCAGGTAAGCCTAGAGTATAAGTATACATGAAGCAAAGGAGGCGGATAATTTGTCTCTGTGTCCCGCGTTGGATTTCTTGCTGGGAGAAAAGCAGTATAGAAATTAATTAAATAAATAAATAAGAACTAAACCTTTCAGATTCCTCTTTTGGTGCCCATGTAAGCATTATTGTTTTCTCCCTTTAAGGCAGAGTTTGGTGATACATGGGCTGCCTGTACTCCCCAAGGTCTTTCCAAATGCATGGCAATTCCCATCTGGCATCCATTTTCTCAGGACTCTGTGGTCTTGCCCCATCTTCTTCAGTGACATCACCAATGTGTGCTTAGCAGTTCATTACTTCCACAATCATTGTGGAACGTGTCATGATCACTTCTGAAAAGAATCCATTTTGCTTTGCCTGTATTTGCTCACATTCTTTGCACATTGGCTCATTGGGTTGAAGGGTGATAAGCATCTGTTGGTTTGGTTTTACCACTACTCATCAGATGTATGCCCTTTAAATAATTATTTGGCTTAGAACATGGAGACTGAAACTTGCAGTGTTTGGGTTTGTTGTTTGTGAGCTCAGACGTTCATCTGGCCCATTGAATCAATTGCTGAATGACGAGTTGACACTTACATTGTTTCGTTGGTCTACACAGGGTCTACATTGGGACTATTAGAAAGTACAGGAAGTACAGAATTTGCATCAGAATTTGCCCCAGATCAAAGTCAATAAGGGATGATTTCTGTTTGGTGCATTTCTCTTAATTGCTCTGGCTATATCGATAGGCACATTGCATTTCCTCCAGTTTCTGCATTGATTTCACCTCAGAAAGGAGAGGCATGGATCACACATACCTGCTTCATCTGTTAGTTCCTATATGCAAATATATTCACTAAAGTATGCTTCACCATATGGAAGAAAGAAAGATATGGTCCAGAGACAGAACTAAGTCTGGGCAGTTACTGTGTGCCAATATGATAGCCTTAAAATCTTAGATGTATACCTGAAGGCATGTTTAGAGTGTTAGAGGTGGATATGGGGAATTCCTATGCAGTTGTAAAGCTCTGTCAGTAACTTCAGGCAGTCTTTTCTGCCAACTAAACTTAGGGCCTCGGCAGACGACTAATAGAGTCGTCTTGGAGACCCGGAAGAGGAGGAGCAGCCACACGCGCGGCGCTCCTTCCTCTTCCTGAGGTTGCCCTCGGTGCTGCCGGCCCTCCGCATGGCCGGCGCGCCGAGGGCAATCTCCCGCCGCAGCGTCCGGACACGCTGCAGCGGATAAGTCAGGGAAAGTGTGCCCTACGCGTTTAGGGCGCACTTTCCCTGACTTATGAATGGAGCGCTATTTTTGCGCTCCTTTCAGGGACACCGCAGGAGTGCCACGGTGCGGAGGCTGCGGTCCCGCGGCGCTCCATCCGGCGGCGTCCTGGAAACACTCGTGTGCTTCCCCCCTTAGTTCACTGGACGTTTCAGAGATGAAAATACCACCTCTAAGTTCTTTGGAGAAAGGAGGCATTAAATTGTGACTGCCTATAATCTGTACCTCTTTATATTTGTCTTGTGTAGTTGGTGTACATGGGCTTTAATCCAGGGACAGCAGAACAAGCTCTGAAAGTATTCAAAGGCAATATTCAGCTGGCTGCACAAACACTGGCTCATTATGGGGGATCTCTCCCAGCTGATTTACAGACTCCATCAGACAGCACTACTCCATCAGATGAATCGAGTTCATCTAAAGATTCTCCTACTGATTCTGCAGGTAAAAGGGCAACATACCATGGGGTCACGGGGAGGGAAATGCTCTCAAAGTCCTAAGATTATAAAAGAGTGAGGAGGAAATTTCTTGGTATTTCCATAGCACACAATGTTGGAAATGGCAGGAAAGACAAGACACAGAAGTATGGTGGAAATTCAATTTCCTTTAGATGGAACCACACATTTTTGATTTGTTTTGATTTATAACATCAAGAGATGCCTCACCTGTACAATTGAGGCATTGCACAGTCACCTAGTATTACAACAGTGGGCCACTCTTCCCCAATCCGACTGCCCCCATTGACCATGCTGGCTGAGAAAGATGAGTGTTGCATCCCAGCATATGTGGAAGTCACCAGAACGGTGAAGATGTTGCCCTGTGCTATACAACTGGGGCATTTCACACAATTAGCTTTGAGTTCTTGGAAAAGTCACTTTATGGGAATAAAATTCCAAACAATTCTTCAACTGGCCTTGCCATTAGCCACATTGACTAGGAGATTCTGGGAGCTGCAGTCCAAAAAGATGACTTTTTGATGCTGTTCCATTCCAACATTTGATTGTAGGAGAGGAGATAGGTAAAGCTGGAGTAGGGTGGGTTTTAACCAGATAGCAGGGGCGGGGGAGCACTCAAGATAGTTGTGTCTTTAGTTTTCTGCTTAGCTTCACATGAATGCTGCATTTTACTTTAGTCGTTGGGTCTGTGTTTACTCAGATTTATTCTGATTGACTCTATAGCTTTCCAAGTCTCATTTGATAACTCATTTAATGTTGACAGTTAAAATTTTGGTTTTCTCTGGGACAGAAAAAGCTGCATCTCCCGAATGTTACCCTTTTATAGGTCTTGCCACCCAAAGTCATCCTACAGACATTGTACCTGCATATGCTAAGCTTATTTTCTGTCTAAGATTTCTTAACTGCCAACATTCACAGTTAAAGGTGATGCTGGTGGCTTTACCATACCTCTCTCAAGTTAAAAAGTTTGCGATGGCTGGATGCTAGTTGGGAAGTACTGTACAATAAATCTGTCTGTACTCTCAGTCCAAACACCTTTTAGGTTCATCTAAAGCAGCTCTTCATATTTTTTTTTCCCTGTATCTGTCAATAATACATTCATTAGTGGAACAAGAAAGAAATGTGTTTGGGTTTGGCAGTTACTACTTTTTTCTCCTTTTTGTGAGGGCAGGGATAGTTTAAACACTCCATTCCCCACAAGCCCCTTGAACTCTTCCTGCATCTCTAAATGCCTAGTGTGTAAAAATTGATTTTAAAAAAAAAAGTAACTTTGTTATCCTTTTTAATGAGTTATTCAGTTCATTTGAGCCTATAAAATTTGAAATTCTTCTTTTTTATTTCTTGGGGCAAATAAAAAGTTAAAAGGAGAAAGAAAAAGAAAAACCAAACAAAGGAAGAAAAACAAGGTAAATTGGGCTTCCTGTTATCACTGATGACTTGACAAAATGAGATGAAACTTTAAAATTAGACACTGGAGATTCTGTCTTCTTAAAGCTTGCTACTGTATATCTAGGGGCACCACTGCCTCTGCTGTCTTTATTTCTTGTATCTTCCATCGCTGCGGCTATTAAACGGCAGTTTTTTCCTCCTCTGGATTTAAATTACTCAGCCTTCTCATTTTCATACCCAACGCTCTTTGATAATCTGTCTTAAATTTAAAGAGAATTTTCTAATAGTGTTATCAGTTTACTTTTATTTAATTTTGGTTATGTGTCATTCTGTCCTGCTTGTCAGGACTAGGGGGGATGCAACTGAATTAATAATAATAATAATAATAATAATAATAATAATATTTATTTATACTCCGCCTATTTGGAAATCCAATCATAGAATCATAGAATCATAGAGTTGGAAGAGACCACAAGGGCCATCCAGTCCAACCCCCTGCCATGCAGGAAATCAAGGCGGCTAACAAATTAAGTGAAACATCCATCTGTTCTATCATCAACTTAGGGCTTTTCCATATTGCATTCACTAAATCCTTATTCTCCCCATTTCTTTGTTTATTAATACTCAAGCCATTTTATACTCTTATTAGGGATATTAAGGCTTCAGTCCTTATCCCCACATTCCTGGACATAAGTGCCATTGAACACAATGGGTCTTAGGGCCTAAGCAGACTGGTGGCACAGGGCCGCCCTGGGAAGGTGCGCCGTGGGACCGAGGCATCCCCACGCCTCAATCCTGCGGCGCACCTTCGCCGCCCCTAAAAGGATTGCTAAAATAGCGCTCCTTTCACAAGTCAGCGAAAGTGCACCTCAAAAGCTTGCGGTGCACTTTCGCTGACTTTTCTGCTGCAGCGTGTCCGGACGCTGCGGCAGGAGGTTGTCCTCGGAGCGCCGGCCGTGCGGAGGGCTGGCGGCTCCGAGGACGACCTCGGGAGAGGGATGGGGCGCCGAGCGTGCGGCTGCCCCTCCCCTTCCCTGCCTCCAAGACAGCTCTATTAGCCGTCTGCCGAGGCCCTTAGATTGTATAAACACGTACAGCATAAAAGCTGTATACATTTTTATTTTACTATTGGCATATGTACTCTTATACATGAAATGAACAGTTCCTTTACAGTGCAATCTTGTACACAGTTAGGGGGGAAATTCCTATTTCCAAGCAGATATGTATGAGGCTGTGCTGTTAGATAATGAACCAAGTATCTAATTCTTCTTCCTTAAGCCCTTCCACTCAAACATTCTTGTTTCTATTTTCATCTTCTGGTATCTGGTAATGATCTCCAAATTGTTTATTAAAATTCTGGGAAAGGCTCTTTCATGCTAATTCTTGCTAGACTTTTCTGTGATTCTTTTCTAAAAAGGTGTTAAGTGTATTCATCTTCTCTAAATCACAAAACTTTCTACACTTTGGCTTTAGCTGCATAAATTTGTTTTCTAAAGGCAAGTTTAAACTGTATTAGCTCTTTGCTGCAATTTTTTAGATTCCTACAGTAGTATTTGGAGTAGCTTTCATGGTCAGTTATGTCTTGGAATAGGTTCCATTTTTTTGTCTAGTTGGATTTTTTTTTTTAACTTCCAGAGTTCATTATACTGATATCAGCTTAACTAATTATATGTCTGAATACTGTGAGAACAATTCCCCACTTTCCACTGATAATGTATCTGATAATATCTAGAAAAGGCTTAAATCAAACACACCCTAGGTTGACCTGTCATCCACTGTCTCACTGGCCACCTGAGGAGTCACTATGTGTTTATGTGTTTCCAAGTCGACTTATGGCAACCCCATGAATTGCATAAGGGTTTCTAGGAATACTCAGAGATGGTTTTGCAAATCCAAATTGCTTACTAGCCCTACAAACAGTTTCATTATCCAGTAGGTGGAGAAAGCAACAAGGACAAACAGCTATTTGGATTGATCCTAGTCAGCAGAGATGAACTGGCTAGTGGGGTGGAGTGCCTAACTGCTGTAAATGAATTCAAGTCACCAAGGGCAGATGAACTACGTCCAAGTGTACTAAAGGGACTTGCAGATGTAATCTCAGAGCCACTTCCAATCAGAGAAAATAGCAATAGCATTTACATCTCTATACCAGTTATCAGTGAACTCAGCACTCTCTAATCTGTAAACAATTGCCCCCAACAAGCTATGAGTACTCATTTTACCAACCTACGAAATAATGGAAGGCTGAGTCAACCTTGGAGCCCCGGAGATCGAACTCAAAATGGCTGCAGGAACGGCATTTAACCATTGTGCCACCAGGACTCCCTCGTGATATCCCAGTGGATTGAAGGAGAGCAAATGTTATCCTCATCTTCAAAAAGGGCAAAAAAGATCAGAGCAGCTACTGACCAGTCAACATGATACTAATACTAGGAAAGCTTCTAGAAAAAATAATTAAATAGTCTGTGTATACTTAGAAAGCTGTGCTTTCATAAGAGTCAGCATGGGTTTCGCAAAAACAAGTCATGCCAAACTAATCTTATCTCTTTTTTGTGGTGTTACAGTCTTGGTAGATCAGGGGGTGTAGTGGTATATCTTGGATTTCTGTAAGCTTTTCACTAGGTTCCCCCATGATATTCTTACAAGCAGGCTGTTTAATATAGACTAGACAGTGCTACTGTTGGGTGGATTCGTGATTGGTTGACTGAACCAAGAGTTCTCACCAATGGTTTGTCTTCATCCTGGAGAGAAGTGACTAAAGGAGTGACTCAGAGTTCTGTTCTGGTATTGTATATTTATAAATGACTGAATTATGAAATAAAAGGCATTCTTATCAGAATTGCAGATGAAACCAAATTGGGGTGGGGTGGGCATAATTATAATACCCCAGAGGCCAGGATCTGAATTCAAAATGAACTTGACAGGTTGAAATGCTGGGCCAGAATTAACAAAATGAATGTCAGCAGGGATAGATATAAGGTCTAGGCAGAAAAAATTAAATTCACAAAGATAGGATGGATGACACCTGACTTGAAAGGGGAACATGTGAAAATGCCTTTCTGACTTGAAAGCAGAACATGTGAAAATGCTAGGATCCTTAGTAGACCATCGACTAAACTTGAGTCAGTTGTGTGATGCATTGGCCCAAAAAAGCTGACGTATCAACGTGTGTGTAGTGATGCCACTCTCTTCTGCTTTGGTTAGACCTCATTTGAAATACTATGTCTGTGGGCTCTTCAATTCAAGGATGCTGACAAACTGGGATGTGCCCAAAGAAGGGCAGCCAAGATGATCAGAGGTCTGGAAACCAACCCCTTAGATAGGGAGTGAGATGGGGAGCTGAGAATGTTTAGCTTTGAGAAGAGAAGATTGAGAAATGATAAAGCTATCTTTAAGTATTTAAAGGGTTTCAATGTAGATGGTACAGCAAGATCGGCAGGTTGGCACTTCGAGGCCCGGGTGCTGCATGATGAGGTGAGCTCCCATCACTAGTCCCAGCTTCTGTCAACCTAGCAGTTCGAAAACATGCAAGTGCAAGTAGATAAGTAGGTACCACGTCTCATGGGAAGGTAAAGAGTGTTCTGTGCAGTTGCTGGCCACGTGATCACAGAGTAGTCTCTGACAACGCTGGCTCTTCGGCTTATTAACAGAGATGAGCACCACCCCCTATGGTCAGACACAACTTGACAACCTTGTCAGCAGGGAATACCTTTTTCAGGAAGTTTATTTTCTGCTGTTCCATAGATCGGAACACAAAACAATGGATTCAAATTAAAGAAAAACCATTCCACAAAAACATCAGGAAGAACTTTTCTGTAATAGCTGTTCAACAGTACAGTAGACTGCCTTGTCAGTGGGAAGGAGGTGGACCCTCCTTTTTTGGAGGTCTTTAAACAGAGGTTGAGTAGGCTTCTTTCAGGAGTGCTGTAGTTGTGTATTCCTGCATGACTAGTTGGCCCTTGCACTTCCTTCCAGCTTTGATTCTGTTTTAAATTTTGTCACCAATTCAGCTGTTGATGCAGAGTACCACTGGAACAGAATCAGTTTTGTGTTAAGTACTGAGCATGTGAATAAGAGTCTGTGTAATGTATACTATATTTCTTACTTATCTCTAGGTACATCTGGAGCCTCAACAGATGAAGACATGGAAGTAGAAGTTGTCAATGAAATCTTAGAGGATATTCCAGAACACGAAGAAGATTATTTGGACTTAACTCTGGAAGAAGAAGAAGTTGTAATCAATGAATACCTCTCATATATACAAAACCTGCAAATACAGTCAAAGTAGACAGACTTTCAAAGGTTCCAGTCACATTTATCTGGACCAGCATTGTTTGTGCTCTAGTTCAGATATGGTTAGTTGCATGTAAGTCCCACTGTGAAACTAGTGGCTCAGTTTTGTCCTGATGATCTTGATATTAGCCAATTTAGTCTAGATTGGAACCTTGGACCTGAATACTTGGATTGCAAATATGCCTGACCCTATCTTTTTGCCAGTTGCCTTAAGTTTATTCAGTTGCATAATTTTAAAACATTGGTTTGTGTAAAATCTGTTGTCAGTCGATTGTAGAGCAACACTGATGAGCAACACTGGTGAGTAATGCCAATTGTAGAACAAAAATATTTATAGACAGATATTTTTATAGAGAGGTTCAGTATATATTGGTGTGAATCCACCTATTTAAGTAGCAGGTAATAAAAGCCATTTTGCATCCTGTCACATTATCCAGACTTATTTAAAAACTAAAAAATGGAAACATAATACCAGTGTTACTTGAATTAGCATTGACATGTTCTGGTTTTAGAAATGTGGACTCAAATTGTGTAGAGCTATCAATTTTTACCAAGTTTTTCCTTTCCATCCTAAGGCCTGTTGTAAATCTATTGTGCATGGACTTGGAACAGCTCCTTTTTCAGTCTCTGTCTTGCATAATTCAGTAACAACCAATTAAAAAGACCATATTCATCACATTTATTGTGGGGTTTTTTTATTCTGCAAAGCTAAGTACTGCTCATGTAAGATTTAAACAGGATTATAAGGTGTGGAGGGGAAATGTGAGTGAACCTCTCTGTCATAGGCCCTTTCTCTTGGTTCTGTCTTTGGCCTCTTCTGGACTAGTGGTTAGGAAATGCCATTATCTTCCTTTTGTTGCTTTTTCTCTCTTAATCCTCTCCCAAGGGCCTGGTGAGCAGCTGCAGATGTGCATTTTTGTAGTATTTCCAGATATAAATACATATTTAATGTTTAAATTGCATTTTCAGCAGTTGATTGGAGGGAGGTTTAAAAGACAAGGCTGGAATCCTCTGTGTCATACACCTTTGTAAGTTCCTTTATATTCATGTATTTGTACTATTATTTTTTTGACTTTTTCAATGGACATAATTCAGTTCATGGTTGCACAAGCAGAGTTCCACATGACATGTAACAAGTTTACTTGCAGTTGTACATTTTGAATAGTACATAATTGTTGGTGCCTTCAATGTACCACTTTCCTCACTGGGATTGCAGAAACAGTCACTGTGCATTCCCTATTGGGAAAATAAGGAGACACATTGTGGTATTAACTACCACTGAACTACACAATGTAGATTTACACAATGCAAGATAGTGTCCATTGGCAGACTTTTCGTTGGAGCTGATAAAGTTGTAACCTCTGTGTGTGTTGAGATGGTAAATATAAAAAAGCTTATAAGCAGTTCTTTAAGGATGGAAATGAGAGGCAATACACTTTTCAAAGCTGCCTTCTCAATTCTGTTTAGGATGACAGTCTAGGTTACATCTATTCAATAGTTCCCCCAAAAAATCCCATAATGTCAAAGCGCATAAGAATATGAGCCATATTGTTCCAGATTTGTGGTCCTTATAGTACAATATTACAAATTCACACCGTTAGTAGCTCTTGGAAAAGTCTTCAGCACAGACATTTCCTAGTTTTTGTAAAGTCAAAAGCTAGAGTCCCTTTTGAGCCTGCTTCTGCACTGCACCATTAATGCAGTTTGACATTGTATTAACTGCCATAGCTCCTGAGCCCTCTTTTGAGAATCAGTTGATGAATTTCTTCCTGTAGTATTGAGAGCCAGGAAAATGTAGTGGTTTAAGTGTTGGACTATAGCTTTGGAGACCAGGGTTCTATTCCCTGCTCAGCCATGGAAACTCACTGGGTGACCTTGGGTGAGTCACACACTCTCAGCCATAGAAAACCCTGTGATAGGTTTGCCTTAGGGCAGGGGTAGGCAACCTTTCCCCTTTAAGGGCCGAGGGACTTCAGCTCCCAGAAGCCTCAGCCATGTTGGCCAATAGTCCCATGTTGGCCAATAGTTCCTGGGATTCTGGGAGCTGAAGTCCCTCGGCCCTTAAAGGGGAAAGGTTGCCTACCCCTGCCTTAGGGTCACCATAACAAGAACAACAAAATATTGGTGTATGCACATTCTGGATAGTAGGGATTATTCATTAAATGTTTTGTTTTACACAAGCACCTATCTTAGAAACCATAAACATCAGGATGCAAAGAATCATTGGCAAATTGTAGCGTAGTACAAGCGGTCCAGGCAAAGCAATCAGCTGAGTGGACTTGCTTTGGGTATATCCAATGTGTGTCCTGTCATGTTCAAAACACGTATCTCCAAGAAAACCTGACACAAGGGACCAATTTAGATTGTACAACCTCAGTTTTATACTAGCCTTATTAATCAGTCTTCACATGTTAAAAAAAAATTACAAGTACTGGCTTTGATGCAGTAACATTTTACCTGATGGCTAGTTCTTCCATCCAATTACAGTATACTCAACTATAAGTCAACCTCATGTATAAGTAGAGGGCAGGTTTTGTGGCCAAAATTATGGATTTTGTTATGACTCAGATACATTGAGAGTAGAATTTAGGGGCATATAACAAAGAAGCTAGCAGTGATTCCCAAAACTCCAGGTGTTTTGGACTTTAACTCCTAGAAGCCCCAGCCATTTTGGCCAACACAGGAATTCTGGGAACTGAAGTCCAAAACATCTGGAGGACCAATGTTTGGGAACTACTGAGCTAAAAGATGAAGCAAAGGAAAACAATGCCAAAGAACTTACAAAATTCCAGCAGGTATAACCATTTGTGCGGACACTAAAGGCTGGACAGATTATGCTCTTGCCTTTCACTATGGGATGGTTCCTTTTTAAATATGAGATAAAGTACTCTACTAACATTGACGTGTGGATAAGTCGATTCAGGGTTTTTGAGTCAATTTTTGACTAAATTTTTTAGACTTATACATGGATATATATATATATATATGTGTGTGTGTGTGTGTGTGTGTGTGTGTATATATATATATATATATATATATATATATATACAGAGTATTCTTGCAAACATGAAAATCCTGCTTTTGTGAAAACTGCCCAAACTTGAATCAATCTGGCCACTAGATGGTGTCTGGGACTCATGCAACATTTTCAGCTTACTTGAGACAGTCCCTGGCATTGCAACTTGTGGTAACTATCTGCAGCCAAGGTTTAAGGTTGTGCTGAACCTAATCCCCTACCACCGTAGTTTAGTTCAGGACAGAGGAGACGACTGCTTAAGGAGCAGTGTACATCCCAAAAAATCACCAGCCAAGCTTGCTAGTCATCAGAGGAAGCCCAAGGAGAATTTGAACCTAGCCAAAAGAACCTAGCCTGCATATTTGAATTTGAACCTAGCTTGCATATTCCTTTGCTTTTCCAGAGGCAGCAACAGAAAGCAAGTAGAAGTTGTGTTCAGGAATGTTTATGCATACTTATTTCTCTGTATCTGCAAGGATGTCCAGATAGGAAACTAAGACTTGAAGTTTAAGGTGGGGGAGAAGAATGTCACCAGCATGTCTCAAGAATTACAAGTTTCAGAGTTTCTTAGTTTCTTAGTTCCTTAGCATAGGTAGAAGGGCTGGCATCCTGCTCAACAATTGCAATGTTGTAAGTCTGATTTATGATAATCACAGTTCACATTTACAGTCACTGCATTGTTGCAATGGCCAAAGGTCCCCCCAAAACCAACCTTATAGGCCCCCAGCCCCCCAGTATGGCCATTTCCTTGTTGCAAGACAGTAGGGCAGTGAATAATGACACATTTAGCCTTCATTCTAGAGAGTCCTGGTGGCACAATGGTTAAATGGTGGTCCTGCAGCCACAATATTGCGAGTTCAATCCTGGAGGGCTCCAAGGTCGACTCAGCCTTCCATCCTTTCATAGGTTGGTAAAATGAGTATCCAGCTTGTTGGGGGCAATTGGCTTACAGATTGTAAATCGCTTAGGGAGTACTGAGTTCAACAATTACAACAACAACAATTTATTTATAGCCCGCCAAATAATGGGTGGGTTACAACAATAAAAGTGCATGGAATACAATAAAATTCAAAATTAGTCCCTTCCCAACTACTCCCCCAAATACAAAAAGATTTTTAAAAAGAGGGGAAGATAATTGGTGGATAGAGCAACGTAGATCACCTTGTGCGGGGAGAGGAGTTAAGTTGGGAAGGCCTGCCGGAAGAGATCTGTCTTAAGAGCCTTTTAAAAGGCTGTAAGAGTAGAGTTGTGACAGATCTCCTCCAGTAGGTCATTCCACAACTTTGGAGCAGCGGTGGAGAAGGCCCTCTGGCTAACCGAAGTTAGCCTAGATTTTTTTGGCTGTAGTAGGTTCATCTCCGAGGACCTTGGTGTGTGGGACGGACAATACGGAGGAAGGCGATCCTTTATTCTAGTCCCAAGCCATGTAGGGCTTTAAAGGTAATAACCAACACCTTGTACCTTGCCCAGAAACTAACTGGCAGCCAGTGAAGGGACCTCAGGACCGGTGTTATATGGTTATTATGAGAAGTACCTGTAATCAACCTGGCTGCCATATTTTGTACAAGTTGAAGTTTCCGAACTTGGAACAAGGGTAGCCCCATGTAGAGCGCATTACAGAAGTCTAATCGAGAGGTTACCAGTGCATATACTACTGTTTCGAGGTCACCCTGCTCCAGGAAGGGGCGCAGCTGGCGTATCAGCCGAAGCTGATAACAGGAGCTCCTGACTGTTGCATCCACCTGAGCTGTCAAGTGAAGTGACGAGTCAAGGATCACCCCCAAGCTGCGGACAGAGTCCTTCAAGGGAAGTGTGACCCCATCCAGAACTGGTTGACATAACTCCATTCTCCATATGATAAGCAGTATAGAAATGTAAATGCTATTGCTATTCCTATAGTTGTTTAGACTTCTGTAGCTGAATGCATCATTCGTAAACCCTCACTCTCCAGCAACTCAAAAATTGCTGTGTTGGGGGTGAGCGGGCTATGTGGTTTAAAAGATAGGCTAGGAGTAGCCATAGGAGACACAGCTATGAAATCACTATGTTGCATGCCTTTGTCTCCTGATGCAAGATTTGTCCAAGGTGTTCCATATGACAGACAACAGGTGGGAAGGCCAAAGGCATTGAGAACTCAGTGGTAAGTCAGTGCTATCAGCCCCCCCCCCCAAAAAAAAATCACACAGGCATTTGGCTTTCAAAGTGCATAGAAGAACTGACAACAGAACCCAAGTGTCTGTCACTTGTTGTCACAACCAATGGACTCAGTTCCCAATAACCAGGAAAACACCAGTGAGATAGAAAACAAAAGACATTTATTCCAGACATCAAGACAGAAGACACCAGTAAAGGGTTTTTGCCAGATTTGAAAATTTCTGTCCCATACCATAGCTTTAAGGGATGCAGTGGCTCAAGTGGTTAAGACGCTGACTCTGTTGATTGCAAGATTGGTAGGTTGGCAGTTCGAGGCCCAGGTGCTGCATGACGGGGTGAGCTCCCGTCACTAGTCCCAGCTTCTGCCAACCTAGCAGTTCAAAAGCATGCAAATGCAAGTAGATAAATAGGTACCACTTCGGTGGGAAGGTAAGCAGCATTCTGTGCATTCATGCTGGCCACATGATCACAGAGTAGTCTCTGACAACGCTGGCTCTTCGGCTTAGTAACAGAGATGAGCACTGCCCCATGGTCGGATATGACTTGACAACCTTGTCAACAAGGAATACCTTTACCTTTACCTACCATAGCTTTAGAATGCAAACTATCCAGCCCCCCTTCCTGATTGTTGGTGCTTGGCCTTTGATCCTGATCAAAGCAGATGCTAATGGTCCTTCCTTCCTCTACATACCAGAATTGCTGCAGGAAGGATGAAGTCATAAAACTATAAACCCCTTCACTCTGCTTACCATTTGCCCCCCCTCCCCCCACTATTTGTCCACTCTGCTTTCTCCCATACAGAGGACCCATACATGATTCATGCAAATATTTCAGTATTCAATACACTTCCGTATTTGATACATACATCCTTCCCAATAAACCGCACCAATCATGGCAGAATCGACCAGGGATTCTGACACTTATACATGTCAGCCTGTTGTTTGTGTGTGTAAATGATATGCTTTCATGTCATTTCCAATTTATGATAACTCTAAGGCTTTCATAGGGTTTTTTCCCACAGAGTTTTCTTGGCAAGTTTCTTCAGAGGGAGTTTGCCATTGCCATCCTCTATGGCTGAGAGTGTGTGACTTGCCCAAGGTCATCCTGCTGCACATGGCTATAAAAACGATGAGAACTAAGAAACTCTGGAACTTGTTCTTGAGAAAGGGAGCACCAATTAATGTTCCAACTCATTTTGCCAAATATACAACCTCTTTCATGTCTGGAAGTGAGGCTGGGAGACAAGTTTGTATGCAGCTCAGAAAAATGACGCCAGATTTAATAATATAAAAACAATAATTATACACATTGATCTAGTACCATTCTGCAGCTACTAAGGACTAAACAAGACATGGCATTATTCATGTTAGTTGGCTTTGCATTGTTCTTGTTAACAAATAGCTGTCACAAGTGGAAAAATATTCTCCCATGTGAATAGTAGGTAGCAGAAGGGGGAAATTGAGCAAGACAACAGAGAAAACAATGCATTAAACCTTCCTCCTGCCCCCAACACACACAGAGAGTCCTGATCCAGCCCATCCCATGCACTAGCTCTTAAACATAAACACTCATCATGCATGGCTAAATGATGGGAATATCAACACACCCACACTTTGGCCCTAAGAGTGAAAACTGTAGATGTTTCAATCCCAATCCCACTTGTTATAAATTCACTGGGTTGATGTAGAGAAGCTCCCAATGTCTGAACCTCGACTGCCATTCCCAGAGGCTGAGAGCATGTGACTTTCCTAAGGTCACTCAGTGGGTTTCCATGGCCGAGTGGGGAACTGAACCCTGGTCTCCAGAGTCATTGTCCAACACTCAAACCACTATGCCATGCTGGCTCTCATATGGGTAGAATACAAGGGCTAAATACCCTCAAGGTACCAGATCTCATCACATCTTGGAAGCTACACAGGGTCAGCCATGCTTAGTATTTGGGAGAGGGACCACCAAGGAATACCAGGCACTGTAGGCTATATTTCAGAGGAAAGCAATGGCCAACCACCTCTGAGTATTCTGTGCCTTTAAAAAGCACTATGAAATTTTAAAAGCCCTATGAAATTCACATGGTTCCCATAAGTCACACACACACATACTGTCCTACAGTAGGTTGGGATCTGGAAGCTGGGATCTAGGATCTGCATTCTTCTCACCAAAGGGCTCCAATCAAATATTCTCCATCTGGATTTTGGGGAACCTTCTCTCCTCCACGCACATCACAGTTCAGTCATTCCTCTAGGAATCCCTAACCTAATGTGTGGAAAGGCTGGAAGGAAGGTGTAGAAAACCACTTCCACCAGCCCAGTTGCCTACATCTAAATCTGGATCCAACCCATTATAAAGATGACTCAGAAACACAGGGCACGGACATGCCACGCAGTCTATATTTTATAGGCTGGACTCTTTTCTTAATGAAGACTTCCCCGTCAAAAGCAACAGCAGCAGCAGGTTCACTTTGTCTGTTTCTTAACGCTACATTTCTGTCAGATTTATGAATTACTGTGAAAGCTAATTAGTGTGCAAGCCGTTACCCCTGTGCCTCTTACACGCCTGTTGACAGGAACCCAAAAGCTGCCACTCCAGCTGGAAAGAATTGTGCAAGTATTTGCAATTTGCACAGCAAGAGGAATTGGCAGAAGCGTGAGAATGTTGTAATCTGTTCAGGAACAGGAAAGCAAATAATAAATGCATTCATCCACCCCAAACAAGGAGGGAGAAAAACTAGCTGGAAGCCTGAACAGCATCCCATTAGCACACACACCCCACTGTGCCTTCACTGCAAGGTTTATGCTACTGAAGTTAACCAAACTAATCCAAAGTGATTTTTACACTGTTCTGTCAGGGTCTCACCCATCATCCTTGCTTGACTGTACCAACAAGACGGAGCCATTTATTTTAAAATTTCAAAGACGATTCTTCGAGGCAGAATGAGATGCAGAAACAAAGGGAATGAATGGGATAGATGCAGATATAAGAATAGAGCCTACAAGAGAAAGTTGTAGTATATCTCCACCCTTTTACACAGGGTAGGTAACTTGATGTTTCTTGAGGTGCTCCAGATGTTTTTGGACTCCAATCCAACCCAGAACTATTCATTTATTAATTTTAAAATTAAATGTATACCTCAAGTTTTTGCCAGTGACTGGCACTCAGCAGGGTTTTGTTACAAAATGCCCAAATAAAATTTAAAATACAATAGGCTGAATCTTGTTGTTAAGACCTAACTAGACTGGATCCATTGAACTAGTGAGATTTATATGTATGTTGACTCTTCATATAAACTAGTTTCAATAGAATTACTTTTCATTGAGATGAACCAATAGGATTATCAGGCCTATATACATTCACAAATGTCACAAAGCTATTTATTTCTTGCTATTAAAGATAATCTCAAATAAGATTAGCACCAGTTCTGGATAGTAACAATATCAAGAGACCGAAGTCAATAATCCCACCATGGCATATCTTTCCATCACGATGGGATTGTGTGCTCCTTTGAGTCAAGAGGCTATACTGACAGTAGCAGTGCTACTGACAGGGTCTCTTATGTCATGAAGGCTTTTGCTAAAGAGCCAGACTAAATGTGCCAAACACCTACTGGGCAGCAGCAGTAATGGGGGTAACATTGGCAGAGGATCTCTCAGAGAAAGTACCAGCGGCACCATAGCTAATGCTTACTAGCACTGTGCAGAACAGGGGTCGGCAACCTACGGCCCCCAGGCCAGTTCCGGCCCAGGTCGCCGGACTTACCAGCCCAGGCTGACCCCTGCCGCCGCCGCCACTGCGGCGCGTTTTTTCCTCCATGCAGCTGTGCGCGCCGCAGCCACCATTTTGATTTTCAAAACTGTGGCTGAAACACGTTTGCGCATGCGCAGCAGTACTGCGCATGCGCAAGCAAGTCACGGCTGCCATTTTGGAAAACAAAATGGCAGCCGCAACTCGTTTGCGCATGTGCAGTACTCTTGTGCATACGCAAACACATTGCGGCTGCCATTTTGAAAATCAAAATGGCGGCAGCGACATGCGCAGATGTGGCGGTGGTGTGCACATGCACAGTCACGCGCCGCCATTCCTCCCCCTCAGCCCAGTGGACGTGAGGACTTCGGGGGACCGGCCCATGCATGAAAAAGGTTGCGTACCCCTGGTGCAGAAGAAGACAATGGTAAACCACTCCTACTTTTAAAGCTTTATGATGAGACATTCCAAAATGAAACAAGAGATAATGCCAGAAGATGAGATTACCAGGTCAGAAGGCACTCAACAAGCTACTGGACAAGAGCCGAGAACAGGGGTAGGCAACCTTTCCCCTTTAAGGGCCGAGGGACTTCAGCTCCCAGAATCCCAGGAGCTATTGGCCAACATGGGATTATTGGCCAACATGGCTGAGGCTTCTGGGAGCTGAAGTCCCTCGGCCCTTAAAGGGGAAAGGTTGCCTACCCCTGGCCGAGAACAAGTATAAGTAGTGCTAAGTGAGGCCGCAGCTAAAAAGGCCAATGCGATTCTAGGCTGCATCAATAGACTTATAGTGTCTAGATCAGGGCTCAGCAACCTACGGCCTGTGGGCCGCCCCCGGCCCATGGATCCCCGCCGCCCGCCCCTGCCCCCTGCCGCTGTGCACTCCCATTGCCGCGAGCATCGCAGCCGCCATTTTGTTTGCCAAAATGGCAACCGTGACTCATTTGCGCATGCACAGTACTCCTACGCACGGCTGCGAGTGTGGGGCCTTCCAAAATGGTGTCCACATCATGCGCGCATGCACGCACGACATGGGCACCATTTTGGAAGGCTGCACCGCTGCTGCCCCGGGCGAATTCGCCAGCTGCGGCTGCTTCCCAGGGCCTTGGAAAGGCCCCCCTGCCGCTGCTGTGGGCGAATTCGCCCGTCGCAGGGGTGGGTGGGCCTTTCCAAGTGTCTCCGCGTCTCCGGGGCCCCCTGCTATTTCCCCCCCCAGCCCACCGGCAACATTGGTTGCCGACTCTTGGTCTACATCAGGCGTAGGCAACCTTTTTGAGCTGGGGGCCAGGTTGCTGTCCCTCAGACAATTGGGGGGCCGAAGCACCAAAAATAAATAAATAAATAAATAAATAAAAATTAAAAAAATTAAAATATATATGCATGCACACTCTCTCAGCCCCAGAAAAGCCATGGCAAAACCCCTGTGGAGATTTTGCCAAGAACACCCCAAGAACAAGTAATAACAACAATAATCAATATCATCATGGTGGGTGGCGGCAGTGGCAGGACCGGCTTGGGGCCGGTCCAAAGGCATCGGGGGGCCACATCCAGCCCCCGGGCCTTAGGTTGCCTACCCCTGGTCTAGATCAAGGGAATTAATAGTGCACTCTATTCCGCTTTGGTCAGGCCTCATCTGGTCTCCAACAAAACTGGCTCTTCGGCTTAAGAACGGAGATGAGCACCGCCACCTATGGTCGGAAACGACTTGACAACCTTGTCAATGGGGAATACCTTTACCTTTTTTAAAAAAAGAACACTAAATAATAATAATAATAATAATAATAATAATAATTTATACCCTGCCCCTCTGACGAACAATCGGAGCGGCTTACAACATTAAAATTCCACACAATATAATACATGGATCACATGGATATAACCTAAGAATACCTAAACCCACCCACCCCTTAAAAATATTAAACCAATTTATGTATTAAAATATGTATTAAATCAATCACTGTTCCAAAATGCAACCTGAAGAACATCCCTGTAGAATTTAAAGATCATGTAAAAAATGAGATTTGCACTATTAAGCACTATTAAGACTAAGTGGCACAGCTTATCGTCCTGACAGATGGGACACAGAGGAAGGCTCTTCCAACAGACCCCAAAGCTTGGGCAGGCATATATAAGGAAAGGCATGCATTCAAATATCAAGGACCCAAGCCATTAGGACTTTCAGTGTTATTTTCAGGACTCTGAATTCAGACCAGTTATAAGTTCCTTCCTCCACTTGGCTACAGGAACACAGCCAACAGCTTCTTGGCTGCCCCTCATCACTGAATGGTTGTTGTGGGAGAGATGTCCAACCTGAAAACAGGTGGTCTGAGTGCTCAGGGAAGACTAAGACATGCCTTATATATAATATAATATAATTATAATATAATTATAATAGTTATATTATAATTATGCGTGCCAAAACTTTAAATTCCACCCATGCAATGCTAGATCTCAATTTTTTTTTTGTGCTCCTACAAGCCTTGGGTTTTTCCTCCAACAGATACATACAAGAGCATCCCTCTTGTCTCTTAGTGGTGGCAGTTTGGCTCCATTTCAGTTGCCACTTAACCACCTGAATTGGTTTTATACAGGACAGGAGCGACATTTCATTAAGGGCCAAATTAGATCTCATAAGCATCGCACAGAGTTTGGCGCTGACTTCAAAGTGGTGTGATCTATTCATCTGGAACTGAGGACAGGGGGGTGACTTCTCCTAATAAGGGCTCTTCTGACTATCCCTTTGAAAGAAAATGATGAATAGAGAATAAGAAGGGGAGAAAACGAGAGAAAAGTAGGTTGTGCATATTGTGAACCATTTTAATTTTCCAAGCACCATTTCCTGTCCTCATTACTTTCTAAGGCCTAAAAAAAGAGTACAAGTAGCCAATTTTTTTTAAGTTGGCAGACTGACATATATCCCCAGTCTGGACAGTAGGTCACTATTATACCTATTACTTTAGACTGGGGTGGGGAATCATGTGTCCCTCCAGATGTTTTTGGATTTCAACTCCCAGCAGTCCTAGCTATCATAGCCAATGGTGAGGAATGCTGGGAATTGTGCTCCAACAACATCTGGCATGTTGTATGATTCCTAATGCTGTTACAGAAGACTGAGGACAGAAGAGAGTAGCTCACCTATGGTGACCTAGGGCTAAATCACAGGCTTAAAAATGCATTTTAGCTCTGTTTCTAGCCCTGTGTTGACAAACAATGATCACTGGCTTTCAAGTCAAATCCTCATTTCTTCCTGTTCTCATGGGTTAAAAAGGTCACATTTTAGTTATGTGCTTTTGTTTTAATGTGGGTTGTTTGGGTCCTGTTTACCTGTGGTTTGCACCCTGGTTTATTCTCAGTTTTGATTCCACACCATGGGGCAGGCAGGTAACCTCTTGTCTTGACTTCTGTACATGGGGTTGCCCTTGTGCTTAGTTCGGAAACTTCAACTAGTACAGAACATGGCAGCCAGGCTGGTCTCAGGTAAAACCAGGAGAGACCATATTACACCGATCTTAAGATTGCTCCACCGGCTGCCCATTAGTTTCTGGGGGCAGTACAAGGTGTTGGTTATCACCTTTAAAGTCCTAAATGGCTTGGGTCCAACCTATCTTCGGGACCATCTCCTTCCGTATAATCCATCCCGTGCACTCACATCCTTTGGGAGGAATTTGTTGCAACCCATAACAACTAGATTGTCTGCTACCACCCAGAGGGCCTTTTCTGCAATCCCTCCCAGATTATGGAATGGCCTGCCGGATGAGGTCCGTCATATTCCCGCCTTAAACAGCTTTAAAAAAGCTGTTAAGCTTTACAAAAACTGTAAAGATGGATCTCTTCCAGCAGGCCTTTCCTGAATAGGTAACTGGCCACCAAATAAATTGAATCTGTTATTCCCTGATTTCTGCGACAGCCATTGTTGATTTATTATTATTTTAAGGTATGTTTTAATCTGTATACTGTTTAACTGTGTTTTTGAGGGGCTTATTGAGATACGGGATTGTGTATTTTATCGTGTAAGTCGCCCCGGTTGTGTTGCACAGAGAGGCGGGATATAAATATTATTATTATTATTATTGTTATTATTATTATTATTATTATTATTGACGAGCATCATGTAGGAGCAACAGAGATCAAGAGAGACAATTGCCCAAGGATGACCAGTTTAGGGAGAAGTGTGGAAGCTTCAAGATGCTTCTAAGAGATTATAAAAGATGCATAAGTGAGACTGACTGAGAAACTTTGACACTGATGAAGAAGGAGGGGATTTGTTACTTGCCTCACCCTCCCTAAGGCAGCTTGGTCTTATTAGTCTGGACAATTGGGTGCAGACTCCCAGCTTTGCATGAACATCCAAAGACCCAGAATACCATCTGTATCATAAGTAGAATAGGAACGTTCAGCTACCTGCATTAGGGTTTACGTTTCTGCTAAATATGACTCAGGCTGTTTTTGTACCTTTGTAACTACTCCTACTTAACACCTGAAAGAAGGTGCCTTCATGTACAAGATACCCTTTTGCTAATGCAAGATTGTTTGCTTAGAATAAATGTTTTTCTTTAAAGTTCTCTTCATATACCTTTGCTCAGCGTGTGCACAGGTCTGTGTCTAGGGTTGTCATCTCCCACAGGAGGGTGAAGGAAATCTCTCTAGAGTCAGAAGTGGAGAAAGTGCAAGTTAAACCCTTGAGTAATTCCCACTAGGTTACTGAGTCACATTGGACTAATTAGTGATGGTGGCAGCGGACACAATTCAGGGGTCCGACTCAAGAGCAGGAGATGGGATCAGAGATCATTACACCTCCTTATTTTGATTTTACACTTGTGTGTGCTTCACAGGTCCAGTTCACATTTGAACTAAAAAGAGCACTGTAGCATTCCAGGGGCTGATCTAGATCCAAAACAATCTGAAACAGAATCAGGAGAGGGTCAGAACTTGCTATGGTGTAGATTTGACCATAGTGAATTGACTGGGAGGAGATTCAAACCAGCAACTAACAAGGACACAGCTCATTCTCTCCCATTACTAGGTAACTCTGCACAGGATCTAAACCCCTCCTAATCCCCAGTGATGCCTCCAAAACGGATGTAAATGTAGAGCAGCAGTGGAGACGGCATAAAGCATTTTCCTTCCACTGTAAATGCCTGTCCTTCATTTCCACTCTGCAGCAAGGCTTGAGATATACTTTGCAGCATTCCAACTTTATAGGTAGGAGTGCCCTATTAAAACATTTATTTATTCCTTTGCATACTTACTTGGTGCCAGCACTGTGCAGAAGTCTTTCTCCATATGCCATGACTAAAGTCAATGTGACTTCCACAACCAAATTTTATTAGCCAACACTTTTTATTTAACATTTCATGGACAACAGCTGAGTTACAGTACACAACCAAAAATCCACCAAAAAAGTACACAGAATGATTAAAGTATTCACTTCAGGCACATGATGTACTATAACAAAGTTCACAACATAACAGTTACATTATTTATGGCTCAGTGATTATCAAAACAAATGCTGGGGGAGAGACTGAGAGAATGAGAGAGAAAGAATAGATAAGAGGTTCACCCTTAGATCAAGAAACCTCACCACTCACAAAACAGAGGCCTTCCAAAGCCTCACCTTAGATGTCTCCCTCTTGCACGAGTTAGCAAGTGCTCTGCAGAGCTTGGAAAAGTTCCTTTTTTATGGAGGGGGAGTAGAGCTTCCCCAAACTCCTAACAAACCTGATCAGTAGCCATCCTGGATGGGAGCATTCTGGGAGCTATAGTGCAAAAAAAGCCAAGTTTTCCCAAGCACTACTCTGTTTCTATTCCTACAACTGCATTTCCAATCCCAGAGAGATCAAGATTACTCTGCTAGACTTAGGGGGGTTGCAGACTGCCAGAAATAGTGCAAATTGAGTCCACTTTTAGGGTTAGGGTTAGTGCTAGGGAATCATGGGAATTGTTTGGTTTTTTTGTTTGAGACATTGAGCCTTCTCTGTCAGAGAGCTCTGGTGCCACAATAAAATACAGTTCCCATGATTCCCTAACCCTAGCCCTTAAAGTGGACTCAATTTGCACTATTTCTGGCAGTCTGCAACCCCCCTTAGATGCAACTTAATCCTTCCTTCACATGTTCTGGATAGTGTAATACTTATCTCTACTGAAAGGATGTCAAGGTAATGACGGAAGGCAGAGTTTTTTGACTCCTCCCTGCCAAGGAAACTACCTACATTGCTTCCACTTCTGAAAAGAGTTGAAATCCCATTCCATAATGCATCCCATGGAGATTAGCTAAAACATCTCTCTCTCTCAGTCTCCAAACACCCACTCCATCTTCCATCCATAGGCCCTTATCACATGGGGTCTGAAGCAGAGCTAATCCAAAGGGCATCCACAGCTAATACATATTATTCCCCCGTGTTTACACATGACGCTGCCCCAGAACACGGAGCTAATCCGTATTGTTCCCCCGTGTCTACACACGACGCTGCCCCAGAACACGGAGCTAATCCGTATTGTTCCCCGTGTCTACACACGACGCTGCCCCAGAACTCGGCAGAATACGGAGCTAATCCGTCAGGAGCAGGGAGATTTTGACATTCGGTTTGTAGAGGATGTACCTAGGGAGCCTTCGCATTCATTGCGAATTGGTGGGCAAGGCGAATTGGTGGGCAGGGCGAAAATCCCAGCGAGGGGAAGCGATTGCCTTGGCAAAAGGCAAACCGGATTGGAAAGAAGAGGAGGAGAGGAAGAGGGAAGAGGGAAGAGGGAGGCGATCTCTCTCTCTCCATGGGCTGCCTTCCCTTCTCCAGTCCTCCAGCCCTCCTCCTCCCCGGTTCCCATGGCTGCCTTTCCTCCCGGCTTTTTGTGACGGGAGAGAAGGGAGCCTTGGTATTAATTGCGAAATGGCCAAAAGGGTGATTTCGCTACGGAACCGAATTTATTTCTACTTCTGTTTTTCTTCGCTTTTTCTTTGCTTCATGGCCAGCGTTTGATAAGGTCCATAAACAACTCAAGACTAAAATCCTCACAAAAGCAAACCTGCCCATTAAGGGTTGCTAGAGGAAAGAAAAGGAAGTGAATAAACAGCTCAGTCTTTGAAATGCAAACATCAGTTTTCAACAGATGTTTGATATCCAGAAATCAGTAAGGCCAGCTTTTCATGGTTCAAAGCTGGCAACGCAACACAAACCTTAATCTTCTTCTGCCTTCCTAGCGTCAATCTCTTCACCTCCTTTTTCCCAGGCCTACCATCCAGCCATTGGGAGGGGGGGGGTGTTTCCTTATATCTGTGGAATGACAGAGGTATTGTGAAATGGCCAGGCATTACCCCCCCCCCAAAAAAATCTCCCTGTGGCTGCAAATCAGGACTGAAATTGCAACCACACACAGCCAGCACAGTGGTGGGAATTTTGAAAGCCAGAGGAAGCTGTGCATGTCATTTTCCTGACAAAAGAGTATTTTATCTGAGCCTAGTGGCAACACTGAGAACCACAGCATCCAAGCCTGCCAGACATTCTGCTTTTGCTACCAGATGTGTGCAGGTGCACTAGTCAATGGGGAGGGGACACAGTTTATACATGCTCAGGAGTATGGTACCTCTGAAGATCTTATTTCACATTCAATTCTGCTTGTTTTAAGAGCAGGGTGGAGATCTGTTTGTACAGACTGATTTACAGAGCAAGGTGTGTGCTGCTTTTTCTGCATATTCAGTCCCAGACTACATGTTGTTAATTGACTTCCATGGTGCCAGGATCTTTATGTAATGATTTTGTGACTAGCCAATTTCACTGTCACTGTCAGCACTTTCTAAACTTAATTTCCCTCTGACCTCACTGTCTACAACCCTCCTTTCCTCCCACCCATGTGCACAGCATATAAACCTGAAATTCTGGATAACACTTCATGCAACTGATGAAATGACCAATAGTCACTTCAAGCTGCTGCTATAATGAAGTTAATAGTCTTTAAGGTGCCACAGGACTCTTTGTTGCTTTGTCCTAGAGTAACCCCACTGAGAGCTTCAAGCATACCTTCTGATATTCAGGCCAACCTTCAAGGAGGGGGCATTAACCCCAGAACATCAAGTTAGGCAAAACTTAACTGGGAGTTGTTAGCCTGAAAAGCAGCTTTTGCTGGACACATCCTGAGTTGGTGAACTGTACAAGGCGGAGAGAGAAATACAGGCTCATAGAAAGGGCATCAGAAGATTCCTGGTTGACTGTGGGCCTAAAACAATGAAAGAAAGAAAACTTTTTAAAAGCCTCTTGGCAAACAAGGCCCTAAACATTTGAAGGTGGCACTGAGTGCTTTTAGGATGCACATTCACTCATCCCTCCACATTTTGCGGATTTGATTATTCATGGATTTTATTAATATGTTCTCTCTAGGAATATCTAGGTCCTTCAGTGAAACTCTATGGTCAACTTTAACCAATAGTCGCACTGAAGGACCTAGAGATTCCTAGAGAGAACACTCCACTAGGTATCTGTAGCTCCTCCAGTGCAATTCTATGGTCAGTGTCTGGCAGATGTTGACCACAGAGATGCAATGGAGGACCTAGAGATTCCTAGAGAGGTGTTCTCTCAGGTAAAAATATAGTGTTTTTGTTATTTGCAGTTTTTCCACATTCACGGGGGTCCTGTCTCCCTAACGTCAGCGAATGTGGAGGGACGAGTGTAGACACCCAGGAGTTTATCACACAGGGAGCCCCATGCAGAAACGGGCTTTAAAGTAAAACAAAAAACAAAAAAACGCAAAAGCGGAAGCTTTCAATGAACGGGATTTCTCCCATTCTGCCCTGTGTGAAAAGTGAAAGCGCTATTAAAAGGAGGTTAACCTGAATGGAAATTAGACAAACACCGCTTCTTTTTACTTTTGAGATCTCCCGAAAATAAAAAGAAGCAGTTTTTGTCTAATTTCCGTTCGGATTAACCTCCTTTTAACAGCGACATAGTCTGAAAAAACACCCGCTTTTGCGGTTTTTACTTTAAAGCCCCATTTCCGCACGGAATTTCCCCCGTGTGATAAACTCCCCAGTCAGAGCACTTCCATTGGCAATGCTTCTGCAGGACCAGGTTTGATTCCTACCCAGCTTCTATAACTCTCTCAACAGAGGTAGCTGTGCAGAATGCAGGCTGGCAGGCAGCTTATGATTCTTCCTTGCAGCATCATTACAACATTTTGCATATGGAGCCTGTTTTATGGGCTTTAAAAAAATTAAAAGTACTGCATCAATCTCCATGCACTTATCACATGCATTTAACATACATCCAGACTGATTGAAAAGTCCAAGATTTTGTTCTTGTTTTTTATTGATTTTATACTGGGTTAAAATAAACCAACCTCGGCAGCTGATACTGAAAGTCTCTCATCGTATTGGGAGCCGACAGAAAATATTCTTGGATGCACAAAATGTGTATGGATCTCCAAAATGAAATCAGAAAGAACAGGAACAAAATCTGGGATTTTCTGGTCTTTAAATCAGTCTTTGACACACCCTAAAATTGCTCAGAGATCAAGGAGAAAGATTTATAGACATCTGCTAATCAATGGCTACTCAGCCACTCACCAGCCACTTAGTCCTCTGCACAGATGGCTCTGCTGAAAACTTCTCAAGGCTGCATCTGCACTGCAGAAATAATCCAGTTTGACACCACTTTAACTGTCATGTCTCCATCTTATGGGATCCTGGAAATTGTAGTTTGTTGTGGCACCAGAGCTCTCTGACAGAGAAAGCTAAATATCTCACAAAACTACAGATCCCAGAATTCCATGGCATTGAGCCAGGGCAGTTAAAGCAATGTCAAGCTGGATTATTTCTGCAGGACGGACACAGCCAAAGTCCCAGAAGGGGACCCCAATGTTTTTAGTTCATTTCCAGTGCCCAGCAACTGATCTTCTGTGTGAGCTCATGTATACCTCCAATTCTTGGCACAAAGCAACATTTGGAGGAAAGGACAACATCCTTGCTTTCCAATATATCACTGAAGTACCACATCATGCTCCCCAGCCCTCACACACAGAAAGTCTGTCTTCTTCGACCTCAACTCCAACATCTCTATTGCCCTTCCACTATCTCTGCTTCTTCCAGTGGTACTGGATCTACAGACCCAAATGCTACATATATCTGCTTAAAATGCTGCATATGTTCAGTGGCAAGGAGACAGTGTGCAGGATGTCAGGAGAGGGCCCTGTAGTCAACAAAACATGATATGGCTGGTGGAAAAGAAAGCAGTATTTCCAAATGCTCTTCAGATTTTAATACCTTCAGGAGTGTGAAATACTTCTTCCTATAATTAATTCCTGAATAGCAACAATAAAATTGTTCCATCAGCACTTGTGGATCCTACAACAGCCCTATACTGTGATGTGCCATGTTTCAAGCTCAGAAATATGGATTCCAATTGCAGCTCTCAGACTCCACCATCTATTCAGGGATTCTGGGATCTGCAGTCCAAAAAGCAAATTTGCTAAACTCTGACAGTTGTTTAGCAGCTCCAGGCAGGCAACAAACCCAAGAAGTTAAATTAAAGCTCCTGCTAGGCTTTAAGAGTAGGGTTTATACCAAGATGAGATGAGGTCTACCAAGAGCCAGCATGGTATAGAGTTGGACTATGACTCTGTAGACCAGGGTTTGAATTCCCGCTCGGCCATGGAAATCCATTTGGTGACCTTGGCCAAGTCACACTTTCTCAGCTTCAAAGGAAGGAAAAGGCAAAGCCTCTCTAAACAAATCTTGTCAAGAAAGTCCTGTAATAGCTTTGCTTGTCTGAAACAACTTGAAGGCACAGAATACACATACAGAAGTCAAAAATAGTTCAGGCATATTCTCTGTAGTTAACAGAAAGCTTCAGTCTTTCCTGCCCATGCTCAGCCATCATACAAGTTCCACTGCCTCCTGCTCTGTTCTGTTTTCCTGGTGCACCATGCAGCCTACTTTGTTGTTGAAGAGACGAGAGAGGGTTCCTTTCTGAGAGCGCCTTCCCTGGATAGATCTCTCCTTCAAGCGACGTTTGTTCCACTTATAGATCTGCCGTATGTCCCAGATCCTTAGCGTGCCATCGTGGGAAGCTGTGTACAATAATTCATTGTGAATCTGGAACAACAGGGCCATGCTTAGGACAGCTTAGCCACCACAACCATTTCAACACAGTACAGAAGCAAAGAAACAGCTTTTATTGCAAAATTTCAAAGACTGCAAGTTGTAGCGTAGGCTTTTCTCCCACTATTCTGTACCCAAACCTAGATGTCTCTTTCTCAGGACATCTTCAAAAAGAGGCTGGACAGCTACCTGCAGGAGATGCTTTAGCTGGAAATCCTGCATTAAAGGGGTGCAGGGAGGTTGGAATCAATGGACAATAGGGCCTCTTCAAACTCTATGATTCCATGTTGGAATTCAAACACATTCTTTCCGTTATTATTTTTACACTGCCTGATCTATACAAGCAACAAAGTGAAGTAGAAATGGATGGTAGTCAGGATGGCTACTAGTCAGAAGTGCTATATGTCACCTCCAGTATAACAGTCAATATGGTTCTTCACATCATAAGACAGAGGCAGCAGTTCCACTCATGTCCCACTGATGGTCTTCCCACAGGCAACTGGTTGGCCACTTTGTGTTGGACTAGATAGGCCTTTGACCCAATCCAGCATGTTGCTGTTAAGTTTCTAAAGGATATAACAGACTCCAGGTACAGCACTTCAGACTTGTGCAGATGGAAACTCCCACTGCATTCCTGCATATAAAAGCTCCCTTAACACAACAGGGAAAGGAATGGGTTAGAACTTTGGTGTCTTGTGTGTCTTTTTACAGTCAGCCCTCCACACTTGCAGCTTTGACATTTGTGGCTTTGACTTTTGCAGCTTTAATTATTTGCTGTTTTGATTCATAGGTTCTCTCTAGGAATCTCTAGATCCTCTAGGCACAACTCTGCCAGAGGTTGACCACAGAGTCGTGCTGGAGAACCTAGATATTCCTAGAGAAAATACTTCTCTGGGCATTTGTACATCCTCCAGCATGACTTTATGGTCAATTTCTGGCAGGTGTTGACAATAGAGTTGCACAGGATGATCTAGAGATTCCTAGAGAGATGTTGTCTTAGGTAAAAAGAATAGTTTTTTTTTTATTTGCCGTTTTTCCACATTCATGGGGGTCCTTCACACCTAATCCCAGCAAATGTAGAGGGACCACTGCACTTGTAGTGAGGTGGACAATGCCCTCCATTTCACAAATGAAAACCAGGAAATGTGTGACCAAGCAACATTAGATTGTAGTCAATACTCAAGATGGCAAAAGTTACTAACAAGGGAGAAAACACAAGCTAGGAGAGGCTATAGCTGTTTGCTTTTGCTTGACTCTATTGGGAATGGCAAGATTCTGCCCCCTCTTCACTTCTCTCCCTTGCTGACTTAATTGAGTGCAAACTAATTTTTCACTTTGAACTCCATTTGTACGAATTCAAATAAGCAGAATTCAAAGGGAGAAAATGGGAGAGAGAAACTGGGACATTTTAAAAGTAGCTGAAAAAGTGGGACAACAAAGGGTGAACTGGAGCTCCACATTCTTCCACATACAGACCAGCAGTGTAGACTACGTCTGAGTTCCAGCACTGAAAACAAGTTGCATTTGGCTTTGGTTACATGATTAAGCCTTCTGACCATTCTAAGCACTTAGCTTCAGAGAGAATGCAAGGCTAGAAATGTCGAGGTTAGTAGGTTGAATAGAGCTGCTCTATGCACATTAACAAGAAAGAGGGATTCTAACCACCTGCCAAAAGAAAAATTCAATATTATGGGGGCTTTTAGAGATTCCTTTCTTTCCTTTATCCACCGCTCCTCATGAGAAGCCCCCTACACAATTCCCCCTAAATAAAAGCAGTCTGGGCCCTTTCAGCTTCACTTTCCAGAGACTAATGAATGCATGGCCCACACATAAATCCTACTCATGATGACTTCATTCCACTCTCAGTGTGAGCAGAGCTGAAACGTCTCTCTTACTTATACATAACTGGCTGTCAAGACGCCCACAGTGTTTTCAAGGGAAGGGGATCTGATCGTGCGGAGCTGAAGGCAGCACAGAACACAACCATGAGACATTCCTTTTATTCTCCCAAGTGCAAAGCAATGAGAAAAGTGGAACAGCACCAAACACAGAAGGAATGAAGTGTGATAATACAATCCTACCTGAGCTTGGGATAGTAACAAATAAGGTTACAAATCCCAGAATCTCTTAGCCAGTATGGCTGCTTTGAAAGACTGCATTGGCCATGTTTGTTTTGGAAAAGTTATGTTTGCAAAATATGAATCCTACTCAGAGGTAGTTGCTGAGCTCAGTGCCATTTAATTGTAGGCAAATGTGTGTTAGCAGGAATAGGGATCATGAGGCCCTCCAGATTTTGTCAAACTAGAGCTCCCAGAATTCTTCACCACTAGTTATGCTGGCTTGGTGTTGATGGGAGCTGTAGTCCAACAAAAGTAGAGGACCTTATGATCCCCATCCTTGGTGTATAAGCTTGCATCCTGGGGGTAAAAGATCTAGGAAATTACAGACCGGTCAACCTGACCTCAATACCAGGAAAGATATTAGAACAGATTATACAGGAGTCTGTCTGTAAGTTTCTTGATGACAGCACAGTGATCAATAAGAGCCAGCACTGGGTTTGTCAAGAACAAATCCTGTCAAACTAATCTTATTTCTTTTTTCGATCAGGTCACTAGTTTTGTAGATGGTAGGAATGCTGTGGATATAATTTATGTGGCTGGCTGTTTAACAAGGTCTCCCATATTTTTTGATTAGCAAACTGATTAAACTGTCAGATGAAATTCATAACTGATTGGACAACCATGTTTAAAGAGTTATCATCAATGGCTGCACTTCAAACTGGAAGCATTTTTATCAGTGACGTAGATGACAGGGTGGAGGGAATCTTTATCAAGTTTGCAGATGACACAACACTGGGAGGGGTGACTAAAATATTGGAAGATAGGAACAGAATTCAAAAAGACTTAGATAAGCTAGAAATTTGGGCAGAAGTTAATAAAATGAAATTCAGTAGAGACAATTGTAAATGTTTACATTTAAGCCACAAAAACCAAAGGCACAGTTATAGGATTCAGGATACATGGCTCAACAGTACTACATGCAAAAAGGACCTTGCAGTTATTGATTGTAAGCTGAACATGAGCTAGCAGCATGATACTGCAGCAAAGAAGGCAAATGCTATTTTAGCCTTATTAATAGAAGCATAGTTACTAAGCTGAGGAATGTGATAATATCAAGACATTCGGCACTGGTCAGGCCTTATCTGGCATACTGTGTTGAGTTCTGGGGGATATCATTTTAAGAAAGATATGAACAAGTTGGAGCAGGTTCAACAAGGATGATAAGAGGTATGGAGAATGCAACGTATGAGGAAAGGTTGAATGAGCTGAGCATGTCCAGCTTAGTGAAGAGAAGACTGAGGGGGTGACATATTTGCACTCTTTAAATATCTCAAGGGTTATCACAGAGAGTTGAGGGCAGACCTGTTCTCTGCTGCCCCAGAGGGTAGGACCAGGTCTAATGGTTTGAAGTTGCTGGAGCATAGATTTTGATTGAACATTAGAAAGAACTTCTTGACATTACGAGTACTTTGTCAATGGAACCAATTACCTAGAGAAGTGGTGGGGTCTCCTTCTCTGTATGTCTTCCAAAAAGAGGGTGGAGAGCTACCTGCTGCTGACACTTTAACTGGAGATCCTGCATTGAGCGGGGGATTGGACTAAATGGCCCATGAGGCAACTTTCAACTCTATGATTCTATGACACACTGGCTCTATCAGTGTGAAGTCAGTCTGAAAAACAATTGTGACATCTGATGCAATCCTAATTTTATTTATACTGAATAGGATCCAGATTTCTCACGGGGCCAGTAAGTTATGACTAACTTAAGTCCTCCTACTCTAGTAAGATTATTCTGGATCCATCCCAGTGCAAACCTACTGCCATGATCAGTAAATAATATTTAGTAATCTATGGTTTAAATGCAGCAAAACCTTAAGAGCAGGTATCATTATTTCTACCTGCTGGCTTGCCCCTGCGGGAACTATCACTGGAATTAAAGCCTCTTGCACTCATACACTGAAATCCCCCTTCCATCCGACATAAAGAAGCAATTTGCTGGGAAGGCACTCACTGCCATGTGGCTATTTTGCCTCACAAATAAACAAAGAAAACTCTCACAATGCCATTTTCCCTGCTTGCTCTGAGCCTGGAAAAGGTCCTTTTTTCTCCCATGTCCCAGTTAGCATGGCCATGGATTCTAGGAACTGTCATCCAAAATAGTAACTTTCCACAGCTCTGCTGTAGCAGGAACAAATGTTAAAGAGTCCTTGGCCTGAACTTTGGAGTCAGAAGGTTTCTAGGTGCAAATGGGAGGCTGGGAAGCACTCTGAAGAACAACCTCTTTATGTTTATATTGGGAAAGAAGGTGCTAACGACTCCTTTGTCTACTCCTGACCTTAGAGAAGGTCTGTGGACTGTGGAATATATAAAGCTGACAAACAAGAGGAGGTTCCTGATGACTGGATTAGACTTGCAGAAATACAAATCCCCATTTTTAACCTACACCTGAACATGGCTGGTCAGTGTGAATCAACCCAAGAGTGTTGCTGGTCAATGTGAATCAACCCAAGAATGGAGCTTGGAAAAGTTATTTTATTGGACTACAACTACCAAAGTCCCACCCACCCACCCAGTATATCCTCCAACTCTCCCATTTTGGCCAGGACAATCCCATTAATCCTCTGTTGTCCCAGCCATTTAAAAAATATTCCAGTTTTTCTCTCCTCCTCCCACTTTCTTCCTTTTTCCTTAGCTTACGGTAATTTAGTTGGTGCAAACTGAGTTAGAAGTGCAAAAGTAGTTTGTACTCAGTTAATTGGAGAAATGAAGGGGTCAAAATTTTGCCCTTCCCAGTAGACTCAGACAAAAGCAAACTGTTGCAGGCCCTCCTAGGTTGTGTGTTCTTCTCCATTAAAACTTTTGTGGCCTTTACCACATTCTGATGTTACTTGGCTACACACATCCCAGTTTTCATCTGTGCAATATTGGAGGGTATGTCCCAGCCAGCATGGCCTCTGGCTGGGGGATTCTGAAAAGAGTAGTTTAAAAACTTTATTTTACTAAGTTCTAAGATTCTAAGACAGTAGAGATTATGAGACAGGGGACAGGAGCAAAGGCCGTTCTTATCCCATTCGTAATAGCGATCATGCGAAAGACATTCTCACATGTCGCATTGATCCTTTCATAAACCTGTCAGTGAAGTGGAACTGCATTAACAGGTTCTTCTGTTAATGCAAAATGAAGGACAAGGACAGGACAATTCCACTTCATTGATGTAACAATGACAGGATCAGCGGGACATCATTTGAAAGGCGTTCATGCGATCACTGTCACTCACGTTTCCCGGATGGGACAATGACAGGATCAGCACGACATTATCTGAAAGTCCTTCCCACAATTGTATAGGAAGGATGGGACAAGGACGGGAAAAAGATGGGACAAGGACGTCTTGTCCCGTTTGATAATCTCCATAATCCATGAATGAGAGTAAAACGTATTAATAAATGTACCAGCTTCATCTGATGACCCAAAAATGAAGTAACATGAAAGGGAACAAAATCTCTCCCTCAAAACTTTTTCCCCAGAAAAGAACCAACTACTTTGTAAGGCAGATCATGCAATAGAGACTTTGCCTGTGCAGAATGGGATTACACTCCACCTGAAATCTCAGGCTCATAGTTTGGATGTTCTCCTGGATTCAACTCTGAGCCTGGATGCCCTGGTTTCAGCAGTGGCAAGGAATACATCTGCATAGCTAAAACTAGGATGCCAGCTGCACCTGTTCCTTGAAACATCAGATCTGGCTACAGTGACGCATGCCTTGATTACATTCTGTTTGGACTACTATTTGGACTACTGTGGGGCTGCCTTTGGAAACTGTTCAGAAACTTCAGCGGGTTCAAATGCTGCAGCTAGAATGCTAACGGGGCCAGTTGTAGGAAGCATTTAACTCATTTGTTGAAGGAACTTCACTAGCTACTTTTTCATTTCCAGGCACAATTCAAAGTGCTGGTTATGACCTATAAAGCCCTATACAGCTTAAGTCCAGACTGTTTGAGAGATCGTATCTCCCCATATAAAACTGCCCGAGCTCTAAGATCTTCAGGGGAAGGCCTTCTCTCGGTCCCACTACCATAGCAAGCTTGCCTGGTGAGGATACATAAGAGAGCCTTCTCAGTGGCTGCACCCACCCTCTGGAATGCCCTTCCATGGGAGGCTAGGCTGGCTCCCTCCCTGATTGCTTTTCATCAACAAGCAAAAATGGTTTTATTCAGGCAGGCTTTTAATACATTTTCATGGGGTGGCTTTTATATGGGGTATTTGTTATATGGGGTGGGTACTGAAATTTTAATGTATGTAATTTCATATTGTTTTTATTTGATGTTTTTAATTGTTTTTATTGTAAAGTCTGTTAAAATGTTTTTATTTGTGAGTCACCTTGGGTCTCCTTCTGGGAGAAAGGTGCATAAAAATTAAATAAATAAATAATTTCCCTCCACTGCACAGAAATCTGCCATCAGTATCTAACAGAAGGGACCCCATCAGAAAGTACTTATGATACAACTTGCATTCAACTATTCCTACCACAAAGACTTGTAATCAAATGCCTCCAATCTGCGGATTATGAAGTAAAAAATGCTGGCAACTCACCTGGATGCAGTTAATAACCAGCTTGTGCCCTCGAAAAACTCTTTGCAAGATGCCTGTCTTTGTATTAAAAGCTCGGGCACAGGCATCCCCGCTTCCTGTAAACACTGTAAAAATAAATAAACAAAGATGAGAGATTTTCTCCACAAAAAAAAATAATAATCTAATTATGCTCACTTATTAAAGTATTTGCATCCATTTCATTTTGAATCAAAAAGTGTCTACCAGGCAGCTAACTAAAATAAGATGCAAAATATACAAGGTAAAAGAATAATTGGAGCCAGTGTGGTGCAGTAGTTTGAGTACTGGGAGTTAGGGGGGTTGCAGACTGCCAGAAATAGTCCACTTTTAGGGTTAGGGTTAGGGAATCATGGGGACTGTAGTTTATTGTGGTACCAGAGCTCTCTGACAGAGAAGGCTCAATGTCCCAGAAAAAACCCAAACACAATTCCCATGATTCCTAGCACTAACCCTAACCCTAAAAGTGGACTCAATTTGCATGATTTCTGGCAGTCTGCAACCCCCCCATGGATTCTGGAGAATAGGGTTCAAATCCCCACTCAGTCATGGAAACTCACTTGGTGACCTTGGGCAAGTCACAGTCTCTCAACCTCAGAGGAAGACAATGGCAAAACCCCTCTGAAGAAACTTGCCAAGAAAAACCCATGATAGGTTTGCCTTATTTTTGTCATAAGTCAAAAACTATTTGAAAGCACACAACAATAACAACAAATGTTCTCACCATGTTGGAACACTAGGATTAGGGACATTTTTAAAAAAAAGTTATTGTCAGGAAAATCAGCAAGAAACTGAACTGGTCTTATCACAGGAAAGAAAGGAGAGGGTCCTGGGAATTCGGTAAAACAAGTAACTTTTCCAACCCCTGATCTGGACAGCCAGTACTTTGGAAATGGTTGTCAGTTGCCTAAGTTGATACCATCATGGGTGTAGTCAGAATGTAATTCTCAGAAAAATAATATATCTCAAGCACATGACGATATATTCTTTTACCTTCACAGGAATCCTGTGAGGTAGGTTAGGTTGGGGGCTTCCCACAGGCTCTACAGTGACATTCATGAGATCTAAACACTGAAGCATACAACATATGGATGTAAAACAAACCTTATAATAGTTTTTTGTGGGTTTTTCAGGCTGTGTGGCCATGTTCTAAAAGAGTTTCTTTCTGACATTTCGCCAGCATCTGTGGCTGGCATTCTCTGAAGATGCCAGCCACAGATGCTGGCGAAATGTCAGAAAGAAACTCTTCTAGAACATGGCCACATAGCCTGAAAAACCCACAAAAAACTATGGATGCCGCCCATGAAAGCCTACGACTTCACAAACCTTATAATGTATTACATAGATTAGAAATTAACAATGTAATCCCATAGATCCTTCAGATTTTTTTTAAAAAAGCCACGCTGAGCAGCCCTAGGAGCAGGGATGGACCTGGGCAGCAATTTCGGCAGCTAAATGCTTGTGATAGGCTCCGGATGTAGTCTGATTTAAAATTTAAGCTGGATCAGATAAGGCGATTTAATTAACTGTGTGATAAGCTTCACAACTGACCAACTTAAAAGACAAACAGTTATAAAGGCACCTCACTGTCACCACTACCACCACCAAAGCCTTCCAATAATCTGAAATGGTGCCGTGATTCAGATGTACTGCTGCCATATTATTCCAAGCAATGATACCAATATACCATTTAATTTATTTTTGTCTTCAGATCTGGGTGTGGAAACTGTATCCAGTAGGTTCACGCAAAAGCAGATGATAAAAAAAGTTTTAATTTTTAACCAACACTCAGAACTTTGCAATCATGCTTTGTGTGTATCTAATGTATGTATTAAATTGGGAGGAGATTATCTAGAGTGAAGAAATGTCAAGTGAGACAGGGTTAAGTGTGTGCACATACACACACAGCTTGCACCGTCTCATCAATCACTTTTTTAAAAGCACCTAGAAATGAGCTCTATGGAATGGTCCCAAATGACTCACCGTTCTGGATTGTTGGAAGCAAAAGGCTTCCGACACTTGTGCAAGATGGGACAACAAGGAGGTAGAAAATACCTATAGCTTATCCCTCTATCATTCTTTGGTCTATGTATTCAAGGGTTTTGCTTCCTTCTTCTCTGTCAATATTTGAGGGTGGTCCCCTTGAGATACTACATGCCATCTTTTCACTTCCAACTGCATGTCCAGGCCAGAAGGAAAGAAGGAAAACCTTTGATAAAGGAGAGGTATCAAAACTGCTAAGTGCAAATCATATGAAGCTGGGCTGTATATTGCTATGTATCCAATATACAAATGACTTGTGGATTTGTGTTAGTATAAATGCAGCCCAAAAGAGTATTTCTAGGTAGGGAAACTTCTGCAAAGTATTTGGGCATAGGCAAGTCACCAAAATGGGGTTGAGGGCTGCATTTAGTCCACTGGTTGCAATCCCCCCCCCCCAAACATGTGTTAGCACTTAGCTTTTACCTAATGGTAATCATGCTGGTGCAAAACTTGGAAAAATTACTTCTGTGGACTGCAGCTCCCACAACCCTCCAACCAATAAGACTATTGGCTCAACTGTGACCTTTCCAACCTCTGGGCTAATAGCACAATCTTCCAGGAAGATCTTTGTTGGAATCTTGCATTTATTTCTTTTTCTTTGCTTCTTTGGGGTAAGTTTGGCATTTCCACAATACAGCACAAAAGTGCTACAAATGCACTGGAAATGTACTTTGACCGAAAACAATGATGATACAAATGCAAAGATTAACTTGTAAACCATCTCCAAGCTTTTGAAAAGCCAACACCTGGTTCACATCCTATATAAAACTGTTTATAATCTTCCCTCATCTTTCTAGTCTTCTACTACAGAAAGGATAAGCAGCTGTGGCATGTCCAGGGGCCAGTTTTTTTTTTGTCCCTGAGGCTGCACAGGTTGCCAAAAAACAAAAAGGAAAAAAAACAAAAAACCAAGAAATGGTGAGATGCCCAATTCCAGTTTTGAAAAACAGTATTAATATTGTTTTTATGCTGAACAGTGACAGAAGTCCTACAATCTATCCAAACAGGTAAATTGAGACTCCTCTTTTTTTTCCCCCTAGGAGAGGCAATTCTCCTCCTTTGAGGCCAGAAAAAGAGGTGTCTGAGGAAGCGTGAAGGAATCAAAAATCACAAAAAGAGCCATGGGAGCCATGTACGCCCCAAGATTATACTCTGCCCATCTCTGAACTAGCTTTATATTTCAAGATTTAGGGGAACATCTTTTGGTAACATATCAAAGATCCATTTCACAGGTCTGGCTAAACAGAGCTGTGTCTTCTACTTGAACACATACAGAATTGTGCCCTGTAAAGACGTAAGATATAAGGAAGCAACACAAGAAAGGGAGCTCCATTGGAACTTACATATCCCAGCATGGTATTTCAAAGTACTGACGCTGTGCTTGTGAGTCTTGTATGTTCGGATTCGCTCCCCAGTATCAGCCAACCAGCATTTCACTGTCCTGTCTGCACTCCCTGAATACAAACATCGATTCACCAGCTAAGAGGAAAAAGAGAAGCAGCAAACACTTTCATGAGAGAGTATCTTTGGAAACCATTGTCATCTTTAGATCCCACTTTCCTCAGGGAGAAAAATAAAATGTAACAATGGCCTAAATCCAATTGCTAGTTCCATCTAGAACAGACTCACTGAAGCAATGTGATTTATGGAAGGGCTGACTCACTTTTCAGCCATTGATTCAATGGGTCTATTCTAATTGAGACTAGCAATTGGATTTAGGTCAATAATAGCAATGCTGAAGGCTGCACTGCCTACAAATTGCAATACAGATATCTTATGTTCTGCTGACATCAGTGATTCTCAGTAGGGCTACAAATAGCTCTCAGATCAAAGACTAAATAAGACTGAGGGGCAAAGCAGACCAGCAAAAAGAGCCGGCTTCCCAGCAGACTGGGGCTGTGGCATTCAGACAGCAGTACGTCCCCAGTCAGCCAGGAGGCTGTATGGCTGACCGCATGTGCAGCGAATCCACAGCATTTCAGTGGTGCAGCATTTACACAAACTGCACTGAAGAAACACTGAAAAACTATCACTGCGGCAGCAAAGGCACCCTTTTCCTAGTGCAAAAAGGAACAGCTTTTGCTGCTCCTTTTTATGCCGGGAAAAGGCCGGGTTGGGGAGTGGCATGCTGTTGCCGCAACCCCAACCCAGCGAGCAAAGGGGCAGCGGCAAGCCACTCCTTACCCACAGTCTGCTTTGCCCCTAATTCTCCTAGCGTAAATAGGAGCAGATCTCTACAGCTAGTGAAACTCTGTCCCATTTTACCACCATATCCATTGGTCCAGAACAGAAATTGCATTAATTGATTAGAAGAAGAAGCAATTTAGAATTGGGAAACTGAGCTGGAGCACTGCAGAATGGGGCCTAAATACCCTAAAGGCACCAGATCCTGTCTGATCCTGGAAGCTAAGCAGCATCAGCCCTGATTAGCATTTGGATGGGAGACTGCCATTGAATACCAGTTCCTATAGGCTATATTTCAGAGAAAGGGATTAGCAAAATCACTTCTGAGTATTCCATGCCTAAGAAAATTCTATCAAATTCATAGGGTTATCATAAGTGAACAGACAACTTGTAAGCACATACACACACACTATGGAATAGAGCAGTGTTTCTTAAACCAGCTGATGTGGGTGGCTGGTTTTTTTTCCCCCCAAAACATGGCAGGAACTGGCATCATATTTGTGATCACAATTGTTTCTTTGTGAAGGCTAAGGCTTTCACAGCTGGTATCCGTAGATTTTTGTGGGTTTTTCTGGCTATCTGGCCATGTTTTGGAAGAATGTATCCTTGACATTTCTCCCACATCTGTGACCAGCATCTTTAGAGGATGGTGGCATGGAAGTGAGTGGGGTATATATACTGTGTGACCCTTGGTTGGGAGGAAGTGATTTACATGTTAATCTGTGTTGGTCTGTTTCTGAATGGCAAGGTCTCAAGTTGGAAGGATATGTTGGAGAATATGTGGTCTATTTAATTAGCAATCTATTGTCTGTGGGGAAAACCCCTGACCCTGGGTGATATTCATTGCATGAATGTAAATCGCTTCCTCCCAACCAAGGGTCACACAGTATATATACCCCACTTACTTCCATGCCACAATCCTCTGAAGATAGCCTGAAAATCCCACAAAAAACAATTGTTTTTTCCTTTCTTTCTTGGCAGCTCTCCAGAGACTAGGATATGGCTATAGGATTGGCACTGGTCCACAGATGACCACTTTGAGTAGCACTGGAAAAGAACTAAGGTAGTATGTTTGGCTAAGTGATACAGTGCTGTAGGCACACACACCAACAAGTGGAGCATGTAGCAAGCCCTATTGCCCTGCATGGTTCTGAGTCTATAGTATTAATTGGATAAAAGCAAGAAGAAACAGGGTTCTGTGCTACTCTGGACAGTGCAAGATCATTCTTAAGAGTTAATAATATATAATCAACTTAAGCAAGCAGAGAAATGAACCTTCCCCAGGACAACCCTCACCCTCTCCCCAGCCTATCAGCAAGATATTTATTTACTACTTTAATCCTTCTTCTTTCTTCCATGGAATTCAAGTAGATAACAGAACTCCTTGGTCGCCTCTCATTAAGGCACGGATCAGAAAGAAACTCTTCTAGAACATGGCCACACAGCCCAAAAAACCCACAAAAAATATGCCGGCCATGAAAGCCTACGACTTCACATCAGACTTAGTCTGCTTCAGCAAGACATTTGCATCATGTTCCTTCGTACTACTTTATAGATTTTACCAATAATAATTGTTTTAATCACTCTGAACCACTCTAAAAGCTCTAGATACTTATTATTATTCAGGCATGTACTTTGGGAGGTTACACAGATCCTCCTATAGTCAACTTTGGGGGGTTGCAGACTGCCAGAAATAATGCAAATTGAGTCCACTTTTAGGGTTAGGGTTAGTGCTAGGGAATCATGGGAATTGGTTTTTTTTTTCTGAGACATTGAGCCTTCTCTGTCAGAGAGCTCTGGTGCCACAATACAATACAGTTCCCATGATTCCTTAACCCTAACCCTAACCCTAAAAGTAGACTCAATTTGCACTATTTCTGGCAGTCTGCAACCCCCCCCCCTTTGTTAGAATTATAGAGTTGGAAGAGACCACAAGGGCCATCCAGTCCAACCCCCTGCCCCCTGTTATGTGGAGGGATAAGATACCAATGTAAATTTAGTATCAGTCAGATACATGGGAAGACCCATATTGACTCAGACCAAAGTCCTCTCTAATCCAGCATTCTGTTTCCACAGTGACCATCCACTTGTCTCCAGGGAGGTCCACAAGCAGGACACTAGCATATTGATACTTCAGAAAAATAAGATATAAAGAATCTTGAGATAATAAGATTAATAAATAATAATAAAAATAAGATATAAAGAATCTTTGTCAGTAAGCACTTCTAATGTAAAAGGCATTGAGTTAAGGTTAACACAGGTCTGGCCAGAATAAACTGTGATTGAGCTCCGGCTAAGAACTGAAAAGACCCTTGAGCAGACATGCCTCACCAATTATATATATATAAAGATATAAGGACAGTTACAAAATTATATATATATATATAAAGATATAAGGACAGTTACAAAACTCAAAGAAGCTGTAAATTCCATTATAAAAATCTTGCATGATCACTCTCTCCCACCAACTGGTGTTTTAAAGTACATTTTCTCCTGCATAAAATGTTCATGGATTCCCCCCACCCCCAAATTGGTTAACTTTCTCATTTACAAAGGCTCAATGTGTTGTGGGTTCCTCCACAGCCACCCCTCCCAACCCACCATGAAGGAATGCATTCTTCCAGAAATGATCCATTATTTTAAATTTAAAAAATGTTTCATGCAACCTCCCACAACATTCATTTGGCTAATGGAATGGAAAAACAACTGCAGCCTTAGCCTTAAGGTATCCTATATCATGAGACACATACCAAGCAAGTTGCAGGATACCCTATACAAGATCTTTATGTCAAGATAAAATAAAGTGGTCAGTCACTGCAAATATGCTTTTAACTCCTTTCATTAGAAAGTCTGGCATGTCTTTTATCAACAAGAACAGTGATTATTTTTCCATAATTAAAAAGCACAGGGGAGGAGATAAGGTATGGGTGAACCCTTTTTGATAAATGTTTTTCTAAATTTATCCAAAAGTCAACAAATGGCTGTGTTTTTTAAAAAAATAAATAAATAAGGGGAGACACAATTCCCAATTATAATCTGCCTGCGACTTGAAGAAGCTGCAATGGTTTTGTTGCTGTGTTTTTCTTGGCTGGTTTAGGAAAAAGCTTTGTTCACTCTGGCTAATTTCCCAACAGAGCGGCTGTTGGAGAAAAGCACAGCACATCACGGAAAACAGAGAATACAATTGGACTTGTACCTCTTAGGGCATCTCTGCACCAGAGTTTGAAAATGTTGAATGCAAATGTCTACAACCTTTCCAGTAGCTGTTGTTTTTAAAAAAATCATAACACATTCATATTAATATTATTTACAATCAGGATGATTGTGTGTATTAGCAATGTGTTACTATCAAAAGCGAATAAGAATGGAAAAATGGCCAAAACCTTGCAAAGTGAACCTTAAAAATATTTTTAAAATAACAAGGGTTATTTCCCCAAACCCCATAAGCTATTAGCATTAATCTTCAGTTACCAATAAAGGCTACTGCACTGACCTCCAAAACTAGTGCATAACTTAGTTCTACACTTTGCTCTTCATCATCTTATGTTTATGAGCTAAACTAGAAACATCCCAGAGAAGACTGTTAGCACACCTGACATATCCCACGCTGTATATGGGCTTTAATAATTTTCATATTTTGATATCTAGAGCCAGGTATGTTTTAAGAGATCATGGTGAGCTTTGGAACACTAGGAAGTTTCCCATGGGAAAGTCATGTTGTCCTGAAGACATGTGGAAGGTTTCTAGATAATGATATAAAATGGGTTTGCTGATCACCCTGTCCTCCCCAAGGCTTTCTGCATATTTTCTTGTACTCAAGACAAAGGTGGTCCCATTGCACTAATGTGTGTAAGACCACATCTTTTACTTATCTCTTGCCATGTTCCCAGCCAACTTCCCTATCCATCTATATTGCAGTTGTCCTACCTCCAATCATGGTTTTGTTAATCCAGAGTTAAAACCATCTACCAAAATTGCCCTTTTTGTCAGTTCCATGGGAAAGCAATCAAACTCTTTGTACTTTGTGTAGGGAACATTATGTACCCCTTGAAGGCACCAAACAGGATATAAATATCCATCCCACACATGTCCAGTTTGTGATTACAGTGATCAACCACCAGAGTTCTGTCTATCCATCCAGAGCCTCCTCTTCCCATATTGCCCACAGACTCCACAGCCTGCTTTCTGTGGATTCCTCGACAGGATTTGTAACTATCACCCTCTCTACAACCCTAAGCTTCCGCTATCCAGTTTCCATACCTCCATTCTGATTAGCCTTGTGTGATGTCTCAGATAGGATTCCTACTGTGTTTGTGTGCTTTCTTTCATATTTCTAAATAAAACTTTCTTTGTTTACCAAATTTGAAGTACTCCTGCAGTTAGTACTGGTATACACACGTGAAATGATCCCTAAGGTTACCCAACCTCTCTGAGCCCTCCTCTGAGTGAAACAATTCCCTCAACACTAAAGGAGACACTGACAGTTGGTGGGGACCCCAAGTCCCCCCACCATTTTGGTAACAATGTTCTTTTGAGACGTTCCCACATTGCCACCCCAAAGCCAACATAGTCAGTGCCTGAATCCTATTGTTGTTGGTGGTGTTGTGCACCTTCAAGTCATTTCTGAATCATGGTGACCCCTAAGGTTAACCTAGCACAAGGTTTTCTTGCAAGATTTGTTGGAGGGGGATTGCCATTGCCTTTCTTTGGGGCTGAGAGTGTGACATGCTCAAGGTTGAGCAGAGATTTGAACCCTGGTCTCCCAGTGTCTTAGTTCAACACTCAAACCACTACACCATGCTGGCTCTCCTGAATCATATTGATAGTGTAATTCATCTGAATCAACTATTTAATGGTGAATCAGCACTTATGTAAATCCCGAGATTTCTGTGGACCTACTTTAGTTGAGACTATCAGGTAGATTCACGCTCAGTCTCACAATTATCGTTTCTTGTCAGATGATTAAGCTTGAGAGGCCACAGCATGAAAGCGTGAATCCTTTATACCACACAGTCAAATGGATTTTGCCTCACTTAATTCATTGGTGCTTAGAGTATCTTTAGATCCCAAAGAAAGGGAAAACAACTTATAGACCAGTAGGAATCATGCAGCTCTCCAGATGTTGTAGGACTGGAATTACTCCAGCTAGGACTGCTGCAATTTGCATGCCAACAATTGGAGAGCTGCATGATCTCCATCCCTGCTACACATGCACAGAAAGAGTATGTTCTACCAGTCAGAGAGCTTAACAAAGACAGCTACTGATTCATCCTTGGAAATTTTAATTGGCATCTACTTATTTCCATCACAAGACAAGCAGCCACAGTAGCAACAACTGTTAAATCAAGATTCTACTTTTACAGCAACCTTGTGTTTTTGACAGAAACAATAATTGTGAGACTGATCATAAATCCTATTGATAGCCTTTTGCATGGAACAATTCTTTATGGACTAATAGCTTGCTAGACTAACCAATTAAACTGCTCTGTGATAAAGTCAGTCAATCACTTGCTTAAAGATCTTTGAACTTATCCTTTATTGTCCCAGCCTTTCTTCAAGACATCAGAACATCAGTTTATCCCTACAATCAGTAGCCCGAGATAACAAACAAGAGCCTGTTCAAAGCCCTAGATTAAGCTCTGCTGAGCATAATTCAATAACACAAAAACAGCCACTTATGACACACACATGTACACAGTAATCAGGGTGCCTTATACAGAACTAATATTTCCAGCCCAATATGCCAGGACTACCTGAGATCCTTTCATTTGGGGATGTTAAGAATCAGATATGACACTTTACAAAAAAAAGTCTATCCTCCATTGCTGAACAGAAGCATGCTCTCCAACTTAAGGTGAGTACTAGAGCTCTCTCAGATAGTGCTACTCAAAGTGGTAGTCTAAAATCCAGTCCCAGTCCACAAACCATCAGCTGCCTGTCCATGGTGAGGTTCCAAGAAACTATGCAAATATGATAATAATATGGCACAAATACAGTACTTGGAACATTAGGAGAAAAAATGCCAGTGTGACACACCAGACCATTTGACAAGCAATGCTCCAATATACCAGAGCTGTTGAGAAGTATGTTCTACATATATGTTCAGGGCTATTTCTGCATCTCTTTGCACATGAACATGCACATCTAAAATGGAGCTGTCTGATGCATCATTCTGTCTACAGCTCACAGGAATGTGCTCCATTCACATTCAGGTGGGGTGGGGAACCCAGTTCTGCCACTTCTTTTTGCCTTGGAGTGGTCAGTTTTCAAATATAGTGGGCACTTGGCATCTACTGGGGTTTGGTTCCAGCCCCCCTCCCCCGCCCTGGCCACGGATACCAAAATCCATGGCTGTTCAAGCCCCATTAAATACAATAGATAATAAAATTGTATCCTTTATATAAAATGGCAAAATCAAGCTTTCTGTATATATTCTTTGAATATTTTCAAGCCATGGATACTTGAATACATGGATAAAGAATCCATGGATATCGAGAGCTGAATGTAATATCATCTGTAAATGCTTTTACACGCGCACAAAAAAACCCTTCTCTGTATGAATGTGGGCACTGCTCTGACAATTCATCAGCAGAGGACTAGAATCATAGAGTTGGAAGAGACCACAAAGGCCATCCAGTCCAACCCCCTGCCATGCAGCAATAGACAATCAAAGCATCCCCAGCAGATGGCCATCCAGTCTCTTTAAAAACCTCCAAAGGAGGCAGCTCCACCATTCTTCAAGGGAGAACAGTGCCGAACAGTTCATACTGTCAGAAAGTTCTTCCTAATGTTGCGCTGAAATCACTTTTCCTGTAGTTTGAATCCACTGCTCTGTGTCCTATTCTCTGGAGCAGCAAAAAACAAGCTTGCTCCATCCTCAATATGACACCCCTTCAAATACTTTAACAGGGCTATCATATCACTTCTTAACTGTCTCTTCTCCAAAGTAAACATACCCAAGTTCCCCAAGTCGTTCCTCATAGGGCATGGTTTCCAGACCCTTTACCATTTTGGTCGCCCTCCTCTGGACACACTCCAGCTTGTCAACATCCTTTCAGAATGACTACCATTCAGTCATATGGCACTGACAAGTTGGCCACCATCATTTGGACCCAATCCTTAAAACATTATCCTGAACATATGGGCCTTTACAGACTGCCAGAAATAGTACAACTTGAGGCCACTTTAACTGTCCTGGCTCAGTGTTAAGGAATCATGGGAACTGTAGTTTATTGTGGTACCAGAGCTCTCTGACAGAGAAGGCTCAGTGTCCCAGAAAAAAATACAATTCCCTTGATTCCCTAGCACTGAGCCAGGACAGTTAAAGTGGCCTCAAGTTGCACTATTTCTGGCAGTCTGTAAAGGCTCATATAAACTCAGATGCAAGTCCAACTGAATTCAGTGAGACTGGAATCACAGCCTTCAGAAACTCCCCTCACAACTTCTAGACTTGCTTACCTGGTAAAAGAGATGTTGGATGACAGTAAAGTAGCCACTTGCCTTTAGTCAACCCTGGACAGCTGCCACATTATGGCCAGAATCCTGTAGGTGTCATACAACTGTGTAAGTTACCTTACACGTTATTCCTTTTTTTTTCTTTTGGCCATTTTGGTATGGATATATTCAGTTCACAAATACATAGGCAAAATTCCACAGTTGTCACCATATGTCTAGATTTCTGTAATGCGCTCTACATGGGGCTAACCTTGTGCTTGGTTTGGAAACTGCAGTTGGTGCAGAATATGGCAGCCAGAATAATATCAGGTACATCTAGGAGGGATCACATTACTCCTGTATTGAAGTCCCTCCACTGGCTGCCCATAAGTTTCCGGGCCCAGTACAAGGTGTTGGTTATCACCTTTAAAGCCCTAAATGGCTTGGGTCCAAGCCATCTCAGGGACCGCCTTCTCCCCTATAAGCCTCCTCGCGCTCTCCGGTCCTCTGGGAGGAATTTGCTGCAACCTCAAAAATCTAGGCTTTTGGCTACCTCCCAGAGGGCTTTTTCTGTTGTCGCCCCCAGACTATGGAACGGTCTGTCGGACGAGATCCGTCAACTGACATCTTTAGACAGCTTTAAAAGGGCTGTCAAGATGGATCTCTTCCGACAGGCCTTTCCAGATTAAATAATCCCCGCCTCAGGGTCCCCTCCTTCAGGAGTGTCCTCGTAGCCTTCCCTGTCAATATAAATTAGAATGTTGCTGCTGTTCTCTTATTGTTAATATGTTATTTGTTTACTTGATTTGTTGTTTTAAATTGTAATTTGATTTAATAATTTTTTAAGGGGGGGAGGGTAGTATGGGGATGTTTTATGTATTATGTATGTGTTTTTATTGTTGTTAGCCGCCCGACTGGTTTCAAAGGGGCGGGATATAAATAAATTATTATTATTATTATTATTATTATTATTATTATTATTAACTATTCATTTCACATAAGTCTAAATCCCATTGTTAATCCCAACTAGAACATAGCTATAAATTGGGCTAACCTATATGATGACTTGCTATTCAACAATTACTTCAGTAAGGGCCTTTGCAGACTGCCAGAAATAGTGCAAATTGAGTCCACTTTAAGGATTAGGGTTAGGGTTAGGGAATCATGGGAACTGTATTTTATTGTAGCGCCAGAGCTCTCTGACAGAGAAGGCTCAATGTCTCAGAAAAAAACAACAATTCCCATGACTCCCTAGCACTAACCCTAACCCTTAAAGTGGACTCAATTTGCACTATTTCTGGCAGTCTGCAAAGGCCCCAAGTCTGTTCTAGTAGGAACTAACTAACATCTCAAATATCTGTTATCTTTTCCATAATATGGTTCCTTATCCACACTGGCTTCCTCTACCATTTTACTTTCCTAACAGAGGCAGGTGTCTACATGTTCCACACATGCCTGGAGAGCATGGGTAACTTCAGAGGGTCTGGTAGCCAATTTTCCCTCCACCACCTCCAGGTGCACAACAGTACCTTTTCCTGTTGAAACCAGAAGCTATTAAAAATTCTGGTTGTTTTTGTTAAATCTTTTCCCATTTAAAATAGTCATGGGGGACATGTAAAGGTATTTTTTTTTAACAGATCCTGGAGACTGTAAAAATGGGTGAGGCCACATTTACCCATTTCTGGTATAAACCACATCTCGAAAATGTCTGGGATACTTTCAGTCTATAACTATAGCTATCATCCACCAGCTAGCATGGTCTCTGAACCATGCTGGCTGTAGGATTCTAGAGCTATAATACAAAACAGTACATATTCCAAGTTCTCTGGTATAGACATTATTGATTTCTTACCTCTAGGCAAATGACAGATCCTTGATGCTCTTTGAAAACTCTTAGCTGCTCACCAGTCACAATGTTCCATGTCCGAATGGTGTAATCAGTGCTGCCTGAAAAGAGCTCCCTGTTTGGAGGATCAAGTATAAGGCACAAGATGGCCCCAGTGTGTCCCAGTAAGGTCTGGTGACAGCGCCCACTAGACACCCACCAGACTTTGACAGTGCAGTCTGTGCTCCCTGTCACCAGGAAGTCCCTGCTTAATTTCTCCTCTTCCAATTCTTCTTCTTCTGAATCTTCAAGAACATCCTTGGAGGAGTAAAGAGCCAATGTCAGAACGCAGTTCCGGTGGCCCCGAAATTCCTGGATTGGCTTCTCCTTATCTACGCTCCAACAACGTGCTGTCCTATCATAGGAGCCGCTGAAAAGATAATCTTTGAAAACCAGGATCCTGTTTAAAATAGAAGAAAAGAGTCACATATCAAAATGTTCCCTTAATATCCTTGCTGAAGTAAGGTTCAAAGACGGCAAATAACTAAAGTTTGCCTATGTGCTTACCTCCACCCCCAAAAAATAGATTATGGAAGGTTCTAAGGAAGCACTGAGTCATCCTCAAGGAAGGGTTCCATCAAATGCCTTTTATCATTTGTATTTTCATTCTAATTATTACCTTGATTCCACCTTGTGTAACCTCAAACAGTGGCTTCTTGGTTTACAGCCATGGTAGTAGTGGAGGCAATCAGACGTGCCCATTTTTTAAAGATTTAAAATATTTAAATATTGCACCTCTGTGTTTGTGAATGTGCACACACCATGCTTACTGGGAGATCCTGACAGTTGTAGTACATAAAAAAATTCTTCCAAATTCTGCTTATAAGACATTTACCCTACAGTCCTCAGATTTATGTTCTAATGATTTAAATTGCATCTTGATCATCTTGATCATCTTTTCAGTTTTCTTTTCAAACTTTTAAAATGAACAATGGTATACAGAACCAAACTTAGTACTCCACAAAATTATTTAACTAGTTCCTTCAATTTGTGACCTCTTTTCTCATGACTTCACTTGTATTTCCAGAGTAATACAAATAGGAACAGAATAAACTCCAGGGGGAAAAATCAGGCCTGCCCTAAAGTCTTAACATTATAAGCAAATAACAATGATTGTAGCCAGGCACACACATAGTGATTATTTGAAAACTCATTGTGGTGTCATCACATAGAGAACTGATCACAGAATATTTGGGCACTGGTAAAGGCATGTTTTATTACACCATTACAATTTCAAGTGTGATAACATTCAACTCGCCCCATAGCCAAATGCTGCAGATAAAATGCTGCAAAGTAGCCCTAAGAGAAATGTATGGGTGACCATCATGTGGCAGTGATCACCCATATCTATTTGGCAAAAGATACCAAGAACTTATCATTTACAACTTAGACATAAAGTACACATTTAATATAACAAGGTCTGGTTTTAAGCTTCTCTGGGGGTAGTCAATGATACGGCAGAATTCTGAGTCTACACGAAGCCTTAGCAGAATCCTTTTACTACCAAGAGGTATTCCTAGCACAGTGCTTTTTAAATCCCTTTATCAGGTGCAGCTGTTACCAATTGAGCAGTGTCCTGTCCTCCCTCCTTTCCCACTGCTTCTCCCTGGAATTTCTTTCCCAGCAATTGATTTGGTTCAGTTCCTCCTTGCTTTCCTGCTGGTCTCTTGTCCCCAAAATGCAGCTGTGTCAGCATTGCTTATAATATAACTAATCATGGAGCCAAGAGCACACATAACACAAATTTATGGCAATTTATCTGTGCAGCATAAACACAGGGGGAAAACTGTTAGATTAAACAAGAAAATAAATAATAAGAGAAGTCTGAAAAAAAATCAAATGAGGATAAAGTGAAGACTACCATGTAAAACCTACCTGTTTACAATTGATGTATGTCCTCGATAAACAGCCAGACACTGACCTGTCATCACATCCCATTTCCTAATTGTATGATCAGCGCTACATGTGAAGGCAACTTCATTTTCTAAATGGCAAAAGGTGATATAGCTTTCGTGCCCTAGAAATAAAATACTAAATTAAAAGTGATCAGTATAAATCAGTGGCAACAACACAGTAGGATCTGTGTTGTTGTTTTGTAATGTATCAAAAGAAAAACTGGATTATATCTGAAGCATTACACTTGACGATTGTCACAGAAATAAGAGAACTGAAAGAAAGTACATATACTCTGAAAAGTAATCCAGGCTAGAATCCTGTTGTCACCAAACACATGTGGTTGTACTTTTTTGGCCATTCATATTCAAAAGTAAAATTCCTCAAGTGTAAGCAGTTTACATGGGCCTAAATCCTACTATTAGTCCTATCTAAAGTAGAGGCACTGAATCAACTGCATTTAACTATGTGCTACCCATGGTCTAGCCCTCTGCACCCCTCCTGCATGCTATTATCAAATTAATATCAAAAAGGGATGCTTCGATCACATAGCCATGGGGGTGTCCCAGCATGGTAAATTGGCTTGCCACAGAAGGAGACCCAGGTGGCTCAACATGCAGGAGATCAAGAGCTTGTAGCCAAGATAGACCAATCAAGATCAGAATCTTCATAATCGCTGCACTGATAGGAATGGTGGTGGGCAATAGACCTTGTCTTCACAACTGAACAGAAATCCAAGTACACTTCTCTCCAGGAGTGATATTTCTTTCTCCAAGGACATTTGCATTGATTGTCCAGACATTCTCAACTTCCTTGTTCATTCTTCCCTCCTGGAAATCCTTTCACATCCTGAAGCCTACCCTGACATATAAGTATGCCTGCCCAGGCACCCTCAATTTGATCTTGTTTGAGGTCAGACAGACACTCTGTCTGGATCTCACCTGACTCCTCAGCATAAGCTGGCCATGCTATGATCCTAGGGCACCTACTGAACTGTTTTCCACCTCATAGTATCCCCTGATCAGAGCTATACATCTGGAATCAGTACAATATTGCCCTCTGCAAACCCTTTAAGTCGTTACCTTTTATATCATTAGTACTTGGATGTGTGCATGAGTGAATGTCTCTGTGTGAATGGTGATTCCATTTTGATTACAAATAAAATTACATTTGGCCCTGCACTCTGGAGTCCTGGTTCTCGGAACTGTTGATCTCTACTTTAGTTGCCTGAGCCCTCTCATTTGCTGTCATTTGAACTAGTAAAATTCCCCTATTTGTATATTAATTGTGGGTGTCTCTTGGGATTTGGGGTAACATGGTGGTGTCCCCACCCAAGATGTTACCCAGTACAGGGAGGCGGGGCTTCTGGGGGCAAGGATTCCAGGCAGCAGAGTCAAAAGGGCACTCCCTCACTTTGCTGCTGAGGCATGCAGAATTGTGCTGTGGCAGTGAGGTGTGCTGAGCCCTTGCAACAACGCGTCCTGGAGTGTACTATCCCGCCAGGTGACACTCCCTCTGGGGTGTCACCCAGTGCGGTCTGCACCACTGCACCCCCCTGGTGAAACCACTGGGGTAATGTATGTGTTGATTCAGCATTCAACAACTGATTAAGAGGATTTACTCTACTTGGTACTAACCAGCAGGATTCCAGCCACACAGTTGCACATTCCTATTCAAATATTTGTCACTGCCTTCTATGTATCATTGTATTTAGTTACCTGCTATAGATCCCTCAAATAATTCATGTGAAATGTAGCAAAATGTAGATGCTTTGATATATCTGCAATCGTCTGAGTGTTTTTGGGCTACAATTCTCATCAGCACTAGCCAGCACAGTTGATGAAGTGGTATGATGGGAGCTATAATCCAAAATATCTGGAGAGTTGCTCTTCTGCTCTACAGATCCTTAACTATCCAGCCAACTAAGGACCTGAACAGACTGCCAGAAATAACCCAGCTTGAGGCCATTTTAACTGCCTTGGCTCAGTGCTAGGGAATCATGGGAACTGTAGTTTATTGTGGCACCAGAGCTCTCTGACAGAAAAGGCTCAATGTCTCAGAAAAAAGTACAATACCCATGATTCCCTAGCACTGAACCAGGGCAGTTAAAGTGGTTTCAAGCTGGATTATTTCTGGCAGTCTGTTCCAGGGGTAGGCAAGCTTTCCCCTTTAAGGGCCAAGGGACTTCAGCTCCCAGAATCCCAGGAGCTATTGGCCAACATGGGACTATTGGCCAACATGGCTGAGGCTTCTGGGAGCTGAAGTCCCTCGGCCCTTAAAGGGGAAAGCTTGCCTACCCCTGGTTCAGGCCCTTAAAGAACTGCAGTACTCTTACCTTCTTTGGAAAGAGGAAGTGACTGCTAATGCTGTTTTAAGTCTGTGCTCTTATTCCATTTCTTAACAAAACAGGAGGTATACAATCACAAAAACTATTTTGTTTTTAGAAATCATTTCCTACTACCTAATGTAAACCCATTGCAGCACTATATTTTATGCATCTGAAGCAATAAGAACTACAGCATTTTTATGCATCCAAAGCAATAAGAACTACAGAGATCAATGGAACTGTTAAATTATTATAAAAGTAGCAACCTAGATGACCTTAGATTCAAACTCTCCTATACATATTTATGGGGAGTGGAGGGAGAATGCAAGACAGATTTCACAATTTCATTGTTCACCAGGTATTTATTCTGTTCTCTGTAGTCTGGTTCTACAGTCTTTAATCATTTGAAGCCTAGCTATCGGAATTGTATTTAAAGCATTATATCTCATTCAGAATATGAAAACAATCTGAGTCAGCAATGAAGCAGTTTGCATCAACCCAGTTGGGGTGTTTATTCAGCTGCAAAAAAAATCAAACAAATCCTCCAGACATCAGTGAAACAGTTTATCAAATGAACTAAGGTATCAAGAAAAGTCCAGGAGGACTTTTATTAAGAGTTAGGTAAAAACAAGGAAAAGCATGAGGAAGTGAGTCTAGCAGTACATTTGAAACTAACTGATATATTTCAGCATAAGCTTTCATGGACTCAAATCCATATCATCAAAACAGCCATATACGTAAAGGGAGAAAGAAAAGGCACAATCTGCCCACAATGGAACTAAGGTATTGATAGTAATTACACTTTTTTTTAAAAAAAAAAAAAGTGTAGTAAATATCACCTCTTCAACATAAATGTAATTACAGCTGGTGGATTGGCAGCTTTGACATTTGCGGATTTGCTTATTAGTGGATTTAATTAATATGTCCTCTCTAGAAATCTCTAGGTCCTCCAGTGCAACTCTGGGGCGAAACAGACTGCCACTTTGCGCCAACTTGGGGGTGGCGTCTGAGCACGATATTTAGATGCCACCCGAACTGATGCTGCCCCCAAGTTGGCATCACGCCGACTGCCCAACCACTATGGCAGGCAGCTTTTCGGTGTTCCGGCAGCACGCCGTTTAGATGCTGCATGCCACAGGAGCATTGAAAAGCCACAGCAGCGGAAAAGTCAGTTTTTTTCTGGCGCAAAAAGGAGTGGCATTTTGCCACTTCTTTTTGCGCCAGAAAAAAGCTGGAGTGGGACCATGGCATGCAGTTGCCATGGTGCCCACCTGGCTTTTTCAGGGGTGGCATAATGCTGCCCCTTCAGGGCGGTCTGCATTGCCCCTCTGTTAGAAATTGACCATAGTTACTCTGGAGGACCTAGAAATTACTAGAGAAAACTAGAAAAAACACTTCTCTGGCCATTTGTAGGTCCTCCAGTGTGGTTCTATGGTCAACTTCTGGCAGATGTTGACCACAGAGTTGTGCTGGAGGATCTGGAGATTCCTAGAGAGGTGTTTTCTCAGGTTAAAAAAATAGTGGAATCTCTAGGTCATCCAACACAACTCAACGCATCCAACGCAATAGAAGTTGACCATAGAGTTATGCTGGACAACCTAAAGTTCCTAGCGAAAACACTTCTCTAGGAGAAAACATTTGTAGGTCTGCAACGCAACGCAACGCATCCAATGCAATGGAAGTTGACCATAGAGTTGTGCTGGAGAACCTTAAATTCCTAGAGAAAACACTTCTTCAGACATTTGTAGGTCCTCCAACATGATTCTATGGTCAATTTCTGGCAGAAGTTGACCACAGAGTTGCACAGGAGGACCTGGAGATTCTTAGAGAGGTGTTCTGTCAGGTAAAAAGAATAGTGTTTTTTTTAATTTGCCATTTTTTTTCCACCTCCAGGGAAGTCCTTCACCCCTAAACATGGCAAATGTGGAGGGGCCACTGTAATTCAAGTTTTAATAAGATTTGTAGTGTAGATGTACTATAATGGCATCAAAATCCTGACCAGGGCACCATAGGTTAAGTTAAGTTGAAAGCACTTTAGTGATAATAAATATTTTAATTAGTACATTATAGTCAAGTGCCACTTTAAAATACCTTTCATTTGGTGTTTTCTTGGTTGACTCACCTTTTCTTACAATTTTCCTTACAAAGGTATCTTGAATTTGATTAGAATATACACCCAAAATTCTGTACAGCTAGTAACTTCAGGTGCTTTCTAATTTATCAACATACTTCTCCCTCCTGAAGCCATCCACCCCCAATTTCTGACTCATGGATGTTTGATGGGAATTCTAGAGTGACAGAAACTAATGGTTCTATAGGTTCTTAGGACACTTACAGAGTAGACAAAGTTCAGCTGATCAAGTTCAGTGTCATAGAGTCTATGAGAAGGCCATGTAGACCTCATTACCATTTGACCTAATTTTGGAATGCTCTGTATCCCAGAATCAGATTGGTGGCAAATGGTACATCTTCCATACCTTGAAAACGGGCCCGACACTGGCTGTCAGCGGTGCTCCAAAGCCGTGCAGTGCCATCTTCACTGCCTGTCAGTAGCCACTGGCCATCTGGACTGAGGCTGAGCCAGTTGATGCCTCCTTGGTGTTCAGTGCAAACTTTCAGTGCTGAACTACTGCTCCCCATTCTGCAGGTTCCACCATGAGGCAGAGGCTGGGGATGAGGAGGCTCATGAGCTCCAAGACACACAAGGAATGGGAGTAGATCTTGCAAGAGTGGGTTGTGTCAAGCTAAATTCATTTGTCATCTTTGGTGCGAACAAACAGGAAAGGAGTGATCGTCTCTACAGAAGAAGAAAAGGGGGAAGAAGAAGAGGAGGAGAAAGTATAAGAGTCAAATGTGATAATATTCCTACATTAATCATGTGTACAACTGTATTACACTGTCCATGTGCTCCACTATTAAGGTTATCAAAACATCTCACTTCTTTTAAGTACATCATATGAAACATTATACTACAACAATTTGTGATGGACCTTCATAAACTTCCAAAATATTGTTCAAAACCTTGTAGTCAAACTTAACCTGGGTCCACTGGAATCTTCTTGTAGTCAAATTGTTAAGCTGGGTCCACTGGAATACTATCTTCCTCTAATTCTCCAAAGAGCTTCACTAGCGGACATTTTTTCCCTTTAGCAAGTGGTTTTGTTTTTGATTTACATCATTTAAGGTTCTGGTTCTTAACAATGTGAAAGAGTCCAACCCTGCAATACAAGAAGAGCTCTTGCAGTGATCCCCAAACTTTGGTCTTCCAGATGTTTTGGATTTCAGCTTCCAGAATCCCAGACATTGGCATGATAGCTGAGGACTCTGGCAGCTGAAGTCCAAAACACCTGGAAGACCAGAGTTGGGATATCACTGTTCCAAAGTAATCCACTGCTCATCTAAAATCTGCAATTCAGGATTCTTTCTTTAACTGGCCCACCATGCAGCTTCATTTATTTCTCACTTCATACTGCGCTTAGACAAGTGATTACAAATTATGAGGTATGTTTCCTCTACAGTGTTTCTCAGCAATGCAATACAGTTGTCCCTTCTAATTTGCAAGCTTGGAGTCCGTGGGCTTTTCGTGGTGGCAAGTGGGGAGGAATTAAAATGGCATGCACACCCCATTATAATCAATGGGCTTTGAATATATGTGAATTTCTATTTTTGCGGTGGGGGGGGGAGGTCCGGAACAAATCCCCATGAAAATGGAGGGACAAGTGTATAGGAAATCTGCTAATGTAATACAAAAAGCCCCATTCACATCTCATGCCAACATTTGGAAGGGGGGCAACAGAAGGGTAGAGCAATGCTTAAAGAGCGTGTAGACTTATCTTTCTTTTCTTCTGTATTTTTTATTTTATTTTTTTGGCTTGATTACCTGTCCACAAATACTGGCTGCTACTTACAAGTAACCAAAATCACCTTCTTACTCAAGGGAAAGCAAGCGATTTTGGCTCTAGCCAATGCAATTCCAATGAAAAACAGACATTCAAAACTTTGTGCCAAATAAAATCAGATTCTGTGACCAGACTAGAAACAGAAAATGTTATGCATATCTGAAGTCTGCATGCATTTATTTTGCTTCAAAAAAGAAAAGGAAAAAAAATCAAGGTTTTTCAGAACACTTGGAATTCCTTGGCTTAGACTAAAAAGAAGAGTGGAAGAAAGGTTAAGGATACTAATATGTGGGCTGTGAGGGTACAAGGGCTGCTTCACATTAGAAAATGCCAACAGGGAAACAGACAAACAAACATGCAAAACCACTTCTGCGGTACAGCTCCCCACCTGACCCAGAACACTTTGGCTGCATCCATACTGCGGAAATAATCCAGTTTGATAGCACTTTAACTTCCATGGCTCTGTGCTATGGAATTCTGGGAACTGCAGTTTTGTGAGACATTTAGCCTTCTGTTCCAGAAAGCTCTGGTGCCACAACTCACTACAAATCCCAGAATTCCATAGCACTGAGCCATGGCAGTTAAAGTGCTGTCAAACTGGATTATTTCTTCTTCTTCTTTTATTGGTTTCAAACATTAAAAAGATTAACTCACACATATAAGTACTGTACACCATTCTTTAGTTTGAAATTCAAAAATAGTACTTCCCACCTTCAGAGGATTGGTGTTTAATATTTTTCTTTAACTGGCTTTTGTTTCTTTCCTTTCTATTTCTTTTTTGATGTTGTTAACTGCCCTCAAGTCGATCTCAACTCATGGCGGCCCTATGGATGAGACATCTCCAAGAAGACCCTCTGTCCTCCACTGCTCTGCTTAAATCTTGCAACTTCAATACCATGATCTCTTTAATAGAGTCCATCCATCTGGCATGTGGCCTTTCTCTCTTCACAGCTATTGTGGCTAACTTTATTTTTCATTAACTGCCCTTGAGTCAATCTCGACTCATGGCGACCCTATGGATGAGACATCTCCAAGAAGATCCTCTGTCCTCCACTGCTCTGTTTAAATCCTGCAAGCCCTTCATACCCAAAGTGACCTCCTTCATAGAGTCCATCCTTCTGGCATGTGGCCTTCCTCTTTCTACTTCCCTCCACCTTTCCCAGCATTATTGTCTTTTCCAATGAGTCCTTTCTTCTCATGATATGTCCAAAGTATGACAGCCTCAGTTTGGTCATCTTGGCTTCCAGGGAGGTTTCCAGCTTGATCTGCTCTAGGACTGACTTGTTTGTCCTTTTGGCTGTCCATGGGATCCTCAGCACTCTTCTCCAGCACCACATTCTCTCAAATGCATTGATTTTCTTCCTATCATCTTTCTTAACTGTCCAGCTCTCACATCCATACACTGTAATAGGGAATACGATGACTTGTATGATTCTAAATTTTGTACTCAGTCATATATCTTTGCATTTTAGAATCTTTTGTAGTTCTTTCATAGCCACTCTCCCCATTCTTAGTCTTCTTCTGATTTCCTGGCTGCAGTCCGTTCCGATCAATGTTTGCTCCTAGGTATGGGAATTCTTTTACTATTTCTATTTCTTCATTGTCTAGGTTGAACTTGTGAAGGTCCTCGATGGTCATTATTTTTGTTTTCTTTATGTTCAACATTAAGCCTGCCTTTGCACTTTCTTCTTTGATCTTCCTTAGTAGGTGTTCCAGGTCTGTGAGGTTTTCTGCTAGTACTATGGTGTCATCTGCATATTTTAGAGATTGTTGATATTCCTTCTTCCTAATTTCACTCCTCCTTCTTCTGTGTCCAAGCCTGCTTTCCTTATAATATGTTCTGCATACAAGTTGAACAGAGAGGGTGAAAGGATGCAGCCTTGTCTGACTCCTTTGCCAATTGGGAACCATTCTGTTTCTCTGTATTTTGTTCCGACAGTAGCCTCTTGTCCTGAGTACAGATTCCTCATCAGGACTATCAGATGTGTTGGCACTCCCATGTCTTTAGCTTCTCGTGGCCTATGCAGTCAAAGGCTTTGCTATAGTCTATAAAGCACCTGCTGATTTTCTTTTGGAATTCCCTGGTGCGCTCCATTAGCCATCCTATGCTGCAATGTACTTCTCTCCTGTTGCACTCTGGGATTTGTAGTTTTTGTTGTTGTTAACTGCCTTCACGTTGATCTCTACCCATGGCGACCCTATGAATGAGACATCTCTAGGCCCCCCTGTCCTCTCCTGCTCTGCCCAGGTCCTGCAAACTCATTCGTGGTCTCTTTAATAAAGTCCATCCATCTAGCTGCGGCCTTCCTCTCTTTCTACATCCCTCCATCTTTCCTAACACTATTGTCTTTTCCAAAGATTCATGCCTTCTCATGATGTGTCCAAAGTACGACAGTCTAAGGGCCTGAATAGACTGCCAGAAATAATCCATCTTGAGACCACTTTAACTGCCTTGGCTCAGTGCTAGGGAATCATGGGAACTGTAGCTTATTGTGGCACCAGAGTTCTGACAGAGAAGGCTCAATGTCCCAGGAAAAAAAATACAATTCCCATGATTCCCTAGTACTGAGCCAGGGCAGTTGAAGTGGTCTCAAACTGGATTATTTCTGGCAGTCTGTTCAGGCCCTGAGTCTTGTCATCTTGGCTTCTAAAAGAGGGGCATTTAGACTATTCGGCCAGAAAGGTCTTAGGCCTCAGTGAACTACAAATCCCAGGATGCAACAGAAGGCAGCCAGAGCAGTTAGAGTGGAATAGCAACGCTTTAAGAATGTAGTGCGATAATCTCCGAAGGCGGGGAAGTTTGGGAATAGCTAAGGGGAGCCTCTTCATGTTCGGCCTCCTTCTCCTCCTCCTCAGGAAGGGAGAGCAAACTGTGCCTCTCGAAAAGACGAGGGAGGCCTCCCCTCAGCCTCCATTCTCTCTCCTCCACCAAAAAATCACTCTCTTCAGCCACAATACATGGAGGGAAGCGACGCCCAAAACTATCTCCCCATGTCTCTGCCGCTTCCTCCCCACAGACAGTTTTATTTCTTTTATTTAAACGTCCCTCAGCTCTATTGTTCCTTTCGCCTCAGGGCGCCATTGTTAACGGATGCCTCGGCGTTCCCCTCAAAGGAGGCCTTGGCATTTTTTCAAAGAGTGGGGAATCGCCTCAGTGAAATATGAGAGAAAAGAAAGACAAAAACCAATCTTTTTGTGTGTAAGGGGGGGATAGTTATGGGACACACTGTAGAAATAATCCGGTTTGAGACCGCTTTAACTGCCCTGGCTCAATGCTAGGGATATTCTGGGAACTGTAGTTTGTTGTGACCCAAAACTCTGATAGAGAAGGCTAATGTCTCACAAAACTACAGTTCCCGGGATTCCCTAGCATTGAGCCAGGGAAGTTAAAGTGGTCTCAATCCGGATTTTTCTGCAGTGTGTTTTAGACCAAAAAGGAGGCTTTGGTCCAAAACACACTGTAGAAATAATCAGTTCGAGGCTGATTTCGTTGCCCTGTCTTGGTGTTAGGGAATCCTGGGAATTGTAATTTGTTGCGGCACCAGAGCTCTCTTGACAGAGAAGGCTCAATGTCTCACAAAAATACAGTTCCCAGGATTCCCTAGCTTTGAGCCAGGGGCAGTTAAAGCAGTTTCAAATTGAGTTATTCCTGCAGTGTGGTTTGGCTCTGTTGTTGTTGGGAGATCTTCAATCCCTATTCAATCTTGAGCAAGTCACACTCTCTCAGCCTCAGAGGAAGGCTGTGGCAACTCGCCCCTCCTCCCTGAACAAATCTTGCCAAGGAAAGCCTGTGACAGGTTTGCTTTTTTGCTGTTGTGTGCCTTCAAGTCGTTTCTTACTTATGGCGACCCTAAGGTGAAACTATCATGGGGTTTTCTTGGCAAGATTTCTTCAGAGCGGGTTTGCCATGGCCATCCTCAGGCTGAGAGCATGTGACTTGCCCAAGGTCACCCAATGGGATTCATGGCCTAGTGGGGGAATCAGACCCTGGTCTCCAGAGAAGGGTCTTTATCGTTGTTGTGTGCCTTTCTGTTGTTTCTGACTTAGGGTGACCCTAAAGGAACGAGTCATGGGGTTTTCTTGGCAAGATTTGTTCAGAGGAGGCTAATAATAATAATAATAATAATAAACTATTTATTTATAGCCCACCCAATCACAAGGAATCCGGCTTGCCATTGCCTTCCCCTGAGGCTGAGAGTGTGTGACTTGCACAAGGTGGTTCCTTCAACCCTAAATTCCCCGCAAGCCGGTATGGCCACTAATTTTTGTGGCCCCCTCAAAACTGAGGATGGAAAAGTTATTTTGAGCCAGCATGCTGTAATGGTTTGAGCACTGGATTAGGACGCTGGGAGACCAGGGTTCAAAACCCACCTTGGCCATGGAAACCTACTGGGGTGACCTCGTGCATGTCACATGCTCTCAGCCTCAGGGGAAGGCAATGGCAAACCTCCTCTGAACAAATATTGCCAAGGAAACCCCATGCCTTAGGGTTGCCACAAGTTGGAAATGACTTGAAAACACACAACAAAAATAAATGGCGGACTTTGGGGGATTGGGGGCTTAAGTAGCCCCCCTACTAAGGCACTTTTCCAAGTTGTATCCCAAAACTATTCCAACACACACACACTGGTTTTTTTGTCTTTCTCTCATCTTTTACTTGGGACTGTTTCTTCCCGGAAAAAGCCATCCCATCTCACTAGACACACACAAACACACACACAGTGACAACTTGTCTTGTTTCTCTCCTCAAATCTCCTCTGGCTGCTTTACTACTTTTTGTTGTTCTGTACCTTCTTGGCAAGTTTCTTCAGAGGGGGTTTGCCATTGCCATCCTCTGAGGCTGAGACAGTGTGACTTGCCCATGGTCACCCAGTGGGTTTCCATGGCCAAGCTGGGATTCAGACCCTGGTCTCCATAGTTGTAGTCCAATGCTCAAACCACTACACCACCCTGGCTCTTGACTGAGTCATCTAAAATGCATAAAATACGTATTGGAAACTTTTGAAACTTTTGGTTGGCCCAATAAAGTTTTTGTGGATTTTGGATGTACTTGTACTTTGCTATATGGCCAAATACAGAAGTCAGGTATGGGAAGGACAGCTGTGAAAGAACTAGACAGGATCCTAAAGAATAAAGTTAATACAGTCAGCCCTCCATATCCACAGATTCTTTATCCATGGAGTCAAGCATCCACGGCTTGAAAATATTCCCCAAAAGTATAAATTCCAAATACCAAACCTAGGTTTTGTCATTTTATGTAAGGGACACCATTTTACTATGCCACCGTGTCTAACGGGACTTGCGCATCCACGGATTTTGATATCCATGGGGGATCCTGGAACCAAACCCCTGTGGATAACAAGGGTCCAAAGTAAAACCGAGGCCTAAAGCTAGAATCGTCCAAGCCATTGTGTTCCCCATCACCATGTATGAATGGAAGAGCTGGACATTGAAGAAACCAGGTAAGAAGAAAATAAACTCATTTCAGATTTGATTTTGAGTTCCTGCATGGCAGGGGGTTGGACTGGATGGCCCTTGTGGTCTCTTCCATCTCTATGATTCTATGGATGTTATCACACGGGGAGTTGCGGGGAGAAAGTGGAAATAAATGGGACGAGTGGAAGACTTTAATTTACGGGATTTGTCCCGTTCCGCCTTGTCTGATAACTAAATTCGAATTTAAAAGGAGGTTAATTCGAACGAAAACCTGATCTTTTCAAATCCTCAAAAATCCCGAAAATGAAAAGATCAGGTTTGATAACGTGTGATAACGTCCCAAGAGATGTGTTGCTGGAGAAGAGTGCTTGAACAGATTAAGCCTGAACTCTCCCTGGAAGCCAAGGTGATGAAATTGAGACTGTCATCCTTTGGCCACATCATGAGAAGGAATGGCTCATTGGAGAAGACAATCATGGTAGGAGAGGTAGAAGGGAGCAGAAAAAGAGACAGACCGCTTGCCAAAGGGATAGACTCAATTAGGGAGGCCATGGGCCTTAATTCCAGGACCTAAGTAGAGCAGTAGAGGACAATGGGGCTTGGAGATGTCTCACCCACAGGGTCACCATGAGTTGGGGCTGACTTGAGGCGAGTTAACAACAAATATGGCCAACGTGGCTACCCCTAGATATGACTACTACCCATAGGTTGCTCCTCCAAGATTGCTCCAAGGACGACAAAATGGTACCTTTCCCTCCACTTCCTCCATACAGTGCCTCCTCCCAAAGCCATTTTATAAGCAATAAATAGGGACTCTACTTCCCATGTTTGTGAGAACGTCGGAGTCATGGTGCAAAGGTGTGCACTAGAGACACCCACAATGACCCCCACAAACAAATATAAACAAATAAATAACATGATTTATATAAAGAACATATGATTGTTTGACAAAATGACCTGACCCTCTTGTCTTATAGTTAGTTCCCTGTCCCACAGCAATCCCAGTTCTCCATTCAAGGCAGCCTTTGTGAATATTTGCTCATTCCCAGAGGAAAGCATCTATCCAAACGGTGCAAAGGATCTCTCCCATGTCCTGATCCTATCCCAAAAGTACTATTCTCAACCACAATTAGTTACACATTTGCATTTCTCTTTCACCTTCTAACCAGTATAATTGTATTCTGATCATTTTGATATAATAAGAAAGCAAGGACTGTGTACAAACACGCACTCAAGGTCTCTCCCATCAGGCACAATTTCCATGTTTCCTCTTAAGCAAGGTCTCAGGTTTTAAAATTATTACATTGAACAGACATACATACAAGTTTTACTTACTTCTTTCCCAGTCCCAAGGGATGATCTTCTATTGCTCACAACCTCTGAGGGGGGCACAAGTCTTTGGAGAGCAGCCAAATCACCCAACACACACACACAATCCTTTCCGCCTTTCAAAGGAGCATCTGAAAAGTTTTAGCTCTTTAAACCCAAACTTTGTCCACAAATTAAAAAGGAGCACACAAACAGTGTAAGGATTTGCCCAGTGGGCTCAGGGCCATTCACATTGTTGCAGGAGGAGAAAAGGAAATGCCAGAAGGATACAACCCCCTGAGAGGAAAGCAATTTGATAATTGAAAAAGGCACTTCCAGGCAGAACTCATTTCCTTCCATGATAAGAAGCAAGAAAAAGAAACAAGGATGGAGAGGGGACGGGAGGGGAACACTTTTGCTGGTTAATTAATGCCTTTCCCCCCAACTTTCTGAATCTTCACTTTCTACAATGAGTTTGTTGGTTATTTTGCATCCCAGCAAGAAGATGCTGATGGTGATCTGGAGCCTGAGTTTAGTATAATTCATTGTAACTATTGCAGCATTTTCAAGAGGAGAGGGGGAAAAAGCTGAATGTTTAAAAGTCTTCCTGTTTAGAAATCTGCCTTTTGTCTCCTTTTCTTACAGTTTTCGGGTGTCCTGTGAAGGTTCATCCGGATAGCATGCTGAGATCCCCACAAGAAGCCAAAATCATCTCCTTCCTTTCCTCCTTCTCCTTCTCCTTCCTCTTCTTCTTGTCCTTTCCAGTTTTCCCCTCAAATTTTATTTCGCTGTTTCTTAGATCAATACAGTTGTGCAGAGCATAACTTGTCGGTCTATTCATGCTCTGCAGGGGATCAAATACCACCCCTCAGATTTCTACATGGTCCTAAAGAAAGTTGTATTAAATAGGAGAAACTGCTATGATTCAAACTGCTTGGCAACAGATTCTGGGGAATGCAAGAAGGCTTGTGGTTCAGAAAAAGCCCAAGGCTTTTTGCTACCTGAGGCGAATGATAAGCTTCCCGCCCTGTCACCCCATTGCATGTACAAAAGCAAACTAGACTGGCAATTGAATGTTACTTCAACGTGGGTAATGGAGCAGTGTCTTCTATTAAGCCGGAGGCAAAGTCTCCAAATCCCACACAGAAATGGGATTTAAAACCCCGGAAAACCCCTGCAAAAGTGGGTTGATTTTCAGACAATGAGCAATAACGCGACATTCACCTGGACAGAAATGTGACAAAACGCACTTCTTTTTACTTTCAGAAAATCCCGAAAGTAAAAAGAAGCACGTTTTGTCACCTTTCTATCCCTGTTAATGTCATGTTATTGCTCATTAACCCCAACGTCATCTGAAAACCAACCCGCAAGTTTTTTCAACTTTCTGTGTGGATTAATCTCAGATGTCTGAAAAACAATCTGCTTTTGTGGATTTTTTTCAGTTTAAATCCCATTTTTACACAGGATCTCACCCGTGTGATAAACTCCCTAGACAGTTATAAGGGAGTGGAAGATGGGATGTTTAAGCACAATCATCTCTATTTAGTGCTTGGATGGGAATTGTTGTTCTTATGTGCCTTCAAGTCATTTCTGATTTATGGTGACCCTAAGGCAAACCTCTCATGGGTTTGTTTGTTGTTGTTTTTGAAAGATTTGTCCAAAGGATCTTTGCCTTTGCCTTTGCCTTCATCTGAGGTTGAGATAGTGTGACTTCCCAAGTGGGTTTCCATAGTTGAGCGGGGATTAGAATCCTGGTCTCCAGAGTTGTAGTCCAGCATTCAAACCACTACACTACACTGGCTTTCTACTTGGGTGGGAGACTGCCAAAGAAATCCAGGTACTGTAGGCTGTATTTCAGAAGAAAGCAATGGCAAACCACTACTGAGCATTCATTATCTAAGAAAACCCTATGAAATTTCTAGGGCCATTGTGAAGGTACCTAACATACCCAGATGATGCAATGAATGGCAAATGCATTTCAGTTCTCCAATTGTGTGGATGCCTGGGGCGTTTGTCTCACATTGCAATTGCAATAGCATTTACATTTTTATATGGCTTAATGGTGAACTCGGGACTCTCTAAGTGGTTTACAATGTGTAAGCCAATTGCCCCCAACAAGCTGGGTACTCCTTTTACCAACCAATGAAAAGATGGAAAGCTGAGTCAACCTTGGAGTCCTGGGATCAAACTCACAACATCGTAGCTGCAGGACTGGCATTTAACCATTGAACCACCAGGATCATCACATTGCTCAATGATAGGACTGGTGGGTCCAGCATAGAGTAAAGACAGGATCTATATCTGAGTAGCTGTCTTAAACTGTCTGATTGCTTGGCCCTATAGTTCAATATCAGTGTCTATAGAGATTGGCAACATTTCTCTAGGTTTTCACATGCCTCTTTCTCAGCCCCTATAGGGAGCCAGCGTGGCACAGTGGTTTGAGCAGGGGTAGGCAACCTTTCCCCTTTAAGGGCCGAGGGACTTCAGCTCCCAGAAGTCTCAGCCATGTTGGCCAATAGTCCCATGTTGGCCAATAGCTCCTGGGATTCTGGGAGCTGAAGTCCCTCGGCCCTTAAAGGGGAAAGGTTGCCTACCCCTGGGTTTGAGTGTTGGACTATGACTCTGGAGACCAGGCTTCGATTGCCAACTCAGCCATGAAGCCCACTGGGAGACCTTGGACAAGTCACACACTCTCAGCCACAGGAGAAGGCAATGGCAAACCTCCTCTGAACAAAACTTGCCAAGAAAACCCCATGATAAGTTCTCCTTAGGGTCACCATAAGTCAGAAACAACTTGAACACACACAGCACACACACATCTGGAGATGCAAGATATTGAAATAGGGACATTTTGTGTGTTAGCAATGGGTTTTTTAAAGTTAAGACCTGTCCCTAAATGCCTGGACAGGTTAAGAAACATGCCAGACTGAGAAAAAGAGTTCAAGGATGGCAGCGGCTTTAAAGAAAAGTTTTATTCATATTGCTTGCTAAATAAGCAGAAAGAAAAAGTTGGTTGACTTCTTAACAATTTAATTTGTCAACATGCCTGTTACTGTACACACAACTGGAAGATGAATGTGTGAATTCACAATCTGAAAGCATGACATTTGGTACTGTACAAAACCTCTGTGTCTGTCTGTGTGCGTGTCCATCTGTGTATGTGTTTTGCTTTGGGATAACCAATTCACACATATAAATCAACATTTTACATTGCAGGAATCGGTTCCTGAACATGCATTTTGCGGGAATCAGCCCAAAAATTCCAAACCAAGTGGGTGGGCAAAGCTAGCAGAAGGAATGTGGGCTGCTGATTTTCTGTGAAGTACAATCCAATTATTCTGGGCCAAATCTGTTTATTAATCTACCAGCAGCTTCTTCCTGCCTTATTTTGCAGGAGCCACAGGGAAGTCGGAGGGCCATGAAGACATGGCAGCCAAATTAGTCCCAGCTGCGCCTCATTTGAGGTCAGGAAGGCAACAACACATATGCAAGTAGTGAGCTGGACAGTTGGGTCCTGCCATAATATAAGCTATGCAGACAAGTTATATTGTACCATAGTCAAATATGTCCAGTGCAAACAGTTGAGACTGTAGCACCAATTTGATGTATTCAGCCATGTACAGCAATTATTTGCAGCTCTGTTCATGGGCTTAAAGGGCTTAATATTACTGTTACAACCATGGGTAAAATGTAGTGTTTTGCATTTACTTCACCAAGTGGTAGACTTGGATCCAGGGATTGCGCTGGAGAGTATTAGTTTTGCTGTGAGAGATGGAATGATTGATTGATTTAAAACATTTATGTATTGCTTCTCAACCCACTAGGGCCCCTGAGGCAACATAGGAGTTTATCACATGGGGAAATCCCGTGTGAAAATGGGGCTTTAAATTAGAAAAAAACCCCGCAAAAGTGGTCACGACGTCGCTGTTAAATTGATGTTAAACGGAGGTTAATCCAAACGAAAACCCCTCATTTACGCTTCTTTTTACTTTCGGAAAAACCCGAAAGGAAAAATGAGGGGTTTTCGTTCGGATTAACCTCCTTTTAACAGCACTTTCACATTTCACACAGGGCAGAACGGGAGAAATCCCATTCATTAAAAGCTTCCACTTTTGCGGCTTTTTTTCACTTTAAAGAACGATTTTGCACGGGGCTCCCCATGTGATAAACTCCATACAATAAAACCATTTAAGCATTAAATACATGAGACTTAAAGGTTGTTTTATAACATGCATATATAAATAACCTTTGTAGCATACATACAAACTGAACATGGAGAGGTAACCAAGGATCCTGACAGTGCACCTTTTAAAAGTCTCATTGGGTTTCCCTCAAACAAAAACAATAAGCTTTGAACTTGTCTCACTCCCACCGAGCTATTTTCTATATAGCTGGAAAACATAATACATGCACAGAGAGATTTCTTTTTCCTTCACTAGTTACAAACTAGTTTCCAAACTGTTTCTCACATGTTCTTACAAAACAAATACTGGGGGGTTGCAGACTGCCAAAAATAGTGTAAATTGAGTCCACTTTTAGGGTTAGGGTTAGTGCTAGGGAATCATGGGGATTTTTTTTTTCTGAGACATTGAGCCTTCTCTGTCAGAGAGCTCTGGTGCCATAATAAAATACAGTTCCCATGATTCCCTAACCCTAACCTTAAAAGTGGACTCAATTTGCACTTTTTCTGGCAGTCTGCAACCCCCCACTGTGTGTTTTGTGGATAGCATCCGCCAGACATCAACAGTTGTCAAAGATTTTTGAAGCAACCATCTTCCAGCCTACAGATCATAATTTGTTGTTGTGGTAGTGTGCCTTCAAGTTGTTTCCGACTTATGGTGACCCTAAGGAAAACCTATCATAGGGGTTTCTTGGCAAGATTTGTTCAGAGGAGGTTTGCCATTGCCTTCCCCTGAGACTGAGAGCATGTCCAAGGACAAGAAGGAAATTAAAAGGCAAACGCCTCTTCCTTTGTTTTCACAAAAGCCCTGCAAGTGCTGTATATGCAGGAGCACAGAAGGCAATCTAAGGTCAGTGGCTGTGTCAAACCATAAAAAATGACAGTTTTCCTAAATTTTCTGCATCATTATCTGATCCTACATCATTAAATGCATCTGAGGAAGTAGGCACAAGTCTAGGAAAGCTCATGCTACCAACTTCTGTCTTTCATTTCGTCTGAAAAGCGCTGCAAGGTCCCTTTGCATACCTCATTAGTTGTGTGTTATCTGCCTTCATGCCAAATCCAACTTATGGCAACCCTTTCATAGAGTTTTTCTTGGTTTATTTCAGAGAAGGTTTGCCATTGTTTTCCTCTTAGGCTGACAGACTGGGACTTGCTCAAGGTTATCCAATGGGTTTCCACCACTGTTCTACAATCTGAAACCTTGTCTCCCAGAGCCTTAGCATAAGATTCAAACCAGTGGCAAAAGACTACAGAAAAGGTTATCCCCTTATTCAACAGCCATAACAACTCTATTAAGAATTCTTCCCTTGTATATGTTTTGTAGAAGAAACATTACCCTGGCTAACACAGCTTCTCTTTAACTTGGCAAATGAGCATCCAGACTTCTACCACAAGCTTCAATTGCAGTTGGAATGAAATAAAAGCAAATGAAAAAAACAAAACCGGCATTTGATCCTGCATTGTTTTGTTTGCAAGAAGCAAAAGGGTTTTGGACAAAATCTCTGTTTAAATTTGACAACAAAATAAATAAATGCATTACTTTTAAAAAGAGAGGGGATTAAAACTACTGTTTTATGTGGCCAAATCCAAAATGGTTAGAACTGTTATGAGCTTCAGTGAATAACAAAGGTATGTTTGTTCTTTCTGGCAAGTGGAACCGACATTGCCCAAAGGTGATGTAGTCAGTCTTAAGACCCTTCTTAATCAGATAAAAAACAATCTAAAGCTTTGCCAGACAAAAACTTTCCTAGAAGATCATCCCTCCCCTGTAGTCTATCTGTAGCCAGTGAAAGTCAAAAAATACAGTGGGCCCTCCACATTTGCTAGGGTTAGGGGCACAGGACCCCTGTGAAAGTGGAAAATCTCAAATAAAAAACTATTTTTTTTTAACCTGAAAGAACACTTCTCTATGAATCTCTAGGTCCTCCAGTGCAACTCTATGGTCAACAGCCACCAGAAGTTGACCATAGAACCCTGCTGGAGGACCTACAAATGCCTAGATAAGCATTTTCTGTAGGAATCTCTAGGTCTTCCAGTGTAACTCTTTGGTCAACTTCCAGCAGAACCAAGCTGGAGAACCTAGAGATTCCTAGAGAGAACATGTTAATCAAACCTGTGGATAATCAAATCCACAGTCAAAGCCGCAAGTCTGGAGGGTCGACTGTATCTTTAGTTATAGATGTTTTTCTGTTTCACTGTTTTGTAGATTGTGGGGAGGTGAACAACATGTAGGTTTAAAGTTGCTGTTGGATTGTAGCCACTGTAGCTAATTCTGAAGAATGATAGGAAATGCAATTAAATAATATCTGGAGAGCCACATGTTGCCTTACAGATCATTCAGTTGCAATGGGTCACTTAGCAGACTACTTTAAAAATGGAAGAGAGACAAATTGAAACCTTAGTAATAAAAGGTAATGGAAAGCTGTATAATTTTCTGTGTTCTTCTTGACCTGTTTGTGCTTTCCAGAGGCAGAGGCGACACAAGGCAATGGGGTTCTGTGTGTCTTTGCATATATGTATGAAGGGTCAATATCTGGAGCAGAAAACCCAAGTTGTTTGGAGAAGTAAACAGTCCTTTATAATGGGAAACCTTTATAGGATTCAGGGGGTATCACTTACTCCAACACGGATTTGGCAAGTACAGTCCTGATTAATCCTCTGTCATCCCACTTTTTAGCTGCTATAAAAATGTTCCAGTTTCTCTCTCCTCACATTTCCCCCCTTTGTCCTCAGTTACTTCATTTGCTGCAGACTGAGTTCAAAGTACAAAGCAGTTTGCACTCAGTTAATTCAGCAAGGGAGAAGGAAGAAGAGGGAACAAAATCTTACCCTTCCCTGTGAATTTGGACAAAAGCAAGCTTCTGCTGCAGCCTCTTGTAGCTTGTGTCTTCTTTCATAACTTTTGCCATCTTAACCACACTCTAGTGTTCCTTGGCCACATTTGACCCAGTTTTAATCTGAAATGCTGAAGGATATACTATCACTTGACCATCTCAAGTCTGTTCTTCTTAAGAGGCATCTATGCTGATAAGGCCAATGTCACTGCAACTTTCTGTCCAGCCTGCTGGTTGTACGGTGCTGAAATCCCTGCATCCTAGGTCAAATGGTCCCAATTATCACATCAGATTGTGCAATCAATATTTTCTGGAGATTGTGTGCCTAGAAACCTGGATATAGGACAGGCACCATACATGTTTTGTTGCTGTTGTTGTGTGCCTTCCAGTCCTTTCCAACTTATGGTGATCCTAAGGTGAACCCATCATAGGGTCTTCTTGGCAAGATTTGTTGAAAGAAGGTTTACTATTGTCTTCTCTTGGGGCTGAGAGCATGTTATTTACCCAAGGTAACTCAGTGAGTTTCATGGCTGAGCTGGGAATCGAACCTTGGTCTTCATAGTCATAGTCCAACACTCAAACCACTACACCACATTGCCATACATGTTATACATGAGGATATTCTCCCCCTCCTCCTGTAAAACACATAATCAGTCATTATGGATTATCCAAGATTTGTGTCGATTACCATTACATCATTACATTACATTATAATGAAGCTGCCATTGCTACATATCTTCTGAGCCAACTTGAGTCCCTTTCTGGGAGAAATGTGGCATATATAAAATAAAATAAAATAAAATAAAATAAAATAAAATAATTTAATGTTGCTTCCTGATGCTTCTTCTTATTTCCTCATCCAAATGCTCTGTTGACTTTAAAAATGCAGTAGAAAGGAGATATGTATGTATGGTTGGTAAAATGTTATGTGACTGTCAAATTGTGATTTGACTCTTTTTAAAAAAGTGGAATGTACAGGAATAAATAGTGCCATCACCCAACACTTTTCTCCTTTCTGGAAGAGTGCTATACTGGTCACTTGTTAGAGGGCAAGGGAGAAAAAGAGAGATTGCTTGGACTTTGAATCCCATTGTGGAGGAAAGGCGGGATATAAATCCTTGGAATAAATAAACAAATACATAAATTGGACCTGGCCTATTTCACATATTATAGCATTGATCACCCCCGTGACAGTGTAGGTACTACCTGAGTCACAGGTCTTTTTCTTTGGGACATCTATTTTTGTATCTTTAACACCAGCAGAAAGGTGTTTCAGTGTGTCCATCTTTCTCAGTGCATTTTAAAGAATACATCCAGCAGCTCCAACCTGTGGAGCTTCGAAAGCTTCCAATATGTATTTTGTACATTTTGGTTGGCCAAGAAAGGTATCACTGTTTTGTGGATTTTAAGTAATTTACAATTTACTTCCAAAACATGTAACTTCCTACTGGAATGGTCACTACAGGAAAGAGCTGGAAGCAGCCAGGGTTCCTTTGAGTTGATGCACACCTGCACACACTAATGCATCCCATATTTTGGTGAAAGCCCTTCACTTTCAGACAGTGGAATCGTTCAGATTATGTGCAATGCATTCCCAAAGGGATAACTGTAAGAACAAGCCAAAGGATGTCAGCATAAAATAAGGGTCTAATAAGTCTTGCTTGACATCAGTCTTACTTATACCAGAGAAAAATGGGGAAACAAGACTTACAGTTGTAAATTTCTACACAAATAAATTAAACCTGCTGTTGATCATTCTGGTCTCTAAAAAACAATCTCCTCTGACCTCTGAATTTTGACAAGTAAATTCCCAAAGTCAAAATGGACTCTAAAAGGCAGACCATTCCCTGTGAGAATTGTGTTGGCTTTGTTCCTTCCGCTCCTGAAGAGGAGTGAAATTAAATAAATCCCCAGGTTGGGCACATGCAGATGGCTCTTATTAACATACCTGTCAACTGTGGGAAATACAGAAATCAGAAACTCACCCTCTGACTTAGAGATCCTCAAGCCTCATCCCTGCAATTTGAGCCAAGAAATGAAAGTTGCACTCAAATTTTTTCACATTTGCATTGATGGAATCACATTCTTGAATTAAAATTGAAAGCATTAAGAGGTTTTTCATTTTGCCAGACGTATGTTAGAGTATACTTTCACATGCAAGGTTTAAGTCATAGTCAGGCTGTCTCCATGCAGTTTATGTTAACAGAAGATCATTGTTCATAGGGAAAGGAAGGCGGCATTTTCAAAATAGCTGATGAGTTTTACATTTGTATAACAAACCCAACTGAAAACAAGAGCTGCTTTGAACTATAAGCTTGAAAACACTTTAATTCAGGGGTCCCCAGACTTTTTGATCCGGGGGCCGGTTCACAGGCCCCCAGACCTTCCGGGGGGCTGGAGGCGCACGCACATGTGCATGACTCCAGATGCCATTTTGGAAGCCAAAATGGAGTCTGGAGTCATGTGCATGCACGCAGCATCACACACGCATGCGCATGACTCCAAGCACCATTTTGGCTTCCAAAATGGCGCCCAAGTAGTGCACATGCGCGCGTGATGCCAGGCGCCATTTTGGTTTCCAAAATGGCGTCCGGTGGCAGGTGCAAGCGGTGGCGGCTGCGGCGGGCCGGTAGGAAGGCCTCGGCGGGCCGGATCTGGCCCACGGACCGTGGTTTGGGGACCCCTGCTTTAATTCATACTTTAAACTCTCCTGTGCTGTTTATATATTTTAGTTTATATATTTTAGTTTAGATATAATCTGCAATACTGGTTTGCAGACTATCTACTGATAATTATTATGGTTTATTTTTCATCTAGAAAAATAAATACAGTCTTATAAACAACTGTGTTTCAGTCTTCCAGCTCATGTTCACTTAGGGTGCATCCACACTGTAAAAATAATGCAGTTTGACACCACTTTAAGTGCTGTAGCTCCATCCTATGGAATCCTGGCATTTGTAGTTTTACAAGATCTTTAGCCTTCTCTGCCAAAGAATGCTGGTGCCCACAAAACTATAAATCCCAGATTCTGTAGGATAGAGCCATGCCAGTTAAAGTGGTGTCCAGCTGCGTTATTTCTAAAGTGTAGCTGCACCCTAAGATCAGGGTAAATAAAAATAATTTTTAAAAAAATATATACATTTTTTAATTAAAAAATATGCATGCGCACTCTCTCAGCCCCAGAAAAGCCATGGCAAAACCCCTGTGGAGATTTTGCCAAGAAAACCCCAAGAACAAGTAATAACAACAATAATCAAGATCATCATGGCAGGCGGCGGCTGCGGCAGGGGGAGGACCGGCCTGGGGCCGGTCCAAAGGCCTTGGGGGGCCACATCCGGCCCTTGGGCCTTAGGTTACCTACCCCTGTGTTAGATGCTAAGAATGATATTGCTCTATTTGGACTGGAACAATACCTATCTGGATATAGGCTACATCATGCTTGTGTAGCATTAATTTACACTGAGAAATTTACACAGTCACCCCTCCATATTCATGGATTCTTTATCCATGGATTCAGTTCAACAGTAAGCCTGTCTTTGCATTTTCTTCTTCGACATTTCTCAATAGTTGGTCTAGGGCAGGGGTAGCCAACCTTTTTGAGCCGGGGGCCAGGTTGCTATCCCTCAGACAGTTGGGGGGGGCAAAGCACCATAAATAAATAAATAAATAAATAAAACATTGTTTAAAAATTTAAAAACATTTTAAAAATATGCATGCACACTCTCTCAGCCCCAGAAAAGCCATGGCAAAACCCCTGTGGAGATTTTGCCAAGAAAACCCCAAGAACAAGTAATAACAACAATAATCAATATCATCATGGTGGGCAGCAGCGGTGGGCCGGTCCAAAGGCCTCGTGGGGCCGCATCCGGCCCCCGGGCCTTAGGTTGCCTACCCCTGCTCTAGGGTCTTCAATGTTTTCTGCTAGTAGTATGGTGTTTTCTTTATATCTTAGATTGTTGATGTTCCTTCCTCCTATTCATGTTCATTAGACAACAACAATAAATACAACATAAGGGAATTTATTGAGATGTATGACACCAACAGGACTCCAGCCCTAGACTAGCAGAATTATGATTAACAGGGTCCATTCTGGTTGTACAGTTCCAACAGATACAGTGGCACAAAACCCATCCTGCTCATTGGTTACTCCATACATGAAATAACTTTTTTGTCTCCTGTTTGCTTGCTCAGTGACCAGCATCCTGTTAATCATTTTGCATGTGTAAGTGCAGTTTAGATGCATGTAAGTGCCAGCTTGGATGGGGCACAATGGGCTAAAAACTTGTCCTTCTGCTCCATAGCAAAATCCCCCACCATCTGGCAGCTGTCAAGCATCTGGAGAGACCCCTGCTGCTCTTTGTTTACCAAAGGAAAAAGACAAGAGAGGCAATGCAGACCATGAAAACCAATTACTCTGAGCTCCTGGAGGGAGGGAAAGCCAGGGGCATTTCATCTGAGGAGCCACCATGGTTTGAGTGTTGGAATGGGACTTCTGCAGACCAGGGTTCAAATCCCTGCTCAGCCATGGAAACCCATTAGATGACCTTGGGCAAGTCACATTCTCTCAGCCTAAGAGGAAAGTGATGGCAAACCTCCTCTGAATGAATCTTGGTAAGAAAACACTATGATTGGGTTGACATAGGTTAGGATCAGCTGAAGGTACAATGAGCCCTTGATATCCACTGGGGTTTGGTTCCAGGACCCATGCAGATACCAAAATCTATGGTTGCTCAAGTCCCATTAAATATAATGGCATAGTAAAATGGTGTCCCCTATATAAAATGGCAAAATCACAGTTTGCTTTTCAAAATGTATATATATTTTAAAATATTTTCAAGCTGTGGATGGTGGAATCTGTGGATATGTCAGCTGACTGTACAGAACAACAACAACAACTCTATTTGAGAACATGCCCTAATGTCTCTGTCTCTCACACATGCATACACAAACACACACTTAGAGCCTTTGCAGACTGCCAGAAATAGTGCACATTAAATTGAGGCACTGTCCTGGCTCAGTGCTAGGGAATCATGGGAACTGTAATTTATTGTGGCACCAGAGCTCTCTGACAGAGAAGGCTCAATGTCCCAGAAAAAAATACAATTCCCATGACTCCCTAGCACTGAGCCAGGGCAGTGCCTCAATTTAATGTGCACTATTTCTGGCAGTCTGCTTAGGCCCATACATGCACACACACACTGACCAAACTAAGATCTTCTCCATGGTCCAAATGGTTTCTCCCTTCTATTCCCTTCTACCAGTAGGCAATATCAGGTAGATCCTAAGGTTTGACAGCTGCTGGTCATTGGGTGGATGCAGAACTGAATGCGCAAATAGTTAATATTCATAAATATTTGAATGTGAACTATGTGCAGAAGGAGGATCTTGGATAGAGGCTAGATTGTCAGGGGCATTAATTCTGCAGGCCTCCAGCTCATGTGCCACATGTTGACTGGAACAATGCTGGTATGGATATAGGAATTGTGTGTGATCTTCTAGATCAGTGGTTTCCAAACATTGGCCCTCCAGGTGTTTTGGACTTCAAGTCTCAGAAGGCTTAGTTACTTGGCCAATGGTCAGGAATCCTGGGACCTGAATATCTGGAGGACCAAAGTTTGGAAACCACTGTTCTAGAGCATCAGAATCCAAACTTCATCATTTCCAGTGATCAGACTAGGGCTTGTAAGAGTTGTAGATCAAAAACATCAGGAGGGATGTATGATTCACACCCATAAGACAAGTAGTAGGAAGACATTTGTGATTGAATAAGCTTTTAACCAGGGGAACAGAACTGTCTTTGAAAGTAGTAGATATTAAAGTATCTGCTGAGGGTCAGATCAGATGACTCTTGAAATCCCAAATCTGTTACTCTGTCATCAGTGTACATAGCATATTACTGGGCTTCATAGGAAAAGATAAACAAGTCACCGCTGGGTACAGTCAATAAGGGGGAATAAACAGGGATAATTGAAAAATAAACAGTTATATCAGCCTGATTTGATATGCCATGGAACAGATGGTACAATGGTTTTCGGTCTCCAAGAATAGGGCTCCAAGAATAGGGCCCAGATCATACACTGCTGCATAGCTTTCACTGTCACTTTCCCTCACCTTTACTCTCCATCTGTTCAACCGAAATACCTGCTGCAACAACAACAATGCATACCACAGAAGAGAGCAAATCTTTGTTTGCAAAGATGAAGAAGAAGAAAAAAATTAAAATCCATTGTGGATATGGTAAATAATCATTCCCTTCTCCTGCACAGAGTTGCAGTTAGCTGATTCATAAACATCTGTTTCCATTCATTCCAGACTTCATGATCTGACACTGCTAGATTCCTTTCCAGCATAGCCTAGGAGGCCAAGTAGTGGTTGCTCTGCTAAATATGGTGTGTGTGTATTTGTGAGTGCATGCATGTATAACCAAGATGACATGGTCTGAATAAGATGGATGCATGGGGGAAGTAGCCCTTTATGAACTTCCTTTACTCATCTGGTTTTGCAGACAGTCTTCCAACTAAACTTACACAGTGTAATCAGTGGTTTTGCTCTGGCAAAGAGAATGTGCATCTACACACTCTCTTGCTCCAAAGATAACAAGAATCACTGCGATTGTCTGACCAAGCAGATGGAGAACCTTCCAGTCAGTCTTAAACCTTGGCACTGTGGGTTTCCCCCCTCCTCCGTACAGATGATCAAAAACAATTTTTCCCCAACCTGTTGCCCTCCAGATGTGTTTATCCTCAGCTACCACTGTCCCAACTACCATAAACACATGGCAAAACGGAGGCTGGTGGATGTTGTTGGGAAGGCTGGAATATACAGTTGTTCTTCCCTGTTCACGGACTTCGAGTCCGTGGTCTCACTCTTCACAGGGAGGCATAAGGGCTATAGTTTAAATGGGCATGGGCACGCACACCATTAGTTTAAATGGGGCTTGAATATTTGTGAGCCACCATTTTCGCAGGGGGGTCCAGAATGGATCCCCGTGAATTGGGAGGGGCAACTGTACACTAAACCCCACAGAAGCCTCAGCATAGGGAAAGCCAGATAGGAAACAGGTTCAAGTCCTCAGCTTGGTGTGAGTTTGTCTTTTATGATGCCATTTGAACCATCTTCCAGGGCAATGCTGTATCATCAAGTGCTAGACTAATAGTTCTCAAACTTTGTCCCTTCCAGGGTTTTTGGATTTCGTCTCCCAGGATTCCTGACCATCAGACATGGGACTTGGATCTTCTGGGAGTTGAAGCCAAATATCTGGTAGACGAAAGGCTATGTTACGAGGGCCGAATGCCTTCCATTTTAATATCATAAATATTGTGAGGTTCACCCCTCCATGACCCTGAATATAGCTGCCATAAGCTCTCAAGCGAAGGGTCACGTCAGTAGTTTAGGAGTTGCAAAAGAGATGATTCACTCACACTCCCCTCAGGAAGACTAGGCAATTCAATCAAGGAATTGTAAACTAATTTTCAGGTACAATGTTTGTTCCTATCTCTCTCTCTCCTGCAGATTACCTAAAGCAGGAATTTGTTCACTTACACCTTAATTCTCACCTCGGAAGCCCCCACCCCAGGTGACTACCTCATACAATTTGGACCATTGGCTATGGGACCCCTGGTTCTTTGTCCCAGGTGGGATTCCCCTATAAAAATGCTAAATTTCCTTTGCTCCTTGGACTAGTTGGTTCGCAGGCAGGCACTCTGTCACTCTGAACTCCGCTAGACCCGGCTTGCCACTACCACTCCGAGCGCTTAGGCACTGCTGAGTCCCGTAATTCATCTACCAAACCGCATCTACTGGACTGGTAATTATCACCATTAGTGGAACCTCATTTCTATTTAATCCCAACACCTTTATTTCTTAGCTTCTTGTGTGTTTGTGTGAGAGTGTGTGCATTGTGTGTGTGTTTATCTATTTAATAAATATAACAAATAGAGGAATTCTGCCTCCACAGTTCTTTGCCTCCTCACCTCCGTAAATACAGGGACCGTATCCTGCACTGCTTGTAACTCAGCCATAAATTGAGCTAAATAGAAATTCCCTAGACTTCATAGTTACAGCTAAGTACTGCTGTTGTAGACTGGGCCCACCACAAGCATAACCAGCAGTGTAGTGGAGCAGCAACACAAAGAATGAAGCTAAAACATTTTTTCAAACTGATGCAACACTTATACACACACATGCTGAATTTATATTTAATAAACAGAGTATTTTGCAATGTACTTTGGCCCAGACAGACATGCAAGTAGATAGATGATAGATCGATAGATAAACAGCACACCTTGCCTGCATTCAGACTATACTTGGGTATTGGATTGCAAAGGGAATGACAAAATGAGATTATCTCTTGTAATTTAACATCTCCTAAGAAGAATATATTGCTATTAACTGTTTACTTTGCTTTGCAAAGGTAACCATTTCACTTAAGATGCTGTACAGAGGTGATTGCCAGAATCCTATATGAGCTGTTATGTTACATAGCCAGCTATGTAGCAGAGGCACTAATAAACTCCTTTACTGAATTGCAAAAATGTGTAACAGGACCCTGGCAAGACTGCCTGGTGTGCATCAGGACTGTGCATTGAACATTGGTCACTTTACCAGTTTTGCTACCTAGTAATATAACATCAACCCTTTACTGAATATGGCCATTATGGAAATGTTGTTCTTGCTGCTGCTGCTGTTGTATTCTTTCACGTCACTTCCAACTCATGGCGACCCTATGGAGAATTTATATGGGGGTTTATTGGCATGTTTCTTCAGAGGGGGGTTGCTTTTGTGGATTTTGGATGTTCTTGTATTTTGCTATATGGCCAAATGGTGACTGCAGTAATCCTGGAAGGATAGCCATGAAAGAAATAGAAAAGATTCTAAAGAGTAAAGATAATACATTCATTGTTCCACATCCACAGATTCTTTATCCACGGATTCAACCATCCATGGCTTGACAATATTCCAAAAAGATATAAATTCCAGAAAACAAATCTTGATTTTGCCATTTTACATGAGAAGCACGATTTCATTACACCATTGTCTTTAATGGGACTTGAGCATCAATGGATTTTGGTATCCACGAAAGGTCCTGGAACCAAACTCCAGGGGATACCAAGGGCCCATTGTATATGTGATCTGACAGGTTTAGGGGATACCAGCATTGCTGAGGTCTGAGAGAGTGGAAAGTGGCATGGTTGCTTTTCTGTCTGAGAAATTTGACCAGTACCCCAAAACTATCTGTGAAAACCTCAGGCTGAGAGCCCAGAAATATCATTAGATGCTTGGAAGATCCACCTCTTATTCCCATTCGGAAACCGTAAAGTTCTAAGCCAGAGTACAGCCTGAGGTTTTCCATTCCATCGTATTATTATTAACTGGCAGAGGCAGGGGAGCGGGGAGATAAATGCATGCAAAGTATCTCACAGAGTAGAGAAAACAAGAGGAAGAAACCGTATGCTCCCAGCTAAAGTGAAGATTTGCCTCCAGCAACCTGGGTGCAATTTTCAGGGAAAATCCAAAACTATATGCATGAAAGCGAAAGACCCTGTGTATAGTCTGATAAATATTATTTTTATGGCTCAAGAAGCCAAAATACCACTTTACACAGTGGGATGTTGGGGAGATGGAGTTGTGAGGTTTCTTTTGGGACATCTCCAGGATATGTCCTGATTTAGAACAAAAAAGGTGATCCTTCCATGTTTCCAAGTGGGACAATTGTGGATTTAACCCCTCTCCCTTCATAATGTGTGAAGCGCAGGAATTAGCACATAACCCAGGTTTCAGCAGTTAATCAAGGCTGACAGGAGCATGTTAACCACAGATATCATAGATGTTAATTCATCAATGGCCACTTTGGACATTAAACGGGAAATGATAGATCCATGTATTTTCACTGACTCTTTTCTGCAATGTTTAGCCATAGAATTCAAAAAAAGTTATTTTTTTGAACAACAGTTTCCAGAATCCCCAGTTCAGTCTCTCAGTCAGCATGACCACTAGCCATGGGAATTGGGAATCATCACACAAAAGAATAACGTTTCTAAGCTCTGTGGTTGAATATTGCAAGAAACAGTCTCTGGAAAAGTATGGATCCATCATTCGCAGCATGACATCTCAAGTGGCTATGAGTCACTGAATTTCAAACACTTTCGTCTGTATTATATATTGTCATAGGGTTGACTCAGACTTTCTAGTCACCACCATTCACATAAGTGCAGATGCTCAATAAAAGAGCTGCCAGAAATCTAGCATCTCAGTGTCTTTTGGTATCTTGCTTTTGGTATCTTGCTGGATAACTCCTTGTAGAATGACTTTGTCTAGCTCTGGCCAATTTTGGCTAGTTTCTAAACAGACAAAATAGCCAAGTATGTCAAAACACCTAAGTCTCCAGTACCTTATCTTCCAAAGGAAACCCACATTTCTATATCTGCCTCTGAGATTTCTCATTGCTTTAGAGAAGTGCAGCCCATCAGTGCGTGCGTATGTTGTGTAGATGTTTTTAGATATCTGTTTATTTATTAGAACTCAAAGATATAGCCATGTTAGTCTGTAGAATCAGTATGTAGAAAGATCTTGTAGCACCTTTGAGACTAAACAACTAAAATAAAAAGGTTGGCAGCATGAGCTTTCGTAGACTTCAATCTACTTCCTCAGATGCATATATGAGGAATATACAGTCGGCCCTCTGTTTTTGTGGGGGATCGGTTCTGGACCCCTCCCCCATGAAAATGGAGACTCGCTGATATTCAAACCCCATAGGCTTGAATGGGACGCGCCCCCGTGAATGTGTGCGAGCATGCGCCCATGGGGGCTTGGCCCATTGATTTGAACAGGAGTCATCACTCCATGAATATTCAAAACCGCGGATTTTGAGTCCACGAGAATGGAGGGGCAACTGTATATGCATATATATATATATATATATATATATGAAATATATACATATATATATATTTATAAGAGGAATATATATGAGGAATATATATGCATCTGAGGAAATAGAAATCTATGAAAGCTCATGTTTCCAACTTTTTTATTTTAGTTAGTCACCAAAGAGCAACAAGATCTCTCTACATACTGTTTATTTATTATTTACCAATTAAATTGTGCTCTGCTTTTTTTCTTTTCTTTTTTAAAATATTTATTTATTTATTTAAAAATACCAGCAGTAAGTAATATATATAGATAATCATATTATTATTCCAAAACAGAAAATAATAATACAAAACTTCCTTGTAGTCATCCCATAATCAAAGAGGAATTTGTTGAGCTATTAATGCACCTTGCAATAAAGTCTAAATATTCCTCTTAACACCATCTATGTGTAATTAGTAACTTGACTAACATAATCTTTAATTAGTAAACTATAAAGCTTTTTGTAATCATCTCCCTTGTTTTCAAAAAATCCTGGCTAAATGAAATCTTTGTCTTCCTACTAAAACAAAAACAAAACCCAATTTTTGCCATTAATTCATCTTCTCCTTAAAGCTATTGGATCATACCTAAATATGGATGTTTGTATAAGCTTTATTTGTTTATTTGCTATGTAATAATCCTAGTTTAGATAGCTTGCAATCTGGCTGCATTTGTTAAGATTAATTTATTTACTTTATTTCCTCTTGTAAGATATCTTCAAATGGGCACCATTCTTTTTCAATTACATGGGTCGGTTTATTATTAATCAAATATGTTAATTCATCCATATTCTTCATTTCTTCGATCTTAAGTTTCCAGTCCTTTATTTTGGGTGGTTCTTTGAGTAAATTGTACTCCACTTTTTTTCTAATGAACTGAAAATGGTATTCTTCACAACAACTCTGTATGATAGATCAGGCTGTAAAAAAGGTCAAAATCACCCAGGGAATTTCATGGCTGAACAGGGACTTGAACCTAGAACTCCCAAGTGCCAGTTCAACATTGTAAGCATGATAGGCAGGTTAGTAGATAACTAGGTAGGTACGTAGGTAGAGCCGTACCTGATTAATGGGCCATTTCCCAACCTCAAAAAGTGATGATGCCATTTTTAGAAATAAAAATCAGCAGCAATTTCTACCACTTCAGGTTGGTAAAAACAGGATCCATAAAACACAAAGGCTCCCTGAGTTCTGCTCTGATTACTATTATTACAGGTTTTCATGACCCTATTGTTATTATTTCCACTTACTGGCCAAGATAACCATGTCCCAGCTGTGCAAGTCTCAGCACTTTTTGTTCTCTGCTTACTTATATTTTGGAGAAATTGCCATGCTGGAAACTCTAGTCGCATGTTCAAGCAGTTCAGTGTTACAGAATAAACAGGACTGGACTAGGTTACAATGGGTTTCTAAAGCAGTCCAGGGTTTGCTTTCCCCTTCTGAAATTAGAATATGTGGTGATGAAGTCAAAGATGGCATTGGTCAATCTTTCCTTTAAAAAAAATGTTAAATTCCTTAGGTGACAAGCATAATAATTTCAGAAAAGCATTCAGATATATTTTAGCCAGTTATACAGGGCAGAAAGAAAGTTGGAAGAAGGATCTCCAAGCACAGCATGGCTTTAGAAAACAATATTCATTAGATGCATTGAGTGGCTTCCTTTTATTCCTCATTGAAATAAAATTTATCCCTCAAAAATGTATTATACTAGCTGATTAATATTATGTTATTCTTGGAGGAGCACATTCTGTTGCTCTTACTTCCCCCTTTTGACTAAATTACCGGTAATTTAAATGTGTTTTCCTAAGAGGAAACAAGAGGAGTTTCTACGTGTTTCTGTTTTTTTATTATTATGCTTAAATGGAGAATAGCACTGTTAGGAAAATGAATGGGAAACATCTCCAGGTCCCCCCCCCCTCTCTCTCTATATATATATGTGTGTGTGTGTGTGTGTGTGTGCGCACTTATCTCAGAGAATGTAAAATCTAGGGGCATACACATTGGGGCTGTTTTATTTTATGGTTGAATTCCTTTTACTTAATTAACTTCTCTGTAGCTTGTAGAACCATTTTCAGTCACTAGGTGGCAGATTGTCCCTACTTTCCCAAGTCAGCAGAGAGAAAGTTGCGGGAAGCCTATGACATGCATTTCTTCATAGGGACTGTGGGTATCTTCAGTGGTATTGCCATTCAATGAAACACTAGAGCCCTCTGGCTGAGAATTTTAAGTATCTCATGAAACTACAAATCCTAGGATTGCATAGGATGGAGCCATGGCAGTGAAAGTGGTATCAAACTGTTATAACTGTATAGTATGAAAGGCACTAAGAAGAGCAGTAAGTTTACCTGTGAGAAAGTCAAGTTATGGTGAGCCACATTGAAAGAAATAGATCTGTGTCAGGAAGTGGATGCTTTCCACTCTATAAAACTGCCCAATTTTATTTGGGGAGTGGTTATGATTTCAAAAACACATACATGGGCTGGCATCCTGTTAGTGACATAAGCACGTGTAACTCTCACTATGCTTGCAGAGTGAATTAGTAATCATAGTACAACAGATATATTCTGCTGACAATGGCAGAAGTGGAGTTGCACATGCAGCAACGTTGCATATTGCCGTTGTGCATTGTGTATTGCAGTTGCATGTTCCACATTGTGCTTGCACATTGTGCCTTTCACAACATAATTGTGATGTTGTGATATTATGTGTTAAGCAATGATGCTATTCTGCATGATGGTTGCATAGTACTGGCATATTATATCTCTGGTTATGGATATTGATGGGGACGTTGGACTACAGCCGCACACATGTTCATACCCAGGGAGGAAGAATCAGCATGGAAGGACTTGTCCCTGTTCCTGTTTTAAAGCACTTTCCCTTCCCATTTTCATTGCTTTTGGATCTGCTCCTCCTCCTTCTCTTGGTCACTGTTCTCTTGAATCCATTTCTGCAGAAACCCAAACTGTGATTTGCTGACAAATTAGTGAGGGAAGAGGTCACAGTGGAGCCAGAATGTACAGTTCCAACAAGCGGTAATATTTAATGGCACATTGAGCAAGACGGCAGATTAGCATGCCTCAGAACAAGAGCAACGCCACCCCTGGGAGGACTCATAGAGAATGCTGCTTGGCAGCAAAAAGTTATTTTAGTACGAGAAAGAGAGAGAGCGTGAGATGCACAGGATGCTTGCGCCTAAATCGTGTCTGCTGTGCATCCCACTTAAGAGGGTTGTGTGAGTCATTTCCCTCTTCTCCCCTTCCCCTTTCTGTGTCACATTTTGCCTCATCATTTCTCAAAAGAAGAAAATCTCCCTTCTAGATGAAGAAGCAGGACTGCTCTGGCAGGGCTTCAAAGGTGATTTTATTCGCCAAGGCCTCCCGCAGCCCAGGGCCACAAAGGGGAGAATAATTTGGAAGGAGACCATCTGTACCATGTCAATGAAGGGTCCTAAGTCCTCTAAGTTCAGCCATGTTGATTCTGCAGCCTTATTAATATTAGGCAGAAATAACAGCAACCATGCAACATGCCCAACACAAACACTACAGGAATTCGGAATCCACACCACAAATAATGTTTTTCTTTCCAGGATGTCGTAGTACTGACTCAGAGGCCAGAATTCTGATTCCAAAAATGCAGCTTGCAGGACCCCTGACTATGACCCCTAATGCCCTAAGACCCCCAGAAAGCCCCTCAAGACCTCCAGTCTCCCCCTTGCCTGATTTTTCACATGGGTTTTCACCCAAAGCCCTGCCAAAAGCACCCAAAACAGTTCCAAATGAGGAAGTGTATCCCCCATCCCAATAGCCCCTCAACCTTCCTCAGTCTAAAACAACCCCCACAATTGGCCAAAACGGCAGTGGAAGCAACATTACATCACTTCTGGTGAGTCAAGTGGGGGCTGCAGGGGGACAAAAATCCCTCAGCCCTTCTGATCCAGCCCATCCCTGTGTTAATGACAAATGCCTATGTGGTTTATGCATGTGCATGTCTGTTTATATACTACTATTACTACTGCTACTACAATACAGTGGGACCTTGGTATCTGTAGGGAATCCATTTCAGACCTCCCTGCGGATACCAAAATCTGCAGATGCTCAAGTTCCGTTGTCCCCAATGGTGGCATGTGCAAGTGGCCGCATCACCATTAGGAACAACAGGACTTCAATGACAGAGTGTGCATGTGGCTGCACCACCATAAGGGACAGCCCCCATTATCCCTGCTTGTGCCCAACCAGAGGATGCACTTGCAGCTCTAGGTCTGAGGCAACCTGCCCTTCTGCCTTCTTCACCAAAGGAATGCTCCACCGCTGGAGCCTCCTTTTATTGTGGCTCAGATTTCAAGATGGTAGTGAGGGCAGGCGGAGGAGTGCCTCCCTTCTGCACAGAGCATCCTGAGGATTGTAATCTCCCTCTGCTGCCCAGGTGCCAGGAGAAGGAGGAGAAGGAGGTGGAGGAGAAGGGGATGCCCATGCGCTCTTCAGATAATCTCCTGTTGTCCCCAGTGGTGGCATGGCTGCATGCATGCGCCACCATTGGGGACAATATGGGCTTGCCGTCCACGGATGCTCAAATCTGCGGATAACAAGTACATAGATACCAAGGTCCCACTGTATTACAATACTACAGCAGAAAACATCACAGTCTTGGCACAATTACTAAGGAAGGTCAAGGAAGAAAGTGCAAAGGCAGGCTTGTTGCTGAACGTAATGAAAACTAAAATAATGACCACAGAAGACCTACATAAATTCAAATTAGACATTGAGGCAATTGAAATAAAGATTTCTCATACCTTGGATCTAACATTGTTCAGAATGGAGACTGCAATCCAGAGATAAGAAGAAGAGTAGAAATGGGAAGTTCAACCATGAAAGAGCTAGAGAAGATCCTAAAGAGAAAAGATATACAACTTAATGCTAAAGTTAGAATCATTCAAGCCACTGTATTCCCCATCACTATATATGGGTGTGAGAGCTGGTCAGTGAAGAAGGCAGATAGAAAGAAAATGTGGTGCTGGAGAAGAGTGCTGAGGATACCATGTTCAGCCAAAAAAATGAACAAAGGGGTCCTTGAACAGATCAAGCCTGAAATACTCCTAGAAGCCAAGATGACCAAATCGAGGTTGACATACTTTGGCTACATCATGGGAAGACATGACTCAATTAGAAAAGACAATAATGCTTGGAAAGGTTGAGGGTAGAAGAAAGAGAGGAAGACCATATACCAGATGGATAGATTCAATTAGGAAGGACATCAGCATGAGCCTGCAAAACTTAAGCAGAGCAGTGGAGGACAGGGAGTCTTGGAGATGTTTCATCCAGAGTCGCCATGAGCCAAAGTCAATTCAAGGTCAGTTAACAGCAACATATCTGTTTTGGGATGCAAGGAGTTATTTTGTAGGCCTTTGTGTACCATTCAAAACCTCCCTCCATAGCAGCTTTCAAGTTCTGGAAGGGACCACATTTGCTGCTTACCAGTGGAGAGAGGACAGAGCCAGGAGGCAATTCAGACAATGAATATATGGCTGCTCTGGTCTCCAGGAGAAAGCGAGCACACCATCCTTTTCCTTCCCTCCCAAAGACCAGACCACCTACATCTTCATTATTGGAATTGCCTCCCCTCTATGTCCTCTCCTCACTATAAGAAACAGGAGCAGCAGCATCCTGTCTTGGGATGTGAAAGCTGCCAGAATGGGGAGAGAACATGGAATTGCACAGGTGAAGCATTATGCTCCACCTGTTTAATGTAGGATTAGCCAATATTCTGAATAATTTTCCATAGTGACATATACAAGCATATATCCATCTTACATGTTTGTGTGTACTTTTTTGGTTGTTGTGGAGGCTAGTATTCATCTCCTCCCTCTGCAACATCCAAGCCCTCCCAGGACTCATTGTTGTATTGCAATATTGTCATCCCCCCCCCCACTGCCCCCATCAGCCATTCTGTTGCTGGGGAAGATAAGGCTGCATCATAAAACCATCTGGCTATGTTCCTGTAGCCAGATGCAAACTGATGGCATCATTTGCTAGAACCTCTGCAGAACACCTGAAGATCTTGGTGGAAGGTGCCCTCAATCTGCATCTGGATTCTCCGATCCCCAGCACACTCTTCACCAGCAACAGAAAGACTGTGGAGGAGATACTGCCCTTCACACTGCCAATTATCATAAACTGACTTACAATCACATAAAGTTGAATTGTGCTATTGCACAATGTTTGTATTCTCAGGAGGGGAGCAAGTGATATTGTAGTTATACCATTGGAAACATTGTGTGAGCAGAGCCAGCAGTGTGACCATTGCGCAACATGTCCTGATGCACAATGTTACCGGTGTGGAGTGTGTCCCAATGAGCGACATGTTCCAAAGCACAACATGTCCTTTTGTGAAGTGGGAGCACTGTTGGGTAATAAGGACCCACTTTCACAACAGACATCTTGCGTAATGCCAAATTGTGCATAATCACAACCTGGTTGCAAGCTATGTCAGTAAAGTAGCTGTGTTGTAAAGTTGCACATCATAGCCTCTGATGCAGGATCTCCAGCAACATCTTTAAATCGCTAGGGTTCAAATAAGGCAGTTGTAGGCATGTTGTTGCTGTTCATAACATATCATTCTATCAAGTATGAGTCTTCTTTTCCAACACAAATGACTTCAGCCTATCAACACAGCAACCAAAAGTGGTTCATGAACATGGGAGTCTCCCATCAACCTTTGGCCTGGTCTGTCACTAGCCTACTTAGTAAGAGGGTGGACAAACAAACTATCCAAACACACAGGATTTAACATCTTTATTTCAGAGATGAGCTAGGAAGGCTCACAATTCAAGTTTTCACCTGGTGGTGGATTAAAAATAGTTGATGACTCTTCTGATGGACTGGATGTTTGCGCTGGGAGCCTGCCACTCATTACAGCTACTGTAGTCACCCCTTTCGACCACATACATCTGGCCATGATAGTTAGGTTCCTCGTACAACACCCACCTGAAATAGAAATGAAATGGCTTATAGTGTCAGCTTTCCACATTTGCGGCTTTGACTTTTGTGGCTTTGATTATTCAGGGATTTGATTGTTATGTTCTCTCTAGGAATCTCTAGGTCTTCCATCACAACTCTGTGGTCAGCTTCCACCAAAAGTCGTACTGGATGACCTAGAGATTCCTAGAAAGATTACTTCTCTAGGCATTTGTAAGTCTTCCAGATTAATTCTATGGTCACCTCCCAGCAGATATTGACCATAGAGTTGCCCTGGAGGATTCCTAGTGATTCCTAGAGAGGTGATCTCTCCAGTTTTTTTAAAAAAAAGTATTGGTTTTTTTTAATTTGCTGTTTTTCCAGTTTCACAGGGGTCCTGTGCCCCTAAACCTAGCAAATGTGGAGGGTCCACTGTATTTTCAAAATACTTCATGCCATAGTCACAGTTGGGTACAATACCATTTTAATCAAACATCTGGTGACTTCATTGTAGGAACCATTGCTCCAGAGCAGGAATGGGGAAAGTATGGTGTTTCACAGCTGCCCTTCCCAGGAGCAGCAAACCTTTTAAATAGTTTGCAGGACTCCCCTGCACTGTTTGCATGAAAGATTTTTGAAAATTTGAAGTGTATGTCTGTACTTGTTTTTTGGCATTTTTGGCAGTCTGTGTGGCTCACAAGGTCTGAAAATTGGCCCCCAGACTCACCACAGTTGCCCAAAATTACTCTAATGAGAAACAGTCCTTGATATATCTAGATCTTCTTTCCACCATCATTTTGTCTATTGCAACAACAAGCATTTTGCTACTCATAGCTACTTGTCTATGGACCTTATCCCACGCTGCTCTCAAAAGTGGCAAGAAAGCGATATGAGCATCATTCCAGTACTATAGCGCTAGTACAAATATGGCGCTAGCGCTATAATAGCGCTATGGATCACCTCGCGCTATTGCAATGCCCGCTGAAACTGACATTCAAAAGAATGCGAATGATGCTGCATTCCGAGCGGTTTCTTGCTGGATTCTGAGCGACGTCGTGGGATCACGCGGAAAACTATAGCGCTATAGCGCCTGATTCTTAGCGGATTCTGAGCGCCGTCATGGGATCACGCGGAAAACTATAGCGCCATAGCGCCTGATTCTTAGTGGATTCTTGCTGCTTTTGGCCCCGTGGGATAAGGTCCTATGTGCAAATGTCTGATTTAGACCTTATCAGGTTCTGTTCACTTAAGACAGTGATTTGTTAATTGATGTGACCAAAGCTTAAGACGAACATGTCATCACCAACTGCTGTCATTGTGAAGACTCATTTTAAGCTCATTTTTGCATCTCACAGTCATTTTGCCCTACCTATCTCACAAAATCTACATTCATCATCAATCATCATCATCATCTATATCCTGCCTTTTATACCAGAAGAGGGCCTTGTCAGCTCAAGGGACTCAAGTGTTCAAGATCTTCAGTTAAGAAGACAGAACGTAACTGCGCTCACAGAGTTGCATGACCATTGTACCACCACCTGATCTGTGAGTTGTGATGTTGAAGAACCAGCTGTGCATGAGCATTTGCAAGCACAATGCACAGTGTGCAATAATACACAATGTAGACATGCACCCATTGGCAGTGGCACAGCATGCACAGCTCTGCTTCCACAACCTTGCAGAAGATGGCATGTGTATCACAGGATCCTATGGTGCTGCTTCATGCCAGGTTAGATTATTTTTCTTTGTAGCCTAGTAGGCTCTTCTGGTTATAAGCAGCTCTGCAAACTCATAGGCAGACTCACTTTCTCGTTGTGATTCTTTCATATGTCTTTTAAGACACCCACCCAACCATCCAAGAACTGGAAGTTTCACAACTTGAGCATGGGACCTTCTACAACAGGGATGTGGAAGGTATGGGTCACCAGATGTTGTTGGGCTACAACTCCCATTGATGCCAGCCAGTGAAGAATGCTGGGAGCCACACTCCAACAACATATGGAGACTCAAGTCCAAGATACACTGCAAAAACAATCCAGTCTGAGGCCACTTTAACTGCCCTGGCTCAATGCTAGGGAATTCTGGGAACTGTAGTTATGTGAGACATTTCGACTTCTCTGTCAGAGAACTCTGGTACCACAATAAACTACAATTCTCAGGATTCCCTGGTGCTCAGCCAGGGCTGTTAAAGCAGTCTCAAACTGGGTTATTTTTGCAGTGTGTTTTGGCCCTCATTTTGCTAATACAGCAACTGTTTTCCCCATAGAACAGAAGTGGGTGGCTGTCTGTATCCCACAAAAAGTCTTTTTCCATGAAAGCCACATAACAGGCAGTGGATTCTCCTTTGTCTTAAGTTGGATGCCCACCTCTCAGGAGTATTTTGGGGGTTGGACTACTTCACACTACACAATCGCAGCACTGTGATTCCACTTTAACCCTAACTGTGTCCTATGGAATCCTGGGATGTGTAGTTTGGTGAAGTGTTAGAGCTCTCTGGCAGAGGATGCTAAATACCCTTCCCTAAACTGCAAATCCATGGATCCCATAGGATGGAACCAGGACAGTTAAAAGTGTAACATGTAAGGACCTTGTGAGCCTATGGGCCTTTACAGACTGCCAGAAATAATGCAGCTTGAGACCACTTTAACTGCCCTGGCTCAATGTTAGGGAATCATGGGAATTGTAGTTTTTTTCTGAGACATTGAGCCTTCTCTGTCAGAGAGCTCTGGTGCCACAATAAAATACAGTTCCCGTGATTCCCTAGCACTGAGTCAGGGCAGTTAAAGTGGCCTCAAGCTGCATTATTTCTGGCAGTCTGCAAAGACCCTATGATTTTGTAGGGCTTCAGTCCACTTTTCGGAAGACAGTATGCAAAGGGATCTTGTAGCACCTTTGAGACTGAGAGAAAGAAGTTGGTAGCATAAGCTTTTGTAGACTTAAGTCTATTTTTCTTCAGGAGAAAGCCTTCCTTTCTGTCCCAGAGAGGCATTCGGCAGGCATGTTTGACCTTTCCGCCAGTGTGCCTACAAGTTTTGCTATTTGACCCTCCTTAGAGATGCTCTCTTGGCAGGAAAGTGTGATGCGTAAACCAGATCTCCAGCTGTGCCTTGCACAAGCCAAGCCCTCCCTGGCTCCGATGCTGCTTCGGCTTTTTCTTCCCCTCTGCCTGTCTCAGGCGCACATCTGGCCCATGCCTCCTGGTGTGCGTTTGTTTGTCCAAGAAGAGTGCATGGTACAAAAGAAACCAGAAAACAACAACAAAGGAGACAGGGACATAATCCCATTCCTTGAAAGAGGCTGAGACACCAATGATGATATATATTTTTTTTACACACACACAGAGGGAAACATGCCTCTCACTCCAAAAGAAAATTCATTTCTGGTCAAAGAGATGATGACACTGCAGTCTTGCTTCTTAGTTTTCTCTTTTTTTTAGGGGAAATGTTTCAAGGAAGGGTGGGAGGTTGGGTGGGAGAGAGACCGCTGGCAAAGGATCACAAAGTAAGAATCCAAAAAGAAGACAAGGAAAAGAAAAAAAGAAAGACAAGGCGCTATCGCAGGAAGGATATCATCTGTATTAATCATGCTCACCATAAATAAAAATCCTCATTAAATGGATCCTGTCATGCCACATGCTGACTTTTGCTTTAGATGAGCAAAATTAACATTAGACTTCTTGAACAAGAGCACAACTCTGCCATCTATTCATTAGCTGGATATATGTCTTTCTATGCATTTATTCTAACCCTAGGGAAATGCAAGGGTTTGGGGACTTTAGAGGTAGCAAAGACATGAATCTGGATCTTTTTCAAAATGTCAGCTTTGGGGTGAAGTTATGTAGGGAGGGTATAATGAAGGCTTTGTCCCCCCGAAAGAATCCTGCACCCCTCCAATGCAATTTTCCTTCACTCCCCAACTTTCTAGTAACTTGAAATTTCACTTGAGCATTTAGAAATACAGTTTAGGCATCCAAGAAAAGGGGTAGGAAAAGTGACCGAGGGAATGTGAACACAGCAAATGTCAGAGTTCTGGGTGGGGATAATTTCCAGAGATTCAGTCTCTGCAATGCTAGAAATTTGAGAAATGAAGGAAGATTTCGTTTGGAAGGGCAGAATTCGTATTTGGGCAGCCAATGCCTCCATCCCTTCCCCAACCCAGGCACAAACCTGGACAACTCTGAAGGTATGCAAGAAAAGAGAAGGAAAGAGAAGAAAAGAACTTCAAACAAATATAATTTGCTTTATTTATGGGGGGTGGGGGTGGGGGAAATCCAGTTGAAAAGCAAATCAACTGTGAAAAAAAATGAAATCAAGCTGAGTGAAACCAAGATGAGGCTACAATAAAGGAATAAATGCATATTATTCATCTATTACACACCTAGATGCCTTTAAAATATTACCTGCAGGACTGAGGCATGCTGATTATCAATGAGGCTTCTTGGCATTTCAAAGATGGCCTAAAAAGAACCGGCACAAACTACTTTCTGAAACTCTGATTCCCACCTCTAGTCTCAATTTTTAAAAGTTATCATATTTTGCCTGGCTGCACCTGATGTTGAGGATAGGTCTCCAAGGCCAGCAGGACTGGGACCAAATATTTCTTTTGGTGCCTTCTCTCCTTCAGAGGCCATTCTTGTTGTTGTTGTTGTTGTTGTGTGCCTCCAAGACATATTTACTTGTGGTGACCCCCTAAGGCAACCGTATCATAGTTGGATTTTTTTTTGGCAAGTCTCTTCAGAGGGCATTTGCCATTGCCATCCTCTGAGGCTGAGAGAGTGTGACTTGCCCAAGATCACCCCATGGTTTTCCATGGCTGAGCCGGGATTCGAACCCTGGTCTCCAGAGTTATAGTCCAGCACTGAAACCATATAGATAATACAGTACTCACTAATCCCAAGAGTTTGGAAAGTTACCTTTCAAAAGGAACTGCCTGACTACCCAACAGATAATATCTTGTTCTTGTTAATACAGTCCAGAAAGGCAACTTGAGTTACTTGTTACTAACAAATTACAGTTAGAATTCAAAGAGATCTTGTAGCACCTTTGAAACTAACTGAAAGAAAGAAGTTAGCAGCATGAGCTTTCGCAGAATTAAATCTATGCATCTGAGGAAGTTGATTTAAATCTACAAAAGCTGAAGCTACCAACTTCTTTGTTTCAATTAGCCTCAAAATTACAGTTAGCCATTGTGCCATTGAAAAATATAGAAAATTAATCTCTAGTCCCCCTAAGCAAGCAATTTAGCTATTTCATCTTAGAGACATTTGGGGGGGAAAGAGGAGGGAATTGCAAGTCAAATTTCTGTTTGCAACACTGAGCAAGCAGCTGCACATACTGGGTGAACATATGTACCCAGGACTGAGTAACAAACACACAACCTGTTACTGTTCCACGGGGAAAAAACAGTGAATTACAGCAATGGATGGTACAGGTAAAAATATAATGCCATTTCAGCTTGTTACTGCAAAAAGTAACTACTTTTTACTTGGGAAGTTATTCTCTAGAAAAGTTAGTTACTTCCTAGCTCCGTTCCAAATTCATCTTCCAAGTGCAACATCTGATGTAGCATAAATGGCATGACTTACAAACTAGAGGAAACTCTAGGCATGACTTACAAACTCTCAGGTATCTGAGAGCCCCAGGTTTTTGCAGGAGCAAGACAAAATCTTTACATATGTAAAAATAAAATCAGTTTAAAGGTTGGGTGAAAATAACCTCTAAAAGTCCATTGGCAATTGCAATCCCGAGGTGGAATGGAGTATCTTGGAGGGCATGGCTGGCTGTTACCTTGAATAAGAGCATTTCATACAGCAACACTGTGCTGCTGGCCCTGTTTGTAGAACCCACTAGGCAACTTTAAACGTCACTATCTGAATTGTTCACTTGTCTCTTGCTTCCCTTGTATTTTTTTAGTTTTACTTTGGAAGGTTCTGGCTGTCTTCGTTTTTTAATATATCCTTACAGAGCTAAGATATTATCACTAAATACCAAAGTCAGGATCATCCATGGCACAGTATTTCCAGTTTCTATGTATGGTTGTGAAAGCTGGATAGTAAAGAAAGTGGATAGCTAGAAAATCAACTCATTTGAAATGTGGTGCTGAAGGAGAGTTTGACGGATACCATGACTGCCAAAAAATTAAATGTGTCCAAGAGCCAATCAAACCTGAATTCTCCCTGGAAGCCCAAATGACTAAACTGAGGCTCTCATACTTTGGATATATCATGAGATGAGACGAAAAGAGGATAATGCTTGGAAAAATGGAAGACAGCGAGTAAAGATGCGGACTGCATTGGAGGTGGACAAACCCAAAAAAGGAAGCCGTGATCTGAGTTTGGAAGACCTGACCAGCGTTCATGGAGAGCTGTTACAAGGTGAAGTCAATGTGACATCAAATAACAAAAGCAGAGCTTAGAAAATATTAGGCACTTAATAGTTGTTTCTGTTCAGGAGCTGTAAGGCTATGTTTCTCTTGCCCCACACTACACGCCACAAATAGGAGCTTCAAACACGAAGTAGCTTTTGATCTGTGCTTTACACTTTCTCCACCATGTAATGAAGCTTGTTCATGTTCTCCTGTGTTTTCAAGTTGTTTCTGATTTATGGCAACCCTAAGGTATACCTACCACAGGGTTTTCTTGGCATGATTTGTTCAGAGGGGGTTTGTTCTGAGGTTGAGAGTGTGTGACTTGTCCAAGGTCACCCAGTGGATTTTCATGGCCAAGTGGGGATTCATATCTTGCTTTCTTGGAGTCCTAGTCCAGCACTCAAACCACTACACCACACTCAAGATGCAATTATACCTTAGTTATTGAGGATCAATATCCAATTATTTGTAAACTGTTATTTCCAATTTACAGGTAACAGATGTTCTTAATAATAAAGAGGTAATTAAAAAGGGATGTTTGAAAGTGTTGGGGGTCCAAAACACACCGCAGAAATAATCCAGTTCGGAGCTGCTTTAACTGTCCTGGCTCAGTGCTAGGGAATTGTAGTTTATTGTGGCATCAGAGCTCTCTGGCAGAGAAGGCTAAATGTCTCACAAAACTACCATTCCCAGGATTCCCTAGCATTGAGCCAGGAAAGTTAAAGCGGTCTCAAACTGGATTATTTCTGCAATGTGTTTTGGACCATGGGAAGACCACTTGATCACATATTTTACACCATCTTTAGTTTTAGTACAATAATGGATACTCCTTGGCTTGGATTTATCATCTTGAATCCTGATAGCATCATGTACATGTGCAAATTTCCCTTACATATGCAGTTTGTACTGTTTTGGCATTTGTGCAATGGAGGTATTCAGTTCAGGGTTGCATAAGTGGAGTTCCACAAGTGGAAGCATGCAATATGGAGCTACAATCCTATTGTTGGTTCCAGCTAGAGGAGAGTCATTGAGTCAATCGGATTTGGCTTTGTGTTGACTCACCAGCATATGGCTCATCTACCACACAAGATCAGGGAGGAAGGGCAGCCATATTACCTGAATGTCCATTACGCTACTTACGCACCATCCCCATAGACTTTAATGGCAATGATCCAGTTCTTGGCCCAGCCTTGCCTACTCAAGTAAGAGCAGTCTTCGGTGAATTCCTGGCTGCGGCCACTAAAATGTCTCCCTTCATATACTTCTATTCGGTAATGCTCTCCATGATGTTGATAAGGATATGACAAAATTAGTTTTCAGAAAAACTACAACAAAAGAACAACAACAACAACAACCTCCCTTAAAAAAAACCACAACATTTTGCAAAGACAAGGAAAAAAATACTGTAATCTGTGCACAGTATAGAAAAAGGATTTGTCATTTATTACCAATGTATTACACTCGCCCCTCCATTTTCGCAGACTTGAGATCCGTGGTTTTGAATATTCACGGAGGGGTGACCTCCATTAAGATCAATGGGGCGCCCGCTTACGGGCACGTGCCCACACGCACCCACTGGGGCATGCCCCATTCAAGCCTATGGGGCTTGAATATCGGCAAGTCTCTGTTTTTGTGGGGTGTGTGTGTGTGTGTGTCCGGTATGGATCCCCTGCGAAAATGGGGGGGGGGCACTGCATTTAGCCCATCCTCTCTTTTGTTGCTGTTCCTGTGTGCCTTCAAGTCATTTCTGACTTATGGCAACCCCAAGGCAAGAGCATAGGGTTGTTTGGGGGGGGGGGGTTGGAAAAATTTGTTCAGAGTTTGTCTTTGACCTCCTCTGAGGCTGAGAGAATGTGATTTGTCTAAGGTCACCCAGTGGGTTTCCATGGCCAAGCAGGGATTCAAACCCAGCCTCCAGAGTCCTAGTCCAACACTCAGACTGCTACACCACACTGGCTCTCTTCTACCTTTTTACATGCCAGCAATTTCCATTGTGGTCTGTCTAGTTTGCAAAATAAATTGTTGAGGGTTTGTGTTCAAATACCTCTACTGCACCGCAGACAGGGTCCCAGTCTTGATTTGAAGTCCTGTGCTTCCTTAGAGCAGAGGTGGGCAACTGTTTGGGGTCCAAGGGTCAAGTTTTCCCCAAGATCTTCCCCATGAGTTGCACTCTCTCACAGTAATCCCAAATAACTCTATTTTCCTCGGCAGCTCCTCTCAAAATGGTGTCAGGAAGTAGCAGTCTGCCCATACAGCCCCCAAGAGGCTCCCATGGACCAGGCACTGGCAGAAGCACAGAATTTCAAATCGGTTGGAAGCCCTGGTTCTTCGCTAGGGATGCAATGGCTCAGATAGAAGGGGGCTAGCATCTTTTGCCTTTCCCGCTGGCTCTTTTGCCTTCTCTGTTAGCTACCTGCCCAGGTTGACCAGACGTCCTAATGGCAAAGAAGGACAAGGCACTGCAAAATTTAGGGCAGTCAAGAAAAATGTAGGACATCACAAAATAAAACACTAACGTAAATGCAAGTTTATGCTTCTTAGTCATGCTCAAAATGGAGGACATTTTTGAAATTCCTCCTGGAAATGTAGGAAAAGGAGGATGTCTGGTCAACCTGCCCCTAGCCCAAAAGTGTTAGGGGCAGATAAGATGGTCTGGTTCGGTCATGGATCATTGAATGGGTGCTCCCTGTTGCACAAGAAAAAGAATCAGGTCCTCTTTGATGACGGAGAACAGGCCAAGGACATGTCCCCATCCCATCCTTTTCCCCCTTTTAGATTAGTTTAGAAAGGATCAGGCGATATGTCTCTCCAAGGGTGCATCTACACTGTACAAACAATACAGTCTGAGACAGTTTTAATCCTCAAGAATCCTGCTATTTATAATTTTGTGAGGCACCAGCACTTTTTGACAGAGAAGGCTCAAGACCTTGTAAAAATAGAACTCCATGGATGCCATAGGATGGTGCTCCGGCACATAAAGTGGTCTCAGACTGCATTATTTCTACAGTGTAGATGCACCCCAAGAATATATTTCTTTAACCAGTGTTCCTCCTGCTGAGGATTCCAGATTTATTTTTCTGTTTGCAATTTTGGTTTGTTCAAACTCACCATCCTAAAATGGGCACCACCGCTGTGAATGGAGGAAAGGTTTTTGTCAGGCCTTTCATTCCAATAATAATTTCTCACCATCCATCTCCTCTAACAAAATCCTTATTGAGGGCAGGCGCAAATGCTCCCACCCCTGATAAGAATTCTGATCTCCCCCCTCCCAAATTTTCCTCCAGTCCTCAAATTTTTAGCATTGCAGTAACTGAACATTTATTACTGTTGTTGTTGTTGCTGTTATGATTATATTTATTTGTACCCTGCTTTCACCCCAAAATTGGGACTCAAAGCGGCTTACAGTATGAAAACACAGTACAATTAAAAACTTAGAAGAGTGACAACTAAAATGGAATTAAACTATTAAAATATTACAGAAATGTTTAGAAATGTAGGCATCCAAAGAAAGGGGGCAGGTGAAGTTTCCAAAGGGATGGGAACACAGCAAATATAGAAAGTTCTAGATGCCAAAGATTTTCTTACTCTCTCCAATGCTAGAAATTTGGAGAAAGGAGACACATTTTACTCCCAGTCCTACACTGTCACTATTCAGATCTTGCAGGTGGGAGTAGTTTGTTCCTGTGATAAAACCACCAATGTGAAAGCAATAAACCCATATGTTCGCATACCCTTTAAGCAGAGAAACCCCCTCAAGGAATAAGTGTTTTAAAACATTTAAAATGATCATGATCAGAGCAAAAGACAAGACCACAGTGTCCCCTTTGACATCTGCAAATGACCCAGAGATGCATACATAGGGAAATGAAATGAGAATCCTGTCAGGGACAGAAATATTAGGAAGGTATTCCAAGATACACAACTCTCGAGACTGTTTGCCTTAAAACCCCAAATCAAATTTTCCTTAGGTTTCCAGGCAAGACTGTGATTATTTACACAGGATAAATGCTGTGATGTTATTAAATTGAGGGAAGACGGAGGAAAAACAAAGCTCCCCCCCTTTCCCTCTTTGGTTTCTGCAGCCCAGCTATGCAAGTTGAGAGGGTGAAATGAGGTAAAACCCTTTAGGAATCCCACCCCAGCCTACTTTTGTTCTGTATGAGATTCACAGACAGGTATTATTTGCTTCATTAAAAAAATCCACAGCGCTAGGTTCCATGATATCTGATCGATTTATAAAAGGAATTACACAGGAGGACAGCTCAGTTTAAGGCATCAACAAGGCCACAAATTATTTTCAGCTGTGAAATCTTGCATACGCCTGAAACGGCTGATGGTGGTGGTCAAAAAAGAACCCCAAAATAGTGGTTCTTCCCAACTCTTTCTTTACAGAGCAGGAGAGAGGAGAGGGAGAGCATAAGAACACTCTTGGCTAGGAAAGGGCCTGTGTGGGATTAATTTAGGCCAGAGAAAGGCAATCTTATTTTTAAAGGGCTTAAGGCACATGCTCCAACTTTCCTGATTTGGCAGGAACAGGCCCAATTCATCTTTTGTCATCCCACTTTTTTCAGCAGTTTTTTTTAAAATGTCCCAGTTTCTCTGTCCATCTCCCACTTTCCCCCTTTATGCTCAGCACACTTTGGTCACCTGCAAATGGATACCAAAGCGCAAAGTAGTTTGTGCTTAATTAAGCGCGGGGGGGGGGGGGGCAAGGAGAAGCAGGGACCAAATCTTGAATTAATGAATGAATGGGTTTATTTATGTCACAGACCAGAATATGGCAGAACCCTGACCTTCCCAGCTGGCTCAGGCCAAAGCAAAGTGTTGCAGCCTCCTCTAGCTAGTGTGTCCTTTCTTATTAGTAATGTTTGTCGTCTTGACCACACTCTGATGTTGTTTGACTACAGGCGTCCTGGTTTTCGTCTATGAAATTTGGAGGGCATGGGAGAAGCATTGGTTCAGGGTTGAACTGTGAATTAAGAACTATGAACAACCATGGCTTGTAGTCAAGACTGAAGAGCTACATCAGAACCAAAACTCAAAGTTCAAGCCAGGAGGCAGAGTAAAGAAACAAACCAGGAACAGAACAACTCAGGAAGACCTTGTTTCTCAAGCAAGGCTTAAGTGGAAGGGAAATCCATTGTATTCCTTGCTGTCCAAGAGTATCTAGTCGCCAACCTGGGTAGGTGGAGTCCAGACAGGACTGGAGATACTTCACTAGGAAGCTACCATCTGGTCTTCAGTGGTACAGCAGATAGGTTAGCTGTCCACAGATCCTAACAGCTGCAGAAGCTATCTAGCACATTCCATTTATATAACAAACCAAATAACCATTGATGATCATTGGTGCTTATTACAGGGATCTCATGCTCCTCCAGATGTTGTTGGTCTCCAACTCCCATGGCCAACAGACTCAGGAGAGTTAAGAAATGCAGTCCACTATTTGGAAGTTCCTGGGTTCCCTATCTCTGCAGAGCTTGGAGGAGTTACACCCCCCTTTTTTTTAATTACAATTCCCAGAATTAACCAGATAGCACTGACAGTGGCCATGTTGGATGAGACATTCTGGGAGCCATAGTCCAGAAAAGGTAATGCTCCCAAACTCTTCCTCAGGCCCAATCCCCTTCCACAGTATGCATTGCTTTTTACCTACTGTGGTATGCGTGAACTTTACAACAACCTGTTTGGAAAGCATTTTGGTAAGTTAAGACTGCAACCCTATGCCCATTTATTGAACTCAGTTGGATTCAGTTTCTGAATGGACACTTAGGGTTGCACTGTAACACATTTTCCTTTACAAAATCACATTTATGACACTATGAAGGAACTGCTTGTGCTTATTGTAGAGTAGCTTTGACTCAAATACATCTGGCCATACTTATTATCAGGAAAAGTAGTTGAATGGAAGATGGAAGCAAAGGAAGACATACAATAGTATGTTGTACGCTGTACATGTTTTATTTATGTGCAGACAAACTAGAGTTAAGGGCCAAGAGCATATGTTGCGCTTGGGAAGTATAAATCTATCTTCCCATAGTTACATGATGATTGCCCTACATCTACCTCCTGCCTCAGTACCAACAATGTACAGCCAACTGTGTATCTGCCAATGTGTCTGCTTGTAGTTCCATTGCACAGTGGCTGTTTCTATAATTCAATTGAAGAAAGTGGTAAATTGAAGGCAAGAATGCACAACTGCATGACTGAATTCCTGGTGGCTAATCCCAACTAGAGGAGTCTAATTGACTCAAATGTTGAATGGTGAATCAACATGTATGTAAAACCAATTGGTTCAATGGCTCTCCTCTAGCTGGGACAAACCACAAGATTGTTAACCATGTCCAGTGGCTCTACAGTTGTGGAACTCCATTGATGCATCCATGAACTGAACACATTAATTGTACAATGGCCAAAAGAGTTACAAGCAAGATGTCCCCATCACGCCCACTTAGATTTATATTGTGGGGAGGAGTAAGGAGGGCTTAGCCCAGGTGTGAAGATCTGAAACTGGAAAAATGGAGTGCATGTGTGTATACTTTAAAGTCCTGATGAAGGATTTCTCCCCAAAAGGAAACCGAGAAAGAAAGCATCAGAAAATGAGTCTCACTGATCAGTGACGGAAAAGGTGCACTAACTATTCCAACTGGCTTACAGGATCCCATCCGGCCATTGTTGCATTCCAACGATAAAAGCTGGGATATTCACCATGCTCCAGGATATATTGCTGGCCTTGGAAATACGCACAACTGAAGCAGACCCAAGCTCCAGTTTGTACGCAGATGGAATTGACTCAGTTTGTGAAGCCCCTTTCCTGCAATTTATTGCAGGGCCCGCAGATCTCCAGCTTTCTGCCTGTAAAGCATTTGCCCTCATAGAAAACAATCTGCAAGGAAGATGTTCCATCCAGTGAATGAAAGATACCATCATGGGTCCATAAACTACCCAGTCCCAGCACCCTGTAGTATTCATTTATTAATTATTATTTTTTAACATTAACAATATAATTTACAATCAAAGTAATATACATTCAAGAAAAGAAAAAGACAGAAAAAAGAAAGAGAGAAAAAAGAGAGAAAAAAGAAAAAGAAAAAAGAGATATAGCTAATATCCAATAGGACTCTGACCCTCCAATCTTGATTGATTATATATATATAATTTTACTATTGCAGATCCAACTAAATTACTAAAAAGCATAATCACAAATTATTACATTGTTAGATTTCTTATTGCTTAAAAACGAATCCATAAATGTTTCCCAATTTTTCAAAAAAGTCTTCAATTGGCTTATCCTTTAGAACCCATGTTAATTTGGCCCATTTGGGCTAACTCGGGGCCTTTACAGAATGCCAGAAATAGTGCAACTTGAAGCCACTTTAACTGTCCTGGCTCAGTGCTAAGGAATCATGGGAACTGTAGTTTATTGTGGCACCAGAGCTCTCTGACAGAGAAGGCTCAATGTCTCAGAAAAAACTACAATTCCCATGATTCCCTAGCACTGAGCCAGGACAGTTAAAGTGACCTCAAGCTGCACTGTTTCTGCAGTCTGTAAAGGCCCTCAGCGACCTTAACAATACATTCTTCCATTGTTGGTGCTTCAGTCCATTTCCAGGTTTGAGCAAACAATATTCTTGTTGCTGCTGTCATATATTGAAGAAGTAATCCATACTTACTCTCCCATTCTTTTTCTATAATACTCAACAAAAGTATTTATGATAACATTACAAAATCTACCTTTAAATTTTTTCAGAATTAACCAGTAACTTTTCGCCTTCTTACATGTCCATCACATATGAAAAAAGGAGTCCACGTTATCTTGACATCCCCAAAACATTTGAAACATTCTGGGACATTTTCGACAGCTTGTTGGGCTTTAGATACCATCTATACAACACTTTATACAGGTTTTCTTTTAAATCACTGCAAAAAGTAAATTTTAATTCTTCCCCTTCATCCATATGATCATTATGTCCAAAACTTTGGTCCCACCCTTATCATATGCTCTTTTACAGGTTCATCTTCTGTCTCTAGTTTCAGAAGCCATTTATACACTTTTTAAAATTACATGATCTTCATTGGTATTCCCTCCAAGCACATGGCATTTACTGCCAGATGGGTTTAATTTTGCATCCAAAGAGAGAGAGAGAGAGAGAGAGCTAAAGGGAAGCTGGAAGAAAATCTTTAAGCAGAAATTACAACTCAACTCTAGTTTACAACGCTGTGTGTGGTGCATAATGCAAACTCTCTCTTGGCCTTTTGTAAACACCATTGTTTCAAATTGTATGTTTGGATTAATTAGGCTATGTTCCATATTTTCCTGTCACCCGGACTCCTAAGTCACCAGATTCTTGGATTTTAAGGGAATGTCCCCTTATTTCAGACCACTCTGGCTATATCATAACTGCCCCTCCACAAGACAACACAAATCCACTGGATTTCTAGGGTCTTGGTCTGTCAACCCATCCCATCTCCTGCTGTCATACTGAGGTTTAATTTTCCATCTCACAATGTCTCCTTTTTTTAAAAAAAGGTCTAAACTACAAGCAAAGTATGAAAGTAATTTTTTAAAAAGTTACTTACTTTTCCTGAATATCGAGACATGATTTTTGTAGCAATCAATCTGATGCTCACACTGAAGCTGATTCCCAAATGGGATTTGCAGAACCGCTGGGAGCTATACTATATATCAGCGATGCTGAGACCAGTTTGGGGTCGTAGGGCCTGCCAAACAATGCAATCCAGCAATGATTTGTGCTTAGCTGGCAAGAACAGCATGCCTCAGCCTCTGCTGATACGGGAGTTTTAATTTAATACAGATACTTTGACAAAAGAATCACTTGATGGGGTTTTGAGCCGTGAGCTCTGTACATGTACAGTTCCCTTCAGAGAAATTTATTTGAACAGGTAATGATGAATTCATAGAAAAGGTGACAAACTCTTCCACATCTGTTGTTTCCTTTTGATACAGTCAAGTATTTCCATTTAAGCCTCTCCTTCTGGAGTCCATAGCCAGTTTTTTCAGAAGATGTCTTAAAAATTATGAAAATGTGATGTCACCTTTATATTAACCCAGACCATTGGTTTATCAAGCCAGATCCTGCCAGTTTTGACTTGAGGTTTTCCAAGGCTTACGCCAGAAACCTTTCACATTCCTGCTATCAATGAATCCAGTGACTAAATCTACACATGTACAACAGAGTACTACCATCAATCTATCATCCTTCACCAAAAGACCAGTATCATTTTATTGACCCCTCTAGGGATTGTCTTGAATTCTTCACATAAAGAACAAGGGGAGGCATATGATTTGAAGTGGCCATGGAAGAGATGCCAAATCTAGAGCGTTATGCACAGCTTGTACAAGATAACAGGAGTACAGTAATAGCAGGAGAGCAGTCATGCTTCGATTTATATTCCAGGGCTCTTAGCCAGCAACTGGGATTATAAGTACCCATGTACTAGAACACCAATGGCGTATACACATGGTTAGTCAGTCAAAAGCTCAGTGTATGAATTGCCCCTCTGCTACTTGGCTACCCAAGCTTTACAGAGCATAATTTCACCTAGCCATGCTCTTGGCTTGAAACCCATATTTATGCTGTACACAGAACCACTCAGGTTCAAAGGCATGCCAAAAAACAAGTGCTTTCCTTGTTTTCCTATTACCCTTTGTTTTCTAGGGAATGGCTATGTGATATATAAAAACACAGGGCTTCTATGCCCAGACTGATCCTATGCCTCCCTCTTGAACACAGCAGCCCTACTGGATCAGACCAAAGGCCTCATGAGTAGTTCAGCATTTGGGGCTGACAATAGCCTGGCAAATCCCTGTAGAAAACCCAGAAGGAACAGCTTCCTCCTTCTCATGTTCATCAACAAACGGCACTGAGAAACACAATGATATTGGGCATCATCTATAGTCATCCAGATTATTAAGTCTTTGGCAGGCTTCTCCATGAATTTTAAAGAAGGGTAGAATTATAACACTGGAAGGGACCACAACCATGCGGGAATACTGAACTAAAGCACTCTTGGGAAGTGGCCACCCACTTTGTTTAAAAATCTCCAAAGAGTCCCCAAGTCTCTGAGGCATTTTTGAATGGTTCTTGCAGTCAAGACATTCTTCCTAATGTTTGGGAGGAATCTCTTTTCTTCTGATTTCATTCCATTTGTTTGTGTTCTCTGCAGCAGCAGAAAACAAGTTTGCTCCATCTGTTACATGACATCCTTTCACATATTTAAATATGGCTATCATATCACCTTTCAATCATCTCAGCTCTCTAAGCTGCTCTTCACAGGGATTGGTTTTCAGACCTTTTGTCATCTTGGTCGCCTTCCATATTCCCACTTGTCAATATCCTTACTGTTGAGGGGGAAAACGCTTAGCCCTGAAGTGGAGAGTGTTGATCAGAGATGATGAATAGCAATGCACCAGTGTTTTTGTCTTCTGTTGGTTCATTCATGCGTTGAATCAGAAGACTAGAAATGGGAAGGGATACTATGAAAGAACCACACAATATCCTAAAGAGTAAGGATATATAACTGAGCACTAAGTCAGAATTGTCCGAACCATTATATTCCCCATCTTCATGTACAGATATAAGAGCTGGACAGTTAAGAAGAGGGATAGGAAGAAAATCAATCCATTTGAGATGTAATGCTGGGGAAGAGTGCTGAGGATGCTGTAGACAGGCAAAAAGACAAACAAATGGGTCCTAGAACAGATCAAGCCTGAACTTTCTCTGGAAGCCAAGATAATTAAATTGAGGCTGCTATATTTTGACCATATCATGAGAAGGCATGACTCACTAGATAATAATGCTTGGAAATGCTTATAATCTCTGGTGGGCAACTCTCAGACTGAGAGTCTATTTAGTTTAGTATTGTCTTTGGTGGCAGACAGCAGCTCTTTGGTGGCAGTCTTTCCCAAGAGTACCTGGAGAAACCAGTAATTAATATAATTTAAGAAATGTAATCAAATGCTGGAATGGTTAGACTCAATCAGGGAGGTCACAGGCCCAAACCTGCAGGAGCTGAGCTGAGAGGTTGAGAATAGGGAGTCTTGGAGATGTCTTATTGACAGGGTCGCCATGAGTCTAGGTCAACTGGAAGGCAACTGACAACAAACATTTTATGTAACTGAAACATTACACTGAATCCAAGTTGGAAACAGAAGGTTTTCCCTATCTGTTGAGTCATTTCATAGATTAAGAGTTTTAAGACACCACAAGGGCCATCTAGTCCAGCTCCCTGCTCTGAAGGAATACACAACTACAGCGCTCTTGAAAGATGCCCATCCAACCTTTGTTTAAAGATGTTCAAAGGAGGAAGCCAACTGCCCTCTAAGGCAGCCCATTCCACCGTTGAACAGTTCCCACAGTAAAGATATTCTTCCTAGTGTTTAGGTGGAATCCCTTTTCTTGTCATTTAAATCCACTGGTTCTTGTTCAGGTCTCCAGAGCAGCAGGAAACTAGCTTGCTCTATTTTCTACATGACCATTCATGCTTCAGAGCCCAGATAGTTAATTCTAATACCTTTCAGAATGAAACAGATTGCCCCATATTAAAAACAGAGCTGTTGTTTCACCCCTTTCTCTTGTTCAGTGGGAGAACACCCACTAGGAAATAGAGGAAGGGTGACAGATTAGTGAAAGTAAACACAGACTTTTCTTGCAAAAGATTTGATTGCATTTCTTAAATTATATTAATTACTGGTTTCTCTAGGTACTCTTGGGAAAGACTGCCATCAAAGAGCTGCTGTCTGCCACCAAAGACAATACTAAACTAAATAGACTCACAGTCTAAGAGTTGCCCACCAGAGGTTATAAGCATTTCCTTCGTGGCTTGAACTAACTAGAATTTCTCAATATATCTGGAAAACATATGCAAGGGTAGCCATATTGACCGTGCAACAAAATCCAAAATGCACATCAAAGGTATCCAAAATACCTTTATTAGCCCAACCAAAAGAAAGAAAACAAAACTTTTTCATTGCTCTAATGAAGATAACATGTGTATTTTGGATTTGTTATATTTTGTTTCATGAAGAACACAGCTATGTTTTCTGAATTTATGAGAAATACCAAACATTTAGTTGAAAAAGCAACTAGAGGGAGCAAGAGGAATGGGACTTACTTTCTGGCCTTTTTAATCTCCCAAAGAGGGGGGAAATCTGATTTTGGCTATTATTAGCATGCTTTAAAACATATACCTGAAATTACCACAAATTTGTTCATATGGGATGTAAGGACAAACTATGGTTAGTGTAAAAATGGAAGCAGATGCTTCCTGGCTCCATGATGCAACATTGGGGATGGAGCTGGTCATGTGCATGTGAGCTTATGGCTTTCTTAGGCTTGTTTCTGTGGGGCTAAAGTATGGTTTATCATTATTTCTAAAGTAGGCCAACAAATACTGTGAATTTAGTTGGACAGACCGGATCTTCTACTGTCACTTAAGCAGGTTCCTGAAAGTTTTCCCAAACAACAAACCCCTTTGTATTCAGCTGAGGGTTATTTTTTTCCACCAAAAACTACCATGGTCTACTAGAGCACCCAAGGAGTATGTTCTGAGAAGTGCATTCATGTTCAAACTGCTTTACCATAAGACAGACTTATACTGTAACACAAGATATAATTGCTGCTCTAAGCCAGTCAAGCTGTATGACTACACAAAAGGTCAAAATAGTTTCCACACTGCTTGCATACAACCCCTCTCTCCAAACCTATAGCACTAAATATGCTCTGCTGTACTACAGGATTAATTCCTCTATAAGCAGCAGATACTGAGTGAGATCAAACCAGCTCAGCAAGTACTATTTTTGTACCAGCACACAATTTATTAGCAGGAACATTTTATACACTCAACACTCTAGAGACACAGCTATTAAACCTTCCTGTTACCTCTGAGGAAGGAGCTAACAGTAACATTTCCTTTTCTACACAGGAGAAACTGGGCCAAGAGGCCCCCAGTTCAAGTCAGCCTTCATCCGGAGATCCAACTCTCCAGTTAGGATTAGGTCCATGTGAAAACATACCACTTCCCTGTTTCTATTAGAGGGATCTTCCAATAGCTTGTTGCATATAGGATGCAGTGGCACTGGAGAAACTGTCTCTATCCTGCCATCTTTCTTTAAAAACCCAAACTTGCTAACACATTGTTGCATAGTTTGGGGGCTGTGTGGATACTAGAATCCCTCACATACCATGCTATGCAAAATTAGCACTGCTAATAGGAAAGCCAAAAAGCTTCTATGAAAAGAGTTGATAGCCCTGAGGACAGGCAGCAAAACTATTCTTAATCTGCATTTTATCAAGGTTAACCTCAAATGGGTCAATGGGCCATATTACTAACCTGCCACATGCTGTTAAATAAGTCTTAGCAAAGAATCAGTTCAATCTCAAGTATTACTATAGTAAAACTGTTTTCCTGAAAACAGATTTGTGAATAAAAATAGGTGACCTACGATTTCAAAATTAATCATCAATCAAGTGCATCAATACATTATTTTTCTATCATTTCTTGTGTTCTGGAACTCTAGATATCACACCATTTAATGTTTGCAACACCTTGTTAGGTAAACTAGGCATCAAAGTTCAGTGAAGCCTTAATTATTATTTGAACCCATTTTACCACAGTACAACACTGGCACTCAGTGTGAAGAATGAATAACTTCCAAGCTGTTTTCAGGGCAGGATGGAACTACTGTTAAAAAGTAAGGAGGTCTCATCTTTGTTTCAATGCAATCAGTGTTCAATTTTTGTTGCCAACCTTGCAAGGAAAATTGCAGTGCATGTAAGAAAAGGTAGCAATTTGACACTACAGTTGGCCCTCCACATTTGTGGCTTTGATTATTCATGGATTTAATATATTGTCTCTAGCAATCATTAGGTCTCCCACCACAACTCTATGGTCAACGTCTTCCAGAAGTTACACCGGAGGACCTAGATATTACTAGAGAGCACTTCTCTAGGCATTTGTATAGCCTCCATCACAATTCTAGAGTCAATGGTTGGTAGATGTTGACCAGAGTTGCACTGGAGGATCTAGATAATCCTAGATTGGTGTTCTCTGGTAAAAGTGTTTTTATTTGTGGTTTTCCCACTTTCATGGGGTCCTGTACCCCTAACTCCACTGAATGTGGAGTGCCCACTATATAAGAATAAGTAATAACATGATTTAAAATTTCGGATGAAAAATTCTGTCAACTCAAACAGTATACTTCTGTAACCCCCAACATGAAGATGCAATCTTTCCTCCTCTTGTTAAATCGGCACACCCTAAAATATAAACTATCAACATATTTCATTTTAAGCAGAACAATTGACAGTGTGTAAAAGATTTGTTTCCTAGACTTACAGAACCTTTTTTGGGATTAATATTCAAAGATGTAGCCATATTAGTTTGTATCACCATACAAAAGAATCCTGTAGTACCTTTGAGAATATTTCTGATGAAGTAGACTAAAGTCAACAAAAGCTTATGCTACAAACTCCTTCCTCCCAGTTAGCTTCAAAGGTGCTCCATGATTTTGTTGGGGGTTAAGAAGAGCACTCTGATTCAGTATCTCCCCTTGGTGACAACAATCAATTACTGTAGTTAGTTACCCACCTTTAACAGTTAGACTTTATTACATCTGACTTCAGCTTTTGGATGAAAAGTAGTGTCATGGAACCGTAACATGTTGTTTTACCACATTAGCACATTTGTAGGCAAGAATGTGCTCCAGAAGAGACCACAAAACAGGATGGAACCGACAGGATGATTACTTTAAGATACCTTGAATATCTATGATGCAGTTAGTTCATCCACTAATGTAGACTGCAACCGTTCCATACATAGTTGATATAGTCAACTAGCCTCCTGATGGGTATCCTTCTCAGGAGACTCTTTGAACAATCAGCTAGTTTTTTTCCATGGATGATGGATACAGATGCCCTCCAAGGCCACAGTGAAACCTTGCTATTTGGCAGAACCTGCCTAATCTTGTACCTGCTTAGTTGATCCTTCCAGAACCCAGGGTGGGTCACTTCAGAAGGAAAAATCTGGTTCCCAAAATTTTAAAAGTGGTAAGTATTCAAGTCACCTCAACTACTGAAAAACTACCGTTTCCATGCCTATAGCCAAGAGGTGGGGGGAGATAGTACACTGCTCATACTGGCAGGGGCTGAGGGGGGGGGAGAAACAAAACTATCCACAATTCTTGTTCATATGCTGGGAAGTATAACCAAAGTGTCTTTGAGTCAAAAACTGCAGCCTCTTCCTATAATTATCTCTGAAGATTGCTCAATTTAAGAATACCACCCCACAGATTTTGCTCAGAAATCGAAAGTTGGATTATAGAGTATTGGGAAACTGCTGCTAATGTCATGTGAATTACAATCTTAAAAGAATCCCAGCTAAGCAGAGGGCACACAAAGGTTTGCAGCTATTTTATTTACAAGTATACATTTAACACAAAGGAACACTGATATTCAAGCCTAGTAATAGTAGTGTAACAATATGCATCATCTGGATGATTATTCTAACCCAACTACACTTAAAAATTAATGCCAGTAAAATTATTGGTCATAATATTAAGAAATACAATATATAAATTCAAAATATGATTGCTTAAAATTTGAAAATGGAAGTGAAGCCTTTTTTTTTTTTTGCACAGGAGTCAGAGTTTAACATAATCTGAAGGGAAAAGTCTCCAACTGACTGTATATTGTTCAGGTTAACAAAAGAAGAAAAAGCGTAGTTTTGCTGTGAGGGGAACAGGCAGTTTGCTTCTTTAGGTAGAACAACTTATTCCCAGTGTTTAGTCTCCGCTGTGCAATCACATCACTGAGCACGAAGACTTCCCTTGTGAAGATGCCCCATCAATTTTCTCTGCCTCCAAAATTATCCTCCTGAAAACATCAACCGCAGTCTGTAAGAAAGGGAGAGGGGCTGTTAAAGCATCTCAAACAAAGGATACAGAGCAGCTGCCATTATTTTAGAACAAGATGACCAAGGGTAAGCAGCAGCTTACTTTCTCTAGTTCAGCAACAGAGGTACCTGTATTTGTAACCATCTGCATGTCATTCTTTTTACATGCAATTTTAAAAAAGAGGCAATTAACAACACTTTCTAGTTCATAATGCATTTCTGATCCATGGCTGAACAAGCAACTTAACTCAACTCTTATGAGAGTCCAGTTAAGTTCTCCCTCTGCTCCATGATATGTAACATACAGATAATGTTCAACATCTCAGATTTCTATAGAATTTTGGTCATAATCTAATATGATGAGTTTGTGCCATCTCATGTCCATCGGTCTGTCATGTTCTTGAAGACGAAATCTGAATGACTGATTGACACAAGAGACATCCTATTTTTTTCCCATGCATGACCCATGGTAGCTTTTCAAAATATAGTTAATACCTAGTCATTATGACTATCATTAAATCAAGCAGAACATAAGCCACAACAGCTTAAAGCCAATGGTACTCAAACTTGTTACCCGTGAGACCCTCCTTTACATTTATATGCAGTTGTTGCATTCCCATCCCTCAACGTAATTTAATGTGCATATTTCCATTCACACATTCATGTACATTCATGTTTTAACATTTTATAAAAAACAAACATAATTCAAATTAGAAGTTTTATTTAAGTAGATTCAATATTTAAGTCAACATATGTAAATTTTATACAAAAAAGTTTGGAAGGGGGAGGAGGGATGAGGGCCTCTCAGTTTTGCGCCCCCCTCGAGCAAGTCTCACATCCCTCCAGGGGTCCCACCCCACCATTTGAGAAGCACTGACTTATGCTGTAATACATTTGTTAGTTTTTAGGGTGCCACAAGACTCTTGCTATTTTTGTTGCAGCAGAACAACAAGGGTCCCTCTGTGGAAACTGCTAATTTGTTTTAGTGATTAGTTTTATTCTAATTAGTGTTCAACTGGGTGGAACTGTTGCAACCTGCCCTGAATGCTGGAATGGGGCTGATTAGAAATTTCATGAATATTCTCCTCCCAGGAGGCTGAGAAACTGACAGCCAAATTCATATAATTAAACATAAAAGTGTCTTTAGTGCTTCAGGTATGTAAACTGTAACTTACAACAAACTGGTACACAGCTTACCTGAAGTGAATTCCAGACCTGGAAATTATAAAGGCTACATAAATGTTCTGTGTGCAGGCACACAAATGCATGTGTGCAGGCACACAAATGCATGTGTGCTGTATGCTTTCAAGTTGTTTTTGATATACAGCTAGCATAAGGCAAACCTATCATCAGGTTTTCTCACAAGATCCATTCAGAGGGAGTTTGCCATTAGCTTTTCCTGAGATTGAGAGAGTGTGACCTATTCTACCTAGTGGGTTTTCATGGCTGGGGGCGGGGGATTCAAACCCAGAGTCCTATTCCGACAGTACACCATGTTTGCTTTTAGAAAAATGTTGCTGCATGAAAAATCAGATATCACGGGGGAATTTAAGACACAGTTTCTCAAAGCAAGCTTTTGAAGTCCAAGCTGAAATTAAAATCTCAACAAGAAAAGAAGTGATATTGGTCAGGATATCTACCTGTCCAGGGAGAAGACTGTTGGCATCCTGTTAAATGACATATGCCGACATAAATTTCAGTGTGCATGCAGGGTTTTCTTTTGTGTGGATGATGCCTAACAGTCATATCCAACTAATGGCAACAGACGTAGAGTTCCACATATGGAACCACTCAGCCTGCAATTGCACATTGATGTTTAAAGTAGTGTGCAAAAGTGCATGTACCATTTTAACATGCTCTACAGGGAGTTGCCCTTGAAAGCTAAACAGAAATTTCAGAATATTACTTGAGCTAAAATTCTGTTGGGGCTCTGGGGCTGGAATCATGAGACTCTATTACTGTACAAGATGTACTGTACTGCATGTTGGGTTGTTTCCAAATACAATACAAAGTGCTGTTTATTACCTTGGTAAAGCCTTTTTGACTTCGGGCCCAGATACTTGAGGATTCTTCTCCTCCCATATGAAATTTATTTATTTATTTATTTATTTGAAGTATGGTGGCACCCGATTTGTACTGCATTTTAGTACCTTTTAGATAGACTGCACCAAGCACTTAGATCAGTTCAGTCTTTACTTATGCTCTTTGATAGCTGAAGATTTTGGTTTTCTTGCTGTTTTCTTCTACCTCTGGAATTTTTAGGGGGGAGGGTATGGTTTACTTTCCTTATGATTTTAACACATATAGACCTATATTTCCACCACCACCACCCCATGACAAATCCTACTATTAAGATTCTGGTGGCACAATTTGCCATTTAAAGGTCATCCATCCATCCATCCCATGTATGCTTTTGCTGGGACAACAACTGGATTTAGGACACTCATTAACATGTACATATCTACTATGAGTCACATTGTGAAAAACATGATATAAGCAGATAAAATAAAATGTGTTTCAGGGACAAAATGCATATTTAGTAGCATCTTGCCTTATTCAAGTACTAAAAGGTAATATAAAATGACTGGATGTGAGGTTCTTTTCAAACAGATAACTTTTCTAAGCTCTGAGAAAAGCAGAACAGAAGATAACTGTCCTTGGCTTGGGGTTTTACCCCTCAAAATGTTGCCCTTCAGCTTTATTTTAGTAAACTGTTGCTTAGCACTGCAATTACTTTCTAGCTCCATTTTTTTCATTTGTTTTTGTGACTGCAGAGGGAACAGTTGCATGGAAAATCCACCAAAGAGCAATGAAAAAACATTAGCTACAGTAAACGAGACTGAGAGACCCAGGTCATTCATGTGGAACGGCATTTCAGTATTTTCAAGCTGGCGCACTGGAGGCTCCAATGCTTGCTTCTCCATTTGTTCTGTTTAGCAAGAGTTATTTGCCAAGAAGGTGCAATTCTGAATTAAGCTCATTTGCAAATCTGTCACAATGGACCCAAGTGTTCCTTTAAGCATCTTTACAAAGCAATATCACAACTAATTGAATAGTGTCTCATTTAACACTGGATGTGCACAGTATCTCCTATGACATTTGAAATCTAAAACCAAATCAAGACGTCAGTTAGCCAATACAACAAATTTCTCTAAACACAAATGGTCTTTAACTAGTTGATTAACTTAATATATTTTAAATTAAATTTTAGTGGTGACCCAACAGCAGTGACAGCCAGTCAAGTATTTGATCTACAGACATCACTTTTAATGTCATTTCTTCATGTTGCTGTTTCTTTATTCCAGAAGACAGAGAGGAGGACAGGTACAGGGGAAAACACTGATATTCTTCACAGTATTTTGAAACAAGGAAACTCTGTTCTCATCTTAATAAGGACTATATATGGAAAGAACTTATTTTCTGTTGCTCCAGAGGCTTGAATAGAAACTAATGGATTCATATTCATGAAAAGTGATTCCACAGAAACATTAGAAAAAAATGTCACTGTAATAGCTGTTCAAAAATGGAATAGACTGCCTCTGAGAGTGATGCACTCTCCTTCTTTGAACATCTTTAAACAGAGTCTGAAAAGCACTCTCTCAGGAGCATTTTAGTTGTATATTCCAGCATGGCATTGGATTTGGCTAAATGTTCCTTGTATTCTCTTTTAGCGCTATGATTCTATATACTAATTTAAAGTCTGAGTTTCTAAATGTTCTAGCTGACGTTTTCATGTAAGAAAATGAAGAAGTTCCTAATTTGTGTTGACCAGTCCACTGTATCACTGCAGCTGAAAAATAAACTGACCCAGCAATGGTCTATGGGGGAAAATACATATTTAACGAGGTTTCCATCCTGCTTCTCTCATCTTCCTGCTAATCTCATCTGCACTTTGAAGTACCTGCAATCAGAGGAATCTTCTGGTCACTGCAGTTATGACACTGACAATTTTAGTGTCTAGAGCTTTCATCATTTGGTGACACAACACAGTAATCTTAAGCTCATTCAACCGGATGCAAACAACCAAGCAATGACCTTACCACAAATGAATCATTAGCACAGGGGTAGGCAACCTTTCCCCTTTAAGAGCCGAGGGACTTCAGCTCCCAGAAGCCTCAGCCATGTTGGCAAATAGTCCCATGTTGGGCAATAGCTCCTGGGATTCTGGGAGCTGAAGTCCCTTGGCCCTTAAAGGGGAAAGGTTGCCTAACCCTGCATTAGCAGGTTGTGGGAAGTTCCTTCCCTATTTTCCTGAACACCATTCTCCATCTAGATGCCCTCTAGATATGTTGGACTACAAACTCCATCATCTGAACATATCTGGGTAGGCAGCAGTTTGAGGAAGGCTGCCTTACAAACACTTACTTCAACAGCAATTCCCTTTGCAATTCCAGTAAAATTTATTACCTGGTTTTCTTTAGCAGATGATTCCAAGAAAGCTGCATTCCAGGATTCTGCTAAAGCTTTCCCTTCTTCATAGCTGATCACCCTGGGTAGGAGGATGGAGAAAAGTGATTAAGCAAACTTCAAAATGAGAAGGTTTACTTGTTTCAAAGCCCCAAGGATGTGACTGCTCAAAATTAATCAGGCAGCATAGCACAGGGGTAGGCAACCTTTCCCCTTTAAGGGCCGAGGGACTTCAGCTCCCAGAAGCCTCAGCCATGTTGGCCAATAGTCCCATGTTGGCCAATAGCTCCTGGGATTCTGGGAGATGAAGTCCCTCGGCTCTTAAAGGGGAAAGGTTGCCTACCCCTGGCATAGCATGTAGCATTGTGGATACATGTGTTGTTAAGAGTTTTGAAATTACCAACGTTTCATGGAGACAACTTTGCAATTGTATTCACTAGACAAATAATCAGCCACTAATTTTGAAAAAAAGTGACATAAATGTATTTTTGGAAGGCAAGCAGTGAAAGCCAAAGCTCATTCAGAGTACACAGTGACATTAAAACCCTAGTGATGGCCACATCTGTTTGGCACCAAGTTCTTAGGCACTGTCTCTAGTTACACATTACTGAAGCCTACCAAACACTCTGCTGTGCATTATTTTGGGCACAGGAATTTGAAATAACTATTATTTAAACGCTACACCCATTCATAGAATGGACAGCATCACATGCCTGGCCATCCAGAAAGGGGCAATGATTTGAATAGCTTATTGTAAAGGGCATTACTGCAGAAAGGATAGCCATGTATAATTCTTGTCTATTACCACAATTCAACGTTTCATTTTGTGCTAAAATTTATAAATGCTTTGATCTCTTGCAGATGATAAGCATTTTAGAAATTTGTTAAAGTACTAAATCAATGAGGTTTTTGAAAACCAGTAAGTGGGTGGGACTAGTAAAGGGTTCAAGTGAATTCCACCACTGTAGCACAAGAATCAGTCAATGTAAGAGAACAACTGGAAATAGCTCTTCCCTTATAATATTTCCCTCTGGACAAGGAAATAGCCAACATCCCTTTCCAAGGGTGGAGGGAAAAGTCCATCTCCAGAGGGGGATATTCAATCTCCAATCTTCCCACCCAACCATCCTAGAAACCTCTACAATGGTCTCTCTCCTCTGAGTCCAGGACTCTAGTTACAGGGAGGTAGAAAACAAGAATGCTGGAGCCCAGGCCTGGATTGGCTGCAAATCCAGTGTCTCCCAACCATCAGTCCTTTCCCTAACAGAAGACAGAAATCATTCCGGCCCAGACAATTGCATTACTTATTTCTCTTCCTATAATTGCAACGGGAAGAGAACTAAATGTGGGGATTTAATTGCAATGGAAAGGGAATTAAATCAGAAGGATGTCCCCATGGAGTGCTATGTGTGTTGCAAAAAGAGTGCCTCCCTTCTGCCCTTTTGACAAGAGTCTGGCCAGGCCCAGAGGCTCTATATAGGAGTGATCTGTCAGTGAGCAAAGGATTGCTTCCCAAGACGTTTTCTGTGCCCTGACAGCATGAAGAGCCACCAGAGATGGCACAGAAATATCCAGACAACAGGTGGCCTTAAGTGGTTACTTAAACAGCATGAAGCTGGCTGAATTTTAGAGTGTCTTTATTGTTTCAGTGAAGACTCTGAAGTGCCCCTGCAATACAAGAAATTGTGCATTCACTGAGGTAAGATGCAAGACCCCCTGAAAAGCAGAAAAACCAAACATAATTGCTGAAGGATCTACAAATGCCTAGAGAAATGTTGTTTCTAGTAATCTCTAGGTCCTCCAGAGCAATGACTGGTGAAAGCTGGCCAGAGTTGCACTGGAGGACCTAGAAATTCCTAGAGAGAATATATTAATCAAATCTTCAAATCATAAAATATGCAAAAGTCAAAGCTACAAATGTGGAGGGCTGACTGTATTTTGCTTACCATAAGGGTTAAATATAAAACATATTTAACAGTTTTTGGTTTTAATCCTGGCACTTGCAAATATTTTAAATGCCCATGGTTACAACTATAAGATTGCAGGGATAAGCACTCTTCTCTTCTGATACAAAACTAAAAATGGATTGGCACATGTCCATACCATGCTGACTCCCAAAGGACCAGTATGCAAGGAGCTTTAGTTAGCACTCAATACATAATGTCTCTGTTATCCAATGAAGTTCACTAGGTGAACCCAGCAACCTAATTTACCTCAATGGGTTGCTGCAAGGATGAACTGAGATAACCCAGACAGCCTGCCCTAGGATCCCTGGAAGAAGGGCAGGACACCAATGTGCTAAATATAGCACATTATTGGCTCTCTGTCATGCTTGTCTGCAACTAAGTAGGTCAGCGATTGGCCAATGTTTCAAACTTAGGTGAATTTACGTGCACAGGCAAACAAGGAACCAGGAGCAGGAAGTTCCTTAAGTATCTGAGGGTAATGCATCACAGGAAAAGGCAGTCATTTACAGGAACATTTCATGACCTGAGCATCTGCTGCCTATCTGTGGACTTTTCCATCTAAGTATTTCAGTACATTTTACTATTCTCAAGAAGAATATTCCATACCGTTCCATATGCAGGTCTTTTTTATTTCCAACCAACATAATGGGGATCCTGTGGAAGAAAAAAACCACACATCATCCTCACAGAAGAAGTTACTGTATAAGGAGTAATATGATACCATAATGAAATATGGAATGAAATGAGAGTGTTACTACTTACTGGACTTTTCCCACCATATCCAATAACTTGCCATGGATAACTTTAATCACTTCAAAACTGCAAAATAAAAGGATGACATCATACACACTCTCCAATGTTGTACCCACTAACGTTTCTACCCAGCCCACAAGTAATTCTGTAAAAATCAATGGCAGATGCAGCTATAACTTTACTTAACACTTAGGGAGGTTTGTTTGGCATAAAAACCAGAGATATGCATTAGTAGTAACTGTGTTAATTTATATATTTTTTTAAAAAACCAAGGGAGTCAGAACCTTTTCTCTCAATGAAAGTGCAATTTTCAGGGCATTGTCTGGGGAACAATATTGGGTGGTGGTGGTGTTTTTATTTGCTCTTCACTGCATCTGCTGACATCCTTTCTTGAGCTGTCACCTTCAAAACATATGGGGGTTGTACCATAAGACCCTCTTATTTATGGGGGATATGTTCCAGGCCATTCCATGTATACCTGAAACTGTAGATAGTAGCAAACACTATGTTTTTAAGTGAGATGAACAACTTAGACACTGAGAGATCAGAAGATCAACAGTAGCCTAATGGTAGTGTCTCAAAGCCACAGTGTTAGGTTAGTAGTGACTTTCTGACAGTATGTCAGAAGGAGTATCATCAGAAGGTAAACAACACAAAGATTTTACAAGCACAAGAATTTAATACAATTACTGTACTGTACTGTGATCAGAGATGGCTACTAAGCAACTAAAAGGGGTGAGTAGTGTATAGTACACAGCAGGAAGACAGAAGTTAGCATAGAAACACAGGACAGCACAAGTGAACAGCACACAATTTCTTTAGTTTTCCATTCAATATTGTACAGGTTTTATTTTATTTATTATCTCTCATTAATCCATTTATTTCCATTTCTGTTTTAATATTTTTGGCCGCAGTTCAGTCTGGTAAATGAAACTGTGGATAATGGTCCCACACATAAGAGGGTCTTACTGTACTGACAAGCATGATAGCCACCAAGGAATACGAGGAAGGGATGGAGGAACAAGAAGAGGAAGCCCATGGTATGGTGCCTCATGGTGCACAGGAACATGCAGGAAAAGAAAGCTTGCCTGTGAAAAAATCAGGAGGCACAGGAGAGAAGAAAGGGCTCACAAGAGATCAGAAAAACAGAAATTGAGGAAGAGACATGTGGACAAAGAACAGAGATGGAATCACATGAGACTAGAGAAATATGGCAGAGTAGACAGTGCACATAGAAGAAAGAAAAGACAAATCAAAGTGGTTGGACACAAAGTCATGTGGAGAAATGAGATAATGAAAACCTAAGTGTAACAGAGAGACCAGGGGAAAATGGACAAAAACAGTGGAGGTGAAGAAGAACTTGGAAGAGATAAAAGACAGAGTGCAAGTAAGGAAGGCAAGGGCAAAGGGGATTCAACAGTGGGCTGACTAAAAACAGGAATGTTAAATAACCGGGATCATTGTGTATGTATAGTATATAATTTATTTTCCAAATTTCAGTTATATTTTTTCCAGCCTGAAGAAGAGACAACTATATAAATGTTTGTTACAGTCAGATAGATATGCCCAATTTGGAAGATTTTTTAAAACAAGTATTTATGTTCTCTAAAGAATAAAATTGCTTTGACTTCTACTAATTCAATTCTGAGGGGTTGGCAGAGGTTAAAGGGTATTTCAGTGCAGTACTGATTATTCAAAATATAGTCAACCCTACTCCATCCAAATGGGTATTAAAAATACTAGATCCACTGCAGCAATCATATCTGCATGTGACTTATGTAAACCTATTTGATATCAGGTTCAAATGTGTACACATGAAGCTTTGCTTATTTTAGCAAATTATTCCATGTATTGCTACTACTGCTGCAAGCATCACTGGCATTAAAGAATCATATGAATAGCTGGAGGAGAATCAGAATCCAAAATCATTCACTTTTTGTTCATAAATGATATACTCTGGTAGAGATTTGAAACAATTCAGGAGAAACACTGAATTGGTGAGGGTATTATTGATGGGGTGGTGGTCTGGATAATAATAATAATAATAATAATAATAATAATAATAATAATAATAATAATAATAATAATAATAATAATATATTTAATACCCCGCCCCTCTGAAACCAATCGAGGCGGCTTACAAATGATAAAAAATTACATCATATAAAATTCTTGATATGCATGAGGGCAAGGTGGTTCTGGCTTATACTTTGTAAATAAATGCCATCTTTATGTGCTTCATCCTTTCTATGTATATTTTTGTAACCTTGATTCCTTCACTTTCAGTGGGTGAGTTACAAATGGGATTTTTCCTCTCCCATAAGTAAAATACAGGAACAGGGGGCCAGGGGAGAAGTGAAATCATAGATGGGATTTTTAGTGGAATAATTTAATGTAAATTTAAATAGTCAAATTAGAAAATAAACAGCCTTGTCCTAACACAAATGTAATTAGCATAGGCTTAAAAAACCCTTTGTAGTGTAATGTACTTTAACATAGGTTTTAAAAAAACTTTTTTAAACATAATGCTGTTTTATCAGTAATATTCCTATTGGTGATAAAAACCAATGTCAATGATACATCATCACATTATAAAATTGAAAATGAAAAACTGAAGACTACATTATGTTTTTTAATGACAAGAAATATATTAAAAGAATTTGTGGTGTGAGTGTGGTTTCCTTGAGATAATAAAATGTTGTTTTCTTGAGTTTTAAATCACACAATGGCTAAAACTTCAAAATGTAGTCAGGGCAAGGGGGCTTTTTCCATGTAGACTAACTACACGATTCAATGGGAAATTCCCTTGCATAAGACCTATTAAAATGACAGCAAGTTGCACAACCCTACTAGAGTTTATGCAGACGTGTGACCTTCAGCATGAAAGATTAAAAGCCAGATTATTGCCAGTCAACTGGGTCAGGGCTTCATTTTAGAAGAGTGAACATAAAGAGAAAACTAGAAACTTGTCACTGTGGTGGCTTGATAGTTCATAGACATGGAAAACAATCCATAACTAAAATATCAGAATTCCAACACAACAGAGTGATTTGATGACACTGATGCTTAAAAACTCCACCACACCCCAATTATCTTCCAAAATTATCAACCAGTGGTTGCAAAGCTGAAGCAATCTAAATAACTGCCATGCAACCTTTCATGATCCCAGTTCCTCTCAGACCACTTAGCCTGTAGTAGTCTATTTCAGAAATCACCAATTTGCTGCTCTTTCATTTGCCTCCACCTCAATGCAGCACAGATACACACCTCTACAATGCTCCTCTCTAACCTTTGCACTACAAGATAACTGGGATTTGCAGCGCTTCTCACTGCCCATGCCCCAAGCAAGACTTGACTTGTTCACAGCACAAAGTAACTTTAAACAAAGCAAGAAAACTGGGATGTGGTTATTTCCAAAAGTACGCGAGGAGAAATCCAAAATAGATGTCAGACAGGGCAAAGTGTAATGGGGGAAAAGTTGCATTTCCTTTTCTGTGCTAAGTGAAGTTTGCAAAAGCAGAAGCAAAATGTAGAACAGCCTCCCCAAACCTGGCACCTTCCTGATGTGTTATACTACTATTCCCATCACTCCCAGAAAACTCAGAGTGTGTCAGGTTTGGGAAAGCTGTTACTGAGTCACAACTTGTGAATCCCTCTGTTCATGGCTCAGGCATACTCCTGGACTCAACCCTGAGCCTGGAAGCCCTGGTTTCAGCAGTGGCAAGGAGTGCATTTGCAAATTAAAAGTAGTGGGCTAGATAGCCTGCTCACTGAGATGTCAGATATGGCCATGGTAACAACTGCCTTGCTTATTTATTTAAAGCATTCATATCTCACCTTTCTCCTAATAGATAATGGGACTCAAGGTGGCTAACAACATATTTAAAACAATACAATTATATCCCTTTTGTAGAACAGTAACATATACTACATGGGACTGCCTTTGGAAACTGTTCTGAAACTTCAGCAGGCCCCAGAACACTGCAGCTAGACTGCTGATCTGGGCTAGTTATAAGAAAAATTTAACTCCCTGGCTGAAAATGCTTCAATGGCTATTAGTCCATTTCGGGGCAGAATTGAAAGTGCTGGTTATGACCTATAAAGCCCAATATAACATAGGTTCATCTGAACCTACTCAAGTTTTGAGCTCTTTAGGGGAAGGTGTTCTCTTGGTCCCACCACCAACACAAGTATGTTTGGTTGGTGGTTTCTCCCACTATGGAACTCTTTTCCAAGAGAGGGTCAGTTGGCCCTCTCTATGCTCTCTTTTCACCACCAGTCAAAGACTTTCTTATTTAAACAAGTCTTCATCCTTTAACTGGTTGGGGTAGTGCAATAGGTTTGTTTGTTCCTAAATGTGTAAGAGGTTTTAATGTGTGTTTTAAGTGCTGTAATCAATGTTTTTCAGTGGATTTAATGCTTTTAAAATTTTTCCATTACCGGCTGGGTTAGCTATGTTGTTTTAAAAAACAGCATAAGCCACTTTGGATCCCACAGGGGAGATAAGATAGATGTAAATAAAATAAATAAATCTGAGCTCGCATCAGTGTTTGTTCTTGATGTGGGAACAAAGCTACTCTCGAAACGGGAATCCAGAAGGCTGACACCAACACACCAAAACCTTCTAGGTCTCTCTTCACTACACACCTTATGCCACTGTCATCCTCTGAAGAGCCCTCTGACGTAGCATCCAATGCAGCACAGAGGCATACAGCTGGAACTGAAAGTTAGCAGAGCCTCCCATTGTCCATAAAAATATATAAATATGGGGAAAGAAATGTATCTTCTGAAATATCAATTTTGGGGCTTCGATGTAGAGGACAGAAGACTCCTAAAATCTTGAAGCAGAATAAGTGCAAACTAGTTAAGGTCACAGATCTAAAACGCATTTTACTCACTAGGTTTTACCTAGCAGGGAAAGCTGAGGCAACTAAAGTAAGAGAATGCTAGGAATTAAAAAAACAAAACACCCACTACTAAACAAAGCAACAAAGTAGAGGTGGCAACTTGTGAGCCTCCAGATACTATTGAACTAAAACTTCAATATGCCCTAGCCAGAGTAGCCAATGGTGAGAGATGAGGAAAGCTGAAGCCAAACAACACATGGAGAACCAAACACTCCTCATCCCTATTTTAGTGCCAGCAACCTATATCCTATACAGAACAGAAATGCTACATTGATATCTCTTCACAATCTATTTTTGAACAAAGATTGGAATGCACCAAGTAATTGGGATGGCAACTGAGTAGCAAGGCAAGGATGAAACAGACAGCAGTGGCAGTTTATACTGACAAAAGTGATTCAGGAGCCAAACATGTCCCATGGGCAGCTTATGACCCAATGTCAGGTGGGGACAGGACAGGACACAGTCTAGCTTAAAAGTGAAGGTGCAAAATGTCAGAAGCATTATTGTTTGGCAAGAGATTCTGAGCTCAGTAATCTCTGTAACCAACACACACAGCTCTTAAGATTCACAGTATGTGGTCTAAAAAAAAGAGCTTGACTTAGTGGGAAACAGTTATCTACTCTAAAGACTTTTAAAGTTCTAAACAAAATATCAAAGTTTTCAGCCTATTAATTTGGAAACTTTTGAAATTATGACATCAATATTTTTATAAAGACTGCAAACACGCTTAGCAGTTTGCTATATAAGAAGCCTATTTTTAAATCCTTTTTGACAAAGCAAATGATGTTTTTGCCACCCTGAACACACACATGAGAAAGTGCCAAGAACACACACATATTAGAAAGTGATAATTGTGTACCATCTCATAAAGCGGAGTTCAAACAAAGGAAATTTCCAGCTCAAAAGAATGCCTCAATATTAACACAAGAGGCAACATTATGCAGCCATAAAAACTGTTGCCCTCTGCTGGCCTGTACAATGTGTTCGGACACTGCCCTCTAGTAAGGAGATCTGTCCAAGACCTAACAGCATACTGCAAATGGATCAAAGCTGCCCTCTCACTTAACAAAGGTCTCTGGGCAGTTGTAGGTCAGTAATGCCATAGGATAACCTCATATGTGATTGGGCTAAAAGTGAAAGTCTCTCGATCTCATTAGCAATTTCCTGCCCACTGTAATATGCTTTAGTTTCTCAGACACTAAGTGCATTGAGATGGTGCCAAGGATTCTCTTTAAGGAGACAAGAAGGGCTAACTTCAAATTAGTGGACAATTCAGGTTCAAAGCAAACTTTCAGTCTTCACTTTTCATCTTTACTCAGAGATTTAAGTGTAGAAAATGATAGGGCCTGCAAATTCCTTTTTAAACATTCTGCATCATGTTGGTCTTACATTTGTTTGATCACATAAATGCTCTCTACTTAAAAATAAAAACAACTGATATCTGCAAAACACCCAACATTTGTGCATTAGCAGTACAGAACAGGCTGAAGATTAACTAAGGTAGGGGTAGGCAACCTTTCCCCTTTAAGGGCCAAGGGACTTCAGCTCCCAGAATCCCAAGAGCTATTGGCCAATATGGGACTATTGGCCAACATGACTGAGGCTTCTGGGAGCTGAAGTCCCTCGGCCCTTAAAGGGGAAAGGTTGCCTACCCCTGAACTAAGGCAATGTCAGATGATCTAACTTTCAAGCATTTGACTGGTCTGCATTTACACACATCATGGCACAGCAATACTGCCTGGCACCACTGACTAGGAGTGAAAAAATATTAAGCCACTGAAGTGATTGCAATGACAGCCTCTACTCAAGGCACAGCACATTATACCGTAACTCTACAAAAGTACAGACTTTTGAGCAATTATTACCACCGAGCAATTATTCCTATATAGAATTAAGTCTAGCATATTAAATTGATTATGTACTTGATCACAAAACTTGCATTTGTACCTTTACGTTGTTTGTAGAAAAGCAGTGGTGGAACTAGGCCCCTTATCTGCTGCTTGGATGTAAAGGGGCTAAGGGAAGGGACTAAATACTCTTCAGCCCTTGTTCTGGCCAAGGCTTCTAGGTTTTCTGATTCATATAGGATGTTGCACTTTTATATATGAATGTTGCACTTTTAGAATACACATTGATTAGGTAATGCTTTATGACCCCCTAAATGTCACAGAAGCAATGTAAACATAAAGACTCATACAAATGAGTAAATCAATATAGTCTTTATGTATAGTCAAACTTTATCCAACAAAATACAGAGGCCTACTTGTATGTGTAGGTTTTTTTTAAAAAAAAAACTACCTTAGAAAAAGAATGTGAAGCCTATGTGCCATCAGAACTACAATTCCCATTATGCCTAAGCATTGGAATCAGACCGTTGGAGCTGGAGGGAACTGCAGTCCAACAACATCTGGGGGGAAAAACAGACAAAGTCTGAAGAGCAAAAATAAAAAGGTTTACCTTTTTATTGATGTGACTGAGTAAACAAGAATGTAGCCATTAATGTCTATGGAGTAAGTCTGAGGAAATATTGAATATTCATCCTGTTGGGAGATAAAAAGTTGCATTTTAATGTTTTGTGCCCAAACAAGCTTATCAATAAACTTTAAGAATTGGGTTAAGATTAAGCACGATTAATCCTTGCATTGTTAAAATGCCATGCATGAATGTACATGTATCAACATCCTTTCATGGCTCTGTCTTGAGTTCTAGTGAATTCCTTGCATAGCTGAAGGATTACAATTCCTATACAAGTCTAAAGCAGCAGCAAATGGCCCAGCTGAAAATACAAGACATCAGCCAGGAAAGCTGACATTATATTGGCATGGCATGCTCATTCACTCTTCAGTTTACAATTAGCAGTCACAATGAAGGACTACATTGAAATGTGAGAACCTTAATTCCTACTCAGTGTTATTGAAAGTTACCTACCAGTTTTATACTGTGCAATAAAATAGACTATCTCTGCCTGTATGCTGACCAGTTTTGTACTTGTTTCTAAAAACAATCAATCAGATACTCCATTGAAGAAACGTAGTACATGCTAAATGGTGTGATGAAGATTTCAGAAGATTTTTAGGTTAAAGAATAACCTATCACCAGCAATTTCTGGGGCCATATAACCTAGGCACAATAGAACCACTGCACCATAGACAGGCCACAAACGGCACATAGATCACACACAGCCCCTGCCTGTTTCTTTAACCCTCATATTCAAACAAATCTTCTCCTCTCCACCATTTCTTTTTAAAAATTCAGGGGAAGCCTCCAGGAAATAATAATTTTCCTTTTAAAAATGTTTTCTCCCCCAAATGCTGTTTTGCCTTTCAAAAATTTTTTTAAAATAAACAACTGGAAGTAAATTTGTTACCATATCTGGTTTTGAAGAGCTGTGCAACCCAAAGTGGGAGACAGATTACCTCCCCGACACTTGGAGCTTCCCACCTCTGCCGGCAATAGATCAGGTTTAGAATACCTTAGGGACAGTCTCCACTGTAGCACCTTAACCATGCCCAAAGATTGGACAGAAGCCTTTCTCTGTCAGGAATATGGTCAAGGCTCAGTTAACAAGTGAAAGATCTTTCCCTCTTGCCATATGTAAACTGTGGATATCGTCATCCCAAGGGACTCAGTTGGTCTGCCTGCATATGTTGCTTCACTGGATGACAAAAAGTATCTCTTGTTCAGGTGGGCATTTATTTTATCAAACATATATTCATTTGACAGATTATATATTTATCTGAGATATATCTGAGATAATCATAGATATGTATTTGTCACAGGAAGAAAGTGGGCCATAGCGGTTTGAGTGCTGGACAACAACTTTGGGGACTATGGTTCAATTCCCCGCTTGGTCATGGAAACCTACTGGGTGCCACTTTGGGCAAGTCATAGGCTCTCAACCACAGAAAAATCTTGTGAAAGTGTCACCTTAGGGCCGCCTTAAGTCAGAAACACTTAAGGGTACAAAACAACGACAACCACAACAAATATTTCTCTGATACTTTTTAATCTGATGAATTTGTCTAATTTTAGTATAAATTTTTGTCATTACTGTCTTTTATTATTATTGTGTTCTATTTTATGATTTTGTGTTCTACATTGTTTTAGTATGTAGAAAATTATATTCTGCCCTTCTGATGTTGACACAGCACTTGGGCCAGTTAACAACATAAAACAACATACTAACTATTCATTTCCCCCCAATTTTTTTTTCTGTTGTTGCCCCCAGATTATGGAATGGCCTGCCGGACGAGATTCGCCAATTAACATCTTTAGACAGCTTTAAAAAAGCTGTCAAGATGGATCTCTTCCGGCAGGCCTTTCCAAGATAGATTACCCCGGCCTTGGGAATTTTTTTTTTTTTTTTGGGAGAGTTCTCCTAGAGTCTTCCTTAATGTGGTATAATGCCGCCGTTTCCCTTTCTTTTTTGCCTTTCTTTGTTATTACTATTATTGCAGCTAATTGCTGCATTCCTATTTTGTTTGGCTTTTAACTTCTGATTTAATACTCTTTTAAGGGGGGGGTAGGGACAGGATTGGGATGTATTGTATTTTAACCTTGTTAGCCACCCCGATTGATCTCAGAGGGGTGGGGTATAAATAAATTTTATGATGATGATGATGATGATGATTACATTTCATGCAAACTACAACCAGACAGTATGGCAGGGATGGAAAACATGCAGCCCAAGCATAAGATCCCTGGGTGATCCAGTGCAGCCCCATAAACAGCCCCTCCAGCTCTTCAAATCACTGTAAAAACCACAAAAATAAAAATGCTTTTTGGGGGTGAAGAGCACCCCAAAACTGCAAAATAAACAACACCCCATGGGTAACTATGAATGACACAATGCCTTTTTGGTTGCTCAAAATGGCAGGAATAATATACTGAGGCTTTCTGTTGAAGCTGCAAACTAAGTGGCATGGGCCTCCAGGCTCTAGATTGTAGAACTATTTCATCTTGGAAATTCTTAATGGGTACTTTATCTTCCAAGTCTTCTGTACAATCATGCCAGTTACAAGGTATTAACATTAGAAAGACTAGCAAGGCAGCAAAGATCACATACCTGCCCAGCTGTGTCAACTACTTGAAGATGATATTCTTGTCCGTTTACTGTTATCAGCTTTGTGAACGCTGGACAAATGAGACAGGGACATTTTAGTGTTTCTCATACAGGGACTCTCAACTGAGTGCATTTAATTTGCGCAATACCAGTGTAAGAATAAGCTGTTTTTCACTATGTTTACAATCATGGCTAATATTACATACATGCATTTATTTTGGTCAATGACCAGCAAAAAGGGAACAAAACAGGATAGATAAAATGCAATGCAATACATCAAAATGCAATATTAAATAGAGAGTTAAGAACAGGACTAACATAAAATATTTGTGTTATAATATTTTTTTAAAAAAACATATAAAATGATAATACCTTTAATATTAAGACAGCATCCTATGCTGACAAGCTATTGCTACTGCACAAAATCTAGCTACATTGGTTGGAATCTCAGGATACTGGTCAGCCAAAAGGTAATCAATGTAAAAAGCACATCAGATCTCCTTGGTATAGTTTGTAAAACTGGGTTAATAAAATGATGTCAAAGGTCACAATAAAAAGAACAATACAATAAAACATGCCCCACAGTTTCTACTTTCTCTGCCTCGCAGGGGCATAAGCGTTCACAGTATGGTAATTTATTGTATCTTCCCTTCAATACTGCAGATGGAAGCACATTAAATTTGGCCAGGGTGAATGCTTTCCTGTATTTTGGAATAGTTAAGTTGATCAAATGATCAGCAGGAAGGAGAGCCCTTCCTCTGTCTTTAAAAGCTGGAAAAATGGAAGCTGTACTTATGTGATTTTTGCAACTCAATATCCCAAATACGTTGACGTATGTTTTCTTTAAAGGTAAAGGTAAATATATTCCCCATTGACAAGGTTGTCAAGTCGTGTCTGACCATAGGAAGCGGTGCTCATCTTTGTTACTAAGCCAATGAATGAATGAATAAATAAATAAATAAATACAACTTCATTTATATACCGCTTCATACTGCGCTATGCAGTGTCTAAGCGGTTTACAACTGTAAGCTCATTGCCCCTCAACAGCTATGTACTTATTTTAGCGACCTTGGAAGGATGCAAGCCTGAGTCAAGCCTGAGCCCTGGCTAGTACTGAACTCACAACCTTGTGGTTTATAAGCGAGTGGCTGCAGTACAGGCATTTAACCACTGTGCCACCAGAGCTCAAAGAGCCAGCATTGTCAGAGACTACTCTGTGATCACGTGGCCAGCATGACTGCACAGAACGCTGTTTTCTTTAGCTTTTATATAACTCATAGCTTTTATATTCTTTATTTCTTTAGCTTTTAAAAAACCCATAGCAAGAATGGCATTTTGGGAAAATCCTAAATTTAACACTTTCTCATCAAGTATCTTCTTCCACCTTGACTGAAATTTATCACTGAGTGCCAGGGGGACTAGGCCTTTAGGTATGAATAACATTTTAAGCCAAAAATTTAAATTGCAATCCAAATCTGAGACTTAATAGAAATTTGTCCAGTCTCTAGCCATAAGAGAACATTTAGCATACAGACGGAAGGCTGAGAATGTTTCTCAAAATTTTTGTTTGGATAGATTTTAGAGGTGGAAAATTGCTAAACACACACACTTGTGCTCCATATAGCATTTGCAGTATGATCTTAGCATTGAACACTTGAATTGCTGTTGGTACATGCTGGTCTCTCTCAGTGTAGACAAACGAGATAACTGAATTATAACTCTGTTATGCATTTGCTATGGCATAAGATACTTGAGATTACCAGAAAATAACAGCTTGAAAAATGACTCCCAAATATTTATAGAATTTAACCTGTTCAATTGGATGTCCATTAATTTACCAGCTATGTTTGCACTACTTCTGAGAAAAAACTGCTTTAGATTTCCCATGATTAACTGCCAGCTGTTCAGTGCTGCAATAGGTATCCAGCGCTCTTAATAACTGTCTCAAACCCACACACGACAGAGACAGAAGTACTGCATCATCTGCATAAAGTAAAATAGATATGGATCTCCCCACCAATTTAGGTGGATGGAGATCTATTTTAGAAAGTGTCTTTATCAAGGAATTAATATAAATATTGAACAAAGTTGGGGCAAGAACACAGCCCTGTTTTACTCCAATATGAGTTGGTATTAGTCTAGTCAAATGACGTTCATGATTACAACTCGCTCGCAGATACATTTTATCATAAATACTGCGGGTAAGAATCAGCAGACGCCTATCACTGTTTGTGGCCTGAAGTTTATGCCAGAGTATGTCTCTTGGGATCATGTCAAATGCAGATTTAATGTCTACAAAAGCTGTGTAAAGTGCCCCCCCAGCAAGGGAGGAATATTTTTCTGATAAATGCTGTAATACTAATCCTTACTCAACTGATGAATGCTCAGGCCTAAAACCTGCTTGCTCTTCCTCAAAAAAACCCTTTCTTCATCCATCCAACTTGATAGTTTATCTAGAAGATGACTAGCATACAACTTACTGATGATACTTAAAAGACTAAGTGGTCTGTAATTGGAAGGATCTGATATTTTATCTTTTTTTGTAGATTGGGATGATTATTGCAAGGCCTCAATCAGATGGAATAAATGCAGACCAATCAATACATGTGAACAAAACAGCCAACAATAGTGCATATCAATCCAAATTTGACTTAATCAGTTTAGGGGGAATGTAATCATTTCCTGGGGCTTTGCCCAATTTTAGTCCAGAAATGAGCATGCCCATTTCAGATGATGAAACCGGGCCAATCAGAAAGACCTCCAAGATCTTGTGGTGTTAATGGATCTGCCGCTTGCCTGGAGAATGTACTGAAGAATGTTTCTCAGGTCTTAACAGGAATATGAAAATCTAATCCATGGAAAAGTTGCTTTACCAACCCCTAGACCAGGGATCGGCAACCTTTTTTGCTGACGGGCTGGGGGGGGGGGGGGGGGAATGGCACTGGGGGTTGATGCTTGCGCGCGCTTCCCCCCACCGCCATTTTGAAAAACAAAATGGCAACCACCGCTCCCCGTGTCTCACGCGCATGTGCACGGTGGCGGCCCCCCCAGGAGGCTTCCCTCGGCAGCGCCGGCCCTCCGAGAGGCCCAGCACCGCCGCGGATGCCCCCAAGGAGGCTTCCCTGGGCAGCGCCGGGCCTCCGAGAAGCCCAGCGCTGCCGCAGGTGGCCTGTGGGAGGATTCCCTCAGCAGCGCCAGGCCTCCAAGAGGCCCAGTGCCACCGCAGGTGCCCCCTAGGAGGCTTGCCTCGGCAGTGCCAGGCCTCCGAGAGGCCCGGCCCCACCACAGGGCTCCTCCAGGGCACCATTTTGGCCACACTACCGCCACGCGTGCCGTGGCCACCATTTTATTTTCCAAAATGGCACCTGTGGCTTGTTCGTGCATGCGCAGGAGTACTGCGCATGCGCAAACGAGTCGCAGCCACCATTTTGGCAAACAAAATGGCGACTGCGGCGCGTGTAGCAGTAGTTGGTGGCGTGCGCGGTGGGGGTTTGCCAGCCAGGTACGGCCCGCGGGCCATAGGTTGCCAACCCCTGCCCTAGACACTATTTTCCAGAAAGTGCCCGAATCATGAATCAGCTAATATTCAAATCTTTAAAAACCAACAACAGAATTCCTAATCAGACATTTGATTTTATTTATTATACAAACTTCCATGTGGCAACCTCCAGAAATTTTGGTCTACTGCTCCCATCAACCAATCAGCACGGCCAATAGTCAGGGCAGGTAGAATTAGTGAAAGATTGGTTGATGGGAGCAGTAGACCAAAATTTCTGGAGGTTGCCACATGGAAGTTTGTATAATAAATAAAATCAAATGTCTGATTAGGAATTCCGCGCATTCCAAAGTTGCATTTTGAGGACAGTAGATCATCTCTGCCTTAAAGCGAAGGTCCAGACTATAAAACATTTCAATCTCTTCTAAATAAAGAATTATAAATAGAACTGGAACGTTCAATAATTAGCTATTCATTTAAAAGCTTTTCATTAACTAAAAAGATTCATCAGAATTTTATGATTTTAATCAAAGATGAAGACCATGAATGCATAAAGAGGATTTCTCACTTTTCCCCCCACACCAGATTATTCCTCTAAGAGGCTACTGGACACAGTGCATGTGAGCATTAAATAACATCACTATATTTCTTCTTTCAGAGAACCAGTGTGGTGTAGTGGCTTGAGTAATGGACTACAACTCTTGAGATCAGATTTGGATTCACCACTTGGTCATGGAAATCCACTGGGCAAACTTGGGTAAGTCACACTCTCTCTCCCACAGAAAACCCTGGACTTACGGTTGCCATAAGTCAGAAATGACTTGAAGGCATGCAACAACAAACCTCTTCTTTCAGATTTTATACTTATATGCAAATGTAAATTTATTAAATAGAATAAACACATAACTACATTTCATTAATCAGTTTGAAGCCTCTTGTATAGAGTTAATTTTGTTGAGTAACAGCTGATTTTCAGTCCTGCAACACTTTCTGCCAATGAATTCTGCTGCAAACTTAGGCTGACTGCCTCAACTCAGTGCCAGGGCTTGGCTTGTACATCGACATCTTACATTAGCTTCTAACGTGAGCTCCTGTCAGTCCAGTTGGCATGCAGGGAGTAACCCAATTATAGAAGATCGTTCCTCTGTGCCATCCCACGAATTGTGGTGGCAGACAAGAAGTGCAGTTTGAATCACATTGATGAAGCTGATGTTGTGTGTGTGTGTTTGTTTGTTTTTAAATCTAAACTACATTATTTTAACAAAAATATCCAAACAATGGCCAACCAAAATACACAATTACATGTTGCAAGCTTTCAAAGTCACAATGTTTCTTCATCAGGCAAACAGGAGAAAAAAATTGAAGATGTTTGTCATAGGCCTGCATTTTCTTTTTCTGGTCTTAGTTCAGAAGATGGGGGAGGGGGCGCTGTCTGCAAGCTGGCACCTCCCCCTTTGGCCATGCAGTCACTGGGAGATTCTCAAAATCAAGGAAATTTAGTGTCCATTTGCAACTCAAAGATGCTTCTTTTGGAATCCAAAATGTCTCCTTCCTTAGGAGCCTATGACTTTACAAAGGCGTTAAAACTGAATTTAAATGTTGACAAATAAGTGGATTTTAATATGCTGAAGGATACAGCAACAACTAAGAAATCTCTAGATTCTAAGAAAGGCACACTTGTGCTTATCTATTTTGTATTATTCAATTATGCGTATGGCCCATCAGTGTAACTATATGTATATGTGTGTGTGTGTGTGTGTGAATATCTAGCTACTCCTACTTGCAGTGATCAAAGCCTTCGTTTATTGTGATTAAACAAACTAGGCCATTCAGCTTTCGGATTCAGGATGAAAACTTTATGGTCTCTTACAAATGCATTTTTTCAGAGATAGTTTAGTTATATGATGCTAAGAACTAACATTTAGAAAGAATAGGCTACAGTACAATTTTTTATGCTTGCAAGTGATGCCATTTCAGTGACATCAAGAATGCTTTTAAAAATAGCGCTAGGACCAGCATTACTCAAACTTATATCGCCCAGCTGTGACAGACTACAGTTCCTACAATAAGAAGCCAGCATGAATGTTGGCCTGCTAGCTGGGGATGATAGAACTGTAATCCAATGTATCTAAAGGACATGTGGTTAAGCAGGGGTGGGAATTATGTGTCCTCCAAACATGTTGAACTATATGCCCCTGCAGCCCTAGCCAATATAGCCAAGGACTGGAAACACTGGGCGTTGCAGTCCAACACATCTGGAAGGCTACATTATTCCCTTCCCTGTAGTTAAGCATCAACTGCAACAACACTGGCTTTATAGCCACATCTTTACTCTTTTCTGAGAAGTAGTGAGAAAATACAGGATGCTACACACACTGAACACATTCAAAAGAATTCCAAATTTGCTCTTATCTTTATTTCCAGAAACTCCCTAGTTTACAGTCCCAGCCACTTTATGGAAGACTAACTAGATTCAGTTTTAACTAAACATGTGCAGAAGAAGAGTGTGTGACAGCAATAACAGAATAATGCTCTCAAATTTTATGAACTTTGGGTAGTACTCTCTTTCTTGAATGTTCAACTGCACACCAAAATAGCCCCCTCCCCCCAAAGTCTGGATCAACTTAAGACACACTGCTCCCATCTGTTTTTGGAGGAAAAATGTCATTTAAAAAAAGGAACTGAGGCAGATTAGCTAGGCACATACACGGAAATGTTTCAGTTACTTACTGTTCTCTATAGTAGGATCATATGAATCAACAAATTGGCCTTCCACAAACTGAATAGTCAAAGATGATTTCCCTGTGAAAAAAGCACAATAAAGTACATCTTAACAGTTAATAATGTTTGTGTTAATAATATTCTTTCACAAGGCATGGAAGAGGGGCCCAATGAAAATTCTGCATTTAAAAAATAAAGCAATTACTGAACAAACTGAAAGCATCCTGTCAAAATATGGAGACAGATGACTTATCAGAAGCTAACGTCAACAATGCTGGAAGGTCTGTGGTGAGAGGGTGGACAGTATTCTCAAACATGAAACACTTTTGACAAGCTAAGAGTTGATGTGTACAGAAGTTGAATACATCTCTTGCTCATCTTCCACCAGCTTCCAGCATCACAAGGCATATCCAAGTAGCATTTCTTCTATTAGTCACTCATCCTCCAGGATCGCAGGTGGTAGAAAATGGCCTTTTCCCTGACATTTAAGGGCCTTATACATTTATCAAGAAGAACTAATGACAAAGGTTCGTAAAAACCTATGCCATAAAAGAATATGTAAACAAAATACATTTTCAGTGATTTCCTGGATTTTATGCAAAAAAAAAAAAAAATGCATAATACATCTTAAGTTACAAACCTAAGTTCAAAAGTTTACTTAAATTTACCACATTCAAACTCCAAAGTGCACAAAACCCATACAAACTTCAAGAATCTCTGCCCATCTATTTCTTTCTATGGGAAATTCTGCTGCATGACAGATTCCACTTCTCACCTATTTTTCTGGCATGGCAGGCTTTTACTGGCCACTACCTTAAAGGCACCAGATCCCATCTGATCTTGGAAGTTAAGCAGGGTCAGCCCTAGTTAATATTTGGATGGGAGACCACCAATGGATACAAGGTGCTGAAGACTGTATTTCAGAGGAAGGCAAAACCACCTCCGAGTAATCCTTGCCTAAAAAAAAAAATTGGGAAATTAATGGGGTCAGCATAATTGGTCATATGACTTGGAGACACATACACACAACCCTTAGCTTCCACTGGCCTTCTTAAGATTTACTTCAAAGTTCACACCATTTGCCAACTCCAGATCCATTTTTCTTCCTTTGTCAATCTCCCTAAAAGCCCCACCCTTACCACCCACAGAAAAGCGTGGCCGAAACCTTTCTTTTGCCTTGGCATTCCATCAAACATTCATGAGGACTTGCAGTATTCAAATGTAAGCTGTGGACCCATTTTTTAAAAACTGTTTGTATCAGGGGTAGGCAACCTTTCCCCTTTAAGGGCCGAGGGACTTCAGCTCCCAGAATCCCAGGAGTTATTGGCCAACATGGCTGAGGCTTCTGGGAGCTGAAGTCCCTTGGCCCTTAAAGTGGAAAGGTTGCCTACCCCTGTGCTATGTTGATATTATTTGCTTTATGGCAGTTGATTTCTTTCTGATCATTGTCTCTTTAATTTTGGCAGAGATTTCTTAAGTGGAATCCAGACTTCTGCTGGTATCTTGATCATCCAAGGAATAATCTCTCACATGCAAGAATGCTCAATTTATGTTTCAAGTGAGATAAGTGATATCCAGGGACTCAGCTGGCAGTGCCCATTTTCCTAAGTGGGCAACCTATTGCAGTTTGGGGGCCTCTTCATCCCCCAAGCCAGAAGAAGGGAAGGAGCAGAATACAAAAAGCAAAGCTGTAAAAGGCCCACTATGCAGGGAAGTTGTACATCTTTTACAAGACAACTTCTGAAGGAAATACAGAAAAATGTGCAGCAAAAAGCTAATAGGAAGAAAAAGAAACAAGCCATTCTTTCCTCCAGAGAATGAAGATGAACAGAGAAATACTTTTCTTCTCTCCTCATTAGGTTTTCTCAGGAGACAGCAATGTGGTTTCTGCAAAATCTCAACTCACACAAGATAAATGGCTTCTCCTGTCCTCCATGGAGAATGGAGGTAGCCAGTGAGTGAGTGAGGAGGGTTTTATTTCCACTGGCCAGCCTTTTAGTGGGGAAAGGTACCGTACTCAAAAGGAAAGGGAAAGGGCACTTGAATCTGAAAGCATTTAAAAATCAGCTCTCCTCTCTTTCAAAAGCATTGTCCAGGAGTTATGGATAAAGGAAGAAAGGTCTTTCTCCACAGTGAAAGCTGACTTGGGCACACTGAATTAGCTGCAAGAATTTTTGGATCCTGGCCATGAATCCGAGTTTTCCAAATTGCAAAAATCTTTCTATAGGAGTTTAAACTACTGGTACTGAAAACAGTCTACATGGTGTAGTGGTATGAATGTTGGACTAGGACTCTGGAGAGCAGGGTTCAAATCCCTGCTTACCCATGGAAATCTCAGCTTCAGCAGAAGGCAAAGACAAACCCCTTCTGACTAAAGCTTGCCACGAAAACATCATGATAGGGTGGCTTTAGAGTCACAGTAAGTCAGAAACGACTTGAAGGCATACAACAACATAGTGAACCACCATTCTAAAAGCTAGGAGTGAAGTATCTGGGCAAAGCACTGGCATGCCATAAAATAGGCATAGGTCACTAACTGACCTGTAATTTGTACCAAAGTGCACCAGAAAATTCCAAAAGAAAATCAGCATGTGTTTTATAGACTACAGCAAAGCTTTTGACTGCATAGATCAGGGGTCCCCAAACTACGGCCTGCGGGCTGGATCTGGTCTGTTGAGACCTTCTTACCGGCCCGCGAGGCCTCCTGCCGCCACCGCTTGTGCACGCCACCAGGCACCATTTTGGATTCCAAAATAGCGTCCAGAGCCGTGTGCATGCGCCCGGCATTGTGCGTGCATGCGCACGACTCCGGACGCCATTTTGGAATCCAAAATAGCGTCCGGCAGCGCACGCACGTGCGTGCGACGCCAGGCACATGCGCACAACTCTGGGCGCCATTTTGGAACCCAGTCCGGGGACCCCTGGCTTAGATCATGAAATGCTATGGAATGCCCTTAAAGACATGGGAGTGCCAATACATCTGATAGTCCTGATGAAGAATCTGTACTCAGGACAAGAGGCTACTGTCAGAACAGAACATGGAGAAACAGAATGGTTCTCACTTGGCAAAGAGGTCAGACAAGGCTGCATCCTTTCACCCTATCTGTTCAACTTGTATGCAGAATATATTATAAGAAAAGCAGGCTTGGACACAGAAGGAGGAGAAGTGAAAATAGGAGGGAGGAATATCAACAATCCAAGCTATGCAGAGAACACCACAGTACTAGCAGAAAACCTCACAGATCTGGAACAACTACTGAGGAAGATCAAAGAAGAAAGTGCTTAATGCAGGCTTAATGTTGAATATAAAGAAAACAAAAATAATGACCATCGAGGACCTTCACAAGTTCGACCTAGACAATGAAGAAATAGAAATAGTAAAAGAATTCCCATACCTGGGATCCAACATTGATAGAAATGGGGACTGCAGTCAGGAAATCAGAAGATTAAGAATGGGAAGGGTGTCTATGAAAGTACTAGAAAAGATTCTAAAATGCAAAGATATACAACTCAGCACAAAAGTTAGAATCATACAAGCCATCGTATTCCCTATTACCAGGTATGGATCTGAGAGCTGGACGGTTAAGAAAGATGATAGGAAGAAAATGAATGCATTTGAGATAATGTGGTGCTAGAGAAGAGTGCTGAGGATCCCATGGACAGCCAAAAGGAGAAACTAATGGGCCCTAGAGCAGATCAAACTAGAAACCTCCCTGGAAGCCAAGATGACCAAACTCAGGCTGTCATACTTTAGACACATCATGAGAAGAGAGTGTCCAAAGGACTCTGAAAAAACAAGAATGCTGGGAAAGGTGGAGGGAAGCAGGAAGAGAGGAAGGCCACATGCCAGATAGGACTCTATTAAGGAGGTCACTTTGGTTATGAAGGGGTTTCAGGAATTAAGCAGAGCAGTGGAGGACAGAGGGTCTTGGAGATGTCTCATCCATAGCGTCGCCATGAGTTGAGGTTGACTCAAGGGCAGTTAGCAACAAATGCTGTAATTGATTTGAGACTAGTTTTTCTTTTCTTTTTTTAAAAATGGAAAAATTAACACAAAGTGCATTTTCACAAAAACAATGAGAAACAACTTCTTCAGCAAGACACCAAAATATGCTGGAAGCTCGTATAGCCCTCCATGTATGGTTGTAGTCTGTGCTGCAGAATTTTGAGCATGATTTTGCATGCTTGGGAGATCAGTGCTATGGTCCTTAGTTGCTGTAGTCTGTTGTGTCTCCTTTCTTGTGGATGGGGATGTAAATTGATCGTTTCCAATCCACTGGCCATCGTTTTGTTTTCTATATCTGTTGACATATGGTTGATTCCATCAGTGTGAGTTGTAGTAGTTCGATGGGAACTTTCTGTATTTCTGTACATTTCTGTATATCACCTTTATGGCCAATAGCATGGTTTAAAATGAATGTGCTCTTTTAGGTGAAGCTATACTACCGCTTACCAATCATTAACATGCTGAATAAACTGAAGACAAGATTCCTTTCACCTCTTCTCTTAAAATGTACAGACAGACATAATTTGTTCCTAAGGCAATGGATGTTCCAAATCAGACCTCCTGTGGATAGCAGTACATTGCTCTCATTAAAGTGACTTCAACAAAGGGCAAGTGCAAGGACCCAATCAGGACAAAGGAAGCTGGTTTATATCCATTCAGACCATTGATCCAACCAGCTATAAAACACTGGCAGTGACTGAAAAAAGAGAGACCTTTTGTGCCCAAGGGCCAAACTGACTGTGAGCAAGCATGCAAGGCCGGTGCACCACAGCAGCTGGTAGGACTATGCCATGTCATTGATATGATCACCCAGACTGCATTCAGACACATGCACATGCCCTCCCACTCCAAAAAATGTCTCCCACACTACTATTAGGCTTTTAAATAGTATTCACTAGCACCATCAGAGCCTTTTCAACCATCTCACTGAAGTGTGGAAGGGTGAAGGTGAAATCTTTTATCTACAACCAGCTATTGATCAGATGCAATAATTTTTTCATTCCTGAGAAGATAGGGTGTGCCTGATGCGCAAGACCTGTTGGTAAGATATAATCTATGAGTACATACTCTAGACTTCCTTAGAGGAGTCTTCTCAGTTCTGTCTGAAGATATTAAGAGCTGTACCTTCTACATGAAGGGTCTTTCTTAGTGAACCATTGCACCTTTCTACATCTGAAACAAAAACAGCAAACAGCCTAAAGAAACTAGATAGGATGGTATAAATTCTTAAGATATATGGGCACTGTTCTCTTTGAAATCAGAAATTTAAGTGTTAAGTCAATATCTCTTTATAATTAAATTTTGTTTCTGAGTATGGTCCTTTTATGTTGTTCCAACTACAACCTGTCTGGCAGCATAAAAATCTAGCATTCTTGTATGAAGAGCTGGCAATAACCTCAAATAAACCCCATGCTCCATATATTTTTTATAGTTCTCACTAAGAAATAGCTTGACACACTTACTTCTGAGAACTACAGTAGCCCCTCCCAATTTGTGGGAGATCCGTTCCAGACTCCCCCCCCCCCCATGAAAATGATGTCTCGCAAATATTCGAATCCCACTGAAAATAATGCCATGCATGCGGAGCCACATGTGGGCGTGCATCATCATTTTATGCCTCCCCGCTTGTCCGTCCTGCGAAGAGCGAGACCGCGGACTTGAAGTCTGTGAACCGGAGGGACAACTGTATTCTGAAATGTAACAGAATGCACTGAAAACACTGGCTTTTAACTTTGTGTGGTCAGGTGTTATGTCTACTTGCAAATTTGGGTCCGTGAAAACTATTAGCTTCTAAACACCATATATGTTCCATTAACACAGGGAATTGCAAATTTCAGGATACTACAAAAATGAAGCACTTTGATGTCATTGCTCAGCAGAACATAAGCAGCTTGTCATTATTTTATATATCTGGAAAAGTTGTTTAAACTTTTAAGATACAGGTGTACACTTTTTCCCTGTGCACAGTGACTCTCTTCACATGAAACACTGGCTAGTACCTGCCCGGTATGTTTACCAGCAGTAAGCAATATAATCCTAGTAAGATTATAAACTGTGTAGAGCCCAGGTTTATACTCTTTTGGCTCTACTGTATACCAAACTGAAACTGCATTTTAAATGTGTCCCTAACAGTTAAACTTAAAAACAGATTAAACTGAAAAGAGGATGACAACCAACAGGTCTCTGTAACACTCCTGCTTTACCTCTTCCATACTGATTAATCAACATGAAACTGTATGCTCAGGGAATATGCAAAGTGTGTCAGTGTGCCTTCAGGTTGGCTGTCAATTTATGGCAACTCCATGAATTTCAAAGGGTTTTCTTAGGCAAGGAATATTCAGAGGCGGGGTATATATTATGGTCAGGGGCTGAATTCAGAGTTTCGAGTTGCTTTATGGATGGTGCAAGGGCAATAAGAATCTATGACCAAAATAAGCTACCAATCACACTAGTTGAAGAATATGTACCTTTCAAAGAAAGGGAATCAACATTTATAATCTATGATAACCCAAGATGAATTACTTACTCAGCAAACTGCAAACCAGATTAGTATGAGGGAAGCATTAAAGATGACATGTAACACTCACACTTGGCCCTTCACCAACCAGGTGTGGGCAGACAAGCAACATGCTCAGCTATAGTTCACAGCTGACCAAATGGCACTGGCATATATTTATAACACTGCAGACAAACAGTGTAACAGCACAATAGTGCCTGAATACTTTCAATTTTGAGTGGGAAGAGGAAAAGAACACTGTAGCTTGAGAGTTTGACATGTCTGCTTGTACCAAGACCACAGGCAGTTTATCTTCATGGTAAGATGCCATCTACAAACTAAAACTGCCAAAAGCTCTAAAGATGCTTACTCATGTATAGATTGAGTCTTCTTTATCTGGAATTCCAAAATCCAAAATACTCCAAAAACAAACAAACAAACAAGTTTCATGGGCAGCTAAGAAAGTGATGTCTTTGCTTTCTGATGGTTCAATGTACAAAAACTTTGTCTCATTTGCAAAATTATTTAAAATATTGTATAAAATTACCTTCAGGCTATGTGTGGTGCAAGGTATGTATGAAACAAATAAATTTTATGTCTTAGACTTGGGTCTCATCTCCAATATATCTTGTTATGTAAGTATATACAAATATAGGTATTCCAAACAAATTAATCTAAACTCCAGAACAGTTCTGATCCCAACCATTTCAGATAAGGGAGACTCAACCTGTATAAGTCAACCTCATGTATAAGCTGAGAGCAGGTTTTGGGGCCAAAATTATTGATTTTGATATGACTCATGGATAAGTCAAGGGTAAAACTTAGGGGCATGTAACAAAGGATGTAAAGGATGAATCAAAGGAAAATAATCCTAAGAACTTTAAAAGTTCAAGCAGGCATAACTGTTTGTGCTTATATTAAAGGCTGGCTGGATGAGGAAGGAACTATGGTAAATGTTGGTTGAGCAATGTGTGGGGGAGGCAACCAGGCATGGGCAGGGCTAAGAAAACATGCATATGTCAAAAAGAATGTGAAAGCACAGCAAATGGTGGCTACGCTAGCAATGATTACAGCCTGTAACTTTAATGCGATAACTTTGCTTGATTTTAACTCAGAAAACACACACAAATCTCTTATACGAATCCTTTAAAGCCAGTTTCCTCATCGCTGGAATCCCCTTCTCTGAGTAGACTGGTGAAAGGCAAGAGTTTAGCCCATCTTGGGAGAACCCATAAAAAGTACTGAACTCCTCTACAATCCTAGTGCTCCTTTGAGGAAAGAGCAAAAGAGCTACTGTCGCCATTTCCCCACCCAGGCATTCAAAAAGGCCAGAAGCAGCACCCCAACGGAGAGAGTACAGGGGGATTGGTGCCTCTTTTAGGTTCTCCTGGGATGAACTAAGCTCTTGCCTTTCACCGCTCTACTCAGAGAAGACAGTTCCTTTTTTGACAAAAGTTAAGGTACAGTACTTACACTGACCTATGTATAAGTCAAGGAAGTTTTTTGGAGTTGCATTTTTGATGAAAATTTCTCAACTTATACATGAGTATATATTGTTATTCCATACATAATTTACTCTTTAGAATGGACAGGCAACTTCTCACCTTCCATATGTTGGACTGCAGCTCCCATCATTCTTTACCACTGGCTATACTAAGAGCTGATGGGAGCAGCAATCCAATAACATGTGCAGGTCTTTACATTGCCCACCTATACTTTAAAACAGGGGTAGGCAACCTTTCCCCTTTAAGGGCCGAGGGACTTCAGCTCCCAGAATCCCAGGAGCTATTGGCCAACATGGGACTATTGGCCAACATGGCTGAGGCTTCTGGGAGCTGAAGTCCCTTGGCCCTTAAAGGGGAAAGGTTGCCTACCCCTGCTTTAAAACATTTAAAGCAGGATTCCCAAACTTTAGTCCTTGAGGTGTTTTGGACTTCAGTTCCCAGAATTCCTGGTCAATCTGGCTGGGACTTCTGGGAGAAGAAGTCCAAAACACGTGGAGGACCAAACTTTGGGAATCACTGATTTACAGCAATCCAGGTTTCCCTGGTCAGTTTACTTTGATCACTGCCACTTTAAAATAGTGGAAATCAAGAAGCAACCCAGGCCAGATTTTAGCACTCAGTCTTCTAGAACTGAAGGGTGAAAACTAAAATTACTAGAACAGAGATTTCAAGTAAACAGTAGCAGGGGGTTGTTTAACAGTGAAAGCGACTCTTCTGCAGAGTGTGGGCTTCTTTTCGTTTGGAGGTTTTTAAAACAGAGGTTGGATGGTCATCTGTCAGGCATGCTTTAACTGTGCACTTCCTGCTCTATGTCGGGGGCTGCACTACATGGCTGTTAGGATCACTCTACAACCGTGAGATTCTAAGAGCCTGCATTCTTTCCTATAAACAAAGCATTTTATTCTGATTCAGCTACTAACAGACTTGCAGCAGGGCTGCACATTAATCTTGGCGGAGAAAGACTCTTCTGATGCAGGATCAGAGCTGCAGATGAGTTATGTGCGCGCGCACACCCCCAATGTTCTTTTTTCCTTGCTGGAAGTGAGGAGCCGCCTCTCCATCCCACGTCAGTAACATAATAAAAGACCAATATGAATGAGGATCTCTTGGGAAGAGGGTGAAAAAGGGCTCTCTGTTGCCTTCTCCCAGCAACACCGATACAGATCACTTTTCCTTGCTGTCAGGAGGAGTCATTTGTATGAAACTGGCATGAAGGTAGTCATGGTCAGAACATACTAGGGAATGAACTTATGGTATTTAAAGGGGAACACAGGTTGCACATTGCTAACTCAGAAATTTGAAGTTAGGAAATTTATAGCATCTAACATTCAACAGAAAGCATTAACTCTTAGATTAGATTAGATTCAAAAGTTTTGTCAATAGTGTAGAAAGATCAAATAAAAGGCATATTTCTAACATGGAATGGCTTTGGGGTGAATAGCTTTCAGTCTGAAACGTATTTATGTAGGCTATGGTGGCAGCAAAGCAGGGGGAAGAGATGGTATCCTATGGATGTTTTCCTGTTTCAATCTTCATTGGAGGTCTAATTTTCTTATGGTCTATATTTCTCCCCAAGTCATCTTTCCTCCCTGCAGTAGGAAGAACAGACATGAAGAAAGAGGAGAGGGAAATGGCAGTTGTTCAGGTGTCATTCTTGTCTTGCTCTCCCTCCCTCTTTCTCACACTGACAGCAACCACATAGGGGATATTTCTAAACTTGATAAAAATGCTTCAGAATCTGTTTCATACTCAATGGTCTTTTAGCTTAAGTACTCAGTGACCTTAAGAAAACCTTCTATTCAATCTCTCTCCCAAATATTATTGAATTTTTTTTTTTAAAAAAAGTTCTGCATTACTCTACTCTGCGGTCCTGAATTTTAGGAAGTAATTCTAAAATCTCTGTACTCTGTTCACTTGTCAGAGTTACAAAAAACCATCTGCAGAAGCACAAAACTGACTTTTCCAAGTTTAAAGGAGCAGATTAGCTATCTGCAAAGGCATGGCAACACAGAGGTCAGCAGCAAATGGGACAGTATAGCATTCTGTTGCTGTCCCTTGTGCAAGTACAGTCAGCCCTTCACATTTGCAGCTTTGACTTTTGCAGATCTGATTATTCACAGATTTGATTTATATATTCTCTCTAGAAATCTCTAGGTCCTCCAGCACAACTCTGCCAAAGGTTGATAGAGTCGTGATGGAGGACTTACAGATTCCTAGGGAAAACATTTCTATAGGCTTTGTATGTCTTCCAGCGCAATTCTATGGTCAGTGGATGTTGACCACAGAGTTGCACTGGAGGACCTAGAGATTGCTAGATAGGCATTCTCTCAGATTAAAAAAAACAGGAAAAAAAAACAAAACACCAGTGTTTTTTATTTGTGGGTTTTCCACTTTCATGGGGGTTTTGAGCCCCTAACCCCAGTGAAGATGGAGGGACGACTGTAGTAACCCCCCCCGTGCTAAATCCTTATACCAGGGGTAGGCAACCTTTCCCCTTTAAGGGCCGAGGGACTTCAGCTCCCAGAATCCTAGGAGCTATTGGCCAACATGGCTGAGGCTTCTGGGAGCTGAAGTCCCTCGGCCCTTAAAGGGGAAAGGTTGCCTACCCCTGCCTTATACAATACATACTGTCATAATATAGGCAATACATACTGAATGTTTGAGGTTAATAGCAATAGCAATAGCAGCTTCATTTATACACCGCTTCATACCGTGCTATGCAGGCCCTAAGCTGTTTACAACTAATTTAATTTAATTTAAGCTAATTGCCCCCAACAAGCTGGGTATTTTAGCAACCTTAGAAGGATGCAAGCCTAAGTCGAGCCTGAGCCTTGGCTGGTATTGAACTTACAACCTTGTGGTTTGTAAGTGAGTGGCTGCAGTACAGGCATTTAACCACTGTGCCACCAGGGCTCAAGGTACCACATCACTAATAGCATAATCAGATCAGAAACTAATCAGTATCACCAGATATTATTTTGTACAAGTCTCTCTACAAGTAATTAATTATTTCATCATCGTTTTATCCTCATTGTGCCTCTTCATAACCTAGAGGTGCACACTTCTTCGCAACTCCACTATATATATTTCTACTACAGTGTACCCTTGCTATCCGCAAGGGATCTGTTCCGGACCCCCCGCGGATAGCAAAAAACATGTTTCCTTATAAGTCCCATTCTTTTCAATAGGCATGTACTCCCATTTGTGCTACCATGTGCACATGCACCCATTGAGAAAGCTGAGGCTTGCCGTCCATGGAAGCTCAAACGGTGGATGGCAAGTCTGCACTTGGGGCAGGTGCACTGTATAACTCTACTCTGAAAGTCAACTACTCTAGACAAGATTATCCAGATTAACAAGATTATCCATAATTCCATGGAGTTGTATATACTAAGACAGCTTTGCCTCCAGCAAACCTCTTTCTGTCAGTTATAATCCACCACCAAACTAAGAAAGAGAGTACCGTATTTTTCGGCATATAAGACGCTCCGGCATATAAGACGCACCCAATTTTAAAGGAGGAAAATCCAGAAAAAAAAGATTCTTAACCAAATACTGTAGTAAAATATTTTATATCAACTGTATAAAGTTAACAGCAGTTTAAGAACAATTTTAAGTTGTAAATGTAAATTTAAGCCAGCAGCAGGGCCAGGTATTGCACAAATTCCCTGCCCAACTTTCTTGCAAGTCTCCTGTCGCCTTATGGTGACTCCATGAATTTCTTAGGGATTTCTTAGGCAAGAAAGACTCGAGAAGTGGTTTTGCCAGTTCCTTCCTCTGAAATACAGCCTGCAGCACCTGGGATTCTTTGGCGGTCTCTCATCCAAGGACTATCCAGGGCTGACCCTGCTTAGATTCCAAGATCAGATGGACTGGTACCTTTGGAGTTTTTAGGCCATTGTCTTATGGAGTAATTTATGGCTTATTTTGACCCTACCATGAGGGTTTTCTTGTAAGATTTCTTCAAGGGGTTTTTATTTGCCATTTCCATCCTCTGAGGATGAGAGAGTGTGATTTGGCCAGAGTAATCCAGTGCCCTGGAGTAATTTCTGGCTCATTTTGACACTACCATGAGGGTTTTCTTGGCAGATTTCCTCAGAGGAGGGAGTTTGCCATTTCCACCCTCTGAGGCTGAGACAGTGTAACTTGGCCAGGGTACTAATCCAGTGCCTTGGAGTAATTTCTGGATCATTTTGATCCTACCATGAGCGTTTTCCTGGCAGATTTCTTCAGAGGAGGGAGTTTGCCATTTCCACCCTCTGAGGCTGAGACAGTGTAACTTGGCCAGGGTACTAATCCAGTGCCTTGGAGTAATTTCTGGCTCATTTGGATCCTACCATGAGCGTCTTCCTGGCAGATTTCTTCAGAGGAGGGAGTTTGCCATGTCCACCCTCTGAGGCTGAGACAGTGTAACTTGGCCAGGGTAATAATCCAGTGCCTTGGAGTAATTTCTGGCTCATTTTGATCCTACCATGAGGGTTTTCCTGGCAGATTTCCTCAGAGGAGGGAGTTTGCCATTTCCACCCTCTGAGGCTGAGACAGTGTAACTTGGCCAGGGTACTAATCCAGTGCCATGGAGTAATTTCTGGCTCATTTTGATCCTACCATGAGCGTTTTCCTGGCAGATTTCTTCAGAGGAGGGAGTTTGCCATTTCCACCCTCTGAGGCTGAGACAGTGTAACTTGGCCAGGGTAATAATCCAGTACCTTGGAGTAATTTCTGGCTCATTTTGATCCTACCATGAGGGTTTTCCTGGCAGATTTCTTCAGAGGAGGGAGTTTGCCATTTCCACCCTCTGAGGCTGAGACAGTGTAACTTGGCCAGGGTACTAATCCAGTGCCTTGGAGTAATTTCTCGATCATTTGGATCCTACCATGAGCGTTTTCCTGGCAGATTTCTTCAGAGGAGGGAGTTTGCCATTTCCACCCTCTGAGGCTGAGACAGTGTAACTTGGCCAGGGTACTAATCCAGTGCCTTGGAGTAATTTCTGGATTATTTGGATCCTACCATGAGCGTTTTCCTGGCAGATTTCCTCAGAGGAGGGAGTTTGCAATTTGCACCCTCTGAGGCTGAGACAGTGTAACTTGGCCAGGGTACTAATCCAGTGCCTTGGAGTAATTTCTTTCCACCCCCGTCCTGGGTGCTCCAATGGACTCTTCCTGGGATGGGAGGATGTCCTCTGACCCCAGGAAGAGTCCATTGAAGCACCCAGGATGGGGGTGGAAAGAGGAGGAGCACATTCAACTAGCCAGGAAAAGAGGACTCTTTCCACCCCCGTCCTGGCTGCTCCAATGGGCTCTTCCTGGGATGGGAGGAGCCCACTGGAGCACCGAGGCTCAGGCTGAAATGAGGCCTACTTTTAGCCTAGGCCTCGGCAGTTTGCCCTCAGCTTTTATATTCACTTCATTAGGCGCAGCAACTTCCCCACCCTCGTTTTGGGGAAGAAAAAGTGCGTCTTATATGCCGAAAAATACGGTATATTCGTCTTTTATCATCACTCCACAGACATGAGGTCTTAGATTTCTCTTCTGTTCTTCTGAGAGATATGCTGCATGAAATTCTTACAATAAGGAAACAACAGCACAGTAAAAGGGGGCTGCAAGAGGAAAGGCTAAGATACAAGCCAGATGTTCATTCAGAGCACCACTTTTTACTTCTCTTTCTTATTTTTTTATCCTCACAGGTGGCAGGAGTTGCTGAATATGTAAGAAATAGTTTAATTTCACAGAAATGTAAAAGTTTCAGAGAGAAAACTTAACATGGACATCTAGCCCTGGGAAGTGCTTCTGTGTCATACAAAGTTTTTACTCGATTTCCCCATGTCCTTTAACTTTTTCTTCCCTGCGAGTGATTTGAACGTATGATGAATAGCCCTGAATCTTATCTTGGGAGAAAGGCAGGAAACAAATTTAATAAATTTATAAATATTAAATGAACTTACTCTCGATCCAACCCCGAAATACAAGAATACTGCAAAGCCCCCATAACAGACTATGCTGTAAGCCATCCTCAAATCTGGAATAAGGAGAAAATGACTATCCTTGAAGTACAATGGGCCCTTGGTATACACTGGGATTTGGTTCCTGGAACCCCTGTGGATACCAAAATCCATGGATGCTCAAATCCCATGATATGCAATGGGAAATAAAATTGTGTCCCTTATATAAAATAGCAAAATCATGGTTTGCTTTTTAGAATTTATAATTTTTAAAATATTTTCAAGCTGTGGATGCTTGAATCCATGGATAATGAATCCATGGATATGGAACACAAACTGTATTCAGTATGATATTCAGTATAGTATTCAGACCAGAAATCAAGCCCTCTCCCCTCTCATTATGAAGGACTGTCTCTGGTAGTTTAAGAGATTTCTGGACACAAACTTTGACAAAAGTACATTTTTTACAAATCTGACAAAAAAAAAAAAATTCTCCAAAGGCTTTCTAGATCAAATATGCTGATAATATGGATCATGTATGCTGATAAGATCCTTTTTTTTTTTTTTTGCATGTCTAGCTTTTTAATGTTCCTATACACCATGCCACAAACTGCTTTTGGAAATAGGAGGGATCCTCCTGTTAAGTAGCTTGTCATATGGCATGGGGATGTCCCTACAAGTGCTCTTTTCTGTCCACCTTCTATGCATGTGGTAGGAAAGCAGAAACTGGTGATGGTAAGTAATGACAACTGTAAGCCACGACTGTTAGTTAATAAGCAGACCTTTTAAAGAACTCAATTTGAGGTGACTGAACGTGGCCAGTCCTGCCATTTTAAAGAACTTCCCCACAAAGCCTGCTTTATCTTCTGTGTTCCATCTCAGCCTTTATGATGAATTAGAGCTCTCTTTTGACTATTCAAATATGCTCCATGTTCAAAGAGCAAGGTAATCTAGACAGGTGTTCTTTGTAGTTACGCTCAAGTTGTTTTTAACCCCTTTGTACTATTGCAACTGGGTTTTAGCTCTATTTTGTCATAATTAATGTTGTGAGCTTAGGAAAAAAGCAGGATATTAAACAAACAAACGCGAACTAAATTGCAGCTCCTTCACTATTTAAGCTCTGATGCACACTAGCAGAATGTAAGCATCATTTTCATCCTCACATGAGATGCATCACAAATTGCATTTTGGCCAAGTTGTAATATATTTACCAGCCAAGGCTACACAAATTCCTTCCCCCCTCCCTCTTTTATGTTAAAACAAAAATAGTCATTTCTCTGAAAAAGGTTATGTAATGAAACACATACATTAAAATATGCAGGTTAGAGCCAGACATCTGGTTTACAATATTTAAGGTAGTCCAGCATAAGTGATCCAGCTTTCATTTCGCTCTTTAGTGTAAAGGTACAGAAAAGAAATTATTTCAAGACAATCTGACAAAGAGAGCTCAAGCAGGTTATTCCAGTCCAATCTGGAAGGTCAGGGCTAAATTGAATTTGACAGTGTTACATACTTTCGTTGTAGGAGCCTGAGACACACCACACAAGGATGCATGATTTTATTACATCAGAGTCTACAAGTGTACTTATGCAGTATGCTTAAAGAAACCGATCTTATATAAATACAGAAAGACTAGAAGGGATCTGTTCTTTGAATATGGTATCCTATTTAAATATGTTATCAGCCCAGCTGAGTAAAAAAACCCTGTTGAGCTCAGAAGCAGAAAACCTAAGAAATATAAAACAGGCAACTCAGGAGTTAATTCTAGCACAGTGTCCTTAAACAACCTTTCCTATGGCTTGATATTACAGGCAAGCATACTGCCTCTAGCGCTTACTGCTGTCACTAACAAGCTCACTGCAGTAAAAATGTGCCACTAGACAGCCATGTATAAGATGAAGATTTAATTAAAGATGGCATTTCAGACTACTGTTCAGGAGCAGCCATCCTGCTTAACAGCAAGATCTGGACTCCAGCCGCATGCAAACTCAGTATGTCCCCCTCCCCATGACAAAGTATTGTTTTTAGCTGTGACTGAACAGCTAGTTCAATTATCTTATTAAAGATTTGAAAAGTGTCTGAAGTAAGCTCTGCCTATATGATTTGATCCATTGTTCCTTGTGCTTTAATTTATCTTATACGTCACAAAACCGAACTTGCTGTGTCTCTGCACTACATTAAATAATTGTTGTTGCTGTTATTATAGATTTGGTGGTTTGGACTCCAGAATTGGATTCCAGAACCTACTTAGGTTAGTAGAATCTATCTACACACTCTTATGCTGCTCTGTGACAATAACGTATGTGCGTACATACGTACGTCCATCCATCCATCCTACTCTACACACCTCCCCCCCCCGCTTGATGCTTATGTGTGAATTCACATAGTTAACACAATAAAAAAACAAACTCCTATTCAGCCACGGCATTCAAGGCTTGACCAGCATAAACCAGCCTTTAACCACCCCCCCAACAGTTATCAAAAATGAGAGAGGCTTAGAAATTCAAATGAGATCTGCAGATACAGATTCTACCTCCACGGAGCATTTTTATTTCTGCCCCCTTCCCAACTCTAATTCAGAATGCCAGCATGAAAGTCCCAGCTTATTTTAACCCTGTTATAGAGGAATCTTCACTGTATTTTTAAAGAGCTTTGCAGTAGGAGCCTGCCTCCTTCAGAGTTATGAGAACCATTCTCAGATCCATGTTCAAGCAGGTGTCCTATCACTAAACAAACAAATGTTGCAGGATTCTAATCTTTTCATACTGTCCAATGAATTAAATGATCTGGAAACCTGTTTATTGGGTACTTTTATATGTTTGTCTTGAAGTCATTCCAGCTTGATCCTCATATTAAAAAAGCTACCTTCCATTTCCTGAAATCTCTTGATTCTCTCAGCCTGTAAAACCTGAATGGGAAAGCACAAATTCCTGTGTCCAGCAACAGACTACTGGTGATTATCTGGTTAGCCAACTTTTGCATGAAGATGCTGCATTTGGGTTCTTCTATTCAGGTTTCCTCAACCTTTGTCTGAGGATAAATGACAACCAGAAAGAATGTGAACCAGGCATGTAGAAGGTTTTAGGACATGCCTCTTTTACAGTAAGAAAACATTGGAAGGGATTTTGAAACCAAAAGAGACTGTTAATATCACACACAAGAGAAACCTGTCAGTTTTACTACTTCACCTGGACTTCCTCTCCATTCCACTAGAGCTTGTAAGAGAAGGGAATTGCTATGGTAACCAGTTCTATTAGTTTATGGCACTGATTCAAGATTTCCTCCTCCCCAAAGTACATACTGAATGAAGTTGGCAGCTATTTGAACATGCAGTTAAGCTTACAATGGCAGAAACACTTCATCTATGAGCTATTTTAGAAATAAATGTAAAAATATAATATTAGTTAAACATATTTTAATCCCCCCCCCGCAACAATTCAAAGGTGTCTGAAGCACTGAATAGAGACTTAAGTTTCCCTTAAAAGAAATACTTGGGACCAGAAGTATTTTGCAGTTGGGAATTTATTTTATTTTGGAATAGAAGTAGTGTAGTACATAACTGTATTATATTTGCGAGGCTGGTGAGATGCAAAAATCTGCAAAATGGTGAGAATCTAAGGGCAGTTCTTGGTGCAAATCTAAGGGAAGTGCTTGGTACAGTATGAATATTTACTACACTACTTGTACAGTGTATTACAAAATGTAAAATATTCCAAAATCAAAGCCTTGAGGTGTCATGCCAGCACTCAAAAGGTTTCAGATTTTGGACACCTATAGATTTCAGATTTCCAGATAAGGAATCTCAACCTGCATCAATAAGAATATCTCTTAGCTGGGCTGGTATGAAAGCACTGTCTCGTATACTCTTCTCATTATGTTCAATCGCTTTATCACAAACCTGTAAGCCCAATATTCCTATTTTCCAAACATTTTGGGAATCATTAAGATAAATCAAACTTACTGCATATTATCACATGCAGTTTCAATAAAGAAAATGAAAATGAGACCCTTAAAATCAATTATGTCTTAAAAGTTAAAAACATAATAACAAACTTCCAACAAGTACCTATTTAAATAACTCTTTGCTCTCAACATTATATAATAAACCCAACTGTAGATTAAGCACCCAGAAAACATGCTGGGAAAGAAAACACTGACAGCAACTCAACTTTGGGCCTCCTTACTTCAGTTGAAAATAGCCTAATTTTAGACTACACACTATGGCACAGTTCACATCATTTATATTTTGAATGCTGTTGCTCAGTTTGTTTACATACTTAGCTGAACTCTGAAGCTATTCTCCATTTCACCTTGCTCTTTAACATCACACTTGTTTACAACAGATCAAAATATGTAAAGAATGCCATGTTTAAGTGTTTAAAGGTCTTTGAGCCCTTAAGGGCAATAGAGAGATAGCAGAAACAGCATTTAAGCACCATTCCACTTTTAACTTTAAATTGTCAGGTCAGACTCCTGTAACAAGTCAGCTATGGCAGACATTAATATTTGGTGGGCATCTAGGAGCAATTGCTACATGTCTCAAGTAAAAACCTAGGTGGCAAACATGATGGTCAAATTATCTGTCTACTAGGGGAACTTTACTAAGCATTCATAAGAGTTGTGTTATATGGATGCAAACCAAATTTCACCATAAAGTAAATATATACTTGTCCCGCCACATTCACTAGTGTTAGGATCGCAGGACCCCCATGAATGTGGAGAAACAAATAACAAAAACACTATGTTTTTAGCCAAGAGAATACCTCTCTAGGAATCTCTAGGTCCTCCAGTGCAACTCTGTGGTCAACATTTGCCAGACACTGATCACAGAATTGCGCTGGAGGAGCTACAAATGCCTAGTTCTCTCTAGGTCCTTCAGTAGGACTTTTCGTTAAAGTTGACCATAGAGTTGTAGAGGAGGGCCTAGATATTCCTAGAGAAAACATATTAATTAAATCCATGAATAATCAGTCACAAAAATCAAAGCTGTAAATGTAGAGGGACGAGCATATATTCAATGGGAAGTACAATCAATCACAACTACTTTACAAGTATATTTTGTACACTACATACACATAAATGCCATTTGCAGTTCATTTTGTGGCTATACAACTACAAAACAGAATGTGTGATGAATGGTTCCATGTTATATTCCCTAAACTATATTTGATGTACCCCCATATTTTAGAAAACAGAGGTGTCTACGTTTTTACTAGTTATTAAATAGCTTGCCATTACAATTTCCGCTGCTGAGCCTTCTGAGGATTCAGGAAACAGTCTCTCAAGTCATGCTCATCTACAAATGCAAACAGCTGAAGAACTCTGCAACTCACTAGTGGTAACCTTATGATTGCATTTATGGAACTGTCCTTGGATAATAATATAAGCAAATGCACTTTAACATGCATACTTCATCACTTGCTCAGCCAGGCACAATTATATACAGTAAGTAACCAATGAAAGAACACACCCTTTACTCTATGTTTACTGACCTGCCATTATACCCAGAGAAACTAGGTCTTGCCAACACACCCAGCGAGAAACTGGAGAATGTTCAATGTTGAAGGAAGCCAAGTAAGACGAGCTTCTCTCATCTCATAATTATTAAAGCTAATCTGCAAAGAGCTAACAGAGAAAGGAGGAACCATCTTCCAGAGACGTGCACCATTTCATATCCTAATGAAGTTATCATTTTACTGTCAAATGGTGCAAGAATAATTTTCTAGTTTAGATTAGAATTGGCTCATTTGGTTTGCTTACAACAAAAAGTAATATGCAATTGGCACTCTTCTTGTACTACATTTTGAAAGCAGTCTTTGATTTAGGCAAGTTCAAGATGACTGACCGAGAGCCTGTCTAATGTAATCTATTTTAAGGTGTCATAAAATTATTTTAATATTGCTATGAAGTCAGTGTCTTTTAGAAATATTGTGCATTTATGAGAAGTTTCAAACAAGTACAGTGGGCCTGCCAAATTTGCTGGGGTTAGGCATACAGGAACCCTGTGAAAGTGGAAAAACCACAAACTAAAAAAAAAAAAAAAAAAAAAAAAAAAAAAAAAAAAAAAAAAAAAAAAAAAAAAAACCACCACTTTTTTTATCTGAGAGAACACCTCTCTAGGAATCTCTAGATCAGGGGTCCCCAAACTACGGCCCGTGCCCACTCCCGAATCCCATTTTGTCTTCCAAAATGGTGTCCGGAGTCGTGCACATGTGCACTACTTGGGCACCATTCTGGAAGACAAAATGGCGTCCAGAGTCACGCGAATGAGCATGCGCATCCAGCCCCCCGGAAGATCTGGGGGCCAGCGAACCGGCCCCCGGATCAAAAAGTCCGGGGACCCCTGCTCTAGATCCTCCAGTGCAATTCTATGGACAATGTATGCCGAAAGTTGACCATAGAATCATGCTAGAGGACCTACAAATGCCTAGAGAAGCATACTCTCTAGGAATCTCTAAGTCCTCCATTGTGACTTCATGGTCAACTTCTGGTGGAAGTTGACCACAGTCATATGCTGGAGGACCTAGAGAAAACATATTAATCAAATCCTTGAATAATCAAATACGCAAAAGTCAAAGCTGCAAATGTGGAGGGCCAACTGTTCTATATTGGGGAAGTTGTGATTTGATTAGTTTTACCTTCTAAAGCAGTCTTTTTGTGCAAAGCTGATCTATAGATCATGTTCAAGGAAAGAGGTGGATGGACACAGCAACAACCTAATGGAATTGGAACTAATTCTCCATTTCAATAAGGAGGAAATAATTTCCATGAAGTTGGTCTATGACAATATATCTAGCCCAGCAGCAATCTGCCTAATCTCCAGCAGATAGTAGATGCACAACAGACTCTAAACCAGAGCACAAACATTAGGATTATTCTTTTTTAGCCGGGGGAGGGAGGGGGAAGAAATGTGATCTTTCTGAACAAGTTTATTTGTAGGGTTTTCCCTGGGTCTATGCATCTCACAGGGAAACTATCACTGCCTCACAAAATTTCACTCACATTAGCTTCTCTAAACTCAAGAGAGAACAAACTGTCATCCAGCTTCAGAATTGCTGTTGGAAAAGCAAGGCCAAAAGGAAGCTAAATTGTAGCAGTGAGGCCTAGATGAGATCTGAACTCACATCCTAATTTAACACATGAAATGGAATGTACTGCCTGTCTTCCTATGGGACTGATCCAGGAAGGCTGGGCAATGGCTTCAATAACACATCACTTGTTTCTGTAGAGAAACCATCCAACAAACCATCAATCCCTTACAAATTTGTAACAGTGGTTCTACTTAAAATAGTACCTTCAGCATACAAGAGCAAAGGCTTTTACTAGGTGTTTCTGGGTATTTGTCATACCAATGAGATGATGTAACAAGATGCCTGAACAGCATTATCTTGAAGCCACCTTTCCCCCAGTTATTATCAAGCGAAAGCTCAAGTCCCATCTTTGAGAAGCTGAATTCAGCTAGGACAGCAATTCAGTTTGATGTTAATCAATAAGACTCAAAAGGGAAAGAGTGGTGTAATTTGAGGAAGCAAAACCGAAAATTACTTAACATGCATTAACCCCTTAACTGGGTTGCTGCATAATTTCCAATAAGGACATGCATTATTTCAATCCACAAAGCACAAACTGGTAATTGCAGAGGCTAAACAACAGTGGCAAAATGTTGTACAAAAACCTAGTTTTCTCAGTAACACCAAGAATAATCTCTAACATTTCAAACAAACACAGGGGCTTCTACAGGTGACTCTCTCTCTCCTGTCAGTGGTACCACACAATGGGGGGGACACCCCCCCAAACCAAAATCCATGGACGCTCAAAGTCCCATTAAATGGGACAATGAGATAGTAAAACGGTCTCTCTTATATAAAATGGCAAAATCAAGGTTTACCTTTCGGTATTTATATTTTTAAAAAATATTTCCAACCCATGGATGACTGAATCTGTGGATATGGAGAGCAGACTGTATAAGAAACCAGGGAGGGGGTTGGAACAGGACAACATGCAATCATTTCCCAGCAAACAAACTTTTTGTATAAGTCTGGGCCGAGAACTATGTTCCTGAGAGCCAGAAAGCAGAAGGGAGCCAGTTGTAAATTGGGTTTAAATCCAAGCCAGAGGCGGGAAATGCACACAACAAAAATCCCTCAGTCTTGCTGTCTTGTTGGTCTCTTCCAAAACTGTCCTCAAGAGCTGAAAAGAATTTTCCCCAACATCCCTAGGAAAAGTATCTTACAAATGAAGATTTCCCACCCTGGGAGAAGACATACTACTGAACGCAGAGAGATCTTGTAGCACCTTGGAGACTTCTGGAAAGAAAGAAGCTGGGGCCATTAGCTTTCATAGTCCATGAGCTTTCATAGGGTCTTTGCAGACTGCCATTAATAGTGAAAATTGAGTCCACTTTAAATTGAGGCACTGCCCTGGCTCAGTGCTAAGGAATTATGGGAACTGTAATTTATTGTGGCACCAGAACTCTCTGACAGAGAAGGCTCATGTCTTAGAAAAAAATACAATTCCCATGATTCCCTAGCACTGAGCCAGGGCAGTGCCTCAATTTAAAGTGGACTCAATTTGCACTATTTCTGGCAGTCTGCAAAGGCCCATAGTCTCAGCTTCTTTCTTCATAGGCTCAAGTGCATTAAAGCTCATGCTTGTAGGCTCAGGTCTATGAAAAGCCCACTTTGTAGGCTCAAATCTATGAAAGCTCATGCTCCCATCTTCCTTCATAAGCTCAAGTCTACAAAAGCTCATAGTCCCAGCTTCTTTCTTTGTAGGCTCAAGTCTATGAAAGCTCATGTTTCTAGGCTCAAGTCTAGCAAGAGCCCACTTCTTAAGCTCAAGTTTACGAAAGCTCATGCTCCCAGCTTCATTCTTTATAGCACCCAATCTATGTAGGCTAAGTCTACCCAAAGCCCATTTTGTAGGCACAAGTCAATGTAGGCTGAAGTCTATGGAATCTCATGCTCATAGGTTCAAGTCTAGCAAGAGCCCACTTCTTAAGCTCTTAAGTTTAGGGAAACTCATGCTCCCTGCTTCTTTCTTCATAGTTACATCGACGTAGGCTCAAGTCTACCAAAAGCCCACTTCTTAAGCTCAAGTCTACAAAAACTCATGCTCCCAGCAGCTTCTTTCTTCATAGAGTCAAGTCTACTTAGGCTCAAGTCTACCCGAAGCCTATTTTGCAGGCTGAATTCTACAAAAGGCCATGCTTTTTCGTAGGTGCAAGTCAATGTAGGCTGAAGTCTATGGAGGCTCATCATGCACAAGTCTAGCAAGAGCCCACTTCTTAAGCTCTCAAGTTTAGGGAAGCCCATGGTCCCTGCTTCTTTCCGGGAGTCTCCAAGGTGCCACCAAGTCCCTGGGCATCCTGATTTCCCAGGCTAACACGGCTATTAGGTCTTTTGAGTCGTGTTACTGAGGCCGGGGCGGGAAGGCGGCGGTGGCGGCCTCCGTTTCCCTCCGGGGGGGAAAAGGCCTTGCTGGCCGGCTCCTTGGGGCCGTCAGCGGAGGCTGTGAGGGCGGGCGCCTGAGGCACCTGACTTGGGCACATGGCAGAGGAGAAGGAAGGAGAAGCCCCGTCTGAGGGGAAAGGCGGGCGGGCGGGCGGCCATTGCCCGTCTCCTCCTCCTCCTCCTCCTCCTTAGGGAGTGGCGGCGACTCACCGACGCTCCTGTAGCCCAGGATGGCGATCTTACGGGACTTGGAGGGCGGCATCTTGTCCCCGCTGGGCCCCGAACCACATCAAGGGCTCCGGCCTCGGCGCCGCGCAGCCAGGAAAGAAACCGGAAAAGGAGACGGGGAGGAGGAAGAGGAGGAAGGTCGGCGCTTCTGCTCCTCCCGCTTCGACCGAGAGTAAGTCTGAGGGGACGGCGGCCTCAGGCGGAGCCCGGTTGGGACAGGTGGAGGACGACGACGACGACGACGAGGAGGCGGCGGCGAAAGGAAGCAACCGCGCGGAGCATGAGGGGAAGACCCACTGCGCCGGACTCCGACTGACTCACTGACTGAGGGGACGCTGTGGCCGTTTTCCCTCACGTGACCACAAACGACAACCGTCCTTCTCCTCGCGCGCGGCTGCGCGCGCACACGCACACACGTTTACTAACCCTCCCTCCTTCGTTCGGCTTTGCGTGCTTACGTCACGAGAGGAAGAGGAGGACGCGCACGAACAGAGAAAGGCGCGTGCGGGGAGGGGGGGGTGTTGTGAGGTTGGCCGCTCGAGAAAATTTCGCTGCGTCATTCCCCTCGGAAGATGTCCCCGCCCTACTGTTGTGTGGACCCGCCCCCCTCCGTTACGTCACCGCAAGGGCCCATTGGAGGGTTCCAACGTCGGTTTGTTTTTTAAAAAAGAAAAAGGCGGTTATTAACGAGGGTTTGGTTTTCCCCCCCCTTTTCTCCTGCCGCTCGCTGCCTATTGGGTGAACTCGATATGGACAGATTGGGAGGCGGGGTTAGGGAGGATGCTTCTCTGTGATTGGCTCTTGTTGGTGGTGGGAGCGGAACGCCTCAGCGTTGAAAAAGATGCCGCGCCTCATAGGCTACTTCTTTAGGGTTCCTCGCTGCAGAATAGTCCAGTTTGATGCCGCTTTAATTGCCCTGGCTCAAATGATACGGAATTCTGGGATTTGTAGTTTTGTGGGCCATTGAGCCTTCTCTGTCGGAGCGCTCTGGTCCGACAATAAAACTACAATTCCCGGGATTTCGTAGAATTTTGCCGTGGGTTAAAGCGGTGTAAAACTGGATTATTTATACAGTACGGATGAAGACTAAGCCGTCTAAGGTCCAAAATACACTGCAGAAATAACCCAGTTTGAGACCGCTTCAACTGCCCTGACTCAGTGCTAGGGAATCCTGGGAACTGTAGTTTATTGTGGAGCTCTCTGATAGGCTAAATGTCTCACAGAACTACAGTTCCCAGAATTCCCTGACATTAAGCCAGGGCAGTTAAAGCGGTCTCGAACTGGATTATTTCTGCACCCTGAAAGAAAAAAGCAGGGAGCAGGAGCTTTCTTAGACCTAAAGCTCCAAAGTAGGCTCAAGCCTACAAAAGCTCCTGCTCCCAGCTTTTTAAGTGGATAGGTGTGGGATTGTGCTATAAATTTATTTATTGAACCTACTCTTATTTATATCCAGCCTTTTCCTGCACTGAGCTGAAAATAGGGACTTGATACACTGGCCTCTGACAGAGAAGGCTTAAGTGTCTCACAGAACTACAGTTCCCAGGATTCCCTGACATTAAGCCAGGGCAGTTGAAGCAGTTTCGAACTGGGTTATTTCTGCAGTGTGCTTTCTTCCACTTTCTAACATTGTGGTTACATTGTCAAAAGTTCTCTTGCTTTTGCCCAAGAACTCTGTTCCATTCCCTGCTCTCCACTCTCCCATCATTTAGGATTCCAGAGACTATGAGGATGCTTATCCCATATTAATTTTAGGCATTTCTTTCCCCTTTGTGTTTTTTCCCCAGTGACTTTTTTTGTACTTCTGCAAAACTGGTGAGTTCTAACACTCTAGCTCAGGGGTAGGCAACCTTTCCCCTTTAAGGGCCGAGGGACTTCAGCTCCCAGAAGCCTCAGCCATGTTAGCCAATAGTCCCATATTGGCCAATAGCTCATGGGATTCTGGGAGCTGAAGTCCCTCGGCCCTTAAAGGGGAAAGGTTGCCTACCCCTGCGGCTGCTGCCTCTTTCCCGTACAGTGGACTCTTCATAACAAGAGGCTGGCTATCTCTGGTTCTGACTGCCCATGGGTTGCTGCCACCCTATTATTCAATGGGAAACGCAGGCACACATTGCTGCCATTGAGTAATATGGGGAGTGACCATCTGCGTTTTTTGCCATCCATTGGGTGTGCCTAGAACCAAACCCCCATGAATGGGAAGGATCCACTCTATCCGCTGTTTGACCCACACTCCACAAATAAGTTTGCCATTAGTACACAGAATTTCTCTTTCAAGTTTTTTGAACCATGGTTTAAAGATAGTTTACCATCGGAATAGGAGGGCAGACTAATTGTTCAAGATTGTTTGATAAATTGTTCTCAAAGTGGTTTCCTGCATCCAAGTGTACATATCTAGTTTACACGTGTCAATTTAACATGAAAGCGGACTCACTGTTTCAAACCATGAATCGGGACCAAAAAATAGCACAAGCATGATGTTTGATATTGGTGTAATCCTCTGACTAAAGTGACAAACCTTCACCTATATCTGAAGCTGAAGAGGAGAAACTATACAGTTCTAGCAGCCCCGGTCAGTAGATTGGGGGATAGGTTTCCCTACCTCTCAGTACATGTATTTTCTCCCTAACAGGATGAAGCATGCGCAACCCATGGTAGAAGGTTGGAAGCAGGTCTGACAAGTAGCAGAAAATCTGCCTTGTTCAACACTTCTATACAATTGGCAAAGCAGAATTCAATTGGCGAAAAATTGAATTTGCAAATTACCTACAATGAAAAATTTCAGAATGTTAAGAACTAGGACTCCTTTTGAACCTTCACCAGCCCCCAACCCCCCCCCCCCATACACATCCATTCAGACAGAGGCAAGCGAACATCCCTACAGCACATAAACAATGTGATACGGTGTGGTCATCATGGTGAATGGATATAGATATTACCCCATCCTCATGTGTCACATCCTTTGAATTTTAAAGGAATAGCTTGGGTCTCAACACGATTAGTGTAAAGCTAATAGAGGTTGCTGTTTGGGTGGGTTTTTACTCTTAAGGTTGCTTCCACACTGGCTTTTTAGCACTGTATAGGCTTTGTTTTACCATAATTTTCTGAATGTGAAATTCTGCAAAGCACCTGAAAAGCATTATCTTCTAATGCCACTACCCATGTCCTAAACCTTAAACGTTTATATACAAGTCAGTCCCTTTCACCATAGATCTCCTATAATATTAATTAGTAGATTGCCTATTGAAGGTTCTGCCCATTTTATTCCTCCTTCTCCTGTGCAACTAGGGGATGCTACGTGGAGTATTTCTATGGTAATTACCTTCTGTTCTCCTCTTATTACAGCTAATTTTACAGAGAGGCAGGATATAAATAAATTATTATTATTAAAAATTAAATATTTTTCTATGAGAAAAAAAACATGAAATAACCAACCCCCCCCCCCCCCAAAAAAACCCCTAATGATCACATTGGTACCTTTTAAGTGGAGCAGTAGTGACATCTAAAGGTATGGGAGCAAACACGTTTGTCATAATCCATTACCCAGAATATTGTCATAACACCCCCTCCATGTGTAGTTTCTTAAATTTTGTGTCAGCTATCTTTATATCCTGTTGTCTGACCGAAAGATATAAGTACATACTTTAAATATTTAAGGAACATTTCAGTCTTAATCCATACCCGGCATCCAGCAACACTGTACAGGAAATAATAAAAAGAGCAGAACAGATGAGGAAGAAGCTTCTAATTAACAACACAGGAGCTCTCTGAAGACACAATAGTGCTGGAAAGACTGGCAATGCAATTTGATTTTATTGCAAAAAATTGATACCACACATAAATCAAACCTTGAAAAATGACAAATGCAGAAGACAATGGTAGGTATGCAGTAATTTGGTGAAGATGCTGTCTAAACAAAGGATGGCAAATCCAGGGGGGAGGGGGAGGGGGAAGCTTAGTGCATAAGCAATCTTTTACACTCATATACCCAAGGCAATATGGAACATGTTGCGAATACAGTACAAATGTAATATAGGACAAACAGAAGATTCAGGAACTATACTGGAAAGAACATTTTCAGCTGCTGATGCATTTCTGTATACAGTATATTTTTTTGACTTCCCTAATGGAAAAAAGAGCACCCTTCTCTTGATTATTTTTAGAAGAGATAATATAGTAAGAGTTCCTCCACATAACTACAATTTGAACAATTAATTACAATTAGTTTACAAGGATCATTAATTGCCTTTTGAAATGAATTAATCTGAGTCTCTATGTGGACTGTATATGCTAGAACATTTTTCTTGTAGAGCATCTGCAGAACAATGGTGTGTAATTTTGGGGGACTAAGGCTGTCTTCTGTCACTTTTGGAACTGCTATTGTCAAGTAGACATTGAGTCCTTTCACATTATGGATTTCATTATGTCTTTTTAGAACAGCATTATGCTGTTACCTTCTGACACACTACTTTGTGGGTTACTTCTTGTGGTTTCCCTTTTGCAGGAATACAAGCACTTCAGCTGTGTTTGGCACCCATAAGTTATCGGGCTTTGTCCATTTGAAAGGGAAAAAAAGGTATTCACACCTTTGTTGTCAGTAATGAGAGAACTGCTCCTTCTTATATAACAATCAATTTTTTATTAATGAATGTGGTGAAGTTTTAGCTACCCACCAAAGATGTGTAAAAAACTGTAGAAAATAAAAATAAATAAAGCTGGTTTAGTCTTGCTTTACCATCTTTCTTCACAATGCAACATTTATAAACACACAAAAATTGTCATTAAAGTTTTAAAGTAATCTACTGATATTCAAAGTACAACTTTTATGACAAAACTAATGATAACTGAAACTGATTTGGTTTTAAATTTAGCCACTTGAATATTCAAATACAGTGTCTTGTTTCACAAAATACTTCCTCTTATTGTGATGGGTAACAGTGATGACATATTGTTGGCTTTTTGACATAAGGCACTATGATATGAATATGCCATACACTTGCCTTATGTCAGAGATCTGCTGCTGACCAGTGACTTCTATCAAATACAGAAAAAAGGTATTGTTTCAGGATACAGTGCATTTCAGATGGACATCATGTAAAGTCTTTCAAGGAACATTTTGAAATGCAAGCCTATAAAGCTTTTTGTCATGCTGCTTCTTTGCGACAGTCACTGGGAAATAATAACTAGCTACCCATCTCGCAGTCCAATACACATACATTCTCATGACCATTTGGCTCTTCTCTATTGCCATCTGTGTTCTCCAGGCAAGTATTACCCAGTAACTTCATTCAAGTTCTTCTACAAAAACATGTATGTTCACAGCAGTCATTCAGCTTCACTTTCCTTCTGTATGGCACCTGTAAAGAGCAGAAAAACAACAAGACAGACATGAGGGATTACTGTATAGTAAATGTACACTCACTCATTTCTAGCCCACCAAACTGCTGTGAAATGTCACTACACTTAGGCAGTATGCAGAATACAATGGCCAGGATCCTACTGATGCAACAGATCCTAGCACAAATGGTTTGACAGTGTCTTGACTTTCATAAAGAGGCATCTTAAGAGTTTCTAGTGCAAATGGAACAGTAACAGAGGCAGTAAATGGTATTGGCCAAACACTACATACACATTTTTGTTGTTGTTAACTGTCCTCTTAACTGTCCAGCTCTCAGATCCATACATGGTAATAGGAAATACAATGGCTTGTATGATGCTACCTTTTGTGCTGAGTTGTATATGTTTGCATTTTAGAATCTTTTCTAGTTCTTTCATAGCCATCCTCCCCATTCTTAGTCTTCTGATTTCCTGACTGCAGTCCCCATTTCTATCAATGTTTGATCCCAGGTATGGGAATTCTTTTACTATTTCTATTTCTTCATTGTCTAGGTTGAACTTGTGAAGATCCTTGGTGGTCATTATTTTTGTTTTCTTTATTTTCAGCATTAAACCTGCCTTAGAACTGTCTTCTTTGATCTTGCTTAGTAGGTGTTCCAGGTCTGTGAGGTTTTCTGCTAGTACTATGGTGTCATGTGTATATCTTAGATTGTTGATGTTCCATCCTCCTATTTCCACTCCTCCTCCTTCTGTGTCCAAGCCTGCTTTTCTCATAATATGTTCTACATACATGTTGAACAGATAGGGTGAAAGGATACAGCCTTGTTTGACCCCTTTGCCAATTGGGAACCATTCTGTTTCTCCATGTTCTGTTCTGACAGTAGCCTCTTGTCATGAGTACAGATTCCTCATCAGGACTATCAGATGTGCTGGCACTCCCATGTCTTTAAGGGCGGGCGTTCCATAGCCTTTCATGGTCTATGCAGTATAAAGCACATGCTGATTTTCTTTTAGAATTCTCTGGTGCGCTCCATCAGCCATCGTATGTTTGCAGTGTGATCCCTAGTGCCTCTTCCTTTCCTGAACCTTGCTCGAACTTCTGGGATCTCTCTTTCCATGTATGGTTGGAGTCTATGTTGCAGAATTTTGAGCATGATTTTGCTTGCATGGGAGATCAGTGCTATGGTCCTATAGTTGTTGCAATCTCTTGTGTTTCCCTTTTTGTGGATGAGGATGTATATTGATTGCTGCCAATCTGTTGGCCATCATTTTGCTTTCTATATCTGTTAGCATTAGATTTGACTCTGTCAATGTGGACTGCAGCAGTACAAGTGGAATTTCATCAGTTCCTTGTGATTTGTTTTTCACTATTTCTCTTATTGCTGTTTCCACCTCACTTTTTAGGATTTGGTGTTCGTCTTCACATGGCTCTTCATTCCATGTGTCCTTCATTTTGTTATCTCTTTTGTATAATTCTGTGTATTGCATCCAACGTCTTTTTATTCCTTCCTGGTCTTGATGCACATGCTACTGTCAAAAAAGGAGATATCTACCCAGCGCAGGTGACTTTGCAAGCAATGCCTCCCATCACATCTTGGCTCCAACAACCCTGAAAGCCAACTGGAAACTGGGAGAGACCATGTGGCTACCTCATTTTCTGGTTGCAGAAGTGTAACAAAGGAGACAGTGCTCTCTTCTCTAGGCTAAACATACCCAGCAAATACTTTGTATGCCACTATAGGAAAGAATGTACCGTATTTTTCGGCATATAAGACGCACCCAATTTTAAAGGAGGAAAATCTAGAAAAAAAAGATTCTTAACCAAATACTGTAGTAAAATATTTTATATCAACTTTATAAAGTTAACAGCAGTTTAAGAACAATTTTAAGTTGTAAATGTAAGTTTAAGCCAGCAGCAGGGCCAGGTATTGCACAAATTCCCTGCCCAACTTTCTTGCAAGTCTCCTGTCGCCTTATGGTGACTCCATGAATTTCTTAGGGATTTCTTAGGCAAGGAAGACTCGAGAAGTGGTTTTGCCAGTTCCTTCCTCTGAAATACAGCCTGCAGCACCTGGGATTCTTTGGCGGTCTCTCATCCAAGGACTATCCAGGGCTGACCCTGCTTAGCTTCCAAGATCAGATGGACTGGTACCTTTGGAGTTTTTAGGCCATTGTCTTATGGAGTAATTTATGGCTTATTTTGACCCTACCATGAGGGTTTTCTTGGCAGATTTCTTCAAGGGGTTTTTTTTTGCCATTTCCATCCTCTGAGGCTGAGAGAGTGTGATTTGGCCAGAGTAATCCAGTGCCTTGGAGTAATTTCTGGCTCATTTTGACACTACCATGAGGGTTTTCTTGGCAGATTTCTTCAGAGGAGGGAGTTTGCCATTTCCACCCTCTGAGGCTGAGACAGTGCAACTTGGCCAGGGTACTAATCCAGTGCCTTGGAGTAATTTCTGGCTCATTTTGATCCTACCATGAGGGTTTTCCTGGCAGATTTCTTCAGAGGAGGGAGTTTGCCATTTCCACCCTCTGAGGCTGAGACAGTGTAACTTGGCCAGGGTACTAATCCAGTGCCTTGGAGTAATTTCTGGCTCATTTTGATCCTACCATGAGGGTTTTCCTGGCAGATTTCTTCAGAGGAGGGAGTTTGCCATTTCCACCCTCTGAGGCTGAGACAGTGTAACTTGGCCAGGGTACTAATCCAGTGCCTTGGAGTAATTTCTGGCTCATTTGGATCCTACCATGAGGGTTTTCCTGGAAGATTTCTTCACAGGAGTGAGTTTGCCATTTCCACCCTCTGAGGCTGAGACAGTGTAACTTGGCCAGGGTACTAATCCAGTGCCTTGGAGTAATTTCTGGATCATTTGGATCCTACCATGAGGTTTTCCTGGCAGATTTCTTCAGAGGAGGGAGTTTGCCATTTCCACCCTCTGAGGCTGAGACAGTGTAACTTGGCCAGGGTAATAATCCAGTGCCATGGAGTAATTTCTGGCTCATTTGGATCCTACCATGAGGGTTTTCCTGGCAGATTTCCTCAGAGGAGGGAGTTTGCCATTTCCACCCTCTGAGGCTGAGACAGTGTAACTTGGCCAGGGTACTAATCCAGTGCCTTGGAGTAATTTCTGGATCATTTGGATCCTACCATGAGGTTTTCCTGGCAGATTTCTTCAGAGGAGGGAGTTTGCCATTTCCACCCTCTGAGGCTGAGACAGTGTAACTTGGCCAGGGTACTAATCCAGTGCCTTGGAGTAATTTCTGGCTCATTTGGATCCTACCATGAGGGTTTTCCTGGCAGATTTCCTCAGAGGAGGGAGTTTGCCATTTCCACCCTCTGAGGCTGAGACAGTGTAACTTGGCCAGGGTACTAATCCAGTGCCTTGGAGTCATTTCTGGCTCATTTTGATCCTACCATGAGGGTTTTCCTGGCAGATTTCTTCAGAGGAGGGAGTTTGCCATTTCCACCCTCTGAGGCTGAGACAGTGTAACTTGGCCAGGGTACTAATCCAGTGCCTTGGAGTAATTTCTGGCTCATTTGGATCCTACCATGAGGGTTTTCCTGGCAGATTTCTTCAGAGGAGGGAGTTTGCCATTTCCACCCTCTGAGGCTGAGACAGTGTAACTTGGCCAGGGTACTAATCCAGTGCCTTGGAGTAATTTCTGGATCATTTGGATCCTACCATGAGCGTTTTCCTGGCAGATTTCCTCAGAGGAGGGAGTTTGCCATTTCCACCCTCTGAGGCTGAGACAGTGTAACTTGGCCAGGGTAATAATCCAGTGCCTTGGAGTAATTTCTGGATCATTTGGATCCTACCATGAGGTTTTCCTGGCAGATTTCTTCAGAGGAGGGAGTTTGCCATTTCCACCCTCTGAGGCTGAGACAGTGTAACTTGGCCAGGGTACTAATCCAGTGCCTTGGAGTAATTTCTGGATCATTTGGATCCTACCATGAGGTTTTCCTGGCAGATTTCTTCAGAGGAGGGAGTTTGCCATTTCCACCCTCTGAGGCTGAGACAGTGTAACTTGGCCAGGGTACTAATCCAGTGCCTTGGAGTAATTTCTGGCTCATTTGGATCCTACCATGAGGGTTTTCCTGGCAGATTTCCTCAGAGGAGGGAGTTTGCCATTTCCACCCTCTGAGGCTGAGACAGTGTAACTTGGCCAGGGTACTAATCCAGTGCCTTGGAGTAATTTCTGGCTCATTTTGATCCTACCATGAGGGTTTTCCTGGCAGATTTCTTCAGAGGAGGGAGTTTGCCATTTCCACCCTCTGAGGCTGAGACAGTGTAACTTGGCCAGGGTACTAATCCAGTGCCTTGGAGTAATTTCTGGCTCATTTTGATCCTACCATGAGGGTTTTCCTGGCAGATTTCTTCAGAGGAGGGAGTTTGCCATTTCCACCCTCTGAGGCTGAGACAGTGTAACTTGGCCAGGGTACTAATCCAGTGCCTTGGAGTAATTTCTGGATCATTTGGATCCTACCATGAGGGTTTTCCTGGCAGATTTCTTCAAGGGGGGGACTCTTTCCACCCCCGTCCTGGGTGCTCCAATGGACTCTTCCTGGGATGGGAGGATGTCCTCTGACCCCAGGAAGAGTCCATTGAAGCACCCAGGATGGGGGTGGAAAGAGGAAGAGCACATTCAACTAGCCAGGAAAAGAGGACTCTTTCCACCCCCGTCCTGGCTGCTCCAATGGGCTCTTCCTGGGATGGGAGGAGCCCACTGCAGCACCAAGGCTGAGGTTGAAATGAGGCCTACTTTTAGCCTAGGCCTCGGCAGTTTGCCCTCAGCTTTTATATTCGGTTCATTAGGCGCAGCAACTTCCCCACCATCGTTTTGGGGAAGAAAAAGTGCGTCTTATATGCCGAAAAATACGGCAATATACAAGTGTGGCATCCATACCTGCGGGAGTGAGCACTAACGCTTGTAGGATGTCGGAGAGGGAGATGATACCAACAATACTATCTGCTTCATTCACCACCACCAACCGATGAACCTGCAAATGGGGAACACACAGGAGACATTCAAAGAATTTTTCAGTATGTAAAATAATAATTAAAAAAATACTTCCAACTCACATCCAATTTAAGTAAGAGTCACATTATTTTGATGAATGATCATTCCTGAAATTAATAATATTCAGTGGTCTTTCTAAAAACCAAATTTATTCTGCCAAATACACTAAGAAAACATTGCCATGGTATACTTTCCAATGCTGACAACTCAAGCTTGGAGTATTTAGTGTTATATCAATATGTCACTGGGGAAAAAATTACACCTCCTGCTGTTCCTCACTATCAGCACTGTGCATTCATATACATTTTTTTTGTGTGGACCTGTACATGTAACTGAAAGCCTAGTTCTTCTAGCCTAGTTTATTCATGTACCTGGAACAGGTACATGCTTCACAGAATTAGAATACATTCTATGAAAACAGCAATTGTGAAATGCTAACAAGGCATTATGGAACATCAAAGTTCTGTTCAGAGAGAGATATGAAGAGATTTGAGAACATAAATGACGTTGCCTTCATTGTCTTGTCAGAGCAGAATGTAAAGTTCTATAGAAATTATTCCTGCTCATAAATACATTCAAGTGGAAAGTTCTTGTCAAAAATAGTTTCTGTAAGGCAAATACCGCAACATAGTTCAACAAGGAACACATTTAAATTAACATATATATATAAAAGGTAAATGGAATGCTACTCTTTTCATATATAATTAAAGCATATTTAAAATTAGAATAACCTAATTAGAAATTCTTTCTAATAGGGTTTCTTTACAATTTACACACTAAAATCCAGGGAGCTATTTCAAAGTTACATTTGATGGCTTGTGCTTGCCAAGCAGGACTTCTGAACAGCAAGTCCTCTTCATATATCACACATTATTTTTGAAACTTTTGAGTTCTGAAAGTAACTTGCTATGTGGTAGCAAGAGCCAGCTTTTTGGATAAATATGTAAAGGTCAAACCTTATACATGGGTGTGTCTGCCTTTAGGGTCACTGAAGTGAGGTACAGAAAACAGTGCAGTTGTGCCAGGTGAATACAGGAGTACAGGACAAGCTATGCCTGATACAGGCCAATTTGTCCTTCCACTCATGTTCCGAAATGCCATAAATCCACATTGTCTGTACCAAAGGCTAATATTTAACTCTTGCTTCATGTTGAGGTAAGGGGAAAACTGTTTGAAAGGGACAGGTTCATACAACTTTGCCTGTTCTCCTTTTCTAGATTAGATTTGTAATCTATATAATCTGAATATGTATGTAAATGACCATGTCTGGATAATCAAAATTCAAGTTTAATAAGCTAAAAGATGAACAGCCTTCTACCACCTATTTGTAGCTATTTTCTACTTTCCCTTGCATTAGTAGTAAAAGAAGCCACAATTAACCCTAGCTGCTCATTATATCTGAACCAGGAAACTACGGTATGCTTTCCAACAAATATGGATGTCAACTTTAATCAACTGTGGCTTCATATTCTCACTCACAAGCCATTAACCATAGCTTCCCATTTTGGACATAACAGGGAGCTATGGTTGAGGGGGGTGGGAATGATACCACACTCTATTTAAAAAGATGGCAGTTAAGACTGCTCCTGAACACACCTAACTTGGACCCTAATGGCATATATTCAACTGTAAGTTATTATCCACTTTCTGAGAAAAGTGTTTTGCATGGATGGCAGTCACTCCTTTCTAGATCTACCATCCCCTCAAATACAGTCTCAGCCACATGTTCTATGATTTCTCCTCTTCTCTCAACCATTTTCTAATTACATAACCACTTTTGGAAACATAAAACTTTGGGGGTATAAGTTAAAGAGAACTCATGACATACAAAAGAGAGAGAGGAAGGTCTTTATCAAAGAGACAAACAGAGTATGTTTCAAATTAAGACACTTCAACAATTGAGGAGGGAGGTGGACTACATACCAGCCAGGTATCTTAGAGCTCCTCTTCTCTTGTATTTGAACAGTCATACCCACCTGATACAATGGGGAACACAGGAAAGAAATAGAAAAGGGGGGAAATTCTATTTTTATATGTTTTTCTTATGTTGGTGATATTTTAGATAGGGGTATTATGATGGATGGGTTTAGTATGACTATTAAGGATCATTACACAAATTTAATCACTTGGCCATCTGTCTTAAGATCAATAGCTTCACTACTCAAAAGGCTACTGAATAATAAAGTGACAATACAATCAGTTGTTTGCCAAGAGAAATATGCACAATGTTACAATTTGTAGTTTAATGGTACAAATACATCCACAAAGCATCACCTGTGTAGAAGGGGATTTACATATCTACATATGTTCTGATATAGACTACACTCCATCTTTCTGAAAACATGCTACTAAATGCTGCTACATTACTACGTCTGTATCTAAGTAAAACAAATTAAAATGGATATCCAAAACATAAACCAATCAGAGTTAAAACAGTTCTTGTCTTTCCAAAGGTAGAGGTTTATGCCAGATCAAGAGTCTATTTCAAGGCTATCATTGATTTTACTCCTAATTAAGGATATAACTGAGAACATTTTGAATATTACTTTTTCAAATTACATTATGACATTATGGCACTGGGCGTGTGTGCAGTGGCAAGGGAGGCTAGTTGCATAAAGGGCATGTGCTCCAGTAATGATGACTATAGGAGAAAGTTCCCTACAGGTGTTCCACATTTACCCACTTCCAGCCTAGAGGAGAAAGACAAAACTTTGAAGGTGATGTTTCATAGCTAGGTTTACAGGATCCAATGGAATCTTGTTTCCTGAAAACATAATGGGGGAAAATTCCCAACTAAATTAACTAAACTAAACTATATAAATCCATAAATATTTCCACTAAACTAAAAAAATTAAAATGATATTGTAACAAAATAGTCACAGTTCTTATATAACCAATATCTTACTAAATTCATCTACCATAAACTACTCAAAACCACCACCTCATATCTTTCCTAATTTTCTTTGACAGCAGTCCATCAATATCACCATGCATGTTTGCAGATGGCCATGATATTCTTCAAGGTTCGGCCCCACTGTTTTGGCAAGACTCCATGTGTATTAGATTCCAACACTATTAGCGTATTAGACCACAACACTAAAAACAACTTAGATGTGGCTTCTCATTATACCAATTACTCTTCCGTGTTGTAAAGGTAAAAAGGTAAAGTTTTGACTCACAAATAAATCCCTTCTCAAACGTCCAATCACTACCACCTGCAAAAAAGTGACGGAAGCAGGGAGTGAAGGTGCAGAAACTTTCTCAAAACACTTTTGTTCTGGGATAGGAGGGTGTCTCTTCTTGTTAAATGAAATGTCCTCTAGCCATTTCACTATTCATGGTTTTAGAATGTGACTTGTTCTCACTAACCATAGTTTCTATAATGTTCACACTTGAAGTGTGTGGTTCATTTGGTCTGAACAATGAAAACAAACTTTCAATCTCTTTCTTACACTAATTATTATACTTGGAACCATCGGTCTTTTATTAGCTATGAACCTAATCTACCTGAAAACATGAGATGAGGGGTCATTCAAACACTCATCAGTTAAGTAGTACATGTATATTTGCTGAAAATGTATCCTGCATAAGATGTCATTTTGAAGTAGGCTTAATTCATTAAATCTTGGGGAATAATTTAGAAACTTGACAGTATTTTAAAAACGGGGTAAAGATTCCTTAAGAGACAGCAAGGTGTAGTGGTTTGAGCACTGGGAGGGGTTCAAATCCCTGCTCAGCCATGGAAAGGTAACCTTGGGCAAGTCACACTCTCTCAGCTTTAACAGAAAGCAAAGCCAAACCCCTCTGAAAAAATCTTGCCAAGAAAACCTCATAATAGGGTCACCCTAGGGTTGCTGTAAGTTAATGACTTGAAGGCAACACCACCACCAAAGATTCCATGAAGTACGTTATAGCCTTGTAGTTTTGAGAGATTATGGCTGGATATAAGTTTAAATGCACCTTCTTAAAAGTCTTCAAAGCTCTTATATTGTCATAATCTGGGTCAGCTCTGGAATTTTGTCAGCTAGAATTCATGTTAGCAGTGCTACTGAGAAATATACTATGGTCCAAGAAATCTCACCTCAGCTTTAACTATTCGATCCACAATGGTCTCCAGTGTTTCCAGCTTACTGCATTTTACAACACCTTCGAAATACTGAGAACGGTGTTGGAGGGCTTGCGTCACTGTGATATCTAAGTTATTATAAGTTTTTTCAGCAGCAAGATTCTGGAAAAAAAGCAGTTATGTAAGTCTCAATTCCATTTGTCTTTATACAAGCAACCAAAACAATGATATTTATACTCTCACATTAGAAGTGTGAACCATTTTACAAACAGAATAATGTTTAATGGAGGCACTGTTATGGGTACAATCTAGATCAGAGATCAGAGTATTAGACTTGTAAATTAATTTGTTAATGCTAGATGTTAGAAACTGAGAGATTAAGTTAAAATTATCACTAATCATCCAAATTATTTAATTATTTGAAGTAATGTTAATTAATATAATATTAAGTTTTCAAAACACTACGGAATTTACAGAGAATGACATGGAAATTCTATGAGTAACCCCTACGAGTACATATTATTACTGGTTCCTTCAAAAGTGCTCTTATTGATTTTTTAAACTTGCCTTCTCTTCCCATCAAACAGACTACAAAAACCATAATATGCTTAGTAAGTGGAGATTGTAAAATTCCAACATGTCTGGAAACAGCCCTGCTGGAAAAGGCAGGAGATATCATTTTACAACCTGTTCAATTAATTTTTTTTATCACCCATCTGGATTTCTCTCCACCACCAGTCAACATACATACTGTACTTTCATACTTCAAATTTTTTTTTTATTAAAGGTAAATGAGGAGTAATGTTAAAGACTAGCTCAGAATTATGTTTTCAGCTAGAGGACACTGATCCATTACAAGTTCAGCAATAAGTGACTAGTTACAAAGATCAGCCAGCAAATCTTGGTAGAGAGTTCTTAATTAGAAATATTTTGAGTGCTCTGAGCATATGCAGAAATTTTTGCACACAACTGAGTAACTGCATTGTCTTCTCCCAATCAAGAAGAGAAGTCTGTAAAGATCAGTAGTAGAGTACAGAATGAGCCAGGGATCGTATGTTCAATTTGTGGCATCTGCAATTTTTAAAAAATTATTATCTTATAAACTGCTTTTCCTTATACCCATATTGGCTTTATACTGATTTATTTAAATCTTTTAACCTTGCATGTAACATTAATGAAAGCAATAGTAATAGCAGGTACATTTCTATACTGCTTATCAGTGCACTTAAGCACTCCCTAAGCGGTTTACAATGTCTAAGCTAATTGCCCCCAACAAGCTGGGTACTCATTTTAGTGACCTTGGAAGGATGCAAGCCTGAGTCAAGCCCGAGCCACCTTACTGGTATTGAACTCACAACCTTGTGGTTTGCATGTGAGTGGCTGCAGTACAGGCATTTAACCACTGCGCTACCAGAGCAAGTAATGTTTGCACTCATTCAATTTTTTGCCTGTCAGTATTTCACAGGATACATGTAATATGCCTGCAGCAAATGTTCAGGAAAGAATAAAAGCAGCCCAGGGACTAATTAATACATTATCATTAAAGCATCTCAAAATATGTAGTCTGGCAGCTTCGCCTTGCTTATCTTCTGTGGTCAGGCTCTAAAACGTACTCTCTTCCCCAATCATTAATTGTGAAGAACAGGCTTAATAGGTCCAACTCAAACTTTCAATATTATGTGGGACACTAAAGTAGGGCATGGGTGCAAGCCTAAGAAAGGTGGAGAGAGGAACAGAGGGAGAGAAAAGAGATGAAGAAATGGGTGTGCATGCAAGGAAAACATTCCATTGACTTATCCAAATGCCTAGTACTGTGTGAGCAATGAAGAAGTTCAGAGGTACTCATACTCAAATAATACTAAATAAAATCAATAAACTGGAAAAACTCATTCCTCCATCAACTCATGTACCAACTAAAAGAGACTCCAACAATCTCCATGCAGACTTGCGGGGAGGCACACCCTCCTTCAGCACTAAAGGGCCTGACATTCTGAAAGAGCTATGGATGCATAGGGGATTCCTGTTGGAAAAAGAAATCACCACTTCCTCAAACACAACAGATCAATTCCTGCATTTCAAGCAATGGTCACCATTTTCTTGTGCCTAAAATCCACAAGGTAGCAGGTAGATTACAACAAGCTAGCCAAGAGAGCCATGTGATGCAGTTCATCCAATTCTAATACTTATGCTGGGGCCCTCCTCTCTTACTGAATCTTGTAGAAAGAGAACACCACCTTTCCCTTAACAAATCCTAATGTCCTAAATTAATTATTTTGGTAAAATGTAGCATTAATTTCAGCATTAATCAAACCTATGAAGTACAGCCACAAGGAGTGGTGAATCTAATTAATTAACAAGTCAGCAAATTCACTAACATGTTTATCCCCGAGGTCTGATCTAAACAGATCTGTAGTTGTAGAAGATTGTATGTACAATATTATAGCCAAACTTCCATATGAACAAAAAGGATTAATGTACCTCTACTAAACATGTCTGACTCAGTACAGATTAATGTTGCTTGTATGTGTACAACTGGCCCTCTATATCAGCAAGGGTTTTGTACCCCCCTCTCCCCGATACAAAATATTGTGGGATCACAAGTTCATGGATGGCAGCATGTGCAGATTTGTGTTGGTGTGACTGTGTGCATGCACTGACACTGACTTATATGGGGCAGGGCTGGTTATGGATGCTCAGAACCATGGAGAGCTAACCTGCCAATACAGAGGGCAGACTGTATTTCTTTCCCCTCACATGGGATTTCTTTTTAGTTTGTATGACTATTCTTGCAATCATTTTTGTTATGTAACTATGGTAGCAAAATTTGGTTTAGAACCGACTGAAGGGCAACATAAGGTTCATCAAAGTGGATGGGAAGAGAAGTGTTCATGGAGAGGGGAGAAGGAATACACATACAAGTCCACAGAGTGCTGCTAATCTCCTAATCTTGATTAGGAAAGAAAGCAGCACTGTTTAAACTGAGTCATGGAATACTGCAGACTGCAGTTCTGCATCGGTTGTCAGGAGCACTCTCTCGTCTCAAAGGAATATTCTCTCCACCCTTTATTGTAGTTTATATACTCATGGAAACTACTGCATCAAGAACAACAGATGTGTCAAACTGGAAAACATTCTGGAAATCTGTGTAGTGAAGAGTATGCACCAAAGTGAAGATGTGAACTAAGAGAATACCTTTAATTTGACTAAATACTGGGTGAGGTAGGAAAGCAGTAATGGTGAACAAAAATTGAACAATGCAATAAATCTTTGTATTGATCAGCCACCAGGTTCCCTAGACTACAATTTAAAAGCCACTTCAGGTTAATTAATTATGGCATATTAATTGAGATGTATTATTGAAAAGCATCATTGCAAGACTTAGTAAAACACAAAATGCTAATACTTACTATTACATCAAATTTGGAATAAATATCTACAACTTTTCCTACAAAGAAAAAAAGAAATTTTTATCATGTGACAGTATATAACTGACATACCAAATATAAACTCTATTCAGTCTCAACTATGGTATATAATAGTGAAAAACTAAATAGTGGATATTTTGTTGACATACTATTACTATATCAGTGAATACACTACATTCTGCCCAACAGACTGCACCTGAAATCAGAGTGTGAAGCTCTATTAAGTTGCAGTAGTACAACAGATGGAGTTGTCTGTAATATACTCTGCATGTATTTTTGTGGAGATTTATTCCTAAAGATATTAGACTGGTCTCTTCTTTGCTAACTTTTATACAGACTGTTAAGACTTCATTGCTGTTTGGCTTTTGTGTGTTTTAAATGAATTAACTCTGCTCTCCATTCTTAATGCCATTCCCTATACTGCTTTGCTCATGCTCTTAAGTTTTGTACTGTTATGATGCTGTGAAAAATTTGAAATAGTTTTCACATGTCTTAAACTGTACGTCATCTTGGGAACACTTTCATAGTCAAAAGCTTACTCAGAAACAATTTTATAAACAAACAGAAAATTAACTTCTTTAAAATATATATATTCTGCCCTATATCTCAAGGGCACAGAAAAATTAAAAACTATTTAAACATACATATAATATGCATGGAAGGGGAAGTCTCTCAAAACCAGACTACATATGTTAAGCCTAGAGGAGGTGAGAAATGTCAGAAAAGAGATAAGGAGTAAAGTGAAGGAGAAACTAGAGAGATTGATGTTAAAATACTGATTTAGAGTGAAAAAGCATTAACATTGCCTGTAAATGCCGAGGCAAGCAATCCCAAGGAACTGCAAACTATGTTTAAATTGCAAGAGTTTCTACATCACCAACAAAAATTATGAGCAAATTTGTAGCCCAATCCCATACCTGTTTTTCATTAGAAGTCTGTTTAGAGTTCAAAAGGACTTGCTCCCAAACAAACGTATACACAACTCACACACTTAATATTACAACCCTATAGACATGTCTATGTCTCAGTAAACAGGCAAAGGACAGGGATGTCAATGCAGGAAGACAACTAGGGCAAAGTGCTTAGAGAACATACATTGCATAAAAAGTCAATAATGGAATCTTTTTCTTTAGTCAAAAACTATAAAAGCATATTTCATGCATTTCTGTTCACAGAGGGTGAGAGAAAAGTGGAAGAAAAACAAAATTATTGCAGGGATGTAGTAAACACACATACAAGGGAGGTTTAAGCAAACCGGAGTAATTCTACTGAACTAAAACCCAAGACTGAAACAGAAAGAAAATCTTTAAGCATTCTAGGTGCTACGAGGTCTAATGAAGATTATCCCATGGAAAAAGGGATATGCACATGTTTATACTTTCCATTATCATTTAAAACCAAAAGCGCATGCACATCTTCACTTTCCATAATAAATGACCAAAAGCAAACAAAGCCATTTGCCATATTGCAGTTTCCTTGCAGAATGTGTACCGTCAGCCCTCTGCTTTCATGGGTTTCAAATCCACATCCTGTGCCTATCCATGGGTGGGAAACGGAGGGACACATAATGGGGTGCTTGCCTGCAGCGTTCGCTTGCAAGCACGCACCGCCATTCAAGCCAATGGGGCTTGAATATCAGCGAGTTTCCATTTTCGTGGGGTGAGTGGGTCCAGAACGGATCTCCTGCGAAAATGGAGGGGCAACTGTACTAGTATTAGGTACAGAGATTCCGAATGATGGTCTCTTTTAAAACATTTCTCACCCTCCATCTTTTTCATATTTAGAAAGGCTCACAACATTTAGTCTACATAACAAAACATCACAAGCAAAACGATCTTCTTCCATGTGAAAGAATTTCTGTTACTTTAATTGTTTTAAAAAATTTTATTCTTAAGGGTTTTGTTTTTTTAACTGATTCTCTTTGGGAGCCACCTTGGGTCCCTCATTGGGATAAAGGTGGCATACACAGGAAATAAACACATAAATAAATAACTTAATACACACCTGACTCATCCACAACAGGTAGTGCTGATATCCTTCTATCTACAAATATATTCAAAGCTTTAATGATAGGAGTGTCTGGATGTATAAAGGCGATATTATGGTATGTTCCTATCCCAAGTTCATCCAGATTTTTCTTCATAAAAGCAGGCTTTGGCATTTCTGACACCTAGAATTTAGGTAATAATAAAAGAAAAGTTCTTGACAGATGCAAATTACAATTATAAAGCTACATGGCTAACACAATGTTCAATAACATGGCACAAAAAATGTAGCTCCTTACCAAGTCTTCAAATGGGTAAAGAATTTTAACAGCCTGCTAAGCCTAACATTAGAATAAAAATTCAAACCTGAACTACAATAGTATGTTGGTATCAATGGGAATCCGTTTTAGATACCGAGAAACATGGGACCTCAAGTCGTTCTCCCTAATGGTGGTGTGACAAGCGTGCACCCGCTAGCGCGGGCATGTGCACATGCCACCACTGGGGACAACGGGAGCTTGCCATCCATGGATGCTTAAGTCTGTGGATGGCAAGACTGCGATAAAGAGACCCCACTGTATTACATCTAATTCCAGTTTCAAACTTGTTCTTCTCTTAAACTACTTGTATCAGGGGGAAGTTGCACTTTGAGAAAAGTTCTTATTTTTATTTGGGAGGACATATTACACTCTCCAGATAACACACTTACAGCTTTCATTAATCAAGTGCAGTAACTACACAAGTGTCTCTGGAATTTTGAGGACAATGCTTGTGACTTAAACAGCACACTTGCTTCCAGACACCACTGTTGCTCAACTGTGCTGTCTTATTTTGTAACATTTATTTAACACCGTTCAGACCTTGCCTATTCCCTACACAATCCCATCTTAATATTTTATACATAGCTGTGTACTTGGGAGCATCTGAATGCCTCCCAAATTAGATACCTGGACATGCTGTTGCCGTTTCAATATTTAGCACAGGGGTAGGCAACCTAAGGCCCGAGGGCTGGATGTGGCCCTACCGCCGCCCCCCGCCATGATGATATTGATTATTGTTGTTATTACTTGTTCTTGGGGTTTTCTTGGCAAAATCTCCACCGGGGTTTTGCCATGGCTTTTCTGGGGCTGAGAGAGTGTGCATGCATATTTTTTTAAAAAAAATATTTATTTATTTATGGTGCTTCAGCCCCCCCAACTGTCTGAGGGACAGCAACCCGGCCCCCGGCTCAAAAAGGTTGCCTACCCCTGATTTAGCAGAATGAGGTGAGCATACACAATTCTTGCCAGGCGTGTGTGTGTGTGTGTGTGTGTGTGAGAGAGAGAGACAGAGACAGAGAGATACAGTGCCTGTTAACGGCACCATTTTGATTCCAGCCTTTAGCACTTACCACCCATGCTCACTATTAGTGAGAGCAGTGTTGTGTAGGGTAGAGAAAAAGTTGAGGAGGAGGAAACATCATAAATAACTAGAAAACGACAGATGTGCTCCAGTGTTGTTAAACAAACATTGATAAGCTGTGGTGATATTAAAAAGGGGGATCCTTTTTCAAGAACTAGTCCTTCTATTCCTCTCCTTTTGTGGACAGAGTTTCTGCATTGAATCCACTCACAGGATTCAATGCAGAAAGTCTGTCCACAAAAAGAAAGGAATAGAAGAACCAGCTCTTAAAAAGGATCCTCCTGAAACACGTTGAGCAAGATAAAGCCTTTTTAATATCAGCATGGCTTATCAACGTTTGTTCAACAATACCGGAGCACATCTTTCCTTGCGTAGAGTCAGATTATGTGCTCAGTTTGTATAAACACAATAAACCATAACCCTGAGTTCTGACATCACACAAACCTCTGCCTTCTAAAGTTTATTTTCTTACACCAAGAAAGGGGAAAGCAATACTGAACAGTTTGCGTGCATTATATGTTGCTTGTTCACACTAAAGTTTATTATGCTATAACTTGTTGCACTAAGGTAGATGTGGCCAATAACTAATAACTAATGACTGTTTTTAGAACAGTCATTAAAGCGCTGCCTATTTTCCAAATTTGCTAGAATGCTGCAGATTCTGGGTTCCTTTAAAAAAAAAAGCCACCCAATTACATTTTTCAAAGATGAACATGAGATCTTGGAAGATCATATCATCTCTGTGATCTTGGGTATGGAACTTCTGCTGGATGGTGCCTGCGCACCTTCCACCAGCCACTTGTTGGCTTTGGTGTTCTGCTCCAGTATTAAACAGGTCAGCTGTGTATATCTGGGGGTGGGTGGTTGTTCTGCAAGGACTTCCTTCTGCAACAACTTAAAAAACATAGGCATAAGAATGATGGGAGTCACCAAATCTCCATAACTCTAATGAAGACGACAAAAATGAGCAGCCAGCAGCTCATTTAAATTTAACAGGAACATTTCAAGAGATTTTAAAATCAAAAACTATAAATTCTGTACATGTCACATTAATCTAGTCTCTCTCTCGAGACACGAGGGCCAAAAATGCAAAACTTTCAGTTATGCAAAAATGGTTGAATGACTACATTTTCTTCTGTGCTTGATTGAACAAATCTACTAATCAAAATACTTTCTGCAGTTATTGTGTGTGAGATCACCATGATATTACAGAGTACTGTTAAGTGGCAGGTACCAACTACTTGGAAAGAGGCAATATATAGTGTTTTTGCTTTTGCAGTATGCCTATTAATTTGGTACCAAGAAAAGTAATTCTGAATGAGCTCAAAGGAAAATTAATTTACTTACAAAAAGCTGAAGAAACTTGAGTATTCTTTTATGGGTAAGTATATAAAGTGCATTTCCACTCACAGGGTCAATAACTGGCAATCTATGGATTTTGTTTTTGATCAGTGAATATACAGCATCAAAAAGGCTGAGGAGAAAATTATTGCAGCTGTTAGTATATTCTGCTATGATATTCACTAAAGACACTTACAATTCCATCTCAAAGTTATACAGGACCATTTAAATAATTTTTAACATGTAGCCTGAATCCTACTGGTAGTCCCAACCAGAGGAGACCAACTGAATAAATAAGATTTAATAAATGTTGACTCTCCAATAGTTGATTCAAAAGGTCTACATGCATTGGAACTATTAACAGGATTCAGGCCATAATACTGGATGAAAGTTTAAAACTGGAAGATACATATTTTGATTTCATAGTTATTAGAGAAACAACACTACTGTTCAATATCAATGTGAGAGCCCATTAATTAAAACAAGAGCAGGAAAATACTGGAGAAAATAATAATCCCAAAACAAAGTTTTTGTGGTATATGCTGCTTAAGGGGGTTGCACATAAAATATTATTAATTAAGGCAAAAACAGCTTTATTGTATCAAGATAGACTCATACAGCTCTCTATATATTGTTGAACTACACCTCTCAGCAACCCTAGCCAGCACAGCTAAATATGAGAAATGCTAGGAGTTACAGTTCAATAAATCTTACCTCTCTTCTATATTAATTATGCTAACAAGTCATCAATATACAGAGCAACAAGCATAGAATGGAGGCAGGAAAAGGCAACAGAAAATAAACACCAGTCATAGCCTCAGTATTTTTATGTGTTCAAGAAAGTAAAGCAGAAGTTCTCAGGAATCTAATCATGAAGTTTCTCACCAGGTACTAAGAACAAAATGGTTTGAACAAGCATGTCATCTCTCTTAAATAGTCTTTTCAGTTTTCTGACAAGATATATTAATATAACTTATACTAAAATAAATGGGGGTGGGGAATAAAACACAACATACCTTGCATCTGGTGATATATTCACTAAAGGCTTAAAGGTTTCTTGTAAATAAAGCTCTGTGTAATTAAACAAAGTTAATGCTTTCATAAAACAGTAATAACAAATCTTTTCAAAGAACACATGCTTTTGTTGAAATGAAATGAAAAAATATTGGCATTTTAATACAAAGATCATTAAATAATCACAATGGGAGGGGGAATTGGTTTCCCTTTTTATCTCTGTAGGTAGCACAGCAGTGAACACTGCACAGGTGGCGCAGTGGTTAAATGCCTGTACTGCAGCCACTCACTCATAGACCACAAGGTTGCGAGTTCAATACTAGTCAGGGCTCAGGCTAGACTCAGGCCTGCATCCTTCCGAGGTCGCTAAAATGAGTACCCAACTGTTGAGGAGCAATGAGCTTACAGTTGTAAACCGCTTAGACATCCCATAGTGCAATATAAGCGGTGTATAAATGAAGCTGCTTTGCAGGTGCTGTGTGTGCACGTGTGTGCCTTCAAGTATCCTGTCAACATACAGCAACCCCGTTAATTTCATAGGGTTTTCTTAGGCAAGAAATACTCAAGAGGTGGTTTTGCCAGTTTCTTCCTCTGAAATATGGCCTACAGCATTTGGTATGTGTTAGCAGTCTCCAATCCAAGTACTAGCCTGTGCTAACCCTGCTCAGTTTCCACGATCAGACAGGATCAGGTGCCTTTAGGATATTTAGGTCCACTGTATATCCTAGAGCAGGGGTAGGCAACCTTTCCCGTTTAAGGGCCGAGGGACTTCAGCTCCCAGAATCCCAGGAGCTATTGGCCAACATGGGACTATTGGCCAACATGGCTGAGGCTTCTGGGAGCTGAAGTCCCTCAGCCCTTAAAGGGGAAAGGTTGCCTACCCCGTCCTAGAGCATAATTCCCAAACTCTGGTCCTCCAGGTGTTTTGTACTTCAGCTTCCAGATGCCTCAGTCTTCTTGACCAATGGTCTGAGATTCTGAGAGCTGAAGTCCAAAACATCTGGAAGGCCAAAGTTTGGGAATCACTGGAGTAAAGGTTGCAAAACTGAAGAATGATGTGCTTCCACAGAGTGGCCACTAGAGGTCAATATAACCTTGCCCATGAATTGCATGATACAGTAAAAAAGATGATCTACAAGGGTTGTACACTCTATGTTTTAGAATACTGTTTGAACTTACTGAACCAAACACAATTAAAAAGGGCAGTATTGTCCTAAACTGCATCTCCAAGAATGGACTTCTAACTTTTTGTTTGCAATTCATAGCATTAGCTGAGGACACAAAATAAGAAAATTTTCTGACATATCAACATTTTCATTTAACCATTTCTTCAGGAGTGACTTGGTAAGAGTGGGAGGGAAAATAGACTTTTTCTGTCTACCATAGTTTTTGCTATGCTAATATCTTTTATTAATTTAGGTTTTGTTTTGTGGGGGAAAAGTTCCCCTTCTAGAAACAGGATCAGTATTTTCTCTGTTTCCAAAGTTTATTTTTATTATGTACAGTACTGCTGAAATCTTTATTTGCATTATTACAGAACAGGGTTTCCTCAATCTAAATTCAATGGTGCTTACTTGTAGGATGGTATACACAGGACTGCAATGTCAGAATAACTTCTAAAAACAAAGTCATGTTAGTTTGTCATGACATAGAAATGAAAATGGGGAATGGTGGGAGGAAGGGATCTAGTAGCATCTTTGAGACTACCGTATTTTCCGGCACATAAGATGACTTTTTAACCCCGGAAAATTTTCTCAAAAGTTGGGGGTCGTCTTACTAGCCAGGAAGAGAAAGGACCTCCCTCAGCCTGGCCACCATTTTGTCTCCCTCCTCCTCCCCCTCAACACGGTCGTGGCTTGGCCTGGGGGAAAAGGAGGAAGAGGAAAAGGGCCGAGGTGCGGCGTTTCTGGGAGGGCCTCCCTTCCTCCCTCACCGCCCTGGGCTGGTGTGCCCTCCTCTGCCCTGCCTCTCCACAGGAAAGGCCCTGTAAAAACCCACTGGGTGGCCTTGAGAAAGTCACACTCTCTCAGCCTCAGGGGAAGGCCTCAGCTTCCCTCCCTCCCTCCGTTCCTCCCTCCCTTCCCCTCAGCAACCCCCCCCCATGGGAGCAGGAGGGGGAGGAGTAGGAGGAAGAAAGAGGGTCAGAGAAGCCCCCTTGCAGGGTGGGGATGCCCTCCTCCTCCTCTCTCCCAGGGAGTTCCCCCCCCCTCTGTCTGGGGCCCTGGCACTTGCCAGCCTTCCTCCTCCTCTTCCCGACGACGGCAGACGAACCATCCCTGGGGGGGGGGCTTGGCTGGGCTCCCTCCTTCCATCCTGGAGCCTTTGGGAGGGAGGAGGAAGAAGACTTCTGGCAACTCAAAGACAAACCTATCCTGGGGTTTCCTTGGCAAGGTTTGTTCAGAAAGGGTTTGCCATTGCTTTCCCGAGTCTGAGAGTGTGACTTCAAAGAATGTGGTTGTGGTTGTTGTGTGCCTTCAAGTCATTTCTGATTTCTGACAACTCAAAGACAAACCTATCCTGGGGTTTCCTTGGCAAGGTTTGTTCAGAAAGGGTTTGCCATTGCTTTTCCCTGAATCTGAGAGTGTGACTTCAAAGAATGTGGTTGTGGTTGTTGTGTGCCTTCAAGTCTTCTGGCAACTCAAAGATGAACCTATCCTGGGGTTTCCTTGGCAAGGTTTGTTCAGAGGAGGTTTGCCATTGCCTTCCCCTGAGGCTGAGAGTGTGTGACTTGTCCAAGTTCACCCAGTGGTTTCATGGCAAAGTGGGGAATCAAACCCAGGTCTCCAGAGTGGTAGTCCAACACTCAAACCACTACACCATGCTGGCTCCTATTCCCACACACTGCCTATGAAACAATTGCAGACTTTTATGTTGTTCTTGTGTGTCTTCAAGTCCTTTCCGACTTATGACGACCTTAAGGCAACCTTATCATGGGGTTTTCTTGGCATGTTTCTTCAAATGGGGGTTGCCATTACCATCCTCTGAAGCTGAGAGTGTGTGACATGCCCAGGGTCACTTACTTGGCCACAAAATGTACATACCCCAGAATGCATCACCTAGTATATTGGCAGTCTTTCCCCCCAACACATTCTCATTTCCCCCTAACCATCTCATAGCTGGGAGATGGAAATAGTTTTTAAAGCAGCATTTAAAAATGGACTATTTTTTTAAAAAAGGTCCAAAACACACTGCAGAAATAAATGCTAGGGAACATGGGAGCTGTAGTTTGTTGTGTTTATAAGTGACAGTTTTCCTGCTAAGTACCTGCATGTCATAAGCATTTGAATTAAAATTACCATATTGAAATCAAATCTGATGCTTTTTTTATTTTTATTTGGTGTGCGTTGGAAGTCTTATACGGCAAGTATATCCCAAACTCTATATTTTAACTGGAAAAGTTGGGAGTCGTCTTATACACCGGAAAATACGGTAACTAGTTTATTCCAGCATGAGCTTTTGCAGACATCAATCCATTTTTTTCTGATATGCCATCAGTACATCTGAAGGAATACAGTATATACTTATGTTGAGAAATTTTTGCCCAAAAAGTGACCCAAAAACCTGGTTCAACTTATATATGGGGCAATACGGCAATAGGCTTTCCCCCTCAAGCTTGTTCCGCAACCCAGCTATCTCCTGAAGGGACAGCCAGGCTGGGGAAAGTCCTGGGGGCAAATGCTTGCCTCCCTCCTTTTCCCCAGTCCCTGTGTCCTCCAGAGGCTGGAGGACACTGGGATTGGGGAAAGTCCTGGGAGCAAACGCTTGCTTCCCTCCTCTTACCCAGTTCATGTGTCCTCGAGGCTGGAGGATGCCGGGATTGGGGAAAGTCCTGGGGGCAAACGCTTGCCTCCCTCCTTTTTCCCGGTTCCTGTGTCCTCCAAAGGCTGGAGGATGCTGGGATTGGGGGAAAGTCCTGGGGGCAAATACTTGATTCCCTCCTCTTCCCTGGTCCTGGTGTCCTTGAGAGGCTGGAGGACATCAGGATCAGGGAAAGTCCTAGGGGCAAATGCTTGCCTCCCTCTTCTTCCTAGGTCTCTGTGTCCTCCAAAGGGACAGCCAAGCTGCAGTGGAAGAAGGACAACGAGAACTAGCCTCTGAAGCTTCCTCCTCAGCTCAGCTGTCTCCCAAAAAGATAGCTGGGCTGCGGAAGCAAAGGAAGGGTACTGAGACCCACATTTTACCCCTGACTTATCCAGAGGTCATATCAAAATCCCTGATTTTGGCCCCAAAACCTGCCCTCGACTTATACATGGTGTCGACTTATACACGAGTATATACAGTAGATTAAAGCTGATGAAAGAGCATGATGAAATAAATCAGTTCTTCGCAAAGGTGCCGTAGATTTCTTCTACCTACCACTCTTATTTCCCTTTTTGTACTGTCAGGATAAAATTTCAGAAGAAAGGATATGTTATATATTCATGCATAACTTCTGTAGTGATTCAGAATGCAGCTGGCTGATGAGTAAACTTCACACAAGTTTCTCCTAGGAAGCATCTTTGTATCTACAAGGAATGATTCCTGAAACTTTGAACTGTTGCACCACTATGGTTTTCCTGTACAGATGCATCCAGTTGAGGCCCCAAAGCCCTATGTATATGGGAAGGATACTACATTGTTCAGATGTCCTACACCAACTACCCCAGTAGCTGACTAGCCAGAACAATTTTAGTTCCCAGTCTGAAACAGAATGCCTTAAGGTTTCTGGCTCTAGAGTATGTGCATTCATACTGTTATTTGAGAGCTTATGGACTGGGCAGATTCCAGCTGTACTTCAGGATGTCAGGTTAAATACGCAAGAAGGACACCAGCACAGTAAGGTGCTGAATAGGAGGTTTTGTGAATCAAATTTTTACTAAACCTTTTAGAGAGTGTACTTACCCCTCCATGTTTCAATCTTGTGTTCCTCTAATTCATAGATTTGTACCTGAAAAGAAAAAATAGTAATCTAAAGCTTGATCAGAACAGATCCTCAGAGGAAAGAGAAGTGGTTAAAATGTGATGACATTAAGAAAAACAAGAGAATTTGAAATGAAACCACTAGAACAAATTAGATCTGGAGATTTAAACCGTGGATGGTTTTTATACCATCAAATGAAGTCTAGATTTCAAATAGATAAAAAAATGGTGGGAATAACTAGTATAAAGACAGAGCTGGAAGAAATCATATGGATGGAGAAGCGTACTATGCTATCAAGAATATATAAAAATTGTAAGAAATCTATTTGGAAGAAGACTTGGTGAAAGAAAATATGATCTTACGGGCAAAAAACTGTGGGAAAGCATTAGAATTAGCTCAATGGGAGAAATCTTGGAGTAGAAGGCTAATGTATTTGGCTAGTCAAGAAAATTTTTATAAAATTATGTATAGGTGGCATGACAAAATAAGTAGAATATACGGGAATAGAGAAAATGAATGGTGGAAATGCGGGAGGGATAAAGGGACCTTCTTTCATTTGTGGTGGGAATGTGTTGAGGCAAAAAAAATTTGGAATGTTATAAATGGAAGTATAAAAGAAATATCAGAAATTGATTTAAAATTTAGTCCAGAAGTTTTGCTACTGAATATGATAGAAGAAAAAATAGAAAAGAAATATGGTAAGACTATCTTTTATATGTTAACAGCAGCTAGGTTAGTGTATGCAAGATACTGGAAAGTTAAAAAAGATATACAAATTGACGAATGGGTCCTTAAGCTGTTTGATATGACAGAAGTGGATATGATGTCAAAAAATTGAAATGGAAAAATGAAGGAACGTGATACAGAAGAATAGGACAAAACATTTACATATATAAAGAAGAAATGGCTGAGATTGTAGATAAAACTGGAAATAATGGAGAAGAATAAAGAAGAAGGTTATTAATATATCAAGGCATGTATGTAGTTATAAGTCAGGAAGATTGATGTAGAGATTATGTTAAAAGCTGATAAGCAGAGAAGAATATAAATATATATATATGAATCGAAGATAGGGTGGTACACAGGAAGTTTTGTTTGTAATTTTTTTAATGTTGATGAAGTTTGTAATGTTTGTCATGTTTTTAATGTTTGTAAATGTTATTAGTGTCATGTTTATATGTGTTATATGTTTAATGTCTTGTAAATTATGTTTTTTCTTATTGTTATATTGTTTCTCATAAATAAAAAAAAGAAAACTTTCAAGTCAATTCCAATTTATGGTGACCCCTAAGATGAACCTATCTTAGGGTTTTATTGATAAGATTTGCTCAGAGGGGTTTGCACTTGCCTTTCTCTGAGGCTAAGAGACTGTGTGTTACCCAAGATCACCCAGTACGTTTCCATGGCTAGGTAGGGATTCTAACCCTGGTCTCCAGAGTCATAATCCAACCTCAAAACACTACACCACACTGACTCTCCTTACAGCACATTGGAAGACTATTAATATGTATCACTTTTTGTGACCATTCATTTCTCATTCTGGTCTAATACTGACATAACACTAATAATAGATGAAGAATCAGAAGCATTCTGCATGATTGAGTGTCTTCTCTACTCTGGAACCCACAAACCTGCCTGTTCCACAAACCCAACTTCCTTTGATAGTATTACCTGGTTTTAGAACTAACTGTGGTTCATCTTAGTGTGGACACTATAGATCACAATTAGCACCTGTCAAGGGAGGGGAGGAAACAGCAGGACCCTGTGGCATGTGCCTATTAGTATAATCGCTTCATGTCAAAAAGGCAGTTCAAACCTTATGCACAGTTATATTGACACATCACTATGTGCATGTCTATGTTTTAAACAACATTCTCCTCCACAACTTGTCACAACTGAATCTTGGACATTCATTTTGCATAATCACATATATACAGATCCAATGCCCCACCTTCACACAAGCATGAAATTATGACACTAGACATGGGGATAATAGGGAGGCTAAAAAGGACAGGATAATTACCTGGCAAGTGTGGTTTTTAAAGCACTCATCCATGCATTCACACATGTCTACACCTGCACAAGGATTCATTTTGGAATCTTGAAGAACAGGAGACCTACTTCCCCCACCCTCAAGATAATCCTATCACTCAGGTCAAGGCTAATGGCTAATAGGTCTGGCTAAAAATAAAATACAAATGTATCTTGAGGGTAGAATGGATGGGCTTTGTGATTGTGTAGATAACCACTTGAAGAACAGGTTGCTTACTTGTAACTGTGGGCCAGCTATAGTCTCAAAGGCACCCTCCGTCACTGGCTCACTCCGTCACTCCTATTTGGGCTGGGCTTGGGCTGCCTTAGGCGGAACTTCTGGACACTCCAGGAGTGTGCAGCATCAAAATGCCATACCCCTGGAGCGTCTTGAAGCCGCCCCTGTGTAGTTGGCTGGACAGTTTCAAAGCGTTGCCCCCAAGCTGCCTGGAAACCAGCTTTTATGGCCAGTCTGTTCCGGCCCTGTGAATCAAACAGATCTTGTGTTTGTGCATGGAGACAATGATGAGCTGAGGCCCCTCCAGAATACCAAAGGAGCCAAAAATGGAGTGGTGTGACCCTCCAGGGACACCCCTTTCCTAAGCAAAGAAAAGACCGCAGGCATTTAAAGGTGAACATGACAAAAACTAAAATGCAAAAACTGAGCAAGTATATAAATGAGAGAGAAGGAAATATAAAACTAGAAACAGAAACTCCTCGAAGAAAGGAAAAGTAGTGTATCCACTCTAGCACATAGGCATATTTCACTACATCTTACAAGATGCCAGTAAACTGGATGCACTGTATTTGTTCTAACTGCATTCTAACAGTGAAAGATACTGTCTTGAAACCATGCAAGTGACAAGAACGAAGAGGCATACTGGTGTCTATGCCTTGTTGATGGAGTAAGAAATCTTTTTTAAAGTGCTTGAATCTTTGCAGCTCCCTTTAAACCATGTACCAATTTTGGTATATAATCTGACTTGTTGACATTACTGCAACAGTAATGCTTTGAGTAATGACAGGAATGTTTGCAGCAATGGAAAAACTTGAGCTTTGTACACAAATTCCTTGGCATGGGTGTTTGCTGTTCTAATACAAAATAGGGATTCCTGTTACTCTAGAAACTCCAGCTTTCTTCATTATGGATTAAAAAAGACATGGAATCCATACACCACTGCAAGTATGGAAAGCATTTGCAAACTTTTCGAAAGTGTGAGACTCCTACATCATTAGGATATCACTGGATTTTAATGCACTATAAATATAAACACTGTTATTTCAAGATTTTTTGAAACCTGAAATGGCCTGCTACAGATACAATAGTCTAGCTCTCTGCTAACCATGATTTCTAGTTAGGAAGCCAGATTCATGAATGGTACCTTCCTTGCCACTCCTTCCAGACTGACCAGTTTTATTGTAAATTAAAACTTGCAGCCATTTTTAGAAACAAATTTGAAGATTTGAATATTACAGAGCCATCTATAGCATGAAACCCAGAAAATGCCAAGGAAAAGGAAGAAAACACTCACTCTGGAGATACCTGAAGACTGAGTGAGTGAAGGAGTGAGGAAGAATCCCTGAGTATGGCACCTGACTTGCAAAGTAATTTTGGTAGCAGGACTGGGCAAAGTGTGGCCCTGGGATCCCACAACTCTCTTCGCTGTGCTTGGCCTTTCTGAAGACTCTTTGAATGGCCCCTTTTCTTGTTCACTGAAGAGGGTGCAGTGTCTCTCCTGGAAGACTCCAAGAGGGGCAAGTTCACATTTTATAAAAGTTGCAGGGCCCTCATCCACTATTTAACATAAAACATACCAGTTTCAATAACCAGAAATGGGGTTCTGATTGTGGGGTTCTTTTCTCAGGGTGGTTTGGTTTTTTGGAAGGTGAGTTTTGTTTGCTTGCTATTTGCATTTTTGACAGACTAGAGCAGTGGTTCTTAACCTTGTTGGAGGTACTGACCCCCACCAGTTTCATATGCGCATTCACCGAACCCATCTTAATTTGAAAAATAAAATATGATTTATTCAACTTCAAAACATAGGTATATATTTATACTTAGGTATATTTTTATACATAGGTGCACAAAATGAATAAGACCATTAAGAACAAAGAACAAAACCATCAAAATATTGAAACAAGATTTTCACACAAAAACAAAACCATAATAATGAATATTTACTGCAAATCAGTGCGACTTCTGCTGTTGCCTTTCAGAGACCAGTTCAGAAATGCGCGGCTTTACCTTGGCAAGTGCCACTCTCATGTCATTTTCGCAACAAAGTTGTTTCCTTTTCTTCGTTTTTATGTCCAGCATCCTCGAAAAGGATTGCTCACAAAGATATGTTGTAATAAACGGCATGAAAATCTCCAGAGCTTTATTAGCAATTACAGGGTACTTTACCATTTGTTGACACCAAAACGTTGAGAGCGTTGTTGTCCTGAAAAGTTGCTGTTGAACCTGGCTTTGCTGAATTTCAATGATTTCATCAAGGTATTCATCATTGACATCTGTTGTCTCAACAGTAAACATGAACGGCTGTCTCACCCATGCTGGATATGACTCTCTTGTAGGAAAGTATCCGTCGAGAGACTTTGCAAGCGGATCTAAGTGCGTGGCAATTGCTTGCTTCAGTTCCGCAGGTACAGAAATGTCTCCGATTCCAGATACATCTTCGATCTTACTTACACAGTCGTCTAGCAGGGGAAAGTTTGCAAAGTTATCGTTCTCTATTTGTCGTTTCCATAACGGTAGCTTTTTTTGAAAAGTCTTCAGGTTTTCTTCCGCCTCGATGATGTTGACTCCACCGCCCTGCATCTGTTGATTGAGATTATTGAGAGCTGCGAAGGTATCAGCCATGTACGCTAAAATGAGAATGAACTCAGAATTTTTGAAGCAATCTGCATGACAATGTTGGTGCTCTTGCAAAAACAGGACTAATACCACATGCACGGCAAAAACACGATTCAGCACCTGTCCCCGGGATAACCACCGAACGTTAGAATGGTACAGAAGTACCTCGAATTCAGATCCCATTTCTTTACACAGCTCCCTGAAGATGCAGTGCCTCAGAGCACTATTTCGCACATAGTTCACGCATTCCACTACAATTTTTAATACTTCTGCCAGTTTTAAAGGCAAGGTTTTTGTTGCCAACGCATGCCTGTGCAGAATACAATGCGTAACAATGATGTGTGGTACATCAGCTTTCACTAGCGCACTAAAACCAGACTTTCTTCCCAGCATGGCTGGAGCTCCGTCCGAACAAACTGCAGAAACCATATCCCACAAAAGATTGTTGTCTTTGAAGTCATCCACAAGTTTCTTCACAGCGGCTGCCTTAGTTGTTGTTGTAAGAGGCTTACAAAATAAAAAATCTTCCTTTATCACGTCTTTCACATAGCGCACGAATACTGCAAGCTGGCTTAGATTGGAAACATCTGTGCTCTTGTCGAGTTGAAGGCTGAATTTTGCCGGGCTTGAAATCAGATCTGCAACTACTTGAGCCAAGATGTCTTTGCCCATGTCCTCTATTCTGTTGCTGATGGTGTCATTTGAGAGGAATTTGGGATAACTTAACTTCAGCCGCTTTTCCCAGCATGATATTCGCCATCATTAGCACAGCTGGTTTTATGAGTCTTTCAGCAATTGTGTGTGGTTTGCCCTGCTTTGCGATCAGGTAAGCAACTTCGTACGATGCTGTGAGGATCAGTTTGTTGATGGGTACAAAGCCGAGAACAGGCAGAGTAGCCTTTTCATCGAATCTAGCTCTCTTCACCTTGAATTCAGCGAGCATTTTATTCTTGTGATTTCCATGCAGCTTAAGGAAGTGTTCTCTTAGTTTTGCCGGTGCTAGACTAGAATTGCTCAACTTGGCATTGCAAATCATGCAGTTAGGACGCTGACTCCCATCACGTTCCGTTATACATGTCAATCCATATTGTACATATTCGTCCAACCACTTTCTTTTTTTGCTTGACATAGTTAGTATGAAGGGATTAAAATATTAAGAAAGAAATCACACGACGTACCTTCACGACAGTTACAATTCGCATACTGGGCGCGCCAAATTCCCTGCAGCACAAATAGGCCGCCTAGTGGCGTGGCGTTATCACCTGCAGCCAATGATGGACGAGCGGGGCGTGTCATCACAAATCATATGAATCGGATGTGTGTCTTGACTTCCGCCGAATCCACAAGACTGACTCACTGAACCCCTGGTGTTCGATCGAACCCAGGTTAAGAACCACTGGGCTAGAGGGTCCCTGGTGCAGAAAATTGGTCACTGGATATGCCTCAGTTGCCAGGAAGTTAAGAGTTACATATGAGCTAGTCTTAAACAGTATCAGTTTAAACAACAAAATTACAAGAAGACATTTGATTTCTTGGATTACTAGGGTCAAATCGAATCTCCAAAACAGAACGATTAGCAATATTTCAGATCCTCATGAATTCCTTCTTCCTCATGTGCTAATTGTTTCCACCATTTCCTGGCTTCATAATTTGTCCAATTCAGATTGGAAGAAACTAGGAAACAGAAAAGGGAACTTTCATACACAAAGGAGAAGGAAACATGCACAACTCTGACACATAGTTCCAATCCTGAATTATGAGTAGAAGATGCTTTCAACTAAACCAAATACTGCTATTTACAACATGATTGATTCCATTATGAAATTCATTAAAGCTACTTGGTGAATTTATCGTTTCAGTAGCAAGCTCTGAGCAAAGCTATTCATCTTCTATGTATTAAATGGCTGATTGTAATTTGTGCTAAACTAAAGAATTCTGCTGCTATTATTAGTTTACAGATATATAGAATTAACAGGTACTTCACCAAATAGGCTCTTCTACCATAGAACTGCATTAAAACTTAACTAATTCCTCACTGTTAATATTCCTTCTAAAATAGTGACAAAATATGGTGTTAAATGGTTTACTAATTTTGCTAATTAAGTGGAAGATTACCACCAAGATGTACCCTAGACACTGATGAAGCTAAATATAGAATTCTGAAGAATAACTGTGGCAGAAAATAACTTTGAAATCTCACCAGTCCTATATTGTTGGGCAGCAAGAAACACCACCATTAGCCAGTTCCAATAAATTGCAATCACTTACATACTTGTGGAAAGAATAGAACGGTCACATAAGCAGATCAAAAATATGTAAGCCACCACCATTCACACAGTGACAATCGCCATTCCCAGATGTGACATATTTTGCTCTCACTACAGTGGTAGACTCACATGACTAAATGCTCCTCCACCTATGAAAGTCCATCCACACAACAAATCTTCCTTCTGCCCAACATCTAATTCGTTATGTGCAACAGGTGTTATGGATAGAGGCATAAAATCAAGCAAGCAAGCATCTAATCTACAGTCTAAAGAATACTGCTGAAATACTGGCTACCAAATTTCAGCAAAACAGCCCTTACCTTAGCTATGCATAGTTGCTTTCTGGCACAGAAACAGTGGAGAAAGGGAAAGGCAGAAGTAGGATTGGGAGCAACCCATCTATGCAGTATCCTAAAAGAAGCAGTGGAAACCAAACCATCTGACAAGTATCAGGTATTTGTTATAATCAGAGAACTGCAGCCAAATGTTTAGCTGATTAGTTCAATTCCATATGAAATTCAGCCCAACAACCTTTACCTGCCTTCAGTATTTTAGTTGTCAAAGTTCCTCCTCGTAGCCATTCCCATTTTGTTCAGATCGGCTAGATTCCTCTATCCCTAGACTTTTGTGTGAGAATTTTCTACTGTTTCATTTTCAACCTGGTCTAGGGCTACACTGGTTTATTCGAGATTGGCCAGTTTGGAGACAAATGGATGCCCAGTTACATGCATGAGCAAGAGAGAAAGTACTTGTGTATACACAGTGGTAGACTTATAGGCTAAAACTTGGCTCATTTTCAGTTAGCTGAAGCGTATGTAAATATTTCCTATTTTTGATTGTGGCACACATCTGACTGAGATTGATTAATCTGCAGGAACCTAGTTAGTGCTGGTGGTATTACTAAATAACAGGGGATAGAACAGCATACCATATTCACATCTTAGGTGAACAGAATTTTTTATGGGTTGAGAGGTTGGAGTTGCCATGATTGCTCATTCTGGGATGGCAGAAGGGTCAATCCACTATGTGCCAAGCAGACTGGCAAGAGCTCACGGGTTGTTGTGGTTTTTGTTACAGCCATTCAGCTCCTTCCTTCCTTTAACAGTTAGATTATCTACTCTTAACTAACCTAACCTAACCTAATAAACACCACCACCCCAAACACTACAGCTAGGTTCTGCCAATAAGCTTTGCTGCCAAGTGCCAATACATTTTTAAGAGATGGCAACCCTAACCTTGTTCCTTCTTTCCTTAACTTCCTATCAATTCTATACATAGTTCTTCATGGCTTTTACTTCTTAGGCCACCATCAACCCCATCTTTCTTCAATTAGCATGCTTCTGTATCTCCACTGTGTTTCCCCTGTATTCTGGGAGAATACCTTTTCACTCAAGGTCTGAAGTTTCAGCCCATGATTCATGACTAAACAGCTTTTTCTGACCATAAGTCTTGTATGGATTTTCAGGGATCAAATGACCTTTTATTTCTCACACAAACTGCATTAGTTTGTAAATATGCAATATTTACAGGTTTCATATCCAAGTAGAAAAATTGTTTGTGAACATTTGATGACATAATACCAGCACATCCAATAGCAGGCACACTCGCACAGGGTGGCAGTCATAGTTAGCGTTTTGTCTATTTTTAGATATGAAACAGAATTATGGATGACAGGCAGTATAAATAAATTCAGTTGTTCCACTTGTCTCTACTCACCACCTTGTCAAGATTTACCTTTAATATGAGGCTGTAAACTCCAGGCTAAAAAAACAACCCTAGCATTTAAGTATTTTCATTGTTTTAATGTCAATAAACCAAACTATCTGAAATACTTGTGGTGATCAGATTAAACTATTAAATATTTAGTTACCCTATCCTTTCATTTCCACAAAACCTGATTTACTGAAAAATTAACACAGAATTTTTTTCTTTGAAAATCAGCAAAAATTAAACTGTACTATTATTAAGTTACAATGGACCCTTCCCATCTGCGGGGATTGAGTTCCAGGACCTGCCGCACATGAGAAAAACCATGGACGTTCAAGTCCCATTTTATTCTATGGGAGGTGATGTGACAGTGGCCCCACTATATTTGATTCTAATGGTATGCTACCTTCTTGATTAAAAGGTCAGCTATAATTTACCAACAAACATTAATGTACATATAGTATACTTGAACAACATAGGTAAGGCTAACCCACCATGGCACTATCTTTCCATAGTGGTGTGAGTGCATGCTGCTGTGAGGCAAGAAGCTATGATGATGGTAGCAGTGCTGCTGGTGGGTCTCCCATACTGTGAATACGTGCTTTCTGGTTTTTTTCTTCTGTTCCTGTTAGGGTCTCCCATACCAGGCAGGCTTTTGCTGAGGAGCCAGACTCAATGTGCCAATCAGCTACTGGGCAGTGACAGTAATGGAAGGGTGACAGTGACAGAGGATCCCTCAGAGACAATGGCAGTGGCACTATAACTAACACATGTTAGTACTGCACAGAAGAAGGCCTGGTAAACCCTTTTTGAATGTCTTTTACCATGAAACCCCTATGATGAGATAGTCCAAAATGAAACAAGAAATCACCAGAAGATGGCACTCCCAGGTCAGAAGGCATTCAATAAGCTTACTGGGTACAGCAGTATAGAACAAGTAGCGATGTGGTTAATGATGCAACTGGACTCATGCCAAAAGGATGCTCAGCTGTTGACATACTTCCCTTTATCCATTGACATTTTGTACTTTGGACATATCATGAAAAGACATGGCTCACTAGAAAAGACCATAATGTTTGGTAATGTAGAAGGCAGTAGTAAAAGAGGAAGACCGCATTACGGAAGGATAGACTCAATCAAGGAAGCCATGGCCCCTTGGTTTCAAGACCTCAGCAAGGCTGTTGATGACAGGGTGACTGGGAGGTGTCTCTTTCAAAAGGTAATCATAAATCAAAGCCAACTTGATGGCACTTAATAATAAGGTAAGGATGAAGAAGATTTTGTACTTTCAAATATAGAAGTTGTATTCAAACATCAGGAATTGATTGTTTCTGACAGGATATAGCATACTGGATTCCATCCTTATTTCTCCACATTATAGATTTATGTGCTACCCTTCATGCAAGCAGCTTAGGATGGTAAGGCCCATTGTATACTTACAACAAACCTATTACTCTGAGGACCTTTTCATCAGCCGCCCCTATACTGTGGAATGACCTGCTATGAAAGATTTAACAGCTGAATATGCTGTCTGAACTTAAACCAGTATTAAAGACCTATCTCTTCCAGCAGATCTACCCAATAGATTTTAAACTATTCATTTTAAATTTGTTTATTTTAAATTTTATGTTGGATGATTTTAATGTGTCCTAGGTTTATGTGTTTTAACTTAACATGTTAAAATGGTTCTATATACAGTATTTTAATCTATGCTGTACCCTGCCTCAAGCCTTGGGGAGAGGTGGTAAGAAATAAATTGTTGTTGCTATTACTACTACATATGGGAGGTAGGCTGAACCTTAGTGACTTCTCCAATTTCCACCAGTCATTTTTATAGCCAAGCTATCCTTTAGATTCAAAGCAGTTAAAGTCCAACATTTATTCTACATACTATGCTACACTGGCTCTTTTCCACTGTGTATGTTTACCACACACTTTACATTACATTTACACAGATGTTTGTTCCTCAAGGACACTTAGTAAAATGGTAACTACTGGTACACATGTACATGCACAGAGGTATATGTGCGTGCGTGCACAGAAACACAAAATAAAGAGCAACAGTAAAGAGAATGTTTTTAACAAAAATACCTTAAATGCCAATCCAGAATCTAAGAGTAAAACCATCCCCCCCCCCCAAAGGCAGTGTTCTCACACACCCTCACATCCAATTTAAACCATTACTTATATTATTGTAGCAATGCCTTAACTTCAGGCATGCTTTTTGCCAATAACAATTATATTTATGAGGTGGTGTGCAGTAATTTAAGTTTCCTAAGGCTTCAGCCTTTGCTAAGGAAACAAAAATATTGAATATCAAAAAATGTCAAAGCTTGTTAGGGTCTACCTTTAAATTAGAAGAGTAGCAGAAATGTGCTCTTGTCTAACCATACTTTCCTAAGAACTGAGATTGACTCTAAAAAACAACACACATGTAGTTTGTTGTTTGAAACAAAAGTTTAATCGATATTTACTTAGAAGCTATATCCTAACTTAGCTAGTGAATAGTTCAGGTAAAATAAATATTTATCTCATCATCTTTCCAAAGAAAACTGAGAGAGCAGGAAGATAGAAACACAACAGCTCAGTTGAAAATATTTTGAGAGAATGTGTGTTAGTGTCAAAGGGGGAAAAGGCCTAAGTCACATGGTTAGTCTGAATGAGAGAGGGAGGTGTCTGCATGCAGGAAATCCCTATCCAAGGAGGGGGAAAGAGAATACAAAAATCATGCAACCGGTGGTACTTACCATTGGAGACTTGTAGTATCTATGCAATATATTAATGAAATCTGTAATAGTCAACATTCCTGTAATAGGAAAAAGAAACAGCACTTCAAAACTTGCATTTCAAACCATATCTTATTTATATCCTGTTACCCCATAGGGTTTTAATTGAAATAGCCTGAATTGGTATGAGTTCCCAGTGTTGCCCTGGAACATCTGCACTTTATAACAAGCATTAAGCATTTCAGGAAAAAAGTCCCATAAAATATTTTTGGTCTGGGAAATCACATCCCCAATATTGCTAGGACCCTTTTACTGGAGTTGTAAGGCAAAACACAAATAGTAAGATAGGAGTCTTGATTTATGTCCCACAAGAATACCTCCTCTAACTGTTGCCTCATATAGGAACATGAGCCTTTGGTTTACATGTTTCCTCAGAGACCAAAATCTGTCAATTCCAGACTTTTGTTTGCTGTAACCCAAGTTTCCAAAGACCAAACAAAATGGCAAATAGAGTGTAGAAATTTCTGATCTTGGTGCACAAAGGGAGGAGAGTGTATGTTACATTAATGTTCTCACATTCCAAACTATGGTTTCACATCTGAAATGAATATCCATTAATGCTGCAGGAGAAAGGCTTTAGGTAAGCAGTTGGTCATTTTACAATTTTTTTAAAGAAAAATCTTATCTGTATCCTCTTTTTATATATCTTATTCATGTCCTGACACATAAGATCATCAAGCTACAAGCTCAAGGGATGGGTTTTATTACTAAACAACTGGTATGCATGTAGGAAAGATATTAAACCACAATGTTCCAGTTAGTTTAAAAGTGATTTACATATGTATCATGGAAGATCTGATGTTATGATGGGGTGAAACAGACTGCCCCTTTGTGCCAGCTTCCAGGCGGCTTCAAAGCACAGCATTTTGATGCCTCATGCTCTGAAGCTTACCCATGTGGGCTGGTTTCACGGCGCAGCATTTACATGCTTCAGGAGTGCCATAAACCCACAGCGGGGAGGAAAAGCCAGCTTTTTGCCAGCTCAAAAAGGAGCAGCTTTCTGCCACACTTTTTTGCGCTGGCAAAAAGCTGGATTGGGGCCGTGCTTGTGACTGCTGCAGCCCCAACCTGGCTTTCTCAGGGATGGCTTCAAGCCGCCCCTTTGGGGCAGTCTGTTCCACCCCATAGTTATGGCAATGACATCTAGAAAGGTGTGCTGGAAAAAAAATTATGCCAACTATAAAGACAATCAAACTAGTGGGACTTTGTAATGCAAACCTACTTGAAAATTACTCTCCTCTCATAGGCAAAGTTCAAGATAATACTGTTTGCATCTAGGAATTATTGTCTGGCTCTTATTTATTTAGAATATTTACACCCTGCTCTTCACAAAGGCTCTCTTTTCACCACCTTGGAATCTGAGGTATTTCCCCAGCCCGGCTTTCAGAACCACTAAGCACAGTCCAAGTCTTTCAAAACTGGGGTGGGCGGGTTTGGGGTGTTGGGATGGGATAGGAATTGTATTTACATATTTTAATGTTGTAAGCCGCCCCGATTGCTCTGCAGAGGAGCGGGGTATAAAGAAATATTTATTTATTTATTTATTTATTAAAATGTCATTCAAAATCCAGACATATGACATAAGTCTTAATTCCTGTTTGCCATCTATCGTCTAACTGTAATCCCTTCAGATGTAATGGAAAACCATGGTTTCTACAAATCAGTTACGTGCACTCACTGCTTTCTCCACTATCCTCTGTCATACTTGGTAAGGTGATTGGAAACCTCGACTTCAGAAAGTCACATTTGCCCATGCTGTTTGAATATGAGGGATAATAATTTTTTTATATATATATTCCAGTGATTGAACAAACAAGGGTCTGGAACCCCAGCCAAATCCTGGCTTGTCCTTACAAACTAGAATTCAAACAGATAACAATCCTTTCATTTCCGAAGTAACTGACACTTATGTTCTATTTAAAAGATAGGACTGGAGTTAGTGTACAAGCCCAAAATTTTCCAGCGCCTGCTCACATACTACAGTAACAAACTACAGCTTCTCAATATGTATGAATCAGATCTAAGATCTATTATGTAAACAAAATACAAAAAAGGGAGAGGTAAACAGAAAGCACATTCAGGAAAATACATTCCCATCTCTCTCTCTCAAAATTTCTCTATTAATAGAAATTATCCTACCTACAAAACTTTGTTTTTTACTCTCCCATAGTGGAGCTGCTCGAACACCATTTGCCACCAAGGCAAAGAAAGCCTTCTTTACCTGGAAGAGATAAACCATAAAGCAATACTGTATTATTTCAGTTATATGTCACCTTTTCATCAAAGCTGGGAATAAAGGCAGCTGTCAAGAGAAAATGAAATACAAGCAAAACCAAATATAACTAAAAACATTCGATTTAAAATAGCCATTAATTCTTGTAAAAAATTCTTGTAAATCAGTCAGTTCCCCCAAGCCTGCTGGAATAAAAAGATCTTCATCTGCCAGCAAAAATCAGATAAATCAGACATCTGCAATGGTTGCAAAGAAAGCATATGCTAGCTAAAACATTGCAATTTCTTAATACACAAGTTATGGGTTACTTAAAAACGTAAAGAAATAAAAGTGAACACAGGCCAGGATCCAATAATGGGTTTCTGTAGGATCCTGCTGCTTTTGCTGAAATTGGCGATTTCCTCTTCTCCCGGAAGTATGCTGTGCATCTGAAAACCTGTTCCCCAGCAAAGGGTTTAGATTCCAGAGCATGCATAGGAAGTCTAACTCCAGCAACATTATAAAATAAACAAGTGATGATTTCCATGTCATTAAAACTTAGAAAGTGATAAGAAGAGCCAGACCTAAAGTATTGTTTATTTTATAATGCTGCTGGAATTGGATATGAAAAGACACGTCTGGATAAGGAATGACACTTTGGCCACAAAAATATCAGGGCCATATCTCTCTCATTTCATTGTCCTGATCAATCTAGCATTATGTTTGTGTATATGAACAGCAATGGAACTGGCAATACTTTAGGTCTGGCTCTTCTTATCAGTTTCTAAGTTTTAATGACATGGAAATCACTTGTTTATTTTATAATAAACCTGCAGCATAATCCAACTCCCACGCCCCAAACAAAATAATATATTTTTGCTCAAGGTATTAATAAGCAATTCATTTTATCATCAGTCACCTGATACCTAATGAACTAATCAAGGTAATCCAGTAAATGTTCAAGAGGAATATACATTTAAAAGTGAAATTATCTCTTTAAATGCTAGAAATCTGAATTCAAGTGCTGTACCTTTATTTTGTTTTAGAATTGCATCGCTTGCCCTAGGGTTTTGATGGGAGAAATTGCACTAGCTGAAAAACTGGATGGCTGACAGGAGCAGATGGTTCATCTCATGGCTTAATCTGGCTGGAATATGGTCCCACCTGCAGGAGTTATTTGGTTCCAAAAATATTGAGAAGCAAAACCCAGAAACTCCTGGGACAATATTTCCAGTCTGCTACCAGTGACAGAAATCCAAATGGTGGCCAAAATCCATCACATCAAAGAACAGGAATCTGGAGAGGTGTCGTTGGTGAGCAGATATTTTGTTTGAAAGTGGGGCAACATCTGGTAAGAGAATGAGGGGTTGAGATAAAAGAAGTGACAAAATCCCCAAATAGCTATGTCATGCTCACTGCAGGTAAGGAAGCAAGGTGTAGTACAACAAAATGATTAAATAAAAAAAAATAAATAAATAAAAATGCTAGCTATTGAAATGTAGGCCATTGGTTGCAAGTCCGTTTGTCAAGGAAGACCAATGATTGGTAGTGCTAAGAACTCTCTGATTATAAGCACTCTTTAAAATTTTGCAAAGTCAAAAAACAATTGTGGTGACAAAGCCCATTTATATGACATGTAGTAACAGTAAATTCCACAACTCATTCAAACATACATGTGTTACATAAAGGCATATAAATGAGGCTACTCCATAATAGTTTCAACTCAGCAAAAGCCTTACATGAATGTTCAACTTTACATATCCAGCCCTATTAATTTCAGCCTGTAAGTACAAAATCTGCTAGAAAAGTCTCAGAAGAACATAGTGGGAATGCGATCAATAAGGGAAAGACCTGACTGTATAACAACATGCACCAATTACTCAAGAGCCAATGAGAGTGTGATAGGGGATAAAGAGAGAAAAAGCCATGTCTTTAAAGAACCATATTCTACAATCTTTGTCTTTTTTGTGCCATAAATTGTTATAGGTTTGCAACACTATGGCAGACTATCCAAGCCATATACCAATAGTATGTGTCAATACAACTCCTTACAGTACAATGCTCTCCTTTACTTTTGATTTTAATTCAGGAAAAAACCCAGTTAATTATGACAATAATCCATTGCAAAGAAGAATGCACTTCCATCCACATTACATCCTACCAAACACATCTAATAAAATGTTGTCTACGGATATTGTAAGAGTACCTTTTAAAAATATACACCACCAAACAAAATAGAAATTTGTTTCTAAATTCTAATAATTTCTTCCCAAATATTGACTACACAACATATATTTAAATATAAACTAAAACAGTAAGAATTCCCAATCATATGTCGTTGGTTTGATACTTTGGTTTAGTCACATCCACAGATTAGTTTCCATGGATCTTTCAATACTCTGGAAGATATGTTCACATAAAGAATTGGTCATGGAGTAATGGAAGGGGCCTCATGGGTTCTCCAGCTAAAGTATCACCAGGAGGTAGGTGTCCTCCCTTTTGTTGAAGACTTACAGAAGGAGATCCCACCACCTCTCTAAGCAATTAGTTCCATTCCCAAATTGCTCCTACAGTCAAGATGTTCCTTCTAATGTTAAACTCTATCCTCCTGTAACTTCAAACCATTAATCTGGTCCTACCATCTAGGTCAGCAAAGAACAAGCCTGCCATCTCCTCTGTGACATCCCTTAAAGAGGGCTATCATGTCACCCTTTAGTCTTCTGATGTTGAACATTCTCAGCTCCTTCAACCTTTTCTCATGTTTTGTCCTCTATACCTCTTATCATCCTCGTTGCCTTTCTCTGAACCTGCTACAACTTGACAATATCCTTCTTAAAACGAGGCACTCAGAAATGAACGCAGCACTTCAGGGGAGAACTGACCAATGCAGAATATAATGGGACTATTATTTCCCTCAACTTGGAAACTATATTTCTATTAATACAGGCTAAAATAGCATTCTCTTTCTTTGTTGCATCATCATATTGTTGGGTAATGTTCAACTTATGCACATCAAGGTCCTTTCTGCATCAGGAAGTTGCAATAATGAGCACAGTTACTAGGAGCAAGTCCCATTGAACTCAAGTTGAGATTTCTAAGGAAATGTGTTTAGAAATGTGTTATGGATCAAACTCAGTGGAACGAGTCAAAAAGAAGGGAATTTTCTTTAGGAAAGTCAACATTTTATTAAAAATTATGATTACAAACCAAAGTAAAAATTAAACTTATAAAGGATGGTATTGTTCTCAAACCTTGTACCATTAAGCTACGCAAAAACCTCTTACTACACAGCACATGTGGCCATAATGCGTGGGGACAGTTATAAGATATTCAGGTATAGCCCAGGCTTTTACTAGGTACTTCATATAACATGAAAGTAGCCTTAGACTGAAGTTGGACAACACATATTCTCTTCACAGAGGGCTGAATGCTGATTGATGGTTTTTGCTACTTGCCTGTCATCTGCTCTCTGTTCTCTATATTGACAGATTGAATTTAGCTAAGAATCAGTCTTTAGATAATTCCATTTATAATTTTAGTAACAAAGAAGCTGTATATGCTAGATACAAATATAAAATATTGTACTCACTTCAAATGGACAATGATCTGCCTAGCAAAGGACAGCAAGCTGACTCATCAGTTAGTAATCCTTCAATCTACTGTCTGAAGTAACCAACTAAGATTATGAATTTTAACATCTTTTAAAAATTTTACACTGATGTCATTACACAAACTTTAGTTTTATCTTTACCTTAAGCTATAAACTGCATATTATTAAAGGGAAAAAAAACCAGTTCCAACAAACTGAGTAGGGCTACAATCCAACGCACACCAATCGTAGAGTAAAACACAGTAAACTCAGTGGCATTTACTTCCAAGAAAACATGAGTAAGACATACCATAGATATCACAAGCTTGTAGCCAAGAAATTACAGCTAGCTAACTGGGTCTTGAGACTATGCTATCATCCAGGCTTAAACCTCAAAACACCAGTTTCCAAAAAAAGGGAGAAAGATTCAATCTAACAGCTTCAGGACAACGGGTTGCAATTCTAGCTCTACAGCACAAAGGCACTTCCAGCTGCCTCCTGCTGTTTAAAAGCAGCTGGACAGAAATCTTGTTGTGATCTGCAGCTGATTGGTAAAAAGCAAGATTTCAGATACCAAGCTTATCAAGCTGGATTTTTGCTTTTTTTTCTTTCAAGCCTGCAAGTAAAAAACATTTAATACAAGAAATGTTTCCCACTGGAACTGTTGTTGTGTGCTTTCAAGTCATTTCTGACTTATGGTGACACTTTGGCAAATTATCAGATTTTTCATGTCAGAATTTGTTCAGATATGGGTTGCCTTTGCCTTCCTCTGAAGCTGAGAAGGTGTGATTTGCCCAAGGTCACCCACGGTTCCATGGCTGAGCCAGGATTCAAACCTTGGTCTTCCAGTGTCCTAGTTCAACACTCAAACCAGTGTAACACACACACTTTCCCCTACTGGAACAGATATTAATATTTTAGAGACACAGTTAATTATAGTAAGAATTCCATATGGAATGCTTCTATATGAATCAGAGACCTGATGGCCCATAAACTCAATCCATTGGGAGAAGCAAATAATAAATAAGTAAATAAATAAATAAATAAAGGTCCCTTCCAACTCTATGACTCTATAGTTACTTCTGAACACAATAACACAGAGTGGCAACGTTTAATTGTACTTATCAAGTCATTGTATTTGTCTTTAAGATGTTGCTATATCCAGCCTAATACCCCCATTTTTACGGATCATACATCCTTTTCAATATAGTTTAGTGGTACACAGCATGTGTACATGTACAAATTCCTTCACAGAAACCTTTAATCAAGTATCTGACAATATAAAAAGTGTCCTTGAGATCTAGGGCTGCTGCTTCCAGAGCATATCAACAACAAACTGTCCAAGTACCTCTTAATGGTGAAGTTGTAAACCATGAGGATTTCTTGACAGTGATGCTTTGGTTCTCTTATGACAGTTTAAGCAAGATTCTAATCACTCCATGTGTTCATTGCGCACAAATTCCATACTACTTAGTGAAAGCATGATGGATTTTGATTTCATGGTGTTGCATAAGTTCTCATATGGGATGTTTTCAGTAATTTACCTGACGATTAAGGATACCACAATACACAGTAAGTTCTGGCTTGCTATTATGTCTGAGCTATTCTATGCAAACAATCCATAGTTTGTTAACTAGTCACAAATGACAATAAGAAACCATGGTTTGTTGCAGGCTTATGAACTCTGGTTAGTGTTTCTGGCATGTTTTCCCATGTGTCTATACTGAAACATGAGTTGTCAAAGAGCCACACCTCTGAAAGAAACAGGGAAACAAACTGTGGTTAGATTATCTGTGGACAATTCATGGCTAAAACCAGCATAAACCATAGCTAAACACACCTCTAGAAATTGCAGCTCCCACCATTTTTATTTTTTTTACCATTGGCTATGATCGCTAGTAAATTCCAACTAGTGCTAAGTAGTAAGTTTTACAGAAAGAAGATATCAGAGTTTTGGTTCAAGGCTTTAATCTTAAGAGGATAAAAGGTACATAAAAGAAAGACAAAGGGCCTTTGCAGACTGCCAAAAATAGTGCAAATTGAGTCCACTTTAACTGCCCTGACTCAGGGCTAGGGAATCATGGGAACTGTAGCTTATTCTGGCATCAGAGCTCTCTGATAGAGAAGACTCAATGTCTCAGAAAAAATACAATTCCCATGATTCCCTAACACTGAGCCAGGGCAGTTAAAGTGGACTCAATTTGCACTATTTCTAGCAGTCTGCAAAGGCCCAAAATTTCTTTTAAGGTTATTTGAAAAACAAAATACTTTCTTTCCAGAATTTTATTTTTGCAGCTTAAGTGTTTTATCTCTTCACAAAGATCAATCAATTAACACAAAGTACTTGTTCATATACAGTTGTCGCTCCGTATTTGCGGCTTTGGCATTCGAGAATTTGATTATTTGCTAGTTTGCCAGGGAGGGAAAGTGAGTGGGGCCTGAGCCAATTTCTCTTCCCTCTCCCAAGCCCCAGCTGGCTTCAATGGGCTTTCAGAAGCCCGGGAGGGAAGGTGGGTGGGGCCTTCAGTTATTCACAATTTTTCAATATTCGTGAGGGCCCTCTGCCCCTAACCCTTGCGAATACAGAGGGAGAACTGTAGACATTTTTGGTTCAAGCAGATCCTGTTGGTATAAGATAAAAGGGTGTATTTTTAGTAACATACAGTGCTCTATTTATAATGAAAAACTTCTCAAAAAGTCTATTTGTTAAACAAGGGATAGATTTTGTGTCAACTACCAAGAGTAATTTCAGACCAAAGTGGCTATTTTTTTTAAAAAATAATCACCTATTGATTCAATGCTCCTTTTTACTATTACAAAATTGGCTACAAACTGTACAAGTCTTTGAAAATATATGAAACACTTGACCTTCAAAACAAAGTAATCTTTGGTCCTACCTAGAAGACAATCAAATTTTATACAGCCCTTTTAGATTATTATGGGATGCAGTGGCTCAGCAGTTAAGACACTGACTCTGACGATCGTAAGGCTGGCAGTTTGAATTAAAGCAACGCGTGATGGAGTGAACTCCTGTCACCAATCCCAGCTTCTGCCAACCTAGCAGTTCGAAAGCATATAAACAGGTACCACTTTGGTGAGAAGGTAACAGCGTTACGTGCAGTCATGCTGGCAACATGATAATGCTGGCTCTCTCGGCTAAGTAACGGAGATGAACACCGCCCCCTACAGATGGACAATCATGTCGAAGGGGAAACCTTTAATTTTACCTTAGATTACCACCAACCCAACTAAATACACACTTAACTATAAAAAAGGAATCCTGAATAAAAGAAGCTCACCTGTAGTGTAGTGTCAAAAACAACAAGCTTGGAACTTGTTGGAACAATATCGTAACACTTGTGTGACCTCATAAATCGCATGTAGATGTCACTCTCTGACTCTCCAACAGCTGAAAAAGAAAATTGAGAAGTTTTTTTTTAATACTCAAATCATTTGGTTGAAATTCTACTATAAGAAAATGCAAAGCACAATTCCCAGTATTTAGGTCATCTTTTGTTTTTTAGAATATATCCATCTCTCTTTCTGAACAGAAAAATAAGGTTCTGACACTTCCTAAATTCATGATTTCAAGGCACAATTGGAAGAAATGGCAGTGCTATCAATTTTTTTACCTCACACAGTAGACAACAGACAAAACAGAAATATATCCTCTGTACTTCCTCTTAGCAAAATGGTCACAATGACATCTGAGCAATGTTAAATGTTGCTGATTCTTTTTCTTCAAATACTTAAAACAGCCTATTGTACAATAAACATGCAACATAATTCTATAATGTAAATAATGATGATGATGATGATGATAATTATTATTATTATTATTATTATTATTATTATTATTATTTCTATCCTGCCCCTCTACCTAAGCAATCGGGGCGGCTTACAGCAGTAGAATATCACAATAAACCCTCCCAAAACCCAATCTCCCCATGGGAAGGACGTTAAAAATTAGACTTAACAGGTCTCTTATGAGATGCTATTTATTCCACTCTGAGTTATTTGTTTTGGATGTTGAAATAGTCTGGGGGGTATTACTCCTTTTTAGAGAGTGTGTCTTTCCCAAGGTCACTCAGTGGGTTTTCCTAGCCAAGCAGGGATCTGAATCCTGTTCTCCACAGTCCAACATTCAAACCACTACACTATGCTAACTCTCAAGGCCATACAGATCCAGCCCCTAATGTAGAAGGGGGCATTCTTCCAACAATATTCTTCCAATACTGTGCAGAATTATTTTTGAAAACTTATCATTATCACAAGTAATCTTAACTCCCAAATCATAGAATCATAGAATCATAGAGTTGGAAGAGACCACAAGGGCCATCCAGTCCAACCCCCTGCCATGCAGGAACTCCCAATCAAAGCATCCCCGACAGATGGCCATCCAGCCTCTGCTTAAAGACCTCCAAGGAAGGAGACTCCGCTACTCTCCGAGGGAGTGTGTTCCACTGTTGAACCGCCCTTACTGTCAGGAAGTTCCTCCTAATGTTGAGGTGGAATCTCTTTTCTTGCAGCTTGCATCCATTGTTTCGGGTCCTAGTCTCTGGAGCAGCAGAAAACAAGCTTGTTCCCTCCTCGATATGACATCCCTTCAAATATTTAAACACGGCTATCATATCACCTCTCAGCCTTCTCTTCTCCAGACTAAACATCCCCAGCTCCCTAAGTCGTTCCTCATAGGGCTTGCTTTCCAGACCCTTCACCATTTTAGTTGCCCTCCTTTGGACACACTCCAGTTTCACACTCTACTTCTATCTTCTACTTGAAAAAATATTTCCTCAATACTCCTCAATATTCATAATCAAATTTTTTGTCTTTGTTTTAAAAAGTTTAACTCCTGCTACCACTCCAAATTCATTAAGCTTCCTTATTAATATTCCCACAAATGTTGGGTTTTCCAAAAACAAACTACCTGATTGGTAGATTGGCCTTGATCTCACATATAGCTTTCCCAATTTTTACTCTGTATAATTCCCCCTCCTTCCTAAAAGATCTTAATAAAACTTCCACTGATAACAAACTACAAAGGGTACACTGTGTCAAGTACCCTTTCCCATATTTAAAACTTCAGTCAGTTCTCCATTAACAATTAACCTTGCTTTCTGTGTTATATAAATTGCTTCTAGCCATCTGGATAAATTTTCCCCAAATTTAATTTTCTATTTCACCTTAATTAAAAAGGCCCAATTCAAATTATCGAACACTTTCTCCGTGTCTAAAAAAAAAACAGTGCCCAAAGGGAGGAAGTTCTAGCCATAACTGACATATTTGAGGAAACTGTCAGCTGAGAAAGATTTCATGGCAAGGGATGAAGTATCATAAACTTTTAAACTTCTCTCCATCCTCAAGCTCTGTTTCAAGCAACACAATCACACCAGTCTTTCATCACTTTTTCATTTCTTAGGACTAATGGCTAAGTCCCACTTTTGACCCAGTTTTGCCTTTACTGAAGCATCAATGGATAGCAGCATGAGAGCAAATCTCCAGACATGCCCAGAAATTCCTCATCAGTAGTTGGAAAGTGTCTTCAAAAATATTTGGATGTAAAACTTGGACAGAGGTGACTCAGAAATGACCATCCACAGAATCCTTAGTCTCACTGAAGAACAGAGGACATGTTACCGGACAAATGTCAATTTGTACAACCCGAGAATCTTCCTATATGATTCAGTCTGAGTTTTAAAATTTTGTGGGGAAGCCTTCTCTTGGTCCTACTATCACAGGCATTTTTGGTGGAGGCTGTGCTTCAAACTGGAAGGAGGTCTTGAATGGAGTGCATCTGAATTCTATCCTAGGCCAATATTCTTCCATATTTTTTATCAATTTGTAGATAACAGATGGACATCTTCAAAAAGAGGCTGGATAGCTATCTGCTGAGGAGGCTTCAGCTGGAGATCCTGTACCTAGCAGGAGACTGGATTCCTTGGCCCAGGAGACTCCTTCCAACTCTATGACACTGAAGATCAGTGGCTGCTCCCAGGTTGTGAAACTTCCATCTCTGGGAGGTCTGTCCCCCCCCCCCCCCCCCGCTCTTCTTCTGCTGGCAGATAAGTACCTTTCTATTTAGGCAAATCATGTGGCAGAAGGGTGCCTGAAAGTGGTATACTGTGCTATTATTTTTTCAATTATACTTTAAATTAAGGGTTTATTTTTTAATATGTTCATTTTAAATAAACATGTTATTTAATTGCTTTCTTTTTAACTGTGGTAAAATAAAATTGTAGTTTAATTTTTGTTTTAAGTTATTGTAAGCTGCTTTGGGTCCCATACCAGGAAAAAGATTGGGTATAAATTAAACAAGTAAAAAACTTCTTTGTTTTGCTTTTGCACTGAAATAGATAAGTGAAAGCAAGAGCACAAAATTTGGAACAGCTGGGAAGAATGGGAAAGGCTTCCTAGTTTACCAGCTCCCACAAGACAGCAGTCCACAAAGTACTATTTCATTCCTGATTATCAGAGTGAGAGGGGAGAGCAACCTTTCAAGATGTCACATTTACACTGTTGGTAAACCTAGCATTAAATTAAGAACTGGCGAGCTGCAGCCTGCAGGCCGACATTTGGCTCTTCATAGCCTCATCTCAATTAATCATTTGATGATAGACAGGAGGGGAGAAAGTGAGGTTGGGAAAAATGGAATATTATAATGTGAGACAAGATCTACAAGAGGTTGGGAAAACAAGACTAGCCATGCAGCTACCAGTTTGACTGGCAACTGCACACCAATGACAATTGCCGTATTTTTCGCCATATAAGGCGCTCCGGCATATTAGGCGCACCCAATTTTAAAGGAAGAAAATCCAAGAAAAAAGGATTCCTCCCTTTAGCCGGAGGCCGGTTGTTCAATGGGCTGGTGCTGGGATCGGAGAACTTCTCTGATCCCAGCACCAGCCCATTGAACTGAGGTCGCGGGGGGAAGGAGGGCTCCTCCCCCCCGCGACCTCAGTCTTTGAATGGGCTGGTGCTGGGATCGAAGCGATCCCGGCGCCAGCCCATTGAAAGACTGAGGTTGCGGGGAGAAGGAGCCCTCCTCCCCCCCCCCCCCGGCCTCAGTCTTGGAATCGGCTGGTGCCGGGATCAAAGCGATCCCAGCACCAGCCCATTGAAAGACTGAGGCCGGGGGGAGAAGGAGCCCTCCTTCTCCCCCCGGCCTCAGTCTTTCAATGGGCTGGTGCCGGGATCGCTTCGATCCCGGCACCAGCCGATTCCAAGACTGAGGCCGGGGGGGAAGGAGGGCTCCTTCTCCCCCCGGCCTCAGTCTTTCAATGGGCTGGTGCCGGGATCGCTTCGATCCCGGCACCAGCCGATTCCAAGACTGAGGCCGGGGGGGAAGGAGGGCTCCTTCTCCCCCCGGCCTCAGTCTTTCAATGGGCTGGTGCCGGGATCGCTTCGATCCCGGCACCAGCCGATTCCAAGACTGAGGCCGGGGGGGAAGGAGGGCTCCTTCTCCCCCCGGCCTCAGTCTTTCAATGGGCTGGTGCCGGGATCTCTTCGATCCCGGCACCAGCCCGTTCCAAGACTGAGGCCGCGGGGAGAAGGAGCCCTCCTTCTCCCCGTGGCCTCAGTCTTTCAATCGGCTGGCGCTGGGATCGCTTCGATCCCGGCACCAGCCGATTCCAAGACTGAGGCCGCGGGGAGAAGGAGCCCTCCTTCTCCCCGTGGCCTCAGTCTTTCAATGGGCTGGCGCCGGGATCGCTTCGATCCCAGCACCAGTCCATTCAAAGACTGAGGTCGCGGGGGGAAGGAGGGCTCCTTCTCCCCGCGGCCTCGGCCCTTCGCCCTATAGGGCGCACTCACTTCCCCACGCACATTTAGGGGAAGAAAAAGTGCGTGTTATAGGGCGAAAAATACGGTACTACTTTGGCCCACAAGTCTGAGCTACAGGCTTCCCTTGCCTTTCAACAACTCCTTTTCTGATTACTTGCTCTTTCAATGCTTACAAATTACAGACATGTTCTATTAATTTTAAAAGGAATCATTCTTTTGGCACTTCTTCCTAATTATGAGGGTCATTTGGGATTACTTGCATGAAACACACACATGTAGTCCTAAGCCTTGACTACAGAAAGAACATAACCATCCATGACTTATAAAAGGATGGTTATTGAGAGAAAAACATTAAAGATAAGTTTTTGTTCATTTCACCTTACTTTTGTATATATAAAGTAAGTTATTTAGATTTTCCACACATTCAGAAGTGATACATGGTGTGCTATTTATGTTTTTTCAACAGCAAAAATCCATTTGCAAGCTAAAAAAAAAAACACTGGGTTCAACTTTTCAATCAATTCCACTTTCTGACAGTCCTCTGGTCCCTAATCCATCTGATAAATGGGGGGGGGGGCTTTCTGTATTTACAATTGTAAGTTTTCCTTTACACCCATCCAAGTTCCATCCCAACTTAGCTTTTCATTTAAAGTAAATCCCTGAGAAATGAAATCACATTCCAAAATGATAAAGAGTGTTGAATTCCATCACTGAAAACTTTAGATATAGGTTGGAGCAACATGAGAAGAATATCACTCACCATTTATGTTACAAATCATCTTGTATAGCTTCATTAGCATTCTACAATTAGTTGGTTTTGAACAAAGCAGGCTCATGAAAAAAGTTTCATAAACATGTGCCCACTTTTTGCATTATAAGTGCTCATAAAAATAATTTCTATCCCTACTGAATTAATCATCCAAAATTTTGTCCATTTTGTTAAATCAGAAATTAAAATAATTACTGTTCCAATAGCAGATGTTTGAGTGGTATTTTCCCCATTCAGAATCCACCATACCATTCACAGCTGGCTTTGCTGCAAACTTGCAGAACCATTTATTCACCAGTACTTGACCTTTTTCAACAGTGTTAGGAAGGACACTTCGAAATCTCTTCACTTTTTCTAACACTGTAACATCCAACATCATTCATAAACTATTTAATTTGCCTCCTTCTGTTCAGTGTGAAGCAGGATTTCCAGATACTGCACATTCACAGATACATGGAAAGAAACCATGGCTGGTCAAATATGCTTTGAACTCTCATTACCAGCAAGGTTTCCCAGGCTTAGAGCAATGGGATATAAAATATCTTTGTACAGTATTCGTAGCAGCTAAAGAGCTGTTGTTACCCTATACAAAATTTTGGTCCCAATTGTTCAGTCCAATCAACAACAACCCAGAGATACACACTGCTATGTATTAAGACTTGAATATAACCAACACCTATATCTTGTCTGAAGACTGGAGAAAACTAGTTCTGACTACAATAGCTACATAAAGTTGTGCCTGTTTTTTAAGAAATCCTTCTGACATGAAAAATAATTTAGGTTGGTACAATTTAGTTGGTGCAGAATTCCAGAAGGAAAAAGGTATCCTATTTACTGAAAGGGTAGGAGGAGAGTATGCTTTTATGGAACGCATGGGTACATAAAGACAGCTGCCTTCCAATGTTAACAACAATCACCAGAATTACATACTTGAGACATCCATATGTATGAGTGAAGAGTAGAGGACCAGACACAAATGGAGTGTGAATGGACTCCAATATGATAAAGCTCATGCCAATCCCACCTTGATAAGATTTGAATCTCTGGTCTCATATTGCATGATTATCCCTTTGCCAGAAAAATAGGAAGGGCCCTTAATGTAATCTGAATTGGCACAGATATTTAAAACCTCAGGCTTAAATATTTATGCTATGAATTTGCAAATCAGACTGCTGTTACTGTAGTGGGGAACAACGCAAAATATTGAAAACAAAAGATGTGGGTTGCTTACACTGTCAATAAGTCATGCCTAAAATTCAGAAAGGGCTGGAAAGCAGTGTGTGTGCACACCTTCAAATCGCTTGTCAACTTATGACAACACCATGAATTTCATAGGGTTTTCTTAGGCTAGGGAATACTCAGAAGTGGTGGTTTTGTCAGCTCTTTCCTCTGAAATATAGCCCACAGCACCTGATATAGATTCCTTCACTCCCATCCAAGTACTAACCAGAGCTGACCCTGCTTAGATTCCAAGACCCAACAGGATCTGGTGCTTTTAGTGTGCTTAGGTGGGAAAGCACTGTACTGTGCTTCATATAAATAAACACTCAGCCAGAAAGTGTAATGGTTGTACATTTAAGTATAGGAAAATAACTGTTTAAAGATTTTTTTGTTGCAGAATGAACCATACCACATCAGATTGGAGATGGAGAAATAAGGACTACTGAATATCCTCTTATATATACATTTGCAAATAGAAATCCGAACAGCACGCCAGCACCTGCAATACAGATATTCTATTTCTGATTTTTTTAAAATGCGGGGGAGCATTAAAAATTACATTCAAATCAATAGACCCAAGTAGCACTGATGAATATAATCCTTAACATAGTTATGTAGTTATTTCTGTCAAGTATGAGAGCAGCTTAAACTTGCTTTACTTTAGCAGCAGCTAGAAGAAATCTGACACTACAAAAGGAAGATACTTGGAATTCAAGTCTACTCCATCTTATTTGCTCATTTTCCATTACCACTTCTCAGCAGAGAAATCTTAGAACTCTATACAATCACTGTTTCTACTCTTGAGAAATGTGACAGGTTACTGTGGGGTAATGTAATATGTTGTCCAAGCCATATGCTGTTTCATCTGCTTTAGTTTCAAGTCTGGGAGTATTTCACTCAGTGCAGTCTGATGAATAGTTTTCTGGACTTTCCTTGTTCTCAAAATGCTAAAGGGTGTACCTGTGAAAAGGCTACAGAACTACAAACAGAATTTATTGGACTATGGACAACACAGACAAAGGCTTGAAAAGCTTGCCATGACTCAAGTTCAGGTTGCCCTTTTATCTTCTGGCTGAATATCCTATCACTCAAAATGTCTATACCAATGGCTGATACAAGTGAAAGCAATGTGCTACTAAACTGCCCCTCCCCCGGCAGGTTTTCGAGGGAGGTAGCACTCCCCCTGAAGATGCATGTTCAGTACCTGGATGTACTCCTGAGTTCAAACTTTAAACCTGGAAGCGCAGGTTTCAGTGGTGTACAGTTAAGGCTTGTATGACAGATGCATCCACTCTTACAGATGTCAGATCTGACCACAATGGTACATGCCTTAGCTGCATCCAGTTTGGATTACTGTAATACACTCTATCAAACTTGAGCTGGTCCAAAGAGCTGAATCATCATCATCTCCTCCTCCTCCATCCTGATTTTCCCCCCAGTTTAGGAGTCAAAGTGACTTACAACAAATTTCACAACCAGTGCAGCCAGACTGAAGCTGGGATTGTTGTAGGGAGCACACATCTTCTTGTTACAATAGCTCCGCTCACTACCACTCCATTTCTGATCACAATTCAGAGTGCTAGTTATAAAGCGCTATCTAGCTCTAGCGGAGTTTTCCTGAAGGACCTTACCTCCCTATAGGATCCTGCCCATGTTTTGAGATCTTCTGAGGAGATCTCTCTGTCTTCTCTCTGTTCCACCACCTTCACAGGTACATGTTCCAACTTCCAATTCCCAAAACAAACTGGAGCTATAATCTATATACACACTGGTTTCAGGGATATGATTTCAGGTTTTCCATTTTGTTTCTTTTTCATTTGGTTAATCTCTATACTGTAAGAAAATCCATAATTCCTCCATATGAAGGTTTATGACAACTTTGCATATCTCCCTGAAATTCAGACAGACTATAGTAATTTTGGACTCTTTTTAAGAAACTGTTAAGTAATTTGTTTATTTCAAAAAACAAAAACAAAAACACTGTATCCCAGAATTTAGATACTTTACTACAGAACCACTAAAAATATTGAGAAGAAACTCTCTTGCATATTGTTTCTATGGCTGGTAGGCAAACCATGCACTTGACACAGTTGTCCATTCCCTGGTAACTTTCACATTATGCAGTGCATTCTTACTGTTTTTGGAAGGTTTAATTAATGAATTCTGCAGCTAGATGTATTACTGGTTTCTCTAAATGGAGTAATGTCATACCTAAATCTGAAGGAATTAAATTCTCTTTTTTGCTACTAAGTTTAATTCAAGGTTTGGATTTTCATAGTTAAAGCTGAAATAGGCCAGGGCCTAAATATATAGACGAATGCTTCCTCCAATATAATTTTGCCCCACACATTAACATGTTCAGAGGAAACCTTTATCTGCAATTTGATCAGTGTGAGAAATGAACTGTACATTTATAAAATATAGCCTTCTCTGTGGTGGCACATTCTTTGGAATGTACAATTGGTGCCAACCTTGTTTTCATTTTAGTGTCAAATCAAAATGTTCCTTTTGCCCATGCACTTAGCACAAATCAGAAAAACAAAGAAATGCTTTCTTTGTTTGCCAGTTGAATGGTTTTACACTACGCTCATCCCTCCACGTTTGTGGCTTTGACTTTTGCGGATTTGATTATTCACAGATTTGATTAATATGTTCTCTCTTACGAATATCTAGGTCCTCCAGCACAACTCTGGTCAACTTAAACCAAAAGTCACACTGAAGGATCTAGAGAGGACCTAGAGATTCCTAGAGAGAACACTCCACTAGGCATTTGTAGCTCCTCCAGCACAATTCTATGGTCAGTGTCTGGCAGATGTTGACTACAGAGTTGTACTGGAAAACCTAGAGATTCCTAGAGAGGTGGTCTCTCAGAGAAAAACAGTGTTTTTGTTATCTGTATTTTTTCCACATTCACAGGGATCCTGTGCCCCTAACCCCAGCGAATGTGGAGGGACGAATGTACTTATTTTGTAATTTTATCATTATACTGTAGTTTTCTTTTAGCATTATTCTGTATACTGCTCTGACATCTCTCGTGAATGAAGGTCAGTCTAAACATTTTTGAGATAACAAAATAAATAAAGGGCTATGGAGAGGACAAGATGATGACACCAGAAACCTATGTCGCCAGCCTGTTTGTGGACTGCTGTGGAAATCTGTTTACCTTTCTCTCACTCTCCTCTTCCATGAGTATAACTTGGACATCCCCTTCTCTTTGTACATCAGGAAAATGTAAAAACTTGCACTGAGTTTGCACAGTACCCCTCATTTAAAAACTGTAAGTATCTCTTCAGTTCCCTTGTCTTACAAGACCCCCCTCCCCAAAAAAAAACACAGAATGAATACAGGTTGAGTATCCCTGATCTGAAATGTTTGGGACCGGACATTTCAGATTTTGGAATATTTGCATATATATGAGGACCCAAGCCCTCATCATGTATATGCAAGTCTTCCAAGTCCATGGAATTCATTTTTATGATTTGTATATACATTCTACTCATATCCTGAAGATAATTTTATACAATATTTTTTTAAAAAACCTTTTATGCATGGGACAAAGTTTATGTACATTGAACCATGAGACAGCAAATGTGTCACTATCTCATTAGCTCTTATGAGAAAAGCTTTGGATTTTGGAGCATTTTGGATTTATGGATAAGGGATACTCAATCTGTACTTTATAATCAAGAATTCATAAAAATGCAGTGTGTTTTCTAACACATATTCAGTGCAGCTTCCTTTACCAAGTTTAAAGCAATAGTACACTTTGAATGTTTTATTTGGCTCCATGGAAGTCTCTCCACAGCAGGGCTGTATGTATTGAAGAAACTGTCTCTTCAGAGGTGCAATAAAGACCTCTAGACAGAAGGGCTCAGGGTGCCAGATGTCCCTTATTATAACTCACTGACCCTTAGTGGAGAATACCGCAGTCCATCAGAGCAGAATAGCAATATATTTTGTTAGAGATTACCACTCCAAACATGTCACTTCTTTTGGCTTGGCAGCCTTAGTATGGGCTGAACCACTTCTGAGGATGTGATTAAAATAGCTATGTTTTCCAGAATTGTCTGTGTGTTCATAATAAATATCATTCTAAGATCCTGGTGCTCTCTGTAGCAGCTCACTTGTTTAGGGATATTTCAAAGAGCAATCAATGAAAAAAATCCCAATGATTTAAGAGTGCATTCAAAAGAAAAGGGCTACTGTCGGAAATTTATAGGGCTCTGAGAAGAAGCCTATTTGGAACTTTTGTAGAACAGAAACTGCACTTAAAAGACATCTGTCCTCTGGAGACAAGAGATCTTAGAGGAACCACTTGTTTTATCAGATTCAATAGGAAACTGCCAAAGACGGGGAGGCGAATGGAGAGCTGACATTTCTGTACGGTGAAGATGCAGAGGATGGACTATACACATGGACTGACTGCAGATAATCAAATCTATCCCACTAACTATCTCTGTCCCCTTACATAATTAACTATTAACTATTCTACCCACCTCTGGTCTTAATTGTGCATATTAAAATCATTATTTCACACCACAGCATACTGAAAATGTGGGGAAATCCACCTTATTTTCTCCTCTACCACCACCACTCCAAAATGCACTGCAAACAATGAAAATATGGTTTAGTAGTGCGACTCAATGCAGAGGACAGAGATGATTTATTTTTTTAGAGCAGAGTGAATAAGGCCTTGTACCCCTTCAGCTGTTTCTGCTACCCTTCATCACTCCAGATGCCCAGACCACAATTCTTCAGGTCCAAAAAAGAAAGGGGTGAATTGTCTCTTCTGAAATCCTTCAGGAACAGTAAATTTATCTTTTAAACAGATTGCACCCCTGCACCTGCACTATACAATATAAAAAAGTATATGTTTTTTCAGAAGCAGAAGCAGACATCTATTGTTATGGGGGGGGATTTTTCTGGCACTTTATCAGCCCATGTGGGCTCTGGAAAGTCCCAAGAGCAAAAACTAAGCCCGCAGACCCACCACAGTCCCTCTGTTTTAAAGGATTTTTGTTTTTTAACCAAGTATGGCTTGTCGCTATCATAATGGTGCTGCCTCTGGTGGTCCTGTCAGTCTAGTCACTGAGGGACAAGTATTTTAGACTCCATATGCCTTGTTGGGCTGGGACCCCCAAACCTCTCTCAAGATTACTCTGTGGAGCAGCATTTACACTTATAGCAACCCTGATCATTATATACTGTGCTGTTTAAGTGGCTGAAAATTAGTTATTTAGAAAATTAGTGGGAGTGGGTGGCTGGGAAACCATTTTAGCCTAGGTATTACTGCAGCATGGTATAGTGGTTTGAGTAATGGACTGCGACTTTGTAGAACAGGGTTCGATTCCCAGCTCAGCCATGGAAACCCACTGAGTGACCTTGGGCAAGTCACACTCTCTTGGCCTCAGGGAAAGACAATGCAAGCCCTCCCCTGAACAAACCTTGCCAAGAAAACCCCATGACAGGCTCGCCTTAGGGTCTCCATAAGTCAGAAACGTCTTGAAGGCACACAACAAGAACATGACTGCCTATCTATAGGGAACATAGTAAAAGCATAACCATTTGGCAAGGTAACTTTGGCAAGGTAACTTGGCTTAGGCTCTTTCCACCTAGCTCAAATTTTTCACCCTCCCTCACCAAATTATGCGCCTTAAATCCCTTGGGCCAATCCTGCCCTTCATTAGCTAAAATAATAATAACAACAGCAGCAGCATTAACAGTCATAACAAGCAACACTCCGATCTACACACCACGGCTGGGCATCCTGAGGCAGCAAAGGTGGCAACGATGGCGCCAAACGGGAGAGTGGGACACCGCACCTCAGGAGTGTGAGCGGGGAGGAGATCCGAGGCAAAAATAATCTCCTCTACAATTTCACCAGAGATTTCACAATGGGAGACGAAGGCCCAAGACACACTGGAGAAACAATCCAGTTTGAGACCACTTGGACCGCCCTGGCTGGCTCAGTGCTGGGGGATCCTGGGAACAGCAGTTTACTTGTGGCCCCAGAGTTCTCTCTTGACAGAGAAGGCTCAAGGTCTTACAAACACTACAGATCGCAGAATTCAAAGATATAGCCGTGTTAGTCTGTAGAATCAGTATGTAGAGAGATCTTGTCGCACCTTTGAGACTTAGGGCCTGAACAGACTGCCAGAAACAATCCAGCTTGAGACCACTTTAACTGCCCTGACTGAGTGCTAGGGAATCATGGGAACTGTAGTCATTGTGGCACCAGAGCTCTCTGATAGAGACAGCTCAATGTCTCAGAAAAAACTACAATTCCCACGACTCCCTAGCATTGAGCCAGGACAGTTAAAAGTGGTCTTAAACTGGATTATTTCTGGCAGTCTGTTCAGGCCCTAACTGAAAGAAAGAATTTGGCAGTAGGCGGTTTCGTGGGCTTCAGTCTACTTCCTCAGATGCATTCCTCAGATGCAAACCAAATGCATCTGAGGAAGTAAGACTGAAGTCTAGGAAAGCTCCTGTCGCCCATTTTTCTTTCTTTCACTTAGTCTCAAAGGGGCTACAAAATCTCTCTACATACTACAGTTCCCAGAATTCCCTAGCATGGGGGGGGGGGGCAGTTCAAGCAGGTCTCATCTCAGACCTGGGTTATTTCTGCAAGGTGTTTGGGACCGAAAGATGATGATGATAATGATGACTATCATCATCATCACCATTAATTGCGTGTACAATTTTGCCACAAACCCGTTTCGGATAAGATGGAAGGACTGCATCCACACTGAGGAATAACCCGGTTTAGCACCGCTTTAACTCTTCCTGGCTCAAGGCTATGGATTTTTGGGAATTGGAGTTTGTTGTGGGCCCAGAGCGGCTCCGCTCTGGGCCCACAACAAACTCCAATTCCCAGAATTCCATAGCCTTGAGCCAGGACGAGTTAAAGCGGTGCCAAACCGGGTTATTTCTCCCGTAAGCCCAGCCTCGCGTCCAGGGAGCGCCTCCGAGATCCCCCGGGAATGCCCTTTCCACCCGTTTTCAGGGTGGGTTGAGGAGGCGGGCGATGCTGAGGGGGAATCTCCCCTTCCAGCCCGAAGCCTGCCTGCCTGCCTGCCTGCCGCATCCTCTTACCTTCGTCCTCGAGCTCCAGTTTCTCCAGCATCCCTTCGGAGGAGGCGGCCGGGGGCTGAGGCGGAGCTGCCTGCAGGAGGAGGGCGGGAAGAAGGGAGACACAAGGAGAGAAAGAGACGGCGAGGTCAGCAGCGCCGAGGAGGAGGCATCCCCGGTCCCGAAGCCAAGCGCGGAGGGAGGCGGCTTCCAGGCCGGGCCTGAGGAGGAGCCCGCTTCCGAATCCCAGCCCATTAACTCCTTCCTCGCCCGCCGGCATGGTCTAAGGCGCCCTCCCCTTTAGGGTCCATCTCCCTCAGCGGCCTCATTCCCGGCCTGAGGGCAAAGGCCGCCCCAGCGACCGTTAACGGCCAACGGCTCGCGAGAGAACGCTCGAGAGTTCGAATCCCGGCCCTTTCTCCTCCGCCCCCCCCTCACCCACGCCCGCTTTTGGAACATTCCATCCTTCCGCCTTCTGACTCTAGGAAAGGAAGGAAGATACCACCCAGGACTTAAAAAAAAGAGGGGGGGGACCAGTGATACGTCCCTTTCCCCTCCATTCCTTGGCTGTTCTAGCAAACCCTTGCTTCGCCTCCCGCCTCCACTTCTATAGGTCGAAAACAAAAAACTGTGCCACAACAAACTACAGTTCCTAGGATTCCCTACAGCACTGAGCGGGGGGAGGGGGGGGCGGGAATTTAAAGCGGTCTCAAACTGGGTTATTTCTGCAGTGTGTTTTGGACCAGAGAAGGCTAAGTATCAGGGTTGGAGTCCCTGCGTGGCCATGGAAACCCAGGTCTAAAACCACACTGCAGCAATAACCCACTTTGAGGCCGCTTTAAATGCCCCCCCCCTGGCTCAGTGCTAGGGAATTCTGGGAATTGTGGCTTATTGTGAGAGACACTTAGCCTCAGTCAGAGAGCGCTCTGGTGCCATAGCAAACTACAGTTCCCAGAATTCCCTGGCACTGAGCCGGGGTAGTGAAAGCGGTCTCAAACCGAATTATTTCTGCAGTGTCTTTTAGACCTGGGTTTCCATGGCTATGCAGGGAATCCAACCCTGATATTTAGCTTTCTCTGGCCCAAAACATACTGCGGAAATAACCCAGTTTGAGACCGCTTCAACTGGTGCGGTTGAAACCAGTGCTAGGGAATCCTCGGAACTATAGTTTTGTGAGACATTTAGCCTTCTCCGGGCCTTTGCAGACTGCCAGAAATAGTGCAAATTGAGTGCACTTTAACTGCCCTGACTCAGTGCTAGAGAATCATGGGAACTGTGGTTTATTGTGGCACCAGAGCTCTCTAACAGAGAAGGCTCAATGTCTCAGAAAAAAATACAATTCCCATGATTCCCTAGCACTGACCCAGGGCAGTTCAAGCAGCCTCAAACTGGATTATTTCTGCAGTGTGTTGTGGGCCTGTATCGATATATTTGAAGAGCTTAAAAAATATATTGGATATTTTTTATTTCCCTCTCCCCCGTAGCTAGTGTTGGTATTGCCCACGGTGCAATTCACCTGCTTTGGTCGCGGAGGGGGAGCGGGCGGAACCATTACTGTCGTATAGGGGGAGGCTAGAGTTTGTGCTCCCCTCAGTGCAGGTATTTTAACTACAAAACTGTCAAGGGATTTTTCTGCCAGTATATAATAGAGTGCTTCCTCGTCTGCTTACAGGGCTCCTTGGGAATGGTTTCCACAGGTGTGCCAGGGCGACCAGAGGTCCTCCTTTTCTGAGGACATGCCCTACATTTCAGCCCTCTGTCCAGGAGGAATTCCAAAATGCCCTCCATTTTGAGCATGGCAAAGAAGCATGAATTTAATATGAGTGGTTTTTAGCTTGTATTTGGCAATGCCCTAGATTTTTCTTGCATGCCCTACATTTCGCCATGTCTTGTCTTCCTTTTCGGTTAGGACATCTGTTCACCCTGGTCAGCATCTCCACTGCTTGGCAGATGGAGCAAGTGATCAGAATATGCCATTTTCTCAGATGGGTGTCATATCCACCTGCCTTGTATCATTATCATGAGGCCATCATACATCATACAGTCAAGCCTCCAAATTTGCAGCTTTGACTTTTGCCAATTTGATTATTCACAGATTTGATTAATATGTTCTCTCTAGGAAACTCTAGGTCTTCCAGTGTGACTTTGCTGGAAGTTGACATTTGTAGGTCCTCCAGTACAATTTTATGGTCAGCTTCTGGCAGATGTGGACCATAGAGTTGCACTGGGGGACATAGAGATTCCTAGAGAACATATTAATCAAATCTGTGAATAATCAAATTGGCAAAAGTCATACTGGAGGACCTATAGATTCCTAGAGAAAACAATTCTCTGGGCATTTGTAGGTCCTCCTGCACAATACTGTGATCAGCCTCCGGCAGGTGTTGACCATAGAGTTACATCCGAAGACCTAGGTCAGTGGTTCCCAAACTTTGGTCCTCCAGGTGTTTTGGACTTCAACTTCCAGAAGCCCCTGCCAGGTTGGCCAGCAGTCAGGAATTCTGGGAGCTGAAGTTCCAAGCATCTGGAAGACCAAAGTTTGGGAACCACTGATAAAGATTCCTAGAGAGGTGTTCTCTCAGATAAAAAGAATACTGGTTTTTTATTTACGGTTTTCCCACTTTCATAGGTGTCCTGCACCCCTAACCCCAGCGAATGTGGAGGGACAACTGTCTATACATACAGAGCATTATCCAACATTTCTTAGCTTTCTATGCTTGTGACCAAATGGGATTGGGTTACTGTAAATTAGCTACCACCTCTCAGATTGGTGTTCATTACTAACTACTACAAGATGTCAATATGAATTCATCCATATGCATGCACAGTTACCACTCTTTTAGCAATCCTCCCTGTGAACACCAAAGTGCCTATGGCATGCGTGAGAACCATGCAGCTCTCTTCAATGTTATTGATTTGTACTCCTAGCAAGTCAGCCAGAACAGCCAGTGGTGATGAATGTTGGGAATTGCAGTTCCAACACTATGTGGAGGACTGCACAGTTCTTATGCTGCCTTAAGAGGCAAACCATATTCAGTGGGTTTTTGTGTATGCATGAAAATACAGAGCAAACACAATTTTGTTATTTCTTCATCTTTCTCTGGGTACATTTGTCCATCACTTGTATTTCTCAATTCTCCCATTTTATATGAGGAGAGACTTAGGGAGTTGAGTATGTTTAGCCTGGAGAAAAGACAATTAAGAGGAGATATGATAGTCCTGGTTAAGTATTTGAAGGGATGTCTTATTGAGGAAGGAGCAAGTTTTTTTTCTGCTGCTCCAGAGAACAGGACCCAGAACAACGGATGCAAGCTACAGGAAAGGAGATTCCACCTCACCATTAGGAGGAACTTCCTGACAATAAGAGCTCTTCAACAGTGGAACACACTCCCTAGGAGATTTTGGTGGAGTCTCCTTCCTTGGAGGTCTTTAAGCAGAGACTGGATGGCCATTTGTCAGGCATGCTTTGATTGTGTGTTCTTGCATGGCAGGGGGTTATACTGGATGGCCCTTTTGTTCTCTTCCAATTCTATGATTCTATGATACTATAATATATTATCATATTTCTTTCCTGGCTTCTCCACCTCCTCCCACACACCATTTCTTCACAGCCTACTCTGAATCTCTGCCAAACATTAATTCTCTCTGACATCAATGCAGGACTCCTGCAGGTAGATTCTGGCATTCAGAAGGTCATCATTTATATTTATCAGCTGTATACTGAGGGGATAATGGATTAAAAAGCTTTCAAAGTTCTTACAGTTAATTATATGCCTAGTCTTAAAAACAATTTATGAGAACAAAATACAGTATGCATCAAAGACAGATTAATACAAGAAAATCAGATTAAGAGTACATATGCTTTACAATGAATATAGTTTGCCTAGCTCTATAATTGCAAAAGTGTATGATGTGACTTCATATCTTCCTAGTAAGGTTGGTTTTCTATGCTTTAAATGTTTATTATTGTGCAAAATTCATAGTAACAGAGAAATTGTGATCATATTACTGAATTTCTGCAGAATATGCAGATCTGTATGTAGAGATTCTTTTTGCACTAATACTTTCCCCTGTCAAATCTCTGAAGTTCAGGACAAGTAATTAATATTTATATTACTACCCAACATACACATTCCTAGCAACCAACCCCTTGCCTAAATGTAAAGATTTTACATTGTACTCTAAATGTGCTCAGGGTAGAGCTCTGCAAAACAACCAAGGAAAGGGAGTATCCTAATCCTGAATATGAAGCAATTGTCAGTCTTTCTCTATTTACAATTTTAAATTCAGATATACACATTGGAAGCAATGATGTTCATACATATCATACCTACTTCTATAATATATACAAAAGGTTCAACAAGGCGACCCAATCCAATCTCTTCTGCCACCAAGTCATCTCAAAGATACTTGGAAAGCTGATTTCTCTAGACCTGCATTCTTACATTCTTCCTAAAAATCCCAGACCTGCTCAAAGCTTCTACCACTTACTAAACCCAAAGAGGCTTACTTCAGAGAAAATACATTTAGTATTTACTCCAGTTAATTCTCAGCTTGATAGACAGCAAGACTCCTTAGTAAAGTGAAGTGGCTGAGACACTAGTGCTTTGTTCTGTGAAGTACAGTGGGGAGAGTGGATTAGGTTTATTCGCTTTTCAAAGAGTAAAATACAATTAATCAGTAGATATCCTAGCTGTCCTTGCTTTTTTGTTTATCCAATATGTATTCTATTCCTGTCTACTATCTGTTTCTGAACCTTCTCTAGGCATATAGTTGTGCAGATTTATAGTTGTAGGGAACTTGCTTATCTTAACATACCAGGATCTTGTTCTCCAGCAGTGTTATGTTTCAACAATGAAAAATACTGAACTCTGGATGCAGTTGACTAAGTTTGCCAGAGGGATGTAAACCTTTCTCTGCTGAAAATTTCTATTATGCCTGAAAATTGTCAGATTTTATTTTAGGGATATTTACTGTTGTGAAAAATGTTGCCTGTTATGTCCAGTGTTGTTTCCTTAGACAGACAGTGAGCTAGGGATTTTCCTGCAGGGCTCAGATGGTCCCCTGAGGCTTCTATTTGCCATTAGCCACTAGACTTCAATGGGATATTTATATTCCTCAGAAACAGTTCTCCGGCTCCTGCTGCGTTGTGGCAGACGATGTTATTATTGCTGCTAGGAAAGCCCTTGGATGCAGGACAGGGCAATTCAAAAAGGAGCCTCAGCACCCATGCAGAGAATGCAAACTTTGCTGTGGAGACCAGCCCAAGAGACAGTAGGTGCTAAAGCTCAGTAAATCCCCAAATATGTAATGCTAGTTTTGTTGTTGTTGTGTGCCTTGTGTTTCTGACTTATGGCAACCCTAAGGCAAAGCTATGCGGGGGTTTTCTCAGCAAGCTTCTTCAGAAAGGGTTTGGCAATGCCATTGTCTGAGGCTGAGGGTGTGAGACTTGCCCAAGGTCACCCAGTGGGGTTTCTATGGCCAAGCCGGGATTCAAACCCTGGTCTCTCAGTGTCCCAGTCCAACACTCAAAAGCCACCACGCTGGCTCTCGTGGAATGCTACCAGATATAAATTAAACATTAATTAAATTAATGTTAATTAAAGGAGTGTCAAGAACTCTTCACAAATATCAGGACACTGACTGCATTCACACTGCAGAAATAATCCAGTTTGACACCACTTTAACTGCCATGGTTCAGTTCTATGGAATTCAGGGATTCGTAATTTTGTGAGCTATTTAGTCTAGAGAGCTCTGGTGCCACAACAAATTACAAATCTCAGGATTCAAAAGAATTGACACATAGCAATTAAAGTGGAGTCACACTGCATTATTTCTGCAGTGTGGATGCAGCCATACATACAACTGATTGGATCAAGCCAGTGGACCATTCAGCTCTTGTTTGGTGTGGACATGGAATAGAGACATCTTGGTGACTGCTCCTAGGTTATGAAAATCATCCCCAAGGAAGCTCTGATATCCCACTCTTCTGTCCTCTTTTCACTGGTAGACAAAAGTTTTCATACTTAAATAGGACTTCATCCTTTGATTGGTTGGGATATAAGAATATGAAACTGGTATGCTTTTTTAAAAATATGTGAATATGTGTTTGTGTTTTTAACTTTTTCAGATTTCAGTTTGCGCCACATATTGTTTTAGCTACTTATCTTATATTGTAAGCTGCTTTGGGTCCCATATCGGTAAAGAGGCGAGATATAAATCAAAATAAATAGTTTCCCAATTTCAGACATGCCCAGTTTCAAAAATATGAGGGGCAAAGCCAGGCAACCTATAAAGGCTCAATGCCAACTTGGCAGTTTTTGCTTACAGAAACAAATCTACAAGTCATCCTCTCATCAAGAATTCCAGATGCCAAGTTCTTTCTGTAACACTTGTGTCAAAGGAATGATATGCAGGTGAATATGTAACAACTGTTAAAAGTCTAGACTGACAAAAATTTAATGAAACCACATTAGCATGGCAATCCGACAGCCATGTCTACCACAAAACTTTCCAGGGTAGTTCTGTGGCATTAATAAAACAAACTACTATGCTATACTGCTGTCCCTAGGGATGTCTAGCCTGGCAAATACAAGGAATACAGGAGGCTGCTTTATAGCCTTGGTTCCCATTAGCTAGCGTTGTCCACTTGTAAAGCCCTGGCAGGCAAAGTGGAATAGGAGCAAAGGACTAGCTGAATGTGATGCACACCTGGCTTTGCTCCTTCCTTGTCTTTCCTGCACAGTGGGTCCTCCACATTTGCTGGGGTTAAGGGTGCAGGACTCCCATGGAAGTGGAAAAACCACAAATAAAAAAATAATAATCACAATTTATTTTACCTGAGAGAACACCTCTCTAGGAATCTATACAACTCTATTGTCAACATCTGCCAGACATTGACCATAGAATTGTGCTGCATGACAAACAAATGCCTAGAGAAGTGTTCTTACTAGGAATCTCTGGGTCCTCCAGTGCAACGTCTGGTGGATGTTGATCACAGAGTCACACTGAAAGACCTAGAGATTCCTAGAGAGAACATTAGTCAAAACTATGAATAATCAAGTCTGCAAAAATGTTGGGCCAACTGTAATTAAGCTATCTGCTTGAGGCCATGGCTCAGTTGCTCTCATGTTCACTTCCTTCTGTGAGGACAGAGTTTGAGGGCAGGGAGATGCCATGTCACAAGGCCAGAGGGGCCAAAATTTCCCCATACTTGCACTAAGAATGGCCAGCACATGCTAAACCAATTGCTGTTAACTGCCTTTGCGCCTATCTCGACCCATGGCAACCCTATGGATGAGACATCTCCAGGCCCCCTGTCCTCTACTGCTCTGCCCAGCTCCTACAAACTAATGTTCGTGGTCTCTTTAATAAAGTCCATCCATCTAGCATGTGGCCTTCTTCTCTATTTCCCTCCACCTTTCCTAACATTATTGTCTTTCCCAACGATTCATGCCTTTTCATGACGTGTCGAAAGTACGACAGTCTAAGTCTTGTCATCTTGGCTTCTAGGGATATTTCTGGCATGATCTGCTCTAGGACCCATTTGTTTGTCCTTTTGGCTGTCCAATGGGATCCTCAGCACTCTTCTCCTGCACCACATTATCTCAAATGCATTGATCTTCCTCCTATCTTCTTTCTTGACTGTCCAGCTCTCATATCCATACATGGTAATAGGGAATACGATGGCTTGCGTGATTCTGACTTTTGTGCTGAGTTGTATGTCTTTGCATTTTAGGATCTTTTCTAGTTCTTTCATAGCTGCCTTCCCCGTTCTTAATCTTCTTCTGATTTCCTGGCTGCGGTCCCTATTCCATATTCCAATCAATGTTTGATCTCAGATTAGGAGAACTCTCACTATTTCTATTTCCTCATTGTCTAGTTTGAATGTGTGTAAGTTCTCTGTGGTCATTATTTTTGTTTTCATTATGTTCAACATTAAGCCTGCCTTTGCACTTTCTTCTTTGATCTTCCTTAGTAGTCGTTCCAGGACTGTGAGGTTCTCTGCTAGTATTATGGTGTTGTCAGCATATCTCAGATTGTTGATATTTCTTCCTCCTATCCTCCCTCTTCCATAAAGATATAATGATACTGATAATATGTGCCAAGGATATGCAACTGACTGCATTTCCCATTATCCTACACCATTTCTAATGCTAGCTAGTACTGATAGGAGTTGTAGCTGACTTGCCTACCTGATACATATTTTTTATTGTAAAGTTTTTAAAAAATCTTGTGAGCCACCTTGAATCCTTTTCTGGGAGAAAGGTGGCATAGAAATGAAATGAAATAATATATGCAATGTTGAACCACATACTCTACAGACTGGATGAACCTGTTGGGGAGTGGGGCTGGTCTGCCTAGGACAGCAGTTCCCAAACTTTGGTTCCCCAGTTTTTTTGGACATCAAGCCCCAGAAGTCCCAGACAGCTTAATCAATAGCCAGAAATCCTGGGAGCAGAAGTCTGAAACATCTTGAGGATCAGAGTTTGGGAACCACTGGCTTAGGACAACCCAAACAGGTTCTTGACAACCCCCTTTTAAAAAACTGATGTACAATATTTATCACATCCCTGCTTTCTTCCAATATGGAACCTAAGGCAGTTTGCAATATATGCTAAGGATGTAAAGATACCTGGCAGGTGGACTGCTTTTAATGTGTTAGGTCATATACAATGCAAGGACTGGAGTACATAATAAAAATATTACCAGTATATGAAGCTTCCTTTTATTGGAGCCACTGAGACACAGGAATTTGGCAGAGCTATCCCTTCCCATGCTAAATCTATATGGATTTATTTCATGCTCTCTCTCACCGACCTTGTGCAATTGATTTGTGAGTGGGAGGGGGTATTCTTTTTTTTCTTTTTATTAAAAAAGAAAGTTTCTTGTTCCTAAGCATAACCTTGAAGCTCCCTCCATGTAGTTTGTAAAGGGCTATAGCTCTCATTACATCAGTAAGGCACACAAACCACTTTAATTTCTTTGTTGAGGATGGCGTGATCCAAATTTAGGCATATACAGCCTAGCAACCCCTCTCATTTTAATAAATACACCCATATAGACAGTTTAAGGAGCCAGATTAAAGTGGTCCTCTAGCTTGCAGGTCAGAATTGTTGTTAGCCTTTACTATTAGTTTTAGTTCTGTTTTGCCGTAATATTCTTCTTACAGCTGTTGACATTATATAAAATTTGTTTATCTTTCATGGAAAATCTAATTATTTTGCACTACCAGTCAGAAAACATATTATATGCCTAGAATAAAAACATTCCAGCTCCATTTCTCATCTGCACTTGCTTTTAGAGCAGATATTATTTTTATGGCCAAATTATCAGAACTGGGTGTTTTCAGTCAAAAGGCTGATCCAAGCAAAATCGCCACACAATAATGCCAGCCACCATCCAAATGCTGTTTGAAGTAATAAAATATGGATCAGAAGTAAATTAAAGTGCTTTTGTAATGGAGAATGAGTCACAATTCAAGCAACATTAAGGCTCTGGCTTTTATCCCAAACACTGCTGCGTTCTCGAGTGGAAAATCGAATCCAAAGATCGCCATCCTACAAAGTCGTTTGATTGTGAGCTAATATATACCATTGGGAGAATGGTATATATTCTTCCAATGAGAAAGTTAAGGGGTGACATGATAGCCAAATTTAAATATTTGCATAGATGTCATATGGAAGAAAGACCAAGCTGTTTTCCTGCTGCCCCAGAGACTAGGACATGGAGCATGGATTCAAAGTATAGGAAAAGATATTCACTTAAACATTAGGAAGTACTTCCTGATGATGAGAACTGTTTGACAGCGATATACACTGCCTTTGAGGGTTTTTACACAGATGCTGGATGACCATCTGTTGGAAGTGATTTGTCTGTGTTTTCCTGCATGGCAAGGGGTTAGCCCCTGGGGGCTCTTCCAACTCTATGATTCTATAGTAAGGGCCTAAAAACCCTGAAGTCACTAGATCCTGTCTGATCTTGGAAGCTAAGGAGGGTCAGCCCTGGTTAGAACTTGGATGGGAGACCGCAACAAATACCAGTTGCTGTAGGCTATACATCAGAGGGAAGAACTGGCAAAACCATTCCCAAGTTTTCCTTGCCTAAGAAAACCCTGTGAAAAATTCATGGGGTCGCCATTAGTAAACAGGCACCTTGATGGCACTCATGCACGCACATATACATATGCTATATAGGTTGAGTATCCCTTATCCAGAATTCTGAAATCCAAAATACTCCAAAATCCAAAATTGACCACATGGGTGGCTAAGATAGTGGCTGCATCCCCACTGCAGAAATAATCCTGTTTGACACTGTTTTAACTGCTGCAACTCCATGTCATGGAATTTTGGGAACTGTAGTTTTGTGACACATTTAACCTCTGTCTAAGTGCTCTGGTGCCCAACAAACTACAACTCCCAGAATTCTATAGCAAAGAGTCATGGCAGTTAAAGCGGTGTAAAACCAGATTGTTTCTGCAGTAAGGATGCAGCCAGGGACACCTTTATTTTAGGATGGTCCGAAGTACACAAACTTTGTTCCATGTACAAAATTATTAAAAATATTTTGTATAAAATTACCATCAGGCTACATGTATAAGATCTATATGAAACATAAATGAATTCTGTGTTTAGAGTTGGGTTCCAGCTCCAGGATCTTATTATGTATATGCACATATTCCAAAATAAAAATAAAAAAACCCAAATCCAAAAGACGTTTAGTCTCAAAATAAGGGTGATTCAACCTATAGTACAAATCTGACTATCGAAGCAAACATATACCACTTTAATAGTTAAGGCTTTCAATAAATAATCTATTCTAGGGCATGGTTATTTGATGGTGATGGCAAGGAATTGCTGTTAGAGACCTCTAAACTCCCACTCAGAATTTCAATTCCTATGACGCTCTGAGAGACCGCCAACCCTGTTTAAATGTATAATGCAGACATGCCCTTTTCTTATGCTGTATCATTTACTTTAAGCTTAGCCACTGGCAGAAGAGCAAGCATTAAAAGCAAACTATATCTTCATTACACTCTTTCCCAATAACAATCTTCATACACCAACATCCAATGCTGTAATTCACCATTTAATGTTGGCAGAATTGAGACATTCTTCCCCTCCCTCTGATGCTATAGGCCTAAACAGTATTAAGGAAAAGAACAACCACTGTGATAATCAAGCAGGTTTCCAGGCTGCAGGGGTCTCCAGGAGGGAGAGGGAGTCACCATTTCTAGGGACGTTTTCACACTAGACCCACCAAAGCCGCCTGGAGCCGACCGTGCCGCTCATTCCGGAATGGCTCCGGCGGCGGCAACTTAATTCCTTTTTAAAAAAGGAATTACCTTGCCGGGGCTGATGCCGGAGGACGTTCGGAGTTAGCGCTGGATCGGCCGGAGTGAGGCTGGACTTGCTGCGACGTGAGTGTGAACACACGGAGCAAGGAGCCAGACTGACGCAGGGATGGCACCGGAAGGGGCGGGGTTTGCTGCGACGTGAGTGTGAACACACTGGAAAAGGAGCCGGACTGGGGCCGGAGGGAGGTAGGATTGCGTCCTCCTAAAGCCCCATGTGAAAACGCCCTAGGAGGGGCAGAAGGATCCTGCAGAATCATAGAGCTGGAAGAGACCAGAAGGGCCAACCAGTCCAACCCCCTGCCATGCAGGAATACACAATCAAAACACCCCTGCCAGATGGCCATCCAGCTTCTGTTTAAAGACCTCCAAGGAAGGAGACTCCACCACACTCCAAGGAAATATGTTCCATTGTTGAACAGCTCTTACTGTGAGGAAGTTCTTCCTAATGTTGAGCTGGAATCTCTTTTCCTGCAGCATGAATCCATTGTTTCGGGTCCTATTCTCTGAAGCAGCAGAAAACAAGCTTGCTCCATTCTCAATCTGACACCCCTTCAAATATTTAAACAGAACTATTATATCACCTCTTAACCTTCTCTTCTCCAGGCTAAACATACCCAGTTCCCTAAGTCATTTTGATTTGTGATGCCCAGAACTGGATACAGTATTCCAGGTGAGGCTTGACCAAAGCAGATCCTGGCCTGAATATCTACCTGAGATAAACATTATCTGCATTGTGAAGAACAAGAGAAACAAAAAAAAAAAAGTATAAGCCACTGGGCAATGGTTTGAATGTTGGACTAGGACTTTGAGAGACCAGGGTTCAAATCCTTGCTCAGCCATGGAAACCTACTGGGTAACCTGGGCAAGTCACACTCTCTCAGCCTCAGAGGAAGGCAAAGTTAAACTCTCTGAACAAATCTTGCCAAAAAAAACTCTGTGATAGGGTCGCCTTAGAGTTACCATGAGTCAGAAATTGCTTGCAGGCACACAACAACAGCAACAAAAATTACGGAATGTGCTAGAATTGATGAGCTGTATTTAAAATGACTATTGTTGAGATCACATTGAGTCTTTCTTTGCAGTGCAGTGTGGTACCATTATAATATGCAGCCTTAATTTTACCTCTTGAATGCAAAAGCAAATAATAATAATAATAATAATAATTCCAACCATCCAACATCCACTTGTAGCAAGCATGTGGAAAAGTTATGACAAACTTAAACTCCAGGTTCATCAAGTCTGAAACTGTGAGGACCCTATCACATACCTATTGTCAAAATCATCATAAGAAAAGGACTCTTGCAACCCCCCCCCAAAAAAAACCTGTATCAAAATGGATGCCATCCAAATGATACTTAACTATGTTCCCTACAAACCATTAGTTAATATTAACTGGTTTTCTTAAATCAAGTAAGATTTCTTTCAACTGAATTTGTAAGACAAATTCATAATTCCAATTCTCACAAGCCTCCTTGCTAACATTTTTTTAAACTTTAATTCATATCACCCATCATATCTATTGAGAACTGGGGATCTGGTGGCCAAGAGAGACATAAAAGCAGCAATTATGAATTTTTAAAGGGAGGCATGCAGGGGAAGATACCAGAACTACAAACTACAAAGTACAGTACTACTGAACCTCAGTTTCATCTGAACCATTAGCAGAGCCTTCTCCCACATTTCCAAGCTATTCTCAATTATGGTGGGTTATGTACCACTCTTAGGCTGTGAGGGTACTCTGTGCCACATATCAGGTTAAATGGTATGGTGATTTGTATAAGTCCACTAATGTATCTATAATATGCACAACCCTGCCTACATGATTTTTTTGCAATTCCAGTTATGCAATTTTAAAATAATATGAAGTCTACCTAAATGTCCCTATCTCTGACCAGTGATGCTTCACTTAATTCCCCTTCTCTTCCCAGGTTTGGAAAAAAATAACCAAAAACAGCATTTCAAGAAAAGGACAAAAGATAAAATAACAGGTTCCAAATACTGGTATTAGCTGTTTCAAGGACAGGAAAAGCTTGTGTCCCAACAGACAAATAGCTTTCATCTAAAACACATACAAGAGACCAGAATGCACCAAAGCAAATGGTGTTTTGAGTAATTCCAGAGGTTACATATTAATCTGCTATGGCTCAGTACAGACTGAAGAATCTTGTTTTAAAGCCATAGGCTGCATGGCAGGGAGTTACTCAAGCACTTCAAGAAGAGGCATGGTTGCCCTTTATTAATAGTTGACCTTCCTAGATATGTAAAATACTTTTAAAAGGAGAGAGAGAGAGAGACATCTTTCCTTGTCTTCCCCAAAGACTGGGAAGGTAATAAGTTATTGGTTTCAACACTGTGTTTAGAATATGTCTGTCTGAGGGACACACCAGTGTTTAATTTCCTTTTGAGTACATTTGAAGAAGTAAAAATAGACCCTTTAAAAAGGCTTAGCAGGCTAAAGACTCCCGAGAAGGAATTCCCATCTAAATGCAAATCAAGGTGCACCAGCCTTGAATGCACAAACAGTTACAAACAGTACTTTTCCCACCATTTGTGAATGTAACATGCCACAATTATAGTTGGGGCACAACTGAAGTGATTTGCAGACCTCTCCAAATTGGTTGTCTTCAGGTCATGGCACAGTTGGTTCCAACTCAAGCAGCAGAAACACATCTCAAGATTTCTCTATTATGTACCAATTGAAAGTTCTATCGGGGACGTCAGTCCTCTTAGACTGTAGGGGGGCATTATTAATTTTGCTACAGTAATGTCACCAAACAGCTTGAATTATAAAGAAAGCTCCTGTTAGTTGAGCTGCCAACACAAACCAGGACAGATAAAGATGTTTGCACTCATTTCTGTTTGTCAAATGAGTGTCAAACAAGGCCCTGCTGTGCCTTTGCCCTTCAGTGAAACAGCCATTAACAATAGGCACAGGGAAACAAACTTGGCCCTCCAAATGTTTTAGACTTCAACTCCCAACAGTGCTTCCAAGCAGGCCTAACAGGAAAGGAATATGGGTGTTGAAAACAAACACATTTTTTATTTTATTAGTTACATTTATTTCCTGTCTTTCCTCCAACAAACTCAAAGGACGTTATCACATGGGGAGTTGCGGGGAGAAAGTGGAAATAAACGGAACAAGCGGAAGACTTTAATTTACGGGATTTGTCCCGTTCCGCCTCGTCTGATAACTAAATTCTAATTTAAAAGGGGGTTAATTCAAACAAAAACCTGATCTTTTCAAATCCTCAAAAATCCCGAAAATGAAAAGATCAGGTTTTCGTTTGAATTATCCCCCTTTTAAATTCGAATTTAGTTATCAGACGAGGCAGAATGGGACAAATCCCGTAAATTAAAGACTTCCGCTCGTGCCCGTTTATTTCCACTTTCTCCCCGCAACTCCCCGTGTGATAACGTCCAAAGTGACAGATACTGCTGTCCTCCCCCTTGCAACAACATTGTGTATTAGGTTATATGGAAAGAAAACAACTTGTTCAAAGTTTCATAGCTGGGTGGTAACTTGAATCTAAATCTCTCTAATCTCAGTACTGTGCTCAAATATTTAAAGTTTAACCTAGGGGTGAGCATCATGCAAATATCCATATTTTTATAGGACTGCAAGACCCAACATTCCTCACCACTGACTATGATTGCTAGGGCAGCTGGCAGTTGCAGTCTAAAAACATCTAGAAGGCCACATGATCTACAGCCATAGTTTAACCACTATACCACATTGTTTCTCAACATATTGGTGGCCAAAGATTCTCTGTTCATCCATTACAGCTTCTTCCTACTCCCCAATCTGCGAGTCTTACAAATGAAATGCCTTGTATTTTATCTTCTCACTCAACATTAAGGTCAGCTTCAGATCTGAGCTCGGTGTTGTTGAGACATTATGGTTGAACCATAGGGAATGGGATGCCATATCCTCTAATGTTTCACAGATGAAAACTGGGAATACGTGGTCAAACAACATCAGTGTGGCCAAGATGGCAAATATTATTCATGAGGTAGAACACACAAGCTAAGAGAGATTACAACAGTTTGCTTTTGCCTGAGCCTATTGGGAAGGGCAAGACTCTAGTCTCTCCTCTCCCCTTTCTGAGTTAGTTGACTGCAAACTACTTTTGCCCTTTTAACTCATTTTGGAAGAACAGAGGTAATCTGAGGACAAAAGGGGAGGAGAAACTGGGACATTTTAAAAGCAGCAAAATAGTGGGATGACAGAAGATTAATCAGGACTATTCCTGCCAAACTGGGATAGTTAAAAGAGTGTATGGGATGCCATATTCCCCCTCCCCATAATTCTGTCCTCAGTAGACCATGGACGTTACCACACTGGCCCTAAAGCAGCGTCATTTCAGCCTCACTTCAGCCTCGTTTCAGCCTCGTTTCAGACTTTTTTTCCGTGTGTTCACACGACGTCACAGCAAACCCCGCCCTTCCCTACCTCGTCTCGGCGTCATTTCAGCCTCGTTTCAGTCCTTTTGACTTCCGAGAATTTTAAGGAATACACCCGAGCGGTCGGCACTATACCGGAATGACGCTGATCTCGGCATAGGTATAAACACGAGATCCTTGTCATTCCGCATTGCCTTGTTTTACGGCCCATGGTTCCTTGCGGTATTCCCCAAGTGGGAGCAGAGGCGGAGGCGCTGGGGCTGCCGGGGGACCAACACCTTCCCCACCAGCACACCTGGAGCTGGAGCGCAGCTGGGAACTTGTGGTAACGTCCATTGCCTTGCCTTGCCTTGCTTTGCCAGCACCAGAGAGGGACCTCCCTCCTGGACCCCTTGCCTTGCCCTTCTTTGCCAGCGCCAGGGAGGGATCCCCTCCTGGACCCCTTGCCTTGCCTTGCTTTGCCAGCGCCAGAGAGGGATCCCCTCCTGGACCCCTTGCCTTGCCCTTCTTTGCCAGCACCAGAGAGGGATCTCCCTCCTGGACTCCTTGCCTTGCCTTGCTTTGCCAGCACCAGAGAGGGACCTCCCTCCTGGACCCCTTGCCTTGCTTTGCTTTGCCAGCGCCAGAGAGGGATCCCCTCCTGGACCCCTTGCCTTGCCCTTCTTTGCCAGCACCAGAGAGGGACCTCCCTCCTGGACTCCTTGCCTTGCCTTGCTTTGCCAGCGCCAGGGAGGGATCCCCTCCTGGACCCCTTGCCTTGCTTTGCTTTGCCAGCGCCAGAGAGGGATCCCCTCCTGGACCCCTTGCCTTGCCCTGTCTGCGCATGTGCATGAACATCCTTGCCGGATCGAGGTAGGGATCTTTCAACTTGTGTGTGAACAGGAGTTCCGAGCCCCCGGAGCGGAACCATTCCGGAATCTCACATTCCTCACTGATTCCATTCTAGTATGGTAATGTGTTCCGCTTGCCGGGCACATTCCGGAATGAGCCCAAAATGGTTCCGAAATGATTCCGACCAGCTTTCTCGCCGCTCCCTTACTGCAAGTGTGATAACGTCCCATATAAAGTACGGATTATTAATGAGAGTTCCCAACTGATTCAAGATCTGAAGCCATATTATAAGGTTGGCTTTGGACTATAGGCTGCTAAAGCAATAAATATTAACTGCAGTTAAACCAACTTTGAGGAAAGGGAAATTGGGTGAGGCTCATGCTTGGATGAGGGTAGCCACACACTTGTTTCCGATTGCTTAGGCAAGACTAATTTTAGGGGAGTGTTACAACTGTACTGGCTTGATCAAATCACAAACATTAAGAACACATGCATTTCAAATCTTTTCTTACCCTTTGACAAACTCAAACAACAATCCACCAAACAGTGATACCTTTATTGGCCAACCAAAATGCACAATATGCTTGTTGCAAGCTTTTGAAGCTCCATGGGCTTCTTCATCAATAGGCAAGATGTTACAAACCAAACAGGAGAAAAAATTGGAGATGTTAGATGCCTGCATTTTGATGGTTCTGTCCTTAGTTAAGATGGTGAGTTGGGGGTATCTTTTGTAGGCTGGCCCCTCTTCCTTCTGGCCATGTGGATATTGGGAGATTTGCAAAGACCAGGAAATTTAAAGTCTATTTGCATCTCAACAAGGTCCCCTCTCTTGCAATCCAACATGTCTCCATTCCTAGGAGGCCACAGGCCTCTTTGTAGGCAGACGAAAATGGATTCCACAAGGAGTCTCCATGAAGGACAGAAATATCATAATGCAGGCATCTGAGTAACATCTCCATTTTTTCTCCTGTTTGGTTTGTAACATCTTGCCTGATGAAGAAGCCAGTGGAGCTTTGAAAGCTTGCAACAAGTATATTGTGCATTTTGCTTGGCCAATAAAGGCATCACTGTTTGGTGGATTTTTGTTTGAATTTGCTAAATGGCCAACACAGCTACCCCTGCATGTTTCCTTTGACATACTGTACACCAGAGAAACCACAGTTCAGTCAATCATTAGGACTGATGTTATATTTCTTCTTTAAAAAACCAGTCATCTGGCCAGCCCAGGGCATCCCTGCAGGCTCAAGCCAGAACCAAGTTAATTGCACGTCTGTCAAGGATTGAAACAGGGCACAGCTGATGATGTTAATGGCTTCCCTGTAGCAGAAGGTAATGTAGGTAAGGAAGAAGTGGAGCTTCGTTCCTCCTCCATCACAAAAATGTTCACAGTAGACAGACTATGTAGGACTATAACTTAATCAAATGCTATAAATTACAATTAATCAGTGCAATCCAGCAGCGGATAGGCACAAAGCTTTCCTCTTCACTTCAATTTAAGGAGGATGGGGAGAGAAGGCAGCCATCTGGTTGGTTATTCAGCAGATGTATTGCAGAACAACCGGAGACTACTTGTTCTAAAGAGATCCCTGAACAGATTATTCCTCCTTTAACTTATTTTTCACCAACCATAAATGTTGTTCATTAGGAATTCTCCCTTGCCAATAAAATGCCTGTGTAATTCTGGGCTTTGAGAAAGCTGAACTAACTGTGTACTTGGTTATGAATGCAATAAGCAAAGAACTCTTATGAGGATCCTTATGTCCATGTACACAAATTAGAATAAAGGTAGACAATTTTGATTTTTGAAGAATGTGATCTGAAGGCCACTTGTACAGATTATTTCTAACTATGGTCAAGCTACAACTGAGGCAGAAGGGCTGGCTTACAACTTGACCCAGCACTTCCATAATGGGATTTTGAAGCAAGAAGCCTGACCTGTTCCCACCTAACACAAAAAAGGCAGACAATGGATTTTACACAACTCCCTGTAGCATCAGTAAACTAGAATTCTCAGCACTCTTTGGACAAAGGCATGATAATCCAACCGGCATATGACTAACATAGTGTAGGGCAAAGTTTGTCACAGTATACTGGTATACCCTACTACCACATTCCATAAACCAAACATACAGTTGACCATTTAAGGGCAGAGATCAGTCAAATGTTCTTCAAAAACCTTGGGAATGGATCCAGATTATGTGGACTCAGTAGAAGAACACATCCTCAGGTGTTCTACTACAACTGATTCAAGATATGCAGGGCAAAGCCATATTTCTGGTGCAAGACAATCAAGACCACCATCAAGATGCTTGTATCTCCACTGTCTATTCCAAATGAAAATATGACAGTGATGATTCTGAAATGATAACTGTTTTGAGTTCATTTTGATCATCAGAGAGGCAGTGTGATGTAGTGGTTTGAGAGCTGGACTATGACTCTCGAGACCAGGGTTTGAGTCCCCGTTTGGCTATGAAAATCCACCTTAGGCAACTCACACATTCTCAGCTCCAGAAACCCCTGCAATCGGTTGCCTTAGGGTCACCATAAGTCAGAAATGACTTGAAGACACACAACAACATCAGTCATCAAGGAGAGGAAACATTTTCCAACCCACTGCCTAGACACTCTCCTGTCATATTATGAATCAGCTTCCCACAAAGCACCTGATTTTCCAGTTGCCATACTCTGCTCATTAAAATCTCTTTTAAAAATTACAAGTTCCGTTTTGAAAACACTTAATGTGTCTACTTCCTTGCCTGCCAGGACAGCAGCTTAGCTTACGCATTGTGGGTCTTAACAATAGTTAAGATCTTAACAGTAGTTAGGATCAAGAGCAAAATCATCCCCAGTTCCAGATGGGATGGAAACTCATCTGGAAGCTACTAACTGAGTCTCAGACCAGTATCATTTCTGGAATGGGGCGATGTGTACATATATATTCATAATACATATGTACACTGAAGACATGAAAATTTATCTCCGTGTACATGAATACTGAACATCCGTAACAAGGAGTCAGACTCTTCATACACCTAGCACAGTATTGTCTACTTCATTGGCATTAGCTGACCAAGGCTAGAACTTGGGAGAATTTTTTGACTCTATATCCAGAATCTCCCAGTGAAATTGGCCAGGTTGGGGGAACTGTAGTTCAAAACCTAACTGCTCCAGGCTCTGGCCAAGGTAAAGTTCTCCTCCTTTGCAATACCATCCTCCTGCCCACAAATACTTTAACTAGAGATGCAAAGGTCTGAACCTAGTATCTTCCAAACAAAATAGTATTATACAATGGTGGTGGTGGGGAAACAACCCACAGAGATTTTTTTGGTCACAATTTTTTTTTTTACAGCATACTAGAGGGTTATTTGGGGGTGAGGGGGAAACATTAGGTATTCAGGCTGAGACACCCATAGGTCACACAGGACCACTACCAACCTAGTCTGCACGCAGTCCACAGAGCTTATGAATCCTGCCCCTGGTCTTGTTGATCATTACACTGATTTTTAAAAAGGTTACTGTAGCATATTTATTTACTGTGCTTGGTGAAAAATTTATGAAGTTGTAGTCAATATGATGTTTTCAGACAGATGTACGTAACTTACAGTCCTTAACTGAAGTAGCTTTCTGACCAGCATCTACAATGTTCTATTTAAGCATTTATTGCTGGTTGTGGTCCACCAAGATCCATTAAGCTGTGGAGTAATTTCCCAGAGGGAGACTGTGGATAGCTGGAGGATTTTAAAACCAGACTGAATAAAATGCTATTTTTAAGAAATCAATGGCAACTCAGACACTGGTTGTTGACCAAAGAGAAGAGGTTGCAATTACTAGTAAAACCCTTTTTGTAATGTGTTTACTGGGACATAAAAATATCATAGATGAGTCACAAAAATGTCATGGCACACCTCAATAAATTATTCTTGGCTACCTGAATGCTGGAGTTCTTGACCCATTATAGAAGGATGGCACAAATTCCTATTTCCCTCAAGGCACCAGTTTCCATTAAGTTTTGTTTTTTCAGTTGGCAGTTAAGGTGTTTCCAGACTAGAGACATATTGTCCAGTTTCCCTGCTTCAAACATGCAGTTTTACTGGGGGTTAGATGGTAGTCATCTTCCACTTGTACCTTCTCCCATCTTTTCCTATTTATTTTATCTTTGTCTTGCTAAACACACACATCATGGCAGTATATCTGCATAACAGTTTTTGCTAGCAGTGGGAGCTGCTCTGGAAGCACCGTTAATTTGTAGAAAAGATCTAGGAACTGCATGCCCGTGAGAACAGGAAGGCAAAAGGGTGAGACCAATAATACCAGCATGTACCTTAAATCTCTCACTATTAGTATCAATGTTTTTAGAAGAGCATTTCAACCTTTTAGAATGGGAAATCACCAAATAATGGTGTCATGAAGAATGCAGAACAGACAGCTGGGGAATTCTAGATAGTTGGATTGGGAACCTAGGAGGGATGGATTCACCCCCAATGCCTAAGGCTCCATTATCTTGCTATTGGCCAACATGGCTGGGGCTTCTGGGAGCTGAAGTCCCTCGACCCTTAAAGGGGAAAGGTTGCCTACCCCTGGCCTACTGCCATCTCTCTGGACTCTGAATCATGTGCAGCCTTGAAGACCATGAAAATATTACTACCCACTGGAAAGAAGCAAGACTTTGGACACTTGGGAATTTCTCATTGGCAGAGGGGCGGGATATAAATAATAATAATAATAATAATAATAATAATAATAATAATAAACTGATTTTCAAGAAGAAGCCATACTAGGGGAAACCAGAGAGAAAGAAATTACATATTCTGCAGGAAATAAAAACTTGAGAACCCTTGTTTATTACCTCAAAATTCAACTGTTTCAGTCAGTCCACCTGTTTTTGGACTGGAACTCCTCATGAATTTTCACCATTAGCTATGCTGACTAGGGCGTAATGGGAGTGTGCAAATCCACTTACATCTGGAAAACACCTCTGGTTTAAGTCTGATGGTGTGTGCCAAGCTGCTTTCTGGAAAAACCAAAAAGCTTAGTACTGTATTCAGTAAATCCAGATAAAGAGAGCAGTTGTACCGCTTGGATTCCAGTACCATCATGAAATCGAAGGCCTCGGCAGTGGTGTTCCTGCACCGGGTGACACCTGGGACTTCTGGGGGCAGGGACTTCAGGTCTTGGACTTTATTGATGTTTTGGGGGTGGGGGGCATACAGGAGCACCCCTGAGGGTTGGAAGGAGGTCTGTGCAGGCCCTAGGAACACCTGCGCACCTGGAGCAGCACCTGCACAAGGCCCAAGAGCTCCCGCACAGGCCCAAGGGACACCCGCTCAGGCTGCAGGAGTTTCGCATGGGTGAAAGTAGCGCCTGTAGGGGTTGGGGAGCCGACCGGGTGTCCCCCCCCCTTCTGGGGTGTCATCTGGTGTGGGCCGTATCCCCCGCACTCTCCCAAGGACGCTGCTGGGCCTCAGGAAGGTCTTTTGTTTGGCATTAAATTTTCCAGTTAATAAAAAGCATGGACAGTTTCTAAGGAAGCATAGGGAGCAAATAAAGTCTGCAGCTGGATGGGAGGAAAAAAAAGCCACATCAAGAAAGGCCAAAAAAAAGGGAACTATTTCTGGATGCACAGAAAATTCATGGGGGGGGGGGAGAATGTCACCAGTTGCTATATTAAAAACCTAATCTAGAGCTTCATCAAATCTCCAGTAAACAGAACCATAGAATGAAGGCTTTGATTTCCACAATACAAACAGGGGCCTTTGTTAGCATGGTTAAAAATGGACTGAAGGGAAAATACAAAGAGAATTACATATGCCTCAGTTTGCTAACATGAAAGATAGCACTGCAACACATTTATTTGGGAATCAGTTCTAGCCAACCCAGTGGGACTTACTTCCCAGGAAGTGCTTTGGAAGCTAGACTCTCCATTCCATTAACTATAGCAATATGACAAAACTTTGGCATTCCCAATGTGGGGTTGTAAAAAAATAATAATCCTCATTTCCCATTTTTGAACACGCCATCTGGATAGGGTTTTAACGTGAAATGTTTTGTTTTTCCCATAGCTTTGATGCCATAAAGTTGCTTTTTAAGAAAACATTCTTACTGTGTTTTTCAAATGGTTTATTTGTATATCACTTTGCAGGGCTGTTGTCAAAGAATCAGCATCAGTGGGTACCTGCCAAAACTACCCTGATCGCCCAATCTCCCCCCAAAAGTCCCACTGCTGATCCATGAAGCCTCATGCTTCTCCTCTAGTTTACTGTCACTACATGTTCATCTGCCTACTTTGAACAGCTATTGTGTTTTTAAGAAAGGCTGTCCTCGATATGTTTTTGGACTGTGAATTTAATTCAGTTTTAATTATATTTTAGCCATCCTCTGGGGTATTAGAGATCACTACAACTCCCACATATAAACCATCAGTAATTTCTGTAGTGCAAATTCACACTGAAAGGAATAGAACTTATGCAAAAGTATCTCTCTCTCTCATTCTCTCTCTCACACACACACAGACAAACACAAGTTCTGAAAAAGTAGTAAGATTCCCTTCCAGAAAGAAAGACGCCAAATAACCTAAGGAAGGGCAGCTATGAAAGACTAAGGGCCTTTGCAGACTGCCAGAAATAGTGCAAATTGAGGCCACTTTAACTGCCCTGACTCAGTGCTAAGGAATCATGGGAACTGTAGTTTATTGTGGCACCAGAGCTCTCTGACAGAGAAGGCTCAATGTCTCAGAAAAAAAATACAATTCCCATGATTCCCTAGCACTGAGCCAGGGCAGTTAAAGTGGACTCAATTTGCACTATTTCTAGCAGTCTGCAAAGGCCCTAAGATAAGATAGTGAAGTGCAAAGAAAAATAATTGAATACTAAAGTTAGGCTTGCCCATGCCATTGTATTTCTCATCACTGTGTGTGGTTGTGAGAGCTGGATGGTGAAGGAAACTGACAAGAAGAAAATCAACTGATCTATGTTCTGGGGAAGAGTGCTGAGGATACTGTGGACTCTTTTTAAAAAATAAAACAAATGGGTCCTAGAACAAATCAAGCTTGAACTCTTTCTGGAAGCCAAAATGACTGAGGTGAAGCTGTCATACTTTGGCCATATCATGAGAAGGCATGCCTCAGTAGGAAAGGCAATATGCTTGGCAAGACAGAAGGCAATAGGAAAGAGGAAGACCACATTCAAGTTGGATGGACTCAATGAGTCTATAACCAGAGCAGAGCAATGAAGGATAGGTGTCCTGGAGGTGTCTCATTCATAGGATCGCCGTACGTCTGAGGGCAGTTAACACACATGCACAGTTAATGCAGCCACCCTCTAACTGGAATCTCTCCAGATGTGCTGGACTACAATTCTCATAATAGCAAGCCAGCATGGTCATTTGAAGGGTGTTTGATAGAGGAAGCCTGCATTAAGGGATCAGGAGCCTTGATCCTAACAAGGTGAAGAAAATGCGTATTATTATTATGCAAAGGAGAGTACAGCCCTCCACAACCGGCTGTCTTGTCCTGTCCTGTCCAGCAATGCAGATCAGTGAAAATACCTGGAACACAGCCACTGATGCACCAGCCAGACCGTAAAGCCGCAGAATAAGGAATGAAAAGAATAGCACATTATTAAGAACACCATGTTATGTTCCTTTCTAAAACACACACACATACACAGGCACAGCGGAAGCATGGGAAGCAGTGCCTACCATTACATTTACAACCTCTTTGCATTCCAATCCAAGTTGGTAATGTGACACTAAAGATGAGTTAAGTAAGTCCCCATCCTCCAGCTCTCTCGCTTGAAGGTCAACCAGTTCAAACAACAAACAGTCAAAGTACAAACTGCTGTCTCATCGATGGTATATTTTCTAAGGGAGAGGGGTCAAACTGTATGCTTCTCCATTAAACACAGCTGGTTACCCTTTTGACAGTGGAAACCAGGTAATCTTACTCTCTTTATCTGAACACTACTCTTATCCCACTGCAACTGGCAGGAAATAATGCACCTATATCAGGGTGGCAGGGGACGTTTTCACACGGGGCTTTTGGAGGACGCTAGCCGGCCTCTGTCCGGCCCCACTCCGGCAAAATGTCAAATTTTTCACATGACGTCGCAGCAAGCCCCGCCCCTACGGTGCCATCCCCGGCGCTAGCCGGCGTCAGTCCGGGGCTTGCTGCGCTTGTTCACATGACATCGCAGCAAGCCCCGCCCCCTTTAGCTCTAACTCCGGACGCCCACCGGCATAAGCCCCGGAGTTGTAATTCCTTTTTTAAAAAGGAATTAGGTCGCTGCCGCCGGAGCCATTCCGGAGTGAGCGGAAGGCTCCGTTCCGGAATGGCTTCAGGCGGATGGGACGTTTGTGTGTGAAAACGTCCAGGGAGATGCTATTTTCACCTGGCAGTCTGAAGATTTGCCATGCAGCAATACAATTACCAATTAAGCATGGTTTCTCCCACCAGTTTCTTCCTAGTCTGGAGCAGCACTGTAGCTGAGCTAAAAGGAACAAGGAAAGGGCAAAACAAACCAGAGATGCCATGTTCACCTCTTAGTTGATCTTTTTTTTCTATGCTATGGGTCTTTCAGGTGCAACCCTTACCAACATTACATACATGTATACAATAGCTCAAATTAGATGGGCAATTCTGTTTGCCACCTGTTGTTGTTGTCTTCATATGCTTTTAACAGCAGCCTGACAAACAGCAATATAGCAGGTAAAGATGTTCTCAATGCTTACTTCCATAAATGCCACCTGCTTCATTTCTGCAGGTCAGGTTGCACTTGAAACAAAACAATACATCATTTAAGAAGAAGCCAACTCTACCAGTCATTCCAGAGTGGGCCACTGTAGCCCTACCGAAATTGTGGGACACCACAATCCCGCACCATTGGATGCACGGGGGTTGCAATCCAGCAATATCCTGAAAGCCACACTTGCCCATCCTTGCCCTGGAGCCAACATGCATCACAGATTTGATGCTTGATATAATAATGAAGGTAACTTCCTGGACAAGATTTTCGACTTCATTCTACTATCTCCTTAACTCAAGATTAAAATTAAAATAGCTACAGATTGACTTTCTAATTTAATACATCAGTATGAAACATGCCACATATCTGCATGTCTGTTTATCATGCAGCTGTTAAGGATCAAAATAATTCTTCCAGAAATGAGATAAGTAACCCTACATAAAACAAGACAGTAGAACTCTTGTTCTGATTTAGAACAAAACAAGGAAAAGTTTTTTTAAAAGATTACAAATCTGAGAATCCCTCAGTCAGCACTGCTATCAGCTTTAGGGGGGATTCTGAGAGTTGTAGTCCAGACTTCTAAGTTCCAGCTTGAACACAATAGAAAATCATAGTTTCCTGCTACAGGAAAGCAATACAGAGAGCTTTGAGCTTGCAAGCTCCCCATCCTCTCTTATAAGCATGGAGTGGAACGATCCACTTGCATGTTCACTGCTTTCCAAAGTTGGAGTACTGTGGACTATTTCAGCAATAGCTAGCAAAAACATACTGTGGTTTCCGATCCTCATTAATTCTCACCAACCATACTTTAAACAAAACACATTGCTTAAATTTAGATGTCATAGGAAACTGGAGTTAATTCTAAATTTCCTCACAGTCAGAAGAGAGGTACAAGCCCAAGGTTCATTGCAGCTGATCCTCATGCCATGTTTTCTCTACACCTGAGACAATTTTTTGGCAATCAGGTACACTCTTTTTACTTGCTCAAGACATCATAGGGCCTTTAAGACATCATAGGGCCTTTGCAGACTACCAGAAATAGTGCAAATTGAGTCCACTTTAACTGCCCTGACTCAGTGCTAGGGAATCATAGGAACTGTAATTTATTGTGGCACCAGAGCTCTCTGACAGAGAAGGCTCAATGTCTCAGAAAAAAATACAGTTCCCATGATTCCCTAGCACTGAGCCAGGGAAGTTAAAGTGCACTCAATTTGCACTATTTCTGGCAGTGTGCAAAGGCCCTTAGTATCTTAGCAGACACACTGGGAAATTTTGTAAATCCAGTACAAGCAGAGAATTTAAATCTAGGTATCCCCTACCTCAACCCTATTAATATGGTTTGGCTGTGGCCATTTGTTTTGTTAGCTCCATTTGATCACCATTATCAGTGCAACCCTCTATGGTTTCTGTATCCCAAGGACTCATTCAGACAATACTGACACTCTTTCTGAACCCACAGAAGTGACATATTCCCCAAGAGTAATAAATTATTATTATTATTATTATTGTTGTTGTTGTTGTTGTTGTTGTTATTATTATTATTATTATTTATACCCCACCCCTCTGTCAACAATCAGGGCAGCTAACAACAATTAAAATTCCATACAATATACATTTGAGTACATTTGACAGGGACAATAAAGAGAGCTAGACTGTTAAAGGCTTAGGGAAGGAAGGGGTACAATGACAGCATATTCTCCCCCACACATACTTCCAACAGAGAGGGCAAAAGATTGCCCAAAAAGCATAGGCTTTAGCAGAGCCATCTCAGAGAATGGATGTTGCAGTCTGAGCAATGGACAATATAAAACACGGCAGGATGGTGGAGCCTGCTAGAAAGGGCTCTAGAAGCTTTCGGTTCAAATTAGTTCTTCAGCACTATGGATAATACCAGAGATTCATTGTTTTACCTTTATATTTATGGACCATGCAGGAGCTGAGGCAACCATTGCTTTTCCTACCAGCATTCCCCCCATTTTTTATGACCTTTCTCTCTCTTGGCAAATATAGTGAAGGGAACCAGGTGATTCACACTAGCTACTAAGCACCCATCTTCAAAAGTGGCTTTAAAGTGAAGAGCAAGGCTCAGATTGAAACCACACCTAAGCACCGTGGAGCTAAATCATATTATTGCAAAACAAAGGAGCTAATGTATTAACACAGCCCATAAATCATAGTAGCTCCGCCACTGTCAGACTTGCCAGCAATCTTATGCAGTCAGGCTCCAGAAAATAGGAAGAATTATTGAGCCAGTGCAAGAGGTGATAAATACAGTGCACAGACTGAGGCAAGTGACCCATCTTGCAATCAACTCTGAATTTCCTATGGCTAAATTATCTTTTCAAAACTTTTGTTTTCTTTTGGTGATACCTCTCAGATGTAAAGACGGCTCTTAGAAGTACAAAGTTCTTTATTACGACCAATCGGTCAGCACAACATTACAATAAAACACATCTTAGATGTATACAATAATTCCTTACAGGAACTTATGCGCCCTTTATAAAATGCACTACAGCTGTACCCCCTGAAACTTTTTATCTTAACAATTGCATTGGACCAATAGTAATAATAATGGTAAGAATAATGATTAATGGAAAAAAAACAACAACCAGTACATGAATTAAAATACAGATTAAAAGATAGGCTATATATTTACAATTTTCAGTCATGTTATACTAAACTATAATAGAATGTACATTTGCATTTACATTTATCAATTGAGGTCGTGTTTTACAAACAATATAGCAGAATTTGGCCATCATATGAGAAACCTTGTATTCATTATTATCTAATAAAAAGCGTAAATAAAAAGAATCAGATTTACCTGGAAACTTATTTAATAATGGGCTAATCAATTGATGGCGAGCATCCCTATAAAATTGACAATAGAGTAGGACATGCTCATTAGTTTCAACAGCACCTGAACCACAAGGACATAAACGCAATTCGAAAGGTACTTTTTTAAATCTACCGTCTAACATGGCAGTGGGCAGCACGTTAAAACGTGCCAAAGTTAATGCCCTTCTAAACTTCGGAAGAACAAATACAATGGAGAATCCAGTTTCCCTACCACACTAGCATTGTCAAACAATCTCAGTGTGTCTTATCCTGCTGTGTAGCATCTTTGGGGCAAGACAGAATACTGTACAGTGGGCCCTTGCTGGGGTTAGGGGCACAAGACCCCTGTGAAAATGGGAAAACCACAAATAATAAAAAGACATGTTTGTTTTTACCTGAGAGAACACCTCTCTAGGAATCTCTAGGTTCTCCAGCATGACTCTGTGGTCAACATTAGCCAGAACTTGACCTCAGAATCATGCTGGAGGTCCTAAAATACCTAGAGAAGTGTTTTCTCTAGGCATCTCTAGGTCCTCCAGTATGAATCTATGGTCAGCTTCCAGCAAAGTCATGCTGGAGGACAGAGAGATTCCTACAGAGAACCTATCATATAAATCAATGAATAATCAAATGTGAAAAAGTTAAGGCCACAAATGTGGACTGTCAACTGTATTTATGTTGCATCCTCCTCCTCCTCTTTTTTTATTGGCTCTACACCTTTAACAACATTTGGCTGCAAAGAAAATTCAGTTGGCGGATGCTTTTCTCCATCACTTAACTTTGTGCTTTGAAAAGCATTACCTACTAAGCATCTATCAAAGACAAAGAATTAAGGCCAGAAGAGGGAAAGGTAGTAATTATAGAGGTAAGAGATTACACTGTTTCAGCCTGCAGGATCCCCCAGTGCAAAATAGGGATTAGCAACTGTCAAGTTTGAACAACATCCTAATAAAGGTACTTTCAGAAAACCAAGATTCACAAAAGTTGCCAGCAATAGACAGCTCTGAAAATCAGCATGTACAACTGGAAATCACTGAATATAAAGCAACAGTTGGGGACTGGCGCAAGCATTAAACAGAGCAATGGAGATTAGAACAAGGCTGCAAAAGTAGAAATAGGATAGAGGCAGTATAAAAATATCATGAGACATCAAGGCAGAGTTTGCAAGACCTGAGCAGGGCTGTTGATAACAAGGTGACCTGGAAGTCTCTCCTTCATTGGGTTGCCTGAAATTGAAGCTGACTTGTGGTCAATTAACGACAGTCAGGGCAAAGTTAATGGTGATGGTATGCATCTTTGTACTGCAGCTGAAAACGTATTCCTTGATACAAGATACAGGCGTGTGGAGGGGTGGCTAATAAATAGTCTGAGTAATACCAGTGAGAGACACCTGTCAAGAAATGGGAAAGCTTACTGTGTACAAAGCACTATACTGCCCAAGAGTAGGAGACAAGAGTATGGTCCACAGTGCACCAATTTCTGCCAAACTATTTAGTGCCTGCAGTCTAGGAGGTAATTTTGTAAAGAATATTGTCTTATGTTTGATATAGACAACCTGTGGCCTTCCAGATATGGCTGGACTGCAACTGCCTTCAGTTGCCTTCTCCTATATCCTGCTGGTACACCATGAGTCAAATATTGATTTAACATGGAGGAACAATATTCAAAGAAGACATCAGAGATCTGCTATACAGATGCAAGTTAGCTTAAATTGTGTGGCTGTGATGTACAATAGTTCCCCCATGCTTTACTACTTATACAGTACTGTTGTTAAGTTTCACTAAGATTGTTTGACTGTGCTTGTGTTGACCACTCACACCACATGTGTTTGGTCTGAAGAAACCAAAGTGTCTTTCCAGAAGGGTTGGTGCACAGATCGCTCTACCATGTTACCAGACTATATTTACATTTATTTAATCCATAATCAAAGCCACAATTTCCCCCCTTTTTGTGCAAGTGTTGACATTCAGGAGGGTGTCTTTCATACTGAAGTGTAAGCAAAGTATACAGAAACTTGATGTGATGAATCTGACAGAACAAGTTGTGGCTGAAGGATTCTATTTAGTTATCAATGGCTTTTTGCCAGCCACATCAAACTGTAAGGTTCACAACCCTAGATATCAGTTACCTATGCTCTAGTTTCTCTTTAGTCATCTTTTCACAGATTTTCAGTCTTACAGTTCCAACTCTGCAGCACTTACTAGAAGCAGCTTCTTTAACAGAGTTGCTAAGCTGCAATTCAGAATATTGATAATAGTCCTTGGACCTCTTCTGTTTAGTGAGAGATGTAGCAGCCCCTTTTCCCTCTGATTGTTTTATCCACTCTTGCCATACTTGCTTGAATAGCTTGACAAATCACCCTTCACCGCATGTGCTGGGGAATCAATTGCCATGGGGAGGCATGGCAAACCTACTCTGAATTTTACTGCCACTATCCCCATACTCTCTACCCGTCCAACAAGGAGCATCTATGACGATGGATCCATGAGCTGCCCCGATACATGCCTACCCATATTTGAGATCCAACAAAAAGGGCCTAAGCTGGCTTCTCCTGCCTTCTGAGATATAGAATCATAGAGTTGGAAGAGACCACAAGGGCCTTTCAGTCCAACCCCCTGCCATGCAGGAACACATATCAAAGCACCCTCAACAGATGGTCATCCAGCCTCTGTTTAAAAACCATTGCTACAGGTCCTAACTAGAGGAAAAGAGATTCCACTTCAACATTAGGAGGAACTTCCTGACAGTAAGAGCTGTTCAACAGTGGAACACACTCCCTTGGAGGGTGGTGGAGTTTCCTTATTCAGAGGTTTTTAATAATAATAATAATAATAATAATAATAATAATAATAATAAAGTTTATTTGTATCCCGCTTATTGCCAGACAATCCAAGCGGCTTGCAATAATAATATCTCCAAAGAAAAACCAACCCACCCCCTAATCAACCTCTACTGCGTTCCTCATCCATCAACAACTGATGGGGCCACGAGAAGAACGTAGGAGTCAAGGAACCCAAGGCCGGGTGATCAGTCTGGGAAGGCCTGCCGAAAGAGATCCGTCTTGACAGCTTTTTTAAAGCTGTCCAGTGATGTCAACTGACGGATCTCATCCGGCAGGCCATTCCAGAGTTTGGGGGCGACAACAGAAAAAGCCCTCTGGGAGGTCACTGCAAGCCTAGATTTTTGAGGCTGCAGCAAATTCCTCCCAGAGGACTGGAGAGCGCAAGGAGGATTGTATGGAAGGAGGCGATCCCTGAGATAGCTTGGACCCAAGCCATTTAGGGCTTTAAAGGTAATAACCAACACCTTGTACTGGGCCCGGAAGCTAATAGGCAACCAGTGGAGGGACCTCAAAACCGGGGTGATGTTCCAGAAATAAGCCTGGCTGCCATGTTTTGAACCAACTGAAGCTTCCGAACCAAGCACATGGGTAGCCCCATGTAGAGCGCATTACAGAAGTCGAGGCGTGAGGTTACCAGTGCATGCACAATGGTCTCGAGATCCCTTACTTCCAGAAAAGGGCGCAGCTGGCGTATCAGCCGAAGCTGATAACAGGCACTCCTGACCGTCGCATTTACCTGATTTGTCATCAGGAGTGACAAGTCAAGAAGCACCCCCAGACTGCAAACACAGTCACTGGAGGAGAGTGCGACCCCATCCAGGACTGGAGGTTGCAACCCAATTCTTGGTTTCGGGGCCGCTACCGTGAGCACCTCCATCTTGTCTGGATTCAGTTTCAATCTGTTTTTCCTCATCCAGCCCATTACCTCCCGAAGACATTCATTGAGAGAGAAGATGCCATTGGAATTCGAGGCCGACGAACGAGACACGGAAAAATAGATTTGGGTGTCATCAGCGTACTGATAACACCCAGCACCATAACTCCGTATTATCTCACCCAGCGGCTTCATATAGATGTTAAATAATGTCGGGGACAAAATAGCTCCTTGAGGGACCCCACAAGTGAGTTCCCTCTTACTGGAGCTACTGTCCCCGAGCAGCACCCTCTGGGACCTACCCGAGAGGAAGGACCGGAACCAATGCAAAGCAGTGCCCCCGATACCTAACCCCTTCAGGCGGTCCAAGAGGATGCCGTGATCTATTGTATCAAAAGCCGCTGAGAGGTCTAAGAGCACCAGCAGGGTCACACTACCCCTGTCGATGCTCAGACGCAGATCGTCGGTCAAGGCAACCATGGCAGTCTCGACCCCAAAGCCTGTCCTGAAGCCGGTTTGAAATGGGTCTAGATAATCGGTTTCATCCAAGACAGCTTGGAGCTGAAGAGCAACCGCCCTCTCGATTACCTTGCTCAAAAATGGCAGCAACGACACAGGCCTATAATTTCTCATATCCAGGGGGTCTAGGGAAGGTTTTTTCAGAAGCAGCCTAACAGCCGCTTCCTTCAAACAAGATGGAACATATCCTTCCCTGAAGGATGCATTGACGATATCCGTGAGGAACCTCAACAATGCATCCCCCCCCGGACGGCCAGCCATGATGGGCAAGGGTCGAGAGGGCAGGTCGTCTTCCTCAGCTTACCAAGCAGCTTGTCCACGTCCTCAGTACTTACAGATTGAAGCTGATCCAGTATAACTACATTGACGGAGTCGCTGGACGCCTCGCCTATAGACTCTGTTTCAACAGTGGCATCTAAGTCGGCTCTTATCTGAGAGATTTTATCTGCAAAGTAGTTGTTAAATGCGATCATCTGTTGGGGGTGCTTTGATTGTGAGTTCCTGCATGGCAGGGGGTTGGACTGGAAGGCCCTTGTGGTGAGCAGCTACTTTCAGTAGACCTTTTCACTGGTGGCACCTCAGCTTTGGAATAATCTCCCCAGAGAGCCTTGTGTGGCAGCCACTCTGATGTCTTTCTAGCACCAGACAAATACTTTTGTACTTTCTCAGGCTTTAAATATTTTTGTAGATCTGTTTTGTTTGGATTATATTGACAGTATTTATACCCTGATTTTAAAGATTTGCTCTCTTGTCCTTAGTTGTTTTATGGAGTTTTAAACCACCAGAGTTGTCTTCAGACAGCACTGGCTCTTTGGCTTAGTAACGGAGATGAGCACCGCCCCTAAGGTCACTTACAACTAGATATTCATGTCAAGGAAAAACCTTTACCTTTTTAAAATGGTTTATTGCAATCTGTCCTGACCATGCATTTGAATGGCAGAGTACAATTAAAAAAGATAAGTAATTCTAGATGTTTGGTTAGAAAGGAGGACAAAAAAAGGAAAGGGGAAACAGGGGCAACATGGCAAACAGATATACAATTGGTTCTCCATATCCACGGATTCTTTATCCATGTATTCAACCATCCACGGCTTGACAATATTAAAAAAATACATACATTCCCAAAAGCATACCTTGATTTTGCCATTTTATATAAGGGACACCATTTTACTACCCCATTGTATTTAACTGGACTTGAGCATCCATGGATTTTGGTATCCATGCGGGTCCTGGAACCAAACCCCAGCGGATACTGAAGGCCCATGGTATTTCTGTTTAGTGACTCAAGTTTATTCCGTCACTTAATTCATGCTGGGCAAAGTTTCATCTGCTGTAGTTCTCTATATTCAGCTATGTTAACTATGAATCCTGAAAACTGGAATCCCCTCCAAACCTATACCAATGATTTGCAACAAAGACCCCACGTGTTGCAACACCGCCAAAACTGAGAAACAGACATTACAACTGAGGGGTGGACAGTCTGCTGTGAAAAGCGCAATAGCAATTTTGAAAAATAGCCATCAGCCTAAGCAAACAAATATCCCTACAGAGTAACCAAGCAAATTTTTAGCAGGGGCCCTCCTTCAAATGCCTTTAAAAGGAAAAGAAGTGCAATAGAGAAGGCTGTTCTCAATACTGAGGTGAAAAACTTCACATCCTGAATTTCTGCTTGTGGCAAAGCTAAGAAAGGCATAAGAACCAAGGGGGAAAACAAGCTGATCTTTCCAGGCTTGCAAAGGTTTCTTTTAAAGCAGGGATTGAACTGAACAACTTTGCCTTGGGCTGATTTTATCCCTGCAACAAGAAAAGAACTTCATTGTGTATGAGTCTCTCTCCCATCCCTGCCCTCTTAACTCTTTGAAGGAGATAAACATTATAATATCTAGATCTACATGAGAATATCTAGAATATTGAAGGAGATAAACATGAGAATATCTGGATCAAGCCTTCAAAATTTCACAGTCTGGGAGCAGCCACTGAGAAGGCTCTCTCTCTTACCCTAACCTAACATATCATGTCTGTGATGGTGGTGGGACCAAGAGAAAGCCCTCTCCTGAAGATCATAAAACTCTGGCAGGCTCATATTAGGAGATACATTTTTTAAAATAATCTGGACCCACTCCATACAGGTCTTAGCAGATCATGACTAGCATTCTGAATTATGCCTGGAAGCAGTGAAGCTGTTTCAACATAGGAGGTTATATATTCTGTGTAACTAAGTCCTGGTCAGCAGTCTGGATGAAGTATTTTGGACCCACTGAGATTTATAAACATTTTCCAAAGACAACCCCATATAGAGTGCATTAGAGTAATCCAAGGGGAGCCAGAGTGGTGTAGTGGTTTGAGGTTGGAACTATGACTATGGAGACCAGGGTTTGATTCTCGCTTGGCCATGAAACCCACTGGGTGACCTTAGGCAGGTCACACACTCCCAGTTTAAGAGGAAGGCAATGGCAAACCTCCTCTGAAAAAAAACTGCCATGCTAAGTTTGTCTTAGGGTTGCCATAAGTCGGAAACAACTTGAAGCCACAAAACAACAAACAAAAGAATACAAATAGGATGTATTCATGCCATGTGTCACTGTGACTAAATCTGACATCTCAAGAAATTGGCACAACTGGCACACTAGTTTTAACTGTGCACACACACTCCTGACCACTGCCAGTACCTGAGTCTCCAGGTGCAGATCCGAGTCCAAGAGCACATCCAGGCTACAAACCTGAGATCTCAGGGGGAATGAAACCCCATCCAACACAGGCTGAATCTCTATTCCCTGATATTCCTTTTGACCAGTTTTGTTGGGGGAGAGGGGGAATCATTTGGTTACAGCGTGTCCAAGATTGCTCGCTTCCATGTCTATTTATAAGATGATCATAAGAGACAGGAGTGAAATTGCCACAAAACAGCTCTACATAATTAGCCACGTGAATAGCTGCAAGTGGATATACTTAAGAGGAAAAACAAGTCTGACCAGTAAAAGGACCACATCACCTCCAAACAGCCAATAACTTCTGCATTTTCCATATATAAAAATACAGAGGACAAAGCACAGTATCTATAGATGTGTGACCAAATTTCAGCAATTACATTTGAAACAAAAGCTGGCAGAGCAATGCATCAGAAACTAAGAAGGCTTTGAGCTAGACTCTTCCCTGAATGGATATAAATCAAGAAAATTAATCAAATTATTGGGAAAATCATCTCTAGAACTGACTTAGTTTCGCAGTTAATTATAGTGCTGTTAGTTATGGGGTGGGATGGTACCAAGTATTGCACAGTACTGAAGTTTCGTTGGATTTTTTCTTCTATTCCTCTGTGTATTGTTTATTCATTTTCAAGCCTCTGGCTTACATCCAATTGCTGTCTACCTAGGGACTGCTGAATGTTAAGTCACAACCTATGTAAATCCTATTGATTCAATGTGTCTGTTCTGTTGGGAACTAGCAATTGAATTTAAGCCTATAGCCACAATCCTAATTGCTAGAAGAGTGGGCGTTTTCACACAGGCGGCTCTAAAGCCGCCTGGAAGCCCCCTGGAAGCAATCAAGAGCCGCTCCGGCGGCGAAAACAGCAGCCGCCGGAAGGGCTCCTGATTGCCTCCGGCAGCAGCCCCTCTAATTCCTTTTTAGAAAAGGAATTAGAAATATGGGGCTAAAGCCAGCTAGCGGCAGGGATGGCGCAGGGATTGCGCAAGATGGGGCGGGGCTTGCTGCAACGTAGTTTGAACACGACGAGCAAGACCCCGGAGTGAGGCAGGGATGGCGCAGGATGAGGAGGGGCTTGCTGCGACGTAGTCTGAACTTTTAGGTTCTGGAGCCGGAGTGGGGCCGGACGGAGGTAGGTTTGCCTCCGTGTAAAGCCCAGTGTGAAAACGTCCTAGTGTCTTACTTCTATAAATAAATGACAGCCCAAAGTTGCAGAATACTGAATTTTATGTCTGGTACCAATAGCTCAATAGCTCTGGTACTGCCATTATGAACAAATACACCAAGTCCCTTCTCCTGTCCTTTAGTTCTTGGTCTGACATCCCACAGACAAATTTTTACTAGCCTTGACCTTCCTGTTTGAACTCAGACTGCTTGGGTAATTGTTTGGCATATCACTTTTACTCAGATTCCAATCTCCTGGCATGTACTACAGCTCAGTCTTTGACTCAGACCTCTGGCTGACTGCCTACTGACTGTAACTTCACAGCTCTCCTTGCTTGCTATTAACTCCAGTCCTTCAAGGACCTGCTTGTCTCATAATTCTAAGAAAAAGAAAAGTCATTTATGCTTTTTTTTTTTTTTTGGCCTCTAAATTATATTGACTTTCATGATTCTTTTCCAAATGATCCCTGATTTCTAGTTTTCCCAGAATACATGGGACTAAAGTCTCAGTAAAGTTATTTATTTGGACTACAACTCACAGAATCCTCCAACCAGCATGGCTTCGTGATAGCAGTGAGGTTTTGGAAGGGCAACAGCCCAATATTTGCACTGGCTCCCTCTCAGCTTTGATAATTAATACATACCCTTGATAGAGGGATTGTCTTTGGAGAATGATCTAGAGCAGGGGTAGGCAACCTTTTTAAGCCGGGGGCTGGGTTGCTGTCCCTCAGACAACTGGGGGGCAGAAGCACCATAAATAAATAAATAAATAAATAAATATAAAAATTAAAAGTTAAAAAAAAAATAAAAAAAATAAAAAATATGCATGCACACTCTCTCAGCCCCAGAAAAGCCATGGCAAAACCCCTGTGGAGATTTTGCCAAGAAAACCCCAAGAACAAGTAATAACAATAATCAATATTATCATGGCGTGCAGCGGTGGCGGCGGGGAGCAGTGGGGGGCAGCAGCGGCAGTGGCGGCAGGATCGGCCTGGGGCCGGTCCAAAGGCCTTGGGGGGGGGCGCATCCGGCCCCTGGGCCTTAGGTTGCCTACCCCTGATCTAGAGCCTCCCCAGCTGGATAGCAAAGAGGGGCAGAGCACTTCAGAAGAACCTGAATCCTCAAGGGAGAGGAAGCCCAGTTCTAGGGTCAGAGAATGAGGCAAGACCTCCTTCAAGCCCAAGACATCAAGTGCAGATTAGCAAGGGATAACTCTTCAGGAGTAGGAGCTTCCTCAGAATTTGGTCTCTATTAGATAAGGGTCATCTTCCTGGAAAGCTCAAATGCCTACAGCTCAGCCTGCCGGATGGGGCCCAAGTATCTCAGCCATGGAGGACTCAGTTCCTATAGGAACAACAACTGTTATCTCAAGCTCACAAACTGTTCCTAGATGCCTTGGCTCCTACTCTGAATGATTTCTCTCTGCACTGTGCCTAAATATGAACTATCTTTGATCCTCATGTTTGGCCACCCTTGACTTCTGTTTGAACTTCAGCAATGTGACCTCTATCTGGACTTCAATGGTTGCCCCTGGGCTCTAACTCACCTCTATTCCATTTATTTACTTTCTGTTGGGATTCAGTTATTTTGACCTCTGTACTGCCTTTCTTACCTTGGCTCTAACTAACCTGTACTTCATTTATTTTCCTTCTGTTAGGACTTCATTAGCCTGAGCTCTGTACTGCCTTTTTACCTTGTTCCTGGAATTGCCATTGCCTAAACAACATGGTCATGGTATGCACGTATCTGCTTTAGACTTTGGACTGTTGGGACCTTGCTACCAGAGCTACCTGACTCTGGTCAGGAGGACACTGTGTGCAATAATGCCCCTCCTAAGGATCAGCATAGCCAGAAGCCACTTCATCTTTGTGGATTGCTGTGGTTTCCCAGTTCAGCCCAATACAACTTCATCTCATCAAGGTAGGATAGCAGGGGCACACATAGCAATTCTCAGTGGATGCTCTGCATTGTGGAACTCCCTTTCCAAAGTGAGTTCCCAGGGCCCTACATAACAAAGTATTGCCAGATCTCAGTTTATTCTACTGACTTTTGATGACAAGGGTGAATGTTTTGTCACACTGGACTACTTTGCATTGCCTATATTCCACTCAAGTCTTAAGGCTATCCCAGATGCTTAGCAAAATCATATGGCAGAGTGCCTCCTTCCTTGATTTTATGCTTCGGTTTGGGCAGAAAATAATTTTTCATATTTTTAATGCACTCTTGTGGTTGACAGAAATCAATGTCCATTAAAAAATGCCACATCACGGCTAGATTAGGGGTTTTGTCTTCAAAGTATTAGTTCAATACATGTAGAAATATCCCAATGTGACAGAACAAAAAAAATCCTTACATTGCTGCCAGAAATAGTACAATCTATACATATCTCTATTTATAATGATATAGTACACTTTTTATATGAACTTTAATCTTTGTGAAGTTCTTGGGATCAAGATTAAAAATGGATACTGATGTGTTCTCTGACTCTGCCTGTCAATCATCTGCACAGATTGAGGAGTTAGAAAATATATGCAGGAAAAAAGCAACAATTCTGATTGTGCCACACAATATAGAGGGCAAAGGATTTGCCTCTTTTCTACCATAATGAATTTGTACTCTTTTTGACTTCATAGATGACTGTTACTACATTTACACTAAAATGACAGTATCTGAGGACTTTTTATTTATTTATTTATTTATTTTTATCCCGCCTTTCTCCCAAAATGGGACCCAAGGCGGCTAACATCATATATAAAACACATTAAAACAACAATTAAAATAGTACAATTAAAACCGTAAAAAATATCAAAATTACAAATATAAAATTTGAAACAGAGTTAAAAATAATAATAACCTAAAACTACCCCCATCCCCCAGTAAAACCAAGCCTGCAGGATTTTAAAAGGCTTGCTTAAATAAAAATGTCTTTGCCTGCTGGCGAAAGGCCAGCAATGAAGGGGCTAGCCTAGCCTCCTGTGGAAGGGAGTTCCAGAGGGTGGGAGCAGCCACCGAGAAGGCTCTCTCTCGTGTCCTCACCAAATGAGCATGAGATGATGGTGGGACCAAGAGAAAGCCTTCTCCTGAAGATCATAGGGCTCCAAGTGGTTTGTATGGGGAGATACAGTCTCTCAAATAGTCTGGATCTAAGCGGGTAGGGCTTTATAGGTCCTGATGTTTGTTCAAAATATATTTTTGTTGAATTGTATGAAGTGTACAGGAGACTTTGACTGAAACAAAAGTGTGTGTGTGTGTGTGGGGAGATTGAGAATGAAAGAAGCATGTCTACAGTAACAGTTACGTAATTCTGATTAGTCCTGTTATGTGAAAATACTGTATAGACTAGTCTATAAATTGAAAAAATTATGCCAAAATTTAAACCCAAAAAACCTGGCTTGACTTATACATGGGTCAATATAGTAGTGCTGCTAGAAAAAAATGATGGCAGTAGCTCTTTGGGATTTCCCTATCATGATGCTTCTTTTACAGTTGGCTCTCCCTGGATGGACTAAGCTCTTGCCATGGTCCTGACTCCCCCTTTTACCGCAGTGACAGGAAAATCCTAAAGATCCACTGCCATGTTAATGTGTGTGTTTCTTTTCAGGAGGCTCTCCCTGGATTGAACCTTTGTTGCCTGGAGCCCACCCTTGGTTGTCTGGGGGGTTGGTTGGACAATGAAGAGGAGCTAGAGGAGGCAGAGAAAAGACAAAAAAACCAGGTGCCCTTCCAGCCATGTTTTCTCATCTTTTGCCTGCCTTCTCTAGCTCCTCTTTGCCATGCAATTGCACTGTCCTCAGAGAAGGGGAAGAGGAAGAAGAGGAGGAGACAAATGGGCTGGCTGCAGACAAGTGAGGGCGGTTAGTCAGTTGGGTAGCAAAAAGGAAACGAAGAAGGCAGGCAAAAGAAAAGAAACCACAGCTGGTCTTTACTGTGAGTGGTGAGTGGGGTTGAACAGGCACAGGCAACCTTAGTCTCATCTATCCTGTTTCTAATTCTCCACCTCTGGATGGCACGGATGCCAAGAAGCCTTCTTGGCAACTAGTGAAAGCTCTTTACTACAAGTGGAGAGCTCTTCCCGTAGTCTGTCCCAGGAAAACCTTAAAAAAGCACTGACCCCTTCTACTCTTACCAGTGGCCTTTTGCAATGCCTGGGAGGAAAAATGGCAGTGATGGTCTTCAAGAGACTGGTGTTTCCCTGCTGCAGCAGAGAAGCAAAGTAATTTCTGTCTGCCAGGATAGGGAAATGCGAAAGAGCTGCTGTGTGAAGAGCCCCATGCTAGGCTCCAAATGTTTACTCTCAACTTGTCCACAGGTCATATAAAAAAACATAATTTTGGTCCCTAAACCTGCACTCAACTTATTTGCTGTTGTTAACTGCTTTCGCATCGACCTCAATCCATGGTGACCCTAAGGATGAGACATCTCTAGCTCCCCCCCCCTCATCCTCTACTGCTCTGACCAGCTCCTACAAACTCATATTTGTGGTCTCTTTAATAAAGTCCGTACATCTAGCATGTGGCCTTCCTCTCTTTCTACTTCCTTTCAACTTTCCTAGCATTATTGTCTTTTCCAACGATTCATGCCTTCTCATGATGTGTCCAAAGTATGACAGTCTAAGTCTTGGCTTGGCTTCTAGGGATATTTCTGGCTTGATCTGCTCTAGGATCCATTTGTTTGTTCTTTTGGCTGCGACACAGGATCCTCAACACTCTTCTCCAGCCCCACATCTCAAATGCATTGATTTTCCTCCTATCTTCTTTCTTAACTGTCCAGCTCTCACATCCATACATGGTTAATTGGGAATACAATGGCTTGTATGAGTCTACCTTTTGTGCTGAGTTGTATATTTTTGCATTTTAATTCTTTCATAGCCACCTTCCCCATTCTTAATCTTCTCCTGATTTCCTGACTGCAGTCCCCATTCCGATCAATGTTTGATCCCAGATATGAGAACTCTTTTACTATTTCTGTTTCTTCATTGCCTAGTCTGAATGTGTAAGTTCTCTGTGGTCATTATTTTTGTTTTCTTTATGTTCAACAGTAAGCCCGCCCTTGCACTTTCTTCTTTGATCTTCCTTAGTAGTTGTTCCAAGTCTGCTAGTATTATGGTGTCATCAGCATATCTCAGATTGTTAATAGAGTGATTCTATTTTCACTCTTCCCAGTTCCATGTCCAAGCCTGCTTTCCTTACAATATGTTCTGCATATAAGTTGAATAGGTAGGGTGATAGGATGTAACCTTGTCTGACTCGTTTGCCAATTAGGAACCATTCTGTTTCTCCATGTTCTGTACTGACAGTAGCCTCTTGTCCAGAGTACAGATTCCTCATCAGGACTATCAAATATGTTGGCATTTCCATGTCTTTAAGGGCATTCCATAGCCTTTCATGATCTATGCAGTTGTTCTGAGCTTCTGGCTACTGGAGAAATTCTCTTCTGAAGCTAAGGATTTTATAAGGGAAATGCGCTCTATTTTCATATCCCTAAGGAAAGATATGTTCTTGAACATCATGGGAACACTGATGATATAAACAAGCCAGATGGTGGAGCACATGACCAAAATGTCACACATTATGCAGAACAAGTTGATCTGAGGAAGAAACCCAGTCATTAACATAGCTTTACCACCATTTTACAGAGGAATACTGCCTCCTATACATAAATATTGCATCTCTTGAAGAGGATGGCAATAAATAATGACTATAAACTTCTCAGCAAGCAGAGTAAAGTGTAGGACCATCATAGAGAAGCAAAAATAGCTGCAGCTAATGGCAGCCCTATGCTTGTTTACTCAGAAGCAAGACCTACTGAATTCAGTGGGCTTATTCCCAAGGATCATGCATAGGATTGCAGTTGAAAGAGCCTGAGTTAGGAAAAGACTAGAGGACCCTGCTTCCAAATTTCCCTCTGTCTTGATTTTGTTGGAAGAATGAGGCAAGATTTCACTGTCAGCCTCACTGCTCTCTGCATGTTGGCAGTATGGACTTAATAACAAAATCTGCCCATCTTACAGGGTTATTGTAAGGGCTGCAAGAAGATAATCTATATTGAGCAATTAAACATATAAAAGCACCACCACATCAATGCTAAGAGACAGTGCTTTGTTTTTCTTAGAAAGAAAATGGCAGTCCATACTTACTATTTTTGAGGTAGCACATGGCGTGGATACTGGGGTATGGGGCTTGGCCATGCCTTGTCCTTGGGGCAGGCTGAATCTCTGGCCTGTATCCAGGGGAGAAGAGGATGTGTAGATCCGTGTTTCTAGCCTTTCGGGTTCATGTTTGTAGGATTCCAGAGGAAATGCTGGCTGTTTGGTCACTTGCGTTGGGGTTGATGGAGAAGAGGAAAGGCCAGAGGCTATAAACAAAGCACATAAAAATATGTAACTCATTGAACCTCACTGTTCACAAATGGCAAATACTGGGTTAAGCTGTAGAAAGTCTTTGAGCTGAAGGTTTTACTCTCCAGTCCTAAAGCAGAACAAATGGATATTATAATAGAGGGGTGGACAAAGTGCAGCCTGTGGGTTGCATACAGCTCTCTCCCCACCACCCCAGATAATTTTATTTCAATTTTTTGCTCTAAAATGCCTCCAAATACACTCTAGGGAAGGTGGAGGACATTTCCACCACATTTAGAGATCACCTGGAGCACCTGGGGGGATGTCATTTTTTTCAGCCATTTTTAAAAATCTCCTGAAATGCCCCCAAATATCTGCTAAAGGGCATGGGGCACATGGCCCTCACATTTTGTGCCCCCTCCCAGCCAATGTAGGCCTAGGAGAGGCCTTTTTTGAAACATGACATGAACAGGGAATGACTTTTGTTCAGTTCCTAATGTTAAAGAAAGGGTCTCTCCTGGGCCTAAAATAGCCCAGGAAGGTCTCAAAAGATGGTGACGGGCATATTTATTTATTTATTGCAGGAGGTGGAGAGATGTGGCTCTCCAGTTTCTCTTGGGAAGGTAATGTGCCCCCCCCCAGTCTTTCACAGTTTCCAACTAGTGTTCCAATATTATATTACTGCAATGTGCTGTGTGTTGGGATGCTGGACACTTATAGGACCCTTTCTCTTCCCTTATGTAGATTCACGGGAGATTATGGACTGCTGTATTGCTCCATCGTTGCTGTGCTGTGTGTATTAGCCATAGTTGTAATTGTTATTATAATTGGTTTTAATTAAGTACTGCTTAATTGCGGTTGTTTTAATTGTATTTGATTTAATAATGTTTTAGGGGGGGAGGAGAGATTGTTGTTATTTTAACTTGTTGTAATTTCTAAATTTTATTGTTCACCGCCTAGATTGGTTTTCCACTAGGGCGGTGTATAAATTATTATTATTATTATTATTATTATTATTATTATGCCCTTGGAGACTACTTTTAAATGCCAACAGTTTTGCATTGCAGCCCCTAGATTACTGATCAATGTTTGCCAACTAGAATATTGTTGTTGTTAACTACCCTTGAGTCAACCTCAATGCATGGCAGCCCTGTGGATGAGACATCTCCAAGACTCTCTATTCTCTACTGCTCTGCTCAGGTCTTGCAGGCTCAGGCCCATGGCCTCCCTGATTGAGTCTAAGCATCTGGCAAAACCACTTTCTATTGCTGTCCAGCTTTCCTAGCACCATTGTCTTTTCTAATCAGTCATGCCTTCTCATGTTATAGTCAAAATATGACAGTCCAATTTAATCATCCTGGGTTCCAGGGATAGTTTGAGCTGTTCTTACCTGAGCATTATTAAAAGAATTTCACCAGCTTTTGTTTTGTTTGTGACCATAAATCTAAGTGGGAAAGGATTGGACTGGTTTTGCTTCAAATTAGGCTAGTCTTAATTATTTAATTTGAAAAGTAGTAGGATAACTGTCTGAAAAGCCATATTAGGAAGGCATCCCATCCCATTGGGACAATGTTCCTATATGGACTTCTACGTTAGCTTCCATATTGTCATCTTGGGCCTCCTATTGCAAGAAAAGTCAGGTTGAAACTAAATAAACAAACTTCCTCACTCCTTGAGATTATCTTCAGAGGTTAGATTAGAGAAAATGGAAGTAAGCTTTTTCTGCAGTGTTACTTATTAAAGAACACCCTACTGAAAACAGGGATAAAATTAATATTCACTGTTATTAATTTCTTGGTCAAAATTGAGTTGGCTGACACCTGAGAAACCTGTTCAGAAACAGTAAGACAGAGGTGAGAATTTGGTGCAATTTTGATGCAGTATTAGGAAATCCTGAAATATACAGTGAAATTATTATTTTGTGTAAACTCCCATTTCTTTCAGAAACACACTTTTAATAATAGTTTGTGAGCATAAATCACTGGAGCATGCCCAAGCAGAGCACACAAGATTTTATCCATCACTATCATCTATCAGTGTGCATGCAGTATGTGAAAGGCAAGCCTGCTAGACTGTGAAAAAAGGTAACTCACTGCATATCCCTTAAAAAAACAGATTGGGGAACCTCTAGATTGTCAGACGTTCTGGACTATAACCCATCATTCCTTATCTTGGGCTTAGTGGCCTGGAGCTTCTGGGTGTTGCATTATAAAACATCAGGAAAGCCAAAAGTGCAAAACCCCATTGTACTAAATGGAATTTTCTCATATGGACAATACATATATATTAGATTGCAGCCAACCTATTCTTCACAATATATAGTACTATGAATTCCTTTCCTTTGCTATGTCTTATAGACAAACAAGTGTTTTTCAGAGTGCTTGTGGTTTTGTCAGAAGTTACAAATGAAGAGGGGAAAAAAAGACAAACCAGTAAAAGGAGATAATGAACCACAAGACTTCATCTACTTTCTGGATTGCTGGGATGTGTTTATAATGAGTGTTAATGGACTGAAAAGTCAACTGAGTAGAATTCTGACAATAGTCTATGCCAAAATAGTAATAAACAGACACATAGGAGCTCATCAACAAGATAAGTAATGCAGCAATAAATAAGTAAGAGGGAATCATCTTATTTGTAAACCATCCAGTTGGAGCCTCTTCTGGAACACTGAAGAATAGTGCAAACTCTTTTCTATGCTTCATATAGACTATATGTCATTTCACCCTTGAAGAACAGTGAAACTCTAGTCTCGCCATATAGACTATATTCCATTTCACTCTTGCTATATACAATTAAATATGTATACAATTGACAGTCTGAGGATATAAGAAGAGTGATCAGTGGTAAAGCTCATATATTGTTTAATCTATAGCATCACCAGGTATAAAAACTGCCTGAAATCCTAGATTGTTGCTGCCAGCCAGTGTCAACAACAACGGAGCAGTCAGACCAAAGTAGCTTTCTAAAGTGTGGCCCATAGGCCACTTGCAACCCCAAGACCATTCTTCCCAATTACTTATGCTAGGACTGCAGGCTGCCGCAGGACTGTTTTTCAGATGCTTTTAAAATGTTCCAGTTTCTCTCTCCTTCTCTCACTCTCTCCCTTTGTTCTCAGTTTAGTTCCACTGCTGCAAACTAGTTCAGAGTATTATAGTACTGAACTGAACTGAATTGAACAAGGGGGAGATAAGGGGGCACAGCATTGTCCTTCCCAGTAGACTGACTCAAAAACAAACTGCTGCAGCTTTTCCTAGCTTGTCTGTTCTTCCTCATCAAGAACTTTTGCCATCTTGACCACACTTTGATGTTGCTTGGCCACATATGTCCTGGTTTTCATCTGTGAAATGCTGGAGGGTAGGTCCTGGTTTCAAATTTGTAAATAAATATTGACACAAAATTCTACCTGTAGTTAATAACTCCTACACTTCCCATCTTTCATTAACAGTGTGATGTCTCCTTTGCCAGCAATGTGCAGGATCCAAGTGCATAAGGCTGTTTCTCCTGGGGATATATATCTTCCATACCTGTTAAGTGTTTGCATACCATATTTGTGCCACTGTTTCAAATAAACAAATATCTTGTGTGCAGTGTAAGGAAAAGATGTGAGTTGCTCCCTCCCCTTGGAATTCTGATATGAATTGGGGGCAGTCCCCCACCCCCATTTCTGCATTCTTCTGCTAGCAGTGCAAACAAAGGCGTCAGCAGGCAATGGCTGATGAATGTTAAGTAGAGCCAGTCCCGTGTAGCATAGCCAAGCCAAGCTGGGCCAGCTATTTCTTCATTAGGCTGACACACAGCAAAGAATACCACTCATTGAAGCAAACCATGGCAGATTTCATGTGGTAACAGCTGGGTGCTATTGCTTAACGGCTGTTAGGGTGCATACAAATCAACAGGTGAAAAGTATGTCAATTATTTGTGATGAAAGGGCTATGCTAAAAGCCAGTTGCCTCCAATCCCAACACAGCAGCTACACTGCAACTGTGAAGTATTATATCCAAGCAGCAGTAGATGACAAAGCCACAACTTCTCCGGTGCCTGTCTTGCATCAGTTCCTTCACTCATCCTTGTCCTCTGCTTTCAGAAAAAGATACACCAGATCCCTCCTGCCATTTTCTAACTTGGCCATAAGGCAATGGTGGAAATTGTGCAGCCTTACATATATTGTTGGATGGAGACTCTCAGTATTCCTCACTGTTGAGTATGCTGGCTGTGGCTGCTGGGAGCTGCAGTTCAACAACATCTGGAAGGCTACACATTTTCCACCCCTGCCCTAAGGGATGAACCACAGTGTAGGGATAGAGTATCTAAGCAACATTCTGTGATCGTTCTGGCTCAAAGCATCAGCAAGCAATATTTCCCTGCAATTGCTGAGTCACATTTGTATTGCAAATTTGATATTATATTTGTTGTTGTAGCAGTAAACTGTTTTGAATTTCTGTCATATATCAATATTTTAATCAAACAATCAGTCAAGGGACTTCAGCATGTCTGACTCTGCATAATTAGGTCTACATGCAACATTAGACAAATCATCTAATCTCACCCTACCCTTCCACCCATTCTGTACCATTTGATTTATTGACATTCAAATGTATAGGCTTCTTTTGCACCCATTAACCCAAGCATATTTTGTATGATGTGTCTGCATCTGATGAAGAAGACATTGAAATAGTGAAATATTTTCCATACCTTGGCTCAGTCATTAATCAGAACGGAGACTGCAGTCAAGAAATTCAAAGAAGACTAGGACTTGAAAGGGCAGCTATGAAGGAACTAAACAAGATCCTCAAGTGTAAGGATATATCATTGAATACTAAAGTTAAGATTGTCCATACCATCATATTTCCAATTTCTATGTATGGTTGTGAAAGCTCGACAATGAAGGAAAATGATAGGAAGAAAACCAACTCATTTGAAATGTGGCGCTGGAGAAGAGTTCTGCAGATACTGTGGAAGGCTAAAACGACAAATCAATGGATCCTAGAGCAAATCAAGCCTGAACTTTCCCTAGAAACCAATATAACTAAATTGAGACTGTGGTACTTTGCCCATATCATGAGAAGAAAAGATAATAATACTTGGCAATGTGGAAGAAGACAAGAAAAGATCTTAATGCTTGGCAATGTAGAAAAAGAAGACAAATTAATTCTAGATCAGTGGTTCTTAACCTGGGTTCGATTGAACACCAGGGGTTCGGTGAGTCAGTCTCGTGGGTTCGGCGGAAGTCAAGACACACATCCGATTCATATGATTCGTGATGACACGCCCCACTCGTCCATCATTGGCTGCAGGTGATATAACCTGTATACGTTTTATATTTATATGCCCCATCCAACCAAACCAGCTTGCCCCGCCTCCACCGACAGAAGTGGCCCTCTGATTGGCCATGTGGCGTAATTGACAGCACGGCGGCCCACTCCCCTCACCAGATGGCGCTGACGTTCCGTCTGTATTGCCGGTAGAAATGTTTGGTGAATGCGTAAGAATCGTAAGAAGGGTTCGGTGAATGCGCATATGAAACTGGTGGGGGTCAGTACCTCCAACAAGGTTAAGAACCACTGTTCTAGATGGATAGACTCAATCAGGAAAGTCACAGCCTTGAGTCTGCAACCCAGAGCAGGGCCGTTGGCAATAGGGTGACTTGTAGGTCTTTAATTCATGGGGTCACCATAAGAAAGTCAACTTGATGGCAGTTAATAACAACAAGAAGAAATGTTTAGCAGGAAAGCTGCTTTGTTACGTAACCAAAATTCCCTGTTCTATGCAACCATTAAAAGGACAGAGGTCCTGACCTTATTTTAGCTGGCTACCCTACTGTCCCAACATGTGTGGTAACATTGGATTAAATGGATTAAATTTGAGTTAGGCAAATCCATGGATGATAAATCTGTCCATGGCTATAGAGTCATGATAATTATGTGGAACTACCCTGTTCTGAGGGCATGAATTTCCAAATCCTAGATGCTGAGAAAAGTCAGGAAGGATACTGCCTTCTGGCTGGCTGATGTTGGAAATTGTATGCTATATTATATCCTTGGTCCAATGCAGCAGAATTATTCTTAAATTTTTGCTCCTGCTAATTACAAGGAAGGGCAAAAAGCAATATAGCTACTGAAGGCCCACCTAACCACTGGAAATGTTACCAATACACTCCTTTGTTTGTTAGATTTCCCCATATATTGTCTCCTGCCTTTTAAGTATATCTTTGTATCTCCATTGGGACTAGAAAATATGTGGCATTTTCAATTAAAACCTTGATTCTTAAGAAGCGACATTTGGTGCCCAATATCCTATTCTGCATATTTTCCATGTTCCCACAGATTCATTGTATAGCTATAGGTCTGGTTAAACTAATGTAAGTAAGCTGAGAAAAGATATTATCTAGCAGGTTGTTATTAATTCTTAATTCTATCTCTTCATTGTATATTTCATTGTATATCCCACCTTTCTTCCAGGACTGGGACTCCAAAAGATGGAAATTAATGTGATCAGCTATCAACCTGGTTCTACCTATACTAACTCCCAAACACTTCCTGATGCATTTAGTCATTTACTCCGAAGTAAGCAAAGAAAAGGGTCATGGTATATACCAAAGCAAACATTCCTTTCACAATCTAGATCTTAGTACACTAAATCCCTTTGAAATTACTGAGGATTTGCAAAATGGACTACATGTTATGCATGTCATCCAGAACATGGAATGTTAATGCATGTAAAACCATTATGCTATCTGTTTGGTATGCATGCTGGATATTTCTAAAGATGGAAAACATCCCAGTGCTGACAGCTTAGCAAGGGAATTTCTTGGGCTGTGTATCAAATAGAACAGCCCCAGAGCAATTGCAGAAGAAGTTTTTTCTAAGCTGGTTTTTGATCTAAGATCTCCCAAGTGGCATATAGAAACAATATAAAATAAAACCAAAGTAATAAGGTATCATCATCATCACTCATCATCCCACCTTTCTTCCAGGACTGGGACTCAGGGCAGCTTACAACATTAAAAAAACAATACAATTAAAAACATACAAAAAGAGTACATTAAAACAGAATTAAATTACTACAATAATTAAAACAAATGACATGCTAAATATTAAATACTATAAGAAGATAATATGTTTTAAGTACAATAAAATAAAATAGCACCCCAGGCCATTCTTTAAGAGCTTTCTGTTTTGAATGCCTGTCTGAAGAGGAAGGTTTTTGCCTGTCGGTGGAAGGCCTTATGAAGAAGCCAGTGGGAGTCCATTCTGGTCTTCCTGGGCAGGGAGTTCCAGAGTCTAGGGGCAGCCATGGAAAAGGCTCTCTCTCATGTCCCCACCAACTGTGCTTGTGATGGTGATGAGACGGAGAGAAGGGCCTCTCCAGAGGATCTCAGAGCCTGGGTCAGTTCATACAGCGTGATATGGTCTGCCAAACAGCCTGGACCTGAGCCTTATAGGGCTTTATAGGTCATCACCAGCACTTTGAATTGTGCCTGGAAACAAAGTGGCAGCCAGTGGAGGTGTTTCAACAGGGGCGTTGTGTGATCTCTGTAACCTACCCCTGTAAGTAGCCTGGCTGCAGCTCTTTGAACCAGCTGAAAATTTCAAACACTCTTCAAAGGCAGCCCCAAGTAGAGCACATTATGGTAGTCCAAACAGACAAAGACCAAAAGATAGTGTAAAATGAATTTATTACTGGTCAGCAAGAGGAATATGTGAGGGCGTCTGACGAGTAGGGATAGGTAGAAATTAATTTCATTTTATTTAGATAAGAATTTATCAAATTTGTGGTTGTTGTTGTGTGAACTGCTGTCAAGTCAACTTTGACTTATGGTAGCCCTATGAATGAAAGACCTACAAGTCATCCTATCCACAGTTGCCCTGTTCAAGTCTTGCAGACTCAGGGCCATGGCTTCCTTGATTGAGTCTATCCATCTGGAATATGGTCTTCCTCTTTTCTGTTGCCTTCCACTTTTGCCAAGCATTGTTGTCCTTTCTAGTGAGTCATGTCTTCTCATGGTATGGCCAAAGCATGTCAGTCTTAGTTTTATCATCTTGGCTTCTAGGGAGAGTTCAGGCTTGATTTACTCAAGGACCCATTGATTTGACTTTTTAGCAGTCCATGGTATCCATAGAACTCTTCTTCAGCACCACATTTCAAATGAGTTGATTTTCTTCCCATCAGCTTTCTTCACTGTCTAGCTTTTGCAACCACATATAGAAATGGAAAATACGATGGTATGGACCAGGGACCGGCAACCTTTTGGAGACCTGGGCCGGTCTCCCATAGCCCAGGTCTCGGCTGGGCCAAGGGGGGGGGTGCGTGCGCGCGCCCCCTCCACTGGCACGCGCCCCCCCCACATGCCGCCGCTGTGCATGGCATGGCGGCAGCGGCATGTATGGGGGGGCGCGCGTCAGTGGAGGACTTACCGGCCCAGGCGCGCGCGTCGGTGTGGACTTACCAGCCCAGGCGGACCCCTGCCGCCTCCGCTGCCTCTGCCGCCGCCTCCGCCGCCGCCGCTCGCTTTCGTCAGTGGGCGACAGCCGCAACGCTGCCGGCATTTTGGAGGCCAAAATGCTGGCCGCGTCACATTTGCGTATGCGCAAACCCTGCGCATGCGCAAACGTGACGCAGCCGGCATTTTGGCCTCCAAAATGGACAATCTTAACTTTAGTATTCAATTATATATATTTACACTTCAAACTTTACAAGTCTTCTATATTTACAATGAAGATATATTTAAAAATTGAACATGGAAGAAAGCTAAATAGATAGATTCATTCTTCCAGGCTATAGGCTTTAAATGATTAATATTTTAAAACATCTGTTTTTAATCCTTGGATTTTTAACCATGTTTAGGGTTTTATGTTAGGGTTGCTATCTTTTTTTTTCTGAGAGATTCCTCATCATCAACATCTATATGACACAGATCCAAATGCACCTGAGGAAGTAGGCTCAAGTCTACAAAAGCTCATGCTATCAACATCTATCTTTCACTTAGTTTCAAAGGTGCTGCAAGATACCTTTGCATCTATAGGACACATATAACGACCCCCTCCATACTGTGATCAGCTGTTCCTACTGGATTTGGCACATGCAAATAGAAGACAATTTTGTTTCAGTTCATTTTTGCAGACTTTATTGAATTCTACAAGTTTCTCTACATTTAGGATAGAAAGAATTGGAGGGTTGTTTTTTGGGGATTTTTTTGTAAAAATGACTATGGATAAAAGCCAAACTGATAACTTTCCCAGTCTTTTGCCATGATAGCATTCCCTTCTTTGTATAGTCCTTAGTATAGTATCAGTTAACATCACTACTAATGCATGGAGTGGCAAGCACACAGTTCTATATTTGATGCAGCCTAGATTGTGTGGATGGGTAGGAATTGGCAGAGAAGCAAGTAGCCAACATTCCTAGGTCCTGCATCCAAGGCTTTTTATATATGGTCCAAACAGTCCATATTTTTCATGGATGATGAGTGCATGTATGGAGAACCAATCTACAGTAAAGATTTCAGAGGGCTGCAGTGCATCTCTACATATCTTTCCCTGTAAGAGTTAAATGCAACCCATGGAAGATTATTCAGAAGCAAACTAAGGAAATCAAAATAAAATAACATCCAAAATCCACAAAACAGTGATACTTTTATTGAGGCAACCAAACTGCACAAAATGCATGTTGCAAGCCTTTGAGGTGCTACTGGCTTCTTCCCCAGACAAAGGTGTTAGAAATCATATAAGAGAAAGAAAAATATGAAGATGTTGCTGGATTTTGGATGTTATTGTATTTTGCTATATGGCCAAGATGGCTACCCCTGGAAATGTTTTAAGGAAATCAAAGTGTGCAGATTATCCTAATAGCTATGAGAACTGTAACAAGCAGGTTGGTAAGAGGAAAGCCTTGAACTGTCTGGTTTAAGGGAAACTATTTATCAGGACCTACTAAATAAAAATTAACTGTTTCCATGATACTGAACAGTTGTTAATGTTTGACCATGAAGCTGAGACGGACTCTAAAACCATGTGCAAGATTGAAAAAAAAGTTCTTTATGGTTGAGATTAAGTTTGTTGATGATGTTATGTGCTGTCAAGTCTAATTTGACTTATAGTGACCCTATGAATAAGAGAGGAGCCCCAATCATCAACTACTCTGGTAAAATCTTACAGACTCAGGACTGTGGTTTCCTGGATTAAATAATCCACCCTCCTTCTTTCCCATTGCCTTCCATTTTACCAAGAATTATTTCTTTTCCTGGGAGTCACATCATTTCATTATATGTCCAAACTATAACAGCCTCATTTGAGTCATCTTCACTTCTAGTGAGAGTTCAGGTTGAATTTTCTCCAGGACCCATTCATTTGTGTTTTTAGCAGTTCATGGTGTCTATAGAACTCTCTTCGAGCACAACGTTCGAATGAGGTTTTCCCCCCCTTCCTGTCAGCTTTCTTTACTGTCCAGTTTTCACGACCATACATAGAAATTAGATAATGTATCCTTGAATATTTATCCAATATCCCACATTGGGTTTTGTTTGTTGAACATGGCATGGTGTGGCACTGATGGACAGACAGATATTGCTGAACTTTTTATTCATCATGGAATCCCACTAGCAATGATGGGGCCCAAGTGCATTTACAGCCCCCCAGCAGCATTGCCAGACTGAAGATCTGTAAATAAGAGACTCTCTGAAAAGATGCTGTCTGTTCCGTTACCCCCACTAAAGCCTGATGTCTAGCATGTAAAGAACAGGAAAACGTCTCCTTGGTAGTGACATCCCTCTCTTCAAGGCAGCTTACTTTTTGATGATGTTTTTTGTTGGAAAATTTATATATTGCATTCTTCTTTCCCTCCTTAGATAGACAGGGACTTCCCTTTATCTATCTCAGTCTATCTAAACATGTGACTTTGGACACATAGGGCCTCTACAGACCTGCAAAAAGTGCCGGCATCAGGATGGAGTGGGGGAGTGGTGACCGTACACTGCACACCCCAACTCTGCCCTGATGCCGGTGTCACACTGCCCACCCGCCCAGATGGCGGGCAGTGAAAGGGCGTTTCTTTGGTGCAGCATTTAGATGCGCTGTGCCGAAGAAACACTGAAAAGCCGCCACCCTGACAGCAAGGGCAGCTTTTTGCCGTTCCAAAAAGGAGCAGCATTTTGCTGCTTCTTTTTAGAGCTGGCAAAGTGCTGGATTGGGGTGTGGCGTGAGGGTTCTGCGGCCCTGATCTGGCACGTAAATGGGGCGGCCAGACACCGCTCTGTCGGGGCTGTCTGTTTAGCCCCTTGCTATTTTTGGAGGCTGTGTAACAGACTCTCTCTCAAGATTTTAAACAGCCTCCTCTCAGTCTCAGGATGGAGTAATAATATCCTCTGAGTGAGGTTAACAGCCTCTTCCTGCTATATCAAAACGATCACCAGTTAGAATAGGATTTAGTTTGTTATGTATTTATTTATTAAAATCATTATTGTTTGTTTCTAAACTACATACTGCATGTTTGTTGTTTTTTGGAGCAAGTCTTTATTCTGTAGGAAGGCAGATTTAGAATAAATAGTCTGACCCACACTTTTGCTGTTTCTGCTGATGAAAGCTGAACTCTAACAGGTTTAACTTTCATGCTTGCATATTTTTGTTCCCCTTTAAAAGGGTTAACACCCTGGGCAACTCAAACTGCACCCTACATTTTTAAACCAGACTCTCCCTCATCCCCACCTCTACCCTATTCAGGCTTTTGAAGAACAAAGACATCTCAGAATTAAGATCTGGTTTATGCTCCTCAGTTTACTATGATGGCGCAGTGGTTAAATGCCAGTACTGCAGCCACAAGGTTGTGAGTCCAATCCCAGGGATCCAGGGTTGACTCAGCCTTGCATCCTTTCATAGGTTGGTAAAATTAGTACCTAGCTTGTTGGGGCCAATTAACTTATAAATCATTAACGGCTTAAAGAGTGCTTAGTTCTGTATGAAGCGGTATAGAAATGTAAATGCTATTGCTATTATTTCTATTACTTAAAAAAAACATATCACTTTTGAATGTGATCCTCTGATTTTAAATGAATTGTGATAAACTATGTTTGAGAAGTAGACAATAAATCTTTAAATAAAGAAACCAAATAAAAATACAGTTGTAGTATGTTTGGCCATCTACTAACTGAAATGGGAGTACCATAAGTCACATTAAACCAGGGGTAGGCAACCTTTCCCCTTTAAGGGCCGAGGGACTTCAGCTCCCAGAATCCCAGGAGCTATTGGCCAACATGGGACTATTGGCCAACATGGCTGAGGCTTCTGGGAGCTGAAGTCCCTCGGCCCTTAAAGGGTGAAAAGTTGCCTACCCCTGCATTAAACCTAAGCTGGACTTGCTTCTTCGTATAGGCTATTAAAAGTGTTGAAAAAGCAATATGGTATGTTTGATTTGCCATGTCTCAATCATACAACCTCCTCTCATTTTCTGGATCTCAAGGGTTAAAATGTTAGCATCTCTCAAGACTAAAGAAGCTGTTAACAAAAATAAAATCTTAGCTTTCCATTTCCTGTCTTTAGGACATTAGATTTTGCCCCAACATACAGCTATTTGTCTTTCTGCTAGCAGAACAACCATTAAATGCTCCCGTAAGCAAGCCTAGACTCCATTTTAAAATGCAAAAGCCGTCCGAATGCAGCCTCAGCCCAGGAGGAGGTAGCAGGGTGGGGGAGAGATGAGAGGCATTGCCTGCTTCAGCCTTTCAGTCCCACTCATCACCATTTTTATCATGCAGACATGGGAAATTAATCTCTTTTATGAATATAACACCTAGCATGACTCCTTGGACACCTGCCAAAGCCATCCTGAAGGAAAGACTGATTACTGCTGGGCTTCTATTTAACAGAAAATAAACTGTCCATGGCCAATTTCTGATCCCTGCTGTACTGTAGCAAAATTAAGCTGACACTATTTGTAAGGATCAGAGCAGAAGCTGTATGTTTTAAACCAGGCATCCTCACCCTAGTGTCCTCCAAATGTGTTGTGCTGGAACACCCATGGTCCCCAGGTAATGGTGAGGAGCTGTGGTCCAGCCCTTCTGGAAGGCATGAGGGTAGGGAAGACTTAAACACATCAACACCTTCTGCTTAGCTGTTGCCCCTGAAGGGCACTACACTCGTCCCTCCCCATTCGCAGACTTGGAGTCCATGGTCTTGGTCCTTTATGGAGGGCAAGCAGGGAGGGACAAAATGGTATGCACGCCTGGGGCATGTGTGCCGCCATTGAAATCAATGGGGCTTCGATATTTGCGATTTTCCCAATTTGCGGGGGGTCCAAAACGGATCCCCCGCAAATCAAGAGGGACAACTGTATTTACACATTTCCCATATAAATGGATGCATACAGAACTTTTCACTGCTCCTCAGTGTGTCTTCCTCATTCACCTGCAATTCACTATAACAAAGCCTTTGACTGTATAGACCAGGGGTAGGCAACCTTTCCCCTTTAAGGGCCGAGGGAATTCAGCTCCCAGAATCCCAGGAGCTATTGGCCAACATGGGACTATTGGCCAATATGGCTGAGGCTTCTGGGAGCTGAAGTCCCTCGGCCCTTAAAGGGGGAAGGTTGCCTACCCCTGGTATAGACCATGAAAGGTTATGGAACACCCTTAAAGATATGGGAGTGCCAACACATCTGATAGTCCTGATGAGGAATCTGTACTCAGGACAAATGGCTACTGTCAGAACAAAACACAGAGAAACAGAATGATTCCCAATTGGCAAAGGGGCAAGACAAGGCTGCATCCTTTCACCCTATCTGTTCAACTTGTATGCAGAATATATTATAAGAAAAACAGGCTTCGACACAGAAGAAGGAGTGAAAATAGGAGGAAGGAATGTCAACAATCTAAGACAGGGGTAGGCAACCTTTTTGAGCCGGGGGCTGATCCCATGAAGTCGTCCCTTCCGGCAGGCCTGGGGGGGAATGGCGGCGCGTGGCCCTCCCCCACGCTCTGCCGCCGCTGCGCACACTGCCACAGCTATCTCCGTGCATGTTGCGGCCGCCATTTTGTTCTCCAAAATGGCGGTCGCGACACGCGCGGACACCAAAACACGCGGTGGCGGTGGCGGCAGGGGTCTGCCTGGGCCAGTAAGCGTAGGTTGCTGGCCCCTGATCTAAGATATGCAGATGACACCATAGTACTAGCTAGAAAACCTCACAGACCAAGAACACCTACTAAGGAAGATCAAAGAGGAAAGTGCAAAAGCAGGCTTGCTGAACATAAAGAAAACAAAAATAATGACCACCAAGGACCTTCACAAGTTCAACCTAGACAATGAAGAAATAGAAATAGTAAAAGAATTCCCATACCTGGGATCAAACATTGATAGAAATGGGGACTGCAGTCAGGAAATCAGAAGAAGACTAAGAATGGTGAGAGTGGCTATGAAAGAACTAGAAAAGATTCTACAGTGCAAATATATACAACTCAGCACAAAAGGCAGAATCATACAAGCCATTGCAATCCCTTATTACCATGTATGGATGTGAGAGCTGGACAGTTTAGAAAGATGATAGGAAGAAAATCAATTCCTTTGAGATAATGTGGTGCTGGAGAAGAATGCAGAGGATCCCATGGACATCCAAAAGGACAAACAAAGGGTTGCTAGAGCAGATCAAACTGGGAGCCTCCCTGGAAGCCAAGATGACCAAACTGAGGCTGTTGTACTTCAGACGCATCATGAGAAGGAAGGACTAATTGGAAAAGACAAAAATGCTGGGAAAAGTGGAAGGAAGTAGGAAGACAGGAAGACTCTATTAAGGAGGTCACAGGTATTAAGGGGTTGCAGGATTTAAGCAAAACAGTGGAGGACAGAAGGTCTTGGAAATGTCTCATCCATAGGGTGCCATGAGTCGAGATCGATTTAAGTGCAGTTAAGAACAACAAAACAAGAAAGAACAGTGAGTATTGTCAGAACCAGCAAACTCTGTTCCCAAAAGACAATTTTTTTTTACTGTGATAGAAAACAAAAGACCTTTATTTAAGACATTAGGACAGAAGTTACCAGTAAAGCATCTGTGGGCCTTTGCAGACTGCCAGAAATAGTGCAAATTGAGTCCACTTTAACTGCCCCGACTCAGTGCTAGGGAATCACTGGAACTGTAATTTATTGTGGCACCAGAGCTCTCTGACAGAGAAGGCTCAATGTCTCAGAAAAAAATACAATTCCCATGATTCCCTAGCACTGAGCCAAGGCAATTAAAGTGGACTCAATTTGCACTATTTCTAGCAGTCTGCAAAGACTCTGTGTTGGAACTAATCAGTCCCTTCACCCTACAGGTCCCAGAGGGTGAGGCTCGGGGACAGTTGCTCCTCCAAAATCGAGCTTAATTGTGGCGTCCCTCAGGGCGCCATCCTGTCCCCGATGCTATTTAATATCTATATGAAGCCGCTGGAGTCACTCTCTCCTCCAAGGACTGTGTTCGCAGTCTGGGGGTACTTCTAGACTTGTTGCTTCACATGACTAGTCAGGTGAATGCGGCGGTCAGGAGTGCCTGTTATCAACTTCGGCTGATATGCCAACTGTGCCCTTATCTGGACATGAGGGATCTGGAAACTGTGGTGCATGCTCTGGTAACCTCACGTTTGGATTTCTGTAATGCACTGTACATGGGGCTACCCTTGTGCCTAACCCAGAAACTTCAATTAGTCCAAAATATGGCAGCCAGGTTGGTTACGGGAACATCTAGGAGAGAGCACATAACACCCGTGCTGAAATCTCTCCACTGGCTGCCAATTAGTTTCCGGGCGCAGTACAAGGTGTTGGTTTTGACCTTTAAAGCCCTACATGGCTTGGGTCCATCTTATCTTCGGGACCGCCTCTCCCCGTATGATCCCCCCACGCCCTTTGGTCCTCTGGGAGGAATCTGCTGCAGCCCATGAAGACCAGGCTTTCGCAGACCTCCCAGAGGACCTTTTCCGCAACTCCCCCCAGACTCTGGAATGGCCTCCCAGATGAGATCCGTCATATTACTACTCTGGCTGCATTTAAAAAGGCAGTAAAGATGGATCTTTTCCGGCAGGCCTTCCCGGAACACCTCCCTGATTAACTGATGGTGATCCTTCGCTCATCCTCTGGCCGCCATGACATGTTTACCCTATATAGTTTATTGTTTTAATTGTTATGTTCATGTTTTAATTCTAAGCTAGTTTAATTCCGTTTTACGGGGGAGAGGGTTGGGGGTCGGGGTTGAGATTTTAATTGTTCTTTTTAACTGTTGTACGCTGCCTCGATTGCTGCACAAAGTGGCGGGATATAAATAAAATTTATTATTATTATTATTATTATTATTATTATTATTATTGGAAATAAATATAAACATCCCTCACATACCTGAACCACTACAGGAAGAACAAGTGCCCTCTCCAGGATCATAAAGCCATACATACCTTCACTCTACATACCATTTGGCCAGCCTGCCATTTCCCTAATCTCCCTTCTAAGGACATGCTATCAGACCCACAACGCAGGCTTCTATATGTTTCTCATACATTCAGCCCATACATGATCAATATATACATCCGCACCAATATTCAATAACAATAATGACACAACCATGTCCATGGGTTCTGACAAGCATGTACTTTACTTTGTTTGCTGGTCACACTTCTTTCCCCATGATCTTTTTAAGAGGACTCTCAGAATTCTCTGTTAGCCACCAAACAAGCCAAATAATCCGTCAAGTTTATCCAGGTGATTTTAAATTCTGAATTTTAAATGATGAATTTTAAATGTGGATTGTTTTAATATGTAAAGATATAGCCATGATAGTCTGTAGAACCAATATGTAGAGAAATCTTGTGGCACCTTTGAGACTAACTGAAAGAAAGAAGTTGGCAGCATGAGCTTTTGTAGCCTTAAGTCTACTTCTTTATTTCAGCTAGTCTCAAAGGTGCTACATACTGTTTTAATATGGGTACATCTTGTTTGTCCTTTTAAACTGATATGTGTTTTAACTGATGTTGTTTGGTAAGCAATCTTCTTCTCCTTCTTCTTCCTCTTCTTCCCTAACAGTATTCCCTAACCTGATGCCCTCCAGAGGGGTTGGACCATAGCTTCTCACCATTAGCTGGGGACCATGGGTGTTACAGCACAACACATTGTTGTTGTTATTATTATTATTATTATTATTATTATTATTATCATGCGTGTGTTATGCATAATTACACAATATTATTATGCATGTGTCTTCTCTGCAGTGGCAAATTTAAAAGTAAGTACTGAGCCAGTCTCTCTCCTACCTGGTCAGCTCCTCAAAGGCACACTTTTAAAAACATACTTAGTATGGCTCTGTCATTGGCTGCTTGTGAAGAGACTGAGCAGACTACTGTTTCTGCCTCAATGGTCCCTCGCTGGCCGGCTGGCTGGCTAGGGTACGTGTTTGCCCTTGAGGTTCAGCACTCCCTGACAAAATGCACCACAAGGTGGCTTTCCAAGTCTGGCTCTGGGACAGCCTGCCTGCAGCTGTTGGCTCCTCTCAACACTCGGCTGCACATGGTTGGAAAAGCCTGGCAAGAGCCAAGGCAGACCTGCCTGTCAGCAATGTTTAATCCAATGCAGGCCTATATTGCCCAGGCACTCAGCAAGGCAGTTTTTCTCTCCAGGAAATTCTATCTTTCCCAGGACAAGTCATTGCACCCTCTAGACTTCCTACAATCTTTGTTTTCCAGAGCTTGGGGAAGTTATTTTGAAGGACTCTCAGAATCCCTCAGTCATCACAGTTGGCTGGAGGATTCAGGGAGCTGTAGGTTTAAAAAGGTAGTTTTTCCAAGCTCTGTTCTTTTGCTAGTCCAGTGTAAGAAGATCAGATCAAAGAGCTATCTAGGCCAGCATCTGGTTTTCCTCATGTCATCGATAAGAACAAAGTTTCACAGCAACCGGACACAGATGCAGAATGGGACTGGCGGTTAGTATGACCTGGACCTAAACCCCACTGCTGAATCCAATAGCGCTGTGTTCTTGGAAGCAGGAACACCTCAGTCTGGACTTCTCCTCTACAAAAGACTGCATACACCAGGGGTAGGCAACCTTTCCCCTTTAAGGGCCGATGGACTTCAGCTCCCAAAATCCCAGGAGCTATTGGCCAACATGGGACTATTGGCCAACATGGCTGAGGCTTCTGGGAGCTGAAGTCCCTTGGCCCTTAAAGGGGAAAGGTTGCCTACCCCTGGCATACACACACACACACACACACACACACACACCAGTCCCGCTCCATCCAGTGATCACCTTACTTAGCTCCAAAGTCCTAGCACTCTATTGAGTTGGGCACTCCTGCTCCTGCTTGGCTCTAAACTGGGATGAGGCCACAAATAACAGAATCATAGAGTTGGAAGAACCCCAAGGGCCATCCAGTCCAACCCCCTGCAACGCAGGAAGACACAATCAAACCCCAGACAGGTGGCCATTCAGCTTCTGTTTAAAAGCCTCCAAAAAAGAAGACTCCATGACACTCTAAGGCAGCATCTTCCACTGTTGCAGTTCTTCCTAATGTTTAGGTGGAATCTTCTTTCTTACAATCTGGATCCTTTGGATCAGGTCTTACTGTAAAGCAGCAGAAAACAAGCATGTTCCATCTTCCACAAGACAGCCCTTCAGAGATTTGAAGATGGTTATCATCTCTCTTAATATTTGCTTCTCCTGACTATATATACCCATCACCTCAATAACTCTTCATAAGGCTTGCTTTCTAAATCTTTACTAGCTTGGTTGCCCCACTGTGGACACATTTGTTTCAATATCCTTCTTAAATTCTGGGCCTAATAAATGGACACAGTTCAATCAAGGAAGCCACAGCTGCCCCAAGTTTGCAAGACCTGAGCAGGACAGCTGATGACTGGGAGGTCTGTCATGAATAGGGTCTCCATAAGTCAAAGTCAACCTAATGGCAAACTGGACACAATACTGCACATAAGGTCTTACTAAAGTAGAACAGAGTGTTACTATTACTTCCTTTCATCTGGACTCTAAACTTGTATTAATACAGCCTAGAATTGCATTAGATTTTTTTTTTGCTGCCACCTCATGTTATTGGCCCATATTTAGCTTATTGGTCCTCCTATATTTGTGCATCTGATCTTCCTGCCTAAATTTAGAATTTTACATTTATCTCTGTTGAAATTCATAGGTTATTAATATGTGTGTACTTATTTACAAGGCTGCCTTAAAGGGACTGATATCTGAGCTTCCCACTCAGAAAACTCTGGCATTACAGAAATATTCAGAGAAAGCACGGTGTGGTCACCATTCCTGACTTGTGATGCATTTCAGATGGAGGTGAAAACCTCTATTTCCCATTACCTTAGAGACAACCTGTCCATCTCCTCCTAGTCCTAGTTTGCACGCATTTTCATTTCATTTTTGAAAACAAACCACAACAGAAATTGTTGGTTTAAGAAATAAGTCCCATTTAGAAGGACTGGTGCATGTATTACTAGTGGTACAACACTTGAGGAGTGGCACAAATAATTCCTTGAAGCCTGAATCCTTGAGGCTCCTGCTGACATGGCACTCATGTCCCTTATGACCCATTGGTGCAACTACTATAATCAGTGTCTTGGATAGGTATGCCCATACCTATGAAGTCTGCATCCATGAACGTCCTTTTCCCACCTTCAAGTTTAGCTGATGACCATTTATATCAATTTCTTTTCCCCTGAGAAAAAGATACCGTATCTGTCTCTAATTTTTGTGAATTTTTAAAAACTGTGCACATCTTCCAAATGCATACACATTGTTTGCACAAATTCTCCCCCACTGACTAAAGAGAGTTTTTTTATGTGCTGTGTTTTTGTGGGCATATGAGATATGTGCATTTTTCTATGTGTACTTTTCAAATGTGCCTATATTCTTAGGTGCAGCTGCAACCATCCAGTAATGTGCAGATTCCAGAATTCAAAGTGTGTCCAGTCTGGGCAGTGCAGACCAAAGGAGCTGTGCATTAAAAGTCTGCCAGAGTCTATTCTTTACATAGCCTTCTTCTTGGCACTGATTTCAACTAGATATGCATAGTATCCTTAGAAACATGAGCCTACAAGACCTCCTCAACACAGACACAAACTACTGGACTCAAAAGAAGCAATACTGTCTTGAGGATTCCTTCAGATAGCCAATAATCCCAGTAATGTTGGAATATTCTGTCTCTTAATTGCACACCTTCTAGCTTTTGTTCCTACCCCTGCATCCAGTCATGCCATAAATATACTGGTGTTTCATCCATCTTTTTTCCGCCTTTCTTTAGGTGTAGTTAATTGTGATGGGTGTCCCCCCCCCTTTCCCCATCCTTTCCCATGCAATACATCATCAGTAGGATCCATCAGACTGACCAGAAGTACAGAGGGAACCATGAAAAGGGAAATAGGATATGGGAAATTAACATTTGCCTATCTTGGTTACTTCTGAGAAAGAAAGAAAGAAAAACTCACACAATCCCTGCAAAGGCTTTGAAAAGTCACAGCTGATGCCAGAAATTCATGGAGGAAAACTAGGATAGAAAGTGTTATTGTTTGGAGATGTATTTTTTAAAATCTAATGCCCACCAAATCCTAAGGCTGTTCTCCTTGAGTGGGAACCCTGAGTGAAAACATAATACAGTACAGGGTTATATGTGTATTATGTGCCCAGGAAACCCAAAATCTAAGTGGAACAAACTGAGCAAATTAAGTATTTATTTTATTCCCAAGTAATTTGGATTTTTGTTCTTTACTGTCATACGAGAGACTGTTAGAATAGAAGAAAAAAATTAGAAAAGATTTGTTACTACAATTACAGTAATAACAAAGAGGAAGCAAGATGGTGATCTGACTGCAGTCTAATGTATAATTTGGTATAAACTATAGCTTTTGAAAAACACACTATGAGAAAGAATCAGAAAATCTCTATAGTATTCAAAATAGGAAAGAAAGGGGGGAAAACTTCAATACCACTGGGATAATACAACACTTATCATGAATAGGAGTTTATTGCATTGAGCTCAACGATGGGGTATCAGACCAAGGTGCTACACAATCTTCACTGCAGCAGAACATTTAATTGTGCTGCATCTGATCTGCAGTAGACACTGCAGCAGACACAAAACAGCAACAAAAAGGAAAAGAATTAGCAAATGTTATTTGCATGTGAGCTACAATTCCCAGAAGGCGCCAGCCAGTACAGCCAATGATCATACTGTCCGAGAGAGCCTGGGAGCTGTAGTAATGTGTGTGTGTATTCCTCCAAGCTCTGAGAAGTAAGAAGTTCAAAGAGATTTGGGGGAGGCAGTCCTAATAATAAGGCAGAAAAGTTGGGAAACTGGAAAATGCTGGTGGAAACCAAATCATATCACCAAACTGGATGGTTCTGTTTAATTAGTTTGATTTCCAGAGTAAGACTGGGGAGACAGTCTTCCACTTTGCCGCAAAAGCTCACCTGCTGATTCCCAGCTAATATTTTTATTTTTGAACTCATTACCCAGGGTTGTTGTGAAGGTGAAAACAGTAGAAGGAAAGCTGTGAATGCGTTCAAGTACTCCATGGAGAAATGGGACAATAAAAGCAAAGTAAATAAATACAAGAGGCTTTATGGGTATTTTCCCCCTTCCAAATTAGGTCTAACTGCAGCCTCTGGAAGCTAAAGAATTATCAAATGATTTTGGTTGGTAGCATCTCCCAACACTATGATAAGGAATCCTTCCAAGGTGAACTCAAGCTAAAGTCCCCCACAGTTGAGGAGGTAGGCATGATTACTGTAAATACAGATTGGTGGAAGTAGAGATGGGTGTTGTGTCATTGCTTGCTGCACCAAACGCTAAACGATATATGCCATTACTTGCATCTTCAAACATTTGGGCTCACAGCACTAGGAACCCAAAAGCTGATAAAGTGGGAGAGGGTACACTTCAGTGAAGAACACATGCTTTGTATAAAAAAGGTCACATATACAATGCCTGCAATCTCCAGGTATACCTAGAACATACCCATGTCTGAAACCCTGGAAAGCCACTACAAGTCAGAGGTGACAAAGTTGGGTTAGACAGACTAATGGTTTGACTTTCCAAAAACATGCATTTGTTATCCACACATGCAGTTGTCACATCTTCTGCAGGAACTGTGGCGTCACCCTATAAGAGATTTACCTGATGACAAATCAGGTGAATGCGACGGTTAGGAGCGCCTGTTATCAGCTTCGGCTGATACGCCAGCTGCGCCCTTTTCTGGAAGTATGGGATCTCGAAACTGTTGTGCACGCACTGGTAACCTCACGCCTAGACTTCTGCAACGCGCTCTACATGGGGCTACCCTTGTGCTTGACTCGGAAACTACAGTTAGTGCAGAATATGGTGGCCAGGTTGTTATCAGGGTCATCTAGGAGGGATCACATCACTCCGGTCCTGAGGTCCCTCCACTGGCTGCCTATTGATTTCCGGGCCCAGTACAAGGTGTTGGTTATTACCTTTAAAGCCCTAAATGGCTTGGGCCCAAACTATCTCAGAGACCGCCTCCTCCCATATAACCCTCCCCGCGCCCTCCGGTCCTCTGGGAGGAATCTGCTGCAGCCCCAAAAAGCTAGGCTTGCAGCGACCTCCCAGAGGGCTTTTTCTGTCGTCGCTCCCAGACTCTGGAATGGCCTGCCGGATGAGATCCATCAATTAACATCATTGCACAGCTTTAAAAAGGCTGTTAAGACGGATCTCTTCCGGCAGGCCTTTCCGGATTAGATAGCCGGCCTTGGGACCCTTTAGTCCTGGTACTCTTCAGCCGGACTCTATTATAATCCCCTTCAAATTTGATCAGTAGGGGATTGTTGCGTGCTGGTTTATAATTTGAATTTTTAAGTTTTTTATTGTATAATTACTGCTCAATCGCAGTTGTTTTAATTTGTAATTGATTTAATTAATTTTTAAGGGGGGGAGGTGGGATTGACATTGTTTTATTCGATGTATTTTATTATTGTTGTTCACCGCCTAGATTGGCTCGCCACTGGGGCGGTATATAAATAAACTATTATATTATTATTATTATTATTATTATTATTATTATTATTATTACCTGGCCACATGCAGACTTCAGGATTAATAGCCAAGCTCCCAAGGGGATCTTATGCAGCATTATTTGAGTTCCACCATCACCAGGGTTCATCCTGCAAATGGACAGAGCTGCTGCTTACATTACAGCAGATTGAGAAATCAAGACAGCAGGAGGTTTGTTTCTCAAGGACTATTATTGTTTGGTTTATTTGCCCTGTACGATCTGAAGTTGGCCACTTTGTTTTGCCTGCATAAAACCAATGGCAGTGAACAAAGGTCCTGACTGCTAATCAAAACTGTCCAAATGTATTTGAAAACAGCAAGAGGAAGAAGGAAAGAGAGAAGGGTGGCAGCTGGTCACAGGAGGAGGTCAGAGATAGGGGAACAAAAAGGAACAAGAACCAAGCAGGGTTAGTTATTAAAACAGCCAAGTGAAACAAGGCATAAGTAGGAATAAGCCCCTTGGGGAGATCTCAGAGAGAAAGTCCCAACAGTGCAGTTTTGTGTAACTCTTTCACTGCTGATAAGTTCACAAAGCACAAGATTAAATCCTGCAGAATGCACTCAGGCTGCAATCCTTAAACACATTTACTAAGCACCTACTGAATGTAATTTATCATTTATTATTATTTAGGACAATCACTTACTGCTGAGTAGACATTGCACTGGCACCCAACACACAGAAATTCAGCAGGCATCATTCTCTCTGCCCCATTGCTTTATCTCTAAGACAGGTAAAGATGAGTCAAGTTCATCTCTGGATACCAGAATATAGAGAGATCTTGTAGCACCTTTGAGAGTAATTGAAGAAAGAAGTTGGCAACATGAGCTTTTGTCGACTTAAGTCTACTTCCTCAGATGCATCCTCAGATTCCCCAAATGCATCTGAGGAAGTAGAATTAAGTCTACGAAAGCTCATGCTGACAACTTCTTTCTTTAGTTAGTCTCAAAGGTGCTACAAGATTCTACAGACTAACACAGCTGTATCTTTGAATTCTGGATACCAGGGCTTTTAAAAACTTAGAAATAGGGCCATTTTCTAAAAAATGTCATTCCTTAACAAATGAACTGCAGTTAAGTTTCGAGTTGCAAAAGAAATAAAGTTCATATGCACACCCAAAGTCATACTCCAGACAATTTTTGAAATCACAAGAAGCCCAGTAGGCAGCAACAGTATATAACACACATACACAAGCACGCACCTACAAAGAAAGAGAGACAATACTGTACATTCAAGCATGATATAAGTACCCTCTACACTTAACGTGTGAAAGGTTTCTCATGACACCTTTGTTCCTGTTTTATTTTTTGACACGCACACCCCACACATAGTAACTGTAATTATAGAATCACAGTCGGATGAAGCAAAAGTTGCTGGGGATCCAGTATCAGTATTGGAGTGTGACTGACATGCGTATGTCAGCAGTGCTGGGCTTTGGAGTAGGGACAAGCATATGTCTGCCAACCATTTCACCAGGTTTCCATGTGACAGCAGTGACCAGGAAAATCTACTGTCATCCATTCCCCCTTCATCTGTGCTTCCTTCTAAGGCTTATTTGATTAGATGACTATAAAAAGAACTATTTATCTCAGCACTCTAAAACTCAAGAGAAGTGTGGGTTTGAAGTAAAGCAGATTTTGGTTGACTTGCAGGGAGATTCCCTTTAGACAGATGGGTTGTCACATTCTACACTGAAAACGCATACAACCGTGTTTTATTTGCATTACTAACTGACTCAAATGGTGCGTGCACTTTAAATACCTACTGTTTAGTAGACAAGATTAGACAAGAACTTGGCGAGAGATCTCTTTTTTATAAATGGAACATAGCTACATAGTCCTTAAGAGAATTTATCTTTCCTTTCATTGACATAATAAGTATAGTTAAGGCTGTAAAAAATTCTGGAGTAAGAGGTAAACTGGGATACTCTGGAAGCAGAATAAGATATATTGGACATACCTTTATAGCCTACTATAAATGAGCATGTCTAGAAATCTCAAATCTGGAAATGGAAAACCCAGGTTCAAATCACTAAATTGTTTGGATGGCCCTAGGCAACTCACTTTCTCTCTTGTTTAGTTCAGACTTCACAAAGCATGCATGTGGAAGCTTTCTAAGAGCTATTTGTTTACACTTTTTATTTCTCTTCTCTTCCTTCAGCAGCTCAAGATAGAGTGCCTGGTTGCCCTCCCACATACGCCCCATCACTGTACAATTCACAACATTCCTGTGAAGCAGGACATGCTGAGAAATATGCAGTTGCTCATGAGAACAGGGTTCAAATCCTCACTCTGCCATGAAATCCACGGGGTGACCCTGGGCAAGTCATATTCTCTCAGACTCAGAGGATGGCAATGGCAAACCCCCTCTGAAGAAACTTGCCAAGAAAACCCCATGATAGGTTCACCTAAAAGTTGCCGTAAGTCGGAAATACAAAAACAACAGCTAACTTAATTTTCTCAAAAGGTATTCTGGGACTAAAAGTCTCAGTCACAATGTAAGCAGGAAAAGAGACTGCCAAGGACTCTGGGTACACATGCATGCATGCACAGACACATACACATTGCATCTCTCCTGCATTGTGTGTGTATGTATGCCTTCAAGTTGACTGTCAACTTATGGAGATCTCATGAATTTCATAAGGTTTTCTTAGGCAAGGGATACTCAGAGGTGGTTTTGGAGTTCCATCTTCTGAAATATACCTACACGACCTGGTATTTGTTGGTGGTCTCCCATCCAAGTACTAACCAGGGCTGACCCTGCTTAATTTCCAAGATCAGATGGGATCTGGTGCCTTTAGAGTACCTTCTAAAATCCCAAAAGGTCAGCTTTGGAGCTGGGGTAAATGGAAGAAGCAATGGCAGAAATGTTCATAGAAGACAGTTATGAGAACTCAAGATAGGACGTTATCACACGGGGATCTGCCGCTGAAAACTGAAAATAAACCGGACAAGCGGAAGACTTTAATTTACGGGATTTGTCCCGTTCCGCCTCGTCTGATAACTAAATTTGAATTTAAAAGGGGGTTAATTCGAACAAAAACCTGATCTTTTCAAATCCCCAAAAATCCCGAAAATGAAAAGATCAGGTTTTCGTTCGAATTAACCCCCTTTTAAATTCGAATTTAGTTATCAGACGAGGCGGAACGGGACAAATCCCGTAAATTAAAGACTTCCGCTCGTGCCCGTTTATTTCCACTTTCTCCCCTCGACTCCCCGTATGATAACGTCCATACCTTCAGCATTCTCTCATCATAAGGAAACAAACCTTGTGCAGTGGAAAATGTAATTGTTATTAGAAGTAAAGAATGATATGCAAAATAATACCTTCAAAAAGAAATGCTGAAACCTCAAATCCTATAGCAGAGATGGGAATCAGACTAGAAATCCCATTGGCAGAACCAATGTAGAAGAATGCTGGGAATTGCAGAGCAGAGCAATCTGGAGGGACACACTTTCCCACTCTCATCATAAGGAAACAAACCTTGTGCAGTGGAAACAGGACATATCCGTCTGTACAAAACAAATACATTTGAATGCCCCATGTGACTCTTTCATATGATACAGAGCAAGGCTTTTAAATGTAACTTGTCTCTATCAAGTTTCTCCCTCTCTCCGTCTTCAGCATCTGGCTTAATGTCATCTGATCTCAATTTTTCTGGTCCTCCACGGAGAAGTGAACAGTGACAGCCCTTTGCTTCTCACAGCATGACTTTATCTGGATGTCATCAGAGCACAACAGCATGACTGGGAGGTGTGTCTGCGTACCCACGTCAATCCTGGCTCCCCGAGTGTGTGTCAGGTTGCCAAACCACGTGATCTGGCAGGCTGTTATGCCTGGATAAATATTATGCCACTGAATAGCAAGAGATGCCTGGATTTAGACCAGACCTGGGTCAAGCCCCTGAGTCTTTGGTATGCAGAGAGGTTTTGTCTTGTGCCACAATGCAGAAAGCAAAGGCTTGCATACCCCAGGGAATCATTCTGCAAAGAAAGGAGAAAGGCTCTAGAAAAGTGCAAGAAACTGCCTAGACTAGAGGATATGAGAAGCAATGCTCTTTAAGCAACAACCAAATTGCTATGAGTCAAAAAATACAGTCTTAGTTCTTTAGTGTGTTCTAAACCAGTGGTTTCCAAACTTTATTCCTCCAGATGTTTTGAACTTCAACTCCCAAAAGTCCCAGCCAACTTGGCCAACAGTCTGGAATCCTGGGAGAAGTCCAAAAATATGCAGAGGACCAAACTTTGGGGACCAGTGCTCTAAATTAATGATACCCTCAAAACATTTTGTGAAAATCTACAAAATTAGTGCACATTTGATCATTTAGCAAAAATCCTGCACAAGTTACACATTTTCCTCTAACCCAACATCTGAGGTTCTGCAGAACTGATATATAGAATAGGAAGTATAACTAACAGTGCAATCCTATATATGTCCCCTGAAAGACGAGTCAAACTGAACTTCGTGAGGCTTACTCACAGGAGAAATGTGGAACACAGTCTAAATGAAGGAAGAGGGTGGATTGTTTGGGGAATATGGTTGAAAAGTCAGCAGGGAAGGACAGGATAATAATGCAGCACAAACAAATTCAGGTATTCGTGGCATGACTTTAGATTTATCTCCTGAACTTCAACAGACATCCTCCAAAAACAGTACTATAGGGAACCAAATCCATCTGAACCTTTTTTTAAAAAAGCCTTTTAAATTTATTATTAAAATCTATTTTCAAAATCACAAAAAATAAAAATACACACTTACACAATCAACACAACAAGAAACACACAAAAAACCCCCAACATCATTCTACAAAGCTACCCAGATTAGATAACAACACTTAGCAGTTAGTAAGTAAATCTTTCTGTATGATACTGTGTGAAACAGGTAGACAATACATTGTGAAACCCATTGATGCATATTAAGGGTGTGTAAAACTGGGATGTAAAACTGAGAGCCAGCATGGTGTAATGGTGGGAACATCGACTGTGGAAACCAGGGTTGGAATGCCCACTCAGCCATGGACCCCCACTGGGTGACCTTGGGCGAATCATGCTTTCTCAGCCTCATAGGAAGGCAAAGGCAAAGGCAAACCCACCTTTGAACAAATCTTGCCCTGAAAACTCCAGATAGGGTCGCATAGGGTTGCAATACGTAAAAAATGATTTGAAGGCACACAACAACAACACTGGGATATCTTTCTTAACACTGCTACAATAAGTTCTAAATGAATGAGAGTCTGCATGTTCTATCACTGAACTTATAAAAGTAACCACAAATATGTCCATTTCAGGGGGGGGAAAGATGGATGTCTACTTACTGTGAGGAAAAGATCACTCTTGAACCCCTTCATCTGTATCTCATTTTCTCTCTAGCTTTGCAGGGGATCGGGGGCAGATTAGGATCCATTGGTAGATGTCTAGGTGGCTTGCTGTGGTTCTGCTAAACTCTCAATCATATAATAATAGCAGTCACCAAAAAGCTCCTACCCATTCTTCTGATCTTTGAAAAACAGATGCTGAAATGAAGAAAGCATGGGGAGGGGGGGCCTGGAATGACTCTTGAGCTGAGGAACTGGGTTAAACTTAGCATAGGGTAAGAGGCAGCCTGTTCTTAATTCTAAACCAGCCAACCAGAAAACTGTCAAGTCTGATATGTGTCCACCTCTGCAACAGGAAACCTGAGTCATACACATGGGTTTATCCAATTTTTATCTCTGCAACAATCATGCAGAAAGAGTTTTAGAATAGTTCTTAAAAAAAAACTAAAAAAAAAAAAACTACAACTCTCATTGTCTCATAGGACGTTATCCCACGGGGCCAAAAGCAGCAAGAATCGAAGAAGAACCGGGCGCTATAGCGCTAAAATCTTTCAGCTGATCCCACGACGTCGCCAAGAATCCACCAAGAACCAGGCGCTATAGCGCTAAATTTTTCCGACTGATCCCACGACGTCGCCAAGAACCCGGCAAGAGTCCGCTGCGAATGCAACATCATTCGCGTTCTTTTGAATGCCTGGTCTCACCAGGCATTGCAATAGCGCGAGCTGATTGTTAGCGCTATGAAAGCGCTCGCGATGTAGTATGCTCAGCAATTCCCTCCCGGGGAGCATTTTCGGTTCACCACCCATCGTTCCTAGCGCTATTTCCCATCGTTCTTGCTGGCAGCATCCTATATGACGTGTTTCCTTTATTCAGAGGAACACAAAGTGACGAAAACAGCACCAGACAGTCATGAAGAGCTTGTGCGCATGTCCAGGAATGTTGTTATCGAAATCTTGCTGCTATAGTGTGCTCCTCAGTAGCGCTTTACGCGCGGGGGTATTATCGCGAAAGCGTCAATAGCGCTATGATGCCAGTTGCGTGTGCTGGCTGTTTCCACCCATGGGGAATGAAAGCGCTTTTTTAGTGGAATGATGCTTTAATCGGTTTCTTGCCACTTTTACAGCAGCGTGGGATAAGGTCCATAGCCAGTTTGACCACCAGCCATACTGGCTGAAGTATTCTGGAAACTGGTCTCCTAAAAGTACTGGAACTTTTCCAAGTTCTGACTGGGCACTAAGCCTGCTGAGACAATGTGCCTTCTCCACAGCCACCTTCTGATCTGCATGGACCAAAGACCATGGCTTGCCCAAACACCACAAGGTCTCTATCTAAACATCCAATTCTCAGGAAAAAATATTCTGCACAAGGTACTGCTGATTGCAAAGGAGGTGAATGCCAAGTTTGTACAAAGGTACCTTCTTACACCTGAATTGGATGCTCTGCAGCCACATGTCTTAACTTGCCCATGGCAGAGATGCCTACAGGATTAGAAGCATGAGGGGAGAGTCTGAATTATGAGCTACGCTTCACTACGTTTTGGCACCAAACGTTTAGCTCTTGACTCTTTACGGTGGTGAAAGCAAATCTACAATTGCCAGTGACCAGTACCAAATTTCAAAGAGCCTCTCAAGGTTGGGAGGCTAGGGTTTTTCTAATCCTGCAGATAAATAAGCCAAGCTGTTCCACACACCACTGCTGACAAGGAAGGGAACAAAAAATAAAATCTCAGCAAGACTGTGAACTGCTGTTTGCCAGCGCCTCAAGGTTCTAGTGCTCAAGTGACCTGCAGGGTTCATATTCCCCAGCTTGGCTCTCTCGGGAATGGTCTTGGCTCTCTCGTGATTTCCTGCTTTCCTTTTTCCAGTCAGCTCTATTGACTCCTGGAGGCTTGGCATTCCAAACACAGTTGGAAAGCATGTCACCCAGCTTGGCTCTTACCCCTGGCAATTACAAGATCAGCGGCTTAGATTCTATTCTGCCCCTGTACAAGACCAGAAAACTCCTCCTTACACAGGAACAAACTGAGAGATAGATGGCTTAGGTGAGCTTTGCTTCAAGGTTCAAGGAAACATCCCAAGATACCACAGTAACTGATCCTTACCCTGAAACTGCAGCAGTATACAAATAAATTGGATGCAATGGAGCAGAAGGCAACTATTTTCCTCTGCATTTGCTAGCTGTATGTTCAAGAAATACAAATCCATGCAGGTCAGGAGTACCTTTAGGCTGGTGTGATGTGTGCGGACTGACAGGTTTCCTGTGACTCATGCAAAGAGAGCTCTGTGCCAGCCCTCTTGGGATTTTTTCTCTTTAAGAGAGCTTGAGATAGTTATTCTCTGGAACTACAACACTCAGAACCCCACAACCAGTATGCCAGCTCTCCCAAGCTCTGCTCACACAAACTTATATCTTTTCATTTGTCAAGTTTTATTTGGACTCTAAGGCCTCAGTACCCTGAAAGCACCAGATCCTGCCTGATCATGGAAACTAAGTAGGGTCAGCTCTGGTTAGTACTTGGATGGGAGACTGCCAACGAATACCGGGTGCTGTGCTATATTTCAAGAAAGGAACTGGCAAAACCACCTCTGAGTATTCCTTTCCTAATAAGGCAACAGGATACTTGAAGGCATGTGCACACACAAACACACATACACACATACATACACATACACTTGCTCTCTGCTCTCTCATCCCAGTAAGTAAGGAGTTTTGGAAAAAAGAGTCCTCAACCAACCTACAGACATGGTACAACAGGGAGGTACTACCCTTCTCCAGCACTGGTATAGTTATCACACCATTTTGATAACTGTGTGAGATTAGGGCTGTGTGACATCGGTTATATCTGACCTTATTAACTCCTGAGGCAAAAATCCTTGTTATGGAGATATACCTATTGGCTAAGTGTAATTGCTGTTTTAATGCATGAAATTTCACCCAGAGTGTTTGACTGTTTTGATTTTCAGAATTACCAAACTGTACTACACAAACTTATGTGCAAAATGTCAGTCTTCCTATTAGGAAAGCTGCAGCAGAATTTTTAGGTGGTGGAAGAGACAAAAAATTCAACATGAGTCAAAATGGGTGGCATTGTCTAGTGGTTTGAAAACATATAACACCCCCCCCCCAAAAAAAGAAAAGTCCTGGTTTTAAATGATTCAACATCATCTTCCTCCAGTTTCAGAATCCTAGCTAGCTCAATTCAATATCTTCCAAGACACACAAAATTGCAGAAAGTATAGGAAGTCATGTTGGTCCATTGGATATGAGGGGATGATCCAGAATCCCTAGTGGTCAACAGCTTCATTAAGGTGCACTAAAATGTCACAAAATAATAATCAAGCTTTCCAACAGGCAGCAGCTCTCCAGGGTCCCAGGCGTTCATATTGTGCAGCTTGTTTGTGTTTCAAAACCTCCTCAAACATAACATCAGGCAGGGTATAACAGGATAAATAAATGTTCCTGCTTATCCAAGGCAAAGCCATTCTGGCTGCATTCAAAGGAGTTCTTTGTGTAGTGGAAAACACAGACTAGATTTTAAAATTAATTAGCATTCTTTGCAAGTTCTTCTCTTTGATCTGCAGGTCTTCAAGACAATGGGTTCATTATATCAGCTAGTATATCCTTGGGTAATAAATCCATGGATTGTCAAGCCAATTGCTTGTTAAAACCAATCCAAGTTAGACCAGTCTTCTCCAACAGGGACCTAGACTTTATGTTCGGGTTGCATCTGAATGCAAATAAAAATGTAAGCAGGGAATTAATTAGGAAAGCCCAGGGTGCATTAATGTACTGCATTCAGGGACACTATCACCATGCTCATCTCTGTTATGCATGGCTGATGTACTTTTGCAAAGGCTGGCTATTAGAAGCCTATGGAATCATCCTACAGAATGATAAAGAAGTCACATTAAGACCATAATGGACCAAATGAGCAGTGTCTGTGCACATATATGGCCTCTTCTTGCCTGAAGGAATGCCATGCAGCCTTTACATTATCTCCAGCAGTTTGGGGTGATTATCTCATCTCTAATTCCAGTTCAAACACTACCACACAGCAGTTTCTTATTCTGGATGTGCTGCTGACATGAACAGAAACTGATTAGATAGTCGGGCACAGTACTCAAGAAGTCTTCACTGAAGAAAAAATCCCAGTCTCTGCTCCTATTTTTTGCCTCTTTTCCCTGGATTCCTGTTTCCACCGAGTTTTGCTTTCTCTTTGAAAAATCCTCCTCTTTGTTTCATTGGTCCATCAATACATTCCAATGTGAGGAAAAATTGTACACTTTTAAATTTTACAGGGATGAGTGCTTTCTTCCTGTCACTACAGTTGTTCTCTTTAAAATTTCCCTTTCAGGGTCAAGCAAGGTTTGTCTTCACAATGGTGCAATTTTGCTGCCTGGGCAAGAAACCAGTGAAACCTTTGTGGATTTTAAAGGGTGCGACAGCTCCATGTCCTCTTTCTTCTAATTTACCCCTCCAGCACCAAGTGTAAAATGCTCACAGTTAAGCCATAGATCTGTATCTCAGTGCTAGATCATACGTTAAGCCATAGATCTGTATCTCAGTGCTAGATCATACGTTCAACATGAGGTGATCATATCCCTACAGAGGGGTATAACAAACTACTATGATCCCCCTATGTAGATAGTCCGATAGGACCCATGACATGCATTTATATTTCTGTATCTTGATTCCTATATTCTTACATTTCTTTCTTTTCTGGGGGTAGGAGAAGGCGTTGGAGGTCGGATGCATGCTTGTGGCAATCTATGCTCCAACACCACCAAGATTCTTGTCATAACCTCCCTTTTCTTTCTTTCCTTCTTTTTGTCTTAGTGATGGAAGTAAGGAATGCCAGAGCTACAGGTCTGATGCAACCAGACTTCAGTTCATGTTCTGCAAAGATGTTAATATGAATGCAGTTGCATGCACACACTGGGCTTGGTTGGCCTCAGGATTGGCCAATCCTATTTTCTTCTGCTCAGTTTCTCAATTTCCACTGTTGAGTATGTTCCATTCCATTTCCACATCAATCTGCACATTTTGCTCCCAAAAGCTAGCACCAAAAAAAGCAATGCATACTTTTATATGCATTTCTAATAGTTTTGTACCCACTTTTAGGTATCTATACATTTAACACCCAAAGTAGGTAACAATTTTAAATGTGCGCTTCCCTCCATGTCTATATTTTTGCACACATTTTTTGTAATGTTTGTGCACGTGCTGCATTTTTCCTCCACTGACAAACATAATCATGTTGTTTTAAAAGGGGCTAGATTTTAGAGCATTCTGATATCTGAGTAAATTTGGGAAATGTGAATCTGGTAAGTTCACATCAAACAATGAACTGAAGAAAACCTTCCCCCACCCACAAACAATCCAGTTTGACACCACTTTAACTGCCATGGCTCAATGCTATGGAAATCTGGGAATTGTAGTTTGTTGTGGCACCAGAGTTCTCTAGCAGAAGCAGCTAAATATCTCACAAAACTACAGTTCCCAGAATTGAGCCATGGCAGCTAAAGAGGTATCAATCTGGATTATCTCTGCAGTGCTGATGCATTTTCTTTGTTTCTTGGCTCCAGTGGAGTTTCCTTCCCTTACTGGCACCACACAGCGACACAACTAGGAACACAACCACACACCCAACCTATATGCTACTCTACCTGTCTTTAAGCACAACTGCATTGTTTGATTTCTTATGGAAGTAGGCTTTCTGCACTTACTTGATTTCTTGGGATGCTTTACTTAGGAGATTTGGAAGCCTCAGCTTTCTTGCATGTGCCGCTCTACAATCAATCACCTTTCATGTACCACAGGCCCCTTTGATTTCTTTCTCTTGAGTTCAAGGTGATCTATTTTTAGCAGCAAGACTTGGGTCAGAGAAGTGTTGCTATAGTGACAGCTAGCAGATACAAACCCTGGGCCCTGCTGCAATTCCTCGATCGAGTAAATGAATTCAAGCAGAAAATGTCTAAGAAAGAAGGGGATTCAAGAACTTAGTAAATTATCCTTGGCTGTGAGCCACATGGGTGCATCCACCAAGACAGAAGCCAGTTTTCACTGATCAGGAAGTACACACAGGTCTGGACTGTACCATTGTACAGATTGTAGGTAGGTATTCATATATAAGCACCTCCATACCAAATAAATAGGAAATAAAAGCAATAGAATTCCCTGCAGCTAGACATAAAGGTGTCAAGCTTGGGTGTCCACCTCAACATTAGGTGTCCACCTCAACATTAGGAGGAACTTCCTGACAGTAAGGGCGGTTCGACAGTGGAACACACTCCCTCGGAGAGTAGTGGAGTCTCCTTCCTTGGAGGTCTTTAAGCAGAGGCTGGACGGCCATCTGTCGGGGATGCTTTGATTGGGAGTTCCTGCATGGCAGGGGGTTGGACTGGATGGCCCTTGTGGTCTCTTCCAACTCTATGATTCTATGATTCTATGATTCTATGAGAAGGAAGACTCCAGGAGTGGGAAGATTGTGGAAGGATAACTGGGGATCAAAGTGCAAGAATGAGGAGCAAGCCAGAAGCCTCAGAGCCCAGGAAGACCTTGCTATTCAAGAAAAGCTCAACTGGAACAGGAAACCATTTTATACTCTTTCTTACCCAGGAGGCTCAAATTGCCCTGCTAGGTGCTGAGAAACTACAACATGAAATTCAAGCAGTCACCACTTGGAGGTGGTCTCTAAATGTGTTGGACTGTAACTCCCAACATTCCCATCCAGCATAGCCACAGTGATGGGGAAGTTGTAGTCCAACACAGCAAAGAAAGCAACAGATGGGAAAGCCAGGTCTAGCCTATCAGTTCTCTCTTTGACATCCTAGTCACTGCTCTTGTTTGCCTGGAGGAAAATTAACTTATGCACTGTTTGGAAGAGAACTAGGGAACTAGTTTCAGCAATATGTTGGTCAAAGCACAAGACAAAGATGTCATAGGGGAAAAAATTCTATCAAGGAAGAGAAGTTCCACAATGTAACAAATTCCACAATGCAACATTCTCCATCATCATCATCCCAGATGCGATAGCATGGTATAGTCATTTGATGCTGCAGGCTTGCTGAATCATATGGATGAGACATTATCTGGGAACCCCTCGAATAGCACCTAGATTTATATGGAAGTAAAGTATGACAAAAATCAAACTAGTTATATTGATGAGCAGTGACTCTTTGAGGCCTCTACCAAAGGATTTTTTCACATTATCCAAGATTCTTCTTTTTCACAGAATATACTAGGAGGTCACAAGTTCAGATATTGAATCTGCAACTTCCAGTACACCAAAAGTGTGTTCTACTACTGAACTATGGTCGCTTCTAAGCATGTATGGAACACAGAATATATGTGGTTTCATATATACATAATGCCTAAATTATGCTCCAAACACATCATACATTCCAAAGATAGGGGGAAAGTCCTGTGACCTTTGATTATACTGAACTCGAAATCAAAACAAAACAAATAAGCGAGTGAGTGAGAACTTCCACCTCAGAGCTGTATGTGGACTTCAGGTTTCCATGCTCCAGAGCAACTCGGTAAGAGGATAAACTTTCCTCGAGTCAGAACAAAGCTTCGTGCCCTTTCCAAAGCAAACAGAAATTGAAAAATTATGCAAAATCCATGCAAACTTCTTTAATCTGCATAAGTAATTGAGGTCATAAATCCCAGTGCTTTTCTGATTTTTTTTTTTTATTTAAAAGATGTGTGGTTGATCTTTCTATGACATTAATGTTCAAGGCATACAAAATGGTACAAAACCTGATGTATTTTTTTGTACACAACTAAAGTTTTTGCAATTTCTGAAAAATCTGTTTCTCAAATGCTGTAATATTTTTGTATATAGAATAGCCAGAGATAAACAACCTGCAAAACAGGACAGGCCCCCTGTGCCTTTAATAATTGTGTAACAGCTGATATATGGAACTCTTGTAAAGCTCCACCTGCAGACAATTTCTTTTCTAGCAAAGGTGCAGAAGCTTCTTTGCATCTGGTTGCCTAGACATGATGGAGACGCAAATGATGAAATCTAAAGATCCCCAAAATCTTTGTTTCCTTTTAACAGTAATGCTGGATGTTTAGATACAGTCTTCCCATGACCTGGCCATGTGAAGCTGTTCCAAACTAGGCACTGTCTGCCACTTGCTATTTTAACTGTATACAGTCACAGAATTTCAGTATGGGCAGGGTTGGCCCAAATTCTACAGTAAGCACTAAGCCTAGCAGTGCCATTATCTGGAAATCCAAGTTTATGCCCATTGTCCAGGGCTATCTTTGGGCAATAACATCCTAAATTAGGAATGAAAGATGAGGCAGGCATTTTGCTGTTCTAGAAATACTTTTGACTTTCAAAATATTTTTGGAGGACAGTAACAGCACATTCTGAGCTTCATATAAGTAGTAGGGGGCTGGAAGAGGGAAAAGGAAGGAAATCCTGGTAGCAAATCCAAGGGAAAAGGAGTCCACCACACTTTTACCTTTTAAATTGCAAGCAGCTGTTCCAAAGCCTCCAAGCAACCAAACCCCAGAGCTGTCTGTGATAGAAAATTAATTGGCATTGATTGTCCACTGGTGCACAATTTCTGAAATGGCTATCAACTCAGCAGGCTGAGTGAAGAGATGGTTAATGAACTATGGAGCTCATGGATGATGATGCCTTACTGAGCATCTGTTTCAGTGAAAATCTTTGAACATAACCCCAGGTGTGTGGAGGCTTGATAACCCAGAATGATAGCATTGACTATGACCAAGCTCCTCAGATACACACCCATCTGTCAAGATACCTGGGCTTTCAGCAGAACAGAGTTCTGGCAATGAATGTCCCAAGAAAGTACAGACAAACTCCTCAGAGAAGAAAGAGAGACAGAAAAAAGCTCCAAAAGCAAAATGTTTCAGAAGCCAAATAAGCAGGACTGCATGAAAATAACCAAGGCAACCCAAAATCTAGGCTGAAAAAAGATGGATTCTGAAAGCTATAAAATGGAAGAATTGTTCCATAGTCCAAAGGAGTGGCAATTAGAGCTGAAAAACTGGTCATTTAGATATACCTCCCATAATCGCCCATTTATAGCAGAAAGCACCTCTTCTGAGACAAGGAGTTATTCAGGGTACAGAAAACTCATTCAGTATTCGCTTGAGTTCCTCAGTGCTTTCAGAGATTTCTCTAGTCATTGCCCTCATACATCATTACTTTGAAGCCATATGAACTAGAAACTTGTTCCATTCCCAAAATTAATGTGCAGGATATTGAATTCTGCCTCAATACTAGATTCTGCAGATTAAAGGATGTTGGAATCAAGGTTAAGGCAGGGCTGTGAATTCTCTGTGCAAAACCAACAAATTAAACCAACTAAAATGCCATATTGAAAGAGGGGGGGAGCCGAATGTATGAAAGTTGAATTTTGTACATAGTTACTTATTGTGCCCAGCTTTGTGATCTACAGGGAGGGGAGAGTGGCTCTGCAGACAGTACTGAAGCTCTGTCTCCCACTTCTAGAAGTCCTGCTCATCCCCCAACCAACTTCTGAGATTTCATTAGGCATGCTTTGAAGATTATCTCTACAGAAATAAGAGCTAGGAATTGGCTCTATACCAAATCGTACTCATGCATGGTGCTGCAATCACAGTTGTACCGACTAGAAGACTTAATGTATATGACCTTTCTTGCTTGTCACAGTTAGATGTAGTTAGTCAATCTGGGCTGATCTTGGCACATACCCAGTAAGGCCAGCAGCAGGAGTTTCATCTGACCTTTTGAGCCCAGGGCAGCAAAGGAGAAATCAGCCTGGATTGTCCAAAAGAAAAAGTACCACTGGCACAGGCTCCAAAGGTTGGGTGGAAGAATTCCCTGGATGGCCTTGGGCCAATGCTGGAGTCAGCAGCTAGGCATCTACATGAGCAGGTGGGTCTTTTTACACTTGCTGTGGGGTTGAACAAGATGTTCCACAGATGTTTTCACAGCTGCAATGCTTAATGTAGAGACTTCCCCCAGCCAGGCTGAGTTCCTGAGACCTTCTTTCACTCTTATATCCTTCATAAGTGTCATTCAACCTATCCCTGAGCAGATGGTGTCCTTTAAAGGGCAGAGATATTATTCTCTTCTTGCTTAGAATAAATAATAACAATAATAATTACACCCTCTTGGGAAAAGCAACAAGGAGATGACCTCTGTACAAGAGAACCAGCTGTATTCAAACAGCCTTAAACTTTAAGGAACACACTGTACATCAAGCTATTCTGAGAGCACTTTTTTAATGTAAGAAATTGCAGCTTATCTAATTCATAAAACTCTTTAACATTCCCAAACAACTAAGCAGTGTACAATATCAGAACTGTGAGAAAATATGCTAAAATTGCTGCTTTCAGTAGTTGCAAGATGAGCCTTAAGAGCATTTACCTCTTCATCTGGAAGTGACTGCTGTGACACCTTGAGGATATAAGGCACCAAACAGCCTTTCATGTAAACTGGACTCAAGTCCTTTACGGCTTTAAATACTAACAGCAAAACCTTGATTTTGGCTCAGCAACAAACTGGCACTTGAAAAAATGTCTTATCTGAGTCCAAGGCTGGAAAAGAAATCTGTTTGGTTGACATTTCCTTCTGAAAACATAAATTTCACACCTACTGAGACTTGCAACAGGCATAGTACATTTTATCTCAGAAATCCATACATTTCTGAGGCTTGTAATATATTCTGTCAATATATATTCTGTCAAAGAGTGGGAAATGTGTGAAAAAAGAATACATTTTTGGGGGGAAACGACACATACAAAAATGCACACAAATTTCCATAAAAGGGGCAGGGAGTCTCAAAACCCAAGACAGAACTGGGATGAGATGCACATATCAGTAAAATTCAGAGAAATGGAACAAAAATGAAACTGGCAGATTTTCACATCTCTGTATGTGACAATCACACCCATTCATTTTTACTTGTGGAATGTCACAATAATTTACATGCTGTTAATCTCCCATGCAAGCAAAAATATGCTCAAAATTCTGCAACATAAACTCTATCCATACATAGAGAAATTCCAGAGGTGCAAACAGGACTCTGAAAAGGAAGAGGGACTAGAGGCCACATTTCAAACATGCAATGGCTAATGGAGCATAGCAAGGAATTCCAGAAAAAAACCAGGATGTGCTTCATAGTTTATAGCAAAGCATTTGACTGCATAGATCATGAAAAACTATGGAAGGCTCTTAAAGTCATGGGAATGCCACTACATTTGACAGTCCTGATGAGAAATCTGTACTAAGGATGAAAAGCAACTGTAAGAACAGAACATGGAGAAACAGAATGGTTCCCAATTGGCAAAGGGGTCAGGCAAGGATGCATCTAATAATAATAATACTATCCCACCCCTCTGCAGCGCACTCTACTTGTTCAACCTGTATGGAGAAAATATCATAAGAAGAGCAGCACTAGACTCAGAAGAAAAAGCAGTGAAGATAGGAGGAAGAAATATCAACAATATGTGGATAACATGCTACTGATAGCGGAAACATTACAGACTTGGAACAATTGTTAAGGAAAGTCAAAGAAGAAAATGCAAAAGCAGGCTTACTGCAGAACATACAGAAAACAAAAATAATGACCACAGAGGATCTACATAAATTCAACCTAGACAACGAGGAAATCAAAATAATAAAATACTTCCCCTAGCTTGGATCAAACAGTGATCGGAACAGAGACTGCAGTCAAGAGATAAGAAGAAGATAAGGAATGGGAAAGACAGCAATTAAAGAACTAGACATGATCCTAAAGAGAAAAGATATACAACTGAGCACTAAAGTTAGAATAGTCCAATCCATTGTATTCCCCACTACCATGTACGGGTGTGAGAGATGGATAGTGAAGAAAGCAGATAAGAAGAAGATCAATTCATTTTAGATGTGTTGCTGGAGAAGAGTGCTGTGGGCACCATGGGCAGCCAAAAAGACAAATGGGTCCTTGAACAGATCAAGTCAGAAATCTCCCTGGAAGCCAAGATGATTAAACTGAGACTGTCATCCTTTGCCCACATCATGAGAACGCGACTCATTAGAAAAAGCAATAATGCTAGGGAAGGCAGAAGGCAGGAGAAAGAGAGGAAGACCACACACTAATGGACAGACTCAATTAGGGAGGTCACAAGTCTGAACCTGCAGGACCTAATTAGAGCAGTGGGGGATGGGGGGTCTTATAGGGGATTATCGCATCCAGAAATCGCGCCGGGATAGATGCGGGATTGAAAAGTCAAAAATTGGTGTTATCGCACGCAGCCACAGCTGGGTGAGTGCAACCCGTATGCAGCCCAGACCCCAGCCATGCTTATCCAGTGGCTTTTTAAAAACTTTTAAAACTTTTTTTTAACACAAATGCCATTTTTGAAAAGCTACTGGATAAGCGTGGGTGGGGTCCGGGCTGCATGCTGGTTGCACTTGCTTGGCCACAGCTGTGCGCAATAACACCTGTGCTTGACTTTTCAATCCCACATCTATCCCAGTGGGATTTCTAGGTGTGATAACCACCATACATGTTTCATCTACAAGATTGCCATGAGTCAGAGTCAACTTGAAGGCAATTAACAACAACAACAACAACAACTTAAGACCTACCAAGAACCAAATATGTTTGTCATGGCCTTTGGCTAGTACAATAAACATTTATTGATTGATTGATTGATTGATTGAAGAACCAAATATGGCTTGTTCCTGTATTTCATAGGTTAAAAGGAGTGCTAGATTAGTACACTTTTACATACGTTAGGTGACAGGAAAACCTGAAAGGCCTAGCTATGCACCACTGGAACTGAGTTTGTGCCCCAGAATGTTTTCTGAAAAGCACCAGGACTTGCACAGAACTGCAGGAGATCATTACTAGAATGAACTGAAGGCTACTAGCATCACAGACTAGGAGCTGCCATATGTGAACAATATGAGGAGCAGAAACTCATAACCAGAATGTTCTGGATTAGTTCTTTCCCCCTTCATCTTGAACAAAAGTCTTGAGCTGCTCTTCAGCTAGAAATTAATGAGATGTCATGGTGTCACATATCAGAGTACACCACTAAGGTGTCATTCTATGTCAAGAAGAGCTTTCTGACCAACTGTGAGCACCTTTATCCAAAATTTGCTCTCACATGCAAAAGCTAAACATTGTTTCAGTATTTTTGCTGCTTTTCATTGTTGTGATGATGATTGGAGTTTTGACTGCCTGAATCAATATATTGTGTTAATGATAAGGTGTCCTGAATTAAGATCAGAGTACAAATATTTTAGTCATCAGTACGCTTGCAGAAAGCGTGGGATGAGTCCTTCCTGAATCTTCGTTTGCGAAGAAAAGCCAGAGAGACAAATATTTTAATTAATTGCTACATAAAAATGTTCCCCCCCCAAAGTAATTTGTGACCACTGGTTCAGTGGCAAAGAAGATCATTAAAGATAAAATAGGCTTTTAAATCAAGGACAGCTATACATACAACTGCACATAACAATCTGGAAGGTGTGAAAAGCAGTCTGGAATGGCAAGGGAGAGCACTGAAAATTCTTGATCACTTAATCCTTTCTTTTGATTTGGAAAGGGCTTGAAGGCATTATCAGCATGATTCATGTAGGAATTCACTCATTTTACAGTCTTTAGCTGCAAGGCTTTGGGACCAAACTGTATGAGACCTTAAGAATGTAGTTCAGGCTGTGAGTTCAGGGACTTCCAATACTACCACCCTGAACTTGGAAGTAATTTATTACCTACCTGTACAGACGCTACCAGTAATACATTAGTTTTGAAAAGGGGAAAATAAGATTATTTTTTGCAAAACAGTACAATGATTGTTAACATCATGACTATTCTGTGTAATTAATAAAGATAACCCTGAATAGTGATTACTCATAAAGTGTCATTTCTTTAGGGAGATTTTGGGACCTTTTCATTTTAAGCTTTTAAAAAAAATACTGAAGAAAGTAATAGAAAAGCAGTGCATTTATAAAACTTTGTATGTACAGCAACATGCAATGAATAATGTCAGAATAATTTGTTGTTGTTGTTAATTTTTCACCCGCCTCTTCCCATGGATCAAGGCGGGGAACAACAGATCAACACACAACACATAACATCTGTCAAAAACATAACATCAGTTAAAAGCACATAAATGAATTAAAATTCATAACATTAATTTAAAAGAACAAATAAGGTAGCATACATAAGAACAATCAATCCACAGTTTAAAATTCACAATTTAAAAATAGTCTGGATAGGCCTGTTGGAAGAGATAGGTCTTTAATGCTCCGTTGAATTCAGATAGCGTATTCAGTTGTTGAATCTCCTCCAGCAGGTTGTTCCACAGTCTAGGGGAGGCGGAAGAAAAAGTCCTCTGGGTGACAGTTGTCAACCTAGTCCTGGGTGCCTGGAATAAATGTCTGCCAGACGACCTGAGTGTATGGGGCAGATTATATGGGAGGAGGCGATCCCACAGGTAACCTGGACCCAAACCTGTAACAGCCAACACTTTGTACCTTGCCCAGAAACTAAATGGAAGCCAGAATAATAAGACAAAGAAGAAGAAGTAGTGGTAATACCTAACACATTACTTTAAACCACAACTATCTCCAAACTGCTAGTGCAGGGACTCCAGTCCTCCTATATACACAGCTTTAATCTGGGCAGAGTGCTGAAGAAAAATTTCTGGGAAAATAAATAATTATACTTTTGTTGAAAGGAACAACTATCTCCAAGGGTTTGCTTGAGCCTAACCACCATCCTCTAACTTAAATGCTGAGAGGCTGTGTTTCAATATGAAAGAAACCAGCTCTGAGCATGTGCAGAGTACTATCTCCTCATTTTTGCAAAATCATAAGTTGCCTTCAACTAAGCTAGCTGGAAGTCTGCCAAACTGAGATTGCAACAATTTGAGTCATACTCTTCTTATTTTAAAAACTAATCACCAATCTTCATTACCTATTGCCACTATACCACACGTGTAAAAGTCACTGAACTGCTAAGTGATGGACAACAAAGCAATAATCTAAATATCAACTGAGAGTACTATTCATTTATGATCCAGTTATGAAACATACCACAACATCTCCTAAGAATTCAGGTTAAAGTACAAGAATTATGTTGTTATGTGCCCTCAAGTTGTGCCAAACCTATGGCAACACTAAGGCAAACCTATCCAGGGTTTTATAGGCAAGATTTGTCCAGAGAAGGTTTGCCATTGCCTTCCCCTCAGGCTGAGAGCATGTGACTTGCCCAAGGTCCCCAAATGGGTTTCATGACCAAGCTGGGAATCAAACCCTAGTCTCCAGAATCATAGTCCAACATTCAAACCACCAAACTGGCTCTGTTACAAGAACTGGTACAAGATCACAATTCATGGCACTCAGGACTTTTCACACACAGTGGTAAGAGGCAAGATTGCTAAATCAGTGACAATTGTAACGGATAAACATGGCAGAGTAACGGTTAAAGAACACTGAAACATGTGGAGCTTTTTCCACAGGGAACAAGTAATTTACAGAGCATCTTGAAACATTTTGGGCATGATGGGTGCCAGCTGGAAAGGTATCCACCTTGTAAGTATGACTTATCATAATGCTAAAAAGGGAAGGAAGACAAACTCTGGTTCATGCTACTAGCACCCCAGATGTCCTAAAAGACCCCAGTGGCAAGGGATCGATAAGCTTTCCCTGATTTCCTCTTCTTTCCCCCATTCCTTTTTCCTTTTATGTTCACTAGAGTATAAGTGTGCACACAGGGGTGTGTTACTTTTTAATCTTTGTGTAATACTTATAAAACAGAGGAGAGGAGGCATTACATCAAGATTATGTTGAGAATTATAGTTATCCTGTTGCTGTGTTCACTGAGGTAGCTGCACAAACCAAAAAACAAAACCACATTCATAAACAACAACAAAACCAAAAGTAGGATGTAATGGAATGTAACAATTATTTTGCTAGAAAACATCACAAACTTGGAACAATTACTAAGGCAGGCTTAATGCTGAACATAACGAAAACAAAAATAATGGCCACATAGGAACTACAGAAATTCAGCCTAGACAATGAATAAGGTGAAATAGTTAAAGAGTTCCTGTACCTTGGATCAAACAGTGATCAGAATGGAGACTGTAGTCAAGAAATCAGAAGAAGGTTAGGAATGGCAAGATCCTAAAGCGTAAAGATATACAACTGAGCACTAAAGTTAGAATCAAACAAGCCACTGTATTCCTCATCATCACGTACGAATCCAAGAGCTGGAAAGTGAAGAAAGCAGATACAAGGAAAATTTACTCATTTGTGATGTGGTGTTGGAGAAGAGTACTCAGGATACATTGGACAGCCAAAAAGAGAAGCAGATGGGTCCTGGTGCAGATCAAGACTGAATTCTCCCTAGAAGCTAAGATGACTAAAACTGAGGCTGTTGTACTGGCCACATCATGAAAATGCACAACTCATTAGAAACGACAATAATGCTAGGAGAGGTACAAGGCAGTAAAAGAAGAGGAAGACTGTATGCCAGACGGCTAGACTCAAATAGGAGGGTCATGGGCATGAACCTACAAGACTTAAGCAGAGCAGTGGAGGACAGGAAGTCTTGGAGATGTCTCATCCACAGGGTCTCCATGAATTGAGGTTGACTTGAGGCCAGTTAACAACAATTTTATTACATTCTACAGTTTTCTTACTGAACATGTAATAGGGTTTTTGGTTTGTGTATCTTTGGCTGAGATGCCTCCATTCTACTATTGTTAGTTACCCTGCAATAGTTGTTCGCATTTCTAAGACCAAGGCAATAAAGCCATTCAGTAAACTAGACAGCTCATTGCTACAAAATGCTACCATCAGCTCCACATCAAAGCACTGAGCCATCACACAACTCTTGAACTTCTCCTACAACCCTAATTTAAGGAGAAAAGTGACTATACCACACCCTGCCTTGGCTTTTAATGAATTTAAAAAAGGGACTTCGGAAATGTCCTTGTTCTTTGCCTGCCCATGTATGTTAGCTGATGTTAAGTCAGCTAAACTGATGCTGATTTTCAAAAGACTGAGAGACCATTATTCAACACTCCTAAATGAAATGATACAAAGCAAATTTGGGGTGGATTTTTTTTTCCAATAGAAAGAGATGGAGAGAGAAAAGTGAAGAGAATTGTTTTCAATGCACTACAGAAAGACACTGAAGGCTGCAATCCTATACCCACTTACCAGGAAGGAAGCCTCAATGAATTCAATGTGACTTGGGTTTGAACAGACATACTGCATGGGAAATCTCATACATCCACCTTTAACAGTCACCCACAACCCATCAACTACTGAAACCACAATCCCTTGATCAGCTCATCATTTCCCAACTTCTCCCCCAGCATGAAATCATCCCAGGTTTTAAGGTGCAAGGCAGAACTTGCCTACCTAGAAGGCCATGGGGTTCAGATTTACGCCTCTCGGAGCTCCTGCCTTGATCCTTTCGTTTCTTGCTTCCTCTGAGACTGCCAAATCGCTTCATGGGCTACAACAGGCGTAAGCACCAGCAGCCGTCACTCATACCCCTGTATCTGAAAGCAAAGGCACTCCACAGGTGGAGTGGAGGGCAGAGGGAAAGACGCCAACTCAACTTGTCAACACTGGTTGGTGGAGTGCAAATGAGCAAATAACTCCAAGAAGAAGGGGAAAAACAGACATGAACAAACTATCAAGCTTTCCAATAATAGGAGTTGAAGGTCTGATTCAGACCTTTGAGCCCACAGAAGTTTGTGCCTTACAAACAGAAAACTGTGGCAAGAACAGGCTGTGAATAAAACATTCTTAATGCTAAGTAACACACTACTCAGCCAACATCTGTTGATATCAGGAGCAGTTGAACACTCCGTTCAACTAGCAATAGCAGCACTTAAATTCTAGAGGAGAAAAAAAAGGAAGAAAGGAAGAAAGAAAGAAAGAAAAAAAAGAAGGTAGCAGTAGCAGTAGCAGCAGCAGCAGCAGCTTGTTCCGCAGTCAAAGCAGAATTGTTCAACAAGCTGATCAGCTTCGGCAGAAAAGGGCTGTGGCTGGATGATACGCTGCCTTGATTTAAATAAAACACTGAATGGACGAAGTGAGCACGAGATCCCTTGAAGGTAACTGCCATGTGCACTTTGGCGTGATGTGCCTTTAAAAAAGACTGTAAAAGGAAACCACCCCTGAGCAGACAATTCCTGGCACCAATTGGCCAGAGCCACATTCCCATTATGACATCACACAACTATTTTGATTCATGTCTCCTAGGTCTTTAATGCTGCTTGCTGACAACCTAAGAGATGCCAAACCCCTCCAGGACTTAAGCAGCAAGCCAGTTAATGAGGAATGAGATGCTGCCAGTTTCATGGCAAACAATTAAGTGGGTAGGTCCATTCTTAGAAACTTTGCGATGAGGGGGAGAAGCACCCTGGAATCTTCTGTCCTCTCTACATGTGTATGCAAAAATACTCTGGCAAGTGCACAGTTGCATCTTTCCGCATAGAACATTAATGATCGCACAGGACAAAGCATTAGGTGTTAGTAGACTTTAGCCTTGAGGGTTCTGCTTAAATTTTTCAGCACAATGCTGGTGCCTAAGGAATAACATAAAACAAAAGAATTTTGAACCCAGGAAGTTTTGAGCATGAGAGTTAAACAGAGCTAGCCATTTTCCTGTACAAGAATCCACTTCTGTTTTACTCCACATTCCTGCCCCTGTCCATGCTGACAGTTTAAATTACAGCAGGAAAAGAGTCATTGTCATGCTCTTCCTTTTAAACACCTGGGAGTCAGAAATCTTTGTAAATCAATGAGAGATCTGGACATACTTCACTACCTTCTGGCCACCCCTTAATACATACGTTCTCCTTGTTTTAAGAATGAAGCTTGGAATACAGAGATCAAACATAAATCCCTACTGGGATCTTGTAGTACTTTTGAGACTAACTGAAAGAAAGAAGTACTAGCACACTGAAGTCTACAAAAGCTCATGTTACCAACTTCTTTCTTTCAGTTAGTTTCAAAGATGCTACAAGATCCCTTTGCATACTGATTTTCCAGACTAACATGGTTATACCTTTGAATAAATTCCTACTATTTCATGAGCCTGGAAGGGATGTCATTAAAACATACACATACACACAATGCAGGATACTGAATAACTAGATACTGTTTCTGTCCTGTACAAACACAGTCCATGGCCACATGCATGTTTAGCGTGAATAAAAAGCAGAATTTAGGGAATTTTATTTTATTAAAAAAAATCATAACAACCTCCTGTTGCACATGTTGGACTTCAGTTCCCATCATTCCACAGTTAGCTAGAGCAGTCAGCTCCGTATCTTTATTCACTTGACAATACATCTAGAAGGCAACAGGTTGGGATAATAGGACTACAACTCCCAGAATCCCTCATGTAGCATGGTCTTGCTAGCTGGGAGTTTTTCTGAGCTATTGTCCAGGGCAGAACCCATGTTGAAAACAACTGACATTTACATGCAAAATGTGGCACATAAGTTATTTGAGTAATTATTTCAACAACTTTGCTAAGCAGACCAATATTCAATAATGCCTGCATTTTTTTCTTTCTCTTTTCTGATTGTATTGGGTTATTGCTTATTGTCATGTATTTTAAAAACTAAAAAAAAATAATATATTCAGTAACTCTGTAAGGTAGCTCTCCAATTTGGGGAAGTGGCCTTGAGAAGGAACAACAGGGCTTTACCTAAGGTTCAAGGTTATGCACTGAGGACAAGTGGTCCAATATCAGTGCCCCAATGCATCCACTCAAGGTTTTATGTGCAAGGAGCTAGGGAAGTACCCCTAAAATAAAGGCACTATTTGCAAAGTGGGTCCAGAACCTTGGAAAGCTCTTTTAATTTCAGATTGAAACCTGGAACATACACACTCTCCCACTGACATAGTGGGATTTATGTGTAACATACAAATACACATTGCAGGATCCCACAAATTGTTAATTACAGCAGGAAAATAGTTTTCTGTTCTAAAATGTCCTTCCAAAGAAAGCGTTGTCATTATTGTTGTGTGCCTTCAAGTCACTTCTGACTTATGGCAACCCTATCATGGGGTTTTCTTGGCTAATTTCTTCAGATCAGAAGGGGTTTGGCATTGCCATCCTCTGAGGCCGAGAGAGTATAACTTCCCCAAGGCCACTCAGGGGTTTCCATGGCTGAACAGGGATTCAAACCCTGGTCTCCAGAGTCATAGTCCAGTGCTCAAACCACTACACCATGCTCCAAAGAAAGTGACTCAAAATGAAAAATAGTGAGTGGAGACACAGTTTACTAATTTTTACTAATATTACAGGAAGGAGATTCAAGAGTAAACATGTATTTGGAATGACACAGGGGTGAAGATTTACCTATAGTCAAAGAATAAGGATTCCTTGCAAGGTACCTAGGAAGAAATCAAACCTGTCATCAGGGACCGTGCTCCGAGATGGAAGGGGCTATTGGTTGGATTCTTAATGCTCTGTAGTGCGGGTTGTATGATGATTGTAAGGGACTACTGAAGCGGCAGCATTCCAGGTGATATGTGCAGCCAAAAAGGAACTAGTGGGTCTTGATCTGAGCAGCTGTGTCTATACAAGATGACATCTCCTGGACCCCATTCCTTCAGACTTCCAACTGTCTTGAATAGTTCCAGCTCTTCCACACAGCTACAGGCCTCGGCCTTCTCTCCACTGCATCTCAGTTTCCAATGGCCCCCATTTATGTATTTGCATGTAATGTGGTGTTGGGACTCAGAGATCAGAGAAAGGCACAGGTCAGTTTGCAGAGACTTCAATCAAAAGGATCAGAAGCAAACAAGACACTTATCGCTGAGGGCAACAGCTGGAACTCTGAAGGAATTGGGTTCAGGAGATGTCATTTTGTACCGGAAACCCCTGAGATCTTAATGATCATGCTGCAGTGCATATACATGCAAATGTCAGACATGGAAACTATGCAAAGGATTTGCATCTAAGCAGTCCTGCTCTTGGATATTTTTTTTTATCATGCTATCTATGTTTCTGAGACCTCAACTCATGTCAAGATCTACTTATCACATGAGCCAAAAAGTTGTTATTCTCACTATAAGTGAGCTGTAAGACTGAGATCAGTACCACACTACACTGTTATAGCACTATTATTCTATTTTAAGTGCTATGGCTACCTCCTGTGGAATTCTGGGGTTTGTAGTTTAATGAGGCCTAAAAGCTCTCTGGCTAAGAATTCTAAATATCTCTCCATAAACTGCAAACCCCTGGATTCCATAGGAGGCAGCCATAGCACTTAAAGTGGAATAATAGTGCTGTAACGGTGTAATGTGATATTGTCCTGAGAATGAGATCTGCTCCTAAGTAAAGTTTTACCAGCCTCCTACATCATAGTCACTGTACCTATCTAGTATCTTTTCCTCCACTGGCTCCAATTTTCAGGAAGAGGGGATATTGCAATGTAATGCCATCACTTCCTCTGTTCTGCCATACTACAGGGATGGTCTAAGACATTTTGCTGCTTAAGATGGAAGATGGCACCTCTTATTCCATGTACAAAATAATCTTGCTTTGACATAACTAAAAGGCCAATTACTCATCTCACGCCTTGACTTCTGTAACACGTTCTACATGGGGCTACCCTTGTACTTGGTTCGGAAATTACAGCTGGTACAAAATATGGCAGCCAAGCTTGTGTCGGGAACATCTAGGAGGGACCACATTACTCCGGTTTTGAGGTCCCTCCACTGCAGGGGTAGGCAACTTTTTTGAGCCGAGGGCCGGGTTGCTGTCCCTCAGACAATGGGGGGGGGGGGGGGGAGAGCACCAAAAATAAATAAATAAATAAAAATTTAAAAAATTAAAAAATATGCATGCACACTCTCTCAGCCCCAGGACAGCCATGGCAAAACCCCTGTGGAGATTTTGCCAAGAAAACCCCAAGAACAAGTAATAACAACAATAATCAGTATCATCATGGCGGCAGCGGCGGTAGGACCAGCCTGGGGCCAGTCCAAAGGACTCAGGGGGCCACATCCAGCCTCTGGGCTTTAGGTTGCCTACCCCTGTTCCACTGGCTGTTTATCAGCTTCCGGGCCCAGTACAAGGTGTTGGTTATTACCTTTAAAGCCCTAAATGGCTTGGGTCCAAGCTATCTTAGGGACCACCTCCTCCCATACAATCCTCCCCGCGCTCTCCGGTCCTCTGGGAGGAATTTGCTGCAGCCTCAAAAATCGAGGCTTGCGGCTACGTCCCAGAGGGCTTTCTCAATTGTTGCCCCCAGACTCTGGAACAACCTGCCGGATGAGATCTGTCAGTTAACATCGTTAGACAGCTTTAAAAAGGCTGTCAAGACGGATCTCTTCCGGCAGGCCTTTCCAGATTAATTATTCTGGCCTCGGGTATTCCCACCCGCAGTGTTCTCTGCGTGGCCCCATCTACGGATGGAGGGAGAACATTGCCGTAGGCCAATGTGTCATTTTGTAGTGTGTTTTAACTGTTTTAATTTTTAACTGTTTAAATTTGTAATTTTAATTGTTATCTGATTTAATACTGTTTTAAGGGGGGGAGGGATTGTTGTTGGGATATTTCATGTGATTTTATTGTTGTAAGCTGCCCGGATTGGGTCCCCAAGGGGCAGGATATAAATCATCATCATCATCTTGGAGACACCAGAATAGCCAACAAGGTACAGGGCAGGCTGCCTGGTTTACAAAGTTCTCCGTCTTCCTACACCTGCCCCCAACATCTGCTAGGGCAGCCATCTCTTAAATCATAGGATTGTACTAAATCTACTAAATTATACCTGAGCTAATGTTACAGACTTGGGGAGGAGATGGATGGCTATTGTTTTTGGTGGTGGCTATGCAGTAGTTGCAACAACATGTTATTGCAGCCAAGGTCTCTTCCACAGAAGAGCCTTGAAAATTCTTACCTGTGATTGGATTGTTGCCAGGATAGGTAAACAGTAACAGAAAAGACAATACTTGAGAGAGAGAGAGAGGAGATGGTAGGCCCTCATCTTCAGACATTTAAATGCATGTTTTGACTACATATTAGAGGTTCTGGTAATCTATGTTGACTCACAAAGGAACGAACTTGCCAGATAATATTGTGGGGATTTTATACCTCTTCCCATCCTGGCACACTCTAGATGTGCTGACTACAAATCCCATCACGCCCAGCCAACAAATAACAATTTAAGGGGAAAGCTGGATCAACAAATTATTTTCACTCACTCATAATAATGAATTGGAGCTTATCTCCATTTACTGTTTTCTGAGGGGGAAGTCAAAAAGCATGGGAAAATATATTTAAAACTGGCTGCAGTTTTGGGAATCATTAACTATACTAATGTTTATGTAGAGAGCTCTTGTAGCACCTTTGAGACAAGAAAGAAGTTGGCAGCATGAGCTTTCATAGACTTAAGTCTACTTCTTCAGATGGATTTGACTTAAGTAGACTTAAGTCTATGAAAGCTCATGCTGCAATTTCTTTCTTTCAGCTAGTCTCAAAGGTGATACAAGATTCTCTGCATACTGATTCTACAGACTAAAACAGCTATATCTTGAATTCTATACTAATGATGGTATGCAAAGGGATCTTGTAGCACCTTTGAGACTAACTGTGCTTTTATAAGTAGATCAAGTGTATGAAAGCTTATGATACAACTTCTGTCTGATAGTTAGTCTCAGAGGTGCTACAAAATCCCTTTGCATACTGATATTCCAGACTAACACAACTATGTCTTATATTAATGACTCTTACGTTTCAATTACTTTGGAGGATGTGTGCCTATTTCTTAGGGTGCTCAAACGTTCCACATGTTATGCATCAGTTGCCCTTGAGACAGCACACTTCTCAACTGCTTGCCAAACACACTACTCTATATGTATAGGGTTTCCTGAAAGCAAATTTCATGTATATATTTCAGCTTATAAGACCAACCCAAATGTATCCAACATCCAGCCATTTTCACATGATGCAGTAAAAAATAAACATCAACTTAAATTTATTTAAATATATAAGGATATATAGCATGGGCATTGGAGTCTAGATGTTAATCACTAAGCATTTGTTACATTTGAAAAGAACGGTGTAATTTTATTACTGATGTAATACAGGATTAGCACAATAAAAGCAAATAGATATGGCCGTATTTTTCCAAAGATTCCAAAATGTAAGGAAAGAAGGTCTAAAATCCTCCATTTGTTATTGCTTCAGTCTTGTGTTTTATATATTATAACCTTTAGTGAATGCTTGTACTTAGAAGACTTTAATCTCTGCCATGTTTAAACAATGGAAAGAGAAGTATTATTTTCAAAAACCTGCAAGAAAAAAAAAAAAAGAATGGATCAAGTCAACTTTTTCCGGCAGGGCTGCTCACATAAGTAAAGACCATGTTCTCTTTGTTAGCAAACACAGTTGTACACAAAAGAAGGGATTCATGCAAGTATGCCCAACTGAACAGAGGTGGATATCAATCAATGAAAAGTATATTAATGGACAGAAAGCCATCAGGAAAAGAAATATCAGAACACAATCCACTGGGTAATTATTTTCTGAGGAACAGAAAAAGCACTCTGTGGTTATTTTCTGGGTAAGGGGTGGTGATATATCAGTGTATCAGATTGATATCACAAACACTCCCATGAATGCCAGGTTAGGAACCTCTATCTTAGAGGGCATTTACACTCATTTTTGTGTCCCAAAGAGATGCAGATCACCACATTGATGCATATTGGGTTTGTTGTTCCTATTTTGTTTCTGTGTTCGCAAATCCTTGATTTTAACCCTAGTGTTATTCACATATGCCATCATTCAAGTTAAAGTGCGACTTGAAATACAATGACAGAACTGGGGTGTATGTGGCTTCAAGTTGCCTGTGGACTTTATGGCGACCCCATGAATTTCATGAGGTTGTCTAAGGCAAGGGCCCCTCAGAGGTGGTTTCGCCAGTGCCTTCCTTTGAAATATATAGCCTACAGCTCCTGCTATACATTGGTAATCTAAACGGTACCAATCCTGGTATAACGACTGTCTGAGACTCACAATTATACAGCAAGCTATGTATAATGCTACTCTGTAATCATATTACTACTGTAATGGTCAATGTAAACTACAATTGTATATAAGAATCTTAGTAGTAATAGGGATGCAATAAGACACATAGAAAAAATAGGTTTTACGACAAACCTCTGTAAAGGGCAATATAGAAATAGCGTTGGTATCCCATTAATAATAATAATAATAATAATAATAATAATAATCAGAACACATAATAGAATATTCTGAACTGTTTTCTAGTTCTGAAAAAGAAGAAGGTCCTCCCTCCAGTCCATCTGCCTTGGTCCAGGCTTTAGAGGGAGAGAAGATCTGATGGACTTATTCCCCTTCCCCACCACCATTCCCTTCTCCTTTTGTGTCTTGTCTTTTTAGATTGTAAGCCTGAGGGCAGGGAAATGTCTAACTAACCATTTGTAAGCCGCTCTGATAGCCTTTTGGCTGAAGAGCGGGGTATAAATACTCCAAATAATAATAATACATAAAAATGGAGCCACCTCCCTTCGAAGGAACAATGCAGAGCGATCTGAATCAATTCAGAAGCTTATTCACACTGGTAATGATGCAGGAGCTAAACAGATGGCCATAAAGGGGCAGCTGAACACTGCCCCTTTGAGAGCTAGATCAGGGTCGCAGCAATCACACATTACAGCCCCAATCTGCCATTTTTCTGGCGCAAAAAGAAGTAGCAAAATGCCACTCCTTTTTGCATTGGAAAAAAGACACTATTTTCGCCACCTCCACAGCTCTTCAGCGCTCTTGCAGTGCATGGTGTCTGGTCGCTGCACTGCAGGAACGCCCCAATTCTGCCCGCCATCTGGATGGGCATGCGGTGTGATGCCGGATTGCGCGCAGAGTCGGGGCGTGCGGCATGCGGTTGCCACTCCCCTATGCTGCCAGCAAACCAACTTAAATTGCTGTCTGCTTTGCCCCACAGATCTTTCAGGAAAAGTCAGGAAAAAAATCCAGTATCAAATATCTCAGGGTAAGTTGGTTTTTTGCAAGCCTCCCACAAAAGTGCATTGAGTGCATTTGGGATGTGTGTGAACAACAAGGATTCAAACCAGATTCATCCTGGATTATTTCTGTAGTGTGAATGGGGCCCAAGGTTACTATAACGTCTTACACGTGAGGCTGTTTGTGAAGTTTCTTCAGAAACTTCCATTAGTGCAAAATCCAACTATGAAAGATTGCTAGCAGGATCAGTTATAAGGGAACATATCTCAACAATTCCATTTATTGGTTTTCTTTCAGGCAGTTTATCTAACAAACCCTGAATAGCTTGGGACTGTGGTACCTAACAATCCACACTTCCTAACATCTGAACTAGCTTGAATGCTGTGTTCCAGCTCGCTGCATCAATAGAAGTATAGCATCTAGATCGAGGGAAGCAATAGTGCCAATCTATTCTGCTTTGGTCAGGCCTCATCTAGGATACTGTGTACAGTTCTCCCTCAGAGTGTGGTGGAGTCTCCTTCTTTGGAGGTCTTTAAACAGAGGCTGGATGGCCATCTGTCAGAAATGATTTGATTTTGAGTTCCTGCATGGCAGGGGGTTGGACAGGATGGCCCTTGTGGTCTCTTCCAACTCTATGATTCTATGATTCTATGTGTATGGCACACATTGGCACTTCCAGATATGGAGACTAGAATGCAGTTATCTTTTCTTTTTCTTTTGTTTGGCCTTTCTCAAATTTGCAATGTAGTCTTCCATCAAAAATATGAACGTTACAGAAAACAAGATCCAAAAAGTTGCAAGTTGAAAAGAAATGCTTACAAAAATGTGCATTTTGGGAGAAAATCATAAAAATGTTTTATGTAGACATTTAACCAACTAACTTGCAAATCGATGCAGATTGGTACAGAATGCGCATAGTGACACAGATAGATTTGTCCACCCTTGGTCTTGGCAGTTCATTGATTATAGGTAGGGAAGTCATTAATATGACAGAAAGAGACAGCCTGTGTCAAGTGAATAAAGATACGGAGCTGAGAAATATGCATTCAAAATCCTGTTCAGTCATGTACTTGATCTATTATTTATTTATTTATCGCCTACTTTTCCTCCCAGTTTGGGACTCAAGGTGGCTTACAACAGTTAAAACAAGCACAGTTTTTTTAAAAACTCTATGGTAGCTGCAAGTATCATGATATGTCTGGGAGTCTTGGAGTCTGCCTTTATCCCTGAAACAGCAAAACACCTACCCAAAATGTGTTGGTTTGGTGCCCAGAGGTAATTTCCAGCCGCTGCAGCCTGCCAGGGAATCATAAGAACAGAAAATGGCACTCCAACCTCTGGAGCAAGTCCATCCCTGAGTTAGATGGTAGGACAGCCAAGTGTCCTACTTGGTAGAGGACAATCCTCTGTTTGAAGGGCTGTCAGAGCACAGTCTTCTGTTTGAAAATGCCATCATGATCCGCCTACCTCTAATTAAAAGAAAAAGAACCCTAGGGGCCTTGAAATTATCCATCCATAGTCAATTCACTAGATGGCAGATGAAGCAGCTGGCACGTAAGTCATGTGGTCACTTGGATTGTGCTGCATTTCTATTTAAATCATAGTAAATATTTCTCAATCTGCCTCTTTATGTATAAATTAGCATATGTAAATGCCCCTCCTTTTTGGCAGTGAATTTCTTCTAATCCCCACCCCCCAGCATATTTTCTTAGAACTCAGATCTTAATTTTCGTTAATGTGCTAGATGTGTATCTGAGTTGTAGAAGAGATAAAGGAAATGAAGTCTCATGTGCTGTTAATGGTCCACAAACTTGATTATCTTTAAAAGCCTTAAAAGGGTTTTGGCCTTATCCTTCTAATAAATCAGTGTTCGCTGCCCTCCCTTCTAATACTCAGTGTCCACTTTGTTGAGAGTGCAGATTGCAACTCCTGAAATCTCTGGTAACAGTCCCTGAAGAAGGCCATTTTGTGACAAGGCCAAAATGTGTTGGGCTTTTTTTAAGGTAATAAAGTTTGTGGACCATCAACAGCACATGGGACTTCGTTTCCTTTACCTCTTCTATTGTGAATATGTGCTTTCCAGGTTTTTGTTCTGTTCCCTTCTGAGTTGTAACCAGTGACACCTGGTGAATTTTATCTCACTGGGATGGTGAATGCACTCTAGGTTTTAGTGTGGATTTTAAAAGAACTATCCAAGGTGCTTAACCAATTTCAGCATCCTACATTGTTCCTTTAAAGTTTGGTCTTAAAACCAGAGCAGATTCACAGTCCTACTGACATCAGAGCCACCTCAACCAGCACTAGTTGTATTATTTCATATTGCAAGTACAGGCTCATATAACTGAATGCACCATCATATAAAATATTCCCTGGATATTGTAACCTAGATGGGAGAGTAAACAGTTCCATTCTTCCTTTTTTCCTTGACGTCCTAGGGTGCATCTGCACTGTAGAAATAATGCAGTTTGACACCACTTTAACTGCCATGGCCTCATTCTAGAGAATCCTTGGATTTGTAGTTTTGTGAGGAGACTAAAGAACTTATAAAACTACAAATCCCAGAAGCCAGTGGTTTCAAACTGCATTATTTCTACAGTGCAAATGCACCCAGAGTTTACTGTGTGTAGGATTTTTTTTCTTTCCTATACAGAGAATCATATGAGCCTTCACTTGAAGTCTGAATAGGTGCAGTCCACTAGTAGGGTTACCTATTCAACGAAAACTAAACCATGCTTACTTGAAATCAGGGGATATATTTGGAAGTAGATTATTAGAACTAGCCTCAGTATGCTTATTTGTTAAAGGAGAACATTGTGGGATCACCTGTGTAGGATATTTTTTAAAATAGTGAGTAAATTACAAAGAAAAGTGACTTTGTTCTAACCATATACACTAGCAATCAAGCAATCACACTGAACTCAATGTGAATGAATTCAATATCTATATATCAATTTCTTTGTGGTTTAGATTAGGGCCAGAAAAGTTGTAACACCAAGGAACTATGAAGCCATAGAAACCTGGGCCAAGACTTTGTGTTCCCATGTCCCTATGAATAATTAAAGACAAACACAGCATAGTCTGATCTCAGAAACAGAAAAGAAGGATAAAGCCTAATGCTGTATATCTATTAACTCAAAGTGGTTAAAAGGTTTGGAACAATAATACTTTGGGGGCCATGAGAAAGAAATTGAAACAGCTAGGATCAGCAAAAGCAGAGGCATAAGAGGATAGTGATGAATTGTTCCTTCTAACAGGATTAGGAAGGTGATGAGAGTGGTATTGGGTCATTTTGATTTTCCACTCCATTGTCACTACAGTTCATGATTCTGGGGAAGGTTGCCCAAGGGTCATTCAGAACTATTTTGGCAGAGTGTCCAGAAAATAGTTTGGCAGCTGAAAAGCTGTGCATTTGGTCTGAATCTGGGTCTGGTTCCCAAGGGCAGTGAGAACCCAAACAATCTTGTATTAGTCTTGCTAGGAGAGAGGGAAAAGATTGGGACTTCCCAGGACAGTGCTTTAATAAAACTCCCACCAGACCCATCTCTATAGAGTATTTCCTTATTTCCTAGGAGCTGATTTGAAAGCAGGTGGATCACAGAACCATGATGCCAAAAGGGATCCCAGAGGTTGCGAAAACCTAATTCCTATCACAATAACACAGTTAACTAGGCTGCAAGTCTGTGAGCCCTTAGCTGGGAATAAGCTCCATAAAATGCATAAGGATTTACTCATGAGTAAGCAGACAGTGGATTGTACTATGAAGAGATCGTGAGATGGAGGCCATCAGCTAAGAAAAGCAGAAGAAGAACAAAGCCAAATCTTATTGTCTGGGAAATAATTCAGTAACAACAAAAACAGCTGCTATGAGATTCTATTCAGAATGAAATGGTAGAATTCTGGAATTCCCTATTTCAAAGGAAGAGTGACATTTTTAAAGCTCCCTGGTAGAAAGTTCCCAGCATGTAAAAATTAGAATGTCAAGATCAGGAATACAATTACAGTAAGGCTGCAAATCTATGCAATCTCATATAAGAATTTGAAAAGAGCTCTGTTGAATTGGAACAAAACTTAGAATAAATACTTTTGGGCTACAATTCCCAGTTTGTCCCGGTTGGCATAACCAGTTGCCATGCTGGTTGTAGTTAATCTGGGAGGTGTAGTCCAAAACAGTAATTTTGCTAAATTTGAGTTCATCTATGTTGACCTAACTAGATGTCACTGAAAAACAAAAACCAGGTCGTGGACAAAAACACCAGTTTGCTTTAAAAAAACCCAAACCAAACCAAACAAAAAAAATTACATGTTTTTGGAATCATTCAAACATTAAAAATACATTTCCCCAACAAAACAATTACCGTATGATTTTCACAGACACGTAAAATTTGTGCATTTCTGTGCAAAATAATTTCCCAAAGTTTCAGGATGTACAAATAATAGATGAGAGCAGCACAGCCCTCCCCCCTTGAGTCTCCAGGAACGGAACGTAGCTTGCAGATACCTATACGGCTTAGGTCCAGACTACCTGAAAGACTGTATCTCCCCACACCAACCGGCAAGGGTCCTAAGATTTACAGGAGAAGGCTTTTTCTTGGTCCCGCTACCATCACAGGCTCATTTGGTGAGGTCACAAGAGAGCTGCAGTGCAACCCTATACATTCAGAAGCAAGTTCTGTGGTGTCTAGTAAGCTTTACCCTAAAGACAGTGTAGGACTACATCCTTAAGTTCTACTAAATTTAGGGCCTAAGCAGACAGCTTAATAGGCCGTCCTCGGCGCAAGGAAGGGGAGGGGCAGCCGCACGCTCGGCGCCCCCTCCCCCTCCTGAGGTCGTCCTCGGAGCCGCCGGCCCTCTGCATGGCCGGCGCTCCGAGGAGGACCTCCCGCTGCAGCGTCCAGACATGATGCGGTGGAAGGGTCGCCGAAAGTGCGCCGCAACGTTTTGCGGCGCACTTCCTGCGACATATGAAAGGAGCGCTATTTTAGGGGATGCCTCGGTCCCGCGGCGCACCTTCCCAGGGCGGCCCATGGCCGCCCGTCTGCTTAGGCCCTTAGTGACTTTTACTTCTGAGTAGACACACAAAGCATTAAGCTGGACTTCACTGTCTCTTGTGTTAACTTAACATACACAGGAATGTTTTGTGTTTGTTTTTTGTTTTTTATTGAGGGCATTCAAAATATGACCCCCTTTCCATGGGAGTTTGAAAAGGTACAGTCAAAGCACTTCAACAACAGACTGATTCAGATCCTCTGAAAGGTAGCTTCTTCTGTAGCTTCTGTTCTCAGAGTTTTGCATCTTACATCTTAATAGCAGAGTTGGGTTTTGAGGCTGCCAATTATTTAATCATAATGTGAGTAATCTCATAAATATTATTGTCAGTAGCATTACTCATTCATCAGCAGTTAAGTATATACACTTTAATGCTCATAGCCCAACAAATCCCATGCCCTGCACACCACATCCCATGCAGCTCCTTCCCACCACAGTTAGGGCCTCGGCAGACGGCTTATTGAGCCGTCTTGGAGGCCCGGAAGAGGAGGAGCAGCCACACACGCGGTGCTCCTTCCTCTTCCTGAGGTTGCCCTCGGTGCTGCCGGCCCACCGCACGGCCGGCGCGCTGAGGGCAACCTCCTGCCACAGCGTCCGGACACGCTGCGGCAGAAAAGACAGGGAAAGTGCGCCCTACGCGTTTAGGGCGCACTTTCCCTGTCTTCTAAATGGAGCGCCAATTTGGAGCTCCTTTTAGGGTCGCCGCAGGAGCGCCACGGTGCGGAGGCTGCGGTTTCGCGATGCTCCGGACCAGGGCGTCCCCGACGCCCTGGTCTGCATCTCCCCCTAGTTTCCCTTTATTTCTATCAGTAGTTGTGCCAGAAGATTGCAGTGCAACTTAAAGGAGCTTTATCAGGCAAAGGGAACCATATCTATGACTTATTTCTAACTTATCCATACCACCATTTGAGCCAAGGCAGACTGCCAGCTTTTCTCATTTAGTGGTTAGAGCATGACTGGGAACATGGAACTGGTTCTTGGAAAAGCAACATAGCTTTTTTCTACTCAGGGCAGCAGGAAGACAGCTTTTCACATCCTGGAATTATCTCCATCGTCTTCTAGGATCAGCAATAACCTAATGCCTCACATGTTGACTTTGCACCTATGACTACATCTTGATGTGACTACATCTAATCCCAGAAAAAAAAAATGCCATTATGTACTTTCTTTCCCCACTCCTCAACTTTAGGATCTCAAAAAAAAAAAAAAAAAAAAAAAAAAAAAAAAAAAAAAAAGGCCAGATTAAGGTGCTCAGAACTTTCCTTTGAATAATAGAAATTTAGAGTTGGATGAGGCCACAAGGGCCATCTAGTTCAACCCTGTCATGCAGGAATACACAACTACACAAATACAGCACTCCTAAAAGATGCCATCCAACCTCTATTTAAAGAGCTCCAAACAAGGAGAGTCCATATCCTCCCTGGTAGTCTCTTCCACTGTCAAGCAGTTTCTACAGTCAAGAGGTTCTTCCTAATGTTTAGGTGGAATATTTTTCTTGTACCGTAATTTAAATCCACTAGTTTGTCTTCTAGGCTCTGGAATAGCAGAAAACTAACTTCACTCCATCTACTACATGGCATCCATGTGTGAGCTTTTCTAAGAACAGTAGCATAAAAATTAAATACATTCAGTAAATGACTAAATAGTTAATACAAAATATAACAGACAGATTTTTTTTCTGTACACCTTCAGTGAGATGAATAGTCTGATCCCATGGTAGCGGGACCAAACTATTGAAGCTAACAGCAGATTCAGGAAGCGTCTGATGTGTTATTCACACTGTGAAAATAATCCAGGATGAATCCAGGTTAGATCTCCATTGTTCACGTTTATCCCGAATGCACCCGATTCAGTTGGAATGGGGGCTGCCAAACCCCCCACTTAATCCAGGATAATTAATATCTGGTTCCCTCCCCCCAAGGTTTGAAAAAAGATCTGCATTGTCGGTAGTATGAATAACCAATGCGAATTGACCCAAACAGACCTGGGCTAAAATGCTGCATACAAAAAAGGGGGTTCCAAATGCATTCACATCAGAGTCCATCTTTATTCGAACGCTTGCATGTTTGAGCAACCGAACTCACAGAGATGCACATCCACATGGATCAATGTGGCTCCATAGTGTGAATAACAAATTTGGAATGCGTGAGTGAGATGATTTGCATCGTCATGCTAAATAAGACGATGTCTGAATGACCCCTGAGGAACCAAGCAACCCCTTGAGTACTGAGACTCTAACCAGGAAGGGGCCCGGAGCAATTGCAGCAGGGGCTACCATTGATAATCTGGCACTGTCTACAGATTAAGCCAGGGGTAGGCAACCTTTCCCCTTTAAGGGCCGAATGACTTCAGTTCCCAGAAGCCTCAGCCATGTTGACCAATAGTCCCATGTTGGCCAATAGCTCCTGGGATTCTGGGAGTTGAAGTCCCTCGGCCCTTAAAGGGGAAAGGTTGCCTACCCCTGGATTAGGCCATGCTCTGAGGCCTTTCTCTTTAAAAGAGAATGGTTTACTGAAAAGGATGTTTTCAGCAGTGCCACTATATTTAGGAAACAATCTTCACCAAGGCCACCATGTATAAACCAGAAAAATGGTTCAGATTTCCTTTCTGCTGCTAATTCTTTGATTAGAGTTAATCATTAAATCATTAAAGATGTTCTTTAGGCCTGCTGGCTACAGATAATGAAGCTGCAATTCCATCCCTCATATTTGGAGGCCACCTGAGTGGAGAAGGCCATTTTAGGCAGGCTGCAAATCACTTTTTCATCTCAACCTCCCCCTGTCCTTGGTCACCTGCAATATGGGGATAAAGAGACTGACCAGCTTTACAAGGTTGTTAACATAATGTATGTGAAACACTCTGAACACCCTAAAGAATTATGTGAATGTTATTACTTATGTAATTTTAGACAGAATAACAATCTGGGGAAAGTTATGTTTATATTTTGGTTCTCAAATTTTTAGCTTGATCCCCTTACATTTAGAGACCTGGAACAACTATTTTCTGCAATGCCATTTTATTGACATTATTGTTGTTTTATATTGTATGGTTTTAATTTGGAACTCACTATGAAGGCTCTACTGTGAAGAGTGTCTGACAAGTTTTCAGTCTGATCTTAAATGCCAAGAAGTTTCCCCTAGCCTTGCATAGAAGGATGATATAACTGGGGGGAAGAAGGGGATATTTTACCAAATAAACTGTTTTTGTTCTGAGACAATAAGAAAAGGTCATGCTAACCATGCCTAGAGGTTGTGGAGGCACTTTGCATTATTGCTAAGGCAGGGCTCTCCTGGAATCCTTGTAACTAAAATCTCAACACACAAGCAGATGGAAAGAGACAAGAGAATGCTAGTAAGGGATAACAGAGGAAAGGAGAAGGGTTTCAATCATAACAAAACAGGGCAATTGGCTTCCAGGGCGAAGCAGGTTCCTCTGTTATTCTAACAGTTCAACTAACTGCAGGAGTCTAAGAGCAACACAGTTTGTTGGAGCTTTCTGCGTAGTTCAGTTTCCATTCCCCCAAACTGCAAAACAAGCAAAGCAAACATAATCATCTTCAGCTTGATGACTGGTGGGTGTTTCCTCTCACAGAGGAGTATTTAAAGACCAGGTGTCCTTTCACATTTTGCACTACTCTAACTCCATGGCAAAACCCAATGGAATCCTGGGATCTGCAGTTTAGAAAGGGGTTATAAGGATTCTCAGCCAGAGCGCTTCACTTCACTGCCTCACCAAACAATAAGCCCCATGATTCCATAGGACATTGTCATGGCAGTCAAAGTAGAATATTAGTATTATAATTATATAGTGTGAGACTAGTTATAGAATATCAGATTTAGATGTGGCCCCAAGATTATCCATGTCAGCATCACTGCTGCAGCTAAAATAAAGATAGTTCTATTGGCTGTCTAGTTTGCCAAGATAGGTATGAACCACTGTACCAAGGTGGGAAAGAAGACGCTCGTGCTGGGTCCTTTCCGATGTTTTGGTCTACAAATCCCATCACCTATAACCACTGGGTCTGGAGGGACCCAGGCTGGGCTAGGAATCATTCACTTGTTTTCTGTGGGTTTTACAGGTGTATGGCTGCATTCTGGAACAATTTATTCCTGACATTTCGCCTGCAACTGTGGCTGGCATCTTCCCTGCCACCACCCTCTGAAGATGTCAGCCACAGCTGCAGGTGAAACATTAGGAATAAATTCTTCCAGAACGTAGCAACATAGCCCGAAAAAACCACAGAAAACTATGGATACTGGCTGTGAAAGCATTCGACTCCATAATCATTCTCTTGGTTTGGAGTGTTGATCTTCGTTCTGCCTTTCCTGGTAGATTCCCCAATAAAAGAGACTGGAATTAGACAGTTCTGGAATATGTACTGCAGGCAGTGGATTTATTACTGTTGGGTAGTAAAGCCACTTGGCTACTCCCTCCCACTGCTGGATTGTATAGGTGCTCTCATGGGCACTGAAAATCTATTGGGAATGCCCAGCATCTGAATGGTTCCTGGACAACCTGATGTCCCTATGATAACAAATCCATCTGCCTCCCCTAATACTGCTGGACAGGGCTTTGCCTCATCAACAAACCTGCATTAGAATCCACCAAACAGTTGGGTCTAGCTGCTTTTATTTCCCACAATACTTTGGAATTAGCAGAGCACTGTGGTTAGACCCTGTTGCTCAGTGCTGCTTGGAACATTGCTGCCATAGCCAAGTAAGCTAGCCAAAACAACTGCAAAAAGATGGAGCATAGCAGAGGCCTGGAGCAAAGGTTTGAAACTGGACCAAGCCCTGATTGCTCTGATCTCAGTTACAGAGACACAGTTAAAGCAAGATGGGGGAACGTGTGGTCCTGAGGTGCATGTGTCCCTCTATTATTGTTTCTTTGGTAAAACCAGCCTCCAGCAGTAGTAAACAATTCAATTTTTAAATAGGATGCAGGGCCTTCTGTATTGTTTAACCTGAAAAAAAAAGAAAGAAAGAAGCACATTTTTCAAAACTAAAAGTAGAATTCCAGCCACTTCTAGTTGGGATTTTTCTTTTCCCTTTTAGTGGACTTTTCATAGTCCAATAGCCTCCTAGAGGATCCCAGGAGTAGACTACTGGTTCCTAGTCCCACTGAATTTACCTGCCTCTGCGATACACAATGGATATCAACCATTGGTACTAGTGTGTGTGTGTTCAAGTCACCTATCAACTTATGGCGACCCCATGAATTTCACAGAGTTTTCTTAGGCAAGGAATACTCAGAGGTGGCTTTGCCAGTTCCTGCCTCTGAAATAGAGCCTACAACAACTGGTATTAATTGGCAGTATTAGTACTGGTTGACATTGTGCAGAGACAAGAATTGTGCAATGGCTGCCAAATTCTATTAGAATGCATACAGTCAAAGGCTAGCAAGCTAGTTGGGTACTATAATTATTTTGAATTGTCTCTTAAAGCTTTCAATATTTATTGGTTCCACTGATTTTATTTAATTTATGCCCCATCCTTCCTTGTAAGAGCTCAGAGAAGTCTTGTTCACTTTTCATTTGGACATCTTATTTTCTTTTTTCATTTTTCAGCTGGTTACAAACAGGAGAGTATCTGATTTGAGATATGGAATTAAGTTCATCACTAGCCTCAACTGAAAAGCTTTGGGGGGGGGGAGTTGCAAAATGAGAGACTGGTCTCAGAATTATCCAAATTAGGATTTGAATGGGTAAGTTCTCATGTTTTGGGCTGTTTAAGAGCACAGAGCATTCTCCATTTCTCAAACTACAGCACTGTTATTAATAAAAAAAAAATATCCAGTCTCTGTTTCCCAATGATAATGGTACTGGTGTGGGTTATCCAAGCTAAAGACAAGTCTGAATTTATAGCTGAATTTTATATTTTCAAAAACAGCATAATCAACACTACTGACATTTTTGCTCCAAGCATTCCTCAGGGTTTCTTCAGGTGAAACCTGAAACTATGCCATCACCCACTAAAGCCATACTTGAATGTCTACCGCAACATTTTGTACCATTTGGTCCTACTGAACTATTATATGTATTTTGGAATCAAACTACTGCAGTCTACTTTAGGGAAGAAATATATCAATTGTAGTCAGTTTAGCGGTTATCAATCAAGGTTCGACAAGTTGGTTAAACACAAGTATGGGACTGACCCATATATATTAAAACTTGAATCTTAACATACATAAAAGTGAGTTATTTCCCCAAGCCACCTTTTCGGATCATCATGTTTGCTTCTACATTTAACATCATAAAGAGGGAACAGTAGAATTTATATATATATGTTTTATATTATAGGTTTTACAATATTACGATTAAAGAATGAAACACCATTGTGAGGGTCCATGTTTCTTACAGCACTATCAGTTCCATTATTCCCTCAGGAAAAGATCATTTGGACCTCTGGAGTTGCACAGCAACTCAGGAGATATGTATAGTGTTAGAAGAGCCTTAATAGTAACTCCATCTTTGCAGGAAACTGGTCTTTCAAAATTAGAAGGTTTGTGTGTAAAAATCTCAAATGGAAAATTATCCATCAAACCTACCAAACCACAATTTTCATAAGTTTTTGAGTTTTTGACTTGTATAAATCTGATGCAGATTCAAATGTCAAAATGTGTCCCAGTTGTGTTCTTCTGCCATTTCAGTGTCAGAGGAAAATCCAGATTTCTACACTGAGGTATTATAACTAAATTCTGCAACCTATCAATCCAAATAATGTACAACCAACAATTCAAAGACTATTAATTAGGTGATTGATTTTAACACAAAAGCACATTCAAGTTTGTTCCCCCCCCCCCCCCCCAAAGCTTTTGTGGCAGAGGGAGACTGGTCTTTGGACTGGATTGCTTCAAACATTGTACCCATTCATAGGTAGACATATTTCTTTTACCACCAACTGAAGTGAGATGAGAATAATAGGGGCTGTAGGAACACTTTTGTACTTAAGATCTCATGCTATTCTTCTATCTCAGCCTTTCTGAAGCAGGAAGAGAAACTACAGATTCAAAACTGGAGGGCAAGAACTACACCTCGTTCTGTATTTTTTGAAGGTCACTCAGTGGATGCATTTCCTTTCAGAGTCATCATGCATCAATGCCCCCCTCCATTATCTTTCTAGTGAGAAGCCACAAAGGGTAAAAAACCCAGGAAGACTGAATTTGATTTTCTTCAAATACTATATTTTACAAAAGAGAATGCTGCCAAAATAATTACTATAGCAGAGCCCAGCCAGCCAAAAACAAGAGATCCAACTGAGCCTGTAGTAGGCAGTGGGCAGGCATGCTCAGTCACCTACTGTGCCGCAAAATTAAATTTTTGAGTATGTGCTTTTCTTCCCTTTTCAGGGTATTCAGAGATGTAACAAGAGCCATAGCAATGACAGAGAATGCAAGATAGATAAGGAATGTTCTCCTTGGCTTTCTTCTGGGTCACGAAGGTCAGCATGTTTCACCATCCACTAGATCCTCCTCCCCACTCCATTTATTTTTAGACTGTGCAATAAAATTAACACTTTGTTTAACTACCCAACAACTTCCTTCCTTCCAACTCTCCCAGGGATTCAGGGGATTGCTATAAATTATTACACCCCCTACAGCAACACACATATTATTCAAAGTATTTTCAAATTATATCTGTATTCCCGTTTCTACTAAAAAAAAAAAAAAAGAGTCTTATGGTATCTTAAAGATAAAGAAACCTTGTTTGGCATAATTGGTGAATTATGTTTCAATCCATAGACTATCCCAAATAAAATTTGCTTTTTGTAAGGTGCTACAAGACTCCTAGCTTGTTGTTGTTATTTCTTTTTAACCTCAAATTTCTTCTCAGAAAGCACTCAAAAATAACTTACAAGAAAAAAAATGTTTCAGTTGCACTGTTATGTGTTCGTCATAAAATTTGTATTTTCACTAAAATTGCACAAGGTAACTTTAGAACATATTACAGAATTATGTGAAAGCCAGGGGGGAAAAAAGAAAAAAGAAAAATCAATTTAACATAATAGTAGAAGACATATATTTTAAAAAGCTGGGGAAGAAAAACACTTTCCAGTTTCTGAAACTGGAAGGGAGCAAGGTGGTTGACCAATAAATCTCCACAGTGAAGGTCTGCAGGAGTTGATCTGCATTCATCATCATCATCATCATCATCATCATCATTGTTATTATCAGTCCACCTTTACCCAATTTGGGATTCAAGGCAGCTCACAGCAGATTAAAAACAAATGTTAAAAAATTGAGAAAAAATGTTTTGATTAAATTATCAAAAATATTTTAAACCAGTTAAAATATGAGCCACAAAACAAACAAACAAAGAAAAAAAAACACAACCCACAACAGCCCAATAAATAACATGGAAAATCCAACACACTGTACAAGGTTTGTCCCACCTAGAAAACCAATACTTAAAAGCCTGTCAAAACAGAAAAGTCTTCATCTATTTAAGGAAAGAGAATACAACGACAGCCTGGGGGCAGCCACTGAAAAGGCCCTCTCCTGTGTTCTCACCAGATGTATTTGTGAGGGAAGTGGGACTGAGAAGAGGGCTTCCCCAGCAAATCTCAAAACACAGGAATGTTCATAAGGGAGAATATGTGTGTATGTGTATGTACCTTCAAGTCAGTATTTGCTGGCATTCTCCTATCCAAGTACTAACTAGAGCTGGCCCTCCTTAGCTTCCAAGATCAGACAGGATCTGGTGCCTTTAGGATGTTTAGGAACTTTAAAGGAGATCACAATCCTTTAAATAATCTGGACCTGAGCCATACAGGGCTTTATAAGTCAAAACCAGTGCTTTGAATTGTGCCCAGAAATGGTCCAGCAGTGAATAGAGATATTGCAATAAGGGACTTCTACGCTCCTTGTAGCCAGCCCCAGTTAACAATCTGGCTGCAACTTTTTGGACCGTGCAGATCAATTTTGCACACAAGCAATAGAAAGACTGTTCTTGCCATTTTTTCCCTTTTAAAAGTCTTCACAAAACATCAAAATCTTCTCCTCCCAAAAATAGCCCAAGGGCTGCCTTCATCTTTTCTTGCTTAACAGAACCGAGCCACTTGGAGCAACTAGAAAAAGAGAAATTTCCACACAGGTTGAAAACGGACTGGAAAAGCCCATCACATGGGGAATTTTCAGCCTGTCAGCTTGTGGGGGAGCTGCTCTGCTTTTCTAGTTGCTATATCATGCAGAAAGAAAAGGGAAATAAGTAAAGGAAACCTGCCCTTGGTCTACCATATAGAATTCATAGCAGTACTGGTGGGGATAAGCTTGTCAACTACATGTTACTTCAGATGGTTTAGATCAGAAGTTTACTCTTGAATGTGTAGCCATTAAAATCTTTGAGAATTCCTATGTAGTGCCTATGTAGTAGAAGGCTCCATAATTCATATTTGTTTGCCTAACGGCTCTGGAGTAAATGTGTTGGGGGGGGGGAGGGATACACTTATGTTCTTGTGAGAAATCTGTTCTTACACCAAGTTCACAGCCTGAATCTCTAGGGATGTTATCACACGTGGGCCACAAAGCGATAATAAATTGGAAATGACAAATTCCAAAAATAAACTGAAAATAAACCTTGATTCCGCAAATGTTTTTCACACGTAATTACCTTAATTGTGCAATTAAGGGAAGCTCCCACTGAAACCACATTTAACGTTCACACACAAGTGAAAAAATCCTGTACATGTACTAGAAATGATCTTCTAGCACATGCGCACTATGCTCGCCGCGGCTGTCACTCGCCGCGGCTGTCACCCCTTCCCCAGGTCATCCTCAGAGCGCCGGCCGTGCAGAGGGTCGGCGCTCCAAAGAGGTCCTCCTCAGAGCGCCGGCCATGCGGAGGGTCGGCGCTCCAAAAAGGTCCTCCTTGGAGCGCCGGCCGTGCGGAGGGTCGGCGCTCCAAAGAGGTCTTCCTTGGAGCGCCGGCCGTGCGGAGGGTCGGCGCTCCAAAGAGGTCCTCCTTGGAGCGCTGGCCATGCGGAGGGTCGGCGCTCCAAAGAGGTCCTCCTTGGAGCGCCGGCCATGCGGAGGGTCGGCGCTCCGAGGACGACCTGGGGAAGGGGTTGGGGCGCCGATTGTGCAGCTGCCCCTCCACTTCCCTGCCCCCAAGATGGCTCAATTAGCCGTCTGCTGAGGGGGAAGGAGACACTTACGCTGCCTCCAGGACCCCGTGGAACCATGGGAAAATGCGGGGAAATGCTTCCAAATGCGCATTTGCTTTTCACATTACGGCGAATTTACCTTAATTGCGAATTTACCTTAATTGCGCATTTGCATTTCCTCCAAACAACCGAATTTCAAAAGATCTCGGTTAACACCAGTTTCTGTCCACTTTCTGTCCAGTTTCTGTGCGACGTCGTGTGAAAACACGGGGCACTAATCCAGTTTCTGTTTGGGTTTTGTGTGGATTAACCAGCAGATTTGCCCCCGTGTGATAACGTCCTAGGTCTCTTCCACAATTGCATACTGCTAATTATGTGTACTCAAAGACAGACAACAACAATGTCCTTCTCAGCGGGCAGTCTTTCCTGTTGCTGGGGTGGGTGTGCAATGAGAAAGCAGCATGTTAGCTTTGTGTGCATATGGCGTTTATATGTAAGAGCACAAGAGCCAAGAGGCATCCAGCCTCGAAGGTGGTATGTGTGTGTGTATGAAAAATGGAAGAGCAATCATTTTTGCAATGGATACACATGACAGTTTTGAAGAGCACTCCTCAAACCTTTCTCTAAAAATGGAGATGGTATTGACACAATGGTACATTGGAATTGGGAGAATGGAAAATGGGGCATTCTGCAGCAAATAGTGATAGAAACTAAGGCTTAAAGAATGAAGCACATGAGAGTTTGCTTTTTGTTTTATTGAGCTTCAAGTTAAAACAGAATAAGTGGCCAAGAACATGAAATATAAAATTTTAAATCAAGCCTCAGCTCAGGCATAAGCTTACTAGTTGGATTCAGCCAACACTTTCCTTCCAGAGATTAGATAATTTATTTGTTGGACTAAAACTCTAAGTAGTTCACTGACGTGAGGTATAGAAATGTACTTGCTATTGTTAGTCCGCTGGCCATGCTGGCTTGGGGATTTTGAGAGTTGAAATTTAAAATACGATTTTTCCCAAGCTCTGATTCTCTCAGAATCAAGCCCCCCTCCCCACCCTTCCCTCTGATTTGGAAATACTTGCAGTTTTCATTAGTGTGTCTTGCTTAATTTAAACATATAGAGTCTTCTCCAAATTGACTTAAACGCACATAGAAGTTAGATTGAACCAGCAACCCTCCTACATGACCACCTGTTATACCCAAGTACATGTCTTGCCGGTGGGCGGAAGGAGAAATTCATACTATAGCTTAATTGCTTGATCTGCTGTTTTCCTAATGAGGCTGCCTGGCACTGATAAGCAGCTATTTAACAAGCTGTGACAGATTCCCCAGTGTTTCGCCCAAAGTTCTGCAGAGTTTTATTGTGCTATGTCACTTAGCAAGCCTTGAACTGGTGGGTTTTAATGTAATTGGGGCAGTAATGCATTTAAGTGCCAATGGCAAGTTTCCCGCTCAAAGGCAAATAACAGCCAGGAAGGGGAGTGGGAACTTGATCTGGATTGGACCACAGCAAAAGCCAACTTTCCTAGCATGTCTTTGTGGTAGCAGTCCAATCCACTTCTCCCAACATGTTGCTATTTAATAAATTATAACCAAGAAGACAAGGGCCAGTCATTTGGTGAAGGTCCTTACTGATTATTTTCATTTTTTTATTCATTGATTAGTTAAATTTATAATCCATCTATCCTTCAAGACAAGAGCTCAAGATAGTGGTATGTGGCTTGCCTCCTACTTACTTTATCCTCACAGCAATCAAACTAGAAGACAGTGATTGCACCAGTGCCACCCAGCAAGTTTCATGATTCAGCATGGAGAAAAGGTGTCCTAAATCCTAATATAACACTACTCCAGCCTTTCTCAACTGTCGAGGAACCCTTGAAATATTTTTCAGGTCTCAGGGATCCCTTGAATAAAAATTATTATACCTACAGCTCAAAAAAGTGTTTCTTTTTTTGCTCATGATCTCTCACAGAACCCCTTGCGACCTCTTGTGAAATTGTAGGGTTCCAGGCAACCCTGGTTGAAAAATCTTTCTGAGCCAAATCCTGAGCTCCAGGATTTCCATTGCCCAGGGAATCAGGGCGAGCCTAGGAGTATTAGAGATTTAACTACAGTTCTATCCAGGAAACTCCATACTGTAATAAAAACCAAGGGGTGCAGCTATGGGGAGCAAAAAGAAGGTATTGCCCACCAAATATGAATACTGCCCTTCAAATGAAATTTTCTTTCAGTCCACAAATTTCTAGGAATGCAGTAATGTAAAACCTCACTTGAGCATTTAGAAATATATTTTAGGCACACAAATCAAAGGAGCGGTGACATTAGCAAAGGAATGTGAAGGGTTCTAGGTATAAAAGATATTCAGGGTCTCACTCTGCAATTCTATAAATTTAGGGTGCATCTACACTAGAAATAATCCAGTTTGACACCACTTTAACTGCTATGGCTCCATCCTACAGAATCCAGCTATTTGTAGATTTGTGAGGCACCAGCACACTTTGGCAGAGAAGGCTAAAGACCATGTAAAACCACAAATTCCAGGATTCCTTAGGATGGAGGTATAACACCACCCATGCAGAAAAAGAATGTAACAAGAAATTGGGGAAACCTTAAAGTTTGCATATGTCTAGGGGCCAAGTAACACCAAGTTTACATTGGGAAATGGGAGAAATGGTACTGGATCTCTCAAGCAGAGCAATCAATTAACAAGGTAGAAGTTGAACAGCAACCAATCCCATACCTACTCATCAACTCATTGGGTCTACTAGAGAAAAGAACAAGCTTAGTCTTCTTTGTAAAACTTATAAAAGTACTTATAATACTTGTCCATAATCAAGTATATTATCTAAAGAAGGAGAAAAAGGGAAAAGAAAATGGATGCAGGAAGAGAGTGGATGTGGTTAAAAACAAATAAACAAAAAGAAGGCCCCCATAAAACTAGCAATTAGTGAGCATTGGCATGTAAACGGCTATCTCTAACAGTTTGCTCACTTGTTTTTAAATATCTTGGGCCTTGACCCTTACAATTAAGACAATTACTTTGATTGGCAATTTTATTCTATGTCTGTCAACAAGAGAATTAATAAGAAGGGAAACAAGATATATGTCTTGCATTAGGGATGTAATTCTTCATTAAGATTCTTCTTGAATTGCTTTTTCTTCTTCACATTGCTTTTAAAGAGCCTTATCCCCAACCGGATAAAGGCACATTTAATTTTAAAACTGGGCATTATCGCACTTGCCAGCGGCTGGGCAAATGCAACCCATATGCAGCCCGGATCCTAGACACACTTATTCAGTGGCTTTTCAAAAACAGTAAAATATTTTGGAAAGCCACTGGATAAGGGTGGCTGGGATCTGGGCTGCATATGGCCATCAGCTGGTGCAATAACACCCAGTTTTAAAATTAAATGCTCTTTTATCCCGTCGGGGTAAGGCGCTTTAAAAGCAATGAGATAATTTCCATAATTTTAGCAATTTTGTTCCCACTGGAAGAAAGACTTTGGCCCTGTCTAAACATAACAGAATACTTCGGGGCAGTCTGGAGTATTCTGGCCCCGGAGCTGTACCAACATCCCTCTCTTACTTGGCACTCCTTTTGGAACACCTGACAGCTGTTTGTACATGGCCCCACTGTGCTACCCAACATGGTCACCAGTCATGTGTTACTTGCTCTGAGGTTACAACAAGGCAGCCAACATCCATCCCATGGCTTGGCACCTCATTCTGACCTCAGAGCAAGTGATGCATGGTAGCAGCAGCTGCGCTGGTGAGTGCATTTTAAACAGCTACCTGGCTCACAACAAAGGGCTCCAGATCTTCTGAGAATAGCAATACCAATAGCAATAGCAAGTACATTTCTATATCGCTTATCACAGAACTAAGTACTCCCTAACTGGTTTACAATGTGTAAAGTAATTGCTCCCAACAAATTTTAGCAACCCACGGAAGGATGCAAGGCCAAGAGGACCTTGGAGCTCTGCCTGGGATCAAACTCACAGCCCGGTGCCTGCAGTATTGGCATTTAACCACTGTGCCACCAGGGCTCCCCACCTGGTGAATACAAGAGCTCCTATGCACCTCCAGAGAAGATCTGAAGCAAAAGGTGAATTTTTAAAATTTGCTATAAGGGGGTATACTCCAGGTTTGGTGTTGAACGGGCTGGATGTTGTCCAGACTGTTTGCATCAGAACAGGAGTTTGGGCTGTACGTCATATGGACTCCCTGCCGAGAGTGCAAGGGTCGGATGTTTTATCTGGCCCATGCAAACAGAGCCTTAGAAAACAACACAATTTGGGAAGCCTATTCCCAGTTTGGGGTGTATTCTGTGCAAAATCCCCAAATGGCAAAGATTCTTGTCAGTCCAGAATTCTTGTCAGGGTTCCCGAAACTGGAAATACATGGATTTTAATCATTCAAAAATATTTCTGAATGTCCTTTCCTTCCTAGACTGCATACACTTGCACCTCCCTTTGAAAACATTGCTTTTAATATTAAGTGGAGGGGGGAAATATTAGGGCATTCAGAGGAATTTAGCAGTAAAAATGAAAATATAACACTCAATAATAGGGCAGTAAGAGGAATGTCAAGAGTCCAAGGAAAATGAAGATGGTGGTGGGAAATGGACAGATTACATAAAAGACTGTTTATTGCCTGTTTCCACCCCTGTGTGAAAAGGAATTAATTCCTTTCTCAGGCTGTTAATGATGCCAGGCAATTTCTTCTGCCTCCATAAGAAGCATTACAAAAGCTGTCAGCAGCCTTAACAGCAAATGCTATTCATTATTGGGATTTGCATTTTAGAGGACAACTCTCTGCTTTTTATATCCATAATTATTATTCTGAATGTTTGATTTGTTGACTCTCATCCCAGCCTGCTTTTGGGCCGGTGGGGTGTCAGGTTTGAAAATTTCCAAAATTCTTAAGATCCATTGGTTCATTATTTAGGGCAGAGGAGGGCAACTGTGGCAACGATAGGGACACGTTTTAGTTTGGCCAAGCATTCAAGGGTCAGACTTTGGGGTGCCTGGCAGAAGGCTTACTTTTTAAAGTGAAAGGATATATAAAATTAGCGTGTGTGTGCATGTTTGTCTATGTAAAGTAGATTAAGATTAGCTGAAATGAATTAAGCATTATTATTATCATCATCTCAGTAACTTCATATACTCAATAAAAGAACAATAGAAGGCAGGAAGACTAGATTTACTTAGGGCGTTTTCACACGGGCTTTTGGAGGACGCTAGCCGGCCTCCGTCCGGCCCCACTCCAGCAAAATGTCAAATGTTTCATATGACATCGCAGCAAGCCCCGCCCCTTCCGGTGCCATCCCCGGCGCTAGCCGGCGTCAGTCCGGGGCTTGCTGCGCGTGTTCACATGACGTCGCAGCAAGCCCCGCCCCCTTTAGCTCTAACTCCGGCATCAGCGCCGGAGTTGTAATTCCTTTAGGTCGCTGCCGCCAGAGCCATTCCGGAGTGAGCGGAAGGCTCCGTTCTGGAATGGCTCCAGGTGGATTTGGACGTTTGTGTATGAAAACGTCCTTAGTAATTACCAGCACTTAGGGGAATTTTTTTTTTATTTTTTTATTATTTTATTTTTTTGGTACTATAACACCCTGAATTCCTCAGCAAACAAAATTATGGGTATGACACCTGGATATCTATTGTGTGGGTGGTATGGACCTCTGACACACTTGTAGATGACACATGTAGATTACAAATTGGATCACAAGGACTTTCATTTTAAAATAGTTTTTGTTGTTGTTTTGTAAGGAAAAGCATGCAAGCAGCATAATCTTAACTTCCAAGGAATGCACACTTGCCCAGTTTGCTGCAGTGAAAAAAAGACCTGAAACCATCACATATGATTGCTCTACATACCATTTGAATGTTGTTGCTCTGTGCTTTCAAGTTGTTTCTGACTTACGCTGACCCTAAGGCAAATCTATCACAAGATTTTCTTGGCAAGATTTGTTCAGAGTGGGTTTGCCTTTGCCTTCCTCTGAGGCTGAGAGAGATTGCCTTGCCCAGGATCACCCAGCGGGTTTCTAAACCTGGTCTCCAGAGTCATAGTCCAATGCTCAAACCACTACACCACACTGGCTCTCAACATATGAATACTATGAGTATGTGCATGTGTGTGTGCCTACGTAGGTCTTTGCCTAGTCTATAGATTGGGAGTGTAGGCCTCAAACAAATTGAAAAGGGGTCAAGTATGTCTCCTGTGAAACAGAAGATCTAACCTTCCCATGCCATGGAGAAAGCCAGTAACAGGTGTTGGACAACCAGTTCTTGTTATTTTTTATTTTTATAGCCATACTTTATGAGCTCTTCCTTCCCATCCTTATGTCCTGCTACCTAAGCATCTGCTATCAACTTAAGTATTTTGCTAGAGGTTGGACTTCTGATCCTAGGAAATTCAGGCAGCTGTACAAACCAGCTCATGCTAATCCCTAGCATTTGTGTAAAAGCTTACCATAAGCTCTCAACTGCAGAAGGTATCAGAAGGGCAGCAATCCTTGTCATCAATTACTTCTGCTTTCAGAAAAAAGGAATGGGGGCAATTAGGAAGCCTGTGAGAAATAAGACAGTTCTGCAGCCGATGGGAAGAAGCCTTCTTCTCCTGCCACTTTGTTCCCACGGGGTATTCTGTCCCAAATGGGAAGGAAATGTTTCTGAACAGCCACTGCTTGAAGTTGTGCAGATCTCTTTTTTCTTGTTGTTGTTTTTTTTAGGGTGTAGAGGGGTGGGAACCCTCAGATATGCCATCATTAATGGTATGCCAAGGGATGTAGCTTAAAGGGCAGCAAAATGAGGGCACATGTTCCTTTAGTCTCTACAAATTTATTGCAGAAAATGAGACACTGAAAAAAATCATTCTCACTTAGAATTCTTCTATTTGCTGGGTTTGCATCTCCTTGGCCATTTTGCTTTCTTTGCATGCCTAAACTTTATTTCTAAATACTCGACTGCAGTTCTAAATTACTGCAATGCTAGAAATTTAAGTGATTATTAAAGGGAAACACCGTCCTTCAAATAGCCTGGACACAAGCAATTCTCCCACCAAGGATCAGTAAGGGCTTTACAAGTATGGAGCACATATACTCAAGCATGCTGTTTCTTACAAAGCAACGCATGGATATTATCTTAGGGCACAAAATATTTTCCTTATATGTTGATTTACATATGCTTTGACTATCCCTGCCCAGTAGGGACTCTCTCTATTTTCTAATACTTCTCCCTGGCTAATCACCATCTCTATTTTGCCCTTCATTTGTTCACCTAATGAGAATGCATTGCTAGGGTTGGCGTCACCAGGTGTGGTAACTCTTGGTGTCACCATTCTGACTGATATCCTCCCATACCACACCATACATAATATTTAGTAATGTATTCTGTACTAATGTTACTCATAAATCATAATTCCAATATATCATTGAATGCAATTCAAAAGTTTACAACTAGTAAAATTAAAATTATACCTTTGAATTACACTATCATATGCAAAGCCTAAATGCATTTACATGTATAGTTTCATATGATTACAGTGAAAATTTGTAAGGTGTAAGGTGTTTAAAGAAAATTTTAAAAGAATAAAAAGTGTAATTTTTTGTGGGTTTTTCGGGCTGTGTGGCCATGTTCTAGAAGAGTTTCTTTCTGGCGTTTCGCCAGCATCTGTGGCTGGCATTTCTCTGAAGATGCCAGCCACAGATGCTGGCGAAACGCCAGAAAGAAACTCTTCTAGAACATGGCCACACAGCCTGAAAAACCCACAAAAAACTATGGATGCCGGCCATGAAAGCCTACGACTTCACAATAAAAAGTGTCTTAGAATGTCTAAGTGGTAGTCCCAGGTATGTAAATAGGGATTTAACAAATGTAATATATTGTAGGGTGTGGAATTCCATGATTATTTATTTATGTAATGAGTGACAGAATGGCTTGAAGACATATGATGCTGGTCTGCTGATGAAGCTATGCAAGCCTGGCCCAGAAACCCATCTGGCTAAGAGACAATGTGCTAAACATTGGGAAGCTGGTATGAACTCTTTGGACGATGAGCAGAATGTAAGGATGACAGAGAGACAGTTACAAATTTGATAGAGTTGTTCCGGGAGGAAAGCATGGTGTTCATTTCACCCTTCACCAATGGGCCACCTTTCATTGGAACTATCACAGCCTTTTAAAAAATCTTATCAAAGCTTACTAATACAGAGAACTCACATGATTTTGTCTGTCTTGCTGAATATTATTTCTTTTGATTAGTAGCAACTCTCCAGAGGCCTAGCCAGAGAGATTATGTCCTTTCACTTGAAATCAGTCTGAAGTGCAGATGTCACAGGCTGGACCCAGGCCTCCAGAATGCAAAACTTATAACATATCAGACCCTCCCCTTAAACCACAGCTGGGCAACTTGTGGCTTTCAAGTCCCATCAACCATCTCCACTGGCTATACTGGCTAGGCCTGATGGGATGCAGTACAATGACATTTTGGAAGTGCCACAGGTTCCCCACCCTGCCTTAAACAGTGTCACCAATACTTAAAACTGAGTTAGGTTTTGGTTCAGAGACCTAGATAACACAGGTCATGGAAAAGAACCTTTTAGATACAAGGTATGTATTCTTATCACTGAGTTTTATTTAGGAATATCAGCAAGGATAGGTCCAGGGTTTGGTTTGCTTTCTGTTTTTTCTCCTCTCTCTGTTGGTATTTTGCTCTTTCAATAGTAGTACCTTTCATTTTCTACAGTCAAATGTTGTTATAGGAAATGACTGAGCTGGCTAGAAGACTCTAAAATCAATCTGAACACATTTAAAACCATATTTTTTGTTCTCTCTGTCCCTAGGGAAAAAAGCTGTTATGTCATTTTATCTTAGCCAAATAGGGTAGAAAGAATTAATTTAATTACACAGGAGACAATAGGATTTAGCTGGATCACACCCAGGAACCTCCAACATGCTTTTAAAATCTGCAGAATTTCACAGACCCTTTACTCTTTGAAAAATGTTCACACAGAAAGACTAACAAATCCACCCCTAAACATGACAGTATTTTGAAAATAATTCTCTCAAAGCAGCCTTCCCCAACCTGGCACCTTCCAGATGTGTTGGATTATGTACAACTCCCATCAACTCCAGCAACTATGGCCAACTCATAAGGCCCATGGTTCAAACTCAAAGCAGGACCTTGTTTAGACTCAGATTTTTGGGGACCTTGACCTACTTGCCAACAAGCCTTTGTAAAGTGACTTGCACATGGATAATGGCATATAAAGAGATAAACAGATGAGCAAATAACCACTCCCCACTCTCAACCAAAAATATGGACATTGAGCCTGCTTTGTGTATGATGGATAAAATATTTAGGTTTATTAAAAAAAAACTTTAAGAAGCTCTGGTCAAGTATCATCCATATTTTGGATAATAAGATTGACTTTTGAATATCAAAAGCCAAAGAGACTGAGTTTTAATTATGGATCCCTTCTACGGGATAAAGTCAAACACAGCAATTTAAAACCCTGAAACCTTATCACTGAGAAACAGGTAAACAGTACTAACAGCACCACCTTTGGGCACAAAACTGAAGAGCACACACTGTGCTTCAAAGCCAGTTCTTAGGAAAGAATACAGAAGGCTACCTGCTTTTATAACAAGTCAACCTGTTCACTCGTCCACCTAGCTCAGTATTGTCTACACTGACTGGCAACCACTCTCTAGGATTTACACATGCCAACCTGTTATATAGATCTGCTGCTGGAAGTAGAGGTTGCTGAGGGGAAATCACTGCAGCCCAAGCCTGCTTTTGCTGCTTTGGTATGATGCTTTTTCTAGCACAGTATTTACAAAGGGGTATCATAAAGTAATAATTATCACCAGAAGTTATTATGGTATATTGATTAAATTTTATCAGTGTCATCATTGGTCCCTAAGTGCATGATATTGAGAAAATCAGCTGTTTGTGTCCTTTATTTTTGTTACCGGTTATGCCAGAAGTGACTAAAGTGTAAGATGGAGAAGACTGAGTCTCACAGTGTAATAAAGTTCCTGTATTTGAAGGATAATAGTGCCCAGAAAATTCATTATGAGATGATGGTAGTTTATGGAAACGATTGCCCATCTTATGTTTTCCACTATTGTGAAGTGGAAAAGGAATTTCCAAACTGGTCACATGTGCCTCACAGACGAGCCAAGACCTGGAAGCCCATCACTGACAGACAATGCGACCACAGTGAAGAAAGTGGAGTGTTTAATCCTGGAAGACAGATGAGCAACCATCCAAATGATCATGAATGAAACTGGTCTTAGTTATTGTAGCGTGTAGAAAGTTATTCATGATGAAGTGCACGTCTAAGCTGTCTGTACACTGGGTTCCACGTTTGCTAACCCCTTTCCAGAAACAAACATGGTGCGACCTTTAAAGACTGATGTTGACACTGTTGGAACAGGATGAAGAGGATTTTTTTGGTTGTCTGGTAACCATGGATGAATCTTGGATCTATCTGTATGATCCAGAGACCAAAACCATGAGCATGGAGGGGAAGCATGCGGATTCCCCTCCTCTCAAAAAGGCAACGGTGCAAAAGTCAGCAGGGAAGGTCATTCTCTCAGTTTTTTGGGACTGTCATGGAGTCATTCTCACAGATTACCTTGCAAAGGAACAAACCGTCATTGGCACATACTACAGCAATCTTCTGGACAAGTTGCAAGATGCTCTGAAAAAGAAATGCATGGTATGCTCTCCAGAGGCATTCATTTCCTAGCTGACAATGCACCAGCTCACTCATCTCAAGTTGCAGTTAACAAACCAAGGGCATGTGGCTTTGAGATCTTGCAGCATCCGCCTTATTCTGTTGACCTCACACCAAATGACTTTTTCTTGTTCCCAGAAAAGAAAAATCCATTGCAAGTTTGCTGGTTTGACAACACAAATGATATCTTTCATGAAGTGGAAGAGTGGTTTAAGGCACAATCTGCAGACTTCTACAATAACAGTATTCGGAGGGTCAAGAAATGCTGAGAAAAATGTGTAAATCTGGATGGTGACTACATAGAGAAATGTTAACAACTACAAATCAAAACAAACTTTCTGTCAATTTTTTAAAAAGATGATAATTAAAACTTTACAATACTCCCTTGTACACTCATCCCTCCACATTTGCGGCTTTGACTTTTGTGGATTTGATTATTCATGGATTTTATTAATATGTTCCCTCTAGGAATATCTAAATCCTCCAGTGCAACTCTATGGTCAACTTTAACCAAAAGTCGCACTGAAGGACCTAGAGATTCCTAGAAGGAACACTCCACTAGGCATTTGTAGCTCCTCCAGAACAATTCTATGGTCAATGTCTGGCAGATGTTGACCACAGAGTTGCACTGGAGGACCTAGAGATTCCTAGAGAAGTGTTCTCTCAGGTAAAAACATAGTGTTTTTGTTATTTGCAGTTTTTCCACATTCATGGGGGTCCTTTGCCCCTAACCCCAGTGAATGTGGAGCGATTAGTGTACTCTACCCTTCTTCACGTTGGTGCCTTCCAAGTATGTTGAATCACAAGCCATTGGCCACACTTTCTGGCAGGATGAAAGTTGTATTCTAACACATCTGAAGAGGACCAAGTTAGAGAAGGGTGATTGCTTGACAGATGCGCTCTAAGACAGAGAGCTTTTCCCTATCATCTGCTACCCAATCTCTTTTTGTGAATAGACTTTAGAATTTCTCAGATCAAGGGCTACCTAGTCTACATTCTGTTTCCCACATGCCTATGGGAAGCCCCCAAGCCAGTCATGAGGACAATATTTCTCTCCTGTGTTGTTCATAAGAATTGTTGCCTCTGATCCTGGAAGTGATACACAGCACTTAAAAATAGCCTTTGATAATCTTATATTTTGGCATAGGAAACATGTGTTCTACCATTCCATTGCCAGAGATTGGTAAAAATATTTTTTAGACTATAATTCCCACTGGCCATGTTGTCAGGGGGGACTTTGTTGTTGTGTTTCTTCAAGTCATTTCCAGCTTATGGTGACCCTAAGGTGAACCTATGTGTTTTTTTTTTGGCAGAATTTCTTTAGAGGAGGTTTGCCATTGCCATTGCCTTCCCCTGAGGCTGAGAGCATGTGACTTGTCCAAGGTTATCGAGTGGGCTTCATGGCCAAACTGGGAATCGAACCCTAGTCTCCAGAATTATAGTCCAACAGTCAAACCACTACACCACACTGGCTCCTCCTGGGGGAACTAGGGAGTGAGAAAAAAAGGGCAACCTTTCCTAGTGCTGATCCTTCCTTGCTTTTTGTCCTACAGCACAATCTGTGAATCACAGAGAATAGAGTCACTTATCTGCAAATATGACAGGATGGGCACAAATAGTAAAAGCTTTTGAACAAATTTCAAATCACAAGCCATTAATAGCACCCCATCTTCCTTTGCTACTTCATGGAAAGGAAATGGTACCCAGCCCAGAGTATCTATATGAAATTAACACAATCTATTTCTTACTTTTTCTTGATCTGGAGAAGAATTTGATCCCACCAGGGGAGGTAGATGGATTGGAGCCAGGGGAGGAAGAGTCCTTGGAAGATGAGCGGAAGATTCCACTGAAGCTCATGCGGCGCGGGGAACGAGGTGGCGACTCCTGGTATGGGAAAGGAAACACTGTTTTGGGTGAACCCGGGCTGTGTTTAGATTTGACAGGGGCAGAGGCTGGGCTGGAAGGCCGGTTCTGAAGCCCCTTTGAGAAAAGTCCTTTGGAAGGGCTGCCTGTGGTGTAGTTGTCTTCTGCCTGCAAAGAAAGCAGAATGAAGGTAATTCAGTCTATTTCCTTTTCACTTCAGGGCTACCTGTAAAAAGCCACCAGTGCAACAAGCAACCACAGCAGCAGTTGTGTCATGCTGAAATATTACCTCACCAAGACAGTGGATGACTGGTGTACAGAAATAGCAGAAATAAAAATCAGATCCATTCTACTTCTAATATAAAGTTCAAAAGCAAAGCTTTAATGATTGCAGGGCAGTTTGGAGTCTCTACCAAGAAATTATTTATCCCATGTAAGATTAATTGGTACATCTATTGGACTATTCTTTAGTCCTGACTGGCACCTGCTGTACAGAGTCTCAGGCACAGCAGGGTCTTTCTCATAATCTTCTATCTGGACATTTTAAACAGAGATTGAATTTGTGATCTACTCTACAGACAAAGCATAAGATAAAGTCTAGTCCTAACTACTATATCTTATAGATTAGAAAGGACAGTTTCTGGCAGTCTAGGAGCACCACAGTTACCAGTGATTGGGCAAAATAGCTTACCTAGATGCTGAGCTCAGTAAGATGTCATCTCAAGTAAGGGAGTGAGGAATCTTTTTTATTTCTATAGAGGGCCATTGAATTGCAGGGAAAACCAATCAATGGCCAGAGCCAGAAGTGGCCAAAGTTGACAATGAACTCATTATCTTTCTCTCTCTTTATGTGCGTGTGTACATGCACTGTTGTTAACTATCCTCGAGTCGATCTCAACTCATGGCAACCCTGTGGAGGAGAGCTCCAAGACTCCCTATCCTCCACTATTTTTCTAGCAGATTCATACCCATCACCTCCTTAATAGACTCCTTCCATCTAGCATGCGGCCTTCCTCTCTTTCTACTTCCCTCCACCTTTCCTAACATTATTGTCTTTTCTAATGAGTCATGCATTCTCATGATGTGGCCAAAGTACGACAGCTTCAGTTTAGTCATCAGTGTACATCAGTGATGCCCAAACTTTGGTCTTCCAGGTGTTTTTGGACTTCAGTTCCCAGAAGCCCTAGCTAGCTTGGCCAGCAGTCAGGAATTCTGGGAGCTGAAGTCCAAAACATCTGGAGGACTGAGGTCTGAGAAACACTGGTGTACATGCATGCACCACCCTTTTCCTCCCCACTGTAATCAGCCAATTTTTCTCCTCTTTGCAAACTCTCTCTCTCTGCATGTTATCCTCTTTACCACTCTGATGCCCGTCTCCTCCTCTATGCCACCCTTCTCTTTAGCCCCATGTCAATGCTGCCTTTTCCCCCTCACTATCCTTCTGAATCTCTTGCCTTCAGTCTTCCCTTTCTAAATAAGACACTGGCAGCTCCATGGGGCATTTTCTATCCCCCCCTTACTCCTGCCTACATAATTTTGGTCAGCCCCTTGCTTCCAGAGAAGTTAGCATTGCCATGCTAAGATACTGAGGACTCTATTTCTGAAGCCATCAGCTCCCCTGACTGACCATGGTCTCAGCCAGAGGCTTCAAAAGCAACCATGGCCTCTTTAGGGGAGAAGGTCTTGCAAATCTGTAGGAGGAACACACACTCTATTGGAAATTTTGGCTGGCAGTTTGCTGGAGCAACATGTAACCTGAGCTTGTCCGACCTTCAGCCCAGCCCCACTTAGTGCTTTTCTGCCATTCGACCAGTATTTAAGATTGCCTTTGACTGGTTTTGCTTCTAGAATCTCCAGTTACTAGTTTCCTAGCTGAAAAATTATTTTCCCAATGACTAGGAAACCCAGTGGGGTAGAATAATACAGTGCCAAGAATTTTGTGCAGTTTTTGTCCAGTATTTGCACTTTCTATTTTGAAAAATTATTCTGCACAGAAATACAAGTTTTTGTGTGTGAATTCTGAGGGTTTTCATTTAAAAAACTGTTTCCAGAGATCCATTATGTTTTGTGTAAAATAGCTGTTTTCTATGCCTATTATTATTATTATTATTATTATTATTATTATTATTATTATATCCTGCCTTTCTCCCAATATAGGGACTCAAGGCACACACACACATCTTGTGCAAAAAACCAGCAATCTCATGCACATAGTCACATGATTTGTACTACAAGATTGGTGGGTTTTACATAAAAAAACCCAGCAATCACACACAAAGAAACCAGCAATCTTGCTATTTTCCATGTTAAAAAACTAACAATCTTGTAGAGCAAAAGTTGTATAGAAAAGGCATTGCACAAAAATCAGAAATTTTGAACAAAAAAATAAACATAAATAATAATAATGTAGATGTAGATACTCCCTGGCCCCAAACTCTAGATGTAGTCACAGACTATACTCATAAATACAACCCAAGTGAAGTCATAGTATGACTTCCTTCCTATTGACATATCATTTGCACTGCCAATTCCAGATAAACGTGGAAGCATAAAACGGGAAGGATGAGGTATGAATTGTCCTTAAACAAAAAGTTGCTTCTGGACAAGCCCAACTTAGAGCTCAGAACTCAGATGTCAACCAAGATATCCACCATTCAGCTGCAAACTCCACCTATGTTTTTGACTTTTACTCAAGATATAACTGGCCTTGAACATAGCTTTCAAATGCACACGAAGAGTCCTAATATACTTGAAATATAGGTATTGATAAATTTCATGGGTATCCTCTGCCAAACAAAGTCATTGTGTTGTTTTAATTCAGGTGTGCTATTGTGTCAGCTAGTGCCTAAATACAAGGCAATAGATCCCACCTGGACTTGGAAACTAACCAGGGTCAGCCCTTGTTAGTGCTTGCATGGGAGACCACCAATAAATAGCAGGTCTTGTTGGCTATATTTCAGAGGAAGGAACTGGCAAAATCTCCAGTATGGCTTGCCTAAGAAAACCTTATGGAATTAATAGGATCACCAAAAATCAACAGGTGACTTGAAGGCGCATGCACACTGTGGCAACTAGTAATGGCATTTAAAAAAATAACAACAATGTCCTCATACTAATTTAAACCAAAACATATACTATTGTCTTTGAACTAAAACTTGGATGTGGCTTTTCATTATAACTTTAATGTATCCTGGGGTGCTGTTTAGGTGAGTGCAAAGCAATTATGGTGATAAGTTGATCTCACTGGTACATACTCTGCACACAACAGACTCCAGTGTTTTATGGCTTAAGCCATTAAGTGGAGGACAGAAGGAAGAAATAAGTCTATTTCCCATTCGTTACACTGATAATAATGATCATTCCAGTTGGAACCCCTCAGATAATATAATTTGATTAATTATTTACCTTAATGACTAGGAGTACAGTACATTTGAAAGCAAGAAGACTGCAGCTGAAGATATTTGCTGCTCCACTGGCATTGCATTTAATCAGATTCTTTTTTTGTTTGCTTACCAGAGAGTATATAAGCTTCAATAAAAACACACAAACTATCTAAGATATACTGGCATTTCCTATTGGTCCAGCACTTACAGAAGCTCAGGTGCAAATTTCAAAGGTTGGACACGTCTCGAGTCGTTGTTCTCAGTACATCCTGCTTAAATATTAGGCGGGAAAGCAAAGGGTTCTCAAATGCAGCCGTATAGAAACTACAGTAACGAACACTGGTGTGTCATCTGTCATTAGAGGTTTTTAAGTCTTACACTGTTCAGAAATCTGAGCACCAGGGGGCGAAAAAAGGATGCCACAAAAACACAAGATGATGAATCAGATGTGAGCTGTGAGATTGAGGAGGCCCACATCAGTCTCCTGAATGGCTGAATGATCAGAGTGGTGATCCTTTCAATGCAAGAGATGCATGCTGACAGAACTGTCTGGGACTTATACCTACTACCTGGAATGCGAAGGTTATTTCACCACTTTTATGCCAACATCAGTGGACACACAATGCTTCAAAGAGCAACATGTGCCAAAACTAGCAGGACCCTGCCCTCAGTATGCATACAATTCAAAATTTGTCATCTGATTTTGTCATTTTAATTTCTCTACCAACACTGCTTATTTCACGGGGGGAAAGTACTATCATGCATTCATCAATTCTAGTTTTTATCTTCTTTTTTTTAATTGTATGTTTTCTTCATAACTATTTTTTTTAAATGGCGATCTGCTTAATAAAGCTTACCTTAAAAGAAAAAGAAAATAGAAAAGAAAAAAAGGGGGGAGAGTTTTTTGTGGGTTTTTCGGGCTGTGTGGCCATGTTCTAGAAGAGTTTCTTTCTGACGTTTCGCCAGCATCTGTGGCTGGCATCTTCAGAGAAAACTGGAATGGAAGAGAATGGGTCTATATATACTGTGAGACCCTGGGTAGGGAGGAGTGGTTCCCAGGTGAACTGTGTGTTGTTCTGTGTTGTTGAATAGGTATTGTTTTGTTGTTAATGGCATGGCTCCAGGGTGGGAGGAAATGCACTCAAGGTTATTGTCTGCTAATCCCAGGTGAACAGAAAAATCAGCAGTAGCAGAACACATTATAAACCATCCTGGGCATAAAATGCTGTTTGAAAACACTGAAATTCTGGACCATGCCAACAACTATCAGGTCAGAATGCACAGGGAAGCCATCGAAATCCACAAACACTTGGATAACTTCAACAGGAAAGAAGAAACCCTTAAAGTAAACAAGATATGGCTACCAGTCCTACAAAATAAGAAAATCAGCACTCAGCAAATGCAAATGGGAAACCAACCAGGGTCAGGGGCTTTCCCAGCAGACAATAGCAGACCATCTCCTTGATTGCATAGCCTCACCTGGAAGCCATGCCATTAACAACAGAACAATACCTATTCAACACAGAACAACACACAGTTCACCTGGGATTAGCAGACGATAACCTTGAGTGCATTTCCTCCCACCCTGGAGCCATGCTATTAACAACAGAACAATACCTATTCAACACAGAACAACACACAGTTCACCTGGGAACCACTCCTCCCTACCCAGGGTCTCACAGTATATATAGACCCATTCTCTTCCACTCCAGTTTTCTCTGAAGATGCCAGCCACAGATGCTGGCGAAACGTCAGAAAGAAACTCTTCTAGAACATGGCCACAGAGCCCGAAAAACCCACAAAAAACTATGGATGCCACCCATGAAAGCCTACGACTTCATAAAAGGGGGAGACATAACATCAAGTCATATCTTGCTGTTTTCTGCACACACAAAATGTGCAAATTTTCAACTACAAATATTCTCATCACTCTAGGATTCTTCTCGTCAGGGTTTCCTAATACTCAAGAGAGACGTTTGTCCAATATTTTTAAATTATTGTTGAATATTTTCTCCTTCCTCATTTTAGCATATGTCCACTACAATTAATATTAGATTTAATTTTATGTCGCCTTAACTGCCATGACAGCCCCTGCCCCAGATAGTCCTGGAACTGTTGTTAAGTTCTGGGAAAGATTCCTAGATTGTTTCGAACAACTACAATTCCTGGGGAAAAGGAAAAACATACTAAAGTTGAATTCTGTAATGTAGATACAGCCTTAAAGAGTGTGATACTTGAAAACCATGCATCTTGTGATATTGTAGAAAGTCCTCATATGTTTTGCTGGTATCTCAAGTACAGAGATAGCACTTCTGCATTTCAGAATGTTTTGCTGCTCATCTATACCTGTCCATTCCTGCCTCTTCCTGCACCACAGATGCTTTAAAAATGGTTCAGTACAAGTTCAGAATGATAGCAGCATGGTATGGCATGCATCTTATTTCCTCATGAGCTTGGAAAGCAGAACACGACAAGACTAGTTTCCTAGGATATCATTTCAGATCATAAATAAATATATAAACTGTACAAGATAGACTTGGAGAAGGCAGGGAGAGACTAATAATTTCTACAAGCAATCTGAACATCAGCTGCATTTACCAGAAATGGTATCCCATCCATCTTACTGTCAAAATCCAGTTGGATTACTGCCATCTAGGTTAAGTAAATTTTGCCTAAAAAGTCCCACTGCACAAACTAATGCAATTTTTGTCTTCTCAGATAAAACATTACAAGAGAGGACACCGTCTGACCCAGCTGTAAGATTAAATGGGCTATTACTTTGTCTCAGTAAATTCTGCATCTACCTGGTGTGTAGGTGGAGTAAAAGTGTCACCAAGAGGGAAATGGATCAAGAGGAAGCAATCTGTTGTGCGATGGTAGAAAACATGCAAAATGTAAGTCACATGCTCATAAAGCCAAACCCATACCCCTGTTGAAAGTTACTATGTAGTTCCTACAGTTGAGGAGGTATCGTAAAGTAATAATTATCACCCAGAAGTTATTATGGTATACTGATGAGAAATTTTGTCAGTGTCATCACTGGTCCCTAAGTGCATGATGTTGAGAAAATCAGCTCATTGTGTCCTTTATTTTTGGTACAGGTTGTGCCAGAAGTGACTAAAGTGAAAGATGGAGAAGTATGAAGGGGCATCGTAAAGTAATAATTATCACTCATAAGTTATTATGGTATATTGATGAAATGTTGTCAGTATCATCATCACCAAGTGACTCTTTCTTTTCCCCAAAAATTAAAAATCTGTTGCAGGGTTGCCAATTTGACAACACAGATGACATCATTCATGAAGTAGAAGAGTGGTTCAAGACGCAATCTGCAGACTTCTACAGTAACAGTATTCGGAGGCATGCAGGGGTAGCTGTGTTGGCCATTTAGCAAATTCAAACAAAAATCCACCAAACAGTGATACCTTTATTGGCCAACCAAAATGCACAATATACTTGTTGCAAGCTTTTGAAGCTCCACTTACCATCTTAACTAAGGACAGAAACATCAAAATGCAGGCATCTCACTAACAACTCCATTTTTTTCTCCTGTTTGGTTTGTAACATCTTGTCTGATGAAGAAGCCAGTGGAGCTTCAAAAGCTCCATTACAACAAGTATATTGTGCATTTTGGTTGGGCAATACAGGTATCACTGTTTGGTGGATTTATGTTGGTATTCGGAAGGTCAAAAAACACTGAGAAAATGTGTAAATCTGGATGGTGACTACGTAGAGATAAGTTAACAACTATAAATCCAAACAAACTTTCTGTCAATTTTTTTTAAAGGTGATAATTAAAACTTTACGATACCCCCTCATATCTTTCTTTCAGTTTGCGGCTAAGAGGAGATAAACCTTTCGGAGAATACCCTAAATTTGACGGGATGTGAGGTAAAATTATACACAAGCTATTAGCCAAAAGTTCTAACAAATACACCAGAGAATATTTAGAAGGCAACTGTGAAGGAAAGGGTGAACTCCCAGTGGGACTGTCAAGGAAAAAGAGACATGACAAAGAACAGATTAAAGCAAGGTCTGCTGGAGAAAGGTAACATTCTTTGCACCTGGACTGGAGGAGTACTGAACAGGAAGGAGAAAGGAGAAAAAAGTAGACACGTTGATGCTCTGATTATGCTCTAAGCATGTTCTGGCAATTCCTAGTTTTTGGTGAGCATTGAAGTCTTACCCATTTGTGCCAATTACCATGTAATTTATGGTTAATGCAGTAAAATTAACATTTAATGTACATTAATTTTAAAGGTTATTTTGCATTTTTTATAATTGCTGCACATGTTGAAATCTTTAGATTTAAAAAGTTTAAAAATATTCATAAATATTTAAATATTCAAATTCAAATTCAAATTGACAAAACATGTGAATGGAATCACTATAGACAGGATCATGATATTAAAAATAAAAAGTAATAGTACTTGGAACATGCTACATCATCCAACAACAGCTTACTGGTGAAACTGAACATAAGAATGATGGGGAGGGTGTGTTAAGTCAACCAGTACTTGTACTATACAGGGTTACTAGATAATAAATACAGTTTCTTTTACATACAGTGATTCCCTTATCTGTGGCACCTAATTTTTCATCTTAGACTTTGATAGAACATGATTATGGCACTTACTCTCCATCATGTGCAGATAATGATATTTTAATGATATTTACATATGGAGGTGAGAAAGCAGAATGCAATATCGCTAGCATAAAAAAATATCCAGACCATTTCTGATTATGACTGTAGTTCAATTTAATATGCATTTGTGCTATCAAATAAGCAGATTATAAAATTCTAAACTGCACAGTGTGAAAGGTGTGAGTCAGCTCTGCAGAATTAAATCAAAGGATTTTATTAAATGTTAAAGCTACAGAGCCATGTTCCTGGCATTTTTCTTGAAATCATCCCAAGGGAATAAAAGATTAAAAACACAGTAGAAGGGCTAAATCTTAAAAAAAAACAACCAGCAGCACATATAAAACTGGTTTATAATACATAACAACAAACCTCGTCATCTCTCTTTTATGCACAAGGCAAAGAGAATGGAAACTTCCCATTCTGAAGCCAAATTCCCTTATTATGAAAGTGTGTTGGAATCAACACATGAAGAGGGAAGCAAACTTGTCCCTTGGCATTAGCTTCACTCTGGCAATAGTTCAAATTTTCTCCATATAGAGAGTGACAAGTCTTAACAGAGCTTCTCATGTGTATGGATGTTCTCCATGAGTTCAGGAAAATACCTCCGTCAAAATAAATTAAAGTCCTCAGTCATGTGGAGAGTGTCCGTGCATTGAGGAAGCTCTTCTAAATCCCATTCTTTTTGTGAGATCAATGGAAATGGGGACAGAAATGAGGCTGCCATGCTCCCCTTTTTGCATATTGATGCTATGTCCTTAAAAGTAAATGAATAGGAATTTGACTGGAATCTGATTTAGGTAGGACAGATGGCACAAGGGCCTCACACTTTGTGGATGATCAAGCATCCACATTTACTAACTCTAACCCTAAAACATTAGCACTCACAGTCTCTTAAATCAATGTTTCTGAACCTATTTGATACTGGGGACTGGAAATCCCCCCCCCCCCATGGGACAGGTACCATATTTGTGCTTATTGACTACAATTGTTTCTCCCTTTCCTGGGAACAGCAGTAAATGGCTCAAGGTGGACCACCATTTTGAGTAACATTGTCCTAAACCCATAATCTCCCCAATACAATTTATCCAGATACTGCATACAGGTGACATATAGGGAGTGGTATTGTATTTCCATACTTGTAATAACCCAGTGGATCAGGAATTCAAAGATCTAGCCGTGTTAGTCTGGGAAATCAGTATGCAAAGTGATCTTGTAGCAGCTTTGAGATTAACTGGAAGAAAGAGGCAGGTAGCAAGAGCTTTCGTAGACTTGAGTCTGCTTCCTCAGATGCTGTGAAATAGGCTCAGTTAACTTCACAGCTGTGTGGATTTTGATCTTGGCCTAAATCCAATTGTTAGTCCCAACTAGTACAGATCCATTGAATCAACATAACTTGCAAAAGTGTTGACTTACTAAGCAGACATTGGCTCGATAGGACTACTGTAGTTGGTACTAACAATTGCATTTAAACCTAGGTTTCCTAAGTCCAAGTACTATACTATATATACTACATTGGTTGCTCCTCCCACGTTCCTGCTTATAACTTTTGGTGTTTTTATGGTTCATCTTTCAAGCATAAGTGTTGAAGGACCTCATTTCAATCCATTTAATGTTCTCAGAGACTGTTGATGAAGAGTTTTTCTTCAGACCCAGTCAGAGTGAACAACTCTGGACTAGACAGAGCACGGCTCACACGTATCTATGTAGGAAACAGACGTTCTTCTGCTCACCTTGCTGAGGAGGGTAAATGCAATTAGGGAGAACTAGAAGCTTTTGATTGTTATACTTAATGTGAGGACTTCTGGTACATTTAATTGGATGTTATTCTTCATTCTGGTGGAACAAAACAGCTTATAAAATCAAAGGAGTAAGTTCAATTTAGATGGGAAGATAATGGAAAATTTGGTCTCCAATGCAGCATGAGTGGATGCTCACTGATTCTGTACAAAGCAAGAATATGGAAATGAAAAGAATGTGGCGGGTGTCAAAGAGATGTCACTCCATCAAAACTAATATGTGACAGAACTGGATAACCAAATGGCCTGATGTGGGAGTATGTTCTCCCTTCTGAGAAATTGTCTCTTATCCTCTTATCCATGTTCATCCAGCCAGCAAGCTGTTCATACATAAAGGTCTCTGGTTTTCAGGACATATGTTTAAAATGTTTCGACAGAGTTTTCCTTTTCACTTTTTTAGTGACCGTTACAACAAAATTTCATCACAGTTGATGAGGAAGGATTCAGTGGGGTTTCAGTGAGGTAATACTAGATGACTGCTTACAGATGATAATTTTTTTAATCTCTCCTTCTCAACTAGGGATGACTCATGACTAGAGAAATGAGACCCTTGAACTCCAATTCCCATCATCCCTAGCCAGCCTTGTGAATGGTGAAGTAGGATGAGAGTAGTAACTATTGAACATCTGGAGGGCTGAAGGTCACCCACCCTGTCCTATATCCTAACTCAACATCACCAGATGAAACTGATTGGCATTAGATTTAGGACAAATAAAAGATTTGTTCAGATGACACACAGTTAGTTCATGGAATTCATTACCTTCGCTTTAAAAAGGGATTATACAAATTCATGGAAGCAAGGTCAATAAAAGGCTATTAGCCATGATGGTTAGGAGCAGCAGAGTAATGCCACTAAATGTCAGTGACCAAGCAGTAATAGCAAGACATAGCTACCGCCTTCAGGCCTTCTTCATGGGCTATCTGGCTAGCTACTCTGGGAAATAAAGCACTAGAGTTAGACAAATGCTTGTTCTGTTTCACCTAAGATTTTCTTATGTTCTTAAATATTTTTAAAGTATTTAAACACCAATTATTTGATTTCAGCCTGGAGATATAGATATATATATATATATATATATATAATTTGTCACACAGCACTTAATTTTGAAAGTTTAATATCTTTTCAAGGGAATAATATGCAGGGGTGATAAATACTATGTTCATTTACTACAGTCTTCTCTACTCTGCCTTCCGTTCTTTGCCTTTTCTGCTGTCCTCAATGGAGTTTTACTACATTCCATGCAATGAAGGCAGTTAAAGGCACGAGAGGGAGAAAAGAAAGGGAAGGAGCAAAGGAAGGAAGGAGCAAGGAAGGGAGAAGAAAGAGGAAGCATGCATTCCACTGTCTCATGGTGTTGCAAGTTTGTGTGAAAAGGAATCTACAAAGAGAAACAGAGAGGATAAACAGATGATGAGATGAGACAAAATGAATATGGATGGAGAGATTAAAAAAGAGGGGGGGGGGAAAGTTGGGGAAGAGAGAAGAGATACTCGAAGAGGCTGGAAGGCAAGTCAGAAGAATGTATAGATGAGTCCATGCCATGCAGAGCTCCTAAATAAAAGATAAAGGAGGAGAGAAACAGAACAAAAGAGATTCCTGACAACATGGGAGAATGAGAAGACTGAAAGAGGTGAAAGCTACCAAACATTCATGTGGAGAAGGTAGAGAAAGGTCATAAAATCAGGAATCATTTTGTAGGTAATATAATTAATTTCCAGCATTTTAGCAATGTATTTTTGGTGAGAAATTGAGCATGATTACCTACCTAAGGGATCGTCTACTTCCATATAATCCGCCTCGCGCCCTCAGGTTCTCTGGGAGGAAGCTGCTTCAACCCATTAGAACTAGGTTGACGGCAACCTCCCAGAGGATATTCTCTGCCACTGCTCCCAGATTATGGAACTCCTTGCTGGAAGAGATCCGTCAGATAACCAGCTTAGAAGGCTTTAAAAAAGCCATTAAGACAGATCTCTTCCGGCAGGCCTACCCAGAATAAACTACTCAGTTAGCTCGATCTCCCCCCTCCCCCTGCCATATTTCCCCCCATATCTCCAGAGTGCCTATTGTTTTTAACTTTGTTTTTGGTTTTAATATTTGGTTTTAACTGACATTTGAATTTAATGTACTTTTAGTGGGGTTAGTGTGCTTATTTATATGATTTGTTGTTTATTATGGGGGTTGTTTTTGCGTTGTTTTAGATGTAAGCCGCCTTGACTGCTATGGCAAAAGGTGGGTATAAATAATAATAATAATATAAAATGTCTTCTACATATGGAGTATGCCTAGCTTGATGTTTTAAAATGAAATGTATCTTTGTTCCCCTAAGAAATAAAACTACTTTCACTATTACTAAATTAAGAGGGCTTTTTGTTTGGCTTAAGGTGGATTTCAGTACAGTATGATATTAGAGATCCAGCATGGTATAGTGCTTTGAGTAGGACTCTGTGAGACCAGGGTTTGAATCCCCAATTGGTCAATGAAACCCACTGGGTGACCTTCAGCAAGTCATACTCTCTCAGCCTCAGAGGAAGGCAACAGCCACTATGAGTCAGAGTTCACAATACTAGGCTAGAAGGACCAATGCTTTGACTTCAGTTCCAATAAAAAACAACAGAGGATCTTGGCATTTACGAGCAGAGATGAGTCTGTTATTTTAGGAAATAATAATATAATAATAATAAATTTTTATTTATAACCCGCCCCTCTGCACAGCAATCGGGGCGGCTTACAACAGATTAAAATACAACAGTTAAAACATACCATCTCCCCACAACCTCCACCCGCCTCCCGCACCCCTTAAAACTGAAATTAAACTTGAGAGAATTAAAATATAACAAGTATAACAGTTAAAAAGATCAATAAATAACAAGAGCAGCCACAGTACCATATTCGGCAGAGAGATTGGGGGGAGAATAGAATCCAAATATACTCTTCCCTCTGAGGGCGTTATTCCAGGAAGGCCTGCCGGAAGAGATCCATCTTTACTGCTTTCTTGAAAGCAGCAAGTGTCGTAATAAGACGGATCTTGTCCGGCAGGCCATTCCAAAGTTTAGGGGCAGTGACGGAGAATGCCCTCTGGGAGGTCTGTGTAAGTTTTGTCTTTGTCTGTAGAAGCAGATTCCTCCCAGCTGACCGAAGGGCGCGGGGGGGATCATATGGGAAGAGGCGGTCCCTAAGATAAGCTGGACCCAAGCCATGTAGGACTTTAAAGGTCAAAACCAACACCTTGTACTGTGTCCAGAAACTAATTGGCAGCCAGTGGAGGGATTTCAGCACCGGTGTTATGTGCTCCCTCCTAGATGTTCCAGTAATTAATCTGGCTGCCATGTTTTGTACCAATTGAAGTTTCCGGGTTAGGCACAAGGGTAGCCCCATGTAGAGTGCATTGCAGTAGTCCAGACGTGAGGTTACCAGAGCATGCACCACAGTTTCCTTCCTCTCCAGATAAGGGCGCAGTTGGTGTATCAGCCAAAGTTGATAACAGGCACTCCTGACTGTCGCACTCACCTGACTAGTCATGTGAAGCGACGAGTCAAGGAGTACCCCCAAACTGCAAACGCAGTCCTTGGAGGAGAGTGTGACCCCGTCCAGGACTGGGGACTGTAATCCCAAATCCGGTTTCGGGCCTTTAACCGTGAGTACCTCTGTTTTGTCTGGATTCAACTTCAATCTGTTTTTCCTCATCCAATCCATTACCGCTGTAAGACAGTCACTGAGAGGAGAGACGCCATCAGCGGTCTGAGACGATGATCTGGTCATGGAGAGATAAATCTGGGTGTCGTCAGCGTACTGAAGACACCGTGCTCCATGCCTCCGAATGATCTCACCCAGCGGCTTCATATAAATATTAAATAACATCGGAGACACGAGGGATGCCCTGAGGGATGCCACAATTAAGCTCTATTTTAGAAGAGCAACTGTCCCCGAGCCTCACCCTCTGGGATCTGCCAGAGAGGAAGGAACGGAACCACTGCAGAGCAGTGCCTCCAATTCCTAACTCTCTCAGGCGGTCCAAGAGGATGGCAAGATCTATTGTATCAAAGGCCGCTGAGAGATCCAAGAGCACCAACAGGGTCACACTACCCCTGTCGATGCTCAGGTGGAGGTCATCGGTCAGAGCAACCATGGCAGTCTCAACTCCAAATCCCGTTCTAAAGCCAGTTTGAAATGGGTCGAGATAATCGGTTTCATCCAAGATAGCTTGGAGCTGAGAAGCAACTGCCCTCTCGATCACCTTGCTTAAAAACGGTAGCAAGGAGACTGGTCTGTAGTTGTTTCTATCCAGGGGATCCAGGGAAGGCTTTTTCAGGAGTGGCCTAACCGCCGCCTCCTTCAAACAAGATGGAATGCTGCCTTCCCTGAAGGACGTGTTGATTGTGTCTCGAAGGAACACTCTCAACGCGTCCCCACCCTGGACGACCAGCCATGATGGACAAGGATCGAGAGGGCAAGTCGTCTTCTTCATCCTTCCAAGCAACTTGTCCACGTCCTCGGTACTCACAGATTGTAATTGATCCTGTAAAATGCCATCAACGGAGTTACTGGATGTCTCGTCTACGGATTCTGCCAAAACACTGGCGTCCAAGTCGGCTCTTATCCGAGAGATTTTATCTGCAAAGTAGATGTTAAATGCCTCACAGCAGGCTGTCGTTGGGTTAAGCAGAGGATTCGGCGCAGGAGGTATCCCTGTCAAATCCCCTACCACCCTAAACAGTTCTGCCGGGCGAGACTCTGCAAACGCAATACGTGCAGAACAGAAAGATTTCTGTGCTGTACGTAAAGCCTCCCTATAGGAGTCAAGGTGCTTCCTAAGGCGAGTTCTGTCGGATGAGAGGCGAGTCTTTCACCATTCGCACTCTAGTCGTTGTCCAACCCGCTTCATCCTCCTAAGCTCTTCTGTGTACCATGGCTTACGATTTGAAGTGGGGTGGAAAGGACGCTTGGGAGCGATTGTGTCGATAGCCTTGGTAAGATCGGTGTTCCAAGTATTAACCAAAGCTTCAACAGAATCACTGGCATTACCCACCATTAAACCCTCTAAGGCTTTCTGGAAACCAATTGGTTCCATTAGCCTTCGAGGGCGGACCGTTCTAATAGGTCCACCACCCCCGGGAGGGCGAACAGTAGCCTTAAGTTCAGCCTTGATCAGAAAATGATCCGTCCATGACAATGCGGAGGTTTTTATGACCTCCGCCCACGGATATTCCTGCTCCGTACTAAAGACCGCATCGAGGGTATGATCAGCACAATGTGTGGGCCCGTTAACCAATTGGGATAGGCCCATGTTTGTCATGGTATCCATGAACTCCCGAGCCGCGCCAGTTAGATCCTGTAAACTGGTTTCGAGTGGGATGTTGAAGTCGCCCAGAACCAAAAGTCTGGGCGACTCCAACAGCAACTCAGAGACCAGGGCGGTCAGCTCGGTCAGGGAGTCTGTTAAGCAACGGGGTGGCCGGTATACCAACAGGATCCCCAAACTATCCCTGGTTTTCAGGCTAAGGTACATACACTCGATGTGAGTCGTTTTCCGGATAGGCTTTCTAATCAAGGTCAAGGTGTTCTTATGGACCAAAGCTATGCCACCCCCCCCTCGCCCACTTTCTCTCACCTGCTCAGTAACCGAGTACCCGGCTAGAAGGGCCTGTGCCCAAGTTGCAGAGCTGGCATCCCCCAGCCAGGTCTCAGTAAAACAAGCCAGGTCGGCCGCCTCATCCACTAGCAAGTCGTGGATGATGTGAGTCTTGTTTTTGACCGACCTGGCATTGCAAAGGAGCAGGTTGAGGGTCAGTGGAATGGTGGGTATGCTCTCCAAGTTATCTTGGGAAACAGGATCAACTGAAGGAGGGATAGATATTAGACATCGATCCCTCCTTCTTTTGTAACATTTGTTGAAACTGTTGCCGCCATATCTTCCACACCCCTACACGACCTGAATGTCTGCCCCCAGCTTAAAATCAATCTCCAATGCAGGGGGAGAGATAGAATAAAAGCCCACTGATGTATGTCCCCAATATAAAATAGCCGAAGGGGAGGTGGGAGTTCACATGGGATTTCATATCAACCACACTCTCTCTAGTTCATAAACCGAATTGACGGTTCAAGCCAGACAGCTGGTCTCCCATGGCTGGAGATGGTAAGATGTTACAAATGGCACCACAGCCGCTGAGTTGCTGGGAGAAGGTCTTCCTGGGAGGGGTTTTAAGTCCTCCTGAATTCTCCCTGGCTTCACAGCTGCCGTGGGTGTCCCTGGGCCGCCTTGGGAGGCGATGTTACAGGAGGCTTGGTCCTCCGCCAGTCCTCCACATGGCTCAAATGGCACCACAGCCGCTGAGTTGGAAAGGCTGGGTATACCAATGGTGTGCTATTCATTATCCTAATTACATGATGTGGAGGATGGCAACCAAAACTTCAAACACTAGGAAAGATAACAGTCACACGGTAAAATGATATTGAACTCTGATGTCTTCTGAAGCTTAACCTAAGCAAAGGGAAACTTATCGTTCAGCCAAAAGGTGCTGATTAATTTTTCATCTTATTTTCCTCCCAAGAGGTATAATTTCCTTCCTTGTCCAGACTGACTCATGAGCCATTAATTCTCTTCCCAGGGCAGGAGGATGAAACTCCTGTGGTTCAATGAAGAGCATGAGTCTGAATATCAAAGAGATACAAGTATGAGGTGACGCTTCCCTCTTCAGAGAAAAAAAGAACATTGCTCTGAATCCACGGACAAGCTACGCTGGCAGTGGGACTGTGAAATGAAACTCTTAAAGTTGTGATAATTTGGTAAAGTTTAATGAAACCCACTGGGTGACCTTGATCAAGTCACATGCTCTCAGCCTTGGAAAGGCAGTGGCAAATCTCCTCTGAACAAATCTTCCCAAGAAAACTTAGGGTCATCATAAGTTGGAAACTACTTAAAGGCACACCACACAGACACAGCACCCAGGCCTCGAAATACCAACCTTCCGATCGTCAGAACTGGCATTTTAGCCACCGCATCCCATAATCCTATACATATCCCCTCAAAAATTAGTCCGATTAGTGTTCCTTGGTTGTTATATTAATTTATTCTATCTATGTTTTTATACTGATCTATTGTTTAATACCATTTTAAGGGGGGGGGTTATGGGATACATATTGTATTTTTAGCGTAATTTTAAATGTAAGCTGCCCCAATTGCATATGCAGGGGGGCAGGATAGAAATAAATTATTATTATTATTATTATTATTATTATTATTATTATTATTATTATTATTATATCCCTGGGTTAAGAGAGAAGACCTCTAACCTTTCCAGTAGTCCAGAAAATCCTTAAAGCAGCTTTCAAAACATATGTTGGGCTAGATCCATTATCATTCCCAAGCAGAAGGATTAATGGCCATGTTGCCTGGGGATGGTGGAAGTTATAATAAACATGTTTGGGTGCACCAGAATGGGAAAGAGTGCCTTAAAGCAAACATTTTTTTTTATTTCCATTGATTTATTAATATTTAAAATTTTCTTCTGCCAATTGAATTCAACAGGCAGTGAACTTCAGTTAAATGTAATTATAACAAAACCTACCCTATCTTTAAAGTAAAATAAAATAATAAAGCAATTTAAACAGAAACGTGATATAGCTAGATAAAAGAAGGTATAGCTAGATAAAGAAGATGTAGTAAGAATGGCAAAATAATACTGTTATTAACCTAAAGGTAGTGGGAGTGGAAAACATCTGACAATAACTGGATTCACCAACCATTTAAATATACCAACAGGTAAAAACTAGAGGAATTGTTTTTCAGCGGACATAATCTCTGGCATACCTTCTGCTCTCGGTTATACACAGATGCTCAGTGACTCTCCTCTTTCTTTTCCTGCAACAAAACCTCTGTCCAAAATCTAATTCTGACAAAACCTCAACAATTTATTTTTAGACAGACTTCTTGAAGTTAACCAAAGATATGAAACATTCCTCCTCTGTATAATTAATTATTGCCATGCAAAACTTTAGTCCGATCGTTCATCTATTTGTTCATTAGTTCCTAATTCTCTATAACTTGCTTAAAGGTTAATTGGCATACTGAAGTCTTTACAAGATAATTTTTGCTTTCCATTTCCCCATAGCCTGATTCTATGAAAGTGTCTTCATGGATCAAGATGCACAAATAAGGATGGGTTGGTGGCTTATGTTTTCTTGTTGCCTTTTCACAAGACCACTTGACCACACCATCAGCATTGAGGGCATAAGTAAACCTCATAAGAACTTCCCTTTTAAAGTATTCACATGAATGAACCATAACTGTATAAAGTTCTCTGTTCACAGTAAAACATATCTCTCAATGTCAAGATGATAAACAAGTATTTTTTCCAAGGATTATCTAACCAATATGGAAAAGTCCTGAGAATCCTACCTTTCGTGAGGCATGTTTCTCTGAATTGTCCACATCTCCATCCAGGAATGGCATGGCAAATGAGCTGAGATCCTAAGAGAGAAGGAGAAATACAGAATTCAATTAACACCTCTGAATGGCCCCAATAAGATTTTCATTTTAAAAGAACCAAAGGATTGAAAGGGTGAAAGGAATGCTCCTTTACAGACCAATTTATCACAAAAGAGTTATTATTCTGAAAATACTTAGTAAGCCTGCATCAGCTATAAAGCAGAAAACAGTAAACGCCTCACTGTCCAGGTGAATTTTCCAGTGGCCCCAGCAACTCACTGACTCATATATTTTATGAAGGTCAAGGTGATTTTATATGACTGCCAATCCTAGACCCATACATTATTTTGCAGTAGTAAAACTAAATCTATCAAAGTTTCTCACGGTTTTGGTTCCTCCCTTTGGGAAAATGAATGTTCTCTATGTAATAATAATAATAATAATAATAATAATAAAATTTATTTATACCCCGTCCCTTTGAGGTCAATCGGGGCAGCTTACAGCATTAAAAACCAATGCATCAACAGCCCACATCCCTCCCCCCTTAAAAAGTTATTAAATCAGTTACAAGTTAAAAACAATATAAACAATAATTTAAAAAACATCAATAAACATAATAGCACATAAGGAATTGCGGCCATGTTTCAATTCCTTTCAAGAGAGGGCATGAGAGGCTCCCCTAAGGGAGGGAAACTCCAAGGAAAGACTCCAGAGAAAAGACTCCAGAGAAAAGGCTCCAGAGGCGGGGATTATCTATCCTGGAAAGTCCTGCCGGAAGAGATCCATCTTGACAGCCTTCTTGAAGCTGTCTAGCGATGTCAGTTGACGGATCTCATCCGGCAGGCCATTCCACAATTTGGGAGTGACAACAGAAAAGGCCCTCTGGGAGGTAGCCACAAACCTAGATTATTGAGGCTGCAGCAAATTCCTCCCAGAGGACCGGAGTACCCGGGGCGGATAATATGGGAGGAGGCGGTCCCTAAGATAGTTTGAACCCAAGCCATTTAGGGCTTTAAAGTTAATAACCAACACCTTGTACTGGGCCCGGAAACTAATAGGCAGCCAGTGGAGGGACCTTGGTATCTGAGTAATATGGTCCCTCCTAGATGTTCCTGATACTAATCTGGCCGTCATGTTCTGCACTAGCTGTAGTTTCCGAACCAGGCACAAGGGTAGGCCCATGTAGAGCGTGTTACAGAAATCTAAGTAAGGTTACCAGCATGTGAACAACAGTCTCGAGATCCCTTACTTCCAGAAAAGGGTGCAGCTGGCGTATCAGCCGAAGCTGATAACAGGCGCTCCTGACTGTCGCATTTACCTAATTTATCATCAGGAGCGACGAGTCAAGGATGGGGTCAGATAGCGTTGAAATGTGTGTAATGGGTCCGAAAGCCACTTCCTGACACACTACATACATTTCAACACTATCTGTTTGAGAATTATGGACTCTATGGACTCCCTTTCATCCACACTACAGCTTCTTTCATTCTAGAAAAAGCCAAGAAAATTGAGCAAAACGTAAGCCTGTTCCCTCACACATGTGTTTTCTACCTACAGTTCCACCTGTCTTCTTAATCAGTTAGAAGAACTGTTTCTTTACTCCACACTTGGAACTCACTCCAACTCATTCTTTTTCTAGAACATTCTAGATTTGAATGCTCTCAGATGCACTAAGAGGATAATATCTTAACTTTGCTGCTGGCTTTTCTGCATTCCCACATATCCTATAATCCCAGAAAACATGAATATAGCATAAATCAAGAATTTATTGGACCTCTTATCATTTGTAGCTATCTTCATACACTGCAGGAGATGTACAACATCATCATCAGCAGATTACCATCAGTTTAAAGTCTCAAATGACATTAAAAGATATTATCCTTTCATGCGACAGTTCAATATACTTATATTAGCAGGAACCAAGCTCTTGGTAAATTAATTAACAACAATTAACACAAAACCAGAGGGGAAGGAGGTTATTTACAGTAAGAATCAGATAGCTCTGAGTGATGCAATGAAAATTATGCTTATGAGACAAATTTGCCCACGTCATCCTTAATTAAAGAAAATAAACTGCAATTACATTCCTGCCCCTGCTGCTTGTTGTCTAAAGGACTTTATTTTTAATTAATAATGTGTTGCTTTGTAGCATGTCCTTGTTTAATAAGCACATGATGTAAACCAGAGGACAGAGTGTTGGATTCAGACTGGATTCAAATTCCATCCTAAGCCTAAAAGGATGAAAGTTGAGAGGACGCCAGCTCACCATTTCTCCTCACTTCTTGTTTTCTGCAAGAACATGTTGGATACAGGGGCTAGAGGATTCTGAGGATTTTCATTTTGAAAAGTAACTTCTTCAGGCTCTGAGGAATATTAGCTGCTACACAGAGTCTTATGAGATTGCACGAGTCAGAACTGATGGCCACTGCTAAACAGTGACTGTGGGGTAGGCAAAATTCTTAGCCTTCAAGTAATTATCAAGATGTAAGGGAAAACATATGAAGCCAGTGTGGCATAATAGTTTGGATGTTAGATTTAGGATACTGGGAGACAAGGTTCAAATCCCAACTCAGTCATATAAAACCATTGGGTGACCTTGGGCAAGTCACACTCCCGTAGCCTCAGAGGATGGCAATGGCAAACTCTCTGAAGAAACTTGCCAAGAAAACCCCATGATAGGTTCACCGCCTTAGGGGCACCATAAGTCTGAAATGACTTGAAGTCACAGAACAACAACAGGGATAAATATCAGTGGGTGCCATGTAAGTGTATGCTTCCTGATTAGCTACCTACTTTTGATACAGACTGCTGACAACAGGAAAAGCAACTAGTTGGTCACTAACCACATATGTGCATCAAGCATTGCTGACAGAGGCAGCCTTTGTGCTTCCACTGTAGTTTCTGTTGGATACCAGTGAGGACCAAAATTCCCTTCTCCCTTCTACTGGAGAATTTATTTGCAGGACATGTGCTTGCTATGAAAATTCAACAGGATGCACTCTTGCCCAATACACAATGCATCATTTACTACAGTGCAGTCTTATGCCTGCCTTCACAAATGTTCGTACCAGAGAGTTACATGAAATTTATTCCCAGGTAAGTATATTTCTAAAATGCAAAATTCTAAAATACAAAGATATACAACTGAACACAAAAGTCAGAATCGTACAAGCCATTGTTTCCCCTATTGCCATGTATGGATGTGAGAGCTAGATAGTTAAGAACGAAGATAGGAGGAAAATAAATTCAGTTGAGATGTGGTGCTAGAGAAGAATGCTGAGGATCCCATGGACAGACAAAAAGACAAATAAATGGGCCCTAGAGCAGATCAAGCCAGAAATCTCTCTGGAAGCCAAAATGACAAAACTGAGGCTGTTATACTTCGGACATGTCATGAGAGAGTATGACTCATTGTAAAAAAAAACAATAGTGCTAGGAAAGGTGGAGGGAAATAGAAAGAGAGGAAAATTGCATGATAGATGGATGGACTGTATTGTAGAGGTCATGGCTATGAGTTTGCAGGAACTAAGCAGAGCAGTGGAGGATAGGGAGTCTTGGAGATGTCTCATCCACAGGGGTGCCATGGGTCGAGATCAACTCAAGGGCAGTTAACAACAGCAAAAGTGTGTATAGATTTGCAGCCTCCACAGGAAGAAGCCATGAAACTAAACCTTGCACACACAGAGAAAAAGTTGATGTATTTTTTAACAACTTGAGAAGCAGACAGCAATCTGTGACTATGCTTCCATCATAGTTCAGGCAACTGAAGGTATTTTCCTATGAATTCAGTTTTTAAAAGCAGTTATTTTTGCCAAATGCCAATGAGTTTTGAGAGCAGATCTGTGATGACAATCTTGAATTCTTGGCATCAGACACACCTAAATTAAGTGATATGATAGTCTTTTGTACCTCAGGGTCAAAAGCTGGAAAGCATCAGTTATACCCAGAAAAGGTAAGATTTTACAGCTTCCAGATTTTTCCAAAAAAGGATAATTTGATCCACAAATTCCCCATACAATTTTTGAGGAAAAAAGGAAAGCCATGAAAGGCAGTTACTACAACCATCATTCTGATTTCAAAGGCACATCTTCAAGAGCCTGAATATTATTGGGGAAGGCAGTAAGGAGCCCTGATGGCGCAGTGGTTAAATCTCTGTACTGGAGCCACTCACTCACAAACCACAAGGTTGTGAGTTCAGTCCCAAGGAGGGGCTCAGGGTCAACTCAGCCTGGCATTCTTCTGTAGGTTGCTAAAATGAGTACTCAGCTTGAGGGGGCAATTAGCTTACAGTTGTAAACCACTTAGAGATTGCTTGGGCAGTATGAAGCTGTATATCAATGAAGCTGCTATTGCTATTAGCTGCAGGAAATATATAGAGAAATCATGTAGCACCTTTGAGACTAACTGAAAGAAGTTGGCAGCATGAGCTTTTGTAGACTTTAGGAGGGATGCAGATGGCTGGGCCTGGGCCGCCCTTGGAAGTGGAGGATTGGGGCCGAGGCTGCCTCACGCCTCGGCCCCAGTCCACCCTTTTGCCAGGCCTGAAAGGGGCGCCAATACGCAGGTCCTTTCAGAGCTGGCAAAAAGGGCACCCAAAGAGCTCTTCTGTGCCTCTTCTGGTGCAGTGCGTTAAGATGCTGTACTGTGATGACGTCTTTGGCATGGGGTTGGGGCATCCGGCATGTGGCTGCCCCTTCCCTTCCCTGCCTCCAAGACGGTGCAAAGCGCCGTCTGTAGAGGCCCTTCAGTCTACTTCCTCAGATGCTTTTGGTGGAGTGGAAGCCAGGGACAGACATATATATGCCATAGGTATGTGAGAATGTCAATTCAAATTCAAAATCCTGTTGGTACGGAAATGAAGTAGCAACGATCGTTGTTTGTGGACATAGCCATTAGATATGGAAATGAGGTGGCAAGACCAGTTTGGTCTTGGAAACCAGCCTGCAAGTGAGGAGGATAGATGAGTGTAGGACACCCCCCCTGAGGATGGGGTCAGATAGCATTGAAATGTGTGTAGTGGGTCCGAAAGCCACTTCCTGACACACTATACACATTTCAACACTATCTGTTTGAGAATTATTGGCCCTAGGTGTTATGAGACTATTTCATACTTGATAATCAGCCTTGATAATCACAGGGGGTAAAGGTGGGGCAACTGAAAGCAATGTCCTCTGTAAAATAATTGAGTATTCCTCAATCTTTCCACAGTCTGTCTGAATGAAGATTGTGGCTTGCCCACCCCTCATGGTCCATGGATCACACTTTAAGAACCTCCAGATTCTTAAAGAGGAAGATGACCCCTAGTCAATCTAGAACCATTCAGGAGGCAAACAGAAGAGTCACTATGGTAGAGTAGCATACTTCACAGTACAAAATCAAATCAATCAGCAGAAACACCAGGATCAATTTCACTAGGCCTGTAGAAACATTTACTGTTTGCATAAAGAGTCAGAGAAAGTCAATAAAATCCTGTGGATTTTTTTTTTAACATTATTCACCAATAATCTTCAATTTAGAAGTTTACTTTCAGTACTGGAAAGAAATTGGCCATAAGGCACATAGGAACATTAAAGGGATCAATGTAACTGCCATATTTTCAAATATTTACACGTACAAAGCAATTTTATTTGTGACTGATAGGACTTTGGTAAGGAAATCACCCCAGGTGTGTGACTGTCTTTTCATTCATATCTTCACACTCAGAATTATGATGTGTTGTTATTGATTGAGCATTACCTCTGGTGGCAGGCAGATGGCTACAGGATCAACTGAACTGTTTTGGTAACACATATCAATGAGAAAGTGTAATGAAGATTTCTGGCTCATTTTGGTTCCACTGTAAATCTAAGACTCATAAGCTTACAAACACCTGATCAAAAATACAATCGTAGGCATGTCTACTCATATGCAAGTCCTAGCAGTGCAATCCTAAGCATAATCACTTAGGAGTAAGCACCACTGAACACAATGGGACTTACAGAACTAACATGTTTTGGGATTGCACTGCACACTCCTATATGCAGACCTGAGAACTGTGTGGGTCTGGAGCTGCAGTACCACTGAAGCAAGAGAGATGCAGGCTTCTTGATAAAACAGTGAGAGCAATCTAAGTGCAGGAAATAAATGTAATATTACATTTATTCAATACAATTTTCTTCCCATGGAACTCAAAGACAGGTGCATGAGGCTTTCAAGAATGTCTTCCACATGTTCTAAATCTAAACAATTTAGTCTCTGCAAGCTAGCTATATCATGTGCTTTCAAGCAGAGCCTCGAAATGTTACTTTTTTTTATAAATCTTGGAATTTCTTAGACAGTATAGCCAGGCTCTGCTTTACAGTATGTTGTTATTATACTAATCTACGCATCAATATTTTAAAAGAATCTTATGCCCAATCCATCAGTAATGGAGGCCTCCAAGCACATTAAAAACAATTTAATCAGCCTGCTACCTTCAAGGTAAAGTGAAGGACTGTAGAGTTCAACTCTACCAAATGATGCCATAAACCATGCTCTTCCATGACTGCTCTGGTTCATATAAGGCCCTAACAGGTACAGAAAGCTATCATTAACCAAACACAAATGCAAGGGCTTCAAGATGAGTGAGGTTTTTACACTCCTGTCTGTTTTATTGGGGCAACTTTATGCACAGTGTGCACATGCAAAGCAGTCAACAGTGAATGACACAGACACTATTTGTATAGGAGCTCCTTGCAACCTCCTATGGGTCTGTGCAATCTCAGGAAGTCTTGGATCCAGGCCAAGAATGCCAACAGCAGGAATGTATACCTAGTAAGAGGTGAAAGGTTTCCCACCATCTGCATGCAATACTGAATGAAGGTATGAAACCATGCACAAAGAGTCAAAAGGATAAAAATAGACAAAACTTTGTAAATGAAAATAGAGGTAGAACTACTCCTCACTCTCACAGCAGTTGGGGGAAACAGCTGCTCTCGCTGCTTGCTTTGTACATTCTTTTTGGTTAATAGCCATGAGTAATGATCATGAGCAAAAAGATCAGCTGGCACGCAAAGATATTAAAGCTTGAAGGTTATTGTTATTATTAATCATTTATACAATACAGGACCACAAACAGCTTTCAGGTCTTTCGTCCATTTCATCATCACACCAACTTTGCACAGGAAGCTACTGTCATTTCCATTTTTACTGATGTACAACTGAGACTTGGAAAGTATAATTTGCCCAAAGAATAATTTATTGCACAGTCAGAATCATCCCTGTTCATAGTACTTTACAAAGTACATGGGACAATGTACAACACTTAAAGATTTTCCCCATCCAAATTTTGGCAAATAGGAAAAGAACCAGGAAGCAAGGCAATGAAGAGAAGCAAGGAAACATAATAGATATTTGGTCATATCCAAATATCCAACAGGTTCACCATAATTAATTGCAATGTTGAAGGGTTTTTCCCCTCCAGGAAATGCAATCCTTGTTGCCTGTCACTAGTGCACAATATGACAATAAACATCTGTATGGACCTGGAGAGCGTGCTGTCTAAACCATAGTTCAATCTACTGGACTGTGCTTGAAGAAGGTAGCTGATGGTGCAAACACACTGAACTGAAGGCAGCAGTGCAGTGAGACAGAAAGTATTAAGCAAACATAGATGGTGGGCCCCCAAGTATTCACACAAGCCAGTTGTTTCTGACTTATGGTGACTCTGAGATAAACTTATCACAGTGTTTTATTGGCAGGATTTTTTCAGAGAAGGCTTGCCTTTTGCTTCTTCTGAGGCTGAGAGAGGGTGACTTGTTCACGGTCACCCCAGTGGGCTTTCATGGCTGAGGGAATATGACCCTTGGTCTCTAGAGGCACAGCCTAATAGTTAAAACATTATACCATATGACCCAAAATATTATAGGGAGGGTGGAATTCTTACTTGTTGGGCAATGTCCTTATTTTGCCTCCTCGCCCCCCAGCTACATGGCTGGGTAAGCCCACTCACATGTGGATGTCATAGGTGTGCCCACCATCAACTCTGAATGAAAACAATGGTCCCATAAAAACAGAGGGTAGGATGCCCTGGGGCGGGGGAGAGGCCTAAGCAACTTTTCCAAGATCTCAACTAAATTCTCACAATTTCTTACAAAATGCTGAATTGTGATTATTTTTTCCTACAATAGAAATGAGAACTTTCATTCTCTTCATTGTTCTTCAAGCATACAGAAGAATGGAAGATGAAATTAGCAATCTTATAGCTGTATCTTAGTCCTGATTAGTAGCGTCCCCGCACTGGGTGTCACCCAGTTCAGGGGGCAGGACTTCCAGGGGGTGGGACTTCTGGCACCAAGACTCCAGTGGGGTCTTGGTGCCAGGGGGTGGGTGGGGTGCCTGCCCAGGTGGGTGGAGTGCCCACGCACCTGGTCGGGCCTGAGGAGTGCCCGCGTGGGACCAAGGAGTGCCTGGGTGAGCTGAAGTAGCGCCCACAAAAGGTGAAGGCAACTGAGTGTCAGCCCCCTTCTGGGGTGTCACCTGATGTGGTCCGCACCCCTGCACCCCCCCTTCCGTGATGCTACTGTTCCTGATTATCTAAGATATTACTTTTGTACCTTTTGCTATACTAGACTCCTGACTGATTTAAACAGAACTTGGAGACTGAACTCTTTTGTTTGCTGCTATTTTGACCCTTTTTAGATAAAGCTGCAAACTACCATTTGAAGGTTAATGACAAAAACACAATTAATCTGGGCTAGAACTGTGTCAGTGGGTCATATATCCCTTCGGCACATTAAACATATTCAGTCGACAACTGTGTCAGATCTAGAAAAAGTCCAAAGAGTAAAACAGTCAATGATGCAATGTACTATCTACAGGTCTGCTGTGCGTGCAGTATGCCATGCATCATGCAGAACCCTAGTAACCTCAGGCAAGAAAAAGAGAGTGTGTTGTTGTTTTATTTAAATGAAAATATTTCAAATAAGTACTTTCAGCTATCAAGTAGAAAGCTATTTGCTGATAGAACTGATAAGAAGATGTGATTAACTACCAAATATTGATTTTACAGTACATTTAGTACCTCCATGAATGAGCTATTCACGAGTGTACAATGCACATACTCATTTCAAAAATTTATAGCCTGACGTTTTCAGAATCGTATTCTCTGTTCAACTTTTTGGCTTGGAGGATGGTGATGCCCTAGTTCCTGTACCTTGGAGAATGGAGACTACAGAGGGAAAAATCAAAAGATTAGGAATAGTATGGGCAGCAATGAAAGAATTAGACAAGATTCTAAAGAATAAAGGTATACAACTGAGCACTAAAGTTAGAATCACCCAAGCCATTGTATTCCTCATCATCATGTACAGATGCGAAAGCTGAACAGTGAAGAGGGCAGAAAGGAGGAAAATCACCTCATCTGAGCTGATGACAGAGAAGAGTGCTGAGGATACCATGGATGGCCAAGAAGACAAATGGGTCCTGAAACAAACCAAGCCTGAACTATCCTTGGAGGCCAAGATGATCAAATTGAGACTGTTGTACGTTGGCCACATCATGAAAAGGCATGGCCCACTAGAAAAGATAGTAATCCTGGGAAAAGTAGAGGATAGTAGAAAGAGAGGAAGACTGCACGCCAAACGGATAGACTCAATCAGGGAGGCCACAGGCCTGAATCTACAGGACCTAAGCAGAGCAATGGAGGACAGGGAGGCTTGGAGATGTCTCATCGACAGGGCTGCCATGAGTCAGGGCAGACTCAAGGGCGGTTAACAATATCAACAACAACAACAACGCTCCAGGCCTACAGGCAAGAAGTGTCCAGCAAGGTAAATTATTAATTATTATCTTCAGACAGCCACAGATGCAGGTGAAATTCTTCTAGAACACGGCCTCACAGCCTGAAAAGCCCACAAAAAAAACATGGATGCCAGCCGTGAAAGCCTTCGACTACACATTATCCCTTCTCTCTTCGCAGGATTTTAAAGGAAAGGGGTGTCTCTTCAGTGTTTATCAAATCCTATTGAGGAGAGAGGCTCCCAGTTACTTCAGACACCAGCTTCTTTGATTCAGGGAAGGAGCTATCATCTAGAGCCATATTAGCGAACATACAGCACACATGCCATCTCCGGCATACAAAGTCATTTTGGAGGGCACGCAGAGAGATGGTAGGGTGGGGGAAGAGGAGAAACAGGCGCATGCCTGCTCATCCTCTTCCCTCACCCTCCAATTGCTTCAACTGCTTCTCCAGGGCACAGGAGGGCACAGGAGGGCAGGGAAGAGGAGGAACTGGCATGCGTCTGTTCTAGAGTCTATCACACGGGGGTCTGAAGCAGTGCCATCCCCGTCGCATCCCCGTCCCATTGCGCTTCCTTTTCCTGGGTCATCACACGACGTCGCAGAGAAACCCCGCCCATCCCCGTCGCATCCCCGTCCCATTGCGCTTCCTTTTCCTGGGTCATCACACGACGTCGCAGAGAAACCCCGACCGGCCCTGTCGCATCCCCGTCCCAATGCAGCATCATGCTGCATCATCCGGCATCATCCCCGTTCTTTTTAATTCCAGTTGTAAATGGGAATTACATTTCCCGCGACCGGAATGATACCGGAATGATGCTGCTTTCTGTATAAGGAAGCACAATGGGACGGGGATGGCACTGTTTCAGACCCCGTGTGATAAGGTCCATAGGTTCAAAACACACTGTAGAAATGACCCAGTTTGACACTGCTTTAACTGCCCTGGCTCAGTGCTAGGGAATCCTGGGAATTGAAGTTTGTTATGGCACCAGAGTTCACTTGACAGGGAAGGCTCAATGTCTCACAAAATTAAAGTTCCCAGAATTCCCTAGCATTGAGCCAGGGCAGTTAAAGCAGTTTCACACTGGATTATTTCTGCAGTATGTTTTGGCACAATCTAATTCCTGTGCATCAGATTCCAGAGAGTGAGTTATGACTGGTAATTGAGAAAGCCAGAGCAAGGGAGTGGTTTGAGTGTTGGACCAGGATGGTGGGAGACCAGAGACTGAATCCCTGATCACCCCAAAGGGTGATCTTGGGTTAGTGATATTCTCTCAGCCTTAGAGGAAGGCAATGGCAAACCTCCTCCTCTGAATAAACTTTGCCATGAAAACCCTATGACAGAGTAGTCAACAGTCAATGTTAACTTGAAAACACATAACATCAACATAATACTACATTGCTTCTTTTCTGGAATCTATTCTCAAATTGTGTCAAGCTGCATTGTGGAGGCAGCTGGAATTTAATTTTCAAAAACAAAATTATGAGTAATTTTCAGTGTTGCACAGTCAGCCCACCATTTTCACGGGGGATCCATTCCGCCTCCTCGCAAAAACAGAGATTCACAAATATTCAAGCCCCCTAGGCTTGAATGGAAGGTGCACACCATTGATTTAAATGGAGGCCGCCCCTCCGTGAATATGTAAAACTGCGGACTTCAAGTCCGTGAGAATGGAAGGGCAACTGGACTAAACTATTCTTTACAGGCAAACTGTCCTTACCTATACATCCTTTGTATATTTCCACTTAAATGAGATGTTTAGGAATTGAATAAAGTAAATGTAACAGCTTATTCTTCCATGTAAATTTTAAATTGTATACAGGCTGCATTTCACCTGCTTTAGCTTGTGTTGTACAAAAGATCAACAAAAAAGTTTCTCTCAGTTCTCCGCTAAGATGCAGAATACTCTAGTTGTTGTGTTAACATGCCCTATGTGAATTTTGACTATAATTTCCAGTATGTGTAAATTACTAGAAGTTTCAGTTGTTGCACAACCCTGTATTAAATGACTGGAGAACTGTGTGTACTCACAAAATTCCCAGTTATTTCACTGTGGTTTGTGCTGGAAGTCTTATCTCTTTATACTCTTATTTTTCCAAATGAAGATATTAAAAGATAATCAAGTCTTCTTCTCATTATATTAGGACTTGAGGCCATCCAATTAGGTCTACTAGCAGAAGACTCACACCTCATTAGTTTGTGGGGTTCTCTATCCCATACAGTGGGTGAAAACTATAGAGTTTGATGGCTGGTTTTAAAAAGAAATAGATTCATCCTTTGTGAGCTTGTCCATTCACTACAGTTTCTCTCAATTCTCCACTAAGCATGCAGGGGATCCATTCCGGACCACCACCACCCGCGAAAACTGAGATTCTCCAATATTCAAGCCCCTTAGGCTTGAATGGGGTGTGCCCCTGCGAGTGTGTGAACAGGCATGCCCCATTGAGTTTAATGGAGGCCACCCCTCTGTGAATATGCAAAGCCGCACAATGGAGGGGCAACTGTATTATGTATTTGTCATGACACCTTAAAGCAGAGATTGAAAAAGTGAATTATTTGGCCTACAAGTTCCAGAATCCTATATGCACAGGCACTATCTCTCAGATTGTCAGACCAAGCTTGTGTACACTTGCAAGTATCTGTCTGACTGCTATTAGAAACAGAAGACTTGTCTGATTGGACTTGGTCCACTGCAGAAAGAACAAACATGGTGTAGTAGTTTGAGTGTAGGAGACCAGAGTTCAAATCCCCACTCAGCCAGGGAAACTCACTGGGTGACCTTGGGGCAAGTCACACTCTCTCAGTGTCAAAAGAAGGCAATGGCAAATCTCCTTTGAACAAATCTTGCCAAGATAACCCCATGATTGGTTCACATTAGGCTTGCCATTAGTCAGAAATGACTTGAAGGCACACAATAACAACAACAACAACAACAACACATGAAAACCTGCCTTGTACTCTACCAGACTTTTCATTCATCTTCTAATCTATTCTTAAGTGGGAGCTGTGGAAGAGTTATTTCCTCTCTCCTATTAGTTGGGTCGTTTAGCTAGAGATGCTGGGGAGTGAACCTGAGACTGTTCTGTGTATAACGCACATCCCTGACCTCAGGCAAAAGCAGGGAGATCATCTTACACCCCATAACCAAGAACGGGAAATGTAATCAAACTATAAGCAGTGATGGCAAACCTTTTAGGGGCCAAGTGCCCAAACTAAGAGGCCTTCTGGCACTAGGTGTTACCCGGTGCTGGGACTTCCACCCTCTGGGAGGAGGGCTTCTGTCCTCCAGTGTGGGACTTCTTCCCCTACCCTCCCAGGCCTTCAGCTGTCTCTGGGGAGGCAGCTGAAGACACAGGAGGGCAGGGTGAAGTGGTCGAACATGTGTGCGCCTGTTCCTCCTCTTCCCCACCCTTCCATGCCTTTAACTTTCACTAGAGAGGCAGCTGAAGTGACGGGAGGGTGGGGGAAGAGAAGGAGCAAGCGTGTGCCTGTTCCTCCTCTTCCCCCACCCTCCCATCTCTCTACGTGCCCTCCAAAATGGCTTCGCGTGCCAGAGATGGCACACATACCATAGGTTCACCAACACAAAACTATAGTCTACATCAGGGGTAGGCAACCTAAGGCCCGGGGGCCGGATGCGGCCCCCCAAGGCCTTTGGACCGGCCCCAGGCTGGTCTTGCTGCCGCCACTGCCGCCGGCCATGATGATATTATTGTTGTTATTACTTGTTCTTGGGGTTTTCTTGGCAAAATCTCCACAGGGGTTTTGCCATGGCTTTTCTGGGGCTGAGAGAATGTGCATGCATATATATTTTTATTTTTTTATTTTTATTTTTTGTGCTTCGGCCCCCCAATTGTCTGAGGGACAGCAACCCGGCCCCCGGCTCAAAAAGGTTGCCTACCCTGGTCTACATGGCATGTGTATACCATTGGTAATACCTGGAGAAGGCAACTGGTGTAAAACGCAAAACAAACAAACATATAAAAGTGGCCCCAAGGTCCACTCATGTTGTTTTCAGTCATAACCAAACCACGTATATGAAGAGAATGCAAGTCAAAATCAGAAGCCAAACCTATCGATGATCTATAATCAAGATCTATGGTACCTTCCAATACATGTGCCTCATACACTGGCCCTGTTCCTAACTAGAAAGTGTTAGCTATCTTTTACTGCCTCTCCTCTCCCAATCAGCATCCTTTTATGAGAACTGCCTGTGCTGGAACAGGCTGCAGTTCCTTTAGTGCTAACAGTCTGTCTCTAACAGAGCCCAGATGCTCCTGAAAAGCTTGGAAACAAAATAAAATGGTGAAAGCCATCTCTTCCCCAGTTGCTTGCCTATTGCAACTGTAAATTAAGGATGATTGATGATGAGGATGATTGATGATTGTACCTTTCAAAAACAAACAAGAAGTCATCTTCCACAAATGTGTTTCTAACCTAACCTACATTTAACAAATATTCCAGGCATGAATCAGCATAATCCATTCTTCCTGAGGCTCATATAAAATATAGGAAAACAACTATAATATTCAATAGCTTGGCCATTTGCCTTTATTCCCAATTCTCAACTGTATTACTAGTGGAATATTTGCTGACTTCACAATTCTGACTAAAAACAAAATTTGTTTTGTCCAACGGCTTGGATAACCAGAGATATAGCACTTTCAGACCTTGGAAATATTATTTTCAGTATGTCCCTAACCAGCACAACCACTGGCCAGGCTGGCTAAGTGGGGAAATGGGTATTCTAGTCTGAAAAATAACTTATCCATACTTTGAATGTTCTAATATAGAAACTGCATTTAGCTACCATAGCTAGTATGCACCTTTCATTAATTTCTCTAACCCCCTTTCAAAGCCATCTAAAGTCCAGTAATAATCATCCCTACCACCTGTAGCACTTAATTTCACAGATTAATAATGTGCTGGGTATAGATATCTGTCCTGAGCTGCATCTCCATTGCAGTTGGACCCAACTTTAACTACCACAGCTCTATGCTATGGAATTTTGGGATTTGTAGCTTTGTGAGATATTAGCCTTCTCTGTCAGAGAGCTCTGGTGCCACAACAAACTACAAATCCCAGGATTCCATAGCATTGAGACATGACAATGAAAACAGTATGAAACTGTATTATTTCTACAGTGTGGCAGCATCCTCAGTCTACTGTCAAGATATCAAACTCTATTTTTTCATGAGGCCGGTTTCTGGAAAGTATTGATTCCCAGCTTAGTGTCAGATTATCTAGGCAAGTATATTCAACACTGACAGGGAGCAGCTCTTCATAATTTCAGGCAAGTATTATTCCAAACCTATCTATCTGGAACCCTATTGCAGCCCAGGATTATTAGGGCTGAATTACCCTTCTTCTCTCAGTTTTGATTCCTTCCATATACACTTTTAGTATAGTGGGGCTCACTGAATTCACTGGAGCTTACTTCCAAACAAACATAAATTATATGATTGCAGTGTAAAAGATTTAAATAGTATTTTACAGCAAAATCCTATATGAATCCACTCAGAAATTGAACTCAGTTCAGTGAGGCTCACTTCTACATAGGACTTCACTGGTGGTATTGCAACTGTTGTGTTCCTTCCTTGTGTTGGCAATAAAACATAACTGCAGTACTAGCCTGTCCATAATGGATAGTTTGAGCATTATTGTGTTATTTGAAAGACAAGGTTCATCCTTTTGGAGAGCTCCTTTAAAATCTGGAGTAGAACACAGAGCTGATTCACCCCACAAGTCTTCACTGCACAGAGCTACCTTTTCTTCAACCGTTATCTTCTGATCAGCAGAAGCTATAAAGCAGGGACTGGCAACCTATGGCCCCCGGGCCGGTTCCAGCCCAGGTCGCCGGACTTACCAGCCCAGGCAGACTCCTGCCGCTGCCGCCGCCACTGTGGTGCGTGCGGGCGCAGCCACCGCGGCGCATATCGCGCCCGCCATTTTGATTTCCAAAATGGCGGCCGCGACACGTTTGCGCATGCGCAGGAGTACTGCGCATGCGCAAACAAGTCACGGCCGCCATTTTGGAAATCAAAATGGTGGGCGCCACTCACGGCTGCCATTTTGTTCTCCAATATGGCGGCCACGAATCGTTTGTGCATGCGCAGTACTCCTGCACATGCACAAATGCGTTGCGGCTGCCATTTTGGAAATCAAAATGGCGGGTGCGACATGAGCCGCGGCGGCTGCAGCAGTGGCGGCGGGGCGCACGGGGGAGTCGCGCGTGGCAGCAGAGGGTGTGCGCGCGCGCCGCCATTCCCCCCCTCGGCCCGGCGGAGACCTGGACTTCGGGGGACCGGCCCAGGTCTCCAAAAGGTTGCCTACCCCTGCTATAAAGGAAGCCCATCTTGACACAATCCATTATTTCAGTAAGTTCCTCCAAGCCAGGGACAAGATACTGGTTATATAATCATAGAACAGAATCACAAAACTATAGGGATTTAAAAGGTCTCAAGGATCTTATAGACCAAGCCTTCTGATACAGGAAATGCACAGCTACAGCATCCCTCACAGATGGCCAGACAGACTTTGCTTAAAAACTTCCAAAGAAAGAGAAGTGGCTACCTTTTGAAGCTGTCTGTTGTGCTGCTGTTCATAGGATTTGCATCTCTGCAATTACCAACAACAGCAGCTGCTACAGGTCTGATAGCAACCAAAAGTTAACTGTATCTCAACAACGACTGCATTAAATTTAATGAACTTCCAACTGTGTCTCTCCTCCCTCTGGGTGTGTACAGAATATCCATATCTATAGCTATATCTCTGTATTAGCAATAACACCTGTACTGAGATTGTTTCTACCAGATGCACAGAATAAAAAAACAGATACTGCAGGATGCAGCGAACAAGACAGTTAAGCAAAAATTCAACCTAATCTCTTGTGCTCCATCCCACCCTCTAAACATCTAATCTCTCAGTTCAAATTGTGAAGGGGAGAAGAAGTTAGAGACAGAAAATAAGTACAAAGAGAACATGATGTACAGCCTTTCATTTTGTAGAAATTAAGAAAAACATCACAGGGTCAATTATGCATGCAAGACAGAAGCAACACTGCCTAGAACACCCACACAGTAGAATGCACATGTACTATGTAATTCCACAATAGACTAACAAACATCTCTTTCCTTCAGTCTTGTCTTGCACTAAACATACGCAGTTCCCCCTTAACTGGCACAATTTATCTGCTTTTCCTATAGCCTTAGGGAAAACACAGATGACTCATACAAATCCATTACTTACAGCTCTGAAAAATCCTGCACCTTGGGTTGAAATATCCATAGAATTGCACAGAGTAGGTGGGTGGGGAATATCCTCCCAGTCAAAAAAAGAAAATTAAATTAAAATATTTCAGGTCCAGCAAGTGATGCTGCTCCTGCCACAACAGATGGGGACCCGTGTCTGGTGCTTACTTAATTCCCAGAGCAGAGCAACAAGAGAGATGGCAACGAACGTAAGAGAACAGGAGAACAGAGACAACAGTTTCATCTGATGTTCAGAGGCTGGGAGCCAAGCACGCTTCAGACAATTTAGATTTGATTACAATAATCCTCCAGCCTAGTCTATTAACTTTAGAAAAAGGGGCTAATAATAGGAATGCTACTGGGGAAAAGCACAAACTTATCCAAATATGGGAAGGGGATTGTTTACAAGTACATGTTAAGTGAGAGGATTGTGGGTGTATATGAAAATTTTAGCAGGTGGGTAGCTAAGTCAATGTACTGAGGACAAACTGTTAAATCTGGAGGGGGGGTAGATTGGGTAGAAGCTGGAACTCTGCTTTAGAAATGTTTGCATTGTTTTAAAAACATTGTCAGCGCTACAACATTTTTTAAAAAGATAGCATTTCGTGGAGAACATAAAAGAAAAACAGATATGTCTCAGTAATGGGAGACTGGTCAGGAACTGGTCTTCTATTAAATTAGAAGTGGCTGTTTCTTAGGGCCAATATACCACTGTCTACTGTTCCCAGCCTTCTGACAACATAACATAAAGAGGCTATTGCATGATGATACTATTGCATTCCCAGCAACAAATCAGGAAGGAAAGCAACTGCAGAAGACAAAAGGGATAAGAAAATAATGCCAAGAGTCACTCCTATTACAGTCCTGACAACTCTTCTACCATACAACAATCTAACATAACATCTCCAGAATAAAACTGTTGGAGAAAAGGCACCCATCAATGAAGTGCTGATTGTAGGAATACCCTTCCAGTGAGCAAGTATAGACCTGAATAGAAAGGCAGGTAGTTCCCCTCCTTTTTCTTTGCAGATGTCAATAACCCCCTACTGCTTAGAGGAATGGGGGCTCCACTAATACAATTATCCAGAGATTCAATTTTTTTTTTTTTTAGATTAGGCTGCAAAATTAGGGTCAAAAGGTGCATAGAATGGATAGTCCAAGAAGCAAACCAGGATGGGCAGGCTACATCTGTGAGTAAATTGGGAGCATGTCTGTGCTCTGCCAAAGGCTAGAAAGATGAACCAGATATTTGGGATTCAGAGAAGATTCATCAGGAAATTCTTGAAATCAGCAGGATTGCATTTCAAGCTGATAGGTTTGAAGGAGAGCTAAATAAAGATACACAATGGCATTCTACTGGAACTTGAATGGTGCCTGGCATTATGATTCAATCAACCCATACTAGATGCTGCAGAACAGAGTTAAATATCTGTTACGCTAGCATCAAAGACCAGCGCCTCTTCATCCAGAGACTCACACTTCCTAGCATCCAAACATTCACAACCTCCTTTCTAAACAATGTACACAAAAGTGAATGCCACTAGCTGCACTTGAACTTTTTGCCAAGTGAGAAAGTTCAGAGACATAATCTTGGATTAACACGGTTACTTATGTTCTTACATCTGGTTTGGAGCAATGCCATACACAGTCATCAAGGATAGGGGGGGAATGGAGAACTGAAGGCAGAAAGCCACAATCTGATAGCAAGTACCACTATAAGAATGTGTCTACAAGGGAAAACATAACTTCTGCTCTAAATATTACAATATAGTCCCCAGATCATGGTCTTCTGTTGAATCACTAAAACTTTATCTCAAACTTTGCTAACACAAGGACTCCTTTGTTTTCTTTTATTTGTGCTCTCTGGATTCTTTATAAGGAGGGTGCCCATTACAAGAATTCTTTAAAAGGAAGCAATGAATTCTGATTAGTACTAGAAACAGATTCAAGTAATTACTTGTTTATAGTCGGAAAAGTAATGTGTTGGTTCCCTCTCAGTCTCAACTTGCCTTGCTGCATCCTGAGTTCCTGCTTCCCCAAGCATAAACAAACCAGGGAACATCACAGTCCGAAACATATATTTACAGTTGTGAGTAAACCCCATTAAACCCCACCAGCTTGTTGTGGGTGGTGTTCAACTCATTAATTTATTGTGAACCTAAGGGACTCTATCACAGGATTTGTTTGAGGGGTTTTTGCAAGATTTGTTCAAAGTGGGCTTGCCTTTGCCTTCCTCTGAGGCTGAGAGAGTGTGACTTGCTCAAGGTCACCCAGTAGGGTTCTGTGCCCAAGAGGGGATTTGAACTCTGTTCTCCAGAGTCACCATCCAATAGTCAAGCCACTCAATCATACTGGTTCTCAGCCCAAAGTAATTTGCAGGCTTTTGAATTCAACACAGCTCCGGATGGATTTTAAAAAAAGAAATCACAAGAAAGGGAAAGGAATACTGTCTATTGCTGGTGATTTATTCTTCCCAACTTCTCTGAGGGCAGCTTCCACCTCACTTTCTAAAAATGTAGTGTTCATCTTTGTATGATTCTTTTTTCCATGTGTCTTTCATTTTTCCATCTCTTTTATATAGCTCTTCTGTGTATCACTTCCACCATTTTTAAAATTTTGGCTTGTTCGTGTAGTATGTTCTTCTTCTGACCATAGAGCATCTCCACCCTTGGTTTGAATTTCCCTGTGAACTCCCAGATCATTTGGAAAAGGTCCTATCACAATATCTAGAATTATACCTGCTATAGCGAACAACATGGGTATTTATCTCCAAACAATGAACCAGGAAGCTAGTTCAGGCTGCACCCACGCGACAGAAATAATGCAGTTTGACACTGTTTTAACTGCCATAACTCAATGCTGTGGAATTCTGGGGTTTGTAGTTTTGCGAGATATTTAGTCTTCTCTGTCAGAGAACTCTGGTGCCATAACAAACTACAAATCCCAGAATTCCATAGCATGGAGTCATGGCAATTAAAGTGGTGTCAAATTGCACTATTTCTGCAGTGAAGATGCAGCCTTAACAAGTTCACTTCCCGGCATATATGGAGCATGTATTCCACTGCACTACAAACCTCTACTATTATTATTATTATTATTATTATTATTATTATTATTATTACTACTACTACTTAGAACAATATTTTGCATGCTGTGCAAGCTACTAAACAGCTTGCAACAATCTCAGAATTACTTTCATAAAACAGCACCATACTGCAGCATTCATTATCAAATTCCTTCCTTTCTTTGGGCAAGGTGTAATTGGGAAAGAAAAAAATGAAAAGAAAAAGGGGTGAGGAAAAAAGCTCTTCCAGTTAATTATTTTTATTTACTATCATTGACTCCATAAGAACTTAAAAAGAGCCCTCCTAGATCAAACTAAGCATCCATCCAACTCAGCATCCTGTTCTCAATAGCGGTCAGCCAGATGCTTCAGGGAAGGGCACAAAGACAACTTCTGATTAATTACATTAACTGAACAGGCAAAACAAGCTATGTGTGCTGACTCAGGCTGTGTTCACATAAGCAAGGCAAAAAACACAAGCACTACTGTATGGATTATTCAGGAGTCTATGATTTATTTATTTTTTACAAATTAAAGTTTATAAAATAACAACTTCAGATTGATTTAAAAACAAACATTCATCAACCTGAAGTAACAACATTATGTGGATGCTATGAAGAAGAGGTAAGATATACAAGGTATTCTAGGTATTTGCTGGTTGTCACAAAGATTCATTTCTCTATGGGTCATCTTGTAATACATCTTTCCAATGTCCTAAGGGCTAAACTGGTGGGTTCAAGCTCTGCAAGTTACTGTTAACATTGTCAATAAAGCGAAGTAATTTCTCAACAAAGGATTGTCCTTTTGTAAATCTCAAAATATAAGATAGTTTTCCAACAATAACAACAACAACAACCCAGCTCTCCTCATGTATGTGATCTCTGAAATTGTTAATTATAGTAAACTAAAACTGATTTACCTTTATGCAGAACAGTGGGCCCTTGTTATCCGCTGGGGTTTGGTTCCATGACCCCCCATGGATAACAAAAATCCATGGATGCTCAAGGCCCATTAAATACAATGGAAAAGGAAAATGGTGTATCTTATATAAAATGGAAAAATCAAGGCTTGCTATTTGGAATTTATATTTCTTTTGAATATTTTCAAGCCATGGATGCTTGAATCCGTGGATAAAAAATCCATGGATAAGGAGTGCCGACTGTACATTCTTCCCAACATATGTACATAAGTCCCCTTAAAGCTACAGCCCTTTCAAAATTTTACATTCATATTCTTTGTGATCAGGCTATGCTTTCTTAACCTATTGTTTATACAGTGGTTCCTTGGGATCTACTGGGATTTGGTTCCATGACACCCCACCCCACCCATCAATAGCAAAATGCCGCCCCTTATATAAAATGGCAAAATCAAGGTTTGCTTTTTGGAATTTTTGTATTTTTTAATATTTTCAAGCCATGGATGCTTGAATTCATGGATAAAAAAGCTGTGGATACAGAGGGGTGACTGTAGATTGTTATACAATGTTCACATAGATGTATACGGCTTATGGATTTGAAGGAGGCTGTGAAATCATGAGTTCTCTTCATCTCCCCTCAATTGTGCAAATTTTATCCATCCTTCACTACCATCATTCTACATTATTCCTGACTGCCACTGAAAATTCTGCTTAAGGGGAGAAAAATTCCCTTTTTGGACTTATTATTCCCCAAATCTGCCACCCAGCATTGCCTCTGGCTGGGGAAAAACATGAATTCAAACCAGGAAGTTGTCCAAGATCTAGTTAAGGACACTATTGAATCCCAGCTTGGAATTCCATTATAAATGTGTTCTATAAATGCATCAATGCTATTTAATCTCTTTTAGAAAAAAATAGGATTTTGATTGTGCATTTAGAACAAATTGTATGTATATATAAAACTACTATCATTAATGGAAGATGTACATAGAGAGATTTTGTAGCACCTTTGAGACTAACTGAAATAAATAAATTGGCAGCATTAGCTTTCGTAGACTTCAGTCTACTTTCTCAGATGTAAGATGAAACACACAGTCCCAGCCGCTCATCAGTTTTCCTAGATCTCTTCCCTTTTAAAAAATTGATGGCATAAGGGTTTTTGTCATGTAAAGAACAAGATAATCTGTTCTCAAATGCTGTCTTCTGGACAATTGTGCTATTTTTGACATGTAGAATGGGGGAAGGAATTTAGATGAAAAGCTCTCCAAAACTGCTGCTCTTAGCACAATAACTGCACAGTTAGTTCAGACTGCAGCAAGAATAAGCACCTGTTGTGATCCCAGTAAGGATCTGCCCAATTCACCCACCCCACATCATCATCATCTATTTGCATTGTTTAAGAAGTGCATACGATTTGGCCCTTACACCACCTAGATTTCCTCCACACAACTAGCTGTGACAAAACACAGTCAGCCCTCTGTATCCACTGATTATTTTTTTTTATCCACGGATTCAACCAACCAGTTTGAAAACATTAAAAAAAATTCCCAAAAGCAAATCTTGTTTTTGCTATTTTATATAAGGGATATCATTTTAATGTGCCATTGTATTTAATGGGACTTGAGCATCCACAAATGTTGGTAGCCACAAGGGCTCCTGGAAGCAAACCCAGCGGATACCAAGAGCCCAAAGTACAGCATTAAGCATAGCTACACTGGTGCCATGGATCTCCTAATGGATGGAACATGCAATATAATGGATGACTCAGGGCCGATGCAGACCGGCCCAAAGAGCCGGCCTGGGGGTGGAATTGGGGTAGGGCGACTGCATGCCAGTCACCCCGACTCCGCCTCAACACTGCGCGCCTGACCGCATGGTGTGCGGTGTCAGGGCATCCCGTTGGCGCAGCATGTACACATGCTGCACCAAAGGGCCGCAAAACAGGTGCCACTGCTGCGGCTCTTTTTGCTCTATTTGGGCAGCTTTTTGCTCTATTTGGAGCGGCAGAAAGGAAGATCGGGGCTGCAGCGTGTGGTTGCCGCAGCCCCGATCCGCCACTCCAGTCTGCATTGGCTCTCAGTTCTACTACTCCAAAACTGTCCTTGTGTGAATTTCTAAAGTTGAAAATGGCAGCATGGGGCAGCTCACCAAGCATTAGAGTGGCTGTGTTTAAATGTCTGGTTACAACCATTTAACCAGTAGCAACATTGCTACCTCCTCTGTAACACTATGCAACATTTTAGGAATTCTGACTGGGATTTTAATAATAATAATAATAATAATAATAATAATAATAATAATAATAATTTATATCCCGCCCCTCTGAGACCAATCGGGGTGGCTCACAATATTAAAATGCAATATATCCAACCCCTCCCTCCCCTTAAAACAATATTAAATCAGATAAGAATTAAAACAAACAGATTAAAACAACAACATACAATATATGCAGATATGGCCACAAGTATCTGCGACAGTAATATAGGAGTACAGCGGTATTATCTTTAAGCTAGGAAGACTCTCCTAAGAGGTTCCCAAGGCTTGTTCCTTTTCAGAACATTCTGTTGGTTACACCCTAACCAGCTATGTTTTTCCATCATCAGATCACGTATGCCATCCCACCTACAAAACTCTCCAAACATATAGTAGCAATGTCCACCTTTGCCAGCAAGTTATCCTCCACCAGCAAGAGAATTCCATCATTGATTATGTATGAGGCAAGATATCAAGCAATTGTCACTGGAAACAGCATTAATTCAATTACACTGCTTTAATTAAATAATTTTCAATCTTAGATCCTCATCCTCAGGGGTTTCCAACCTGTGCTCTGAGGAGCACCTTCCCAGGTGTTCTGTAGCCGCTCCAAGAAAATGAAAGAAATAAAAATTGAATGAAATGAAAGAACAAGAATATATTCTAATATATACTCCTAAACACCATTAACTTGAAAGACATAGGGTAGGCCTCTTAGGGAATCTGCCATAAAAATAAGGGCTCTGTGAGTCAATAAAAGTTGGGAACCCCTAGATATTTTAGATTTCAGTTTGCAACAGCCCCAACCAGCATAGCCAGTGGTCTGTGATTCTAAGAGCTGAAGTCCCAAAATTCTGAAGGATCAAAGGCTGAAAACTATTGCTTTAGAAAAATCCAAGTTTTTCAATTATCTGAAAAGGGTCCAGAACAGAGAATAGAAATGTGTGGGCTTTCCAGATGTCACTGAACTGCATCTCCCACCATATCTCAGTGATGGCTATGCTAGTTAGGGCTGAGAGAGGCTGTGGTTCAACAATATCTAAAAACCCACTAGTTCCATTGCCTGACTTGGTAAAACTGATGGAATTAGAGGCTGATCAGGACAGCAAGTTAGGACAATGAGTCAAGCAGAATCTCAAAGAGCAAAATGACACCTCTGTATGCTCACCTCTTATCGGAATATAATAATAATAAATAATAAAATTTATTTATATCCCGCCCTTTGGAGGCCCAATCAGGGCGGCTTACAACAATAAAAACAATACAATAATCCAATCCAACCCTCCCCCCCTTAAAACAGCATTAAATCCGCAGAATTTAAAATCCATAATCAACAAAACAATTAAAACCCAATAATAAAACCCACGGCAGTAATCCTCGCCATTCTTAGATGGGGCCACGTAAGGATCACTGGGGTGGGAGTGCCCGAGGCCGGGACGATTTAATCTGGAAAGGCCTGCCGGAAGAGATCCGTCTTGACAGCCCTCTTGAAGCTGTCTAACGATGTCAACAGACGGATCTCGTCCGGCAGGTCGTTCCAGAGTCTAGGGGCGGCAACTGAGAAAGCCCTCTGGGAGGTAGCCGCAAGCCTAGATTTTTGAGGCTGCAGTAAATTCCTCCCAGAGGACCGGAGAGCGCGGGGAGGATTGTATGGGAGAAGGCGGTCCCTGAGATAGCTTGGACCCAAGCCATTTAGGGCTTTAAAGGTGATAACCAACACCTTGTACCGAGCCCGGTACAATATGATCTTTCCAAGTCACAAAATCATCCATGATGAAAATAATGCTCCAGTATTCAAACACACCTAAACTGTGGGAACTTAAAACAAACCCAAAAGAGACTAAGCTCTGAAATAAACACTTATGGTCTCATTTTACACAAAAAGCTACAGTGAGTTAGAAATACAGTACAATTAAAAAACAAACCACAGTAATAATTACCTCTATCCTCTTCAGAGCAGGATCACCTTGATCATGCTCATATATGATATGGTCTGAAAACAACAATACAATACAATACAATACAATCTTTATTACGGCCATTTGGCCAGCACGAAAACAACAGATCTTCCATAATTTCAGCAAAACTAGAAGCACAGTATTTACCATTCTTGTTGATTAATTGGAAAGTTCAGAACAAAATAATACAGCAGTTAACAGACTCTTCAGGAGAGTAATCTACAGTGTCCTTTATGCCCTCTGTGGGGTTTATGGGATATTAACTGTGAATGTTACAACTCTTGGGTGGCACCATAATTACAACAATGTATTTTAATCAAGCAAGAATATTATTTGTGAGTAGAAGAAAATCAGTTCCTCAGCAGATTTGACATACAAATGTAAATGCGTCTAATGGTTAGGTACAGTTGTAATTAAAACTCCCTAGATATGTAGGAAAAATATTGTAATTTCATTTATGCCTTTGGCAATATATTCTGAAATGGATTTATAGTCGCCCCTCTGTTTTCATGGACTTGGAGTCCACATCTCTCACCTGTTTGCAGGCAGCAAGTGGAGGGGGACAAAATGGAGTGCGCACCTGTGGGCACGCACCGCCATTCAAGCCAACGTGGCTTGAATATTGGCAAATTTCTGGGTTTTTTGGGGGAGGGAGGGTCCAGAATGGATCCCCTATGAAAATGGACAGCGACTATATTTGTGTGTTGTTTTGTTCTATGCTCATCTTTTGAGAAGCTTGAAGAGAAGGAAACTGTTCATGCACATAGTCATCTCTAGGGTATTTCTTATCCCTTCTCGGTTTCAATGTGCATAAGAACCTACTAGAAAGTCAAAATGGAGAACTTTAGAGTCAAAAGTACTTTCTAGCACTTCTCACAGGTTCTGAGAAATTGGGATTCAGCACCTCTGAGAAAAGAAAACTCTGGTTCCAGTAATGGGAGCAATTCCAAATGGACAGACAAACATCTTAATGAAATTGGCAGAGATAGGATCACAACAGTAAAATTACAAAATGGAACACCCCACATTATCCAATGGTTCCTAGATTCTTGGGCAGAATCCAAAGCACTGATGCCTCAGAACTCCACTTGATAATACCTTTATATATACCCCACATTTCCCCAAAAAATGGTCGACTGTAATTGGGACCAATATTGGAACTAACAATTGTATTTAGGCTGTAGAAGAGGGAATGCCAATCTCTTCCATTTTTAACTTCCCATTTTCGCTTCCCTTAACTTCCTTCCATTCTCCCACTGTTCCTTTTATATGTCTAATTTCCAAAAACAAAACAAAATTTGTAAGGAGAGAAAGATGAAAACCCTGTGGCATTCCTTTTCACTTGTAGTACAAAGAGCAGCCTATGTAACTGAAACAATTTCTTTCCTCAGGTCAATTTTTGCAGATATGGAGGGCAGGGATAATAAGGAAAGTCTATGCAACATCAGGAAACAGTACTGTGAAGATTCAATATTTCTATTTCAGAAATCAGAAAAAGCAGTAACCAAGGGGTAGATAACTATCAACCAATAACTACATTTCATTTATGCAGCGGCATTGTCACTCCCTAGCACTTTTAATCTGCATAACATGAGGAAGATTAATAGTCACACAATGGGAGCAATACTTTTTGGATACTTTTCTGGATTAGAATCACAGAATTCCCCTGCCAGCAGAACCGCTACCCATGTTGGCTGGAGAATTCTTCAAGTTATAAACCAAAAATAGTAACATTTCCAAGCTCTAGATCACACATTTATGCATCAAAAACCCAACAGCCACAGTGGCTTGCCACTGTGACATCGTATCACACTTACAGAAATCTTCCTGGTCAGTAAAGCATGAAAGTTTTTGCTCCTTTTATTCATATGTGGCTATGCAAATAAGTCTTAGCAAGGGTGCTGGATGGCACATTGGCTTCAGGGGAGTTGTGCAGTTCCTAAAAGGGACAGAGCATCTGCGGAGGACATTCTAATCCAGGGGCCTTTTCACACTACATAATTATCGTGCTATGATTTTACTTTAACTACCAAGTCCTATGGAATCCTGGGATTAACAGTTTAGGAAGTGGGATTTACAATTCTCAGTCCAAGAGCTCAAGTACCTCATCAACACACACTAGGATCCTATAGGATGCAACCATGACAATTAAAATGGAATCATAGTGCATTACATAGTGCAAGTGTGAAATGCAAAAACCATAGGTAAAAGGCTGCAGGTTCCTTAAGCATCTGGCTAGATGAGTTTCCTCCTCTTCTACCTAACAGTATTTCTCCCTTACCTGCTGACAGAGCAATTCGAGACCATGGGGAAAACATGTTAGATTTAATGCACTGATTCTAATTTGTTGCATTTTTTTTTATAACTGCTTTGTGACTATGTTGACTTTAGTGACTGAAAACATCAATGAAAGTACTTAAACAAACATTATTATACAGTACATTACAGAAAGCTAACAGGATGCTCAAAATGGCAAGCATAGCATTGTACAGATTATAGCAATATGTGGGTCTCTGCAGAACATACAAGCATGTAATTGTTCCCCATTAAGTTCAGAAAACATGCCTCTCCCTTATTAGAGTATGTGCTTGGTTAACTGATGCTCTGGCAAGGCAGCATTTGAAGTACACAAACTGGACTACAGATTTTACATTTCCAGTGCCATTCACCCACCCTTGTAGTATTTATCTGCCACAGTGCTGGAAGATAAATCCATCTTTCTTGTTTCCCATAGTCTTCTTGAACTCTAGTCCGCATCTGTCTCTCTTAGGGCTCATTCCCACTATGATTTACATCGATTTGCTGATCGCTTTATATGTGCCTCGTCCCCATTGGAAACGGTTTCAGATGTGTCTGCCATCATTCAGACTCGCTTTGAAGTGAGACAAATGCAAAAAAAAAATCGCTCTTTTCAGACACTAGTTTTTTTGGCAGTTCTTTTGGGGGGGAAAATCGATTCAGAGGAGTGTTCAACCAGTGGGAATGACGGATCTGATTCACATCTCGCCAAAGTCCAGCTCCCCGAAGTTGAGAGTGGTTAGCTGGGCTCCCTTGGCTTCACAAGCCCTCACCTGACAGAGCAGGGACCTGCTTTTGGGGACCCAGCTTTGGGGCCGCTATGGTCGTGGAGGCCATAGGCAGCCAGGAGGGCGCAAGCCAGATGCAGGACCTCTCCAGCCTGGTGACTGTCTCAGAGGAGTCGGGGTTGCTCAGCTAGCTCGGCCTCCCCCATTCCTCCAGGGATCTCTCCAGGCGGGCATTCTCTTCCTGGCCCCCCTCCCCCCCTCCTTCCCTCCATGGTGGCTCTTCTCCTACTCCTCCTTTCTTGCCTCCTCCTCCTCTTCCCTTGCTTTCCCCTCTTTCGCCAAGGGGTCAGGCATTGGGTAGCCCCGCTGGGCCATGCCAATGTGGCTGCTGGGAGCCCCACGGGCAGGAGATGGTGGATGGGAATCCCCCTGGTCTGCCCCCTTTGGGACTCACCTGGCACACACCCCCGAAGCCCCCTCCACCATCGCCAGTGATCTGAGCCCTCCACGTTCATCTGCCGTGACCCTTCAGCCGAGAGAGACCTCCATCAGGGCAGCCTGGGAGCCAGGATCAGAGCCTCCTTCTTGCAGCCAAGCCCTTGGAGCCCCACAAATCTAGTCCCCTTGACCTGCAGTGCAAAGGCACTCATTCCCACTAGTGGGAACTACAGGTTTTAAGGACATAATTCACTTCCATAGTGGGAACTACGCATTGGCCTCGATTGATTCCGCGACCCAGTGGCAATATGATTCATCAGCCGGTGTAAATGTCAGTGGGAATGAGTCCTTATGCTACATGTACACTGCAGTTTGACACCGCTTTAACTGTAATGGCTCCATCCTATGGTATCCTGGGATTTGTTGTTTGTTGTGGCACCAGAGCTCTCTGACAGAGAAAGCTACCGTAAGTATCTCACAAAACTACAAATCCCAAAATTCGTTAGCACTGAGCCACGGAAATTAAAGTGGTGTCAAACTGCATTATTTTCACAGTGCAGATTGCAGCTTAATGACATTAAGTACAGCAATCCAATTTTTGTTTTTAAAATAATACTGGAGCCTTTACCTGCCTTTACCTTCCTGTGGAGATCAATACACTCTTATTTTATTGTTTTAAATGGTGATTAGGGAACATTTGCTAGTAAAAAGGCATGAGAGCATGATAGAGTTGGAGGCCTTTTTGCTTTGCAATTCTAGCATGCAAATCCTGTTAAAGTTAAGAGATATTAGTCTGCTGTTTAGGGAAAGGACAAGCAGGCCCTTAAATTGAAATCTGTGTCATTTTTATTATTACTGCTGTTGCACTTCAGCAATATCTTTGCTGCCTACCCAGAGTCTGTTATCCAAAGAAATATCTTTATCTAGTCTGTACCAGTTCTTTCAATTTTTAAAATTTTAAGGAAAGGCATCCAGTTAAATAACACTGCATATGCACTGGGAGATAGGAACATGACTGAATTTTTAAAATAAAGGAAGAGGAATAGTTATGATTTGTAACTTCACAGACTTGTTAGACAAGCTTATTTCCACATTGTGACTTCTTGATTTAGTCACTTCGGTTGTTCTTTTTTAATTGACAGTTTTAGATTATTATTTTTTTTACTAAGAACATTTGCCAGTGGGTTCACAAGTTGAACAAGCAAAAAACCAAATATATAGTCATGTTAGTCTGTAAAATCAGGATGTAGAGAGATCTTCTAGCACCTTTGAGACTTTGCCTGAAAGAAAGAAGTTGGCAGCACGAGCTTTCATAAACTTAATGCATCTGAGAAAGTAGACTCAAGTCTAAGAAAGCGCATGCCGCCAACTTCTTTCTTTCAGTTAGTCTCAAAGGTGCTACAAAATCTCTCTATGTACAAACAAAAAAACCAAACATTCTTCCAATACTGAGTTCACCGCCTCTTATATGAATGAATTTGTCCCTTTCACTAAAATAAAGAAAATTCAGGGAGTTGGCAAAGCTCCTGTGCTTTTAAGGAACAACTCCATAAGGAAAGGGGACAATTTACTTTTATCTTATAATTATACAAATTATTCTAAAATTATTCTAAATAAAATGAACTATTCTTTACCAGCTACATTGGGTGCCAGTTTGTTTTTAATCTTAGTTTTAAATGTGGTGATTACCTCTGAAGACTGAAATAGTTAGGGAGCAATATATTTGAAGAACATGCTGTATCCCTATGAAATCTATGCTCTGGCTTAATGTCAGGACTGGTACAATAATTACTTTTTGGCAATAGCTTCATGTTTATGGAACACCCTCAGAAGGTAAGCACATTTGCTCTATAAGCTTTTACAAGGGTTTTGAAAACTTTGCTCCATGTTCTTTTTAACTGATATATAAGTACTCTGTATCTAACTGTCGCTATTTTTAAAAATCTTTCATTTATGACTGTGTGATTTAATATACATACTGTGCTATCCAATATTTCTCTACTATGCTAACGGCTGCTGGTATACCTTTTTTGTCTTGCTGCTTTTATAGAGTGCAATTGTATTATGATAATTTCTGTATTTTTAATATTCTATGAGTTGTTGGGGATGGACTAGGCCTGGCTGGTCCCATATAGATGTTGAAATAAGTAACTACTGTATATACTCTCCTGTAAGTTGACCTCATGTATAAGTCGTGGGCAGATTTTGGGGCCAAAATTATGGATTTTGATATGACCCATGGATAAGTCAAGGATAAAACAGGAGTATGTAACAAAGGATCTAAAGCAGGGGCAGGCAACCTATGCCCCCCGGGTCGGTTCCAGCCCAGGGCCCCGCGCTTACCGGCCCAGGCGGACCCCTGCCACCGCCGCCGCTACCTGCCGCTGCCTGCCACCACCGCTGCTGCTGCCGCCGTTTTGGTCGCTGCGCGTTTTATTTTCCAAAATGGCGGTTCTGACGCGTTTGCGCATGCGCATGAGTACTGCACATGCGCAGACGCATCATGGCCACCATTTTGGATAACAAAATGGCGGCCACGACATGCGCAGAGGCGGGAGCGGCAGTGCAGCACGCGGGGGGTCACGTGCGGCGGCGGGGGTTGCGTGCGTGCACATGAGCGCACGCGCCGCCATTCCCCCTCCTGGCCCGCCGGAAGGGACGACTGGGGGATCGGCCCCCGGCTCAAAAAGGTTGCCTACCCCTGTTCTAAAGGATGAAGCAAAGGAAAACAATGCTAAAGAACTTACAAAATTCCAGCAGGAATCACTGTTTGTGTTCATACTAAAGACTGGATGGATGAGAGAGTAGAGGTGGGTCATTGCTTTCAGGACAAATTATACACTTGCTTTCACCATGGGATGGTTCATATATAATACAGTACTGACATTGACTAGTGGATAAGTTGACTTTTTTGGCTCAATTCTTTGACTAAAATGTCTGGACTTATACAGGAGTATATACAGTATGTCATCCTACTCTTTTATCTGTTTATGTTTTAATCTATGTTTACCCCACTTTGAGTCTTGGGGAGAGGCAGGTAAGAACTCATTATCATTATCATTTCAGAATGTCAGTCAAACAACCTCTTACAACTGAGTTAATGAACATTTTCCCAATGCAGTGCTATCCAGATATTTTGGACCTACATAGGCCCAGCCCAAATGGCTAATTATCAGGTATAATGTGAGCTATAATCCAAACCATCTAGAGGCTACTGGGTTTGGAAAGATTGTTTGAGGTGAACAAAAGATACTACCTTTAGACCATTTTGTCATTTATTTATTCCTAATTCAGCAGTCAACAGTGAACAGGTCTCAAGTTATTCTAAATCAGAACTAGTCTATTAGTTTATAATATGTGTGTGAGACAGACTGTGACTTCGTTTGTCAAGTTATGGCAACCCCATTAATTTCATAGGGTTTTCTTAGCCAAGAAATACTCAGAAATGGTTTGTCAATGTCTTCCTCTGAAATATAGCCTACAGCACCTGCTATTCCTTAGTAGTCTCTCATCCAAGTACTAACCAGGGCTGATGATGTTTACTGTACTGCTGAGTAAAGCATACATTACTAACAGTGCAATTATATAAATGTCTACTCATAAGACAGTCCCTTTGAGTCAACAGAGTTTACTTCCAAGATTGTAGACTAAGCATACAATAACCAAGAAAGCAAAGTCTATTTGTCAGATTGTTGTAGTGTGCCTTCAAATAATTTCCGACTTATGGCAACCCTAAGGTGAACTTATCATGGGGTTTTCTTGACAAGAGTTGTTCAGGGGAGGTTTGCCATTGACTTTCACTGAGGCTGAGAGTATATTACTGGTCATCCAGTGGGTTTCATAGCCATGTGGGAAATTGAGATCTAGTCTCCACAACCATAGTGCAATATTCAAACCACTATGCTACATCAGAACTAAATCCTAATTTCCCACCCAAGAACATTGATATTCAAGTAGCAGGGGAGATATTAGCAGGTACTGGCTTAAGCTTGACTAGTTTGATCCAGTTATGCTTACGCATATTACTAAAAATGTTCAATTTCCCCTTCTAATAATTGAATGGCGCCCAAAAAAATGCAAAGTGCTTTAAGTTACTGAATCTTTTAAAGAAGCTTCCACTTCAAGCATTTCTTATAACCACAAGAATGAGAAAAAGCATGAAATGGAGAAGTGAAACCTTCATATTACTGAGGAAGTTAATCATGCTAAGACAGCATGTTTATGTTCACAGATGTGCTTGGAATGTGAATTGGATCCAGAGACTCTCTAAAGATGCTAGCCAAAGATGCAGGCAAAACATCAGGAATAAATTCTTCCAGAATGTGACCACATAGCCCAAAAAACCCACAGAAAAAATATTACATAAAAGTTTATCTGATACTGTACATTGTTTTCCAAATAATGGGGGTGGGGGAAATAAAAATATAAACACCTTATCCTAAGCATTTTAATCATCATTCTAAAAGAAAATATTCTAAATCCATTTTTCCGGGGAAAACAGGTCTTCAGAGGTAAATATAGGTGAAAGGGTTTTCCCCCTTCCATTTTTCCATTTGTTTCCAGACTTTCCCATCTCTGACTCTGATTGGCAAGGAAACTACAGATGTAAAGCAGAGCTGTAGTAGCAGCTGCAGTTTATGTTAGCATAGAGCAGCAGAGGGAGCTCAGAGCTTTGCTAAGCAGCAGCCGGCTTTACTGTAAAATCTTTACAAAGGCCAAAAGCCCTGTAGACTCCAAAGTGGAATATTTATAGAAAACTAGGGGGGCTAAAGAGGCCATGCTGATGGAGGAGGATACCAGCAGCCTATCTCTCACATCTGTCTAAAGTGCAGCTCTTATCAGCTCTTGGGAATAAGGGAAATTTCTTCCAGTAAAGCACTGTACTATATTGACTTCCAGAACAGAGCATTAATAGATTTAATGGACAAACAACATGCATCCCCTCACCCAGTCCTCCAGCATTTGCATTTGCTATGAGGAATCAGACAAACCTTTCCATGAGCTTTTTATGCTAACATGATTCACAGGCCTGCCCCAGCTGTAACAGAGTCTTTTGATGGCAAAGACAATAAAAGTTTTCCAGATGTATGTCCAAAGCAACACAATTGTATAATCATTGTAATTATTATGGTTTTATATAAATATGAGTCAATGTATAATGTAAGTTTCAATATACAGAATATATCACTGCACTGACAAGAGGGTTGGACTGGTGATCCTTGGTGCATCTTCCAACTCTACAGTTCTCTATCCTAGATTCTGTGATCCATCAGTCAACAATATTCATATGTGAATAGTGGTGTCTCAATATATTAATATAAGCAAGCCAAAGAACATACAGTGAGCCCTTGGTATCCTCTGGGGTTTGGTTCCAGGACTCCCCATGGATACCAAGATCCATGGATGCTCAAGTTCCATTAAATACAATCGCATAGTAAAATGGTGTCTCTTATATAAAATGGCAAAATCAAGGTTTGTTTTTTGGAATGGATGCATTAACATTTTCAAGCCATGGATGCTTGAATATGTGGATTAAAAAATCAGATACAGAGGGCTGACTTTGACAGAGACTGGATTGCACTCTCTCCTGTACAGAGGGCTGACTGTATAACTGAAATAATTACTGATTTATTTGCTACATTTAAATTCCACCTTTCCTTCAAGGAAGGAAAAGTGGCATGCCTAGTTGTCTACCCCATTTTCAGCCCTACAATAAACCTGTGAGGTAGGTTTCAATAAAAGGTATTGACTAGCCTAAAGTCATCTCATGGGGATGGCAGTCCTACCAAGGACATACTATTTCCCCAAAACCCAGACCACCAGTCCACAGAGCCTTTGTCTTATCAGGATTCAACTTAATTTATTGTCCTTCATTTAGCCCATTACAGCATCCAGCCACTGGTCCAGCACCTGAACAGCCCTAGGGGGCCCCAGTGAGCAGCAGAACTGAGTGTCATCGGCATACTGATGGCACCCAAACCCAATGACATTCCCCAGTGGCTTCATATTAAATAGCTCAGGGAATAAGATGGAACCCCACAGCATCCCAAAGCCTAACAGCCATGGGGCTCACCAGAAATCCCCCAGTGCCACTCTGTGGACCCTGCCTCGTAGATAAAGCGTGGCAACACCTTAATACAGTGCCTCCTACCCCCCATCCCACAGAGCTGGATTCAGTAAGATGCCGTCACCTGGTGGCACAGTGGTTAAACATCTATACTGCAGCCACTCACTCACAAACCACAAGGCTGTGAGTTCAGTACCAGCCAGGGCTCAGGCTCTACTCAGGCTTGCATCCTTCTGAGGTTGCTAAAATGAGGACCCAACTTGTTGGGGGCAATTAGCTTACAGTTGTAAACCGCTTAGAGACTGCATAGTGTGGTATGAAGCGGTATATAAATGAAGCTCCTATTGCTATCATCAGTGGTATCAAAAGCTACAGAGAAATCTAGGAAGGTTAACTCTGTAGCACTCTCCTGTCTTTCCTCCTGAGCAAGGCCTCAGTCAGAAAAGTGAAGGCCATTTCAGTGCCACATCCTGCTCAGAAAGCAGATTGAGAACTTTTTCCGCAACATTTCCACCACACGCTCAGACATTTTGTCCAGAAAGGGGATATTAACAACAAGGCAGTAGTTCTTGCATATCTTTGGGTCCAGGGAAGTCTTCTTTAGGAGAGAGTGCAATCGAGTCTCGGTCAAAGCAACAGGCACATCCCCCAACAGAGTAAAGCATTCACTGCTTCTTTTAATCTGTTTTATCCTGCTTTAAAATACAGTACACACAGACAAACACACACAGGCACGTGTGTGTGTGTTGTGTGTCTTCAAGTCATTTCTGACTTATGGCAACTGTTCAGTCCATTGCCTTCCCCTGAGGCTGAGAGCATGGGACTTCCTCTAGGTCACCCAGTGGGTTTCATGGCATGAGGATTTGAACCTTGGCCTCCAGAGGTGATGTCATAGTTCAACGCTCAAACCACTACACCACATTGACTCTCCAAACCAGGGGTTGGCAACCTATGGCCTGCGGGCTGGGTCTGGCCTGCCGAAGCCTTGGGACTAGCCTGTGGCCGATCCTGCTGCTGCCGCTGCCGCTGCCACCTCACACACCACCGCCGCGCCGCACGCTCATGCCATTTTGCATGCCAAAATGGCGCCTGCGCTCGTGCGTGCATGCACGCCACTGGCGCCATTGGGCCTTCCAAAATGGCAGCCCACGTCGAGTGCATGCACGCGCGATGTAGAACACCATTTCGGAACGCCCAACGGCGCCAAATTCGCACGGCGCTGGCACCGTTGGGCGTTCCAAAATGGCGCCCCCACGCGCACATGCATGCACACGGCAGTGGGCATCATGCGCGCGAGCACGGGCAAGTGCACACATGCCGGCCCCCAGCGCCATTTCCCCCCCCTCTCAGCCCGTGGCAAAAAAAAGTTGCCGACCCCTGCTCTAAACAGACACATATACACATTTAAATGGGTGTCACTACCACATCCTTCACTGCAGATCCTGCCTTAACCAGGCAATTGGACTGAACAGCTTCCACAGATTCTTCCAACTGAGGCTGCTGCCACATTGAAGAAGTAAAGCAGTTTCACACCACTTTAACCTTCCATTGCCTCATGCTATGGAATGCTGGGATTTGTAGTTTGGTGGGCACCACAGTGCTCTGAGAAGAAAAGCTAAATATCTCAGAAAACGACAACTCTCAGAATTCCCCAGCATTGAGCCATGGCAGTTAAAGTGGTGTCAAACTGTATTAATTCTGCAGTGTAGATGCAATGATTCTACAGCAGAGTCAGGAGCTGAAAACAAGGAATCTACATTTCAACACTGTCGAAGGCAGGGAGCCAGGGTGACAGAAATTATACAAGACTGACAAAAATGAAACAGATGTGGGGGTCTGGATAGGCGAGACAAGGGTAACATGGAATGAATGCAAAGAAATACCTTTGCATGTACTTTCAGCACAAGCCTTTGCATGTTTACTCAGAAGCCATTCCTACAGAGCTTGCTGGGACTAACTCCTTGTGAAATATGGTTATGATTATTGCCCAGAGCTTTACTTCTGTTGTAAATTAGAATTCTTTTATGTATACTTGAGAGTGTATCCTAAATGAACAAATAATCCTTTAAGCACTATTAAAGAACAACATAAAAAAGAGGAAGGGAGGGGAAGGAAAAAAAAACTGTGGCAGCACTTTTAAGAGTAACTGGTTTTTATTTTAGGATGCGCTTTTGTGGATATAAATCTATTTCTTCAGATGCAGTGCTGCGTCCAAAGAATTTGGTTTATGTCCATAAAAGCTAATGTTAAAATAAAAGCTGGTAAGTTTTAAAGGTGATGCCATATTTTTTAATTCCCTTCCTTTCATCTTTTTTATGTTGTTCTTTTCTCCTCTTCCCTTCCTGCTTTTTATGCTGCAATAGACTAACATGGCTATTCCTTTGTAAAGAACAGCATGTTTATTATGCCATAAACTTTTGTGCTTTAATTAGACTCCATTCCTTTTTGAATTAAATAATTAATTAATGTGATGGATTAGTCAATGTGTTTGATGGAGGCCTGTGGTTCAAATCCTAATTATGTTATGAAAGCCAGTCACGGTCTCAGCCTAATTTACTTTACAGCATTGTTATATAGATACAAATGGGAAGGCCACATGCGTTGAACCCCTTGAACAAAAAGGGAAATGTAAGTGCAACAAATAATAAATTCCTTATTTCAAAGATTAATGAGAATTTTGTGTTTTCTTTGGCTTCTCTTTAGCTTTTCTGAACATTTTCAATTGTAATTCTTAGCTCTTGAGCCTGAGAAACATTTGCCAACAGCAGCAGCTTAGCAAGCAACTTTAAAAACAAAAATGCAAAGTGAATAGTAGTGGGCTATGAATGGAAATCTCAGACCCTTAGTTGTAGGTTTTGTTATGTGCTAATCAAAACTAATGGGCTCCATTTGGCCATCGTTTTTGCAAAAGCCTATTGCTGTTGGAAATTTCCACAGTACAGAGCTGAAAAACTGGGGGCTATTTTGTTAGGCAACAAATCTTGATCCTTTCTGAAACTCTGTAGATGCATGATAATGTGAGAAGACTATGGTAGGAAGCTGTCATATAGTGACTGAACAATTTTGCTCAAAATTGCCTTGACCAGGGGTGCAGAACATCTGGCCATCTAGATGTTTTGGCCTACAATCCTTGGATGGGTCTGATAGGAGTTGTGGATGAGATATCTTGGGAGGGGGGAAGGTTTGACACCATGCAATCTATACCATCCTTGCCTAATATGGTGCTACAATTCCCATGTGTTTCATACAGCATGGACATGCTTGGGACTTTGCCAAGCCAAAGTGAACAGTCAGGCAATATAGTTCACTGCAGATGTGCATCTTGATCTTTTCTCAGGCATCAGTTGGCCAAAACACTTTTTTTCTCCTCAATTAAAAAAAATCCAAGGCACAGCACTATAGTGTTACATCCCAAAAGCACGAATGTGGTTTCTAGACTCCACTTTCATTGTGGTCTCAGAATGACCCAATCACTGACATTTGCAGCTAATAGTATCTAGACGTCATTGTTTTCAATTTGCAGCCTTCCTGTGCTTTTTCTGTCTTCTGCCTAATCAAAAAATCCATGGGGGGGGGGGGGGCAGAATAGCTGTGCAATGTCTTTTGACTGTTAGCCATAGGAGCCCTAATTTTTTAAAAAAAACCACGCATAGAGTGCAAAACAATAAAAAAAAAAATACTCAACTTCCAAGTTGCAAAGAAGCATGTTCAGAAAAGAGATTTCTGCACAAAAGCAAGAAACAGCCACTTGGAGAGAATGAATCAGTCAACTCTCATGCTTTAGTATTACCTGCCACCAATGGGAATGGATTAGTAAGGAATTAAATTACTCAGCCTCCTCCATCTTTGCCAGTTTGGGCATTGCAAGAGGATCTACCTATTGCCAGTGCTAAAAGTAAAAAGATCCACAGTGCCAACACTTGAACAATAAAAAAAGATGCATCACAAGAAAAGAACTGGATTCATTTCATTTCCACCTGGAGCTTGCTTCCTTTCTAAAATAAGGTCTTAGGATAGTTTCCTCCTGTTTGCCTCCACCCCACAACTGTGGATTGGTAAAGCTGTTTTTGTTACTGGGTCTGGACAAACTGCCTACAATCTAGCAATCTGTACATAGCCAGTGCCATCATGCTTTGCAAGGGACTGGTGGCTTTCATGGTGGGTGTCTGCACATGAATCTGATCCAGGTTTTAGCCTGAACTTTCAAGAAACTGCCCAACAAACTATTTTGGGGAATAGGGTTTTTCAATTTGGTTCACTCCTTTAAAATTCTGATCAAAATTCAGAGAGGACTCACCACCAAATGATATGTGATTCACCAGCCATAACTGTTCATAACCATCCCATGGTTATGACCTGTGGATCATACATGGTCTGTGGAATGTGTGTTGTTTGCCTTCAAGTCATTTCCAATTTGGTTCTTCAGATGTGGTTTGCCATTGCCATCCTCTCAGGCTGAGAGACTGTAACTTGCCCAAGGGCTTGCCATGAGTTTTCATGGTCAGTCTGTGGGGTACCATTAGCTTAACAGTTTAACCGGCTTGTGGAAGACATCTATTGCCTGATTTCCAAGTTATGCTTTTCAAGAACAACTGGACATTTTACATGTTTTTTCTAAACTTGTATGGCAGTCTTAAACAAGTACAATTATTTAACTAAATGAAGTTAGACTAAAAAAAAAGCTATAATCTGTATAGTGATATCACACTGAATTAAGGCACCACTAAATACAGTAAATTTCCTGCTCTATCTTAAGTAGTAGCTTAAAAGCAGGGCCTTTACAGCTGTGGCCCTTAAGCTCTGGAACCTTCTTCCCAAGAAGAGACCAATATCTCTTCCTCTACTGGGCTTCTATAAAAGATTATTACGTTTCCTTTTTCACCAAGCATCTGGATGATAGTTCGGTTTTGCAGCTAAACTCGGTATTATATATTTTTACTTTTTTTAAAAATTACAGTTTCCATGATTACTTCAGTACACTGAAATGGTTTATGGATATTTAAAACATAAATAAATAGTTTTGGTGGAGCTAAAACTTGTTATTCCACGTGATGAGAAAACCCATTTTCTGACAAGATTGCTTCCTGGTCCAGTTTGGCTGCCATTAGGATACCATCTCTGCCTTGTCACTGTATCACTGATCATTTTTATGTATGTATGTCCTTTTTGCTTACACAGATGGTTAACTCTGGGCACTGATCCTAGCCCACTTTGCTTCTTCTTTTTTAAATCTCTGAAATGGGTACTACTCTTTATATAAATAAGAAAGGAATAATACTGCAATGTGAGAACTGTGCCCTTTGTCTGAGTGAGTGGTTGGGGAGATTGCTATATAAGCATCAGAGGCATCAGAGGCATGAACATGCAGCTTTGTAAGGGAACTCTCTTTGTGTAAATTGTTGACTGGCAGTTCTGCTGGCACAATTCCCTAGGGCCTGATGCTATGCTTTTAAATAGGCCGAAGGGCAAACAAATTACAGTCGGCCCTCCGTTTTCATGGGGGATCCATTCCAGAACACACACACACACCACAAAAATGGAGACTCACCAATATTCAAGCCCCATAGGCTTGAATGGGCCATGCCCCCGCATGGCTGCACCCCATTGATTTTAACAGAGGTCGCCCCTCCATGAATATTCAAAACTGCGGAACTCAGGTCTGCAAGAATGGAGGGGCGACTGTATTAGGAAGGAGCCATTTTCCCCCTTCTCTTTATAACCACAAGATTCTGCATAGAGGCTAAGGCTAAGCAGCCAAAACCATTGTAAAACAACAGTTCTGGCTGATGGACGGTAGGAGATGTTACAAAGGCTACAGATGTTGTAACTGCATATTTTCCCACTGTGATGAACTCTTGAGCTTGCTTCATCTTTATTTGAAAAAGAAATGTCTTCTGTAGTTGATGGCATGTCTAGGCTAACACTGAGAAAACTTTGGCTCTAGTTTTGGACTACAGCTCCCATATTCTCTTACCACTGACCGCACTGGATAAGAGTTCTCTCTCTCTAATTATACAGTATAAAATAAAAAATAAAAAATATTCACTGATTTCTATTGTAATGATACACAAAAGTCTGTTTAAATTTCATCTATTATTTACCCCCTGCAGAATCATTATGTAGAGAGATCTTGTAGCACCTTTGAGACTAACTGCAACTTCTTTCTTTCAGTTAGTCTCAAAGGTGCTAAAAGATCTCTCTACATATCAATTACTTACATCTTCTTAATATACATTTCCACATAAATAACTTCCCTTTAGAGTTGGAATATTTCTCTATCACCTATAATTCTCATATTCTGAATATACTGACATTGTTTTGCTATCTATATATTATAGATAGTGAAGACCACTATCTTGGTGGCCTTTGGTGAAGACTAAAACCTCTAGGAAGCCAAAGTTCCTTATCCCTGGCTTAACCATTGCAGTACTAGCCATATATCTGATATGTAAGAAGATAAAATAAGTCTCCTACTCTATGGACATATGGACAGAAATGACCATATTCTGCACTAAACAGAATGAGTGGAGGCCCTTCTGTGAGCAAGACCCAGGTTGTAACAACAAAATAATCATGTTGGAAGCACAGTGGACTGACAACGGGACAAATTGCTTAGTTTCTCCATGGGGAGCTGCATTTCTGTTTTAACCACAAAGGAAGGAGTCTCGATTCATTTGCAGCCAGCAGAGAAAGCTGAGCAACTTGGCAAAGGGGGAAATTGCTGGTTGCCAACATTTATCAGGTGACTAGTTAGGTACAAAGTTGGTACTGAATAACAGATATTGGGACATAATAGAGCGAGATATCCATGGGATCCCTATACACAACTCCCTATACACAACCTTGGACCATGTCACAAAGTCCTAATAAGCATGTACAGGCGTGATGTAAAATATATATGTTATAACAAAATGCAAAGATACTGTATGCACAGAGGTTATATCAATCTGACATAGCACAGGCATATAGCAGTATCACAATATAAACAATAGAAGTAAAATGGAGAAACTAAGCAATTTATTTATTTAGGCAGGCATTTGGTGGCTGAATTTTACTTGTGCTGGTTTTAACTGTGTTTTAATCTATGTTTTCATATTAATAATATTTATTATTTTTTAAACTTTTGTAACTTAGCCTTAGGAGCACTCCTTGAACCTGCATTGTGGCCCAGGGCCTGAAATGTTATTTTTTGAAACTAATATTAGTCATATTATATTGACTAGTTGACTAGTGACTAGTCTTCCTGTTACATTAAAACACTTTGCCATCCTGCGGGCCCAACCTAGATAGGGATTCCATCTCACCTTCCATATAAAATAATAAGTAAGGTTAATGCTAATATATATAGGCATTAGCATTAATCTTACTTTTTATTTTATATGGAAGGTGAGATGGAACCCCTATCCAGGTTGGCCCCGCAGGATGGTAAAGTGTGACTAGTTTTCCTGTTACATTAAAACATTCAGACAAGTTGTAAAAAATGAAAACAGTGAAGATTTATGGTAACAGATAAAAACAAATCTAGGATTATGCTGGTTCCACCTCCATTTCAAACAACATGGAGTTAACACCTCAGTTTCAAACAAAATAGCATTTCTGCATTAATTATTTCCATACTCTCAGCTCCACAAAACAATATTCAGATTTCCTTCATTCCCATCATCTTACCTGGCCCTATCTAAAGTTGCATCTGCACTGCAGAAATAATCTGGTTTGACACCAGTTTAACTGCCATGGGTCAAGGCAATGGAATTTTGGGAATGGTAGTTTGTTGTGGCACCAGAGCTTTCTTCTTGTGTCACAAGAAACTATCATTCCCAAAATTCCATTACCTTGACCCATGGCAGTTAAACTGGTATCAAACTGGATTAATTTGAAAATTTGGAACCTCTTGATTCATGTATCACAGGGTCGGCAAGTCCCCCTTACCTGGGGCCGGGCTGGGGATCCCTGGTCTTCTGCGGGCCGATGGTGGGGGCGGAAATGGCGGCACGCGCGCTCATGCGCACACGCATGAGCACTACACTGGAAGTACTGTGGATGCGCTTGCTTGCTTGCTTGCTTGCGCATGTGCAGTACTTCCGGAGTACTGCGCATGCGCGAGCGAGCGAGCCGCAGCTGCCATTTTGGAAAACAAAATGGCAGCTGTAACTCATTTGCGCATGCACAGTACTCGGCGCATGCGCAAACGAGTCGCAGCTGCCATTTTGTTTTTCAAAATGGCAGCCACGGCTCGTTCGCGCATGTGCAGGAGTACTGTACATACACAAACGAGTCGCGGCCACCATTTTGGAAAACAAAATGGCGGCTGCAATGCACGCAGCGGTGGTGGGGGTCGGCGGGGGCCGGTCCAAAGGCCTTGGGGGGCCAGACCTGACCCACGAGCCGTGGGTTGCTGACCCCTGATGTATCACATGGCTTTGAGCATTTAAAAACCAGTTACAATTTCACACCTCTGTGCATTTGCGTCTGATAAAACTGCTTGAACTGTACTCAAGACTACTCTTATTTTACCTCTCACAGATTAGCCACTTGTATTTAAGAATTTTACGGGATATTTTAAAAATAACAATGATAAAATAACTCATGAGTTTGAATCTGGATACTCTCCAAAACTCCATTCTAGCCTTGGCTTCACATGAACTGCCTCTCTCTCTCTCTCTCTGGCAAAGAACATCAGCAAAAGCTATTGCAGACAGATTTCCCAGGCTAGCAAATACAGTCAGCTAATATGAAAGAAACAGGAGGGTGGATACAGTCCATTACCAGCAGTTCCAAGACATCATGATCTTTCAGGCGAGATACATTGCTATCTTAATGTGCATTAATTACAATTTAATATTTAGTAATTGCCCTGTGGCCTTTATGAGAGAACCACCCATACCAGCCTATAAGGTGGCATGCTTAATACAGTCCCAGACACTTTTTTCTCCCTTTAAATTACAGTTTGGGGTCTATTTTGGATGGAAATTGGTGTGAAATAAATTTTAGGGATTGTGGGTGCTTTTATTTAATTTAAACCGATGACATCACCCTAGAAAATGCTAGGTAAATTTCCTAGTATGCTGTATACTAATAGGAAACTAAGGTCCAAAACACACTACATCAATAATCCAGTCTGAGACTGCTTTAACTGCCCCAGCTCAATGCTAGGGAATCCTGGGAATTGTAGTTGATTGTGCACCAGAGCTCTCTGACAGAGAAGGCTAAATGTCTCACAAAACTACAATTCTCAGAATTCCCTAGCATTGAGCCAGAGTGGTTAAAGTGGTCTCAAACTGGATTATTTCTGCAGTGTGTTTTGGATCTAAATTCTCTCAAGGCAACTCCACATGTAGCCAAAACAGCATTTGGCTTTTGTAACTGGCTATAGAGTAAGGCAACATCCCCATCTTCCCTCAGTTACAAATGACTGTCATTACTGCCTAAACACACAAGTAAGTCCCATTTCATTAAATGGGGCTTGCCCCTAAAGGTAAGTGGGTATAAGACAGCAGCCTAAAGAAGACTCAATGGCAGGGCACATGCAAAAGCTTCCAGGTGTAACCTCTATCATTTCCAATTAAAATCTCAAAAAGCAGTGACTGGGAAATATTCCACCTAAAACCCTGCAAAGCTGCTACCTGTCCGAATGGACAATATTGGATTAAATGGGCAAACAGCCTGACCTGGCAGCTTGCTAGGATACTTTGAGACCCACTTCTAGAGAAAATTCAGAAGATATGAGTAAAATGATGTAACATGAAATTAATACACCAGGCTTCCTATGGTCTACATGTACATGATGCAGGTTTAGGATTATGAGAGCTATAGTCTAATATATCAGGAGGGCTCTTGTCCCTGGCTTCCATCATCTCTTTGCCCTCTCTTGTTCTCCCTTGTTATGACTCAAGACGCAGCCATGAGACCAAAGAAAAGAGATGTAGGCACATTACTTCTAGCCCTGCAGCTGTATCTGCAAGAATCAAGGCCTTGTTTGCACATCATGGTGCATTCCCTCCAACATTTCACAGATGAAAACCAGGACATGTCCAACCAAACAACATGAGAATGTGGTCAAGATAGCAAAAATTACTAAATGAAAAACACACAACCAAGGAGACGCTGCAGCACTTTGCTTTTGCTTGAGCTTACTGGGAAGGGAAAGATCCCACTCCCCACCCCTCACTCCGGCTGAGCTAACTAAGTAAAAACTATTTTTGCACTTTCAATTCAGTTTGCAGCAATTTAATTAAACCAAGGACAAAGGGGGAAATTGGAAGGAGGAGAACCTGGGACATTTTAAAAGGTGCTGAAAAAGCAGGACAACAGATTAACTGGGACCATACCTGACAAATCAAGACATTTGGAGGCTATGGTGGTGGTGTTCAACAAAGCATTTCCTTAGTGCACAGAGAATTTATCTCTAAGACACAGCCATGTTAATTTGGAAAATCAGTATGCAAAGGGATCTTGCAGCATCTTTGAGAACTGAGACAAAAGTTGGTAGCATGAGCTTTCATAGACTTCCTCTGATGCATTCCTCAGATGTAGGCTTGAGCCTACTTCCTCAGATGCTGCAAGATCCCTTTCCATAAAAAATTTATCTGATTGTTTCAGCAGTCCACATAACAGCCTTCAATTGTAGACCACTTTTACTATCCACCCTCTTGTTGCTGATAACGGCTAAAGTAAAAGAAAGAATGGGTTCCCTGTAGATCTCCAGTAAATTCATGACCATGAGCTTAATTTAAGAATCTTTAGTTCATTGTCCAGGATCCTAAAGCACATGTTATGTATAGTAATAGATACAAATAGGAAATTTGAGTCTCTCAGTACCATTCCTTGTGTAGCCAACACAACAGACCTCTATTGTGGTTGGACAGAGCTCAAGCTGATAGTAGCCCTTGCTCACTACTACCATCACTAAAATTCCTAACTATGATGGGAAAACTACTGCCTGAACTTGCTTTTTCCCTCTTCCTTCTCAATACCTTTTCATTTTGTGTTGTACTATCTACACTGTAAGCCTGTGGGCAGAGCCTGCCTTATTTTTAATGTTTGTAAGTTATTCTAAGACCACTTGCAGCTGAAGAACAGAATTGTAGTTCTTTAATTAAAACAGCCCCAAGAAAACTAAGCATGGGTTAGAATAAAGGGACACAAAACCAAGAAGGAATGAGGCATCCCAAAAAAGGGCCTAGTCAGCAGGCTGGCTGGAAACCCAGCCAGGAGGACTCCATTCTGCAACACAGTGTTTTAGGAATTTTCTTTTTCATACAGCTGGAAATATAATTTATTAGTGAGGCGCGCCTACATTTCAAAGATAGTCAACCCTTCAAAGAAGGGCTTTGGCAAGGCTAAGCAATCGGCCCTTGGTTGACACAAAGAATAGATAAAAGAGAAAAAGGTGAAAGTACTGTGGTTCAAATTCCCACTCAAGCGTAAAAACCCACAGGGTGACCTTGGGCAAGTCACATTCTCTCAGCCTCAGAGGATGGCAATGGCAAACCCTCTCAGAAGAAGCTTGGCAGGAAAACCCTATGATAGCCTCACTTTAGGATTACCATAAGTAAAAAATGACTTGGAGGCACACAGCAGCAACAACAACAAAAACTATGATTAAACACTGAAGGGTTGGAGAATGTATGACCCTCCAAATCTTGTTGGACTTCAATTTCCATCAGGCCCAACCAGCTAAAATACTGAGGGAGGATGAGAATAGCTTTTCTTCAACAGCTGTCAGCCCCAAAGTCCCACACCTTCCAACTAAAAGAAGTCCTCGAAATCTCATAAAGGAGGCTAAAGCTGTTTAGTTTTATATTTATGAAAGTATTTCCACAGTATTATATTAGGGTGCATTTATTGCAGATGAATGGTTATGTAGTTCTTTCCTATTAGGAGTTTATTGCACAGCATTTTTCATCTGATCTAGGCACGGCTGAAAAAGGGTGTTATTGCACACAGAAACGCCACTGACGCTGCTGGGCGACTACAGTCCGTCTCCCAGCCATGCTTATCTCACCAATTTTGAAGTACAGAAGCTTTCCATCCTTGCAAAATTGGCAGGATAAACGCAGCTTGGAGATGGGCTATAGTCGCCCGGCAGCATCGGCGGCATTTTTGTGTTCAATAACATCTGTTTTCACCCATTCAAGCCCATGCCCAGATTGGGCGAAAACTGATGTGTGATAAACTCATAAGATTATGAATCCCTGCTCAATTTTCCATGTTATTTGGGAAAGTAGAAATATCTCTTACTTTATCTATCCTAAACATCCCAAGAGCCAAGATCCTAAGAGACTATAACCATTCTTTTTGACAAGATAGACAGATAAGGATATAGTTACACACATGTGTATGCACACATTCAAAAACATATCACAGCCAAAGCATTTTTATTTCCCTGAGCTCACGTGTCATTTTCAAGGATCATAAAGAAAAGAACTTTTCCAGGATCAGCAAGTTTGTTAAAAGCCTTTTACATTTCACAATATGAGGAAATCATTCTCTCTCTCCAGGCTGCACAACCTGTTTTATGAAAAAGAACAAGGCAATAGGATCCAAGATAAAGAACATTTGTCATTAGTAGCTCACACTCCTCCTGGAAGTCTGGCTTAGACCCAGCTGCTCCAAAAATAACTACATTTTTAGAACTTCTTGGGAGACAGATGTTCTTCCTCTAAATTAAAGACAGAAGTTTTGGCCGTAACCGAAGCCACAAGGCTTCACTGTTTCTCATTGCACAACATTTTTCAGCACCAGAGCAGTAAGAACAAGAAAAACACTTCATGTTTATAAAGTGCTTTTACTTAGTACTCAAAGATGTCAGAAGATAAAATCTCAGTAGTAAACAAAATAATCTTTCAGGTAGGTCACCAGTGCTGTCCCTTTATTGAGATGGGATTCTAGACTGAATGATCCCTGTTCTATCATATCTCAGCTTATGAGGCTGAGACATGAATGACCTTCAGTCTGCAAATGCAGCCCTTTTGTGTGAGCCTCACTAAATCAAAAAGTCCAGGCATGCTGCCCCTTTCTTCCTTCCTTTGCAGTGTGCCTCAGCGCCATGCACAAATCTCTAATCATCATTTTCTATATCATCCAAATGTTTGCCATCCAATGGCAAACGATGGTAACCAGATTTGGAACAAAACAACATTGAAAACCAGCTTCAGAATTTACCATATATACACGACTATAAGTCAACCCCGTGTATAAATTGAGGGAGGGTTTTGGGGCCAATTATGGGTTTTGATGCGATTCATGGATAAGTTGAGGGTAAAAGTTAGGAGCTTGTAATGAAGGATGGAGTAAAGGAAAACAATGCCAAAGGACTTACAAAATTCTGGCAGGCATAACTGTTTGTGGTTGGGTGGAGGAATGAAAGAGTAGAGGGGATCAGTGCTTCTTTTAAGTGCTTGCAGGACAGACTAAGGGGCTGAACAGACTGCCAGAAATAATCCATCTTGAGGCCACTTTAACTACCCTGACTTAGTGCTAGGGAATCATGAGAACTGTAGTTTATTGTGGCACCAGAGCTCTCTGACAGAGAAGGCTCAATGTCTCAGAAAAAACTACAATTCCCATGATTCCCTAGCACTGAGCCAGGGCAGTTAAAGTGGTCTCAAGCTGGATTATTTCTGGCAGTCTGTTCAGGACCTACGTTTTTGCCTTTTGCCACTCTACTAAGAGAAGGGGATTGTTCCATGCAGTACTTACATATGCATATACATGCACCTATGTACTTATACATTGACCTGTGGATAAGTCAAGCCAGTTTTTTGGGGTCAATTTTTTGACTAAAATTTCTAGACATATACATGAGTATATACAGTAACTGAGGTAGCTAATGTTACAAAGATACTAAATTTGGTTTGAACAAAATAAAATAAAAAGATGGCTAGAGATTTTTATATTGCACTGGCTGAGAAAGGGGGCTAATGAGAGAGCGTTCATTCATATACAATTAACCCTCTATATTTGGCTTTTGCAGATTTGGTTATTCACAGATTTGATTAATATGTTCTCTCTCTCTAGGAATCTCTAGGTTGTCCAGCTTGACTCTGCTGGAAGTTGACCATAGAGTCACACTGGAACATCTAGAGATTCCTAAAGGAAACACTTCTCTAGGCATTTGTAGGTCCTCCAGTTCAATTTTATTTTCCGCTTCTGGAAGATGTGGACCATAGAGTTGTGCTGGAAGACCTAGAGATTCCTAGAGAGATGTTGTCTCAGGTTAAAAAAAATAGTGGTATTTTTATTTACATTTGTTTTTTTCCATTTTCAGTTGTGAGGTTGGAAGATTAGCAGTTCGAGGCCCAAGTGCCACATGATGGAGTGAGCTCCTGTCACTAGTCCCAGCTTCTGCCAACCCAGCAATTCAAAAGCGTGCAAATGCAAGTGGATAGATAGGCATCACTTCAGTGGAAAGGTAACAGCATTAGGTACAGTCATGCTGGCCACATGACCACAGGATTCGTCTTCAGACAACGCTGGCTCTTTGGCTTAGTAACGGAGATGAGCACCATCCCCTACAGTCGGTCACTAGACATTCTTGTCAAGGGGAAACCTTTGCCTTTCCCCCATGATCACAAGGGGGGCCTGTGCCCCTAACCCTAGCGAATGTGGAGGGCCCAATGTATTTGCTTTTTAAGGTAATGTATCATCATCTGAAGGCTTTTTCACTTTCCTAAGATCAAGCAAGTATTAAAAGGGTGCCCCCACATTTATTTTTTTCTTCCCCTTCCTTCCTCCTCTCTATTATTCTAAACAGTATGCTTACAAATAGAATGTACCTGAGAATATTTTTTTTCTGTACTCTTCTCACTAATGTTGATATCTCCATTTCCATGACAGTTTCAAAAACAATTATCTTTCATCTACATGTGGCTGCACAATCAAGTTCCTTGAGGCTGTTTCCCACATTACCTTTTTTTTTTAAAAAAAAAATGAGTATTGTAGAGATATTTTAAGTCTACACTTCAAAATGTAATATAGTATAAAGTAGATACAAACATAAATGCAAGTACCACACAGACAGAGAGTAATTAGAGAGCCAAAGTGTTTCTCCTTCCCAACTTCTAGTGAAAAAACAGGTTTGTGATTAGGTAAGGGGCTCAAGGGGCTCAAGTGGTTAAGACACTAACTCTGTTGATTGCGAGATCGGCAGGTTGGCAGTTCAAGGCCCAGGTGGTGCATGATGGGGTGAGCTCCCATCACTAGTCCCAGCTTCTGCCAACCTAGCAGTTCGAAAGCATGCAAATGCAAGTAGATAAACAGGTACCACTTTGATGGAAAGGGAAACAGCGTTCTGTGAAATCATGCTGGCCACAAGATCACAGAGTAGTCTCTGACAACGCTGGCTCTTCGGCTTAGTAATGGAGATGAGCACTGCTCCCTACGGTCGGACACAACTTGACAACCTTGTCAACGGGGAATTCCTTTACTGTTAAGGAGTGAAAAGGCTCTCAAACAATTTATTTTCTGTCTCTGATTTCTATTTTCAGTCTGGCTATCCCCCACATTTTCTGACATCCTTCTTATTCATTTGCATGCATATACTCCTCTGGATTTCTCTCATCCAACTATTCATCTATCCATTCATCCATCCCTGTTTACAGTTCTCTACCATCACAAAACCTGTTCCTAGCCTTCAATTGTTGTTGCAGTTGTTGATGTTCTGTGACTTCAATCTGTTTCTGACTTATGGTGACCCTATGGCAAAGTTATCATGGGGTTTTCTTGGCAAGATTTGTTCAGAGGAGGTTTGCCATTGAGAGCATGTGACTTGCCCAAGGTCACCCAGTTGGTTTCATGACTAAGCTGGGAATTTAAGCCTGGTCTCCAGAGTTATAGTCCAACACTCAAACCACTACGCCATGCTGGCTCAGCCTCAGTTACCTACAGCAAAACGTAAGTCTCTTTCAAGTTAGAAGGAAAACTATTCTATCATAATGACACTGTGAAGAAAAAAATGTCCATTATAACATCTACTGATCAGTACAGAATATTCTTGTGCCAGCAATCACTACTTCAAAAGATAGCCCTCTCACATTTACTTCATAATTTCACAGATACTGAATCAGAGGTAGTATGTTTTTTATAGAAGTTGCTGAGGGATGTACACTGGAAGGATTGTATTTCCATCCTCTGTGTCAGAGTCCCAGTGGCATCTGACTAGTTTCTGCTAGAACTGAATGCTGGATCAATCTTCCCTTCCATCTCTTTCCCATTCACAGCTATCGATCCTTTCCATAGTTTATTCTCTTCAAGAACTAAACCTCAGTTCATATAACCAGCAAATGTGTCACAATTCAGATTTTCCCCAGGTTTCAACTGCAGTTTACTTATAAAAGAACAGTTCCCTATGAGTGTTGTCATGAAAGCATGGCTGAGTTCATCACCACCAAACCTATTTTTAAGATAGATTTGACAATGCCCAAAAGCACAATCAGATTTAAAGACATGACAACAGTATGAAGTGTGGCACCATTTTTATGGGTTCCTTGAGGGGAGGGGAAATCCAGCTATATGATCTCTAGTTGCAGGAAATGACTGTGAGAAATACAAACAAGTTGGCAACATGAACATTATATAGGATAGCCAGCAACAGTCCATTACATCAGAAGCCCAGTTCAGCCTCACCAGAGCTATGATGGAGAAGTGAAAGAGAGGATTCAGAAGCCAATGGTGTGCCCATGTTTTTCTTAGATAGGGCAATGGTGCAGCAAACATTACTTAGTGTAGGAGACTTCCATTGCTGTCTGAAGAAAAAAGGGGATGACGCTGCCTATGCTTCTTCTGACTAAGCTCATAAGCTAGAAAGAGAATCATAGCTTCTAGATAATGTTATTTAAATTCCCTTTCTGAAGCTTTGCTGCATCAGAAGAGAGGACACATGAACATTGCACAGCAAAGGCTTTTGTTGTTAACTGTCTTCAGAGCAACTTTGACTCATGGAGACTTTGTGGATGAGACATCTCCAAGACCCCTTGCTCTCAATTGCTTTGCTCAGGTCCTTCAGGCCCAGGCCCGTGTCCTTCCTGATCGAGTCTAACGATCTGGCATGTGGTCTTCCTTTCTTTCTACTGCCTTCCACCTTTTCTAGCATCATTGCCTTTTCTAACAATTCATTTTTTTTTTTTTGTCATGATGTGGCCAAAGTACAACAGCCTCATTTTAGTCAACCTGGCTTCCGGGGAGAGTTCAGGCTTGATCTGTTCAAGGGCCCATTTGTTTGTCTTCTTGGCCATCTACAATATCCTGTACATTCTCCTTCAGCATCACATCTCAAATGAGTTCATTTTCTTTCTATCATCTTTCTTCACTGTTTAGCTCTCACATCTGTGATGGGGAATACAATGGCTTGAACTATCCTCACTTTAGTGTTCAGAGTTAGGTCTTTACACTTTATGATCTTGACCAATTATTTCATAGCTGCCCTTCACAATCCTAGTCTTCTTATTTCTTGACTGCAGTCGCAGTTCCAATTAATATTTGATCCAAGGTACAAGGACTCTATTTCAATTTCTCATTATCTAGGTTGAATTCTTCCGTGATCATTATTTTTGTTTGCTAAATGTTCAACAGTAAGCCTGCCTTGGTACTTTTCTACTTGGCCTTGTTCATTAATTCACCCCAGGTTTTTCTTTGTTTCTGCTAATAATATTGTGTCGTCTGCATATCTTAGGTTGTTAATGTTCCTTCCTCCAGTCTTCACTCCTCCTGCTTCTGAGTCTAGACTACTCTCCATACAATATTTTCTGCATACATGTTGAATAAATGGGGTGATAGTATGCAGCCTTTCCTGATCTTTTTGCCAAATGGGAACCATTCTGTTTCTCCATATTCAGTTTTGATGGCAGCCTCTTGTCCTGAATGCAGGTTTACACATTAGGACAATCGTATGTATTGGCACTCCCATACTTTGAGAGCATTCCATAGCTTTTCGTGATCTATGCAGTCAAATGCTTTTCTGTAGTCAATAAAACACATGTTGATTTTCTTTGGGAATATGCTGATGCTCCATTATCCATCATACGTTTGCAACATTTGCCCTAGTGCCTCCTCCTTTCCTTAATCCAGATTGCACCTCTGGGATTTCTCGCTCGATGTATGGTAGGAGTCTTTGCTACAGAATTTTGAGCATGACTTTGCTTGCATGGGAAATTAGTGTGATGCCCTGTAGTTGCTGCAATCTTTTGTGTCTCTTTTTTTTATGTGTGAATAGGAAGAAAAAAGACATCACAGCACAGCAAGAGACATCACATTTACTATCTCCATTACTATCACCACAAATATTTTTAATGTAGCTTGCTTGTAAGTCAAATACATTCCTATTCATTTCTATCTTCTCATGCTTTATTTGTTCTGTCCCCCACATCAACAATTAATGGAAATGACTGGCTGTGCTTGTTTGCATTGTTCCTGGACTTCTCTCTCCCCCCAGTGAGCTCTGAAGACCATGCAATACTGGAATTGACAAGCTTTTCTACACCAGCAGTGCTGGCGGTAGCAGCAACAAAGGTAGGGAAAACAGTTGTGTATGGGGAAGAAGGGGATACCAATGTTCCAAAATGAAAGTTTGACAACAAGAGAAGGCGTTTTAGAGTTGCTGCATAATTGCAATCTCTATTTACAGGTCTTTGTAGGTCTTCAAAACCTTCACAACTTGTTTGGCCCAGAGACAAATAAATAATGTCTGTAGAATCACTATGGAAAACAACACCCCCACTGTACCAGTTTAAAAACCACTGTGAAAATCTGAAGAACTTGCTTTAAATAATCTGCAAAACTCAGTGCTGAGATATATTTTAAACTGCAAAAGCATTTCACAACACTGGAAGTAACATAAACTACAATGACTGCACACTCACACATTGTCAAACATTGCAGGGAAAGACGTAAGATAAAAGAGGCAAACACATTCCAACATAATAACAGTCTGTCTATAACTATACTCAAATGAACCCTATAACTATACTCAAGCCTTCAAAAGCCTTACAAAACTGAAGGATTTCACAGTGTTTTTTCAAGTCAGAAAGATTTGGATTAAGGTCTATCATCTTGGAGGTACTATACCAAACAGTTTAGGCCACTGGTAAATGAAAAGAAACTCTGCTCTGTGTCCAGAGTTTGAGGATTTTAAACTCTGGAGAATTTCTGGCTTGGGAAAGTGAGTGAGCATGAGGAAAAGGTGAGAGAAAAATCAGCTTTTTGGCAGAGTAAATGGGTCTTACTGCTGATTCACCCATAGTACCCAAAGCTAAAAGGACCAGATCAGCAGCAATGTAAAAGCATTTGCCCAAGACGCCAAGGAAAGGGCTGCCCGTCTAAGTGAGGGATATTTGATAAGAATATGGACAAAAAGTCTGATCTGATGTAAAGTGACTTCCTATTTTCTCTGTTTTTGTACCACACAAAGCATGGAGAAGTTTTTGTTTTGTGTGTTTTGTTTTGTTTTGGTGTGTGTGTGTGTGTGTGTGTGTGTGTGTGTGTGTGTGTTTGTTTGTTTTTTTTGGAGTGAAACTATAAAAGTTCCCCAGTGCCCATGGTGGGTGGGAAATTCTGACAGTTGTCATCTGAACAATAACTTTTCTGAGCTCTGGTACCATTTAAGTAAGGGATTTAAAATTTAAAAAGATGGTAGTGAGAACCAAAACAAGCAAACATCATTTTCATTTTTCTACGAGAAAAGGAGAAATGCATTTGCACATAAAGAAAACAGTAATTTGTAACATTTACACAGCATTATACCTGTACCTTCAAACTGCTCCATATGTGGAATTAAACCATGTACAGTGGACTCTTGGTATCCCCAGGGGTTTGATTCCAGGACCACCTGTCGATACCAAAATATGTAGATACTCAAGTCTCATTAAATACAATGGTGCAGTAAAATGGTGCCCCTTGTATAAAATGGCAAAATCAAGGTTTGCGTTTTGGAATTTATATAGTTTTTAAATATGTTCAAGCCATGGATGGCTGAATCTGCGGATAAAGAATCCATGGATGCAGAGGGCTGACTCTTGTAAGACTTTATTATAAGCCAGTTTTAATATACAATCAATGTAGATAGGAATGTGGAGGGTGAGAATTCATCTTGTAAGTGACTGCGTCTCAGCTACTGCTGAGATGTAATTTGAATTATAGAGGCATTTTACTACACTAGAGGTAACACAAACTACAACTCCCAATACTGTCTCTTATGAAGAAACTACTCCACGCATGTTCTTCCCATTCTAGCAAATCATGCAATGGCTTTGTCCATTTATTTGTTGTTGTTGTTTAGTGCCTTCAAGTTGTTTCTGACTTATGGCGACCCTAAGGTGAAGCTATCATGGGGTTTTCTTGGCACACTTCTTCAGCGGGGATTTGCCATTGCCATCCTCTGTTATCCATTTATACTGGAACATAAACCTAATACTGAGTAAGACCATTAGTCTGGCCCATTACTGTGAACTCTGACTTGCAGCAGTGGCCCTCTGGGATTTCAGACAGGATTATTTATTATTAATTATTATTAATGAATTGCACCTATATCCCAACTTTCTCTCAAAATGGGATCCAAGATGGCTTTCCTTGTGTTATCTAGTCCTTGTGTTATCTAGGATGTCCTGAATTCAGGACTTCCAGCATGGCATAGTAGTTTAAGTACTGGACTATGACTCTGGAGACCAGGTTTCATTTCCTAGCTCAGCCATGAAACCCACTGGGTGATCTTGGGCAAGTCACATAGTCTCAGCCTCAGGGGAAGCAATGGTAAACCTCCTCTGAACAAAACTGAGCAAATGTAATCTCAGAGCCACTGGCAATAATCTTTGAGAACTCCTGGAGAACAGAAGTCCCAGCAGACTGAAGGAGGGCAAACATTGTCCCCGTCTTTAAAAAGGGGGGAAAAGAGGATCCCAACAACTATCACCCAGTTCAGGGGTAGGCACACTGTCCCCTTTAAGGGCCGAGGGACTGCAGCTCCCAGAATCCCAGACTATTGGCCAACATCCCAGACTATTGGCCTACATGGCTGAGGCTTCTGGGAGCTGAAGTCCCTCGGCCCTTAAAGGGGACAGTTTGCCTACCCCTGGCCCAGTTAGTCTGACATCAATAGCAGGAAAGATTCTAGAATAGTTCATTAAACAGAGAGTCTGTGAACATTCAGAAGGGAATGCCATAATCACTAAAAGTCAACATGGGTCTCTCAAAAACAAGTCATGCCAGACTAATCTGATCTCTTTTTTTGATAAAATTACCAGCTTGCTAGATGAAGGGAATGCAGTACACATAGCATATCTTGATTTCAGTAAGGCGTTTGACAAGGTCCCCCATGATACTCTTGCAAACAAGATAGTAAAATGTGGGCTAGACAATACAACTGTTAGGTGGATTAGTAATTGGTTGACTGACCGAACCCAAAGAGTGCTCAGCAATGGCTCCTCTTCATCCTGGAGAGAAGTGACCAGTGGGGTGCCACAGGGTTCTGTTCTGGGCCCAGTGCTATTCAACATCTTTATCAATGATTTGGATGAAGGAATAGGGGGCATGCTTCTCAAATTTGCAGATGACACCAAATTAGGAGGAATAGCTAATACCCCAGAAGACAGAATGAAAATTCAAAATGATCTTAATAGATTAGAAAGCTGGGCCAAAGCTAACAAAATGAATTTCAACACAGAGAAATGTAAAGTACTGCACTTAGGGCAAAAAAAATAAAATAAAAATGAAATGCATAGATATAAGATGGGGGACACCTGGCTTAAGGAGCCTACATGTGAAAGGGATCTAGGAGTCCTAGTAGACCATAAATTGAACATGAGTCAACAGTGTGATGCCGCAGCTAAAAAGGCCAAGGCAATTTTAGGCTGCATCAATAGTAGTATAGTATCTAGATCAAGGGAAGTACCGTAATAGTGCCACTGTATTCTGCTTTGGTCAGGCCCCACCTGGAATACTGTGATATAACAGCTCTTTTTAAATATTTGAAGGGATGACATACTGAGGAGGGTGCTAGCTTGTTTTCTGCTGCTCCAGAGAATAGGACTCCGAATAACGGATGCAAGCTACAGGAAAAGAGATTCCACCTCAACATTAGGAGGAACTTCCTGACAGTAAGAGCTGTTTGACAGTGGAACACATTCCCTCGGAGAGTGATGGAGTCTCCTTCTTTGGAGGTCTTTAAACAGAGGCTTGATGGCCATCTGTCAGGGATGCTTTGATTGTGAGTTCCTGCATGGCAAGAGGTTGGACTGGATGGCCCTTGGGATCTCTTCCAACTCTATGATTCTATGAAAACTTGCCAAGAAAACCCCTTAGGGTTGCCAGAAGTTGGAAACAACTTGAAGGCATATTTTTTTGTGGAGAAGATGCAGCCACAGATGCAGGTGAAACGTCAGGAATAAATTCTTCCAGAACATGGGCGCATAGCATGAAAAACCCACAAAGAACTATGGATGCTGGTTGTGAAAGCCTTCGACTTCACATTCGACTTGAAGGCACACAACAACAACAAGAAGCATGCAAGGCATGTGCTCTACACCATTTGAATTAAGAAACATTCTTCCTTTTATTTTGTTTTCTTCAGAGTCAGGTCAACTGCCCCTCCAGCCTCTCACACAACAGTACCTTAGTGGAAAAGGTTTATAAAATGGAACATGAGGGGAAAATGTCATCTTTACCATTTGGCTCACAGTGCCACGCTGGTACCTCACTGGAGTTAGGATGGGGCCTGTCATGGTATCTGTTGCCTAGCAACAGTGTGGCCTAGGCAGATCGTAAGAAGAACCAAATAGGGCTAACAGGCCCTGACTTAGGACGTTATCACACGGGGGAAATCCTGTGAGGAAACGGGGGTTTAAACTGAAAATAACCTGCAAAAGCGGGTATATTTTCAGACGACGTTGCATTTAAAAGCAGGTTAATCCGAACAGAAAGTAGTCAGAAACTGCTTCTTTTTATTTTGGGGGATTTTCTGAAAATAAAAAGAAGCAGTTTCTGCCTACTTTCCGTTCGGAGTAACCTCCTTTTAAATGCGCAGGAGGTTTTCACACGGGGAAAGCCGGCTAATTAATTGCTTCCGCTTTTGCGGTAGCACTTTCACTTTAAAGCCGGCTTCTGTTCGGAGCTCTCCGTGTGATAACATCCTAAGGCTGCATTTGCACTGCAGAAATAATGCAGTTTGATGCTACTTTAGCTGCCATAGCTCAATGCTATCTGCAGTTTGTTGTGATGCCAGCACTCTCTGACGGAGAACACTTTAATCTAAATTAAAGAATCACAGAACCATAGAGTTGGAAGAGATCCCAAGGGCCATCCAGTCCATCCCTGCCATGCAGGAACTCAAAATCAAAGCATCCCCGACAGATGGTCATCCAACCTCTCTTTAAAGACCTTCAAAGAAGGCAACTCCACCACACTTTGAGGCAGCATATTCCACTATCAAATAGTTCTTACTGTCAGGAAGTTCCTCCTAATGTTGAGGTGGAATCTCTTTTCCTGTAGCTTGCATCCATTGTTCCGGGTTCTGTTCTCTGGAGCAGCAGAAAACAAGCTTGCTCCATCCTCAACATGACACCTCTTCAAATACTTAAATATGGCTATCATATCCTTCTTAATATTCTCTTCTCCAGGCTAAACATACCCAGTTCCCTAAGTCGTTCCTCACAGGGCATGGTTTCCAGACCCTTTATCATTTTAGTTGCCCTCCTCTGGACACGCTCCAGTTTTTCAACATCCTTTTAAAACTGTGGTGCCCAGAATTGGACACAGTATTCCAGGTGAGGCCTGACAAAAGTAGAATAGAGCGGCACTATTACTTCCCTTGATCTAGATACTATACTTCTACTGATGCACCCTAGAATTGTATTGGCTTTTTTTAGCTGCCGCATCACACTGTTGACTCATGTCCAACTTGTGGTATACTAGGACTCCTAGATCCCTTTATCAAGTAGTTTTGTTAAGCCAGGTGTCCACCATCCTGTATCTAAGCATTTCGTTTTTTCACCCTAAGTGCAGTACATTACATTTCTCCATGTTGAAATTCATTTTGTTAGCTTTGGCCCAGCTAACTAATCTATTAAGGTCATTTTGAATTTTCATCCTGTCTTCTGGGGTATTAGCTATTCCTCCTAATTTGGTGTCATCTGCAAATTTGAGAAGCATGCCCCCTATTCTTTCATCCAAATCATTGATAAAGATGTTGAAGAGCACTGTGCCCAGGACAGAACCCTGTGGCACCCCACTGGTCACTTCTCTCCAGAATGAAGAGGAGGAAACACTGTGAGACCAGGATGGCCAGACGTCCTCCTTTCCCAGGACATCTCCTTCATTTCATCCTTCTGTCCAGGAGGAGTTTCGAAATATCTTCCAATTTGAGCATAACCAAGAAGCATGAATTTATGTTCATATGAGTGTTTTTATCTTTTATTTTGTAACATCCTATGTTCTTCTGGAATACCCTACATTTTGTGGTACCTTGTCCTCCTTTGTAGTTAGGACATCTGGTGAACCTGTGCGAGACCCTTCTATTTTATAAGTTCTTTGAAGGCTTAATTTGAGATAAAACTGTTATTATGTCAATATGTGTTTGCTTTTTTTTTTTAACCGTATGTCTTTTGCTGAAACGTTTGGCACTGTGTTAATGCACAGCCATTATAGTTTATGTTACAACGAAGGCTAAATATTACCCAAAACTACAAATCTCATGATTCCATAGCAATAAGCCATGCCAGTTAAAGCTGCATTATTTCTACAGTGCAGATGCAGCTTTAGTTTTAGCTCACCTGAACCAAGCCAAGATACTTTCTCCCAAAGAACTATTCTGTACCCTAACCATGAAGACCCAAGAAGGAAAATCTGATAATTGGAAAGAATAAAATAAAGGTGACCAACAAAACAGTCAGCATGGTAAGAGTAGTTTAAGCATCGGGACAACAATGCTGGAGACCAGGTTTCAAATCCTCACTTGGCCGTGGAAACCCACCAGGTGACCTTATTCAAGTCACACTCTCTCAGCCTTAGAAGGTGGCAAGGGGAGACCTTCTCTGAATAAATTTTGCCAAGAAACCCACACAATAGGTTTGCATTAGGGTCGCTGCAAGTTGGAAAAGACTTGAAGGCACACAACAAACAAGTATTAGCTGTTTACATATTTCTGCCAGCAGTTATGATCAGAAAAGTTAGTTCCTCTGACCACAGAAAAGTTATGCTTATGCCTTTGTCAGCAGTTATGATCCAGCATCATTTTCTACCCACCACTCTTTCTATATGTTAGAATGGCATCATTTATTTCCTTTCTCTGAAAAATTATTCCAAAATAAGAAAGAAAAAATCTCATCCAAAAATTCAGGATAAGGGCACAATTGAACAAGAATCTATTCACATAATTCATTTAAATGACTTTTTAATTAAACAGGCAGAAAATGCAAGGAATTGGGTCTTGGACATTTAACTCTTTCCCCTCCTGCTGAGATTTGAATCCTATGCGTATTCACATTGGCAGAAAATCTTCTGTGGGCACTTTCTATTTTCATGAATTGTATCACAAAAGGTCTTTTCCTTTTTGATGTTAAATGCCCTTGCATGCATTGCTGTGCCCCCGTCAAATCAGCATAGTTAAGACAGGAGGATTTAATACGCTCCTAGAAGGCAGGTCATTCTGACCAAAAACAGTTCTCTCCCACAGCTCAGAAGAGTTCAGAGTTTTCAAAATAATTACTGATGACATTAATCGTCCTCCAGCCGAAAGTGTAAATTAACTCCCCAAGATTCTGTTAAACCAAAACATGTTTCTCCACAAAACACATTTGTTTCATAACTTTACTTCCTTCTGAATCCGGTTCATTAACTAATCTCCCGCAGTAAAGATCAACAGGGCGTCTCCCCAAACACTTCACCAGACATTTTGCTGGGCTTGCTATACATGATTGAATAAGTGTTTTAAATTACAGTGAAATAAAGCACCTCAGATGATTTAAACCAAGACATACATGCGCCTAAGTGGTAGTGTGAATACACTTTGAATTCCTTGTTAAATGTAACTTTCATGGAGCTTACCAGCTCATCCTAGGCTGGCTGCTTCATCACTATCATCGCCTCCTTCTTTTGGCACAGATCTGATGGAGGGTTTCAGGGGGCTCTTGACCAAAATAATGATAATTGAAAATGTCCTCAGTGGGCTGTTTTGGTGGTGCCAGCAGCAAACCACAGCTGGCCGTCCACATTTGCAGATTTGATTATTTGCAGTTTTGATTAATATGTCCTCTATGGGAATCTCTAAGTCCTCCAGCGCAACTCTGTCAGGGGCTGACCATAGAGTTGTGCTGGAGAACCTAGACATTCCTAGAGAAAACACTTCTCTAGGCATTTGTAGGTCCTCCAGCATGATTCTATGATCAACCACTGCCAAATGTTGACCACAGAGTTGCACTGGAGGACCTGGGAATTCCTAGAAAGGTCTTCTCTCAGGTAAAACTAATTGTGTTTTTTTATTTGTGGTTTTCCCACATTAATGGGGTTCCTTCACCCCTAACCACAGTGAATGTAGAGGGACCAGTGTACAGTGATAATAAGTTCTGTAGTACTGGATCGTTTTCATTTCTGACTCTGGAGATTAGCACATGGGAGAAAAAACGGGAGATAAAAGGAATGCTCTCATCATTATAGCGCAGTCACATGAAAATGTTTGCACAACATCATGCTCATCCTGTAGTTGTCTTGTGAATAACCTGTGACCATCTCGTAACTACTCATTCACGGGGAAACCCTGTGAATAGTTTGTCAATAGCACAGATGAAGTGCTATTGCAAAGGTGCAGAAGGTAATAACAATGCATTCACACTATTGGGGATCACTATCGGGAACCTTTTCCCAGACTGCACTTCAGCACAAGCAATTCATTCTCATTACTAATGTCATTTTCAGAGTAGTTTTCTTTCTTATTTTCAGGTATAGTTCACTGTTTTATTTGAATTGGATATATATTATGTTCTTAAATATGGAAATTTTATTTTGTTCTGTTTGGGATGGAACCATATTTTTCAGACATGCACAGTAGCACGATAAAGACCCATGCGCAAAACGTCCAATCACAATCTATTAATGATACAGTAACACAACTGGCTTTTGTATGTGACATGTGAATGCACTTTTGTTTTGTTTTTATTTTGTTATTATAGTGCAATTGCGCGACTATACGGAACTACAGATCACTATAGCGCTATGCTTCCGTTATGTTCCAATAGCGTGATTGTGGTGGAATTGGCCCTGGTGTAATAATCCCCAGTGCTACTGACATATTGTCCCTTTGGGACATTGAGAGAAATTAAAAGAGAATCTGCCAGACTCAGATACCCAGCTTTGATCAGAATGGCATAAGAAAAAACTGTTTACACAGTAGGCTTCAGAAATGTGCCTGGTGAAATTGGTGCTGCTCTTGCAGCTGCCTGAGGATGCCATTTGCTAGCACTGGATCTGTGCTGAGGAACAGACTATCATGCATCCGGTCCTTAAAAAAGAGAAAGATTTGTACCTTTTGGCTGTCAAGCATCAACAAGAGGGAGAAGAGATGATGATGATGATGATGATGATGAGTCAGGAAAGTGGATTCCATGCATGTGAGGGGGAAAAAAGCAAGGCAATTGGTTCATTTGCCCCCTTACCACCACCACCTGTACCACTGGAAACTTGAGTGCCCCACTGAAGCTGTATTTTCCCCTCCTATCTCAGGGATCTGGCTACATAGGGCTTCTTGGAGTATCAATCCCAAACAGGAGGTAGTAGCTACAGTCAGTATCTGTAACATGCCAGCTGTCTTCTTCAGCAACGATTGCTAAGAACTGTAACAGTGGAATAAGAAAGTCCAAAATGTCTAAAATAAAAGCAGAGAATCCTTCTTTGTCTAGTCCAGATGTTTTGGCTTAAAATTCCCACCAGCCCCAGCATAACCAATACTTAAGGGACTGTGGGAAATGTATGTCAAAACATCTGGAGAGCCAAAGGTCTTCACCCCAATCTAGAGGGCTCTGTTAGGGCTGTAATCCTATGCAGAATTGCACTGGAATACATGTCTGAATCCAACAAAACTTGGTTCTGATTATATCCGTACAAAATTGTGGTGTATTGGTGCCTCACAACTACTACAGATTTGCTGGATTTAGATCAGCAAATCCCCAAACATGTATCAAATGTAGGACAGTTTGTTGTGCAACCAAGGGAATGTTGCTCTAGAACAGGGGTAGGCAACTTTTTTGAGCTGGGTGCCGGGTTGCTGTCCCTCAGACAATTGGGGGGCTGAAGCACCAAAAATAAATAAAGAAAGAAATAAAAATTAAAAAGTAATTTTTTAAAAAATAAAAAATAAAAAATATGCATACACACTCTCTCAGTCCCAGAAAAGCCATGGCAAAACCTCTGTGGAGATTTTGCCAAGAAAACCCCAAGAACAACTAATAACAACAATAATCAATATCATCATGGCGGGCGGCAGCAGCGGCAGGGGTCGGTGAGGGGTGGCGGTGGCGGCAGGACCGGCCTGGGGCCGGTCCAAAGGTCTCAGGGGGCCACATCCAGCCCCCGAGCCTTAGGTTGCCTACCCCTGCTCTAGAAATACATAAACAACTAGCTGAATGGATCTAGGCGAAGACATGTATTCATTCATTATATTTTAAACCTCTCATAACAAAAGTTCTTGGGATGGCTTATCTAGTACTAAAAATAAAAGCAGTACACAATAAATAAAATCAGCACAGAAATAATAAGAGTGCAATCTAAAATATTTGAAAGGAGCTAAAATGCCTGAGAGAACAGGACTGCTTCAGATTGCCTCTGAAAAGATAACAGTGTGGGCAGCAGGCAAGTCTCCCTGGGGAGGACATTTACAGACAGGGCACCACAACTAAAAAGATCTTCTCTTTTGTGGCCACCAACCTAACTTCATTATAAATAAGACTTTCTTTTTCTTATTGTCTGTCTGAGTCATGGAGTTATTATTAGCGGCTTCATTTTTGTTTAACTTAAACAACACTCTCCATTCTCCCTGACGAAACAAAATGGAACAAACTTTCTTCAAACTATTTGGTTCAAGGGTAACCATCCCATTTTATTTCACAGTTTCTCCGTTCAGCTGCATATAATTGGGCACTTTCCTGCTGGGATGTAACAATAATAAAATGATGTCTCTTGCTCAAGAAAGAATAGGGATTTAGTTATTTAAAGGTTGTTTTCATGTTAGTTCTTTTTTCTTTTTTCTTTTTTTGGTTTAACAATTTTTCAAAAATAACAGAGAATGGGCAAAATTCTGTGTGCAACCTGTTTATTCCCCACTTCATTGTTAAGAATCATTAAATCTGACTGAGCCACCATTATCAAGATGCTTTGGTGATCAACTGAGATGTTGCAAAGAGAGAGTTGGATCAGACCTTCTGAAATTAACATGACTGATCAGAGAGTTGGAAAAGACCCACTGAAATTAGAGGCAGCCATTACTAAGTTAAACCTCCTTCATTTCATTGGATCTACTCCAAGGATATTAGATCTTGTGCTAACTCTGTATGTATTAAAATGCCTTTGGTATGCAACAAAACAAGTTAATTGCAACTGAGTCCTCTTCAAAGTAATGGGATTAGATTTCATTCTAACTTGTCCCATTGATGTCCACTGAACATGTGGCCCAATGTGTGCTCAATTGGAAGTAGGTCATATTGTGAGAGTAAGTGTACACCGTTGTGTACTCCTTTATATGTCTACTCAACAACAGTGTCCACTGACTTGAATGATGCTTACTCCCAGATAATTGAGTGTAGTATCACAGGTTTAGTAATGACTAACTTCTGCCGCTCATGCCTCAGGCACTGTGGTATTTATTAATCCTTTATCCATAAATTATGATTTACCTAAAAGAAAATTCCCTGAAGATGTTACACTTGGATTTGTTACAATGGGTTTTTAAAAAATTATATTGGCCATTGCTCTTAGATATTACAAGAGAGGGTGTATGTACATCCAGGGGTAGCTATGTTGTACAGGGTGTGTAACTCGGGGTGGGAAGAGGATTTAGCTTGTAGGAAGAAAGTCCAAATTCAACCCTAGAATCGCCACTTAAAACCATCTCAAGCAAACAAGATCCCCTGGGATCCCATACCTTCCCTCCTCACCAGTCAGAATAGAGTGTAATGGAGGCTAGACAGACCAGCAGCTTGTGTCAATAAGAAATCACTTAATTTTTATTCAGTTTTAAAACAAATCCAAAACCAAAAATACAGGCAGATGTTTCACCCTTATATGCTATGCCTGCATTGTTTTTGTGGCTTACAGATTCCTCTTCACATTGCGTCCAGAGTAAAACTTTGAGGGCTTTGGATCCCTCAGTATGAACTATCCATCTGAATCACTAGATATGGAGTACTTCAGAAGAAGAGGATGGCAATTAAGCAATTGACTAATGGCTGTGGCACAAGAAAGGAATCTAGATGCCTTTGGATGCCCTTGGGCTTTAAGAACCTATGACTGGCAAAGGTACGTGATGTGAAATGATTTAGTGATACCAGGCTTTAGGGCTTAGAACACAGAGGCTGTACACATCCGGAGAGGAAGAAAAACTGGTCCCAATTAGTTCAAATTGGCTTGTGGATCACGTCCACAGCTCTACACTTACCCAATCCTAAAGATCTGCTTAACTACAATGGGGTGAAGATGGAGCAAGCTCATTCTAGCTTGCCACAGCACAACTGAAAACCCAAGTATCACAATTTGGAATTTGGAAAAATTAATTTTTTAGGATTATAAATCCCAGAATCTTTCGTGTTTGCTTGACATGGCAGAAACAAGATAAGGAGTCAGCCCAGGACAGTAGCATGTGTTGATTTCAAAATGCATATACATACAACCTGCTATTCAGTATTTTTTTAAAAAACACAAGCACTGATCTCCCAATATCATTATTCTCTACTGCTGAGATTTTATGCAGCATATTTTTGTTTGTTTTTATGGCTTTTAATTATATTTATATAATATCTAATACGTTACCTTAGAACTTTGTTACTGGCCAGTTTATAGACATTGCAAATACATACATACTATAATGAATTGAATAAATTATCTAATCTTAATGATCCTAAGAACCCAAACTGTGCAACAGGAAATTTCTAATCTTGCTTTCAGCAGGAATTGATGAGGGGTACATTGTTTAAAATATTCTCTGCAATACCAGAACAATTCTGACTTGCCTTACAAAGCGGTTGTAAAAATGACAAAGGATGACTCTACACTGTAGAAATAACTCAGTTTGACACCACTTGAAATGCTGTAGCTCCAGTCTATGGAATCCTAGGATTTGTACTTTTACAAAGTCTGTAGTCTTCTCTGCCAATGAATGTTGGTGCCTCACAAAACTACCAATTCCAGGATTAACTAGGATGGAGCCATGGCAATTAATGTGGTGTTAAACTGCATTATTTCTACAGAAGAATGTGGAAGAAGGTTAATGTATGTGAGAAGGTATGAGGATGTGTATAGAATGAAGGAGGGAGAAAGAAGGTAAAGAGAGAGTGTTTTAGGAGAAGGTAAGGAGACAAACCTCGAATTTAGAATTCAACAATAGGAAGGTGCAAGGAGAATAGGAATAGAAGGAAGAGAAGGAAGGAAAGTGTATATGGAGAAGGATGGAAGGAAGGAAGGGAGGAGAAGAAAACGAAAGAGATAAGTAAAGGAGAGAGTAAAGGTTAGGTAGGAAGGTGGTATGGAGAATGGAGAGAAAAGAGTAATTGATTAAGAATAAGAATAAGAATATAGGTTTAACAATGGCATAATCATAAGGGTTGGAATGTAAAGGTGAATGATTGAATAAGATTGTAGGATTGTAAACTCAGTTATAAGTATGACAAGTAGATAACTAGATGATGCACATGTATGTATGAATGCTATTCTGTGTATGTTATTTTTTAAAATATTGAGTGTGTTGTTTTAAAATTTAATAAACATTATTAAAAAAAAAAAACCAATCTGACCCGAAGATCACTGGTAAAGCTCACCCAGCCTCTGTTTCCCATCTGTAAAACAGGGATCATAATGTTAAACAGAACTAATTGGTAGAATTCAAAGATCTAGCCATGTTAGTCTGTAAAATCAGTATGTAGAGAGATCTTGTAGCACCTTTGAGACTAACTGAAAGAAAGAAGATGGCAGCATGAGCTTTCACAGGCTATATGCATCTGAGGAAGTAGATTGAAGTCTACATAAGTTCATGCTGCCAACTTCTTTATTTCAGTTAGGCTCAAAGGTGCTACAAAATCTCTACATACAGAAGTAATTGGGACAACCAACTAATTGTCAGGGTGGATGACAAAATTGCTCTTTAAAAAATTACTTGGTTTTGCACATCAAAGGAATTGAATATTAGTACTAAGTATCCACCAGAGGAACTATGGTCTGAAGCAAAGGACATAATAAAAGAAATAATAAAGGAAGAATACAGACAGACACTTTCATTAAACAAAAAAAAAGAGAAAAAAACATGGATGACAGAAAAAAGACTACAAGCAATAAAGAAAAGAAGAGAAGAAAAACAAAAAGGAGATAGGAACAAACTAAGAAATATGAATGCAACAGTACAACGGCTTGTGCGGAAAGATAAGGAAAATTACTACAACAAACAATGCAAAGAAACAGAAGACAACAACAAAAAGGGAAGAACAAGATATCTATTTCACAAGATCCAGGAAATCAAAGGAAAATTAAAATCAAGGGCTGGGATGATCTATGACAATACAAATAACATAATTCAAGAGCAGGAAGGAATAAAAAGACATTGGATGCAATAAACAGAAGAACTATACAAAAGAGATGACAAAATGAAGGACACATGGAACAAAGACCCATATGAAGATGAACCACAAATTCTAAAAAGTGAGGTGAAAACTGCAATAAGAGAAATAGCAATAAAATAAAATAAAATAACACCAGGAGCAGATGATATTCCAACTGAACTGCTGTAATCCACATTGACAGAGTCAACTCTAGTGCTAACCAACATATGTCAACAGAAGTGGAAAACAAAACAATGGCCAACAGATTGGCAGCAATCAATATACATCCCCATCTACAAAAAGGGAGACACAAGAGACTGCAGCAACTATAGGACCATAGCACTGATCTCCCACACAAGCCAAATCATGTTCAAAATTCTGCAATATAGACTCCAACCACACATGGAGAGAGAAATCCCAGAGGTTCAAGCAGGGTTCAGGAAAGGAAGAGGCACTAGGGACCACACTGCAAACATACAATGGCTAATGGAGTGCACCAGGGAAATCCATAAGAAAATCAGCATGTGCTTTATAGACTATAGCAAAGCCTTTGACTGCATAGATCATGAAAGACTATGGAACGTCCTCAAAGACATGGGAGTGCCAATACATCTGATAGTCCTAATGAGGAATCTGTACTCAGGAGAAGAGGCTACTGTCGGAACAAAATACGGAGAAACAAAATGGTTCCCAATTGGCAAAGGGGTCAGACAAGACTGTATCCTTTCACCCTATCTGTTGAACTTGCATGCAGAACATATTATAAGAAAAGCAGACTTGGACACAGAAGAAAGAAGAGAGAAAATAGGAGGAAGGAACATCAGCAATCTAAGATATGCAGAGGACACCACAGCAAAGCAGCAAAGCAGCTTCATTTATATACCGCTTCATACTGCACTATGGGGCGTCTAAGCGGTATACAACTGTAAGCTCATACTAGCAGAAAACCTCACAGACCTGGAACACCTACTAAGGAATATCAAAGAAGAAAGTTCTAAGGCAGGCTTAATGTTGAACATAAAGAAAACAAAAATAATGACCACCGAGGACCTTCAGAAGTTCAACCTAAACAATGAAGAAATAGAAATAGTAAAAGAATTCTCATACCTGGGATCAAACATTGATAGAAATGGGGACTGTAGTCAGGAATTCAGAAGATTATTGTATATACTCATGTAGAAATCTAGAAATTTTAGTCTAAAAATGGATTATCCATGGGTCAATGTAAGTACTGTACTTTAACTCTTATTTTAAAAGGGAACCATCCCTTGGTGAAAGCAAAAATGTAATTTGTCCTGAACGCACTGATCCCCCCTCTGCTCTCTCATCTATCTCTAGCGGGAACACAAACAGTTATGCCTGCTGGAATTTTGTTAACTTCTTTGGCATCATTTTCCTTTGCTTCATCCTACAGATCCTTTGTCACATGCTCCTAAATTTTACCCTTGACTTATACATGGGTTATATCTAAAATCCAGATGGCCCAAAAGACAAACAAATGGGTTCTAGAACAGAGCAAGCCTGAACTCTTCCTGGAAGCCAAGATGACAAAATTGATGCTGTCATACTTTGGCCACATCATGAGAAGGCATGAATCACTGGAAAAGACAATGATGCTAGGAAAAGTAGAGGGAAGTAGAAAGCAAGGAAGACCACATGCAAGAATGTTGGACTCAATCAGAGAGGCCACAGGCCTGAGTCTGCAGGACCTGAGTGGAGCAGTAGAGGACAGATGGTCTTGGAGACGTCTCATCCACAGGGTCACCATAAGTCGAGGTCAGCTCAAGCAAAAGCAATAGCAATAGCAAGTACACTTCTATACCGCTTATCAGAGCACTTAAACACTCCCTAAGCAGTTTACAATGTGTAAGCTAATTGCCCTGAACAAGCTAGGTACTCATTTTAGCGACCTTGGAAGGATGCCAGGCTGAATCAACCCTGGAGCCTGGGATCGAACTCACAACCTTGTGGCTGTGAATGGCTGCAGTACAAGCATTTAACCATTGCACCACCAGGGCAGTTAACAACAAGATCCACACTTTGTAGTGACTGGGATGCCATGGTACTGGTGAGTCATCCCACCACAGGTAAATCATTCACCCAGCTTCTTGATCCAATTTTATACGAACTCTTGGTACAAAAGTGATTGAAAAACCAGAGTGGGGGAATGATTTACCTACTGCAGTGCGTGGGACAGACAAATATAGGGCGTAAGCATGGATCTGATCCAAGGTCCAAGAAAGATACTGTGCCTCATCCTAAACACTTTAGTAAGTGGTGGTCCAGTTCACAGCAGCAAATTCCAAATGTCCAGGTGCTACTTCAAATGTTTAACTCCATAACAGTTCTGTTAAACTAAGATATAAAAATCAGCTTTGTTTATGCCCCAAAGCAATGGTCTTAGACATATGATTTTTTTAGGACTATATCTCCCAGAATTTTCCAGCCAGCATTGCAGTGGTGACTAGGGGATTCTGATAGGTGCAGTCCAAAATGTAGGTTTTCCTAGGTCTAGGCCTTGCTAGATATCTATCTTGCCTTTCAAATTACAGTCTCTGCTCTCGGTATCTTTAAGGCATTTCACCCAGGATAAGAATGACCTTGGCTAGTTAAAATAGCTAACAGCAACCCAAATTGGACCTGAAGGACTGGAATCAGTGATAGCTCGGAGGTGAAAAAATAACCTGGATTAGGATAACACCATTTATATATACCTATGACTTACTTACTTCCCACCTTCCTATTTTTATAATCTAGTGAACAACTATTTCATGTCAGAATAATATGCATGATCTCATTTTTCAAAGGTACAGAAGGAGAAAAAGAAAGAAAGAGAAGTAACTGCTTTTTTGACAACTAGATCAGTAACTATAGGAACTACTGAAATAACAGAAATTGTATTTTATAATGATCACAAAAGGAGGGGGAGCAACTGAGGAAATGGGGGGGAATGCCTTGTATCTGAACCTCATGAAGATTGCATATTTTAAAAAGGATTGTGAAAAGAGTTTTCTTATATACAAGGATACTGGACATATAGAAAAAAAACAATGTTATTGGATTGCAACTCCCATCAGCCATAGCCAGCCTAGGCAATGATAAGAAATGCTTGGAGTTGCAGTCCAATAATGTATTTGAGGGCCACACAGTTCTCATATCTATTATACAGTCATAACCCATCATCAGTTCTATTCACAAGAACCTTCCTGTGTTAGGTCTAAACACCTGCAGAGCTGGTCATCTGAATCTAACTTCCAATCCCACCTCACCCTGCAAAAAAGGATACCACTACAAATATTTTGTAGCATTTTTTCATAGGTTTTGTAATATTTTTTATCATGAGCAAAATCCAACTCCCTGAATAAGGCAAAGATGTATGTATCAATATGCCATCAAACTGGAATCAACAATACTGGAGCTTATCACTTTTTCGACACCAAAAAATGGTGTGAGGGAGAAACATCAAACGGAAGCAGAGTGCTTTGAAAAATGATATGGGTTCTATAAGCAAAAAATATGCCTTGAAAAATCTAGTTTGTTGAATGCAGTCCCACTGCAGTGTTGGGACAACCACATTTAATGTATTTCCAACGCCTGGCATTGCAAACAAACTGTTTTGAGGGGACCAGAAGGGGACAATGATCATCTAAATCCAAGGGATGCTAAAGCACTTAGATTTAGATCCTAAAAATGGGAGGGCATGAGTATGCATCCCCTTGAGGTCTGCAGAGAGGCATGCATTGCCCCAAACCTCAGGTAGTTGCCCAAGCCTTCTTTAGGATACAGTATGAAACCTGTGTACTGATTATCTTTTAAAATGTGCATTGTATATGCCTGTATGGAAAAACTGTAAACCAACAATTCAAAGGACTTCTGAAGTGCAGTAGTATGTTTTTTAAAAATACTTCAATTCAACATGTATCACTGCTTGATGGGCATTTTTAGTCTCTTCCTTCTCAGAGGAGATAGCTGTGGTTTTTTTTCTTTTTGCTATACCTCAGTTGACACAGAAGCCCACTCTTATTAGCCTTAGGTTCTTCTTCCAGAGCTGGAACTATATGCCAGGGACAACTAAGTGTCAGGAAATATGTTGTAAAGATGCTCCCAAGGCTCTATGCAACCACCCTGCAAGGTTACCTTCGCAATGTTCATTATTATATAGACTACAAATCCCAGAGTCAGGAAAATATTTTATTGGCTTACAGATCACTTCTAGCTAACTCAAGCAGCACAAGTTCCACTAGTTAGCACAAACAGACCCTTCTCACTCACAGGCACACACACTTTTCTTCAAGAAGAAAAAGTGATGCACATGGCCAACATGCAAACCTGCCCTGCACTATATACAAGAGTCCTTCTCCTTTAAAAAATCAAGTTACCAATTCTCAAGGTCAGATGGATCTTGAAGAAAGAAGCCTGGGAATCTCACACCTCAAGTGCAGCTGGTAAAAGAGAGAGAGCAAAAGATCAATTTATCTTCTGATGGCAAATCTCTGTTGGTAGTTTAGTTGGTGCATTCAGTAACCCTTTCTTGGCACCAAAAACTCACTAGACTATTTAACCATATTGTTCAGGGAGGGTCCCTAAATCAGGGAAATCAACACACAAAATCTGAATTCCTAAAACAGGCAAAGATAATCATCATTATATCACTCTTATATTACTGATTAATCAAGACATAAAATCACCATTATCCATTATGACCTCCAGACTGAATTCTTTTATAGCAAGAATAGTAAGAATAGTAATAGTAAATATAGTAATAGAGACAAAATAGTGTTTGTGCTAGGCTAGCACAGTTCATATACCATTAGGCAGTAACTGTTACATGGATTTGTAATTGGTTGACCAGCTGAACCCAAAGGGTGCTCAATAATGTCTAATTTTCATCCTGAAGAGAAGTGACCAGTGGGGTGCCACAGGAGTCTGTCCTGGGCCCAGAGCTATTCAACATCTTTATCAATGACGTGGATGAAAGAATAGAGGGCACACTTCTCAAATTTGCAGATGTCACCAAATTAGGAGGATTAGCTAATACCCCAGAGGACAGGATGAAATTTCAAAATGACCTGAATAGATTAGAAAGCTGGGCCAAAACTGACAAAATGAATTTCAACACAGAGAAATGTAAGGTACTGCACTCAGAGCGGAAAAATGAAATGCACAGATATAGGATAGGGGACACCTGGCTGAACGAGACTACGTGTGAAAGGGATCTAGGAGTCCTAGTAGACCACAAGTTGAACATGAGTCAACAGTGTGATGCGGCAGATAAAAAGGCTAATGCGATTTTAGGCTACATCAAGAGAGGTATAGTGTCTAGATCAAGGGAAATAATAGTACCAGTGTATTCTCCTCTGGTCAGGCCCCACCTAGAATACTATGTCCAGATCTGGGCACCACAATTCCAAAAGGATGTTGAAAAACTGGAGCATGTCCAGAGAAAGGCAACTTAAATAGTGAAGGCTCTGGAAACCATGCCCTATGAGGAACAACCTAGGGAACTGGGTATGTTTAGCCTGGAGAAGAGACAGTTAGGAGGTGATATGATAGCCCTGTTTAAGTATTTGAAGGGTGCCATATTGTGGATGGCGCAAGATTGTTTTCTGCTGCTCCAGAGAACAGGACCTGGAACAGCTACAGGAAAAGAGATTCCACCTCAACATTAGGAGGAACTTCCTGACACTAAAAACTGTTGGATAGTGGAAGATGCTGCCTTAAAGTGTGGTGGAGTCTCCTTCTTTGGAGGTCTTTAAACAGAGGCTGGATGGCCATTTGTCGGGTATGCCTTGATTGAGAGTTCCTGCATGGCAGGGGGTTGGACTGGATGGTCCTTGTGGTCTCTTCCAACTCTATGATTCTATGAAAACAGAATTCATTTTAGCAATAGGGGGCGGGGGGAATAAACGTCTATCCATTCTTTCCTTGGATGCCAACAAGGCCTTGGAAATTGTTGAGTGGAACTTCCTACAAAAATTCTTATAAAAATAGGCATGGGAATTGGATTCATTTGGCTTGTTCAGAAGTGTTATGAGGGCTCCTCAGCCTCTGTCGGAACCTACTGAACATTTTCCTGTAAACAGAGGAGCTAAACAAGGTTGCCCATTATCACTGATTCTATTTGTCATTGTAACTGACCCCCTGATATACAGAATCAGGAACAGCAGTGTTATTCCAGGAATTACAACTGCCAATTGTTGTGTGTGTGTTGTGTGTCTTCAAGGTGTTTCTAACCTATGGCGATCATAAGGCTCATGAGTTTTTATTGGCATGATTTGTTCATAGAAGGTTTATCATTGCCTTCCCCTGAGACTGAAAGCATGTGACGTGCCCAAGGTCACCCAATGGGTTTCATGGCCGAGCAGGAATCGAACCCTGGTCTCCAGAGTCGTAGTACAGTGTTCAAACCACTACACCACACTGGCTCTGTCCAACTGGTAATACCTGTCACAAAATCATCTTATTTGCAGATAACATTATTATATTCCTTGTTGTTTGTTATCGTATATCTTCAAGACATTTCTGACTTATGGCGACCCTAAAGCGAACATATCACAGGGATTTCTTGGCATGTTTCTTCAGAGGGGGTTTGCCATTGCTATCCTCTGAGGCAGGGGAAGGCAACCTTTTTAAGACCTGGGCCAGTCTCCTGTAGCCCAGGTCTCGGCTGGGGTGAGGGGGGGGAATGGCGGCGCGTGTGTGCGCGCCCTCCGCCACCACACGTGACCCCCTGCGCACGCGGCCACTGCGGCCGCCGCAGCATGCACAACCGCAGCCACCCGCGGCGCATGTCATGGCTGCCATTTTGGAAATCAAAATGGCGGCCGTGACGTGTTTGCACATGCGCAAGAGTACTGCGCATGCACAAACACATCGAAACCGCCATTTTGAATTCCAAAATGGCGGTCGCGGCGAGCGCAGCCACAGAGCGGTAAAAACACGCTGCCGCTGTGGTGCGCGGCGGCAGCGGTGGTGGTGGCAACCTTCGGCCTGGGCCAGTAAGTCCAGGGACTGGGGTCTTAACCAGCCCCCGGGCCATAGGTTGCCGGTCCCTGCTCTGAGGCATGAATTTTTTTGAAATTCTAAAATGGAAGCTGAGTAGATAATACAAGATATAACCTACATGGGTCTGCTCTGTTCTATGCCACAAAATAACAGTAGGACTAAAGCTTCCCCCCCCCCCCCCATCATGCAACATTAGAATCTGAAGAAAGTGATCCACTTGTTCCTTTGCCATGTGTACAGCTAATAACATGGCAACATGGTCTCTTGATTCCAAGTAGCTAGGTGAACTTTTAATGTCAACAGCAGGAAGCATGGAGCTTTCAGCAAATACACTTGATATTATAAAAGCAATAATTTCCACTACTATACTTTTAAATAAGCACTATGTATTTCACAAACCCCAGAACCCCAGTCAACACGGTTATTTCTTCAATTTCTTTTAGCAGCAGGAGAAAATATTTTTTTCTGACAGAAGATGTTTCCTCAACAACGGTTAAGATGATGGCTCAATTCTACCAGCATGCCAAACCATGGTTTGTTAGGCATCATGCCAAACCATAACTAAGTTTTCCTTTAACCACAGTTTGGCATAAAGTCTGAATGAAGCCACTCTCTTTTCCCTTGCACACCCAGGTATCACACTCATTTGTGTAGTTGGCACATAACAACTCCAATGGATCAGATCACTTGAAAGTTGAAAGTTCACAGCCAGCAACAAAAATCTGCCATCAATTTTTTATTTGTACTGTACATGGAAACTTACAAAATTACTACAAAGATGTCACAAGAATATTTATTATTCTGTTCTGTTTGTTTGTTTTGTCGCTCTGTAGGTTTTTTAATGTTCTCATAAATGTTTTGACTTTTTTAATCATGTAATGTTTAATACTGTTTTAAGGGGGGTATTCTGTTTATTGTAAATTGTGTTTTAGGCTGTAAACCGCCCGGATTGGGTTACCATGTCAGGGATGATGGGAGTTGTAGCTCTTCACCTCTGGCTCTAACTCACCACCTTGTTATGCAGCAGAGCTGACCAGCTTTGATCAGTGGTTGATGCTTCTTTCCCAAGCAGCAGAGTTTCAGAGAATAGGCTGAAGACCCTGCCAAACTCTCCAAGCCTTCTCTCTCTTCTTCCTGAGATGTCTCCAAACTTCTCCAGGATTTTCTCTGAAGATGCTAGCCACAGATGCTGGCGAAACGTCAGAAAGAAACTCTTTCAGAACATGGCCACACAGCCCGAAAAAACCCACAAAAAAAACAACTATTCTCCAGGATTCTTCTGGTTCTTGTATCTTCCCTCAAGACACCAGACAACTCAGTAGTCTTATATAAATGATCTACTTTATTCTACTATATATAAATACTATATGCCCTACAAATCACAACCTCTACACTCCACAATATCTCCAAAACTACTCCACACTATGCATTGGCAAACATTGCACTTATAGCCATTGTTAGTCACCACCCACTAGTCAGTTTCCACCCAGTGGGCGTGTACATTCATTTTGATTGGTTTACATGGATCACCCCATACTTAAGACCAACCCAAGTATTTCATCATTTTACCTTGACTACTTAATGAATCTCAGGTGTTTGCAATCTACAACAGGTGTTTTCAATATACACTCTATAACTTTGTCCTTGGCTCTCAAGGCTTCCAAAGTACATTATCCTTTTCACCTGTGTAGCTTCATGATTGTTCCTGCTTAGTCACTGTGACTATCACATACATATTTTATTTCTATTACTGTATGTCCCATGTTGCATTTTCCTTAACATACCATTGGGCGGTATATAAATTATTATTATTATTATTATTATTATTATTATTATTATTATTATTATTATTATGTTTTTGAAAAATGAGAAAAGTTTCCTTTGTTAAAAGTACTCTTAAAAACTGGGTATACCCAACCTTCCCTCAACCAACCCTTAATATTGTTAATACTCTTACTAAAGGGAAAGGGATTCTTTTCCCCAGTGACAAAATATTACATTTCCATGCTAGGATGTTGTAACTTTATCACAGCCTTCACTGGCAGCATTAATAAGAGGGAAAGGAGACATTGAAACTTCTGTAGCAAAGGAGTACGACCAAGTTCATTGTGCAGTAAGACAGTCTGGAATGAATCTGTGTCTGGGTTCAAACTTCTTATCATGGTTTATTTATGTGTTTCTTGGGATTTCTCTATTTCTCAAAAAAACAGAAAGCCCTTGAATGTTGTTAATATCTTTGTTTAAAATTGAAATTTTTCTTGAGACAGAGATTCCAACAAGCACAGAAATATGCTGCAATAAAGGTTTGAAGCTAGAATTTTTACAACTGATCTAATCACGGACTCATTGCAGAAAAAGAAATCTCTCTCGCTCTCATACATACACACACACACTACTGGGGGAGGCTTCCCGACATTGGCTATGTTGAATTTTTAGGGCAGCCAGTTCCAGGGTGACATCCTTAAAATATGTTGGATTACAATTCCCATTATCCTCAGCAGACAGCCCCTGAGTATTAAGACTACATTTCCATCGTTTTCATCCTGCCCATTCAATGGACGTTTTCACACGGGGCTTTGGTGGAGGCAATCCTACCTCCCGCCGGCCCCACTCCGGAATGGCTCCGGCGGCGGCAGGCTAATTCCTTTTAAAAGTCGGAATTACCTTTCCGCCGCTGAAGCCGGAGTTGGACGTGCTGAGGCCGGAGGGACGCCGGAAGGACGCTGGACTTAAGGCTCCGTGCGTTTGAACACATGGAGCTAGAAGCCGGACGTACGCAGGGATGACACCGGAAGGGGCGGGGTTTTCTGCGGCGTGCGTTTGAACAAGCTGGAAGAGGAGCCGGAGTGGGGCCGGCGGGAGGTAGGATTGCCTCCGCCTAAAGCCCCGTGTGAAAACGTCCAGAGCTAGGTTGGAAAGCAGTACTAGAGTATGCATACACCCACAAAACCTGCACTCAGAGAACACGACTTGAAAAATTTAATTTTTTGACAATTCCATGATTCAGCCCCTTCTGGCATGGATTATGGAAGCTGTGCTCCCAAAAAATATTTCTTTCCTCTGCCCTTGCTCCAGGCTCTACAATTTGCCCTAGAAGCGAAGCACCAATTTCCTGGGTTTCCAATTTCTAAAAGAAAAAGGAGATGGGATGTGAGAGGCAGGACAAGACGACGTTGGCGAGATGTCCAGACCCCATCTTCTCTGCCAGTCAAACTTGATGGGCATTTGGCTAATCCCATCTAAAACAGGCACACAGAGAACTAATACTGACTAAATTAAAATCTCAGTTAAACCCTCCCAGAACAAGCTTAATCCTGGCAGCTAAAAGCCACCCCAGAACATAGAGGTCTTACAACCCACTCCAATAAATGGGCAGTCCGAACCCCAGCTCTGCCAAGTCTCCATAAAAAATAATTCTTAACATTATAGCCATTGAAAACACATCTTTATGCTCCTCCTCTCTTTGTGAAAAAGACTAGACTTGCTAGTCAGAAGATCATGGTAGGAACTGTAGTGATAGGGATGGCCTTGAAGGAGAAGGTATTTAGGATGCCACAGGCTGCATCCACACTGCAGAAATAATCCGGTTTGACATTGCTTTAACTGTTATGGAATTCTGGGAATTGTAGTTTGTGTGACACCAGAGTTGTTTCAGCCAGTGAAGCAAATAAGCAGAGAAACAAAGATGCATAACCAACAGCAATAGTCAGTGCTCTGTTCAGTGTAGTTTGAATCCATTGCTCTGGATCCTATTCTCCGGAGCAGCAGAAAACAAGCTTGCTCCATCCTCAATATGGCACCCCTTCAAATACAATATTTTGGACCTGGAACTGTTCACATACAGTCCTTCAACAAGTTACTTTTTGGACTATAATTCCCAGAATCCCCCAACCAGCATGTTCCATGACAACCAAAGAGCAGGTGTAGATCTCCCTCCAGATGTTGGTAGACTGGAGAATGAATTAGTTCCAGTCAACCAGCATAACAAATGATGACAGGAGTCAGAACACATCTGAAGGGCCACAATTCAAAAAGGATGTTGACAGGTTGGAGTGTGTCCAGAAGAGGGTGACAAAATGGTGAGGGGTCTGGAAACCATGCCTTATGAGGAAAGACTTAGGGAGCTGGGTATGTTTAGCCTGGAGAAGAGAAGGTTGGGAGGTGATAAGGAGTGTCATATTGAGGATGGAGCAAGCTTGTTTCCTGAAGCTCCAGAGAACAGGACACGGAACAATGGATGGAAGCTACAGGAAAAGAGATTCCAGCTCAACATTAGGAAGACCTTCCTGACAGTAAGAGCTGTTCAACAGTGGAACACACTCCCTCAGAGTGTGGTAGTTTCTCCTTCTTTGGAGGTTTTTAAACAGAGGCTGGATGGCCATCCATGGGGGTGTTTTGATTGTGAGTTCCTGCATGGCAGAAAGGGGTTGGACTGGATGGCCCTTGGGAACTCTTCCCATTCTATGATTCTAAGTTGCCTCCCTGTGAAATGTAACTGCTACCTTTATTTTATCTTATTTATTTAAATAGTTATATCCCATCTTATATCCATAGATCTCTGGGCATCATACAACGTTTCTAAAATTTAAGATATTAAAATACTAAAAAGTAATTTAAATTCTAAAAACATATTAAACTATAGAGCAACTTAAAACGTGTTCCAAGAGTTAAAATCATGTACATGTGCAGATTTGATAAACACATTAGATCCCAAACACTTAAATGCATGTCCTTCCATCACCTCGCCAACTGTACACACAGAGTAACGACATGTCTGCCACTGAATTCCTACATTTGAAGAAAAAAGGATCACATTTGCTTTGGTACAAAGCACCCTGCCCACAGTGAGTGCACTTTCACCAGAAGGAAAAGCAACATCTCCTCTTCTATAAAATCAATTTGTTGTTCAGTGACAGGAAGCACATGGACAGCCCAGTGGTTTTTCACAACACCACAATTTCACAACACCATAATTACTGCTCCGATCTGACAGCAGTCTGCCTTAAAAAGGACATCCTAAGTGTACATCACACGCTTGTGCACACCTGGCCACATGCTCACAAAATGGAAGCTATTTTCCCAGCAAGATGCAGATCAGCTGTGAACAGGTTTAACTCAGAAGTGACTCCCTTTGACTTTTACTGTGATTTACAGTGCAATCTGTGGATGTTTACGCAGAAGCAAATCCCACGGTATTTAAGGATGGTGCTTGGTACATTCATGTAGATTGCAAATAGCTTAAGTTCCTGATCAGAATGGTTTGGCTTACAGCCTATATGGGTCTACAAAAACTCTTGTTAATCACTAAGGGTTCCTGCTCATAATCATTTAATATATATTAAGTTTTAATAACTTAGTCACAGAATGTATGTTTTGTTTAAAGAAGATCACAGTTTCAATTTGTGGCCATTTCAGTTCAATCTATGAAAGACACTTGAACCCTTGGAGAGACACTGGCAATCAGTGCAGACAATACTAATTTAGATGGGACAATGGCTGGCTAAGTTTTAAAGAAGCTTTTTGTTTTTTTGCAATTGATTGATTGATTGATCTTTAACACTAACAATCTAAACTACAATCAAAACCAATGATATACCTCCAGAAAATACATAGAGAAAATACCTTCAGAAAATACATATAGAAATTAAAGAAAGAGAGAGAAGAAAGAGAAATAAAAAACATACAACTAAAACATAAGGCCTTTACAGACTGCCAGAAATAATGCAGTTTGAGGCCATTTTAACTGTCCTGGCTCAGTGCTAAGGGATCGTGGGAACTGTAGTTTATTGTGACACCAGAGCTCTCTGACAGAGATGGCTCAATGTCCCAGGAAAAAAATACAATTCCCATGATTCCCTAGCACTGAGCCAGGACAGTTAAAGTGGCCCCAAGCTGCATTATTTCTTGCAGTCTGTAAAGGCCCATAGTAGGGCTCTGACCCACTCTTAATTGCAACGAAAAGAGAAAGTAAAAAGTCAAAAATACACTATTCCACCATTACAGATCCAGCTAAATAATCCTACTAGAATTTATAATAACCATAACCACAAATCATTACATCATTAGATTTATAATTGCTCAAAAAGTCCATAAACAATTTCCAAATCTTTCAAACATCTTCTATTGGTTTATCCTTCAGAATCCATGTTAATTTGGCAATTTGGGCTAACTCAGCAACCATAACAATCTATTATTCTATCATTAGTGCTTCAGTCTATTTCCAGATTTGTGCAAACAAAAATCTTGCTGTTGTTACCATTTATCAAATAAGTAATCCATATTTATTTATCCATAATGCTCAACAGAAACATTTCTCACAATATTACAAAGTCTACCTTTAAAATCATTTGAACTAACATAGAAATCGTAGACCAGGGGTAGGCAACCTTTCTGAGCCAGGGGGCCCGGGGGGGGGGGGAATAGCAGCGCGCGCACTCACATGCGCGGGCGCGCAACCCCCGCCGCCACGCGCGACCCCCCTCCCGCGCGCGCTGCCGCTGCCTCTGCACATGTCGCAGCCGCCATTTTGTTTTCCACGGCGACCAAAATGTGCGGCGGTGGTGGCAGGTGGCGGCAGGGGTCCGCCTGGGCCGGTAAGTGCGGTGCCCTGGGCCAGAACCGGCCCAGGGGCCGTAGGTTGCCGGCCCCTGTCTTAGACTAATAACTTTTTGTCTTACAAATCTACCACATACAAAAGAAGAAGCCCTCCTTATCTTAACTTTGCCAAGACTGCTTTGAAATATTCTTAAACAGTTTTGACAACCTGTTTAGGGTTAAGTACCATCTATACATCATCTTATACAGATTTTCTTTTAATTTACTGCTCAAAGTAAATTTTATATCTTTGGACCACATTTTCCCCATACATTAATTTGAATATTATGCCCAAATTTTGGGCCTATCTTATCATGTACTCTTTTATATGTTCATCTTCTGTCTCCAATTTCAGAAGCCATTTATGCCCTTTTTAAATTACATGTTCATAGTCTTTACACAACTCTAAATAAAATTCATTTTCTCCAGTCTCTATTGTGGCATTTTGCTCATCTTGACAACAGATTTTAGATGTTTTCAAGATGAGAGAAAAGTCATAGCAGTAGCATCACTGGTGTGTGTGTGTATGTGTGGGTGTGGGTGAGGGATGCGGGCCGCACTGGGTGACACCCCAGAAGAGAGGTGACACCAGGTTGGCTCTCCACCCCTGCAGGTGCTATTTTGGGGGCTTTGGGGGCCGCCCCCTCTTCCCAGAAATGCCACTTGAAGTCCGGGACCAGTAGTCCGTCCCACCGGAAGTCTGGGGCTGGAAGCCCCACCCCCTCAGGAATCCTGCCCCCCACACCGAGTGTCACCCGGTATGGGAATGCGACTGTGTCACAGTAGAGGTTAGAGAAAATGAATCTTATTTAGTGTTGTATAAAGATGATGAACATGTACAGTTGCCCCTTCATTCTTGCGGACTTGAGATCCACAGTTTTGAATATTTACGGAGGGGTGACCTCCATTAAGATCAATGGGCTGCGCCCCTGCGGTGTGCACCTGTGGGGGCGTGCCCCATTCAAACCTATGGGGCTTGAATATCGGCAAGTCTCCGTATTCATGGGGATGTGTGTCCCAGAATGGATCCCCTGTGAAAATGAAGGGCCGACTGTAATTTGAAAAGTGCATAAAAGGCTTCTAAAATAAGAAGCAGAAGATGAACATATAAATCTGTCCTTAATTTGCTTATAAGCAAACAAGTTAGATCTTTTTTTCCTTAAGAAACATCTCTCTTGATTTAAAACTTTCAGCTGTCATTTTCAAACTACAAAAGAGCCTTACAAAACAACCATCTCTAATCTTTAACCCATTTTTTCCTTTTAAAAAAAGCTTCCTGCAGTGAGGTGCCTAATATTATTTTAGGAAAAAGTACAGTATCAGCTTATATTTATCCGAAACACGTAAAAGAGCCTTTCTAATACAATGAGTTTTAAATTCAGCATGTGCCTTTACTTTACCATACCAAAGTAGCCAGGCCGCTAACATTTTAAATCATGACCTTCCCATTCCAAGAGACTCTCTTCTCTAAAGCAGCTTTATATCAGAGCTTGGAGAAGTCACCTTTTTTGGGTGCAACTCCCCAAATCCCCCTATATTGGCTGGGAGATTCTGAAATCTCAAAAAGTATCCCAAAAAGTAACACTTCCACACTCAGCTTCCTATGTTCCTAATATCAGAGAGCAATTTACAATTAGAATAATTCAAGGATAGTTAAGGAAGTGTCATATTTTCTTCCTCCACACCTCTGCAAAGCATATTTACACAGGGCTGGTTTTCTAATCTGTGATGGCAAGTAAGTTTATAAATGTACAGGGCAATAGCACTGAATTGATTGATATAAAGTCAGACTGTGATCTTGTTTATATAGTGACAGGTTAAGGTACATAAGTTGCTCCTACTCAAATGTGTGGATGGAACAGTTTTTACTGCCCAGACTTCACATAATAACGGGGGGGAGGGGGGGAGCACATTATTACCTTATCCACACACTCAAATTCTGTATAGTTCCTTGTAATACTTTTTTTCATTACATGCGAATGCAATGTTTGAATACCAGAAAAGGAAAACAGTACTAAAATCGTACACATAGACCAGGGGCAGGCAACCTAAGGCCCGGGGGCCGGATGCGGCCCCCGAGGTCTTTGGACCGGCCCCAGGCCGGTCCTGCCGCCGCCACCGCAGCCCCCGCCGCCCCCCACCATGATGATATTATTGTTGTTATTACTTGTTCTTGGGGTTTTCTTGGCAAAATCTCCACAGGGGGTTTGCGATGGCTTTTCTGGGGCTGAGAGAGTGTGCATGCATATTTTTTTAATTTTTATAAAAAAAAATATTTTTATTATTTATTTATTTATTTATTTTTGGTGCTTCGGCCCCCCAATTGTCTGAGGGACAGCAACCCGGCACCCGGCTGAAAAAGGTTGCCTACCCCTGACATAGACACACACACTGGGGGTGGGGGACAGGACAGAGAGAGCATTAGGTCTAAACTAACATGTTGATGAGCAAATTCAAACAAAAATCCATCAGTAATACCGTTATTGGCCAACCCAAATGCACAATATACTCGCTGCAAGCTTTCAAAGCTCCATGGGCTTCTTCTTCATCAGGTAAGATGTTACAAACCAAACAGGAGAAAAACAGTTGGAGATGTTAGTCAGATGCCTACATGTTGTTTCAATCTATAGTTAAGATGTTATATGGTGGAGAGGATCTCTTTTGCAGGCAGGCTCCTCCTCCAGTATTAGTTCTTTCAGAGAGCTATCAATGTGGCATGATATCATTGAAGCACTATATAAAAACTCTAGGAAACCGTGTCCTGGAGCACAACACAAAGGCAATGTTTGCTTTTCCTAGCTGGCTAAGCCATGTTAGTCTGGATCAGTAGGCAAAGGGATCTTGTAGCACCTTTGGGACCAAGAGAAACATGTTTGTAGCATAAGCTTTCATAGTAGGTTGGGTCTCCTTCATCAGATGCAGCAAGTGCAGAAAGTTTATGCTGCAAAATACTTTCTCTGAGTTAGCCTCAATAGGTGCTACAAAAACTCTTTGTGTACTAACCCAGTACTTGTTTGTAAGAGACAAACACAGCCTCCCTCTTGTCTATTCACTAAGTACACAGAATCTTCTCAGTTCTTTCAAGAGCCCTTTAACATTCTCCAAGCTCTGCACCCTAGGATTTCTTCTGGTTTACTTTCCAAGACAAAATCTTGCTAGATCTTGGGATTGTTTTTAACTCAACCCACTCCCCACCCCAAAAAAGTTATTTTAAAAATCATGCCTTATTCTACAACAGGGGTAGGCAACCTTTTTGAGCCGGGGGCCGGGTTGCTGTCCCTCAGACAATTGGGGGGCCGAAGCACCAAAATAAACAAAGAAATAAACAAATAAATAAACAAGCATAACAAATTAAAAAAAATAAAAAATAAAAAATAAAAATATGCATGCACACTCTCTCAGCCCCAGAAAAGCTATGGCAAAACCCCTGTGGAGATTTTGCCAAGAAAACCACAAGAACAATTAATAACAACAATAATCAATATCATCATGGTGGGCGGAAACAGCGGCGGCGGTAGGACCGGCCTGGGGCCGATCCAAAGACCTCGGGGGGGCGCATCTGGCCCCCAGGCCTTAGGTTGCCTACCCCTGTTCTACAAGGACCAAGGATAGGCCTTAACTTTAAATCACTTGACTGTCTCAAATGGGTCTCTTGTGACGGTCCTACCATTACTCCAGGGGTGCAAGCCATTCATTCTGCCAGATGTTGCTGAACAGAAACCTCCAGCATTGCTTACCATTAGCTAAAACTGCCAAGAGTGCAGCCCAACAAAATCTGGAGGGCCACATCATTCCCATCTCCTGCATTAGATAGAGAGAAGCAACTGCCTCAGGCAGCAGATGCTGGAAGACTGCTGTTCCCCTGAATCCCCTAAGCATTTCCTCTGTAGAGCTGCCTCTCTTTCTCTGTTGTTGTTGTTGTTGTCTTTATTGTTGGGTGCCTTCAAGTCATTTCTGACTTATGGCGGCCCTAAGGCATGGGGTTTTCTTGAATTTGTTCAGAGGAGTTTTGCCACTGCCTTCCCCTGAGGCTGAGAGCATGTGACTTGCCCAAGGTCACCCAGTGGGTTTCATGGTCAAGCTAGGAATCGAACCCTGGTCTCCAGAGTTGTAGTCCAATGCTCAAACCACTATACCACACTGGCTCTCTATCTCTTTCCCCACATCTCATAAACCTGCGTATTGCCTCAAAAATACAGGAAGGACTGTGTGCCACTGCAAGTATTGAAATAAAGTTCAGCTGCCAGTCCAATTGGCTTCTGTCCATGCCATGGAGGAAAGTACCATCTTGTTGGCCAAACCCTGGTGGCATCTATAAATATGAGCTCATTCTTAGTAATGATTAAAAGACTGAAAAGAGGTATTTTAATCTTTCATTCAACACAATCACTGCAGCGTAGGTTTTACAGTCAGATTAGGAACTGGTTGAGGCATGTGCATGTTTTTACAGTATCTGTCAAGCATTTCATTCGGGTTAAGCATCGCAGATCTCACACTGAGCACGCCCTTCCTAGCAATGACAATGAGATTGGCCCTAAAAGGCCACAATCCTCCACCCACTGACCGGCGTGTAGGCCTCACGTGACTCCAAGGTGCCTACTTCTGAGTAAATACAGCATAAATGCAGAATAGTGTGGCATGTAATCCTGCTCAAGGAAAACACCTTCTCCAAAATCTCGCTATTCCCCTGTCATCACCACTACCCACCGCCAAGCCTCATTCCGGACTCCGGCTGCTAAGTGACAGGCTATTTGCACATGCCTGTCCTGACCCAATTCTCACCTGTTACTGTAAAAATAAAATAAAGATTTTTTTAAAAAAGACAAAAGTTCACACTGCAAAAAGAACAGGGAAGGGAGGGTTGTGCAGGTGGGGATGAGGGAGATAGTTTTCCCAGGAACGCAGAAAGCTGACTTTTATGCAGTCATATATGAGCCAGCATGGCATAGTCGTGGTTTGAGCGTTGTGCAACTCTGGAAACCACAGTTCAAATTCCAGCTTGCCCATGTAAACCCAGCGAGTGACCTTGGGCGAGTCACACTATCTCAGCTTCAGAGGATGGCAATGGCAAACCCCCTCTGAAGAAACTTGCCTAGAAAACCCTGTGACAGGGTTGCCTTAGGGTCACCATAAGTCAGAAACCCCTTGAAGGCACACAACAACAACAAACCATTGGTCCATATAACCCTGACTATCAACAATGCCTCTCCCGATTATTGCCAAAATTATTTCCTAACCCTGGTATTCCCCGTGTTAACCAGGCCCGACCCTCCATATCTTCTGAAATCTGCCAAGATGGGAGGGTGTTCAGGATGGTATGGAGCAGGGGTAGGCAACCTTTTCCCTTTAAGGGCCGAGGGACTTCAGCTCCCAGAATCCCAGGAGCTATTGGCCAACATGGGACTATTGGCCAACATGGCTGAGGCTTCTGAGAGCTGAAGTCCCTCGGCCCTTAAAGGGGAAAGGTTGCCTACCCCTGGTATGGAGGAAGAGCATCACAGACTTGCTACCAACTGGCCAAAAAAGGGGGTGTGGTGTAGTTCTTTGAATGTTGGACTAGGGGCCTTTGCAGACTACCAGAAATAGTGCAAATTGAGTCCACTTTAAGGGTTAGGGTTAGTGCTAGGGAATCATGGGAATTATTGTTGTTTTTTCCTGAGACATTGAGCCTTCTTTGTCAGAGAGCTCTGGTGCCACAATAAAATACAGTTCCCATGATTCCCTAACCCTAACCCTTAAAGTGGACTCAATTTGCACTATTTCTGGCAGTCTGCAAAGGCCCAAGGACTCTAGAGAGCAGGGTTCAAATTCCTGCTCCCTCACAAAAAAACACTGGGTGACCTTGGGCAAGTCAGAGTCTCTCAGCCTCAATGGCAAACCCCCTCTGAAGAAACCTGCCAAGAAAACCCTGGGATAGGGTTGCTTTAGGGTTACCCTAGGTTGGAAAGGACTTGAAGGCAAACAAAAATAACACCGCACACATGGACAGAATCTTAAGCACTACGCTAGACGCTGTTGTGGTTGTGTGCCTTCAAGTCGTTTCTGACTTATGACAACCCTAAGGCTTATCATGGGAGTTTTTTGGCAAGTTTCATCAGAGCGGGTTTGCCGTTGCCATTCTCTGAGGCTGAAAGAGTGTGACTTGCCCAAGGTCACCCCATGGTTTTCCATGGCTGAGCCAGGATTCGAACCCTGGTCTCCAGAGTCATAGTCCAACACTCAAGCCACACTACGCCATGCTGGCTTTCAAGCTGAACATGGACAGGAGGAAAAGAGAGTGGGCTAAAGAGACAGGCACACTTACCGGGATGTGGACTCGCAACATGCGCTTCTTCTGACTGCAACTTTTCTTGCTGCTGCTGCTGCTGCTGCTGGAAGAGGCCTCTTTCTTCTTTTTGGTGTCCATGGCAGTGCTGCCCATCTCTCTGATGGCACCCCAACCTGTCCACTTCTGTGACCAGAGGCAGGGCCTGCCGGAACCTGTCTGGCAAGGTTGTCTCTGATGCGAAATACCTTCAGTGAGTCCTTTGAACTGCAGAGCCTCCGGTCACCCAGAGGGAAAAGGGAAAGGGATGTCAGTAGAAGGTGAAAGTTTGATGCTCATGGCTGGGCCTCCCAAGGGCAAAGGAGGATGGGTCGGAGAAGAAGGTCAAGAAGCCTTTTCCACTCATGATCCCGAAAGAGAGAAGCAGCTCAGGTCCTGGCAATCCTTTGGGACGCAAGAGCAGAGGGATCCCTGTGCCACTTCCCAAAGAGAGCCCAGGATGCCAGGTGAGGGTCAAAGGTGCCAGGTGGGCATCTCCTCTCTTGTCAGTCTGCCTGAAAGGAGAAGGCCAAAAGGTGCACGGCCACCGAGGAGGAAACCGACCGTGCAACACCTTCTCCAAAGAGAGACCAACCCTTTCCCTGCCACCCTCTGCAGCGTCACTTTTTGGATCGGGTGCCCAAGTTGGTCCTCCTTAGTGCCAGGCAAGAAAGAGGAGGAGGAGGAGGAGGAAGAAGGGAGCCAAAGTGATGCAATTTGGCTTGGGAAGCTGGTGTCCTCTTCCTGCTGCAAAAGAGACTCCCATGCCAAGGAGGATGCCTTTCCCAAGCTGTAAAGAAAAAGAAAAAGAAGGAAGGAAGAAGAGAAAAAGAGAGAGCCAGGCTTCCTCTTTCAGGCTTTTTGCAAAGAGACACTCTCTCTGACAGCAGCTGCTGATCAGGAAGGCAAAAAGGGAAGGAGGGGAAGAGAGAAAAGCCAGCCCAGGGAGGGAGGTGCAGAGAGCCTGGTGTGGTTGTGTGTGTGGTTGTGAGTGTTGTTTGCCTCGCAATCGAGGAGGAGAGGCAGCTGAGCAGGAAGTGCACAATCCCCAAAGGCCACTTTCTCCCTTGGGAAAGCAGCCAAGGCTGACCAGGCGTCCTCCTTTCCCAGGACATGCGCCCTACATTTAAAAAACGAAACTCCTGCATTCTGCGCCTGGCTAAGAAGAAGCATGCATCGACATTTCTGGGGAGTGGTTTTTTTTTTTTTTTCAGTTTGTGCATTGGTCACGTCCTCCCTTTTTTGATGCCTTGTCCTCCAGGGTGAGCAGGCGTCCTCCTTTCCCGGGACGCGCCCTACATTTTCAACCTTCAGGAGGACTTTCAAAGTGGCCTACATTTTGAGTGTGGTTTTAAGAAGCAGGAACTCACATTTCTAGGAGAGTGTTTTTAGCTTGGCTTTGGTCGTCTCCTACATTTTTATTGAATGTCCTTTGTTTTGTGGTGCCTTCTCGGGGGGGAGGGGGGTTTGTTAACCAGATGTCCTCCTTTTTCAGGACATGTCCTACATTTCCAAGTTTGTGCCCAGGAGGACTGTCAAAAAGTCCTCCATTCTGAGCATGATTGAGAAGCATGGATTTAGATTTGTATCAGTGTTTCTAGCCTTGCTTTCAGCATGTCCTCCATTTTTCTTGAATGTCCTCCACTTTGAGGTGCCTTGTCCTCAGGGGTGACCAGATTTACTCCTTTTCCAGACATGTCCTACATTTTCAACCTCCTGTCCGGGAGGGATTTCAAAAAGTCCTCCATTTTGTGCATGGATGGCCATCTGTCAGGGGTGTTTTGATTGTGTATTCCTGCATGGCGGTGGGTTGGATTGGATGGCCCTTGGGGGTCTCTTCCAGCTCTAGGACTCTATAACAGGAATATCTTTCTCCTGTTTGATTTTTAATACCTTTGCCTGGTTAAGAAGCCAGTGGAGCTTTGAAAGCTTGCATTATATTTTCTGTGCCTTAAAGGCATTTCCTCTTCAAATCATTCCAGGATCTGCAAGCTCTGCACTTTGTGCCTTGGCTGCACTCTGTGCACATACATGTCTGTGCACTCAGAAGGAGGCCCTCTGAACCTAAAAAGATTGATTTGAAACATACTTTTCAGCATAGTTTCCCCCAGGGTGCTGCTTTGTAAGTGTGTTGGACAACAGTATCCGTAATCCCTATGTCTTGCTGTGGTGGGAGTTATAGTCCAGCATCTAGAGAGAGCTACCTTGGGGCAGGTGATGCTAATAAAAGCTTTGGCAGCCCAAGAAGCTTGACCACCAGTTTCCAATCTCTTCGGTCTAATCTGAGCTACAGAAAGAATGCATTTTGACACGACTTTAAGTGCTGTAGCATCATGCTGTGGAATCCTGGGATTTGTAGTTTCACAGGTCTTTAGCCTTCTCTGCCAAAGAGTGTTGGTGCCTCACAGAACTACAAATCCCAGGATTCTGCAGGTCTATAATGCATCATGACTTCTCTACAAATTTGCAGAAACTCTTCGTTTGAAATCCCTTCAAATGTGTTACTTTCCAAAAACCAGGATTACTAAATCTGCTTTTCTCTGATGACGCACTTAAACACTCTACACATTTTCTACACTAAACACATTTTGTCTGGTGAAGGACTCTATGAGTCAGCACACTTGTCAGAGTTGAGAAGGATTTTTTACACACAGCTGTAGCTGCACCAAAGGTGGGTCTTGCAGCACACAAGGCGTACATGCATGGAAAGGTCTAGAGAGGCTGCATGCTTTAGTGGTTTGACCATTGGATTGCAACGCTAGAGACCAGGGTTTAAATCTCCCACTCAGCCATGGGAACCCACCGGATGACCTTTGGGAAAGTCATTCTCTCTCAGCTTCAAAGGGAGGCAAAAACAAATCTTGCCTTTGAACAAATCTTTCCAAGAAACCTCTGTAATAGGTTCACCTTAAATTTTTGTTTGCCTTTTTTGTTTGGCTTCTTGTTGTGTGCCCTCAAGTTGTTTCTGACCTATGGCAATCCTATCACAGGGTTTTCTTGGCAAGGTTTGTCAGAGGAGGGTTGCCTTTGTCATTACCATCCTCTGAGGCTGAGAGAGTGTGACATGCCCAAGATCACCCAGTGGGTTTCCATGGCCAAGACGGGATTTGAACCCTGGTCCCCAGAGTCCTAGTCCAACATTCAAACCACTACACCATGCAGGCTTTGTTTGGCATCCATCTTTATTGAAACTGTGGAAGTTTAAGGTTCCAGACCTTCAATTGCAGACAGTCTAGTTTGCTGCCTTAGTGCTGTTTTTGTATACTTTCCCTTCCACTCTGGAGGTATACAGGTCTGTACCTGGGATGGGAAACTATCTGGGAAGGGTGGGGTGTACCTTCTAACTCATTAAATTGCCAAAATCACTTTGTCTTGTTCCTGTTGATACAGCATGTTTGTTGTGACGAATCGTCAATGCCACCCAGAATGCCACAAAATCAGAAGCCTGGAAAGCACTGCCGTAAGGGAGCTCTCAAAGTTTGTTGTTGTCAACTGCCGTCAGGATGACTTCAACTTATGGCAACCCCATGAATGAGAGACCTCCAAGTCACTCATTCCTCAGCAGCCCTCCTCAGGTCTTGCAGAGTCAGGGCCATGGCTCCCCTGACCGAGTCCATCCATCTGGAATGTGGTCTTCCTCTTTTCCTACTGCCTTCTGCCTTACCAACATTATTGTCTTTTCTAGTGGGACATGTCTTCTCATAGAATCATAGAGTTGGAAGAGACCACAAGGGCCATCCAGTCCAACCCCTCATGATATGGCCAAAGTGCAGTTGGACCTCCATATCCACAGGTGATCCATTCTGGATCCCCCTGTGGATACAAAAAACCACAGGACTTCAAGTCCCATTCTCCCTAATGGCCATTGGGGACAATGGGGCTTGCTGTTTGCGGATGCTCAGATCCACAGATGGCAAACCCACGGATACAGAGGTTCGGCTGTATGTCAGCCTCAGCACCTTTGGCTTCTAGGGAAAGTTCAGGCCTGATCTGTTCTAGGAGCCATTTATTTGTCTTTTTAGGAGTCTATAGTATCCTCAGAACTCTTCCCCAGCACCACATCTTAAATTAGTTCATTCTCTTCCTTTCTATACTGTCCACCTTTCACAACCATACATACAAATGGAAAATACAAAGGCATGGACATTCTTGAGTTTAATCTTCAATGATATAACTTTATACTTCAAGATCTTGTCTAGTTCCTTCATAGCTGCTCTTCCAAATCCTAGTCGTCTTCTGATTTCTTGACTGCAGTCTCGGTTCTGTTTAATGACTGAGCCAAGGTATGGAAAATCTTGAACTATTTAAACGTCTTCATCATCTGTTTTAAATTTATGTATATCAACTGTGATCATTATTTTTGTTTTCTTAAATGTTCAACTGTAAACCTGCCTTTGCACTTTCTTCTTTTACTTTCTTCAGTAATCATTCCAAGTTTTTGCTATTTTCTGCTAGCGGTATGATGTTGTCTGCATATCTTAAATTGATCATGTTCTTTCCTCCAATGTTCACACCTCCTTCCTTCAAGTCTAATGCTGCTCTACATATGATATGTTCAGCATTCAAGTTAAACCGATAGGGTGATGGAATACAGGCTTACCTGCCCTCCTTGCCAACTGGAAACCATTCCATTTCTCCATATTCTGCCCTAACAGTAACCTCTTATCCTGAGTACATCATGCATCAGGACACATGTGGCCAAGCAAAAAGTGGTCCCAGTGGCAAAGTTTATTAATGAAGAATAAAACGCAAGCTTGGAGAAGCTGCAGCAGTTTGCTTTTGTCTGAACTAACTGGGAAGGGCAAGCTTCTGCCCCTTCTTGTCCTCTATTCTTGGTGAGTTAATTGAGTACTAACTACAGTTTGCAACAACTGAAGTAAACTGAAGGGAAAGGGGGAAAGTAGGAGTGAGAGAGAGAAACTGGGACATTTTAAAAGTTGCTGAAAAAAGTGGGACAACCAAAAATTAGCTACGACTTTCCCTACCAAACAGGGGCGGTTTGAAGGTATGCTCCTGGTGTGAGTATTTGTGCTAAATTACCCCCGTGGCACAAGACCTTGTTTGCACAAACCCCGAGCAATTGTGCCTGTTATAGAGCTTTCAACATAGCCTTGCCCCTCCATGGCAAAGGTCCAAAGTTTGCTCCTTGCAATAAATGTAAATTCACATTGGTTCTGAATATTCCAGGCATCAGTCAACAGGGACATTGCCTTTTGGGAGGGTACCATTCAGCTGAGATTTCCTTATGGTTTTATATTTGCCATAACCCAATATTATAGCGTGTCTGCTGTGTTGTAGCAATCTGAAAGTCTTCCATAACTCATGGATGTTCATACTCCTGACCCCAACATTTAGAAGACTTTCAAGCATTTGTGTGAGATGAAAGAGACAGGCCATTATTCCAGTGGAGGGTCATAAACACTGGCCTTATTGACATTACTGCAATGCTTGCTAAAGCTGGCCTTGCCATAAAGCTCAGTGGAACAATCTGCTTCAGGCGGCACAACAAGGGGAGGATAAATAATGCAGCAAATTTTAAAATGTTGGCCCTCGAGGGAGGTGTCACCACTTGGGTTCTGCTTCAGGCAGCAAATTGCCTTGGGCAGGTGCTTGCATTGCAGATGATCTTGGCCAGCAACTTTTCAGGACTGCAGTAGGTGTGTTGTGAACCCTTCACGCTCCATTTCATATCCTCTTATTATGTTTATATATTCAGAAGCCACCATGTTTAACTCATCAGGATCTTTGGCAAGAGAGGGATTTAATTCCAAAGTTTATTTCCCCAACTCCAAATCCGAGCTCTACCTACTACATGAAGGGTGGGGAATTTCTTTCAGCCTGAGGACAGAGTTCAGTTTCAGAGAACTACTGGGGGGCACATTCCTGTGATGGTAGGACCACAAGCAAAAGGTTGGGATGTGAATTTTATTGTTAATTATAATCAAGTTAGCTTTGATGTATGGCAATCCCATGGATGAGAGACATCTAAAGGCCCCTGGGTCCTTTCACACCGTAAATAAAGTGCTATGATTACATTTTAACCACTATGACAACATCCTATGGAAGCCTGGGATTTGCAGTGTAGGGAGAAGGATTTAGCTTATCATTCAGAGAATTCTAGCACCTCACCAAACTACAAACTCCAGAATTCCATAGGAAGTTGCAGTGGCTGGTGGAGTTAAAATACTGCAGTTGTGTAGTGTGAAAGGCCCACCTGTTATTAACAGCCCTGCTAAGATCTTGCAAACTTCGGGCCTAAGCAGACTGCCAGAAATAGTGCACATTAAATTGAGGCACTGCCCTGGCTCAGTGCTAGGGAATCATGGGAACTGTAATTTATTGTGGCACCAGAGCTTTCTGACAGAGAAGGCTCAATGTCTCAGAAAAAATACAATTCTCATGATTCCCTAGCACTGAGCCAGGGCAGTGCCTCAATTTAATGTGCACTGTTTCTGGCAGTCTGCTTAGGCCTTTCCTTGAGTCTGTCCACTTGTGATGCAGTTTTCCTTTTTCCTGCTGCCTTCCATTTTGATTAGCATTATCAACCCAGGCCTTCAGTGTCAAGTTGCAGCAGTACCTAAGCAATAAAACTTGAGGTGGGAAAGAATGCTTGAGCAATAAATAATAAAGCTTGAACTGGAAAGGAATGGGATTATTCTGTGGCCTGTCCTACTGTAACAATGGAGATTATCACACAGGGAAAAGGATGTCCTTTTTCCGTCTTTTTCCCATCCTTATCGCACAATTGAATGAAGATTATCAGACGATGTCACACTTATCCCGTCATTATTTCATCTGTCAAGAGGAATTATCACCCATTGTGTGAAAGATTATCAGACAACATTGCAATTATCCTGTAATTATCCCATCAGTGAAGTGGAATTGTCCCATCATTTTTCATTAACAGAAGTTTCCATTATTGAAAAGTGACAGGACCATTCCACTTCATTGACAGGATAATGACGGGATAAGCGTGACGTATGTGATAGTCTTTCGCATGATCACGCAATAAGGACGGGATAAGGACAGGAGCAATCCGCTTCGCTCCCATCCTCCCCCCCCATCAGATAATCTCCTATGTGTGCCTGCCAACAACAGGCAAGGTACAGGACAGCTGCCCCCAGAATTCTTTACTAAACATGCATGAACAAGTAAAACAGAGCAAAAGGGGGAGAGCAGCTAAGGTTGCTTTACCAGCTCCCCCCAGCATGTTAAAAGGGAAAGAAAAAAGCATAGAATTCTTAGGCTGCATCTGCACTGCAGGAATAATTCAGCTTGACACTGCTTTAACTGCCATGGCTGAATGTGATGGAATTCTGGGATTAGGAGTTTTTGGTTTTTGGGTTTTTTTTTTTTTAGAGATTTAGCCTTCTTTTGTTAGAGAGCTCTGGTGCCATAACACTCTGCAAATCCCAGGATTCTATAGCATGGAGCCATGGCAGTTGAAGCAGTGTCAAACTGCATTATTTCTGCTGTGCAGATATTTGGCCATCCACATGGAACTCATAAGATAACTGGAGCCTGTTGAAAGTAGAAGTCTTCATTGGCTGCCCTTTGGAAGGAAACCTTGAGTTGTCTCTGGAAGGTTCAACATTATTATTATTATTATTATTATTATTATTATTATTTTACATATGCAAGGTTTACCTGACCTAGTTGTTTCATTTCACATGTGCATATTATTTGTTGAATAAAATGTTAGCTGAAAGATGTTAAACTGCTCCTCTTTTTTTATGAACCGTAGGAACAAATCCCTGTTTTCCCATATTATTTCTGCCTCTGGTAATACATTTTCTGTGAAAGAAATAATTTCCAGGTACACATCTACTTTGTTAACTGAGGTATGGTTGTATTCCATAGACTTATAGAGGGATGGTGGAAAAGAACAGGGTGCAATAAGAAGTGAGAATGAAACGAATACTCCTCCTTTGCCACCAATTCATAAACAAGCAACCTGGCTTCAAATCTGTGACATCTGAATCTCAGCCAAGGACATCTTCCCTCTGTTGAGACTTCCTTGGTGGGTGAGCGGTTGTAACTGATGCAGTGTGGCAGCGTTTTCTATGCTTTTCTTGCCAACCAGATTTTATTGAAGTGGCTCTTTAAGGCATTCAGCATGTCTGCCTTTAGAATCAGCCAGCTGAAAAAGATATCCATAAATGTGTCTGACTCATCAAAAAGACTTGAAGCAAAACAAGGAAGATGAGCAAGACTTTTTAGTTCCTGCTATGCTCAGGTTCTCTCCCTTTCTCTCATTCACACAAACACACATTGCAAGCTGGTGACCTATCTTTGTGTCTGTATGAACAAAGAAGGTGCAACCACAGCTTGGAAAAGTCCCACTTTTAGACTGCAACTCTCAGTATCCCCCAGCCAGCAGTGGCAAAAAAGTGACTTTTCTAAGCTTTGGTGTGCGAGAGAATAGACTTTCACTGACCTATTCAGGGATGGGTTATGTCTCCAGGCATGATTATTATGTTAACCTCTCTCCTGTCAGTAGTGAGAAACCAGGAACATAGGAAACTACCTTACAGTGAGTCAGATCATTGGCCCATCCAGTCCAGTGTTGTCAGTTTTGGGTAGGATCCTGTCCTATCCTATCTAGAAATGATAGGGATTGAATCTACCACTGAGCAAGGGCTCTTCTAAAGATGTACCACTTACCCAAGTTTTTGGAAGTAAGGAGGTCAATGCAAACTTACTGAGGTTTTTGTAGTGTTTATTTACAACTATACAACTAAAGCTAAGTTGGAGGTGTAGTTTAAATGCTGCAACAGAAAAGCAAAGTCTACTGGTCTCATATCTGGGGCCCTTTTCACACTACTCAATTATTGCACTGTTTACACTTAACTGCCATGGCTGCATCTTAGGGAATGCTGGGATTTGCAGTTTACGGAAGGGCATTTAGAATTTTCAGCCAGAGGATTCCAGTACCTCACCAAAGGTGGGATACTACTACTACTACTACTAATAATAATAATAATAATTGCTGTTACTCCACCCCCTGCACAAAAACTCTAGATCAGAAACCCTATAATAAAAATCACCAAATGAAATCATTAAATTGAAAGCCCACTCGTAGCCCCATAAAAGCAAAGCACCAAATATGATAACATAAAGGTCTGGTGGTGGGGTATAATCTTAAAAGTCAATTGTACAGTGTTTATCTGATGAATGAGACTTTAAATCATGTAGCTATAGCAAAGGTTTCTTTTTTTTTTTGCTCTTCAGATGTTTGTATAATAATACACAGATACATAAGCATAACAATGCAACTGCCCATACATAGAAGCAAGTGAACACACCACCTAATGCCCTCCCCCAAAACTATTAATAAAGATTGGTCTTCTGAAATTGCTTCCACAACACTTGCCATGTGGTATTGCCTCATTTGTTTGACTTTCTCCTACGCCTTCCAATTCACTTCTTCCAGGCCTATTCTTGCATGGATGGCATCTCCTTCAGACCCCAGCTGGCATTTTCACCTCTGAAATCTCCCTCCTGGCATTGCCCATTCTCTGTGGGAATGATAACTCTGAGTGTTGGAGACAGGAAATGCCACAAATGATGGGGTGGGAGTTAGGGATGTTCACAGGAATGAGATTGGAAAATATTGAACCAAAAAGCCTCCCTAAGACCCAAAGGGAGCATGCTTTGCTTCCTTCACTTTCTTATTTCCTTGCCCCCCGTTTCTTCTGGTTTCTTCTGTGCTGTTTTTTTGCAGCCTTGCGTATGCTTAACAAAGAATGACATTATGCTTTTGTTTTGAGGACAACTCATGCTTGGCCATTGTTCTTATTTACCATTGCGTTGATTCTGACTTATGCAAACAATATAAATAAAAGACCTCCAAGATCCCTGGTCATCATTTGCCCTGCTCAGATCCCTGCAAACTTAGGGCAGCTATGACTTCCTTGATTAAGAGCCTTATCACATGAGAAAAGAAAGCCAAAACAAAGCGAGAGAGAAATGGCTTTCTTGGTGCTTCTCACATGCTGTCATAGCACTTCTGTTCTTCTTCCAGAGGGAGACGGTTGTAAAAGCATGCCTTTTACCAAATGGATTTTTCCAGCATGACAAAGGGCACACTTTTATGACCGTTTTCCTCAGGAAGGAGAACAGAAGTGCTACAACAGCATGCGGAGACAGCATGCGGAGCAAGTCTCTGTTCCCTGGACAACGGCTAGAGTGCAGGTGGCGGAAAACTCGACTCATATCTGACAGAACTCGCCATAGGAATTTTCTTTGTTCCTATCGGGAGGCAATACGTGCAGCGAAGAGAGCCTTCTCCTCTGCACGTATTGCGTCTGCAGAGTCTCGTCCAGCAGAGCTGTTTAGGGTGGTGAGGGAGATGACGCAGGTCCCCCCTGCGCCAAATCCCTTGCTTAACCCGACGACGGCCTGCTGTGACGCATTTAATAACTTCTTTGCAGACAAAATCTCTCAGATAAGAGCCAACTTAGATGCCACCATTGAAACAGAGTCGATAGACGAGGTGTCCAGCGACTCCGCCGATGTAGTTATACTGGATCAGCTGCAATCTGTGAGTACCGAGGACGTGGACAAGCTGCTTGGTAAGGTGAGGAAGACAACCTGTCCCCTCGACCCTTGCCCATCATGGCTGGCCGTCCAGGGGGGAGATGCATTGAGGAGTCTCCTTACCGATATTATCAATGCATCCTTTAGGGAAGGACATTTACCATCTTGTCTTAAGGAAGCGGCTGTTAGGCCGCTCCTGAAAAAACCTTCTCTAGACCCCCTGGATATGAGAAACTATAGGCCTGTATCACTTCTGCCATTTTTGAGTAAGGTGATCGAGAGGGCGGTTGCTCTTCAGCTCCAAGCTGTCTTGGATGAAACCGATTATCTAGACCCATTTCAAACCGACTTCAGGACAGGCTTTGGGGTTGAGACTGCCATGGTGGCCTTGACCGACGATCTGCGTCTGAGCATCGACAGGGGTAGTGTGACCCTGTTGGTGCTCCTAGACCTCTCAGCGGCTTTTGATACAATAGACCATGGCATCCTCTTGGACCGCCTGAGAGGGTTAGGTATCGGAGGCACTGCTTTGCAGTGGTTCCGGTCCTTCCTCTCGGATCGGTCCCAGAGGGTGCTGCTCGGGGACTGTAGCTCCAGTAAGAGGGAGCTCACTTGTGGGGTCCCTCAGGGAGCTATTTTGTCCCCGACATTATTTAACATCTACATGAAGCCGCTGGGTGAGATAATACGGAGTTATGGTGCTGGATGTTATCAGTACGCTGATGACACCCAAATCTATTTCTCCATGTCTCGTTCGTCGGCCTCGAATTCCAATGGCATCTCTTCTCTCAATGAATGTCTTAGGGCGGTAATGGGCTGGATGAGGAAAAACAGATTGAAGTTGAATCCAGACAAGACGGAGGTGCTCATGGTCTCGGCCCCGAAACCAGGAATTGGGTTGCAACCTCCAGTCCTGGATGGGGTCACACTCTCCTCCAGTGACTGTGTTTGCAGTTTGGGGGTGCTCCTTGACTCGTCGCTCCTGATGACGAATCAGGTTAATGCGACGGTCAGGAGCGCCTGTTATCAGCTTCGGCTGATACGCCAGCTGCGCCCTTTCCTGGAAGTAAAGGACCTTGAGACTGTTGTGCACGCGCTGGTAACCTCACGCCTTGACTTCTGTAATGCACTCTACATGGGGCTACCCTTGTTCCTGGTTCGGAAATTACAGCTGGTACAGAACATGGCAGCCAGGCTTGTTTCGGGAACATCTCGGAGGGACCACATTACTCCGGTTTTGAGGTCCCTCCACTGGCTGCCTATCAGCTTCCGGGCCAGGTACAAGGTGTTGGTTATCACCTTTAAAGCCCTAAATGGCTTGGGTCCAAGCTACCTCAGGGACCGCCTTCTCCCATACAATCCTCCCCGCGCTCTCCGGTCCTCCGGGAGGAATTTGCTGCAACCTCAAAAATCGAGACTTGTGGCTACCTCCCGGGGGGCTTTTTCAGTCGTTGCCCCTAGACTCTGGAACGACCTGCCGGATGAGATCCGTCACTTAACATCACTTGACAGCTTCAAGAAAGCTGTCAAGACGGATCTCTTCCGGCAGGCCTTTCCAGACTAATTACCCCGGCCTCGGGTAAGAAACAACCCTCCCCCAGTGATCCTCACGTGGCCCCATCATTGGTGGTTGGATTATTGTGGCTGGGCACACGCTCTGGGTTTAGTATTACTATTAGTATTTTAATTTAGTATGTAATTATTGTGTATGTTATTTTAAAAATTATCTGATTTAATACTGTTTTAAGGGGGGGAGGGGGGTTGTTGTATATATTTGTTTATGGATATGTATATGTTTTAATCTGTAAGCCGCCCAGATTGGTATTCCAGAGGGCGGGGTATAAATAAATGTTATTATTATTATTATTATTATTATTATTCCCCTGCTCTGTTTTGGCTTTCTTTTCTCATGCGATAAGGTCTCTATATCAATCCACCTGTAGTGCACTTACTCTTTTGCTATTGCTGTCCACCTTACTAAGCATAACCATCTTTTCTATTGTGCCACATCAGCTCATGATATGTTCAAAGTACAACATTCCCTATTTAATCATTTTTACTTCTAGTGTGAGAGGAGGTTTGATTTGCTCTAAGACCCATTCATTTGCCTATTTAGCAGTATATGGTATCCGCAGAACTCTTGTCCAGCACCTCATTTCAAATTATTTACTTCCTGTCAGCTTTCTTCGTCATCCAGTGTTCACACCCACACACAAAAATCAGAATGTTTGGCTGTGGATGTAACATAATCTTTTAGCCTGATATAGACAAAATATAGACCTGCAAAGGCATTGGGGAAGGTTATGCAACTGTGGCTGTTGAAGATATCAGAATTGCACAATCCCAGATTTCTCCCCACTCAAAAAAAGAGAAAAGAATAGAAAGAAGAAAAAATAAAAAGATTTAAAAAGAAAAGAAATTTGGCACATGACTGTTCCTTGTTTACATTCCATCACTCAATTTGCCTGCAGCTATCCTTTGAATTTGTATTGTGCAAGTTTAATGTTCCCTTATAAAGACCTACAGAACATTCCCTGCCTTCTCAGGATTGTCATCATATGTATGCCTTGAGTTTTGGTCACATTGACTGTTTTATACTTTATTCCATAAGCAAAGGTAACAACTAACTGGTTTTACATTGAAATGTTAATGCACAGTGCACAATTGATGAATACTTTTCCTGAAAAAAACTAACCAATCTATTTTTCAGTTCCTTTTATCCAAAAGGGAACTGTCAGTACTCAGCATCATTTGCAACTGATCACTATGTATTTTTTGTCAGTACAGCTTTGTCATAACGCCTCCACATATTTGGCTCACAATAAACATTTTCATACTGATTTTCATTGCCAGCATTTCTCAAAATCATGTGAACATTATATTTTAGGATTCAATTTTTATTAGGTGTTATTTTTTAAATAAAAAAGGATGGACTACACAAAGGGGCTCTCAGAGATTTCACATAACTTAACAATGCAATCCTTATGCATGTCTACTCAGACATTAGTCCCACTGATGACCACAGATGAGTAACCCAGATTGTAGCATTCAGAGCAGAATAGAACAGCTCTTGGCAAATTTTACATTTTTGGTTTATATTTCCCGTGATCCCCTGGTCAATGCTGACTGGAGAATCCTGGGAATTCTTGTCTTAAAAAGTAACCTTTCCATATCTAATGTAGAATTCAAAAGCCTGGATATGTAATGTGAGGTAACCTTTGCAATGTATTATTTTCCAAGTTCAAAAGAAACTAAAAATGTGATTCCTGTGCTTAAAGTGCATACTATTTGAATTGTGACTCCTACTCACTTACAGAAACTTATTTGATGACTCTAGGCAAGTCCCACTCTCTCAGTCTTGGAAGACAATGGAAAACCTCCTCTAAAAAATATTGCAAGAAAGCCATAAGTCTGAGTCAACTTGAATAACAGCAGCAGCAGCAACAACAGGTACTGCACTTTTAAAAACAATTTCTTCTAGAAAATGAGTAAAGGCACCCTTGGGGGTCTGCGGGGGCTACAAAAAGGGGCCGAGGAGCTGCCAAAGACCCACCAGTTGCACTTTCTCTACCCTTGTTCTAGAAGGGACCTTGTAAGGACCTGTGACTTTCTTTATCAGAAATAAGATGTGGTTTGGGGTGATTTTGCTCTCCTGACAATTCACATAAGGGGCACTGTTACTATTAAACAATAATAAAGGAGGATATGAATTGTACTGCAAGTCTGTTGATTTCCATTCTTTCTGCGAATTAGGGAATCAGCTGTGTGGATTATTTTAAGACATTGCACAGATGTGCAACAACCAACAACTGCAATTTCTAGCAATATTTTAACAGGGCCTAATTAGTAAGCACTCACTCTTAATGAGATGCAAAGGTAATGAGAAATCTCCACCAACTAAAGTAAGCATTAATAAGTAATTAGGAAGCTCTGCAAGACTGATGGGTTCAAGGGAACAACCGCAGTTCCTTCTTTAATATCACCTTAAATTCTAGTGGTATTTTAAAATAGTTTTTCAGCTTCTGTGCAAGTCACCTCTGTTTCTCCTAAAATTCTCATTAACTAAGTCTCTACTGTTTGTATTGAGTAGACCTACTGAGGTGGAAGATTCTTGTAGTAATGACATAAAATCCTGACAAATCCCATAACACTCATGCTCAGCTTCCTACATGGAAATCTTGCTGGTTTTACTGGCTTCTGAGGCAGGATCATAGATCACCTGCCATGCACACGGTTTTCGTATGGAAGCTGATGGCTCCTGGGTCTGCCTTGGCCTCATTATTAACAGGGATTTGAAAGCAAGGATTTGGAAACAGCATCTTGGAGGTTTGCTGCCAGTCGGAGAATAAAACATTGGGTAGAGGGATGAATAACCTGGCTTCTAATCTTTCCTTGCTTGGCTGAAGTACATAGCTGGAGAGCCACTAGCAGGTCTCTGTTGACACAGTCTAGACAGGGAAAGGAGCAAATGACAGGTAAAAAATCTTGTAATCCCAAAATAAAAGCAACATGGGCCTCTGCATTGAGCACATTGGAGGTCTGGCTTTCACTTTGTGTGGTGGGGTACAGATTGCAGTAATGATTGACTGACTGAATTGAAACTCATGCTTACTTATCAGGGTAATTCAAAGAATTAAAAGACATAGCCATTTAAGTCTAAAAAATCAGGAGACATAGCCATTTAACTCTAAAAAATATGCAAATAATAAATATTAAGAGGAACGAAAAAATTCAAGGAATAAAAAAGAAAAATCACCAATACAAAGTAAGGGCATATGCGGACGATTTGGTGATTATCCTTAACAACCCAAGCGAGGGTGCAAAAGAAGTGTTAACTGTATTAGAATAATTCGGGAAAGCAACAGGATGTAGGATAAATAAAGACAAATCGTCAATCCTAACAAAGAACATGACTAAAGCAAAAGAAAAAGAATTAAGTAATTTAATGGGTATAAAATTACAAAATAAAGTAAGATATCTAGGTATTGAGATTTCAAAAAGAACAGTGGATTTTTATGATAATTATTACGGTAACGTGAAAACCTGGAAAGAAGTAAAAAAAAAGATCTAATTAATTGGAACAAGCTAAATTTATCCTTTTTGGGCAGAATATCTTTGATCAAAATGGCTATTTTACCTAGGATGTTATTCCTATTTCAAATGATTCCGATCATTCACACAGAAAAAACATTTAAGGAATGGGATAAAGACATATCGAAGTTTATTTGGAGAGGGGAAAAAACAAGGATTAAAGACCCTTCAAGACACAAGAGAAAAAGGGGGCCTAGGAGTCCCAAATCTGAAACTATATTTCACAGCGTGTGCCCTCGTATGGGTAAAGGATTGGATTACCTTAAAAGACAATAGATTACTAGAGTTGGAAGAGGATAACCTATCATCTGGGTGGCACGCATATTTACAATATGACAAAGAAAGCACTAATAAAAGTTTTAACAATCATTACACTAGAAGACCCCTCCTACGAATCTGGAAAAAATATCGAGGGAAAATATATAGGAAACTACCCCAATGGGTTGCACCCTAAGAAGCCTTTCACAGAAGAGAAATGACTACAGATAATAATTGGTTAACTTATAAAACATTAATAAAACGTAGAGCGAAAGATTGGCAATTAAAAAAATAAAGAGGAGTTAATAGGGGAAGGTTATATGATAAATTGGTTTGCATTTCTTTAAATAAAAGAGAGATTTAATATAGATAGTAAAAAATATGGATTTCAGGAGAAGGAAACAGAACTGGATAAAATCTTAACCCAAGACAAAAACAAAATGATTGGGAATATATATAGAATTCTGTTTTTAGACTTGGAAAAAGAAACGATAAAAGAAGAAATGATCAGGTGGATGAAGGATATAGGACATACAATCGAATTAAATAACTGGGGAAAAATATGGAATAAGGTGTCGGGATACACATACTCTCAAGAGTTAAGAGAAATTTTTTATAAAATGTACCTAAGATGGTACATGACTCCAGTTAAAATATCTAAAATATATAAAAACCGAGACAATTTATGCTGGAAGTGTAAGGAAAAACCTTTTCCATTGTTGGTGGTCATGTAAAAAAGCAAAGAAATATTGGGAATGTATAAAAGAAACAATTAGCAGCATCTTAAATCTGAAAATACAATTGAAACCAGAATTCTTCTTATTAAACATGGTTGTGTAGTGGAATTCCCCAAGAACCAGATCCAGGAGTCCAAATTTTGTCCAAGGCAAGTACACCTTTATTTTGGCCAAAAGGTGACAACAGCTCCAAGATGGTGCTTAAAGGGTTGTCGCACCCAAATATTTTCAAAGTATTCCTTTATACACTATACTTGCATAGCACACAGCATTACATCACATAACTTTAACTCCATTGGTTTGTTATTGCTGATCACGCTTCTGTTCTCTAGTTCTATTGGTTAGTTGCTACTGACCATGCTCTACACTCTGCTTCCCTGAATACAGGTTTCCACCGGTTTGGTCAGGTTTTTTCAGCCTCACTTGCACTTTTTGCTGACCCTTCAGAAAGAATCTGGGGCAAAGGCCATTAATTACTACTTCATTTGGTTCCATCTCTACTTCATTCCTCCCTTTTTCTTGTTGCCAGTGCAAAGCTTGCTTAAGCTGGCAACTACATCTAATGCTATGCATGGATTTTTAAACCAATTTTCTTTTAACTTTTGGGAATAACATTGTCAGTATGCCTATTGACATGAGCCCCCTTATTCCCATGTGTCCCTTCATTCTTTCAGAGCAACTCTCGGGTAGTTACTCCTCCTTTTCTTCAGGGGGGTGCTTGGTCCACCTGGCCCCAGGGAAGTGGCGCACGTTGCGATGCTGACCTCCCCTCCTCTTGCAGCTTGCTTCTTGGAAATCTTTACCCTTAGAGGATCAGAGTCATCATGGGTTTCCCACTCAGGTTCCTCCTTGGTATAGTCTCTCGACTCTGTAGTGGATCCAAAGTTTTACTCCTGCTAACTTGATGGCAGTGGGCATGATCTCATAGGGGCTCCAGTCTTTCAGCAGGATCACCTGGGGAGAAATCATGTACAGCAGTAACAAGGGCAGAGGACTGTACCATACCCACATATTTATGTAACTCATTAAAAGAGGATCCCAACAATTGAATAGTTTTTTTTTTCCCCCAAGTCTACCCTCCCCAGTTGTGCTAGGTCCCCAGGCATGTGTTCAAAACCCAAGGGTGGTCTCCCATACATTAATTCATAAAGTGACAAGCCCAACAACTTTGTAGGGGTGCATCTGATTTTTAACAATGCCATTGGCAATACTACAGTCCAGTCTAACCCAGTTTCATAACACATCTTAGATATAGTGCCCTTTAAGGTTCTATTAATTCTTTCAACCTTTCCAAAAGTTTGGGGATGATAGGCACAATGTAATTTCCAAGTAATTCCCAAAGTTTTTGACAAAGTTTGTACAATCTGGTGTACAAAGGATGGTTCATTGTCAATCCCATGAGTCTAGGGATACCATACTTCTCATCAAGGCTTTTACCACTTGTTCTGCCTTTTCATTAGACCACGCGTCTACCCAACCAATAAAAGTACATACTACAACAAGTAGATATCTCAGCCTCTCCACCTTTGGCATCTCAGTGAAATCTATTTGAAATCTCAGTAAAATCCATACCTCAAAAGGAATGTTTCCTACATATTGGACATCTGGTGCCTGTAAAGCTCCTGTTCTTGGGTTCATCTTAACACAAGCTTCACACTTCCTAACCACCTTAAGTACTATCATGATCTAGCCCATGCAATCCTTGAATAAAACACTGTCTATTTAACAAATGAGCTAGGAATGTTTGTCCCATATGAGTCTGTGAGTGAAGTTGTCTAATCATGTCCCAGCTCAATTGTTTAGGGATGAAAATCTTTTGATTCCTGAGTATGAAAAAGCCGTTTTTCTGGTAGGCCCCTTCTTGTAGGGCCCATCGCTCCTCTTCAGGGGTGTAGTGTACTTTAGCTAGTAGCAAAGGTTTAATTTGAATAGAACAAACTTTTTCTCCTCCTAGTGCACTTGATTTTGCTGCTTGCTTGGCTGTCTCATCAGCTCTTCGGTTCCCTTTTGTCACAGGGTCTTCTCCATGTTGATGTTCCAGTAGGGAGTACAAATACTTCTAAAACTTCACCATCTCCTTGTATGACTACATATCCTGCCAATTTCAAGCCACCTTCCACAAAGCTGCTGCCGTCCGTGAACAGGACTTCATCTGGCTCTTCAAAGGGAGTGTCTTTTAAGTCTGGTCTGCTTGAATATATTTCATCCATTATTTGCAGGCAATCATGTTGCATTAGGGTTTCTTCTGTTACTGGCAGCAGGGTAGCTAGGTATAAGGTAGTACAAACTGACAGTTTAATGACTGGATTATCTATAAGCATACTTTCATACTTCAACAGTTTCTCATGTGATATCCATCGGTGTCCTCTGTGTTCCAGGAGGGGTACAACAGCATGTGGACACTTCAGCAGTATCTCCTGTCCGAGGGTGAGCTTCGCCGCTTCTTCCACTAGGAGCGCTGCTGTTGCAACTGCATGCAGGCAGAGGCCATCCTTTCACAACTGTGTCCATTTGTTTTGATAAGTGCGCCACTGGCCTTGGCCATTCTCCTCCTAGTCGCGTCAAAAAGGTTTGCTAATATATGGTTAATCTGTCTCCCTTCTGCCTCTTGAACTTTATTGGTCACAGCAAAAGTTTTATAACTTCAGATCAGTCTTGAATTCATAGGAATTAGCCATGCATGAGCAAAACTAAGCTGATTGGCAATTTACATGGATACAAATAGTGTTCTGATCAATAAAAGAATACAGGTCTGCAGTTGAGCAATTGATTTAGAGTTCCTGCATGGCACAAGGGGGGTCAGACTAGATGCTCTGGGCTGTTCTCCAACTGTAGGATTCTATGTTCCTTTGTTGTTGTTTTTATGCTGCTCTCTAGGTCAGTTTTCTGGGAACGTAGCCAAATGACAGGCAATTGCAACATTTTAGTACAGCAAGTTTTTTTTTTCCATAGCTTCTGCCTTTCTTGTTTAACACACCATTTTTTTTCTTGCTTCATCCCCCCCCCCTCATGAGGGAGGGCTATCTCATGTTCTCAAATAGGCTTCTATCGGAGGTAGTGATTTTTTTTTTTCTTTTTACACACTGCAGCACTTGTTAAACGTTTCTGGAATACAGTGAAACTGATAAGTTTCTTTCCCTCTGCCCCTGAAATAACTACAGCATCCGAAGCCACTAGGGCTCCGGAATCAACCAAACAGAACCAAAAAGTCCACAGACTGGTCTCCAAAATTCATACAGACCATTGCCTCCCCGGGACCAGCCTCATCAAAAACATTTTTCCCTTGCATTCCCAGAGCCAGCTTATCCTAATCTTGATTCTCTTACCAAATCTCTATTGCCATTACTCCTTCTCCATCTTTTCTCAACACCTCTGTTGCGGCTGCAGACCTCCAGCCACGACCTCCTCCTCCTCTCGGACCTTCTCAATCACATCCCCTATTTCTTTCTGACCCTACATTCGCTTGTGCACTCATTTTTCTTCAATGTCTATAGGCAAGACACCTTGCACATTGGTTACTGTTCAATCCTCTTCCTTTGTCCTCCTCTGTTTTCCCCTTGAAACACAATTGCGACTATATGTGCCTGTGGAACAATGTGCTCCTTTTCCCATGAACTGAACAAGTTTCAGAAATAACAACTCTTTTATGGTGTCCTCCTCCACAGTCAATTCTTAATTCCAAATTGAGGCCCATAATTACTAATCAAAGACTCAACTTCAAAACTGACAAAACTACAAGTGCTTACAAGCAAACTGAACAGGGACATCAATTCCTGATTCCATCCTTCAGGCTACACAATTCCAGTGTCCATGTTCCATGCTATTGCACCTGACATTTATATTTTTCTGGGGACATACATTTTCCATCAAAAGCATATACTCTCTGCCACCTATGTTTGCACATTGTACATTCTAGTTCCAAAGTACAAGATCTCACTTCAAGGCAAAAATTACAAATAATGTTCTTAAACTGACACAAACGTTTGGTCTCTTTGCATATGTATCTGCTCTAACATAAAAATGACACTGAAACAACAATAACATTATAAGCTGACAAATGCACAATCTCATTTCCTAAATAACCCTTGAGCTGTCTTTTTAGGGTTATCTTTTCCCTTTGTTCCAAAATCCACAAATAACAATAAAATATAGGTCTTCTGTACATTGGGGTGCACCTCATTTTTATCATGATCTAACCAAATTTCTTAACTGACAACAGGGACATATTTCAAAATGTATAACTCAAACAGCCTGCCAATATGCTGGTACATGAATGTATTGACAATAATAAAAATTAATTCCTCTCAAGGGATCAAACAAAAAGGAATAAAAGCCAAACCATACATTATCACATATGAACAAAAATCCAACAATCTATTTTTATACAAGAAATACAACTCTGACAATAAGGGACAATAAAACAAAGGCTTTACTCTTTTTATACGTCTGTGTTTCTAACATTTGAAAACATGCTTATTTGCTACAAGCTGTCTTACAGTTTAAATATTAAATACAATCTGTCCTTATTTGCAGTGGGGGTGCACTTATAACCAGGTCATCCTCTGGGTGGCCCAAATCTAATTGTGGCACAATTGGCTTTACCCCACCACCCCTTTTTGTTTCATCTGTGGCTACAACCATGTTTTTTTTGTGTTTTTTTTTTTGTTTTTGTTTTTGTTTTTTTTTTTTTGAACAACAATCTCAGGGTGGATTCTTTTCTAACACTTCCAGCCATGCTGTAGCATATTCCATAGATCCATATAATTTACAATTTCCCAAATAGCATTTTTATTACAAGATCTTTCAGGCGACCACCTCGGACTTACATCAAAGGTGGGCAAGAAATCCAGAGTGCTTTGTCTGCCACACAAAAGCACTTAACCGAGTGTCCTGGCTCTCACCCAGTGACACTTATTAGAGTGTGTTGTCTGCCACACAAACACTCTTATAATTGGGTGTTCTGGCTGCCACACAGAGACCCCCATCCCATTGCTGATGTAGTCTTGGGGTACCCTTATACACCCTCATACACCAGACTTTAACCTCCCATTGCCGATAGCGTTCTTGGGGCACCCTCACGCTTCGGACTTTGCTGATGTAGTCTTGGAGGGGTACCCTTTTACACCCCCCCTCATACACCAGACTTTAACCTCCAATTGCCAATAGGATCTCGGGGCACCCTCACCTATCGGTCTATAACAGCTGTTAAAAATACTTGCCTGTACAGGTCTTCCGTTTTTCCTTCCAGTTCTCTCCTCCAGTCCTCCCCTCCAGTCGACTGGAACCTATGGTGGTTGCCTTCAGGACAAAGAGCTTTGGCGCAGTCTGTAGGTCTCTGCCGCCTTGGTGAGAAGTTGGCCACTGGTCTTGATGTGGTGGGGCCCCTTCTCAGTGCACCAATATTCTCATCGTGGCTCAGAGAGCTGCCAGACCTGTGAAGCCCCCAGGGGCACCTCCCTGATCTGGCTTGCTGGGGATCCCGGACGAGCAGTGGAATTCCCCAAGAACCAGATCCAGGAGTCCAAATTTTGTCCAAGGCAAGTACACCTTTATTTTGGCCAAAAGGTGACAACAGCTCCAAGATGGTGCTTAAAGGGTTGTCGCACCCAAATATTTTCAAAGTATTCCTTTATACACTATACTTGCATAGCACACAGCATTACATCACATAACTTTAACTCCATTGGTTTGTTATTGCTGATCACGCTTCTGTTCTCTAGTTCTATTGGTTAGTTGCTACTGACCATGCTCTACACTCTGCTTCCCTGAATACAGGTTTCCACCGGTTTGGTCAGGTTTTTTCAGCCTCACTTGCACTTTTTGCTGACCCTTCAGAAAGAATCTGGGGCAAAGGCCATTAATTACTACTTCATTTGGTTCCATCTCTACTTCAGTTGAAGAAGAAATAAGTAAAAAACATGAGAAAATATGTGAAGTCGTAGGCTTTCATGGCTGGCATCCATAGTTTTTGTGGGTTTTTCGGGCTGTGTGGCCATGTTCTAGAAGAGTTCCTTTTTGACGTTTTGCCAGCATCTGTGGCTGGCATCTTCAGAGAAGGTGAAGATGCCAGCCACAGATGCGGCAAAACGTCAGAAAGGAACTCTTCTAGAACATGGCCACACAGCCTAAAAAACCCACAAAAACTATGAGAAAATATGTTTTTACATGACCACCATCGCAAGAGTACTATATGCTCAGACTTGGAAGTCTGACACTATTCCCAGTAAGAACGATTAGTTACTTAAATTATATGACACGGTGCAAATGGATTTAAGGAATTGACACAAAGACTGAAATCTAACTCAACAGAGAGAATGAAAAAAGAGTGGGAACCAGTAATGAAATATTTAGAAACAAGATGGGGTAAAATAGCTAGAACAGATCCCTCCTCATGAACATCTCTCTCTTTATGAACAGTAACAAATAGATGCGAAGCTTTAGGACTCTTTACCGCTTGGTCGAGCAGGATAAATATTAAAATACTAAATTATCAAGAGATTGTGAATAATTAAAGACAAAAATATAGAAAATTAGTAGAATATGAAAATAAGAGAGTTATAGACTATTAATACAGCAAGCTAGACTTTTTTTTCTAGAAGTATTGTGTAGAGTGAATTTAGTAGAATAAGGACAAGCTTCAAAGGGAATATGATTACAGAAAGTCAATAATATTAAATGCCAAACTGTTACTCAATGGGAAGGAAGTTGTAAGGAATGTAGTGGAGAATATGAAGAAGGTGAGTATGTGTAAGTGAAAAAGGTAAGAGGATGTCAGTGAAGATGAGAGTAAGGGCCTTTACAGACTGCCAGAAATAGTGCAGCTTGAGGCCACTTTAACTGTCCTGGCTCAGTGCTAAAGAATCATGGGAACTGTAGTTTATTGTGGCACCAGAGCTCTCTGACAGAGAAGGCTCAATGTCCCAGAAAAAAATACAATTCCCATGATTCCCTAGCATTGAGCCAGGACAGTTAAAGTGGCCTCAAGCTGCACTATTTCTGGCAGTCTGTAAAGGCCCTAAGTAGAAAGAGTGAAGGAGGATGTAGAAGGAGGAAGTAGTCTAGAAGTAAGGGTGAGGATGGAATAGGGAGACGGCAAGGAATAGAAGGGGGAAGAGATGATGAATGTAAGAAAGTCTAAGGAAAGGGGGAATTAGAGGGTGAAGTAGGAGGAAAATAAGAGAAAGAAAGATCCCATTGATGTTAACAGTTTGGTTATATGCTATAAGGAAAAGAAAGATTAGAGGAAAGGAAAGTCGGAAGAGAAAAGAAAGAAAGAAAGCAGAAGAGAAGAAGGAGAAAGAAGCAAAAGAAACAATATTAAGGGAAAACAAGGAATGATTGATTGATAGAGCAGAACAAGGAAGGAATATAGAGGATAAGCCAAGTTTATGATATTATTTTGCTGTATAGTATTTTCACAAATAGATTCTGGTATGTATTCCTCTACAAAAAGAGAATGTGTATTATATATACATATGAGTGTATAAGTATAGGATGGCATATTTATGTAAATATACCTTACCTTCTTTCTCTGTATAACCTAGAATCGTTGCCTAAGGAAGTATTTAAGTATGTTGATGTATGTAACTTTTATTGAAAGAATAATTAGTATGTATGTTGTTTAAGGTTGATTTTAATTAATAAAATTTAAAAATAAAAAAAGAAAAGAAAAGAAAATATGCAAAGGGATATGGTAGTCTGCCATTATAAAGAGCATCTTGCACATACATTCTTAAATCCCATATTGGGAGAACGGTAGGATATATGTATGTATCTCCCCCGATAAGATATGATAAGCTTTCTGGTACCACCACAGATCCCTTGGTATGGTAATTAATATCTTATCAGGGGGACACACATACATATATCCCACCGTTAACCCAATATGGGATCCAAGAATGTATGTGTACGAAGTTTTTGATAGCAGTAGCTTAAATGTGGCTGGCAAAGAAGTGATTTGGATTTTTTGGGATGCCAGGGCTGAAATTGCCTTGGGGGACTTACATTGCCAGCTGTGTATAAACTTCTCCAACATGTAAAACGAATCCATCTTGCACATTTGTAAATAGATTGGATACCTGTAAAACAAACTGGTGGACATAAAATTCTTCAGCTGTGGATTACAGCTGTCATCTGTCCTAACCAGCATAGGCAACTGAGGGTCCAACAGCATCTGGAAGGCCATATACATACAGTTGTTATTACTGTAATTCCCCTTTTCAAGGATAATGGTGTAACTATATTGCCTTATTATTATAAACTTTTTAGTTATTTTTATAGTTTGAAGGGTATGGCCCCACTAAGTGGTGGGGGAGGAATATCATATTGTTTAAGTGCTGCCTTGTGCTGTTATCTCATGCTGTGCTGTGGGTTTTGAAGCAATAACTAGGATAACAGGAGAAAAGTGAAATTTGTACCAGAGCTTTATTTAATTAAAAGTAAATATTCCAGTTACTTCTGAGTAATGTGAAAATAAATAGAATTCAAAGATATAGCTGTGTTAGGAGATTATCGCACTACAGTTAAACTGAATTAAAAAGAGACCTAACTTGCCCAAATTGAAGTAAAATGCAGGCTGCATCCTGACGCTATTGAACAGATTTCCCTCAAAAAACCACCATCCGGATGCAGCCCGAATTCAGCCAGGCTGACTTAACTCACTCTGGTGGCCATTTTTCTCTGGTGGCCATTTTTCTAAGCAACCTGAATTTTACTTCAATTTGGGTGAGCTAAGTCACTTTTTAATTCGGGTTAACTATAGTGCAATAATCTCTCTAGTCTGCAAAATCATTAGGCAGAGAGATCTTGCAGCACCTTTGAGACTAACTGAAATAAAGAAATTGGCAGCATGAGCTTTCGTAGACTTCAGTCTACTTCCTCAGATGCATCTGATCTCTCTACATAGTGAAAATAAATACTCACTTTCAAAAACCACCATTCTAATGGTAACTTACTACTGGGAGAGGGGCTGTGGTAATAATCATAATTAATTACTCTATTGACTTTCCCCATTATTGACATAAAAATTGCCTTGAATTTCCCATCATATGAGAAAAAAGAAACATCAAACAATGTTGTTCCTCCACTGGAGAGCATCTTCAAGATGATAACAAGGAACAAATTATCCCTGCAGACCCAGGACCCCGGAGGTATAGAAGGCCAGAGGCAGCATAACCCTGCATGGTCTTTCATGGCCTCCAGGAAGAGGCTGGTCCTTCTTCTGGCCCTCCGAAGCAGCAACGCTTGAAAGTTTGGGTTAAGCATGAGTCCAACAGGAGACATGCTCAGCTTCTCGGTTGAAATAAGAAGTCTCCTTAGAAGTAAGAGGTCTCTTCAAGTGAAGGACCCTCCTCCCAGGGAGACTTAACACTGGAGTATCTGTATTGAGACAGGAGTAGAGCTCAAGTGACTCAACTATAAAGCAGCTTCAGATCTCCTGACTTAGGACTTTATCACACAGGGAGAATCTATAGCAGGGGTAGGCAACCTTTCCCCTTTAAGGGCCGAGGGACTCAGCCATGTTGGCCAATAGTCCCATGTTGGCTAATAGCTCCTGGGATTCTGGGAGCTGAAGTCCCGGCCCTTAAAGGGGAAAGGTTGCCTACCCCTGATCTATAGTTTATCCCGTACAAATCCCCCCCCCAAAACTGCGTAATTACATGCAACGATTTCACATGACGTCGCACAAAACCCATAATTAAAGTGGTCAGAAAGTGGTGTTATCCTGGATCTTTTTACTTTCGGGATTTTAGCAAAAATGCATTTGCAATATTACTGTAATTGTGCATTTACTCCAGCATGAAAGTCAAAATCGTTTTATTCACGCAATAATCCTCCTTTCATTCATCTTTCCGGTTTTCCCATGGTTCTGTGGGGCCACTTTTACTTCCTGTTTTGCTTGGGCGACAAACATGCCAAGCAGACATGAGCTCCGCTTTCTCTTTCTAAAATTTCCTGTCCAGTAATATTTAATGGTGCTATGCATCCCTCTGTGCATGTGCGAGTATACCATTACTACTTCATATATAGAATTCATGTTTGTTTTTTTTTGCTTTTCGCATTATTACGCATTTATTCTAATTGCGTGTGAAATTCATTCATGCAATTAAACACTATTTTTGCTTTATTTTTGGGATGGTTTATTTGCGCTTTATTATCTCTTTAAAGACGGAATTGGCCCCTGTGTGATAAAGTCCCAAGTTAAACTGTTGGAAAGACATTAGTATTCTACTCTAGACTTTGCCAACTTTCCCTGCATTTGTTATGACTGATCTGCTGGTGCCTGACCTCGGGCTATGTGACCTGGCTCTTGAGCTATCCTTGCCTGTTTGCTATTTGACCATAACTAGTTCTGGACCCTAGAATGAACTTTGACTCTGACTCTTGATGACCTTCATCTAGTTTTCCTGCCTCTTGGCCTTATTTTTATTCCTGATCCAGGCCCTACTGGCAAAGACTCTTGGACTTGGACTGCCTTGACTGTGCTTCCAGAGTCCATCCAGCCTTGGCCTTGCCTGGATTATAACAAACAATAGCATTGTCTTTTTCCCCCCAAGACTTCTGTGGAATTTTCTGTTTAGTCTGGAAACACAAAATTAGAATCACATTAAAACATCATGTAGATACCTAGTATGTTATTTAATAAACAGACTGCTCTACAGTGCAGTTTGGATTATACAGCAAATTTGTGAAATCCATCTTTACAATTTTTTTCTCACTTTGCAGACAAGAATCAAGAACATAGAAGTTGCTCTACCGGAAGCTGATTTAGATGGATGTTTGGGATGCATGAAAATAATTATTTGGTTTTAACTGCAGACTGCCTGATTAGGCTGCATATTAAAATGTGAATGCCATGCTTTGATACAATTATACAAAGCGAGGAACTGGCTCTAGTAGTGTTTATTAAATTATCGCACAAGCATAAAAACGTGACTTACCTCTCCTGAATTCAAGTAAAATTTGGGCTGCATCTGGGTCCTACTGCATGGCTTTTGTCACCAAATCCGCCATCTGAATGCAGCCCGAGTGCAGCTCGGCTCACTTAACTCACTTTGTGGCCATTTTTCGAAAGTCAGAAGCTTCGATTTTTGAAAATGGCTGCGAAGCGAGTTATAATAATAATAATAAAATTTATTTATATCCCACCCAGTGGTACTCCAATCAGGGCGGTTTACAAGTTTAAAATATACAATCCGATAAAAACATACAATACAAAACACCCCCCACCCCCCCCTTAAAACAGTATTATATCGGAGCAGTTTAAAACATCATTCCATTTAAAAACCCAATACAGAAGATAACTAATAAGCCTGACTCGATGGTCCTCTCCATCTATCGATGGGGCCACGTAAGGAACATCATTATGCGGCTGTTTATATCCAAGGCGGGGTAATTAGTCTGGAAAGGCCTGCCGGAAGAGATCCGTCTTGACCGCCTTTTTAAAGCTGTCTAAAGATGTTAATAGACGGATCTCGTCCGGCAGGTCGTTCCAGAGTCTAGGGGCGACGACTGAAAAAGCCCTCCGGGAGGTAGCCGCAAGCCTCGATTTCTGAGGCTGTAGCAAATTCCTCCCGGAGGACCGAAGAGCACGGGAAGGATTATTTGGGAGCAGGCGGTCCCTGAGATAGTTTGGACCCAAGCCATTTAGGGCTTTAAAGGTAATTACCAACACCTTGTACTGGGTCCGGAAACGAATAGGCAGCCAGTGGAGGGACCTCAGAACCGGAGTAATGTGGTCCCTCCGAGATGTTCCCGATACAAGCCTGGCCGCCATATTCTGTACCAGTTAAGTGAACCGGGCTTCATTGGAATGGTGGATTTGGCGACAAAAGCCATGCGATAGGACCCGGATGCAGCTCAAATTTTACTTGAATTTGGGAGAGGTAAGTTGAGTTTTTATGCTTGTGCGATAATCTCCTAAAATAGCAAGCCCCATTCACCCATATGATGGATACCCAACTTGAAAAGCCTTTAATGGTGCTGAAGGTTCGAAGAACACACCTCTGTTCTGTTATCTACACGTCTCCTCCTAAAGTTTAATTTTCCCCCCCAGCTTCTGTATTTCCTGATAGTTGAAAGTTCTCTGGCTCTAGGCCAGACTGGATGATAGCACTATTGAGTCGCACTGTGGAGCTGATAAAAGAAGCCAAACAATCTCAACTGGAGGGGGGGGGGGAGTGAAATGTTCAAAAATTAGATTGTATAATGAAGACTACAGTTGTCCCACCCGTGCCTTGGGTTTCAAACACATTGGTGGACTTCAGGAAGAGAGGGTCAGGAAAAATAAGTAGAAATGGAGATCCCCCAGTGCTGCCCCAAAATGATGTGCCCTTTTAAAAAGAGCTGTCCTTATAGCTACTCTTCAGTGCTGTTGATCTCAAACTGTTTAGTGTGAAAGGACTCAAAGAGGTAGGGATGATGCAGAGTCTTAAGTATTCAAAGATATAGCTGTGTTAGGAGTTTATCACATGGGGAAAATTGGAAGTTTAAACGGGTCAGAACCCATGGTTATCCAGCGTAATAGGCCCAATTGCACAAATGGTTTTCACACGACGTTGCGGTCAAACTACTTGGAATCTGACTGGAAAGGGACATGAACCAGCAAATAGGCATTTTCAGGAAAATGCCACAAATTCATTTCCGCTTCATTCACGAATTCACTTTTTTGTGTGCAATTGCCCTAGTGTGAAAGCTATTTGCGGGATTCTCCGTTTCTGTACTTGTTGCCAGATTTCCCATGGTTCTTTGAGATGAGTAGCTAGAGCTCTTAAAGGAACAGTTGCTGAGGCAAAGGCAGGGACACAGAGAAAAAGCTTGCTTCTCCCTCTGTGTGAATGTCTCTTCTCCCTCACTCTTCCCCATTAGCTGTGGGCTCTTAAAGGAACTCAGGGAAGGCAGGGACACTAGTTGCTAAGAAAGACACAGACGTTTATGCTGTTTTTCTAGCTTTCCTACTTCTTTGGGTAATGTTTTGTTCTTTTTACTTAGGTTGGCTAGCATTTCTTGGAAAGTAAGGGTCAGTACAGTATATTTTTATAAATGTTTATTTTTCTGGGTGATTTCTGCTGATGCAACTACTTTTTCTGTGCTCACATGCAAAAAAAGTGATTCCCAAACCATTATTGGGATTTACACGCATCTGTGTGAAAACCAAATGAGCGTTCTACCCTCTTCCTCACTTTAGTAATGAGCTTCTAACGTGTTGTTGTGATCTGTGTGTGAAAATCATTCGCACATTGCACGCTTTTGCAGGTTGCGGCCGCTTTAATCATTATCGGGATGGAGGTACATATGGCCCCAGTGTGATAAATGTTAAGGAAAATGCAACATGGGACATACAGTAATAGAAATAAAATATGTATGTGATAGTCACAGTGACTAAGCAGGAACAATCATGAAGCTACACAGGTGAAAAGGATAATGTAATTTGGAAGCCTTGAGAGCCAAGGACAAAGTTATAGAGTGTATATTGAAAACACCTGTTGTAGATTGCAAACACCTGAGATTCATTAAGTAGTCAAGGTAAAATGATGAAATACTTGGGTTGGTCTTAAGTATGGGATGTTCCATGTAAACCAATCAAAATGAATGTACACACCCACTGGGTGGAAACTGACTAGTGGGTGGTGACTAACAATGGCTATAAGTGCAATGTTTGCCAATGCATAGTGTGGTGTATTGTGGAGTATTTTGGTGGTGTAGAGATTGTGATTTGTAGGGCATATAGTATTTATGTATATAGTAGAATAAAGTAGATCTTTTATATAAGACTACTGAGTTGTCTGGTGTCTTGAGGGAAGATACAAGAGCCAGAAGAATCCTGGAGAAGTTTGGAGACATCTCAGGAAGAAGAGAGAGAAGGCTTGGAGAGTTTGTCAGGGTCTTCAGCCTATTCTCTGAAACTCTGCTGCTTGGGAAAGAAGCACCAACCACTGATCAAAGCTGGTCAGCTCTGCTGCATAACAAGGTGGTGAGTTAGAGCCAGAGGTGTAGAGCTACAACTCCCATCATCCCTGACTCAGTAGAGGTCTTGAAGAGGTTGATGGATTTCCACTCCATTTAGCTAAATTTGGTACTTTCCATAGTGATAGAATTCAAAGATATAGCCACGTTAGTCTGTAGACTCAGTATGTAGAGAGATCCTGTGGCTCTTTTGAGGCTAACTGAAAGAAAGAAGTTGGCAGTATGAGCTTTCATAGACTTCAGTCTACTTCCTCAGATGTGTATAGATTGAGGAAGTAGCCTGAAATCTATGAAAGCTTATGCTACCAACTTTTTTCTTTCAGTTAGCCTCAAAAGAGCCACAGGATCTCTCTACATACTGAGTCTACAGACTAACGTGGCTATATCTTTGAATTCTATCACTATGGAAAGTACCAAATTTAGCCAAATGGAGTGGAAATCCATCAACCTCTTCAAGAAACTTGCCCAGATACAGACAGTCTAAGTATTGTTCATGGTGCCTGCTGGAACCAAGCAAATATGCATTTGGGAAAGACTAGGGGAATAACCTGTACCACTTCACTGTTGACTTTCAAAGTCCCTCCCCCCAATAGTGCTTTTGCTCCAACAAGAATTCAGAGCAACAGCTGGCTTCCAGTTGCTGTGCCCCTCCAAGTTATTTCCAACTTATGGTGACCCCAAGGCAAACATATCACATTGTTTTCTTGGCAGAATTTGTTCAGAGGGAGTTTGCCATTGCCTTCCTCAAAGGCTGAGAGAGTATGACTTGCCCAAGGTCACTCAGTGGGTTCCTGTGGTCAAGTGGGGATTCGATCCCTGTTCTGCCAGAGTCCTAGACCAACATTCAAACCACTATACTACACTGGCTCTACTAAAAAGCAGCACAGCGCTCAAAAGGAATCAAACCCAGGACTCCCACATGGGATCTAGGTGTTTTTTTTCAATACACCAGCCTGTCACTCCCATCTTCCCCTAACTGGGTTCAACACACTGAATAGCGCCTTTAAATTTCAGATTAAAATCCAGAGTGGATTAACTGCCCCACTAACATGGAAACTACCAGTCACCCCTTACTTTGCCTGTGCGTGAAGATCTTTGTTACATTGTAAAATAATTACTAGATATATGCTATAAAATTGTGGTATTTCAACTTGAAATTCAATCAACATATGCTAGGGTGCTTTAAATTTTAAGTAAAAACAAAACACGTTATTCATATTCCTAAGGAGAGTTCTGCTTCATTTAACTTGGTTGCAAAACTCTAATTAAAACAAGATCAGGCAGCAATCTAGGAAAAAACATTTCATGTTCTCACCAGAAAAATCTTTCACCACTTGAGCAAATTATTGTAAATATTCAGTCTGCCAAAAGGAAGCATAATCATACAAAGTTTCATACAAAGTTTCCGGCCCTCCCACCACTATCACCACAGAGTGCTGAATTATTTAACTCTGAACATGGGGTCCTTGATAACAAACACCACCCAGAGGTCATTCTGTTCTCTCTTTTGCAATAAGAATGTTTATGGTAGACAGAATAATGATAATACACCCCTGCCCATGGCTAATCGTACAGCTTTTTGAAAATATTGTATTTTATTTAATAGATGTTTAAAAAAAAACAGAGCTTAGAAAACTACATTTAAAAAATAACTAGTTACAGTTATCAGTCCAAGGCCACCCAAAGGTAGCTACCATTATTGTTACAAATTGTAAAAAATTACTTAGCTTTCCCACTTCTTAAAAGTTGCTTTTGAGTTAATTTTTTAAAAATCTGAATGCCATGAAGCACTGACTCTCTTTATGACCCTCTCAGCCCAGACTGAGTAGATCAGGGGTAGGCAACCTTTCCCCTTTAAGGGCTGAAGGACTTGAGCTCCCAGAAGCCTCAGCCATGTTGGCCAATAGTCCCATGTTGGCAATAGCTCCTGGGATTCTGGGAGCTGAAGTCCCTCGGCCCTTACAGGGGAAAGGTTGCCTACACCTGGAGTAGATAATCATATGAATGATGGCAGGAATTGTTGTAATGTAGAGAGAGGTATTGTTGTAAGGAGAGAGGTAATGCTCTTGTGCTCTCCTCTGTGGGATGATAGAGGACTAACTGGGACTGTCTGTGCCAGACTGGAACAATTGGAGAGTATGCAGATTCCTGAACCCCTGGTTGTAATGGAACAGGCTGGCTGGAGGATTCTGCAAGCTGGATTTGGAAAACGTAAATTTCCAAGCCATAGCAATGGGATCTGCATTATGTAATTTCTTCTACTTATATTTTTACCAGCTAATAATTAGTGCATTTAGTTGGTTTCTGTGCTGCATACAGCTTTATAAGCATCTGTACGTACTGCTTGCTATTTATGGCATCAGAAAGCACCCTTATATTTTACAAGCATGTTTTCAGAATCAGTGCTCAGCCTTGTTTCTCATGAGGCTTCCTGAATTATTGAGCAATCTCCTCTACCTTTGGACTTACTGAAATTAAATACCAGTTTTCCTTCTTGAAATTTACAGGCAGCCACACCAGTTTTTTCATGATTCTTTACCTATCAGATTTTCACATAGCTTTCTGCAGGCTTGTCAGTGAGCCAAGATAAACCTAGTCAACCTGTGTTACCTTTAATCTCATTTACCTTTGGTTTTCCCCTCCAGGACTAATTTAGTTATAAAGTTTTAGAGTCCTATAATGACAACATTCCAGGTTCGTTCCTCCCTCCCTCTTTACAAACTTTTTAAAAATAATAATATTACTCTGAGCTGTTGACAGTGGCTCAGCAGTTATCAAATGCCTCTAGTTAAACATTTAGCAAGCTTTATTTTGCAGCATTTATAGTAGGGAGTGCCCTGGGAGACTTCCTTCCCAACAAAAGAGAGGGAGAGAGAATAGATCAAATATTATGATGGCATAATCTGGTGAATAATTACCTCTCCTGCAATTCCAACTTGGACTCTGTTTATTTTAACCTGATCTTCCATGGATTACAACCCACTTAATTAGATTTGAGCTGCACATCTGAAGAGGTGGATTGTAATCCACAAAAACTCATGCTAAAACAAAACTGTTAGTCTTAAAAATGATGTAAGACTCTACCCACCCACTGTTATGGTAATAAAATATTGTTTCTATACTATCTGGAGATTTGCTGTATAGGTCACAATATAAATATTTAGATAAATAGATAAATACTTACATGAGACTCTCTAAAAGACCAATGCGATTCTAGGCTGCATGAATAGAAGTACAGTGTCTAGATCAAGGGAAGATATAGTGCCACTTTATTCTGCTTTGATCAGGCCTCACCTGGAATACTGTGTCCAGTTCTGGGCATCACAATTCATGAAGGATGTTGACAAGCTGAAGTGTGCCCAGAGGAGGGTGACTAAAATGGTAAAGGGTCTGGAAACCATGCCCTGTGAAGAGAGACTTAGGGTGCAGAAGAGATGGTTAAGAGGTGATATGATAGCCCTGTTTAAATATTTGAAGGGGTGTCATGTTGAGGATGGAGCAAGCTTGTTTTCTGCTGCTCCAGAGAATAGGACCTGGTACATGGGATGCAAGCTACAGGAAAAGAAATTCCACCTCAACATTAGGAGGAACTTCTTGACAGTAAGAGCTGTTTGAAAGTGGAAGACACTCCCTCAGAGAGTGGTGGAGTCTCCTCTTTGGAGGTCTTTAAACAGAGGCTGGATGGCCATCTGTCGGGGATGGTTTGATTTTGAGTTCCTGCATGGTAGGGGGGTTGGACTGGATGACCCTTGGGGTCTGCTCCAGTCCCATGATTCTATGATTCTATTCTATGATTCTATCTGTCAATTGGTGATAGAGATCAAAAGAACAATTTTTAGTATGATTTAAATACACAAGATAATTCATGCACATGGTCTCAGTAATGTCTAAAACAAGGTCATCCCAATGTTGTCGGACCTCACATCCCTGGTGATGAATCATGAGAGCTGCAGTCCAGCAACATCTGGAGTACCACATGCTCCTCACCTTTGTCTTAAAACAACCCTGAAAAGAAGGCCATTATTGTTATACTGCAGCCTGGATGATTGAAACTGAGAGTTAGCAACTTGCCTTGGGTTGCTTTTACTATTTGAATCAACTCTATGATTCTATGATTCTAAAATCGCCTCAATAATCCAGGAATCAGCAAGAACTTCTGCCAGCAGAGGAGTTACCTGTAGATGTGCTGACAGCACAGAAATAGTTGGTGTAGGCAGGTTTTGAACCAGCAAAAAGCTGTCATTGCCTGTCAGCCCTTTGAAATCAAATGGCCGCTGCTCTTTCCGCCACCAAAAGTAATCCTCCTCTTGGATTACACCCCAGCAAAGACCAACTAGCATAAGGAAACCAAAGGCTGTGGAGGGAAAAAAATGCTTCTGGCAGCTGCACCAAACCACAGCCCTTCATGATTTCAATGGATTGTTTTGTCAGGGAGGTAGGACTGAGTAGGCAGGAATAGTTCTGAGCTGGCAGAACAAGGAGTAAATCTTTAGGTTTTATTGAATGGGTGAGCAGTGAGGAGAGCTCAATATGATCTGCTGACCTGCATTGCAACATCTTCATTTTTGTCCCAGATTTTGTTCCTGTTCTTTCCAATTTTATAGTAGGCTAAAATAAGACAAACTGGGGAGTTAGTATTTAAAAAAAATCTGATCATACCAGGGTAGAAAATATTCTGAGAAAAACAAAAGTGTGTATGGATCTCCAAAATAAAAACAGAAAGAACAGGAACAAAATCTGGGACTTTCTGGTCTTTTCAATCAATCTGGATGCACCCTAAATGAATAAAATAAATATTAGAATGCACAAGTTGAATCTGTGACAAAAGAAGCAGCAGATGCAATATGGCGTTCAGGCCTGTCCCCTTTAAGCATACTCCATTCTGTTTCCACCGTCTCTAGTTTTCTGTATTTTATTCCCAACAGGCAGTTGACATCCTATGCCCACTGTATGCTGTCAGTCCTTACTGAGCTTTTTATAGGGGCCTTCTCATGAGATTTCCCCCCTTCAAAAAAATATAAATATGCCTGCAAGCTTTTAATATACCTTAGTGATAGCTCCACCTTGTGAGATGTTGCTAATGTTTAACACAGGGGTAGGCAACCTTTTTGAGCCAGGGGCCGGGTTGCTGTCCCTCAGACAATTGGGGGGGGCCGAAGCACCATAAATTAAATAAATAAATAAATAAATAAATAAATAAATATAATTTTTTTTTAATTAAAAAAATATGCATGCACACTCTCTCAGCCCCAGAAAAGCCATGGCAAAACCCCTGTGGAGATTTTGCCAAGAAAACCCCAAGAACAAGTAATAACAACAATAATCAATATCATCATGGTGGGCAGTGGTGGCGGCGGCGGCAGGACCGGCCTGGGGCCGGTCCAAAGGCCTCTGGGGGCCGCATCCAGCCCCCGGGCCTTAGGTTGCCTACCCCTGATTTAGGAGGCTAAAAATTGGTTGGTCCAATAAAGGGTACCACTGTTTTGTGGATTTTGGATGTTATACTTTGCTGTATAGCCAACACAGCTGCCCCTGGATTTTTTATTTATTTATTTATTTTTATTTTTGCTAAATAAGTACAGGCAAGGTCTACTTTATCTTGAATTCCAAAATCTGAAATATTCCAAAATCCAAAATTGTCCACATGGATGAATAAGATACTGACAGCTTTGCTTTCATGTGGTTCAATGTACACAAACTTTGTTTCATGCCCAAAATTATTAAAAATTTTGTGTATAAAATTACCTTCTGGCTATGTGTATAAGGTGTATATGAAACATAAGTAAAAGTTGTGCTACGACTTGAGTCCTGTCTCCAAAATATCTCATTATGTATATGCAAATACAGTGGTACCTCTACTTACGAAATTAATTCGTTCCACAACCCATTTCGTAGGTAGAAAATTTCGTAAGTAGAAACAAATTTAACACTGAAATGCCCTAATCCGTTCCAAGCCCATAGAATAACCGAGGCTGCGGCTGGAAGGCCACCTCCTTCCAGTCGGAGCCACAGCCGTTCTCCGCTTCCAGGATCAGCCCAAGGAATAGCCAAGGCTGCGGCTGGAAATTTTCTAGTTACAAAATGCTTCTAAAAATATTGTCTCTACATACACATATGTCTCTGCAGCCATTCGTATGTAGAGACATATTCGTATGTAAAGACAATATTTTTTAGAAGAAGCGTTCGTAACTCGAAAATATCGTAACTAGAGCCTTTCGTAAGTAGAGGTACCACTGTATTCCTAAGTCCCAAAAACTCTGAAATCCAAAACACTTCCAGTCCCAAACATTTCAGATAAGCGAGACTCGGTCTGTAACAGCATTCAGAGAAACAAGATTGCTAAGTATAACAGGACTAGGGTTGCCAAGTGTCCCTTATTATAAGCTATGTACTTTATTTGAGGACCAGAAAGAGTTATCTTTGATGTAGACTAAACAGGACACTAAAACATTCCTGTGTATCAGGGGTATGGGAACTTTGTAAAGACAAAAAATTGTGCATTGTGTAATTTATAAAAGCGGACAATTTTGCAGAGTATTATATGGCTGGGTTACCTGAAATAATGCTTTCATTTGGTATTTAGGCAGAACACAAACTTTTTAATAGATACCGCCAGACTCCTGATAACTCTGTTATGTCATGAATTTTGACTGTCTGTTATTGCTATTTTGAAAATTTATTAACACTAATGAAGGGGAATAAAAGAAAGGTTTTTAAGCAATCAAAAGATGAATTACTTGCAGTGATCACTTTATTCACCCCCGAAGGCTTGGAATCTGAAGAAATGCCTTCAGCGTGGGCAGGTTCACAATGAAGAAAATCCTTTCATTATCTAGGTCTGAAGCCATTTAGGACTTTAAAGGCTGAAACTGAATTGCGTTCTGAAAGAGACCATGGACCAGTGGAATATAACAATGGATAAATTTAAGGCTGGAAAGATATGTTCCATCTAACTTGTTTTAAGATTTGAAGTGTTTGGCTCAATCAGTACTTAGCAACTGTACTGGGCCAGGTGATATTTCTGAACAGTTTTTAAAAGTAGCCTTTGTAGCTATTTATAATTTGTTGTTGTTAACTGCCCTTAAGGCGATCTCAACCCATGGTGACCCTATGGATATTTCCAAGACCTCCTGTCCTCCACTGCTCTGTCTAATTCCTGCAACCCCTTAATACCTGTGACCTCCTTCATAGAGTCCATCCATCTAACACAGGGGTAGGCAACCTTTCCCCTTTAAGGGCTGAGGGACTTCAGCTCCCAGAATCCCAGGAACTATTGGCCAACATGGCTGAGGCTTCTGGGAGCTGAAGTCCCTCGGCCCTTAAAGGGGAAAGGTTGCCTACCCCTGATCTAACATGAGGCCTACCTCTCTTCCTACTTCCCTTCACCTTTCCCAGCATTATTGTCTTTTCCAATGAGTCCTTTCTTCTCATGATATGTCCAAAGTATGACAGCCTCAGTTTGGTCATCTTGGCTTCCAGGGAGGTTTCCAGCTTGATCTGCTCTAGGATCCATTTGTTTGTCCTTTTGGCTGTCCATGGGATCCTCAGCACTCTTCTCCAGCACCACATCTCAAATGAATTGATTTTCTTCCTATCATCTTTCTTAACTGTCCAGCTCTCACATCCATACACTGTAATAGGGAATACGATGACTTGTATGATTCTAAATTTTGTACTCAGTCATATATCTTTGCATTTTAGAATCTTTTGTAGTTCTTTCATAGCCACTCTCCCCATTCTTAGTCTTCTTCTGATTTCCTGGCTGCAGTCCCCATTTCTATCAATGTTTGATCCCAGGTATGGGAATTCTTTTACTATTTCTATTTCTTCATTGTCTAGGTTGAACTTGTGAAGGTCCTGGGTGGTCATTATTTGTGTTTTCTTTATGTTCAACATTAAGCCTGCCTTTGCACTTTCTTCTTTGATCTTCCTTAGTAGATGTTCATGGTCTGTGAGGTTTTCTGCTAGTATTGTGTCATCTGCATATCTTAGGTTGTTGATATGCCTCCCATTTTCCACTCCTCCTCCTTCTGTGTCCAAGCCTGCTTTTCCTATAATATATTCTGCATACAGGTTGAGCAGATAGGATGAAAGGATACAGCCTTGTTTGACCCCTTTGCCAATTGGGAACCATTCTGTTTCTCTGTGTTCTGTTCTATGTATAATACATATTATTATATTTTAGTAAAATCTCACCTTACATATCATATAAACTGATGAATCTGGCAGATTAATAAATGCCGCTAATTAGTATGGACTCCTGGAGCTAACAATGGGCCTTTGCAGACTGCCAGGAATAGTGCAAATTGAGTCCACTTTAACTGCCCTGACTCAGTGCTGGGGAATCATGGGAACTGTAGTTTGTTGTGACACCAGAGCTCTCTGACAGAGAAGGCTCAATGTCTCAATCATCATCATCATCATCATCATCATCATCATCATCATCATCCCAAGATTCCCTAGCACTGAGCCAGGGCAGTTAAAGTGGACTCAGTTTGCACTATTTCTAGCAGTCTGCAAAGGCCCTGTGTTGGCCAATGCTTCTTCTGGGAGACCACCGCCTCATCCTGAGAATGGAAAAGTAGGCATACAATTGTTTGAATTCTTTGATTTGTGCAAAAAGTATGTAGAGAGATCTTGTAGCACCTTTGAGACTAACTGAAAGAAGTTGGCAGCATGAGCTTTCCTAGATTTAAGTCTACTTCTTCAGTTGCATAGAAAGCTCATGCTGCCAGCTTCTTTCTTTCAGTTAGTCTCACAGATGCTGCAAGATCTCTCTGCAATTCAGTGGTTGCCAAACTTTGGTCATCCAGGGTTTTAGAACTTCAACTCACAGATGCCCCACTCAGCTTGACCAATGATCAGGAATTCTGGGTGTTGAAGTCCAAAACATCTGGAAGAGCAAAGTTTGGGAACAATTGCTCTATATACTGATTCTACAGACTAACACAGCTATATCTTTGAATTCTAGATATAGAATTTTGTGACACCGTTGGATGATATACTGAGTCACCCTGATTCATTTAGAGAATTGCTCAGTCTCACTTTGTGAAAGAGAAAAACAATTGTCTTTCAGTCTGGGCTGTTCTCAGATATATCCAGTAAAAAAGCCATTTTTATTTATTTTGCTGGGGGGAGAGGAAAAGAAGGAAAGGACAACTTTACTGGGAAATGACAAATTTTCCCAGCTTTATTGTTTTTGTTTTAATTGGTTATTATATCACTGCCTATACACCAAATCTCTGAGCACAAAGTGATGGATGAACTGCAGGAATGAAAAGGACAATAAAAGCTACTAGCAGGGATATTTCTCTCTGCTTGTCTTCAGGCTCTTCCTGCATGGTATATATGGTTATGGAGGTCCATCTAGTGAATGCCTGAAGAATTTCATCTCACCAAAGAAAAAAGAGTTCTTTATATCTGAGGAGATAGATCATACGACTTTATCACACGGAGAAAATCGGGGTTTAATAAGATTTTCACATGACGTCGTGATTAAAGAGCCATTATCCCAGGAATAACCAGGCAATAAACAGCAACAAATCATGACTCATTAAAAAATGTGAGAGAATGGCAAGTGGAGGGAACTGAATTTTAGTCTTCAGAAGCTTATGCTACAATAAATCAAATCAAAATCCATTTACTTATTTATTTCATTTTTATGTTGCCTTTCCCTCAGAAAGGGACCCAAGGTGGCTCCCCCAAGACAAAAGCATTTCTAAAAACTTTACAGTAATACTTAAAAAAAACAACACAGTTCAATATCTATCAGAATGCACCGTTCTTTTCAAATATGTTATTACTTCAGAAGCTCCAGTCCAGTAAAAAAAAAAAAATCAAAGGAAAAGAAAAATGAAGGCCTTGAGTTGAAAAAATCAAAATCAAAAAAAACAAACAAACAAAAAAAAAAATCTAGGCCTTGGGTTGAATAAATAAATAAATAGGCCTTGGGTTGGAAAAAATCAAAGAAAAATCAAGGCTTTGGGTTGAAAAAAAAAGAAAAAATCAAGGCCTTGGGTTAAAAAAATCAAAAGAAAAGAAAAATCAAGGCTTTGGGTTGAAAAAAAAAGAAAAAGAAAAGAAAAATTAAGACTTGGGTTGAAAAAAGAATCAAAAGAAAAGAAAAATCAAGGCTTTGGGTGCCTCTAGTTAGTCTAGTATCATGGCAAGTGACCTTAAACGCATGCACACTACGGACAGCGGGAAGGAAGACGGGAGGGGGACGAAAGAGAAAGGTCACGTGGGGGGTGGTGGCCAATCAGGAGTGGCGGAGAGGAGGCTCGTGACTGAGGCTCCTCCCCTTTTGCGTTGTGACAGTTGGTGGCTCGCACTTTTACCTCACCTCCATATTCCTGCCATTTTTTTTAGCGTCTCTCTCACAGAGCCGCTTCGTCTATTCCGAGTGAGGAGGATGGTTGCCTCGTCGCCGCCACCTCCTCCCTTCAGCCGCAGCCTCCTTCTCTCGTACTCGCAACGTGGGTGAGTCTGAGGGGGACGCCTCCTCCTCCTCCTCCGGCTGAGGGAAAGGAGGAGGAGGGTTATTATTACTATTATTGCTATTGCTGAGGGGGCTGGAGGGGTGCCTGAGTGGAGCCTCTGCGGCCGAGGAAGGAAGTGCAGGGCCCGACTCAGGGCTGCCTCAGGCTGAGGCAGGCTGAATGGTGGGAGTCGAGGGGCATAAGCCTCTCCCTGAGGAAAAACAGTGCCCCAGAGCTTTCCCGGAGACGAGGAGCAATAATAATAGTAATAATAATGGGGGGCAGCGTGGTGTAATGATTTGAACATTGGACTATGACTCTAGAGACCAAGGTTCGAATCCTGGCTCGGCCATGGCCAACCCCCTCTGAGGACACTTGCCAAGGCAAGTCACACTCTCTCAGCCTCAGAGGACAGCTACGGCCAACCCCCCTAGGACACTTGGCAAGACAAGTCACACTCTCTCAGCTTTGAGGTTTTGAGTTTTGGGCTACAACTCTAGAGACCAAATCTCTGCTTAAGCTTAATAACCTGCTGAGTGACCTTGGGCAAGTCACACACACTCAGCCTCAGCCATGGCCAACCCCCCTCTGAGGAAGCTTGCCATGAAAACCCCATGATAGGGTTGCCATAAAAATAGGAGGGGGTATAGTAAAGTTTTAGTTATCACCTTTAAAATTTTTTGACAAAGTTTGTTTTGATTTGTAGTTGTTAACATTTCTCTATGTAGTCATTTACACATTTTCCCAGCGTTTCTTGACCCTCCAAATGTCGTTACTGTAGAAGTCTGCAGATTGCGCCTTAAACCACTCTTACACTTCATGAATGACATCACTTGTGTTGTCAAATCGACAACCCCACAATGGATTTTTTATTTCTGGGAACAAGAAAAAGTCACTTGGTGCGAGCTCGGCAGAATAAGGCGGATGCTGCAAGATCTCAAAGCCACATGCCCTTGGTTTGTTAACTGCAACTTGAGATGAGTGAGCTGGTGCATTGTCAGCTAGGAGATGAATGCCTCTGGAGAGCATACCACGGCATTTCTTTTTCAGAGCATCTTGCAACTTGTCCAGAAGATTGCTATAGTATGTGTCAGCGATGATGGTTTGTTCCTTTGCAAGGTAATCTGTGAGAATGACTCCACAACAGTCCCAAAAAACAGAGCGTGACCTTCCTTGCTGATTTTTGCACCTTTGCCTTTTTGGGGGGAGGGGAGTCAGCAAGCTTCCCCTCCATGCTCATGGTTTTGGTCTCTGGATCATATGGATAGATCCAAGATTCATCCATGGTTACCAGACGACCCAAAAAAATCCTCTTCATCCTGTTCCAACAACGTCACATCTCTCTTGAAAGGTCATGCTGTATTTGTTTCTGGAAAGGGGCTAGCAACCATGAAATCCAGTGTGCAGACACCTTAGACGTGTAGTTCGTTATGAATAATTTTACACACTACCATAACAGACCAGTTTCATGACTGAGAAGCATGAATTTATATTTATATTAGTGTTTTTAGCTTTTGTAACACCCTACATTTTTCTTGAATGTCCTATATTTTGTGGTCCCTTGTCCTCCTTTGTGGTGATGGCATCTACGCACCCTGTTCTCAGAGGAAAAACATTTCCCTAGAGTTTTTCCTGGAGAGTAAAAGGTCCAAAACACAATGCTGAAATAATCCAGTTTGAGACCACTTTATCTGCCCTGGCTTAATAGTAGGGAATTTGGGAACTACAGTTTTGTGACACATTGTGCCTTCTCTGTCAGAGAACTCCGAGGCCAAAATAAACTACAATTCCCAGGATTCTCTAGGACTGAGCCTGGGCAGTTAAAGTGGTCTGAAACTGGATTATTTCTGCAGTGTATTTTGGACCAATGTAATATTGTTGTCCCTCCCGATTCACGGGAGATCCATTCCGGACACAAACACCCCCGTGAATTGGAAAAACTGCAAATATTCAAAGCACGCAAATATTCAAAGCACGCAAATGCGCGCACCATTTTATCCCTCCCTGCTTGACATCCGCGAAGGAGCAAGACTGTAGACTCCAAGTCTGCGAACAGGGAGGAATGAGTGTATTTACAATTAACTCACTTGAGCTGACAGGTGAAGAGCTCACAAGAAAAAATTTGGTAGAGATTTTACTTCAACATCATCATTTTGTATTGCAGAGTTTTATTCTGTTCTCTTCTTTTTCAGGACGTGTGAACCTATTGCCAGGCCTTATGTAAAGTGGGGACAGGAGACATTTTTGCGGTCTCTGTGATTCACACACATACGAGATATCCTGCACCTGTGCACTGCATCCTTTGGGACCTTCTAGGGCAGGGGCCGGCAACCTACGGCCCCCGGGCTGGTTCTGGCCCAAGTCGCCGGACTTACTGGCCCAGAACAACCCCTGCCGCCGCCGTGCGCTGCCACCGCCACCACATGTTTTGGCCTCCGTGCAGCCATGCGCGCCGCGGCCGCCATTTTGATTTCCAAAATGGCGGCCACGACGCGTTTGCGCATGCGCGTGCGCAGTACTGCGCATGTGCAAATGAGTCACAGCTGCCATTTTGGAAATCAAAATGGTGGCCGTGAGTGGTGGCCGCCATTTTCATTTCCAAAATGGCGGCCGCGACTCATTTGCACATGCGCAGTACTCCTGCGCATGTGAAAACGCGTCACAGCCGCCATTTTGGAAATCAAAATGGCGGCCGTGACATGCGCTGTGGCGGCGGCGGGCGCGGGGGGGTCGCGCGCACCTCCATTCCCCCCCCTCGGCCTGGCGGAGAGGAGGACTTCGGGGGACCGGCCCAGGGCTCAAAAAGGTTGCCTACCTCTGTTCTAGGGTGATATCTAAGCATTTTGGTGGTAGCCCTGCCCACCCCAGCAGCCCTATATAGGAGCCTTCCTACCTGACACGCTGTTTCCTTTTCTTCCACTGTTGCAGCATCATCATCAGGAGTCATAGTCTTCAGTCTATACTCTGCAGAGTTTAGGAGCCCATGCCCTTGAACTTTTCGTCGATCCTTAAGAGTTAGAGATGGAGTCAGTAACTAAACCACACAAACATAGTAAGAAATATGCCAAGGATAAAAACCATCGCCATTTTCAGGCTTCTACCTCCAAGACTTCCTTGCAAGTGACCTCCAAGACAGCTTGGCTGCAGGGATCATCCCCTGCTCAGTCTGAAGTGATTGGGTCTGCTTCTCAAGGAGATGCTACTATCCAAGTCTTGGGGACCCCACAAGGCTCAGCAGGTAGCCTAGAGTTTGTTTCTGCTACTCAGCAACCCAGACAGAGAAGTTTTCTGAGGGCAAGATCCTGCAGTCCGCTCCAATTGTGAGAGTCTCAGTGACATCTCCTTCTGTTCAGTCATCTACTTTGGGAATGCTTTCTACTAAACCGTTACCTCCTCTGCCCTCTCCATGTCGCTGATCATCTTGATCTAGATCTCACTCTGATTCCACTGACTCAGACTTCTCAAGCTCAAGATATCACTAGGAGATCTCATCGGTATCAATGTCCTCGGTACTATCAACAGCATTCTTATAGACACCATGACCATCATGACTGGAGACATTTGAGGTCTAGCTCCACTGGGTCATCATATTCCTGTTACGAAAGTTCTCCAGGCTACTACAATCACTACTATTGCGATTATGATTGGGATCATACTTACCACTATCAGAATGAGGCTTGGCCGCAGTATCTTTGGGGCCGGAACCACTCTCAAGCCTATTACTGGGAACGTCCTTTGGAGGCTGCATCTCCCCCGCCTACAATTCAGCATACTGAGGTTGCTTTGCAGGAGACCTCATCGTTGACACATACAGAGCCTATCCTGCCTGGAACCCAGCCTGTTCAATTAGTTCCAGAGCAAGCATCTCAAATAGCTTGATCCTCTCAAGTGGAGTTGCCAGCTGCATTTCTGGGGGGAGGGGGGAGGCAGCCTTCAGCCTCTGCCAGTTTGTCTTCTGATTTTGGATCTGACTCGGTCATCATTCTAATACTATTGGAAGGAGTGGATTTTTCCTCTCCTCTTGATGATGTGAAGGCATTCAGGGGCCAGGTGGTGAGATTGGCAAAGTTGCTAGGTTTGAAAGTAACCCACAAGAACAAATTGATGATCCAGTTTTCCACATTGTCCAGACTCAGACTACTGTTCCACCCGCCCTGCCCATACTCCCATCCCTTTTATAGGTCATCCGCAAATCTTGGGAGACTCCTTCTACGATACCTTCTACATCCAAGAGGACTGAAGCCCTTTACAGGTACAGGACTCTGATATGCCTTCGCTCAGCCAACATCCAAAACCAAACTCACTCATTGTGGAGACAGCACTTTCCGACAGGTCATACGGAATGCATTCAAAACCATCTGACAAAGTGGGGGAAAAGTTGGCAAAAAGTTTTACTCCTCTGCAGCCCTCATTTGTAAAATATCCAACTACCATACGCGTATGGGCGCGTATCAACACCTGCTCTGGGAGAAACTAACTCCCTTCCTCAACATGTTGGGAGAGGAGGATCGTAGAGTAGCGTCATTGCTCCAGTCTGAGGGCAGTTATCAGATGCCTCTTTTTAAACATTTAGCAGGCTTTATTTTGTATCATTTATAGCAGGGAGTGCCCTGGGAAATCTTCTTTCCAACAAAAGAGAGAGAGATAATAGATCAAATACTATGATATCATAATCTGGTGAATAATTACTTCTGTAATTCCAATTTGGGCTCTATCTTACAAGAACACATGTTAATATATAATCAAGCACTAAAAATATGTTTAGTGCTGTGTGAAGGCATGATTTTAGAACACTTTAATTAAAAATAACAACAGAGGTTTGTTTCTGTGTGCAGCCGCCAGGGTGACTGCTTTAACTGTTTACTGTAAAACAGCCTAATAAAAGTTTTGCCATGTTAATCTGTTTTATTTAACAATTTTTTAAAAAAAAATTGAAAAAATGGGGAGGGGGAATCTTATGGCTTATTTAAGACTAAGATCTATTTTAACGTGGGTTTGCATGGATTACAACCCACATCATCATATTTGATCTGCACCTCTGAAGACATGGATTGTAATCCACAAGAGTTCATGCTAAAACAAAACTAGTTTTAAAAGTGACACAAAACTCTTTCCCCCCCCATTGTTATGCTAATAAAGTATTGTTTCTATACCTTTCTGAGATCTTGCTATAGAGGGCAGTAGAGAAATATTTAGATAACTAATTGTATAGATGAGAATCTCTGATATTTTGTTCCCCTATCAAGCACAATACCTTGACATTTAAGTTCTAAAGACCAGGGAAGCTTTGTCAGATCAGTGTTCCAAACAGTTAACATGGGTCTAAAACATACTGTGGAAGTAATCCAGTTTGAGACTAATTTAACTACCCTGGCTCAATGCTAGAGAATCCTGGGAATTGTAGTTTATTGTGGCACCAGAGCCCTGACAGAGAAAGCTAAATATGTCAGAAAACTACAGTTCCCAGAATTCTCTAGCATTCGGCTGGGGCAGTTAATGTGGTCTGAAACTGGATTGATTATTTCTGCAGTGTTTTTTTTTTTTTTTTTTTGGACCATTGCTGTTAAATTCAATTTTCTACATTTCGTTCAATTGCCTGACTTTTGAACAAAGGTTCCCAGTATTGGATGGCATTTGAAACCCAGCAACTAACACACACTGCCTTATATAAAATAATAATAATAATAATAATAATAATAATAATAATATGTATTTATACCCCGCTCCTCTGCAAAGCAATCAGGGCGGCTTACAACATTAAAAGCCATACAGATATAACCAACAATACCAAACTACAGATGACATGTTTTTCTAATTAGAAATTCTACAGGTGCTAAAATGATTATGGGTGGAGTAGGAACAGGGGAATGGTTCTTGATTCCTCTTAATACAGTTCCTTGAATTACATGTGTACCAAACTAACTGAGCATAAAAGTATTAACATGCAGGTCTTTAAGCATATACTGTCTTTTGGACTAGATTAGGAACCCTCTGGCATTCAAGTTAATGTAGGAACAGAGCTGACCCAACCACTCCTGATTAAAATGCATTGAGAACATCTGTTTAATTGCGTATCTCAGTGCCACTCTTTTGACTTCATTAACCCCAAGATGTGCAGTATCTTAAGTATATATTTTAGTGTATATACTGTGTGTGTGTATTCATATTCAGTATATATATATATATATATATATATATAGTATCCGCTGGAGTCAGGGGCACAGGATCACCTGTGAAAGTGAAAAATCACAGATTTGATTACTATGTTCTCTCTAGGAATCTCTTGGTCCTCCAGCGCAACTCTATGGTCAACTTTAACCAAAAGTTGCACTGAAGGACCTAGTTTCCTAAGAGAACACTCCACTAGGCATTTGTAGCTCCTCCAGGGCAATTCTGTGGTCAGTGTCTGGCAGATGTTGACCACAGAGCTGCACTGGAGGACCAAGAGCAGGGGTAGGCAACCTAAGGCCCGGGGGCCGGATGCGGCTCCCTGAGGCCTTTGGACCGGCCCCAGGCCGGTCCCGCTGCCACAATGATATTGATTATTGTTATTACTTGTTCTTGGGGTTTTCTTGGCAAAATCTCCACAGGGGTTTTGCCATGGCTTTTCTGGGGCTGAGAGAGTGTGCATGCATATTTTTTAAAATTTTTTTGAAAAAATTCTTATTTTTATTTATTTATTTATTTATTTTTGGTGCTTCGGCCCCCCAATTGTCTGAGGGACAACAACCCGGCCCCCAGCTCAAAAAGGTTGCCTACCCCTGACCAAGAGATTTCTAGAAAGGTGGTCTCTCAGGTAAAAACATTGTGGTTTTTCCACATTCACACAGGTCCTGTGTTCCTAACCCCAGAGAATGTGGAGAGATAAGTATAGTCTATTTTTTGATTATTATAAAACCTGTTTGGTCAAGTTTTATTATATAATATGAATAAATTTCAATTCCACACAGCTTTATGCTATAACCAGTCTTGTCAGTTTGAAATACTTTGGAGACCAGGGTTTGAATCCTGCCTCTGCCATGGAAACCCACTGGGTGACCTTGGGCAAGTCACACACTCTCAGCCTCAGAGGCTTGCAATGGCAAACCCACCTCTGAACAAATCCTGCCAAGGATCACCTTAGGGTCGCCATGAGTCAGAAATGACTGGAAGGCACAGAGCAGAAATACTTGAATTTTACTCCACAGAAGCTTATGCTATAATAAAACTGCCAAACTTAAAATCTATCAGGATGCTCGTGTTGTTTTCAAATATATTATTACTTCTAGTAATAACAATTAATTATTGATAATTATTAATTAGTGATATTACTTCCAGTAATAATATCCAATAATGACCAAGAAGATATAACTGCAAAGGCCACTGTAAAATGTAGGACGCTCCAAGAACATGTAGGACGTGCCCCCCCCCACCAAAAAACCTAGAAACATATATAAATGTAAGTTCAGATTTCTGCTCATATGTTTCGACGGGATGATAGACATTATGCATGCTTCATTCTAATTAATGAAATGTGAAATAAAGATTATTATTCAGGCGTAGTGGTGGCCAAAATGGAGGTCGTTGTAAAATTCCTCCCGGACAGAAGGCTGAGAATGGAGGACCTCCGGTCACACGTCGCAAGCGAGTCTGTGGAGCCGCAGGTTGCCAGCGAGGAGGCCTGGGCTGCCTCTGGTGTCATGGCGGCGGGCGTCTGACGCAGGCGCGCTAAGGGGAAGCTGAAAGGAGGGCGTAGGGAGGGAGAAGTCGCGGCTGCGGCGGCAGCCAATCAGGGGCAACGGCGAGGCGGCTCGAGACCGGGGCTCCTCCCCTTTTGCGCGGTGACGGTTGGTGGCTCGCGCTCCTGCCTCGCCCCCCCTCCCCTTTCCTTTTTTAACGTCTCCCTCACAGAACCGCTTCGGCTATTCCGGCTGAGGAGGATGGCCTCCTCGCCGCCTCCTCCTCCTTCTCCCTTCAGCCGCAGCCTCCTCTAGTCGTCGCAACGCGGGTGAGTCTGAGGGGGACGACACCTCCTCCTCCTCCGGCTGAGGGGGGAAAGGAGGAGGAGGGTTATTATTATTATTATTGCTATTACTGAAGGGGCCCGAGCGGCCGGAGAAGGAGGGAAACTCAGGGCTGCCTCAGGCGAAGCAGGAGCAAGAGCAGGAGCAGCCTCTCCCTGAAGAAAAACAGCGCCCTAGAGCCTTTCCCGGAGACGAGGAGCAATAATAATAATAATAATGGGGAGCAGCGTGGTGTAGTGGTTTGAGCGTTGGACTAGGACTTTTGGGACCAGGGTTCGATTCCTAGGTTGGCCATGTAAACCCGCGGGATGATCTTGGGCACGTCACACTCTCTCAGCCTCAGAGGATGGCCATGGCCAACTCCCTCCCCTCTGAGGAAACTTGCCAAGAAAACCCCACGATAGGGTCGCCGTAAGTTGGAAATGACCTGAAGGTACACAAGAACAAAGCAGTAATAATAATAATAATCATAGTGGGCAACGTGGTGTAGTGGTTTGAGTGTTGGGTGCTACTCTTGAGACCAAATCTTTGCTCGAGCTTAATAACCCGCTGGGTGACCTTAAGATGAGTCACACACTCTCAGCCTCAGAGGATGGCCATGGCCAACCCCCCCCCCCCGAAACATGCCAATATGGGGTCACCATAAGTAGGAAATGACCTGAAGGTACACAAGAACGAAGTAATAATAATAATGGGGGCAGCATGGTGTAGTGGTTTTGAGTGTTGGACTGTGGCTCTGGAGACCAAACCTCCACTCTAGCTTAATGACCCCCTGGGTGACCTTGGTTGAGTCACACACTCTCAGCTTCAGGAGAGCTGTGGCCAAAAACAAACAAACAAAAAACAACCTTCTGAAGAAACTTTACCAAGAAAGCCCCATGATAGGTTTGCCTTAGGGTCACCCTAAATCAAAAGAGACTTCAAGGCGCACAAAAACAAATGGTTAATAATAATATGTAGAGAGATTTTGTTGCACCTTTGAGATCAACTGAAAAAAAGAAGTTGGCAGCATATGCTTTCATAGACTTTAGTCTACTTCCACAGATGCATTTGGACTTCAGTCTAGGAGAGCTCATGCTGCCAACTTCTTAGTCTCAGAGATGTTACAAAATCTCTCTACATACTGATTCTACAGACTAACATGGCTATGAGTCTAGGCCACCTGGAGGTCAGTTAACAATAGAAAACACAACAAGAAGGTTTCACAACAATCACAGAAAGAATAGCAGGGAGAAACTGACAGTGTAATGAACCACAGTTGTCCCTCCCCATTTGTGGCTTTGACTTTTGCGGATTTGATTATTTGTAGATTTGATTAATATGTTCTCTTTAGGAATCTGTCTAGGTCCTTCGACGCAGTTCTGCCAGAAGTTGACTATAGAGTTGTGATGGAGGGCCTACAAGTTTGTATTTTATTTATTTATTTATTTATTTATTTCTAGGTCTCCTTTTTCCCCCAAAAGGGACTGAGAAGTGGCTTTGTAGAGAAAACACTTCTCTAGGCATTTGTAGGTCCTCCAGCACAATTCTATGATCAACCTACGGCAGATGTCTACCATAGAGTTGCAGTGGAGGACCTGGAGATTGCCAGGGTGGTAGGTAAAAAGAACTGGGTTTTTTATTTGTGGTTTTTCTACATTCCTGCGCCCCAAACTCCAGCAAATGTGGAGAGATCACTGTATATTACAATGATGTCCCAGAGGAATGAAACCACAACTCTACTATATATACAATGATCATATATTTATATGTAAGTAACCACATGGCATTGTATATTTGGTAGAGTTGTGGTTTCATTCCTCTGGGACATTATTGTAATATAGTTCATTATCAATTTTTACCTGCTATTTTTTCTGTGCTTGTTGTGAAACCCTCCTGTTGTGTGTTTTCTCTTGTTAACTGACCTCTAGGCAGCCCTGGCTATCACCACCCCGTGGATGAGGCATTCCCAAGACCCCTTGTTGTCCATTGCTCTGCTCAGGTCCTGTAAATTCAGGCCCATGACTCTGATTGAGTCTGTCCATTTGGTATATGGTCTTCCTCTCTTTTTACTACCTTTTGCCTTTCCCAACATTATTATCTTTTCCAGTGGTTCATGCCTTCTCATGATGCAGCCAAAGCACAACTGCCTCAATTGAATCATCTTGGCTTTCAGTGAGAGCTCAGCCTTGATCTGTTCAAGGACCCAGTTGTTTGACTTTTTAGTAGTCCACCGTATCCTCCGCACTCTTCTCCAGCACCACATCTCAAATGAGTTGATTTTCTTCCTATCTGCTTTCTTCACTGTCCAGCTCTCACATATGCACATGGTGTTGATTAATATGGTGATGTGAATGATTGTAACTTTAGTGTTCTGTTGTATATCTTTACTCTTTAGTAAGAATTGTACTACTAACAAAAGAAATTTTTGTAATACTGGCTCTTAAGTATTAAGATCTGAAATATGTTCATGCAATTAAAATTATATAAGGTTTTTAAAACAGTATTTATGAAGATCTCGGTCTTGTTAGAAGTATTTTGTATAGCATTAGGCTAGAGCTTCTTTATCTGCTTTTAGTATTTACAAAAAAAATACTCAGTTGTTCAAATAAAATGGTTGTGTGTTGTACAAGACTATGTATGTACAGTTGCCCCTCCGTTTCTGTGGGGGATCCGTTCTGGACCCCTTCATGAAAATGGAAACCTGCACATATTCAAGCCCTATAGGCTTGCATGGGGGCATGTGCCCCATTGTACGCCCCTCCATTTGTCCCTCGTACATAAGCGAGAGACACAGATCCGAAGTCCGCAAAAACGGAGGAGTGACTTTGTACTCAAAATTAAGTGTCCTTGAGTTCCATGTAAGTATCCTAGAGCTACCACTTTAGTTGTCTTTCATTTAAAGTTCAAGCTTACATCACGATGAAAACAGTGTTTTAAAAACATACTATTTTATACTCGCAATATACTCTTAAACTCTTCAATTGTATTGGCTAGAAGGCACCAATGGTTATAAAAAGAGTGAGAAAATATTTCCCATTCTTAAAGTAGCACATGACTTAGATTTGTTTGGTTCAGTAATCCTTTCATTTTTCTTGGCACAAGGTGTTCTGAGACTGGGAGTTGGCTTTCCCTTGCACAAGAATTTAATTACTAATGCTGGTGACTTGTTTAAGCATCAGTAGTGCTAGCTCCTGTTTATCACTGTTATCAGGTGTAATTATCAGACAGGTAATTGGGTTATGCTTGTGATAAAGTTTGCTTCCTATATGTTTATAGGTGACTCCCTTTGTGCTAGAGAAGTAGGTAAAATGGAGTTCATAGTACTGTTAAAGTGCATGTTTCCTGTGAATTATTATATGTCCCGGCACTTTCAGTGATGACCTGCTGCACAGGTAGTCAGCCCTCCACATTGCATGTAGTCCTGGAATCAACCCCCTGTGGATACTAAGGGCTGACTGTACTCTTTTTATTATGCTTGTGATAATAGTGGTTGCCCCTTACTCACAACTGTGATTGAGCAGGCTGTAATAAATTGTTGTTGTTGAAGGCTGTATAGGGCACTTCAGGAAAGATGGATAAAGGGGTATGGGGAATGATACTTTAGCCTCTGACTGCTGGAATAATTCAACTAAAGCCTGCAAAGTCTAATCTTTTGGCAGGGATGGGTTTAGTTGCAGGTTGATAAAGTTGTGTTTATTGAAACACGAGTCCAAGTGAGGGAAATTATAGGTCTGATGTGAGAAAATCATGCCCCCCCCCCCAAAAAAAAAAACTTTTGGGCAAGCATCCACATTAGAAAACAAAACAAAAATGCTGGGGAACCAGTATACCTCCTTAGTCTGGTTTACTCCTCCCACTTTACTCCTAGAGGCAGGAAACACAAGAAAACAAAAGACCTTCCTGCCCCCCCCCCCCAAGTGTCAAGGGTAACCCAGGAGAGGTTAGTTCTTTTCCTGCCTTGCTCCTAGCAGGGCATGGACTGACCTCTCTCTTGGAGATCTCTCCTTTTCCCCCCTCCTCCTTGAATTCTTCCTTTCTCATCACCATGCATATCCCTCCAGTGGAACACCTCCCTCAGACACTCCCCCTGACTCTGTAGGGAGCGCAGCTGGTTACAGAACCTGGGCTGATGGAGGGTGTGGGAGCCCGGCCAATGGAGAGGTGTCCCCTCCAGGCTGAGGAGGCTCAGTTCCACCATCTGATCCATCTTGGATTGGGGACTGGCTGGGCGTCAACGGATGGAGCGACTACACCAGATCCTGGGCCATAAGTACTGAGGGCCCCACCAATCTACCCCAGCCCCTCTGCCCCCCAATTGGTGGCAGTTTTTTGGGCATTCCTTACCCAGGAGGCCCCCCACCTCCTCAGATCACAGGAGAATTACCAGGGGCCAGGAGGGAACATCAATGAGACTGCTTGGAACCCCATCACCACTCCCAATCAAGGGAAGGGGACTGGGACTTCATAGAATCATAGAATCATAGAGTTGGAAGAGACCACAAGGGCCATCCAGTCCAACCCCCTGCTATGCAGGAACTCCCAATCAAAGCATCCCTGACAGATGGCCATCCAGCCTCTGCTTAAAGACCTCCAAGGAAGGAGATTCCACTACTCTCCGAGGGAGTGTGTTCCACTGTCGAACCGCCCTTACTGTCAGGAAGTTCCTCCTAATGTTGAGGTGGAATCTCTTTTCTTACAGCTTGCATCCATTGTTTCGGGTCCTAGTCTCTGGAGCAGCAGCAAACAAGCTTGTTCCCTCCTCGATATGACATCCCTTCAAATATTTAAACACGGCTATCATATCACCTCTCAGCTTTCTCCAGGCTAAACATCCCCAGCTCCCTAAGTAGTTCCTCATAGGGCTTGGTTTCCAGGCCCTTCACCATTTTAGTTGCCCTCCTTTGGACACGCTCCAGTTTCTCCACATCTTTTTTGAATTGTGGTGCCCAGAACTGGACACAGTATTCCAGGTGAGGCCTGACCAAAGCAGAATAGAGTGGCACTATTACTTCTCTTGATCTAGACGCTATACTTCTACTGATGCAGCCTAAAATTGCATTGGCCTTTTTAGCTGCTGCATCGCACTGTTGACTCATGTTCATCCTGTGGTCCACCTGGATTCCTAGATCCCTTTCACACGTAGTCTCATTCAGCCAGGTGTCCCCCATTGTATATCTGTACTTTTCGTTTTTCCGCCCTAAGTGCAGTACCTTACATTTCTCCGTGTTGAATTTCATTTTGTTAGCTTTGGCCCAACTTTCTAGTCTGTTCAAGTCATTTTGAATTTTGATCCTGTCCTCTGGGGTATTAGCTACTCCTCCTAATTTGGTGTCGTCTGCAAATTTGATAACTATGCCCCCAATACCGTCATCCAAGTCATTAATAAAGATATTGAATAGCACTGGGCCCAGAGCCCTGTGGCACCCCACTGGTCACTTCTTTCCAGGTTGAAAAGGAGCCATTGTTGAGCACCCTTTGGGTTCGACCAGTCAACCAATTACAAATCCATGTAACAGTTACTTTGTCTAGCCCACATTTTACCAATTTGCTTGCAAGAATGTCATGGGGAACCTTGTCAAAGGCCTTACTGAAATCAAGATATACTATATCCACAGCATTCCCTTCATCTACCAAGGGACCCCCTCCCCATCCTGCCCAGTGGCCCAGTGTTTCGCTGCTGCTGCGGGGGCCACTGTAATCACTAGCGGGGCAGTGCAAACCTCCCGGACCTCCTTCTCCCGGTGGCGTTTTGAGTAAGGCACCAGGGACATGGCTTGGTACAGCGGCCTGGAGGATGGGGGCCACTATCTTGCCCGCGTGGATGGGGCTTCCATCTTGGCCTGCTTGCTGGCGGCCACCATCTTTGCTGTGGGCAAGGGGGCCACCATCTTGCCTATGACAGTGAGGCCCTCCTCCCCTGTTACAACGAATTATCTTTGGCCTGCACTATACAGTTGGAGATGAGATAGTAGCTAATCAGAGTCTTATAGTAGGTATAGTATAAAAAGTATCCCAAGGTTTGCAGATGGCCTGTAAAAGGTACAGGAGCATGGGCATGACAGCTGGAATAGTAGCCTGAGTCTAGACACAGTAGAAAACCAGATCATCAAATTGCACTTGTGATTGCATTATGGCCAAATCTAGCAACTTTGCCAGTCTTATGTGGTCGACGAATGCCTTCACATCGTCCATCGGAGAGGAAGGATCTACCGCTCCAAATAGCATGGGGGAGATTTCCATATTGGAATTATGACAGAGTCAGAACCAGAATCAGAAGACAGTGTATCAATGGGAGAAGGATGGAGGGCCCGAGATGCAGCCAGAAACTCTACTTGAGAGGATGAAACAATTTGAGACGGTTGCTTGGGAATGGATTGAACAAGCTGAGTTCCAGGCAGGGCAGGCTCCATGTACATCACAAATGATATCTCCTGTAAGGCAATCTCAGTATGTTGAATTGTAGGTTGGGATGAGGGAACCATCAAAGGATGTCCCAGTGATGAGAGTGTGCTTATGGCCAAGACAATACTGTGGGCAATACCTTGTTCTGACAGTGCCAGGTAGAATCCCAGTAGTAAGTGCAATAGTAGAAATTGCAGTAGACTGGAGAACTTTCATAACAGGAATAGAAGAAACAGTGAAGATGGACTTCAAATGTCTGCATCCATAAGAGCCATGGAGTCTATAAGAGCAATGCCTACAGTATTGACAGCGTTAATATTGATGAGATCTCCTAGAGCAATATCTCAAGCTTTAGGAATCAAAATCAGTGGAATTGGGGCAAGATCTAGGTTGAGACCAAGGTGATCGTTGACTGGACAGGGCAGAGGAAGTAATGGTTTAGTAGGAAGCATCCCCAAGTGGACAGCTGGATAGAATTCATTGTGATCGAGATTCTCACATTCAGAGGGGACTCCAGGATCTTGCTCTCAGAAAAGTGCTCTGACTAGGGTTGCTGAGTAGCAGAACGACCTCTACACCACCTGTTGAATATTGTGAAGCCTCTGAGACTCAAAGAGTAGTATCTCCTTGAGAGATGGACCCAATCACTTCAGATTGAGCAGGAGATGGTCTCTGTAGCCAAGCTGTCTCAAAAGTTAGGAGGCATTGGAAGTGGAAGATGGAGAATGGTGATGGTCTTTATCCTTGGCATGCTTCTTTTACTTTCCTCAGTCACAAAAGCTGGAATTTCAGGGGGGAAATGCTAGAATCCAAGATGACAACCTTTAAGGAGGCTGAGAATGGAAGAATTATAAGGAGATGAGAATGATAGGTACCATCCTTAAAAAGAAAAATCTGAAGACTAGATAGAGATGCCTAATTTATGCAGTAATGACAACAAACAATAAAGGAAGGGAAGCAGACACTCTCACAGCAGTGAAATGCCTCTTAATTGCCATTTTGTCCAGCTTATGCTGGCCTCTGAGCAATTGGGCTAATGCTAGCAGAATGAAGAAGGTAATTGGAGAAGTAGCTGGATTTGTGTGAGGTGGCAAAGAAACTCTGGTGGAAAATGCAGCATTGCCCCTCCTCAGTTGTTTCCTCATTTCTGTCAGTGTGAGGAAGTAGATTCTCTGCTGGGGAGCTGTTGCTGGAACAATTCGAAATGGATGTGGCATACACTTCTTACATTACCTGAGAGCTCAAGTAGCAACATGCATTAGGACTAATATCTTTCAGGTATGTAAACAATACTAAAACTTTGTAGTTTGCCTTTTCTATGATCTTCACATTCTGTATTCAGATGTCAATGAAACAGAAAGCATGTGCTCCCCTGCTTTCTCTTAGTGATGATGAAAGACCACATTGTCACAATATATATTTCACAACAACAGAGCTGATGTGCTTGGATTAGATCTGGAATTTTGCTCTGATTGTCTGTTCTGTGGAACCAAAGAGAAAATGAGCTCCTCTTTGTATTAAGAGGGTGCCCCATTACATCCATTGCAGAGTTCAAAAACTAAATCACATGTAGCCCTCCAGATTCTTCATCAGGCATTTTGGTTATCCCAATAAAGCCATCTCTGTTTTATGGATTTTGAATGTTACTGTACTTTGCTATATGACCAACATGGCTACCCTGGGTGATATTATTTATTTATTTATTTAGTATTTATACTCTGCTCTTCAGCCAAAAGGTTATCAGAGTGGCTTACAAATGATTAATTAGACATTTCCCTGTCCTCAGGCTTACAATCTAAAAAGACAAGACACAAAAGGAGAAGGGAATGGTGGTGGAGAAGGGGAATAAGTCCAGCGGATCTTCTCTCCCTCTAAAGCCTGGACCAAGGCAGATGGACTGGAGGGAGGGCCCTTCTTACTGTGGCTGGGTCCAATGGAGCTGGCCTGCCTTCTCTCCCTCCAGATTATGGTGGATATGTTTCCTGGATGTGAAAATACTGCATTTTATCTACAAAAAAAGAAAAAGAGAGCCAGTGGACGGGGGCTTTACTATTTGAGGTTTCTACCTCCAACAAAGGAAAAACATTTATGTATTTATTTATTTATTTATTTAATTGGGACTGCAGCTGGCCTTTTACCTAACAACAGCTAAAATTTTCCTAATGCAAAAGCATGGAGTCTTTTTGAGAGCTTCAGTGTTCTCTGCCTAATAAAAGGGTTTGTGGCCTCACAAAGAACTGATACATCCTGGATCTAATTGGAAGCACCTTTTTGTTTTGCTTCTGGATTTTAAAATGTTTTGTCCCCCAGTGTCCACATGGCCAGAAGGAGGAGTGGCCTGCTTGCATTGATATCCCTCCATACAAAGAACACAACCACCATCTTGACAAAATGCAGTCTGTGCCTAACATTGTCAGATTTTTTTCACCTTTGCCTGCTACAGAAGCCATTGGAGCTTTGAAAGCATGTGACATATAGTTTATGCATTTTGATTGTCCCAACAAAGCTATCACTTGTGGATTTGGGATGTTATTGTACTTTGCTATATGACCAACATGGCTACCCCTGTGGAATGACCAGCTGGAAGAGATCCGACAGCTAAACCAGCTGTCGGAATATAAAACACATATTTTATATACCTGTTTCTTCACAAAGGTTTGCAAAATGCATTGCACAGACTATCTTCTTGGCCTATGAATTAGCTAAACGTCCTCCCCCTGTTGGTGTGCGCCCACACTCAACCAGGGCTGTCACCTCATCTGCTACCTTCCTTCGAGGCATCCTTCTGCCTGATGTCTGCAAGGCTGCTACATGGTCCCAACCTTCCATGCTTATCCAGCATTATAGGCTTGATTCAAGATCTCGCTGGGATGCCAGTTTTGGTCATGCTGTTCTCTACTCTACAATGACCTTCCCACCTGCCACAAGTAAGCTTTTTGGTCACCCTATTGTGTGATGCACAGAGACCACGATGGAGAAGAAAAGGTTGCTTACCTGTGACTGGTTTTCCAAGTGGTCATCTGTGCCCTCACACAAACCCGCCCTATCTCCCCTCAGTCAGGTCCCTGTATTTCTTTGCGGTGGACTTGAATTGAAGCTAGATTGGCAGGATTGGGCATGGTCAGTACACAGGAGTGGGTGGGGCTAACCACCAATCTACTCAGCTTTTGAGCTTTCTGAATGGGGTCTCTGCGCAGGCGCAAAACCATATTGTGTGAGTTACAGGTAAGCAATCTATTCTTCTGGCAAGAATAACATTAACTCTTCTGCTTCTTGTTTCAGCTTGCCTTTAATGTTGTCTCGCCTTTAAAACTTGCCTTTGCCTGTGATGTTGATATTGATAATTAATTATCATTGTCATACCAAATAAATTAATGGAATTAAAATTCATTACCAAGTTTTATAAATTACTTATTTTTCTAAATTTCCACTGAATATAAATATATTCAGAGGTTTAGGTTTTTGATTTGCTGTTAATTTACTATTCTCTGTCAGGATTGCAGTTACTGCTTAACTGCTCAATGTTAATAAGTTTCTTGTGTTCGCAAAGAAGATAGATATGAAGTGGATTACAGTGTAACTCTAGCAATCATGCTTGTTCTCATTAGCTATTGTGTGGTTTGAAAAGGTCAGTACTTGTTTTATTCATCTAATTTTTCAGAAAGTATATTTTAAATTTGCGTTATTAAGTTATAGTGTTGCCAGAGGTCTTCTACAGCACACAACATGTGCTGTGGTGTATTTTCAGATGGTTAGTAAAACACAGATCCATTGTACTTTTTGCTTCTGTTGACCTTTTGGTATATTATTGCACTCTTTCAATTTTTTTTTCTTTTTCTGCCTCTGCTGTTGGAGCATAAACTTGGATTATCGTTACATTCATGGGTTTTCCGTGGAGTATTATTAATGTTATGTGGTCAGACTTCGTATTATATCACTTGATTGTTTTTGCTACATTGCTTCTCTGCATTAGTACTCCCTTATTTTTTCTTAGGTTTTCATTTCCTAAGCAAAACACTCTGTATATTGAGTAAAATACTGTCTCAAATACCCCATTCCTATCCACATAATATGTGCTGTACAGCTTCAGACTTTCCTTTTACCTCTGAGCACATCAGCAGATGTACGTCCTTTTGGCTTGAGTCCAGTTGTTATTAGCCGCAGTACTTCTCATACTTGTCTCCTGATGTACCCCAGTATAATTAATGGGAGATCCTATCAGTAGGAGTGCTACCATCAGCCTAATCTTGTGTTGGCGAATGGAAACGGGCAGAGCATGTGCGCACGGAAGGGTTCTTCTGCCTCATTTAAACCCTGGTCTCCTAGGATCCTAGTTCAACGCTCAAACCATTGCACCACGCTGTTGTTGCTGTGTACTTTCAAGTTGTTTCTGACTTACTGGAACCAAAAGGGGACCCTATTGTGAGGTTTTCTCCAGAGAGGGGATGATATGGCCGTTCTCTGAGGCTGAGAGAGTGTGATCCAATGGGTTTCTGTGGCCAAGCTGGGATGGGAACCCTGGTCTCCAAAATCGTTCAGTGCTCAAACTACTACACTATTCTAGTTCCTTTTTATCATAATCTATTCTACATTGTAGAAGTACTGCAGTTTGACACCACCTTTAAGTGCTGTAATTCCATTCTATGGAGTTCTGGTCTTTGCAGTTTTACTTCAGCCTTCTCTGCCAAAGAGTGCTGGTGCCTCACAGAACTACCAATCCCAGGATTCTGTAGGCTGGAGCTGTGGCAGTTAAAGTGGTCTCAAACGGTGTTATTTCTATAGTGTAGCTGCACCCTAGATTAGAGCCAGTGTCTAATAGGGGAGGATGAAACATTTGCGACCAGAGTCTTAGAGTTAGAGTCTAACTCTAAGACTCTAGTTCAGGGGTAGGCAACCTAAGGCCCAGGGGCGGATGCGGCCCCCCGAGGCCTTTGGACCGGCCCCAGGCCGGTCTTTTCGCCGCCCCCACCACCGACGCCGCCCCCCATGATGATATTGATTGTTGTCGTTATTACTTGTTCTTGGGGTTTTCTTGGCAAAATCTCCACAGGGATTTTGCCATGGCTTTTCTGGGGCTGAGAAAGTGTGCATGCATATTTTTTTAAATTTAAAAAAATTAATGTTTTAATATTTATTTATTTATTTTTGGTGCTTCGGCCCTCCAATTGTCTGAGGGACAGCAACCCGGCCCCCGGCTCAAAAAGGTTGCCTACCTCTGCTCTAGTTGCAAATGTTTCATCCTCGGCTCCTGCACTTGGCTGTGCAGGAGCCGAGGATGAAACATCCTTCTCGGCATGCGGCCGCCTGAGCGGCCGTGTGTCATCACAAATGGCTACGCATGTCAGTGCTGATACGCGTGTCATAGGTTCGCCATCACTGATGTATATAGTCAAATGCTTTGCTGTAGTCTATAAAGCACATGGAATTTTTTCCCCTTTAATTCATTTGTATTGCAGTTACTACTGCATTATAAATTAAGCAGCTGAGACTGACATTCAGTAACTTTGCCTAGCTCCTATTGTTTCCCTACCTCATAAGAAGACAAGATGGAGCAGACCAAGGCCTATCCAGTCAAACAGTCTGTTCATACAGTGTCCATTCAGTTGTTATGGCAACATAAGCCACAGCATAATTTCTGTTAAGACTCAGTGTCTCCGTGATATGGTTTCTCCCCACCACCATCACATAAGTTGACATGCATTGTATGTCATGAGCAACAGGTTCAGCACATGTGAAGAATTTTGAGAGATTATCTATTTCCACTGAAAACAACTAAAGAAAGGGACCTTTGACCATGGCTTTCCAGTCTTTGGCAAGTTCAAAATAAGGCCTTTGTTAAAAATTAGATGTTGGTTTCTACTGTTAAGTATTTAAAGTAGTTAGTTTGTAAATGTTCTAGTTACATTAGCCTTCACTCTCAGAAATACAGTATTACAACAACATGAACTAAACAATACGCTTATCAAGATGTATGCACTATTATTTCTCTATATCTTTTTCTATTTGACTCCACTGTTGAGGACCATAGGAAGAGGTGAGTAGAAAGTTTAATCGGTGTAGGGCTTGGAGATTGCTTGCTGGCTTGAAAAGACAAAATGTCTGAACTAGATTTACACCCTCTAAAAGAGAATTTGGCTGACATTAATTATGCTTAGTGTTGAAGCAGATGTGATGCTAATTTATGGTGTAGGAATGAAGAGATTTCCAGAGGACTTTTAGTTTCTGACATCGGCCCTCTATTAAGCAACAAATTTGTTTGTATAGTATTAAATCTTCCCAAATAGAGACATTTATTGAGAGACTTGCATACTATATAAGAGTGTAGTTGTGTTACAAATTCTGTTGTGCTGGCTTTGTAGCTAATTTGTAGCAAACATGCTGTTAATGTTTCACTTAAGCTCTGCATCTGTTGGTGATCTATTGCTGTTTTTAAAGATATCAGTAGATTTCAAACAGTAGACTGATGTATTCTTCAATGCTTTGATTTAAGATAGGATGAAAGATTATCTCATTCTCAGATACACTTGTAATATAATAGGCAGTTTTCTAAAGCAGGTGCTTTATGGAACTAATAACTAGGTGTGTATTCAGTTGGAACCTTCATCTTTGTTTCTTTGGTTTTCCTTTAGGGGACTGAAAATGCGTCAACAATAATGCTAGGATTACAATGGGAAGTGTCACACTTCGCTATTTCTGCTATGGCTGCCTCTTCACATCTGTGACCTGGACGCTTCTGCTCTTTATTTATTTCAATTTTAGCGAAGAGACACAGTCCTTCAAGAATGTGCCCATCAAGGGGCTTGAACCTCAGAAGCCATTTCCCAAAAGATTCTATCCTCGTTTTGTCCATGGACCAGTACATGTGCCTGAACCTCAGCACAGATACAGCAAGATCAAGAATCCATCAGAAAATTCAGTACAGGATCCTGTCAAGGGCATCACTGAGCTCTCTCCTGAAATGGGTAAGTCTGACTAGTAATGGGCTAAATCAGGAGTAGGCAACCTTTCCCCTTTAAGGGTCGAAGGACTTCAGCTCCCAGAAGCCTCAGCCATGTTGGCCAATAGTCCCATGTTGGCCAATAGCTCCTGGGATTCTGGGAGCTGAAGTCCCTCGGCCCTTAAAGGGGAAAGGTTGCCTACCCCTGGGCTAAATTGTCATTGAGAAACATTGTGAGAATCTTATGGGAGTTGCCTCTGACTTCCCATGTAGTTACGGACAGGAAAAAACATTAACAAATGGCATTGCTCTTAAAACACAGTGGCTTGCTGGGATCAGTGTGAGCCATTTACTTGAGAACTGGCAGGATATATAACTAATAAAAAAATTAATAGATAATTAACATAGGTGTTCTAGTTTAATAAAATATTAGAACTGGACCTAATTGTTTTCTTGTCTGGTTTAGTATGTCTAGCATGCTGGAGCTGTTTGTCAACTATAGAAAAAAAACCTGATAAAATAATCTTGTTTGGTTTCCATGTGATCTGAGCTAAACATTTGCCAGGGTGGATTTGCTTTTTCTGAGTCCCTCTTTAAGGATTTGGCTTGAAATGTTTATCAGAATCTACCTGACCTGTGACACTCTAGTCTGTCAAATGGAGAGGTGTTAGATATGTTGTAGGGCTAGCTGGAACTGAGGGTTGTGAAAAACACACTTGACCACCATCCACCAAATCATTTCCAGCTGTGTCACTGGGAGCCACTTGTATTTATTGAGGCTAGGCTTGCAAAATCCTCACTTGTTTGTTCACTTTAATGCCTTCCCCACATCTTGTTTTCTTCCTGCCATCCAAAAGAGCAGCATTCCAAACTTTCCTTCTAGCCCTTTAAGAGTCAAAAAGAGATTTATGGTAACAGCATTGTCCAAGACTTTGAAATTACTACGAGAGCTTTTCATATTGGGTTATAAACTCGTCCCTCCACATTTGCTTTGACTTTTGCAGATTTGATTATTCACAGATTTTATTAATATGTTCTCTCTAGGAATGTCTAGGTCAGGGGTCGGCAAGATTTACAGACCTGGGGCCAGTCTGCTGGCCCTGGGGTCTTCGCCGGGCGGGGGGGGGGATGGCGGCGCTCGCGCGCTCACTCGCACATGTGCAGTACTTCCGGAGTACTGCGCATGCGCGAGCGAGTAGCAGCCACCATTTTGGTAAACAAAATGGCAGCCGCGACTCGTTTGCGCATGCACAGTACTCGGCGCATACACAAACAAGTCGCGGCCGGCATTTTGGAAAACAAATTGGCGGCCACGGTTTTTTCACGCATATGCAGGAGCACTGCGCATGCGCAAATGAGTCGCGGCCGCCATTTTGGAAAACATAATGGCGGCCACAACGCGCGTGGTGGCGGCACGGCGGCAGCGCGCGCAGCAGCGGCAGGGGTCAGTGGGGGCCGGTCCAGAGGCCTCAGGGGGCCGCACCCGGGCCATAAGTTGCCGACCCCTGGTCTAGGTCCTCCAGCACAACTCTATGGTCAACTTTAACCAAAAGTTGCACCAAAGGCCCTAGAGATGCCTAGAGAGAACACTCCACTAGGCATTTGTAGCTCCTCCAGCACAATTCTATGGTCAGTGTCTGGCAGAGGTTGACCACAGAGTTCCACTGGAGGACCTAGCAATTCCTAGAGAGGTGTTCTCTCAGGTAAAAACATAGTGTTTTTGTTATTTGCGGTTTTTCCACATTGACGGGAATCCTATGCCCTTCACCCCAGTGAATGTGGAAGGACAAGTGTACATCATTTGTTGAATACTTAGTTTTAGAAGTTGAACATTGTCAACACATATTCTACAGTTAGGGACTTAATTTTGATACAATTTCTTTTTCAGGTATGATTTTTAATGAACAAGACCAGGAAGTGAGAGACTTGGGCTATCAAAAGCATGCTTTCAATATGCTCATCAGTAACCGGTTGGGTTATCATAGAGATGTGCCAGACACAAGGGATACAAAGTAGGTTTCTGCATGTCTCTTCACCCCAAAGAATGTGGGATATTGTCCTAGAATAATGTTGACCAATATGGCAAGCAGGGGAAAGAGTGATACTATATTTCAGGGGTAGGCAAACTTTTTGAGCCGGGGCCAGGTTGCTGTCCCTCAGACAATTGGGGGGGCCGAAGCACCATAAATAAATAAATAAATATAAATAAATAAATAAATAAATAAATATGCATGCACACTCTCTCAGTCCCAGAAAAGCCATGGCAAACCCCCTGTGGAGATTTTGCCAAGCAAACCCCAAGAACAAGTAATAACAATATCATAATGGCGGGTGGCGGCGGTGGCAGGACCGGCCTGGGGCCGGTCCAAAGGCCTCGGGGACCTGCATCCGGCCCCTGGGCCTTACATTGCCTACCCCTGCTATATTTTGTAGAAAAGCCTGGGAATGTGGCATAGAAGAATTAATTTTGAATGTATTGGGTTATGGATAGTGTTGAGGAAATGTATCTGTTGCTTTGTTATATTTGTAATGGGAGACAGGTATACAGTCATACCATTCTGGACAACCTTCCCTGTATGTTTGCATGTGCTCACAAAAATGGCTGCAGCTTCCATTCTGGTGAGCCAGATATATACTATGTTTGAAAGATCAATGTATTCATTTTATTCAGATTGGTTGAAAAGGCCATAATAGTTGTAAATCTTTGAACAGTGTGTTTGACTATTAACCAGCTGGAAAACTATTATCATTGTGAGGGTTAGGATTTTTGAGTTTTGAAGAACTACTCTGTGGAGGCACTAGAGATGGGCTGTGCATTCAAATTAATCCAATATTAAAACTCTGTTCTTTTCATTTAAAAAATAATAATAATGGGAACTAATAGAATCCAAAGGCAAAAATAATGGAAAAGAAAATATACATATATAAAGGAAGATAAGATTAGTTGAGGCCAGATCTTACAAAATCTGTATTCAGCAACTCAGTTATCAGACCCATGTTTTCATCTGTCAGAGCTTTATTGAGCATTTGGATTCTTAAACATTTCCTTATGAGAGTTTCTGTGGTGGAATTTTAAATATATTCGTATCGCAAAATTGAGGGAGAATTTCTGTTTCCATAATTTCAGTATTTGTGAAATATTAGCAACATACAGAGAAAAATATACGTTATAATCTTTGTCCTTTTTGTTTTGTGTTTTTAGGTGTAAAGAAAAAAATTACCCTCCTGATTTGCCTTCTGCTAGTATTATAGTTTGCTTCTATAATGAAGCTTTCTCTGCCCTGCTTCGAACAGTACATAGTGTTCTGGACCGTACACCATCACATCTTCTCCATGAAATTATCTTGGTGGATGACAATAGTGAATTAGGTAGGAGATGCTTGCTTTTGTGTTAGATTTCTTTTTTGCAGTGTGTTCTAGAGAAACTTGGATTTTAATACGAATTTTGCCATGGACTCTTTGGTTCTCTTTGGACAATTATTCTGACTCACAGATCACTTCACTACACTATACTTTCACTATTTTTGGTGCATTTGATAGCAATTTTTAACAAATGTATGGTTGTCTGTTAAAATCTGGTTCTTGTACTCTCATCAGCAAGGACATGACATCGAATTAGGTTTTTCCATCACCCCACTCCTTTATTAAGAGCATCATAAACTCTTTCTGTTCCACATTAGAAGAGCCTTTTGTCACTTTGATTTGGTCAGCCTGCTATGACAAAAGACTTTTGACATGAATATTAAACCAGATGGTTTGGTTCCTAGCTTGTTTTGCTTTTTTAAATCAAATTTTGTTTGAAACTTTATTGGAAACAAATTACTAATAAGCTGACTTGTTTTTGTTTTTGTTTTTTCATTTTCACATTCTAGCTGATCTGAAAGAAGATCTAGATGTTTACCTAACAAAAAACCTTCCAAACAATGTAAAACTAGTCAGAAATGGGAAGCGAGAAGGGCTCATTCGAGGGAGAATGATAGGAGCTTCTCATGCTACAGGTATAATAAACTATAAATTCAAACTATAAACTTACAATAAACTATAAACTTAATTACTTCCAAATCAAGTGAATTTGACAAAATTATTTGTGACTGCAATAGTGTAGTTAATGGATCAGGCAATACAGTATAACTTTCTTATGTTGGCTCAAAGACAAATAGATTTTTTTCTTTCTGTTATTTTTAATTTAGGTATTCCATAAGTGTGAAGTCTTTAGATCAGCCTTTTTTCAACCTTTTACCCCCAAGGAATCTTGAAATAATTTCATGTCTCAGACAACCCATGTGTTAAAATTATTATATCTATAGCTTTAAAAAAATCCCCCCCCAGTCATGATCTTTTGCTAAACCCCTAGCAACCTCTCACAAACCCCTAGGATTCCCGGGAAACCTAGTTGAGAAACCCTGCTTTAGAAAATGGGCAAGGAACCTATTGAGCCAGAGGGGCACATTTTTCAGAGAGCAAGCTCTTGGAGACTACCTTCCTGTGGTGACTGGGGCCAGAGACAAAAGTAGGTAGGCAGCAAAACAAAAAATTCAGTTTTCAGTTTCCTCACCACTCCCTTATCAAATTTATCCAAGAGAAATATATATCTCTATATCTAGATATGTATATCTGTATTTATATGTCTTGAGATAGCATGACAAAATTTCAAGATATAGCCATGTTAGTCTATAGAATCAGTATGCAGAAAGATCTTGTAACACCTTTGAGACTAACTGGGGAAGAAAAGGTGGCAGCATGAGCTTTCGTAGATTTCACTCTACTTCCTCAGATGCAGATGCACTGAAGTCTATGAAAGCTCATGCTGCCAACTTCTTTCTTTCAGTTAGTCTCAAAGGTACTACAAAATCTCTCTACATAATGACAAAATTAAAATTCAGCCAGAATTAAAATTGGTCTCCTCTGCCATCTCTCCCACTATCTTATAGACAATAACAAACAAAATCTAATCAAAATTTACCATCACAAAACTTAGTGACCAGTTTCCAGCCAAAATCCAACTTTAACTGGCAGTTAAAATTGTAGATATGACTGAGTAAGCTTTATGCACCAGAATTCTCCTCAGCAGCAGGAAGGGTGGTAGAATTCTGGAGAAGACTAAAGAGCAGGGAAAGTGAATGATGTTGCTTCAGAGACATTCAAAAATCTGAAACACTTTAGAAATGGCAAGAAATAAAGGAAGATAGCAATCATTCCTGTAGGACAGATAATGTTCAAATTCTCTGGAAAAAAGGCAAGTACCACAAGGAAGGGATATTGCCTGGCATACCAAACAAAAGCACTTGACAAGTCAGGTCCAACCAGTGGTCAGTTCTTTAGGCCTATATGGATGTGGATTTCATTATAGAATCTGGAATGGGAAAGTAAGTCTTTACAGCAAGGTTGAGCAACTGTGGGAAGTTAGGAGGATGCATTAGCTTCCAGGAACCCTTACAACACTTCCCTGGAGAAAAAAAAAACCACCTCAGTTTGTGTGAATACCCTTTAGGGGTGTGTGGCTCATTTTTGCCATGTTTTGTAGGGGCCCTTGGCAATTTAGTTCAGGGAGAGGTTTTTTTTTAACAAAAGGAAGTCTGGAAATCACTTCCTATTCACTTTCTTAAAGAAAAAAAAAGTTCTCCTAGGCCTAAAATGGACCGGGGTCAAAAATCTGGAAAAAAATGCTTTTCAAAGACCCTTAGAGAGTACTGGAGACAATTTTTTGTTTTGAAAAATATTGACCCTGGGGAGGACACTTTGGCCATCTTTGCTTTACATTTTCAGTGAGGTATCTCTCTTACTAAAAATACATCTAGGGGTAGTGATGTTGGCCACTCAGCAAATCCAATAACAATGATACCTTTATTGGTCCATCCAAAATGCACAAATCATCCTTCTTCTGCCTCTGGGAAGAGCAGGGGAGAGGGAGGTGGACGTACTGCTGTTGTTGAGTGTGTTAAACCTGAGAAGTAAAGTTAGCACAGTCCTCTTACTGTTTTTCCTCCTGATGTATATATCTCTTCTGAAAATGGAGGTTTGTTAAATATGAGGAAATTATTTAGGTTAGGATTGCCCCTCTTCAGCCAAAGAACAGTTACCTAACTGTGTCTCATTATACACAGGTTAATAAATGCAAATAAAATTTTATCATTATGCCAGCTACAGCGCATACCTTATTAATGCAATTTACCAATATCTCACACAATCAGTTCCCAGTCATCTCACTAGAGAATTTTGTTGTGGCTACAACAGCTAATTGAGTTAGAATGTCATTTGGCAATCTGTAATCAGCCTGCATTGTGTATTAACATACATCAGTGTTAAATCAGGAAAGCTTGTATTGTAACTTGTAATGATGGCATAAGCTACTCCTAATTAATGTGTGTTAATCATCTGCATTAAGGTAATATGATTTCATTGAAGTTCCCAGCGTTCAGCAGTACTTGTTCAGCTTTACAATACACTGAAATGACAGCAGTGCTATTTGAGCTCAATACATCATCCCAAGAATAGCTTCCTTAGGCTATATCCTTTGGAGAGAAGAGGTATGAAAATATGCATAGCTGTAACACAGAGCTTCCTTTCTAGAATGGAATGTGTTTATTCTCATATTTCTGGAAGAGTTTTGGCTTTTATTTGCAAATAACATCTTTATATATTTAAAACACTTGTATACCACACAATTGGCAATGCACTTGGAGTGGTTTACAGTTATAAAAACAAAAGCAGGATTGCAGATTTTACGCTAAAAATAAACAGATAAGCCCAAACAGTTTGAACATATTTGAACATTATGAGCCAACAGTGAAACATTAAAAACAGGAAAAAACCCATAAAAGACTGAATACCTGGTGGAAGAGAAAGGTTTCAGCCTTATGTCTAAATGCTACTAATGAGCCTTCCAAGTATTTCTACTTTTGGAAAACAGTCCATGGACTGGGATAGGAGCAGGTATTACTGAGGATTTTTTCTTCGTCAGCAGATACTCATTACACACTTCTAGGCAGCACAATCCTGAGAAGGCACTTTGCAGATTTCCTTAGTATTTGAGGAGAGATGTACAAGAGTATGTATGTTTTTGGGTAAACTGGTCCTAAACCATTTAGGGCTTTTAAGGGTAGCACCAACATGTTGAACCAGGTGTAATGATTTAACTAGCAACCAGTCCAGTTCAGGGAAACAGCCCTGCTGCTCTATTCTGCACTAATTGAGGTTTCTGGACCATCATAAAAGGTAGCACTATATGTAGCATATTGAAATAATTCAAGTGTGAGGTTACCTTGCTCCATCTCTCTACATAAGCTCCCCTAAAAGTTTTGTGCAGTTGTTAAATAACAAGGAGAACAAGATAAAGCTTCAACAGACGGACAACTACAGTGGAGTTTCCATAGGGTAGAACAACAATATCACAATGTGGTCTACGTCTTTATATATTTTCTGCTATTATAGGATGGTATATTAATGGGAAGACAGCGGCAGTGCAATTTGAGAGCTAAAGATTCCGAGGAAGGATTGGTAGTTAGATTTGCCATAGTTTGGGATAGAAAGTTACCAATAGGTGGCATTTTCACCTCATTGGATGAACTCACAATGAGATTAAAGAAATCCATTTTTTCTTACTTGTGGGTACTAACAGTATATAAGAGACCATTTTTCCTCAAATGTAAAAGCTGGATGGATTGTGAAAGCTGAGAACCTTTATTAAATTAGGCCCTTTTTCAATTATTTAAAACCATCTGTTGGTTTGTAGTTGTCAAATTTTCTCAAGGTTATCCCAATTGGAATGGGATAGATGCCTGCAAGCTGGAATTCCTTGGATGTAGCAGTTGCTTGTGAGGGACCCATTGCTAAGCCATTGCCCCTTCTCTCTGTTAGACTGCACTTGCTTAGAACATTATAGCCTTATAAATAAGCCTATGAAAGTTACTAGCCAGTGGATTTGTTTTAAGTAGCCTGCTTAGAACTGCAAACAAAAGGAAGTTACTTGTATTTTATTGATGGGAACTAATCTTTTCAGGAAGGTGCTCTGATGGCATGACATTAGTAGCTTCATTGCTGCCATAGTGAGACAGTAGAGCACAGAGGGGCAAAGGTATGGATGCATGTGGCTTCCAAGACTGTTTTTGTGCCTTCAAACCCTCCAGACTATCCCTCTTCAGGAAGTCTCTGTCAATGGCAGTTTTTACTTTTTAAATATACTTCAAAGCACCCTCTGCAGTGTTCAGTTTTGAAAAGATACCAAAAAAATGTCATCTTTTCAAAACCAGAAGTAGACTTCTGGCCACTTTTGGGTTTTTTGAGCATATTTGGCAGTCCATGCAGCCCCTTGGGGCAAAAATAGGCCACTGCATCTTCTGTGACTGTCCAGCCCAGCATAGAGGGAAGAGGGAAAGCCAGGCAGCCATCCCTGATTATTAATAGTCCACATTAAAGGTTGCTTCTTGCCTGCATGCACTTCCTTGTTAGTTTATCTAGTTCCTCGTTGTCTACTGCCTGGTGAGTGCTTCAGTATAAGGCCTCTTCCTGAGAAAAACGATACCTGTTAAAGTAGAGAATTCCAAGTCTATGTTGCCCTCACTGATATGTCTATGTCACCTAGTCTTCTTGTACTTAATGTGCTTTTACTTTCTCAGGGAAGGTGCTTGTATTTCTGGACAGTCATTGTGAGGTGAATGAGCTGTGGCTGCAACCACTGCTGACACCCATCCAAGAATCACGTAAAACTGTGGTTTGTCCTGTCATCGATATCATCAGTGCTGATACTCTTACCTACAGCTCTTCCCCAGTTGTCCGTGGAGGGTTCAACTGGGGCCTGCACTTTAAATGGGATCTTGTTCCTTTATCAGAACTTGAAGGCCTAGAAGGAGCTACTGCTCCAATCAAGTAAGATTTCTGCAACGTACTGAGACACTTTCTGTTAGTCACAAGTACCATTTGCTAAAGGACACCCCTTTTTTATTTAAAATTAGAAAGAACTAACTGTGCATGCCATCACAGGCTCCTTTAAGGATAGGCAGGAAAATTGTAATATGTGATATGAAATAATGTTGAAAAAATTATTTTTATTGGTAGAACTCTTAAACTGTGTAGAAGAATGGAGAGAAGGAAAAGCTAATAAGTGCAATAATATGTTTTAGCAAATATGCATTTTCTCCTTTGGGAAAAACTAATCTACCTCTAAATAGTATGTGAAAAGTTAAAATTAGAACTCCAATATTTTCTGTTTCCAAAAGGGCCTACTCTAACAGAGTTTTTAGAAATGAAATTATAGCTTTGTTCAGTATTGTACAAATAAATTACAGTTAGCCCTCCTTGTTCATGGATTCTTTATCCATGGATTCAACCATCCACAGCTTGAAAATATTCCAAAAATATACAAGTCTCTGAAGCAAACCTTGATTTTGCCATTTTATATAAGGGACACCATTTTACTATCTCTTTGTATTTAATAGGACTTGAGCACCCACAGATTTTGGTATCTTGGAACCAAACCCCAGTGGATACCAAGGGCCCACTGTAGTCACAAAATCTCTTCTCCATGGTACAAGTCTATCATAAAAACACTGGTTAGGTTACAGGTAGGATGATACTAGTCTTTAGGGCCTTCTGGTCCCCTAAGACAGGTGGGAGGAGTGTGACCCTTCAGATTTTTTTGGACAACAATTTCCAGCACCATTCACCATTATGCTCCATGGGGCTGATGGGAGTTGCAGTTCAAGAATATCTGGAGGCTTACATATTGTATTAATCACTGAGTTAAGACACACACCATAAATTGAAAAGGAAGACAATATTCAGAACACTAGTGGGAGAAGATCCTTCACTCATTTTATTCATTACATTTATATGGCTGCAATGGGTCCCTAAGGCTGGTTGCAACCATAAAACACTCTGTTAACATTTAATAATTGGCAAAAGTTAGCATAAACTAAGAAAAGTAACTGGTCCTCCAGGATCATTCTCCTAAAGTGTTGCTAGAAAGGCAGATATGTGCCCGTATTCAAAAGACGTGGAAGAGAACATACCTGGAAAGTTCACTTAGGGAAGAAGGTCCACAACAGTAGGTACCACCATTCTAAAAGGCCTGCTGTTTGTTGCCATCTGTTTTGAAACTGTAAGAGCAGGTGTGTGGAGCAAGATTTCCCCTGATGATCTTGGGGAAAATGCAGGGAAATGTTTGTATTCTTAACTCTAGTAACCATGTGTTTCAGTACCTTTATTCTGTCCTTCATGTTGTTGGAGTTCCACACAGGTATATATTGTATATATTATACCAGCCCTCTATGAATCTCCCGTGCTGAACATTGCCTTTCTCCTCTCTTTCTCCTTACCATTTTCTTGTAGGTCACCTACCATGGCAGGAGGTTTATTTGCTATGGACAGAGAATATTTCAATGAACTTGGGCAATATGATAGTGGCATGGACATCTGGGGAGGGGAAAACCTGGAAATATCATTTCGGGTATGTATGGTTTTGTTTTGTTTTGTTTTTTATCAGATAACATTTTTCCTTTTGAAGCATGACAGTGTTTAAACTGAAGTTCTTTCCATACTACGGCTGTACCTGCACTGCAGAAATAATCCAGTTTGACACTGGTGTAACTGCCATGGCTCAGTGTTATGGAATTCTGGGAATTGTAGTTTTGTGATACATTTAGCCTTCTCTGTCAGAAAGGTCTGGTGCCACAACAAACTTCAAATCTCAGAACTCCATAGCATTGAGCCATGGCAGTTGGAGTGGTGTCAAGCTGGATTATTTCTGCGGTGCAGATGCAGCCTACAACTGTGGTACTTTTTTCAAGCTTTTTCAAGTAGATCAGTATGAGTTCTGTTTTAGCTATTGCTACTCTACATTTTGTTTTATTACCCATCCATCACTTTATTATACCTGGTCTTTCCCCCAAATTTAAGGTGCAAGGTGGCTTACAGGATAAGCGAAAATTGTAAATAAAAGGTGTATGGTTAAAAACATACAAGAATTTGTAATTAAAGCAGTATTAAACTAAAAACAAAATTAAAATTATTTGAAACATTAAAGCATAGAAAAAAGCAGTACAGCACACTAAAACAGTCAGATGCTCAAAGCCTGCTGGAATAAAAAGATCTTCAATTTTTCAAAGATCTTCACTGAAAAGACTGCAGAAAGTGCTATCCTATCTTTCATAGGAAGAGAGTTGCCTCTGAAGGCAGTGGGATCAAGAGAAGTGCCTTGCCCAAAGAATTTGGACAGGCTGTCCTGGAAAGATTGAGTACTTCAGATAGCCTGGATCAGAGCCATATAGGGCTTGGTAGGTCATAACCAGCACTTTGAATTGTGCTCAGAAACAAACCGGTACACTGTTGTATATGAGTTTAAGAAAGCTGCAACTGGATTGCTAAAAGGATTATTACAGAGCTGAAGTCAGATCTCTGAAAACAATCCAGTGAAGGCAAAAAATTACTTCAATAGATGTTTTGTGAAGGTCTCCGAAACAGTATAGCAAACCTAAACACTGTTAAATGCTACGGGAAAATTTTACTGAATGTGTAAGGCTTTTGTGAGAATAAGCAACAGGAGAATAAGCAAAAACTGAAAACATGATCAGGAAACCACACTATTAGTAAAGAATTTGTGGACATTAAATTGTTTGGGCTCTTCTTGTCAGTAGATGTGGCTTGAATTTAACTGGTCTAGTTGATCAGATATGTGGACTAGAAGCAGTACTTGGGATGCCTTTAGGTTTGTTTTAGGTCTGCATGCAGATGCCAGCGACTTAAGAGAAAAGCAAATGAAAAACAACTGCTGAATTGAAAACCTAGCATACTTATCTTTGCATAATTATAACTTGTTTGTACTGGAGAAAATGAGTAAGTGATTGTTGAAGCTGGAACTAGATACCTCTTGGCAATGCATGATGTGAGATAATCATGCTCAGAGTTTCTTTGCTCCTGTTCTATCTCAGTGGTTACTGCTTGTTATTATTGTTGTAGCTGTGTGTCCTCAAGGCATTTCTGACTTATGATGAACCTAAGGTGAAAGTATCACAGGGTTTTCTTGTCAATAAATTTGCCCTACCTTCCTCTAAATCTGAGTGTGTGTGACATGCCTAAGATCACCCAGTGGGTTTCTATGGCTGAGTGTGGATATGAACCCTGTTTTGCAGTGCTGAAACTACTGCACCATGCTGGATTTCTTTGCTAATGGTTGCTGCTTGCAGGGAAATTTTACTCAGAGACCACTGAATGATGAATGTTGTCATGATTATAAATGGGATCTTTCACCTACTTAGCCCCCCCACATATTTGACTATACTGTTTTGTTTCTGAGCAGATCTGGATGTGTGGGGGCAAACTTCTCATCATTCCTTGCTCCAGAGTAGGACACATCTTTCGTAAAAGGAGACCTTATGGCTCACCAGGAGGACAGGACACCATGGCGCACAACTCTCTACGGCTAGCACATGTCTGGATGGATGAATATAAGGCAAGCCTGCCACTGGAGTGATAGTAATTAGTAAAACCTGTAACAGAGGGTGGAGAAATCTGGGTAGCTGGTCACAGTGTATGGGAAAAAACCAGAAATTGTGGTCACATTCCTCAGAAATTATTGAGATGTATCTTGTAGAAGAAGTAATAAGGATTTTGTACTCTTTGTGGAACAGTAAGAACTACATATGTGTTTCCCAAATTAAGCACTGGATCACCCCATATGACTCATCTCCATTTTAAGGATGGTGTCCTCCACAAAATGGCATAGTTCCAAAATATACTGCAGAAATAATCCAGTTGGAGATTGCTTTAACTGCCTTAGCTCAGTGCTTGGGAATTCTGGGAGCTGTAGTTTTGTGAGACATTTCGCCTTCTCTGTCAGAGTGCTCTGGTGCCATAATATACTACAGTTCCCAGGATTTCCTAGCATTGAGCCAGGGCAGTTAAATCTCAAACTGGATTATTTCTGCAGTGTGTTTTGGATCATAGAATTCTGTGTGATCCAGTTGTTGTTTTGTACCCAAGACCTCATCAAGTCTTTGGCACCTACAGTTTCTCATTCATTTCTACTTATAGAAATGACAGCTATAGACAAAACAGGACATTACCCCAAATACAACTGCGTGCCAGGAGATTTTGATGATGTCAACAAATGTTAGAGGTAATACAGCAATGGAAATTTACAAAAAATAGCTTTTATAGCACTGGAGGATTTTTTCATGACTGTGCTGACATTAAAGAGACATGACTGGCCATATGAAATGCTTGGATGCTTACATGTCAGAAAATCTATTATAAATTCATTTTATCCCATTGAAAACAGCTATTATAGCTTAGTGATAGTTACTCTTCAGCTATTTCCAATAATAACTGAGGATAAAAACCCACACTGTGTGTTGACTTGGATATTGCAACATTTAGTGTGTGTGTGTGTGTGTGTGTGTGTGTATATATATATATTATGTTACGCTGTTGTCTCAGTTTCTTTTGCTATTGTTTTAAAGTTTACATTTATGTTTGTTGGACTGCATCTATTGCTGCTCTACTTCTTGGTAACTTAGAGCAGAAAGACTTAACGTGAAAGAGTATAAATCTCCTTATCACAAGCCTCTTTAATTTTTTCAGCCATACCTCCAAAAATATGTAGTTTTGCACTCAGTGAGTATGCACTGGAATTTGAAGGTGTATCTTTGAGTGTAGTTTAGTACAAATTCAGTTTAAAATTTGGAAGTATGAAATTTTTTCTCCCAGTGATGTGTTTTCATTCTCACTTAAAAATAGATTCTGGTGTAACGTAACTGGAATAATTGTTTCAAATTGTAATTTTCTCCACCATCCTTACCCCTCTTTAATTTAGGAGCAATATTTTGCCCTACGACCAGAACTGAGGATGAGGAACTATGGAAATATTACTGACCGTGTGGAATTGAGAAAGAAGTTGAACTGCAAATCCTTTAAGTGGTACTTGGACAATATATACCCAGAGATGCAAATTTCTGGGCCAAATGCCAAAGTTCAGCCACCAATCTTTTTCAACAAAGGGCAAAAACGACCAAAAACACTGCAACGTGGAAGAGTAAGATACTGTCCTAACTTTGTATTCTTAAGTACACACTTTAAAATAGTAGCTGTGAAGATCAGGAATGCTTGTTTAATTTAAAAAAAAACACATCTTTTTTGTTTTTTGGTATCAAGTGTAAATGATACTATTAGTATTACAGAACAAGATATATTCTAGTCATACATGTTGTTGACTTGGAACATATTGTCAGTTTAATAGTTCTTCACCTCAACCTGTCTCATCAACTCATCCTCCCTCATAGGATATATAAAGAATGAATGGAATTGTAGTTGAACATTTTCTTCTGTTTCTCACATGTTTATATTGTCATCTTAGCTGTATGCTCTTTTTCTTCTTGCAGTTACGTCATCTTCAGTCAAATAAATGTCTGGTTGCTCAAGGCCATCCAAGTCAGAAAGGAGGACTTGTCGTGGTCAGAGAGTGTAACTACAATGATCAAAATCAGGCAAGTAGCTCAAAACCAGTACTCCTTTTCCTGTTTGCTTTGATATAGCTGTCATATTCTTGCCTGCTTGTGTCCCAGTGCTGTTTTACATTGCTCATGCAAATGAAATCAAAATACAAAAGGTGGCACTATTAAAATATCTTGTCACTACATGCGCTGATCATCTCTAACTTTGACACTTAGGACATCTATGGTTTCTGTTCTATTCTACTAATTCTATTGTATTCTGCTAATTCCTTCCTCAGTATTTTTAGACTGAACACATGGATCAGGGTATCAGAATGTGTTAGCTCTTTACAGACCTCTTGCACTTTTCCTTCAGGATGTAGCCTATGTGTATGTGGATTTTAAAAAGCTAGATAAATGGTTTGACACCAGATCTAATACACTCAACTAATAAGGAGAACTGAAAAACAATTTAAAAAAATTGCAATTCTCCCCTCCACAGTAAAACAAAAAGGGAGAAAGAAGAAATCTCTTTTTAAAGGTCACCTGATACTAATTTACAAAAAATAGTGCTTGTAGCTAAGCTGTGGATCTAGTGGAAGAAGATCAGATTGAAGTAGAAATGCTGCTTGTAATTCCTTCATTTGAACCAAGCTTCTGGAAGCTTGCAGAGTCTTTGGGTTGCCTAAAAGCTGTCTCTTAAGTGCCTGTATAATCTCTTGCTGGAATAACAGTTTATTGATGAATTTGCTACTTTATTTTGCATTTCACATCCCTAACAACTGATAAATAGTGGGTGATTAGAAAGTGATGGGTCAGGAGAATGTTCAATCAGTACTAAAAGCAGTGTTGCTGTTTTTCTGTTGGTATGGGAGGCATCTGGTTGTGAGTTATCTCCTATTGCTGAAAAGGCAAGAACAACGTGGCTCAAGTTCTTTTTCCTATTACTCTCCTCCTTCAATTCCTATTTTACCCCAGCTCCTCCTTCAGTTCTTGCTTTTGCAGATGCTAGTTTCCCCTCTCCTTCCTTTTTGTTTTTGGAGCATCTCACCTGTTTTTTCCTTTTCACCTCCCCTCCCCCTTAGCCATTGATCTCTCTGTGTTCTAAAGCAAAGAATCCTCCCTTTCCCCCACTGCTGCTGTGTAGCTTATTTATTTTTATCCTTTCAACTTTGCTGTTGTGATGATACAGCAAACTGGAAAACTTGAAGACACAAAAAGGAAGCATGTTGAAATTGTGAGGAAGCAACCAGCAGCAGCTGCTGAAACCACAAGACAGTCAACTGTCTGCAAACTCTGCAAAGGCAGCAAAACATCCAGCTCTGTTAGGCACTGATCCCTTTCACTGTGGTTCTTGCTGAAACTGCGAACCTCTTGTCCACTGAGCTCATATACTCTGCTTGCTATTTTGGAGCCTGCCACAATATTGAAGATGCTGCTAAACTGGCACCATTTCTGGCTGGAGAGTTTGAGAATAGTAATCATGACCACCAGAGGGTGCGAAAGTACAATTTCATCTGCTCTGACCTGTTCTCAAATTAAACAAAAATTCACCTAACTTTCCAGGATCAAGGAAGACTTCTTAGAATCATAGAGTTGGAACAGACCCAAGGGCCATTCAATCCAAGCCCATTCTGCTGTGCAGAAATACAATCAAAGCACCCCCAACAGATGGCCATCCAGCCTCTGTTTAAAAACCTACAAAAAAGGAGACTCCACCATATTCTGATGCAATTTTGATCCTGTTCTCAGGGATATTAGCTACCCCCTAATTTAGTGTCATCTCCAGATTTCGTAAACATGCCCTCTATTCCATCATCCGAATCATTGATAAAGATGTTGAATAGCACTGTCTTGTCAGGACCCTTACAGAATGGCCCCCTCTCTTTCTGAATTCGCTCCCTCTTTTTCCAAAAGTTTTTTTGTAGAAAAGATGAAAGGATACAATTGTTAGAACTTATAACCAAGGAAAGGATCAAATGCTCCAATAAACAGGCAGAAACATTTCTTCCTCCTTTTTGGATTCTTCTGTTTCCAGGAATAGTGAGGGTAGAGGGGCTCAAAAACATCTTATGAGCACAAATCCTGTATTTTATCTCAGGATGAGTCCTCTTATGAATCCATCTATGAATCTCCTGATGCTTATCTTTTTCCAAAAAGGAAAATTCTTGTATCTCAACTCTGTCCAGTCAAGATTTGGCCAGAATCTTTACTCATTGAGAGCCTTGCTGACTGCAAATAATCTAAACCCATCCTCCCTCCCTCTCTCTCTCTGAATATATATTCAGGAAATATACTCTGGCTTAGTTAATAGCATGAAGTGCCAGCTTTTTGAAATGAAAAAATGTGCATGTGAAATGAATCTGCTTATCCATTCAAACAAGTTCTGCCCATCCTGTCACCCGTCAGCTATTTCAACTCTCAAGATAACATTCTTCAGTTCATCTTGATAGTGAGAGTGACTTGTAAACCAGCGGTCAGTGCCTAATGACTTGTAGAACGTCTTGGAATATCTGATGTCAGATAACCTTGCTTTCAGTGAATGAGGTTGCAGGTGGGAACCTAAAATTCCTATAAAACATACTGAATATTCATCTTCATAGTGTGGAAATCAGTACAGTGGTACCTCGACATACGAGTGCCCTGATATATGAGTGTTTTGAGATACGAGCCGCCGAGCGAGCAATATTTTGCTTTAAGATGAGAGCAAGATTTGAGATACGAGGAATCGCACACTACACCGCACACTACATTTCAATTAATTTCAATGGGGGAAATTGAGATGCTTTGAGATACGAGCAATTTGACATACGAGCAAGGTTACGGAACGAATTAAACTCGTATGTCGAGGTACCACTGTATTTGCTTTCTGACACATAAAACAGCTGTGAGGTGACCTATTGTGATATACTTGGCTTCCTCATTAAGTCTCTCCATGTGCATATAACTATGCATTTTAAGATGACAAAAGTCCTAAACAAAATCAGTGCAACTTCAATGGGCAAAATTCTGGGTGAGCTGGAGTCCCCTATATATGAGGATAATTGTATAGTACAGAAATTACATAACTGAAGTTCTATCCCTCTAAGGACTGAGAAATCAGTGCCCTTCTACATATTGTTGCACTCCCAACTACTATTAGCCCCTGCATGCTTAGTGGCTAGAAATGGTGGAGTTCGATATCTGCAAGGTTTTTTAGTTTCCCTGAATATACTATATGTTGGGGAACTAATAAAAGAAGACAGAAAACACAAGATGTCACATTAGGTACAGGAGATATATCGATACCATCTGTTTTGCAGGTTAAACCATTTACGTCTTGTCAGATAATAGTATCCTTTGAAGTTTCTTTGATACCCGTGGACTAAAATGCTAAATATTGCCACTCTTAGGTATGGCTTTACAATGAAGATCATGAGCTAATCCTAAACAGTCTCTTGTGTTTGGATGTATCTGAAACCCGCACTTCTGATCCACCACGCCTTATGAAATGCCATGGCTCCGGAGGATCTCAGCAATGGGTACTGGGGGTGAGTTGACAACGAGGTTAAGTAGTTCCAATTCTCTGTATGTTGGAAAGTTCTAAATATAAAAATGAATTGTAGGAGTAACAGTTCCCATTAACCTGGTTTTCAGATGTCAGCACTGGTGAGATGCTGTTGAGATTGCACAGGTAAAACCTTCCTGACCTTACATCCTTAAAAAGGAAGACTCATCCAGTAGGGTGCATTGGTGCAAAAAACATTGTCTCTTTAAGTTCAGTCTAAGCCAGGGGTTGTCAACCTACGGCCCGCTTTGGACTGGCCCCCAGGGACCCCTGCTGCCGCCCGTTGCTGCTGGGTGCGCTCCCGCTCCTGGGAGGCGCCATTTTGGAACGCCCACGGCTGCAAATTCACCCCAGGATCAAGCAGAGGCACCTTGAAAATGGTCCTCCAAGGTGCCTCCGCTTGATTCTGGGGTGAATCCGCCCCAGAATCAAATGGGGGGCCTTGGAGGACCGTTTCCAAGGCCTCCCCACTCGATCCTCGGGCGAATTTGCCCTAGGATCGGGGCAGGGGGGCCTTGGAGGGACCTTTCCAAGGTCCCTCTGCTTGATCCTGGGGTGAATTCACCCCAGGATCAAGCAGAGGCACCTTGGAAACGGTCCTCCAAGGTGCCTTCGCTTGATTCTGGGGTGAATCCGCCCCAGGATCAAATGGGGGGGGCCTTGGAGGACCGTTTCCAAGGCCTCCCCGCTCGATCCTCAGGCGAATTCGCCCAAGGATCGGGGCGGGGGGGGCTTGGAAAGGCCCCATGGCGGATGTCAGGGGTGTGCGCGCGCACGCATGCGCGTGCACCCCCAACTCCCGCACGACTGGCCCCCACACCATTTCCCCCACACTTCCCTGGCAACAAAGGTTGCCGACCCCTGGTCTATGCAGTCCTGGGCTCATACCTCAAATAGGGTTAGCTGTGTCCCATAGGGTTTGGGCACTGATAATCTGAATACTTCATGTGCCTAGATCCTGTTCTTTATACCACAGTTTGAACCACTCCATTGGCTACAAATCTTGCAGGCCCTTAGTGCAAAGTAGGTAACTGTAGCTAACTTGCAACCCCTCCAAATGTTGTTAGATTGCAGCTCCCTTCATTTCTCATCATTAGCTATGCTGCTAAGGGTAAATGCCTTAGACCAGGTTCTCAAACTTTGGTCTTCCTGATGTTTTGGATTTCAGTTCCCAGAATTCCTGCCTTCTGGTCAAGCTTGCTAGGGTTTCTGAGAGTTGAGGTCTAGTACATATGAAGGACCAAAGTTTGGGAATCACTGCCTTAGACCTTGCCTATTCCTTGAAGAATCACATGGATGCACAACCCAGCAACTCCACATCAGTTTTATATCCATATTCTCTCTCTCTCTTTCTGACACACACACACAGTCAACCCACATGTGAAAACATGTAATAGGAGAAGTATTCACTGCATTTTTATTTTGCTTCCGGAATTATTTTAAAGCAGGTTTATGGGAATGCAGGGCACCTATATATATTCCCCATGCTTCTTCCAGCTTGGTTAAAAGGTTAGAATATATATTTGAAATAGGGGCTTTTAATCTATCATGTCTAGTTATTTCAAAATCAGAATGTTTTGATAAATGAATTTCATTTATTTCATAAATATGTACCAGTAGCTAGTGAAGCAGATCTCCTATGCTTTTTCCTGCCCTCCTGGTTCTAGCGGTGAGATGAATGATTCAGAGTAAGGGTTATAATTGCACAATTACAAGTTTGGACAGAAGCCATAAGAAGATCAACTCTTATTAGCTCAGCAATGAAAATATCCCTATTTTTGTTCATCTCAACTGTTGCTTGATACTTTTCTCTCTCCAGAAAAACAATCGGCTTTATCAGGTGTCTGTTGGGCAGTGCATGAAGGTTGTCGAACCATTCAACCTCAAAGGATATGTGACCATGGCAATTTGTGATGGCTCCCTCTCTCAGCAATGGCGTTTGGAGAGCTGAGTAACAGTGAAGACTTGTTTCCTCAGTAGCCCTTAGCTGAACTGGATTAGGACCTGAAGCCCAACCAGTATTTCTGACATTCAGCATTTAAAGGAAATATTACTAATGATGGGAAGAGAAACTGTAATTATCATGTTTTAATCTCTCTACACAAGCGGAAGTGCAATTATGTTCTTAGGAGTTCTCTGGCATCTGGAAACATTCTAAATAATATTTAGAATAATAATGTGATGTAATTAGTGAAGAAATGTAACTAAAGCATACATTCTTATTGTAAGAAATGTACTCTGTTTTGCTGTTATTTCTTGCACAAATATCATGGTACTATATTTTCATTTGGTGAATGGCTGAATTATTTTAATTGATCTTCCATCATAGTCCTTTGTGTGTTTGTCTGTTTATTTTAATATAGCAAAATTGCAATTTTATCTGTCCTTTGTCTTGCAGTATTTAAAATAGTTACTGTGATTTAATTTTGATGACTGGCCAGTATCGAAATTTATGCAAATAGAAGTCTCCTCAGGCTTTGGGACTTCCTCACCTCTTTCCATATTGTGCTCTGATCATCTCCTTTGGGTAAGAGGATCTTTTTATAGACTAGGAATGGCTGTGGCTGCAGATTATGGCCAGAATTGGGTGGGGCAAAGCAGACAACAACAAATGGAAGATATCTTTGGATATGAGTTGCATGAAACTAAGATTTTGAAAGAAAAATATGATACTTTATTGTCCAGTCTGTTCCACGCAGTGAGGTCAGCAGATATTGCTGTATGCTATATATGTTTAAAATGATTATGAAGATGTAAGATATATATATATATATATATATATATATGTAAATAAACTGAAAGAAACTTGACTTTCTCTGAAAATGAAAGCATTCCTTAAATGGGATTCATTATACAATCTGTTCATTTGGCACAGATTTTAAACACAGGCCTGAATTACATTTAACAGTTCTAACTACTGAATCATTGCTAACCTAAGTCAACACGTATATGTTAGGCTACATTGATTCAGTGGGTCTGTTTTAATTGGTGATTTGATTAACTGGATTTTTAGGCCAGAGAAATGCTTTGTCATAAGATTTTGAGGATGATACATTGTTTGAACAGTCACTGTGATATAGTGGTTTGAGATATGCAGACACATTGATCACCGTGGATTAAAATTGGTTTCTAAGCATAGCAGTTTGAGGGTTGGACTACATCTCTTGAGTTCGATTCCCTGCTCAGCCGTGGATACTTACTTACCAGCCATGCTGTGTTCATGTGGTGGCAATAATTGTATAGACTCACATACAAATCTGCTGCTGCTATCAGTATTTGTGATGTTGTAGCCTATACTTATAACATAATTACACCACCTCTTTGGGCGTTGCACCATTGGTATAACCTAAAGTGTCTCCCCAGGATGGTTAGCAATGACACATATCCAGCCCTTTCCCTTTCCCAGTGGGCACAGATCATTGCTTACCTCCCTGGTTTCCAGGGCCTCAGAAATGCCTTGTGTGAGGAGCCTGCGTGGCTTAAAAGATTTTGTGGGGCAGCACTAGGAGATGTAGCTATGTCTTCTAATGCTGGAGCATAGCAGGCATTTTTTTTTGGGTAGCCACAATATGGACAGCTGTTTCAGTGTTCAGTAAAAACCTTGAGCTAGCCAAGAAATCTTCTTAGTTGAGAACACTTTTTGGACACACATTGCAGTCTCCTCTAGAAAATAGCTATATCTACAGAAGAAGTATACTCAAAATTTTCTACATCTTAATACAAACAGGCATTCTCAAATGAAATATATCGATATTTATAGATGTAAAATATTTTATTTGTAAATGCTGATCTTCCAAATCTGTTTCCACAAATTTCAAAGCCCATAACACTCTGTATACTTCAAAAATTCATTTTTGCCAACATTAGATAACTATTATACAGAACAGAAAAAAACCTGTAGGACAAATACTGGTAGGATGTTGGAATATTGTACAAGAGAAGAAAAATATTCAAGAAACAAATTTCATACAGCTATTTATCAAGAGAAAAATATATACAATTGATTTATTCTGTAAGATAAAAATACATCATGCCATATACATTACAAGTTCAGAACTGTATCACTGAATATACCAACAGTTTTACAGTCCACTTCAGCTGTGCACACAAAAAACTTCATTTTTTTAATATTTAGACTGTGAAGTGTCAGTACCAGAATTTAAAGTACAAAATAAAAAACTAACCTGGTTCAAAATGTTGATTAGGTTTCTACAAGCAAACACAAACAGTGTTTATTTTTTTTAAAGAAATGTAAACAAAAACAATCCATACAAACACATTTTTTTAAATTACATTTTCCAAAACCCTATTGCGAGAGTCCTGCAGATGAAAGCACAATTACATCTAATTTTTTCCTTGTTTTTATTTTTAAAGAAGGCAGCTATTGTATTAGACTTACGCTTTCACTACACATTTCTATTTTCATTACATGATTTTATTGTAAGCTGAACAGTTCATGTAATCCCCTCTACTTTTTCTGGAAAAGAAAATCAGTGTTCAGCTTCTATTTTGGGTGGTTTTAGCAGTTATTCACAGTTATCACAAATTCTAAGCACAAAAAACCTGATTTAAGTAATAGGGATGTAACAATATAATACAAATAAAATAAATCAGTCAGTCTAAATTTCCTCAGACATCTACAAAAGTCGTAGCTGTAATATACATGCTCTACACCAATCTTAAGGATTACTTAAAAAAGTTATTAATAGAGCACAATTGAGCCTGCTTTAAAGGTTAAAAAAATAAAGTAAAACCTCTCTTAAATTGAGATTTTGGTTATTCCATAACAATTTTAATGGCATATGTTTAGTAATACATGAGATCATATTGTAACATCCCTATCAAAGTTTAATAATAAGCACCTGAACTGCTGCAGAGTCTGGTAGCATTTGGTCAATTACTATTTTTTATACTGTTCTTTTTCTTCCTGAAAATATTTACACTTTTGTACAAAGTAACAGGGTTTGTTAGTTCTGCAGGTAACAGCAGCAGCTTGGCTTCTAACTCTTCCTTTTAAAAATAGCTTCATTCACTTATTTCAATAATAAATACAAAAAGTTTCTCTTATTTTACAGAAATCAAAAACTACAATAAACTGACTCATGGAATCAAGTATTTTAAATGTATTTTAGTGCAAGTTATTTTTTTCCCTTAGCTCTATCCCTAAGGAAGTCATTTCAGTACATTCCTTGTTCAGTGGTGTCTACTTTTATTTAAACTTTTTTTTTTATTTTGTATTTAGAGGGCCTGCCCCTTTAATAAGTAAGGCTGTGGCCAGCACTTTGGACGTCTCCCTTTCGCTGGTGATTTCAGTCTACATTCATTGATGCCACACTGCCCTTCAGCAGGTCAGCTATAGCTTCTCTGCCCAAGTTCAACAATTTCTCCTTAGTGAGTTCAAAAAAAATCAAAAGTGCTGGACTGGTCTGGAGATTTGTTGCACCTCTTGTGTGCCTGGGAAGCCAGGCACCCACTGTGTATTCCATCAGCTTGCTTCTGATGCTTGTTTACACGGGAGTAGAATATGCTACGCATAGAAGTGATTGCTTTCACACACTCCAACCTCCAGCCTGCAGAACATCATCATCAAAATCACTTCTTCCTTGGGACAAGCAACCCCAGGAGACAGCAAAGGAATGCATCTAGTTCATCCATTTTCGGCAGTTTACAGCTCCACAGTGACATGGAATCTTGTGCTGATCATCTTCAAAGTCAAACTTATAGTCGTAACAGAGCTGAAAAGAAAGGTGTGGTCAGTTTGGTTTCATGCTTGCAAAACCAACAGCACTTATTGAAACCTTGCAAATATATTTAACACACTTAATGTACTCATGCATTATTAGATTTTAAATGGCTAGCATTGATTATGGATGAAAAAAGCTACTTCCGTCAATACAGCAGTGAATTAATCTAAAGCAAATTAATCTGAAATGTAATGAAACAACTGTCTCAGTCATCTTGGTTTCTGGGGAGAGTGCAGGCTTGGACCTATTCTAGAATCCATTTGTTTGTCTTCTTGGCTGTTCATGGTATCCTTAGCACTCCAGCACCACCTTTCAAATGAGCCGATTTTCTTCCTATCCACTTTATCGTCTAGCTTTCATAGCCTTTCATACGAAAAGAAAATACAATGGCATGAACAATCCTAACTTTAATATTCAATTATATATCTTGACATTTCAGAATCTTGTCTAGTTCCTTCATGGCTGTCCTTCCAAGTCCTAGAATTCTAATTTCTTGACTGCAGTCTCCATTCTGATTAATGACTGAGCCAAGGTATGGAAAACCTTGAACTAATTCAGTGTCTTCATCATCTACTTTTAAATTTAACTCATCTGTGGTCATTATTTTTGCTTTCTTAATGTTCAGCTGTAAACCTGCTTTTGCACTTCTTTGACTTTCTTCAAGAATCATTCCAAGTCTGCTATTTTCTACTAGTAGCATGGTGTCATCTGCAAAAAGTGTTGATGTTCCTCCAATTTTCATGCCTCCTTCCTCCGAGTCTAATCCTACTTTGTGTATGATATATTTAGCATACAAGTTAAACAGATAGGGTGGTAAGATGCAGCCTTGCCTGACCCCCTTGCAAGTGGAAATCATTCAGTTTTTCCCTATTCTGTCTTAATTTGTACCCTCTTGTCCTGCGTATCAGTTAGATATCAGGACAATCAGATGTTGTGGCACAGACATTTCTTTAAGAGTGATCATGATCTATACAATCAAAAGTTTTGCTATAATCGATAAAGCACAAACTGATTTTCTTTTGAAATTGTTTGGTGCGCTCCATTGTCCAACATATATTTGCAATACAATCCTTAGTGCCTCTTCCTTTACTGAACCCAGCTTGGACATCTGGCATTTCTTATTACATATATGGTAAATGTCTTTGTTGTATAATTTTGAGCATCACTTTGCTTGTGTCTCCTTTTTTTGGGATTGGAATGTATATTACGTGCTTCCAATCTATGAGCCATTGTTTTGTTTTCCATATTTTTGACTGATTTTTAGTTAGAACTAGAATAGAGTCTGCCTCTGTAGAGCGAAGCAATTCTATTGGTATGCCATCACCCCTAAATAGTGTGTTGCAACAGGAGTTTTTACATGTCAAAACATGGGGCTGAATCAAATGTGCAGGCTGAAGTACTAAAATTTTGGCATGGGAGATACATCTCTCATTTGAGAACAATGTTTCCAGTATAATAAAGCATAGTGTTGCCATTCTTCAGAATGGCTCTTAACAGATGATCTAAATTTCGAGATGTTCATGGAGGCACTTGGTTGTCAATGTGATCTACTAAAAGCAAAATGAACTCATGACAGCCTTTCAGAAAGAAGTGCTGGTGGATTTAATTTCTGCATTTTGACCTAGGAATCTGCAGAATGATAATGATTTTCAAATATAAAGGTTCAAACAATACTTGAAACCATACAAATCATACCTCCTCCCCCTTCTGGATTCTCCTACTAGAACTGATGATGATTTTATGTCCCCTTTCAAAGGTTACAACCTCAGCCACACAGTTTGGTGCACAGGAATGATTAATATACCTATAAGAAAAAGAACAGGAGAAACTCAAGTATGAATTTTAAAACGTGGAGGATGTAAACTGATTTTGTTGTTAATAGTTATATCCAATGTTGGCCTCCAGAGGCAAATAATTGATCTATAAAATGTTATATTACATCAGCATAATTTAAAAGTGAGTAAAATGAAAATAGTTTATTTCCAAAAATGATATCACCTTGCAGGACCTCCTGTCAATGTGGCATCAATGACATGATCGTTGTCAATGCGGAACATATACACTCCACGATTCTAGAGGGAGTAAAGCAAAGAGAAAACCCAGTCAAATTTGTACAATCATAAAATATAAAAGTGATTGTTGTTGTTAACTGCCCTTGAGTTGATCTCGACTCATGGTGGCCCTATGGATGAGACAGCTCCAAGACCCTCTGTCCTCCACTGCTCTGCTTAATTCCTGCAACCCCTTAAGACCCAAAGTGACCTCCTTCATAGAGTCCATCCATCTAGCATGTGGCTTACCTCTCTTCCTACTTCCCTCCACCTTTCCCAGCATTGTTATTTTTTCCAAAGAGTATTCCCTTCTCATGATGTGTCCAAAATATGACAGCCGCAGTTTGAGCATCTTGACTTCCAGGGAGGTTTCTGCTTGATCTGTTCTAGGACCCATGGGATCCTCAGCACTCTTCTCCAGCTCCACATTCTCTCAAATGATTTCATTTTCTTCCTATCATTGTTCTTAACTGGCCAGCTCTCATATCCATACCTGGTAATAGGGAATACAATGGCTTGTATGATTCTAACTTTTGTGCTGAGTTGTATATCTCTGCGTTTTGGAATCTTTTCTAGTTCTTTCATGGCTGCCCTCCTCATTCTTAATCTTCTGATTTCCTGACTGCGGTCCCCATTTCTATCAATGTCTGATCCCAGGTATGGGAATTCTTTTGCTATTTCTATTTCTTCATTGTCTAGGTTGAACTTGTGAAGGACTTTGGTGGTAGTTATTGTTTTCTTTATGTTCAGCATTAAGCCTGCCTTAGCACTTAGCACTTTTTTCTTTGATTTTCCTTAGTAGGTGTTCCAGGTCTGTGAGGTTTTCTGCTAGTACTATGGTGTTCTCTGCATAGCTTGGATTGTTGATATTCCTCCCTCCTATTTTCACTCCTTCTGTGTCCAAGCCTACTTTTCTTATAATATGTTCTACATACAAGTTGAACAGGGTGAAAGGATGCAGCCTTGTCTGATTCTTTTGTCAATTGGGAACCATTCTATTTCTCCGTGTTTTATTCTGACAATAGCCTCTTGCCCTGGGTACAGATTCCTCATTAGGACTATCAGATGTGTTGCACTCCCATGTCTTTAAGGGCATTCCATAGCCTTTCATGGTCTATGCAGTCAAAGGCTTTGCTATAGTCTATAAAGCACATGCTGATTTTCTTTTGGAATTCCCTGGTGCACTCCATTAGCCATTGCATGCTTGCAATGTGGTCCCTAGTGCCTCTTCCTTTCCTGAATCCTGCTTGGACCTCTGGGATTTCTCTCTCCATGTGTGGTTGGAGTCTATGTTGCAGAATTTTGAGCATGATTTTGCTTGCATGGGAGATCAGTGCTACGGTTCTATAGTTGCTGCATTCTCTTGTATCTCTCTTTTTGTGGATAGGGATATATATTGATCGCTTGTAATCTGTTGGCCGTCATTTTGTTTTCCATATCTGTTGCCATATGTTGGTTAGCACTAGAGTTGACTCTGTCAATGTGGATCGCAGCAGTTCAATTGGAATATCATCTGTTCCTGGTGATTTTTTAAATATTTATTTATTTATTTATTTGCTATTTCTCTTATTGTAGTTTCCACCTCACTTTTTAGAATTTGGGGTTCATTTTTCATATGGCTTTTTGTTCCATGTGTCCTTCATTTTGTCGCCTCTTTTATATAATTCTTCTGTGTATTGCATCCAACACCTTTTTATTCCTTCCTGGTCTTGAATTACCGGTATGTTATTTTTCTTGTCATAGATCATCTGCAGTCTTTGGTTTGAATTTTCCTTTGATTTTCCAGATCTTGTGAAATAGATCTCTTGCTCTTGCCTATTTGTTGTTGTCTTCTATTTATCTGCATTGGTCATTATAGTAATTTTCTCTGTCTTTCTGCATAAGCCACTGTACTGTTGCATTCATAATTCTTAGTTTGTTCCTATCTCCCTTTTGTTTTTCTTCTCTTCTTTTCTTTATTGCTTGTAGTGTTTTTTCTGTCACCCATGGTTTTTCCTCTTTTTTTGTTTTTGTTTATTGAAAGTGTGTGTATGCATTCTTCTTGTATTATGTTCCTGGCTTCAGACCATAGTTCCTCTGGTTCTCGGTCTATTATGTTTAGTAATGCAAATCTGTTTCTTTTGTTGTCAGTAAATTCTGTTGAGATATTATTTAGATCATATTTTGGTATAATCACTGGTTTTGCTTTCTTCTTGAGTCTTACTCTTACAGTCCATTTGCTTACTGAAGAAGTATAAGGTTGGTCTTTGAGATTAAACAATCAAATGCAAAAAACAACAAGGTACAGGGCTTTCAGAGGGAAGCTCAAACATATCTCATTTCCTCTAAATGCGCTGTCTGTCAAACAAAATCTGTGCCTACAGTTACAGGGAGTTAGCAGGGACAGGGATGTTGTTGTGGTCTGTTCACGTGTGCACCCTTTGTGTAGCACAGAGAAAGTGTTAACACTACCAAAGGTTCATGTATGAGTGCAAATCTCACTTCATATTTGGTTATACTTTGATACAGCTCTGGAGAACTTTCCAAAAACTTCCTAATACTTGAAGATAGGATGCAAGATTTAAACATTCAAAAAGATTTAGATTCACTCAATGCACACATGTATAGTTAACATTCCTCTAGACAAAAGCTTACATTTGCTGTTACATGAGTACATGAAACAAAGGTCAAGTTGCCTTATGTAATACCTGAGATTCATAAAGCTTCTCTTTCCTGTTGGCTACCTCATTGCGGATGATGGTTCCAATATATTCAATGACCATGGTGTGCTTTTCAATGTCTCTAGCAGCATATAAGCCCAGGCCCTACAAAGATAATAGCAGATAGTTTAGAAGTACTTAAATACCAGCATATACAAACTGGGCTGCTTTTTCTGGTTTTTAACAAACTAGCAATGCAATCCTATGTTTGTTTACTCGGGAATAAATCCCACTGTGTTGAGCTTATTCCTTTGTGAGTGTTAGAATTATAGCCTAAATCAACAAAGAAATAAGAGCACTAAGGTGCTTACACAAGTAGTACTTTGAAATTTATTTCACATTGTTTTTAGACCTATTTGGAAGAGACTGGTAATAATTTTAAGATAAAAGTCTGAATCCTATTGCTACTCCCAGGTAGAGAAGATATACTGAATTAATGGAATTTACTTAAATATTGACTCACTATTCAGTTATTCAAGGGGTCTGCTCTGATTGGAAATAACTAACAGGATTCAGACCTGTATGTCTTGCAAGAGATGTTATAACTGACCTGAATTCGTGATCGTGCTAAGTAGACATTGGATTTCCATTCAGTCTTCATCTTTCGGTACTGAGAGGACTTTGAATGAACAAACTGTTTACTGTAAGGTGCATTTAGTTCTCCTGTAACTGTGCTCTGAAATGACTTCGAAGTGCTGGTGCTATTCAAGGTATGAGGCCTGTATAATGGGTCATATAACAGAAGAGACATAGAAGAAAAACTGAAGATCTCTCTGAATTTTATGATACATTAAATTAAAAGCCCCCTCAAGACAGACAGACATTTAAAGCCAGCTAGCAAAGACAACAAAGCAGCTCCCCTGGCTTGGACATGCACATACACAGCCAAAGACAACAGGGTTTGTAAGCAGCACACAGAAGCACAAGTATCCTACGTAGCCTATAAACCCTGGGCTGTACTATGTGAATTTAAAAGAAAATACCTTAACACAAACCTCTTGACATGGCTGCTCATTTTTGGCTCTGAGCGGGCACAGCCTGTAGGGTTGATGGCAAGAGGGAGTTCCATAAGTGGATTACGGCCATACCGGAAGGTGTAATGCTCACATGCCTCAACCCCAGGAAGCTGTCAACACACAAAGGAGTGATATCTCATTTTATTTATTCAGTACTTATTAATTTATTTATTTTATTTACTAAATATACTCCTGTATAAGTCTAGAAATTGTAGCCAAAAAATTGACCCAAAAAACCCGAGTCGAGTTATCCATGGGTCAAGTGTAAGAACTGTACTTTAACTCTTATCAAAAAAGGAACCATCCCCTGGTGAAAAGCAAGAGTATAATCTGTCCTGAAAGCACTGAGACCTTCTGCTCTGTCATCCATCCAATTTTTACTGTGATCATAGTTATGCTGGCTGGAATTTTGCAAGTTCTTTGGCATTGTTTTGCTTTGCTTCATTCTTTAGATCAGTGGTTCCCAAGGTGGGTGATAGCGCACCCCTGGGGGTGTTGGAAAGCTCTAAGGGGGCGCTGGGGGAGAAAGGGGGCAGAAGGGAATTGTGGGGATGGAGGTTGCAGGTAGGGTTGCCATTGCTGCTGAAAAATTGAAATTCCGAGACTGAAGTCTTTGAAAAGCAGCATGTCTTGGATTCCTGAAGGGAGGAGTGAAACCTCAGGAAAAAATTATCCAGATCCCACCCTTAAGGCTCTGGGTGGGAAAGGAGGCAAGCAGAGGCTTGGAGCAGCGAGGAGGCTTTGTTGTGTCCTTGGAAGTGTATGGTGATGCTGCATGCATGGTGGAACTTTTTGCTTGCTTGGGACTGGAGCTGCCCTTCCCTCCAGCTCCCCCCCAACAGAAATGTTTGTGTATGTGTGTTTGAAAAAGGGGAGATCACTTTCCTAAGATCCAGAGCACCTCTTTCCTCTTAGTTGCATACTAATGGGCTGGAGCTCCCCTTTCTTCCATTTCCCTCCCCAGTAGAATTGTGTGTGTGTGCTTGAAAAAAAGGGGGGGGCATATGGGTTCTGGAAGACAAACAATGAAGTCCAGGAAATAAAATTTGCAAATAAGTCAATTAGCAACACAATGAGAAACTTTCTTTTTCTCTCCTGTGTACAAATACCTGCTCCCTCCTTTGGCAGAAATTGATTTTCTCAAGAAGTCTCTATGTTGCTGCATCTGAAAAAACTTCTAAATGCTGCTTAAAACACTTGACATGCAGTCCCATTTAAAAAACAAAAACATTTGGCTTTTTTGGAGGTACAGACCTCAAAAATTTAAGTTGCAGCCCTTCGTTCCCTCTTGTTTGGGATTTCCCTGTTGTGTCTAAAATGCAGTATCTTGAAATCTAGAAAGCATATCCAGGAGTAGCTGTGTTGGCCACACTGCAAACAATAACATCCAAAATCCACAAAACAGTGATAACCTTTCTCCTGTTTGATTTTTAACAACTTTGCCCAATGAATAAGCCAGTTGAGCTTCAAAAACATGTTTCATATATTTTGTGCATTTTGGTTGGCCAATAAAGGTATCACTGTTTTATGGATTTTGGATGTTATTGGGCTTTGCTGTATGGGCTGGCTAACATGGCAAACCCTGGATATGACTCCTAGAGTAGGAGTCCCTCTTAATCTCATAGCTGTTTGGGAGATTTTCTCTCCCCCCCCGCCCCAATAGAAATGGGGGAGGCATCTTTGCTACGTTCTTTTCCAGTTGGCTAGAATTCAGAGACATAGGTTTAGTTTGCATTACAGAAATAATGCAGTTCAACACTGCTTTAACTGCCATGGCTCAATACTATGAAAATCTGGGATTTGTAGTTTTGTGAGCTATGTAACCTCTCTCAGCTCTGGTGTGACAACAAACTTACAAACCCCTGAATTCCACAGCATCGAGTCATGGCAGTTAAAGCAGTGTCAAACTGCATTAATTCTGCAGTGCAGATTCAACCATAAGTCATGTTACTCTGGAATATTAGTATGCAAAGGGATCTTGTAGCCCTTTTGAGACTTAACTGTGAAAAAAATTGTAGCATAAGCTTTCGTAGACTTGCATCTGAGGTTTTATGGAAGGGAGTTATGGCAATCCTAGTTGCAAGAAACTTTTGTACACCATTCTGGGACAGACAGAGGGAGGCTGAATGGAGAGCTGCAGGAAATAAGCCATGTCTGTCCAAGCTGAGAGGCAAGAGAGCTTTGCCTCACCCTCGAACAGAGCAAACGGACCCTGTCCTTCCCCTTTCCTTGCTCCCTCCCCTCTTTGGGCACCAAAATACTTGCAATGCCCACCTTTTCTCAGAAACAGCTCAACTTCCCCCTGAAATGGAGTCCAAAGATGAAAACTTCTTTGGGTAAGAAAGACACTGTCTGGTTGCAAGGCAAAAGGAAAGGGAGGGAGCAGGCATGTGCTCTTCTTTCCCTTTTGCCTTGGCTAGCTTGCTCAAGCCAGTTAGCCAGGGTGGAAGGGAAGGGGGCAGGCTCTTCCTCTGTTCCCCTTTGGCTTCGATACTGTCCTGGGTTTCCTGTTCCTTCCCCCCACCCTTTATTCCCCTCTCCCTCCCTTTGCCTGGAGGAGGAGGAGGAGGAGTTTCAGAGACATTTTTTGGCATGGGCTGCCCAGGCAGCTATGCAGACCTTCCTTCCTCAGGTGGAAATCCTGCTGAGCTTGCCTGCCCACCCGCCCTCTTCACCAGGCACCCCATTCAGGCAGTGTTGTTTCTTCCATAGCCCCCCCCCCCTTTCACTTTCCCAAGGCACTCCCCAGCCTCACCTTCCTTCCCCCAAATACAAATGTGTGGGGCTCCAGGCTCTCTTTGGAACTTGGGCTGGCTAGCAGCAATTGTTGTGTGCCTTCAAGTTGTTTTGACTCATGATGACCATAAGGAGAACCTATCATGGGATTTTCTTGAAGTTTCTTCAGATGAGGTTTGCTATTGTCTTACCTTGGGGCTGGGAGAGTGTGACTTGCCCAGGGCAATGGGCAATGGGCAAATCTAGCGTGGCAAGCTAGATTTCATTTACTTCATTTGTAAAATCATCCCTTGCTTAGGATACTTTCTCTCCGCCCGCCCCCGCCCCCCGAGTAGAACAGTGGCCCTAATACCAAGAAATGGACATGGGGTGTGTGCTAGGGTTGTTACCCAAAAGGAAAGGGGGCAGTAGCCTGAAAAAGTTTGGGGACCACTGCTTTAGATCATTTCTTAAATAGGCAAAGGTAGTCCCTTGACATGAATGTCTAGTCATAACCAACTGTAGGGGGTGGTGCTCATCTCCATTACTAAGCCAAAGAGGCAGCATTGTTGGAGGACTACTCGGTCACGTGGCCAGCATGATTGCACCGAATGCTGTTACCTTCCCATCGAAATGGTACCTATTTATCTACTAGCATTTTCATGCTTTCAAACTGCTTGGTTGGCAGAAGCTGGGACTAGTGACAGGAGCTCACCCCATCATGCAGCACTTGGGCCTTGTACTGCCAACCTTCCAATCTTCCGATCTTCAGAACTGGCATCTTAACCACTAAGCCACTGCATCCGTCAGATCCTTTGTTACATGCCCCGAAGTTTTACCCTTGACTTACCCACAGGTCATATCAAAATCCATACTTTTGACCCTAAAATCTGCCCGCAACTTATACACAAGGTCAACTTATAGTTGAGTATATAAGGTATATACTAATATAATTGCAGAACAGCCAAATATAGGACATCTGATTCGGTAACAGAATCAAGAAAAAGAATTGATGATACTCCATGCACATAGATGACAGAGAGAGCATGAAGTCAAGTACTTGCAATGTTGGTTTCTGCTAGGTTTGGAATGGGGTTTAGGTTTAGGAGGTCTGGCCTGCAGCTTCTGTAGCTCCCAGTCCTATTCTGCAGGACATCTGTGAACCTTTACCCTTTTAAAATGATCTCCAATCTGTGTACCCACAAAAAACCTAGAAAAATATGGTTTGGGTAGATCTGCCTTCTACAAACCCCACAACCATTTTCATTTTAAAAAAGCAAACACCCCAAATGTGATCTTTGTCAAAAAGAGGTATCACATCACTTCAGAATCATCTGTGTCTGTGGTCCTGTGATGCGGGCCACTGCCCACCCGTTTTAATAGCACAGATCCCCAAACAGGTTATACAAGCTCAACTCTGCTTTATCCCTCCTAGGTCCAAAACACACTGCAGAAATAATCCAGTTTGAGACAGCTTTAACTGCCTTGGCTCAATACTAGGGAATTCTGGGAACTGTAGTTTTGTGAGACATTTAACCTTCTCTGTCAGAGAGCTCTGGTGCCACAATAAACTATAATTCCCAGATTCTTAGCACCAAGCCAGGGCAGTTAAAGTGGTCTCAAACTGAATTATTTCTGCAGTGTGTTTTGAACCTTAGTCTAAAAAATCCAACCCATTATCACTTCTGGTGGCTTTTTCCTATTCAGATTTTGGCAAGAAGAGGCCAGGCAAAAGGTAATGGCAATACTAGACATCAGACCATTACTTCCTATTTTTACAAATCTTGACAGATGGGAAACATGGAAATATAGCAAAAATAAACACCAGAGCAAAACCAAAAAAACACTGCTTGAAATATTCCACGGATTAAATGCTACCCAGAACATTCTTCTTAAAACTCTGCTTTTCATTACCTAATAAATGTTACATTCATTTTACAAAGAAAACATCCATATCTAAGGCAAATGTAGATTAACATCAAAAAAACAGGGAAAATCCAGATTGCTATAGTTCACTCACCGATTCGGCTATTCTAGCCACTGCAGAGACAGTCAAACCAAAAAGGTCTTCCCCCTTCAAATATGTAGAGAAGAGCTGGAGCATCTCAGAACTCTTTCTTACAGAAGCAACAGGCTCCAGGATTTTATCCCAAACACCTACATATAGGGAAGATAAAGTGAACAAAAATGCAGGAGGAAAACAACATACTCAACTCATTGACATGAAACCATTTACTGCCCATGGTAGATGCAGAACTAAGACTTGTCTAAAATCACAAAAGAAAGGGTACACATTTAAGAACGAATCTTTCCAAGGATAAGTGATTTATATTAATATTGCCTCTGCACAGAAATAGCCTTGCAGGTTCACCATCATTCATGATGAACACAGGTTTTCCTGTACATGGTGGAATGTTCCTCCAGTGGGTAGAGATGCCAAAATATGAAATTACCACAAGTGATATAGGTACTCATAAGTTGCTACAGAGAAATCATTTATGTGTTGGGAGATTTACTCTATATGAAGTAACTTTATGTATTACAGGTGTATTCTCTTAAATCTTGCTTGCATGAGTCTGATTTATCAGACCTTAGAAATCATTAATTTGTTTGCATAATTACCTTTTGACCCAAGAAGGGCTACATGCCATGACAATTGGTATTTAAATTAGAAATATCTCTGGAAGATGAAAGTATTTTTGTCAGAGTAATTAGAAAGAGTTACTCAAAAATGATTTACTTAATAATTATTAATTATTTTCCTTTACTAAAATACATAATCAAAATGTAGGGACTGACTGCTTTTATTTCTCTTGACTTTGGGTATTCCCTTCAAGGGAAGGGTTTTGGCACATTTAAATCACCACAAAAACAAAAGCAAACCACATGGCCTATAGAAATCTAGCAGAAAAAGGAGAACTCCAGCATTGCACTAGATCAGTATACCCTAACCAGAATAAAAACATTAAGACTAAATCCAATTGCTAGCTCCAACTGGAGTAAGGCCTGTTGAATCAATGGGACTTATTAGTGTTGAGGTAGGAGTCTTAACAGAAAACTATTAACTGAAAAAGAACATTGACTCCTGCCTCATGGTTGGCACAGGTGGGGATAAATTCAAGGAAAGTGGATTGTTCCTTCTGCCATCCCAGAATGACCCTTCACAGTCAGTACAACCTCTCAACTCATTTCATTGAGTCTACTCTATTTAGCCCAAGTAATTGAACGTGTGTGTGTGTGTGTGTGTGTGTGCGTGTGTGTGTGTGTGTGCGTGTGTTTGTGCCTTCAAGTCATCTGTCAATATATAGTGACCCCATGAATTTCAAAGGCTTTTCTTAAGCAAGGAATACTCAGAGATGTATTTGTCAGTTCCTTCCTGAAATAGAGCCTACAGGACCTGGCAGTCTCCTATTCAACCATCCAAATACTAACTAGTAAGTGACCCTGCTTAGCTTCCAAGATGGGACAAGCCTTTTTACTGCTTAAATATTCAACTTCCTCAATACTAAAATTGATGCATTAAAAAAAAACCCTGCAAAACAACATAAATTCAACTAGATGTATGGGCCCTCTATAATCTTAGCTAACTAGGCTTTTTTAAAAACGAATCTTCCAAGTAACATTACTGGAGTATTTTAATATGTGTTCATGTCAATCCAGCATGAATCAGTAATGTGTGTGGAAGCCATAATACAGATATCCACAATTCCATATACATCCAGCACTTAGGAAAACTGGAGTGAAGATAATGATCTATTTACTCGCTCAGTACTGTGTTACCTTTTGGGGTTGAGTCCGTAAGAACCAGATCTTCATGGCCTTGCTCAATAATCCGGATGACAAAGAGGGGAAGGCCCTCCTTCTCTTCAATGGAACATAGATAGCGGCATCTGCGGTTGGCATACCGTGTACTCCAATACAATCGGCTGGCCTCATAACCCACAGGGTAGAGAACCTTTGAAGAATGGAAGGCCTGCATCTGATGTGGCAGGAGCTGGCCAATAGTGTGAAAAATAAGGCTCCCCACCCGGAAGGTGTGCTCACGATCTCCTCGTTGCACTATGCTAGCGATCTGTCGAACTTCATCACGCTGCACGTAGACCCGCCTGAAGACAGCAAAATAGCTGAGTTCTTGCTCGTGAACGCCCTTTGGTTTGTGCATTGGGCAAAGCATAGTTTTATCTTTAAAAAACATGCATTGTGCTTTAATGGCACAGGTAAAGTGATAAATATTGGTGCACCTTAACCTGTGACAGCCGCTGGTAGCGCCCATCTTGTGACAGAATGTGCATTTCATTTGCAACCCCCTTCGCAGTGCTAGTTCCACGTTTATTAAGGCACCAGCTTGTGTCTCATAGACCTCAGTAGACCAAAGAGCACAATTCAAATGGACCCAAAGGTCTAAGTCAAGGTTAAGAAGTCTTGCTGGTCCATCTGTTAATCCATCGCCCTCCTCATGGCAGAAGCAACATTTTCGGTAGTCCTTAGGTACTGGATCAGGTTTAATGGTTGTGCCCAGTTTCTTGAGGAACTCATCTATTTCCTCATCACAAGGAGGTTTGAATGTTCCTTTAGGAATCACGATCTGTATATTCCATTTCTTCCACTTCATTCCTTTCCATTTCTTACTTACTGGTCGACTGTCATCAAGACCATTAGGTATTGTTCTCAAACGAGGTTTTAGTTTTACTGTTACCTTAAGTTCATCTGGTTTTGGTTCCACTCTGGCTGCTTCAAAAGCAGGAGGGAAGGTGATTAGGGGAGATGAAGGCGGAGAAGACTTTTCCTGGAGCTGAGGGAGGCAGTGTACATCTAAGGTAGAAATATTGTTGTTATATTGATGGAACACTTTGGTGGGAGCTTCCTTTACTGGAAACTGTGTTAACGAAGGAATTGATTCCTGAGGAATAAATGAGAAAGCAATTAAAATGTGCAATTAACAAAATATGCCCAGTCAATATTATTTTCAAGTCAATTCATGTATGTAGAGGGACATTCATATCAAATCTTGTTCATGGCATTAACGCAGTTTACTTGTTTTGACATCAGTAATTTTTTTATAATATGATGCTCCAGACTTTTAAGAGCAGCTTTTAATAAACAGAATTACAGAGATGCTTCTGTAGAGAGGCAAAAAAAAAAAAAATACATAATTTTGAAAGAAGCATGCTTTAAATCTCCCAAAGAGGAAAAAAATATGGATTAATCTAAATGGTTTTCCAAAAACAAAAATTCCAGAACTGGTTAACAAAGTGCAAATGTAAAACATGATGCAGGACCCAAATATGCATTTCTTACCCACAATACGGTTCACTGCTGGCTGTCCACTGGTTTGAATTAGTTTTTGTTATCAGCAGCATCTCATTATTTTCAGGGAAAATCTGATTATCCTACTGAGCCAGTGATACTGAATCTAGACATTATTTATTAAAGCACTAGAGTGGTTGACAATATGAGGTGGCTACCTAATAGCTGTATCTTCCCAGTGAGTGTGTTGGATCTGCAACTCTTTCATCAACAGTGAATTCTTAGAAGACATGCATTAGGAACTGGTAATCTAGATATTAATTACTTCTGGAAAAACATACTATGCTTGGCACTGGAAATGATATATTAGTCCTCTTATATGCCAATTTATTCACAAGCAGGCACTCCAGACATTTTAACCATATGTTTTAACAAGTTATTTATGATGAACAGAAATCATGGCAAAAACAGTGTACTATTTTTATTCTAGGACATAGCCTGAAAATGAAGCCTTAAGTAGGGATATCACCCAGAATGTGATTCACATTACAACATTATTCTAAGCATAAAATATTACTCAACCACACCTACTGGGGATTATCTTCTCCACATGCCTCCTTTTACTTCATAGGAAATGCTCTTGGCAGATGGCACTCTCTAACACAACTATCGGTCCCAAAAATTTTGTTCAGTTTTCAGTTTTAAGAGTACTGATCTGATTTATACTTCCTGAACTAATATGTGGATCAGACAGCATTTATCCATTGCTTTTCACATTTCTGCAAATGTGCCATCTCAACTCCAAAATGTACTGAAGCATGATCAGAAATGCAGGATGACCAGAAAATGATACATTGTGATGGATATTTTCATTAAATTGTACTTAGTGCTTTTAAAAGCATCAGTGCATCAAGAATTACTTTTTATTCACCTTGCGATCTGAGTTTTTTGCTTGCATGGATGCTGAATATAGAACAAAGCAATTGTTGCTGCAGAAGACAATATCTTTCTCCATTCTTTCAGACTTCTCTCTGGAATCCTGGGAATAAAAGGTCAAAAAGCATTAAAACTGCTTGGACTTTCATTAATTATTAATAATATAAAAATCAAGATATGCCTTACTTATAAGAAATTATATTAATATAAACTCTGAATACCAAAGTTCAGAATGGAATAGAAAAAGCACTCAAGGATGCAGTTAGCAACACCCTTTTTAATAACTTAAGACGTAGCCAAAATAAATGTGGAACAACTTTATAGAGCTTCCTGGCATACAAAATGATTCAAACTAGACTAATACTCACTTAAGAAACACATACCCTCTTTTGCTTTGGGCAGGTGAAAGAGACAGAAATTAATTTTATCAAGAAATGTTGGTATCCTGCCTTATTGATGCATGTTGACACTAGTTTTATTTTAGATATAATTTTGGTTGTGCAGAACAAACTATTTTGTGGGGAAGATAATTTCAAACCCAATTAAAACATATCCATGGTGAGAATTCAGAAGGTTTTGTTGTTAAGCTGCCGTTCAGTCGAATCCGACTCATGGCAACCCTGTGGATGAGACATCTCCAAGAATCCCTATCTTCCACTGCCTTGTCCAGATCCTGCAAGTCCTTCCCCATAACCCCCCTGATTGAGTCTATCCATCTGGTTTGTGGTCCTCCTCTCTTCCTTCTACCGTCTACCTTTCCTAGCATTATTGTTTTTTTCTAGTGATCCATGCCTTCTCATTATGTGACCAAAGTACAATAGTCCCAACTTGAGTATCTTTGCTTCCAAGGAGAGCCCTGGTCAAATGAGTCGCATTTCAAATGAGTATTTTAATTTGTTGTACACCGCCCCGATTGCCGAGCAGAGGGGCGGGTTATTGCTCTGAAAGGAAACTCTCAATTGAATTCCTCCAACCACCAAATGTAAAAATTAAACAAAGCAAAAAAGTAACAATTAAATAGCTACATAACGCAAAGTATAAGAATTATAGGAACATATGCATCATTCTACCACCTTTTAAACCTAGCCATTTAAACAAAAGCAACATTTTAAAAAATGGCTGCAATCTTTACAGTAGTACCTGCTTCAGCAAAGGTAGATCTTTGAAAGATTTCCGTACTCCACTGCCCAGAATGACTACTTTACAATGGGAACACCACTGTGGCCTCAACGCCGAACTGTCTATGACACTTGGATTGTGCACTTTATAGCCTGCCAAAACTTAATACAAGAATGCAAGTTTGTAAAAATGTGTATAATTTACATAACAGCTTACTGGTTGTACCTGCCCCTTCAAATTATGTTTTGCTCTCACCCCCTTCTCCATTATAGAGCATCATTTTCCTAACAACCAATGAGCAAAACAACTTATAAAACTCTATTTAGGTGTTCTAAAACTGGGGAAAGTAAATGAGTGATGAGGGGGAACATGCTGGCCCCAGCTGCTTTCCACACATAAACAGTTACTTTTTTTCAATAAGAATATCTCTGCATCCAACCCATCGAACAAAATGGAGAAGAAACGTACTTATTTTCTAAACACAAATCCAATTGTTAGGTTTTTTTTTAATATATAATTTGTGAAAGTTAAAAGGACGTATGCTGACTCACCATTGCCACTTGGTGGAAATGACATACTATGTTGTTTAAATCCATAAGGCCCTGTTAGTCCAGGAGTGCCCATAGTGCCTGGCTGAGGATCATGTAATAATAAGTGCTGTCTGTATTCAAAGGTTGGATTTGGTTTGTGAGAGTTTACCATTCCCATAGAGGATGGAACATCTGACGTACTGCTAACCTCATAACTATTTGGAATCCGGACATGCAGAAGACTGGAAAATGCAGCCATCACACTGCCAATATTCTAAAGTGGAAAAAGAAAAAAATGCACACTATTTCTGTTTTACAAAGAAAATTAAACAGGAATGAATGAGTGTATGTACTGCAACAACTCCCAAACTGATAATGCATCTACCCAGTACTGGTGACTGGGGACAACAAGTTTGTAAACAGGACAAAAGCTACAGCTGATCAATTTCTATATAGCATCATCAGGAAGCTGAATCACACTGAAGGTAGCATTTCTTGGGCTTTTTCTGATTTGGCTACATGATACCATCACACAACTAATCTGACTAGGTGACAGCATAACATCATACTATATGATCTCTAACCAACTTGGAATAATCTCAGCAACCTTCCTCTCCAATTTTTTCTCAGTGGTATCACAACTGCCATAAAAGTGATAGCAGTAAACAGGATGCTAAAGAAGCAACCAAAACAGAGATGTTCAAAAACTGATCCATTTTTTAAAGCCCTTTTACTTCAGAAAAGCCTGTGGGAGGTATTTCAGTGCAATTCTACAGTTTAATGAAATGGCTTTGAGACCAATTACCAGGCCTCACAACAACTGCAGCATTGCAGCACAAATAAAATTAATAACTATTAAATCAACAGGACATCAAAGGCTATAGACAGCATTGCTATACTTTATATGTGGCTTCCTGCACATTGACCTGCTTACCTCTGCAGCAGTGGGATGTAAAGTAATTGCTATGGATACAAAGCCGGATTTTGGGCCATTTTGGGAAGATCCAATCTGAGAGCCAAAGAAGCCAGGACCAGTCTCTATTTTGATATAATTCCGTTTTGCTTCTGAACCTTAATTTGGAGAGAAACAAGAAATTAAGCATCTGTGCAGCTAAAATACATGATAATGCAGGCAGAGAAAACAGTATAACTGGTTAGAGTATATTTGTGGCATTACCCTTTCCAGTACTAGCAGGTAGGATTGGAATGATGGGGGATGGAACTGGCTCCGGCATCTCTTCTTTTACTGTTGTCAGATCAGGGTATCTGCTTATTTCCATGCCTATTACACTCTCAGGAGAGGAAGAGGGAACAAAGCTATCAGGAGTGTCTCTGTCATCACAAGGATCCTGGACCCTGGGAAGGAAAAGAAAACCAGGTATTGGAATTGCTCTTCATAGATAGATAGGTAATGTTCAGGGTAACTCAAATAAATGACATCAGTTTGGAAGAAAAATTTAACTCATTTCAGAATACATATATTTAGGCTTTTTATAGCAAGAAAAACAAAGAATGATGTAAACAAGTTCACAGCGAACTCTGCTATTAAAAATTCATGGTTCCATGTATTCAGAGTCCCTGGCTGTTCTAAATCCCAGACTCTGTTACCAGAAGAAAAAACAACTGCTTAGTCTGGTTTCAAGGAGTCAATCAGACCCCTGTCCTAATGAAAAGGAGCGATTTCCTTCAAAATGTTTTAACTAGATTTGATTAAACACTGAAAACTATCCTATATAGATGAAAAACAATAAAAAGTTATTCTCAGTTTCAAATATTAGGCAATGTCCTTCCAGAACAGCTTGCAAGTCCAGGTTATATGAAGCACTCTGTGTAGTTTGTGACTAATATGCCTAGATATGAAGCACAAATTATTCATTAACAATACTCTATTTCAGGGGTAGGCAACCTTTTTGAGCCTGGGGCCGGATTGCTGTCCCTCAGACAAATGGGGGGCCGAAGCACAAAAAATAAATAAATAAACAAACAAACATATAAATAAATAAATTTTAAAAAAATATTTTTTTTTAAAAAATGCATGCACACTCTCTCAGCCCCAGAAAAGCCATGGCAAAACCCCTGTGGAGATTTTGCCAAGAAAACCCCAAGAACAAGTAATAACAACAATAATCAATATCATCATGGTGGGCGGTGTCAGCGGCAGGGTGCAGCAGGACCGGCCTGGGGCTGGTCCAAAGGCCTCGGGGGGCTGCATCTGCCCCCCGGGCCTTAGGTTGCCTACCCCTGCTCTATTTGCTTGGGCTAAATAGTACTGGGAACAGTACTAGATGTTTCAAAGTTAAATGGAACCAGGAAGCCTCTGAACAGCCGGCATCCAATATAAAGGTTAAAGGTTTAGAGAAGACACTTACCGTAACTCTTCATGATTGTTATGAGGTGGAGTTGGAAGGGAAGCAGGAACATCCACACTTTTAGGGCCTTGAGCCATGGCTCGAGCTAAGAGATCATCCTGTGGTTTGAAAGGCAGCTGAAACTGCTTCGGTCCCAGAGCTTTGGTAACTGAAATGCAGCAAGAACATCCTAAAAAAACTGACTTACCATATATACTCATCTATAAGTCTAAAGAATTTATGCCCAAAAATTGACTCCCAAAATCCCAGGTCGACTTATTTACAGATCACTATGGTAATGTGATAGCAGCTCTTTCAGATTTCAAAGTATTCTCCAGAGTTAGCACAGACGTCGTGGGCCCACCTGGCTGAAATGAGAGTTGAAACACTGAAGCAAAGAGCCTCAATGAGAGTCCCTCTTGCCACACGTACACATACACATGCTGAAGCAGCCTCCAAGTTTTACTTTGACCTATCCATGGGTCATGGCAAAATCCATCGACAGGGGAAGCCTGACCCAGTTGGTGCTTTTGGATCTCTCAACGGTTTTTGATATGATAGATCACGGCATCTTCTTGGAACGCCTAGGAGAGTTAGGGACCGGAGGCACTGTACTTTAGTGGTTCCATTCCTTCCTCTCAGGCAGATTCCAGAGGGGAATGCTCAGGGACAGTTGCTCATCAAAAACAGAGCTTAATTGTGGCGTCCCTCAGGGCGCCATCCTGTCCCCAATGCTTTTCAATATCTATATTAAGCCATTGGGCGAAATCAGAGCAGTGGAGGACAGAGGGTCTTGGAGATGTGTCATCCATAGGGTTGCCATGAGTTGAGATCGACTAGAAGGCAGTGAACAACAACAACACCTTTTGTTTGCATTTGGGCAGAATTGTTTTAAAGAGAGGATGACGGTGGTAGTGAAGCAACTTGCAAGCTATTGACCATAGCCAACTCTCCAACAAGATCTTAAAAGTTGCTAGGCTTTGATGCTTAAGAATGACAGTGTACAGAAACTGTGTACAACATATCACAATAACTTCCAGAACCTGCAGAAGTGTGTAGATATATGCAGTTCTAGGGCCAACACAGCTATCTATATTGGGCTTGTCACAGTTAACTTTATATAAACATGGAATATGTTTAGTTTCAAAGTATGCTGTAACATGTAATACAAATTTATACATGTAACTCCAGATTGCATTGTAAGTTCATACTCTGACATGTGAGTAACAACTTACCATCATGACTACCCAGCATTCCAGCTTTCGTAGCAAGTTCTTCCGTGGTTGCAAATCCGTTTACCATTTTTTGGCAAGTTACAGGTGGAGGTGTGGGAGGGAGGGAGGCTGGAGGTGTGGGAGGGTTGCTGAGGTTATTCTGCTGCATGAGAGGAAAAGTTTAAAGTTAGTTTTAAGCCATTTTATTTGATAAAGATGCATGTTTAATTACAGGCAATGTAAATTACTTTAAATAGGATATGTCAGAATGCACACATTTACGTTATTTCAATGTTACTATTGTTCTACAAGGCACACTGGTGTGTTCTAAACAAAATTCTTGGAATGAGCCTCAGGTTTATATTCTGCTGTCCTACAACTTCACTCCCCATTTTCAGAGACATTAGTGACATGATAAACTTTTAGCAAACTAAATTTTGCTGCTATAACTGAACATGTAAATTACAGTTTGTACTGCTTTTAGGGCAAATGCAAACCATGATTGTCAGATTACATTGGATGTTAGATGCCTATGTTGTCTGAGAATTAGCTCTCAGAGAGTTTAAAGAACGTTAATTTAAAACTTACTAGAAGGGAAGTGTTCACTATTCAAAGGCACACATTAAGATAAACTGACTGGGCATTATCAGAGGATGGGACTGCATGAAGTAAACTTCTTGCCAGTAAACAAATGTACATGTGTGTGTCTTCAAATTGTCTGTTGACTTATAGCAACCCCATAAATTTTATAGAGTTTTTTAAGGAAAGGAATACTTTGTAGAAAAAGGGAATAGATTCTTTTTTTTAAAAGGAAAGGTATACTGAAGTAGTTTTGCCAGTTCCTTCCTCTGAAATATAGCGTACAGCACCTGCTATTCATTGATGGTCTCCCATCCAAGCACTAACCAGAAGCTTAGCTTCCAAGATCAGAAAGGATCTGGTGCTCTTAGGGTAATGTAAACAGATGTATGTACATCCTTATACAATAACCTGTTCAAAGCTGCTCTAGGCACTTCAGCAGGGGGGGCATTATCAATTCTATTGACTGCACCAGGGCCATATTTGACTCTACCCCAAGGCCATTAGCTTCCCACACTAGAGACAAGTGAGGGGATAGCATTTATTGCAACAGTATCATAAGTAGCCCAATTTAAATGGGAAAAATAAGGATGATCCATTGTCTTGGCAAAACAGCCAAATGGAGAAGGGATGCAAAGACCCTGATTCAAATTTCTGCTTGGCAATGAAACTTACTGGCTATGGCTCAGTCTAAAGTTTCAGCTCTTGAAAACATAAAGGCAGGAGGGAGAAGCAAGCATTTCTCATGCTTAAAGGAATGACAAGATGAACATATAGTAAATTAGTGTGTGAATGAAAGAACAAAAAACAAACTGTTGATCCAAATTTTACCTGCTGCAGTTATGAAGGAATGTAGGAATTAGTGACGTGAAGGGATCCAGAAATTCATCTCATGGATAGTTCCTTCATTCAGAATGCTAAGTACTTGGTATTTATTTAGGAAATTAATATTCTTCCTTTAGCAAATATGTTCTGAGTGGAATAAAATATCTCACCCAGTATATCAAAATTAAAATCCCAGAGGAATATAAACCCAAGTAGCATCAGTGGGAGAAGAATAAAATTCAACTGAACATTTTAAAAAGGTCTGGCAGAATAAAGGCCCAGTCTTTACCCAGCACTGGAAAGACTTAAGAATAGACACCAAGCTGGGGCAGAGTTCCCACAGTCAAAAATATTTTCTCACCAGTCACTATTTGCCTAACTCTAGAAAGTGGGGCGCCCACAGAAGGGTATTTGACAAAAACAATCTTAGTACACAGCTAATTACATGTGGGCAAAGACGGTCACATTTCCCTAATTAATTGGTGCTGTACTGCTTAAAATTATTTCACATCTGCACTAAATTGTGAATGTAGGATTTTTAGATTTTTAATCTAACAGCTGAGATTAGACCTTTAAATATTTCCTCAATTGGTAAGGACAGTTAAGAATTACTATACAAAGTATTTACAATATGAGAAATGGCTTGAATTGGTGCTACTATTTTCTATCAAAGCAAGAAGAGGAGCACAGAGCTAAGATGACAGTGAAAGAAAACAAAACTATCTTTTTAGGTACAGCATGGTAATAGTCAGTCCCTGTTGCTGTTTCTTATAGAAATTTTGGAAAATCTATGTAGAAAAGAAATACACCTTATAGATTAGCTGGGAATAGTAATCTGATACCCCATCAAGCGTGGCGCTACCAAAGCTTCCCATAAGGCGACTTCCACTATTCAGATGGCCACTGCCATAAGGAAGAAAGTGGGCAAAACTCACTCCAATTATTGGCTCCATTAGAGGCAGCAAAGAGAGTTGCTGTAGAAGAAGATCAGTAGTTAGTATCACACTTGCAAAACTCATCAGAAATGAACTGCAGATTTCCACACTATTACACTAAGATAATTCTTACCAAAAGAACCTCACTTTATGCATCTATTCTACAGTAGATTTAAGGAAGCCCGGTGAAGTACCTAACTGCAAAAACACTTGAGGTATCAGCTTATATCCAACAATGGATTCTTCCTTCAGGTAAGCAGTTGCTGCTAATACATCTTAACTTACAGATTTTGCTCTCAGACTTATTGCACCTAGTTGCCCTGATCCTCCTAAAACCTATTATAGTGAAGCCCAACTCTGTTCAGCTAAGCAAATTATTCTGGAATCACAATAATCTGAATGCCCTAATTCCTGATACTTTCTACAAGCCCCCTTGGGTGCAGATAGAGACAGGGCATTTTGATTGTTGGTGTTCAATCGAAAATCAACATTATGTACTATTCTTTTGAAGACTGGCCCATTAAAAAAGATGCATAGGAGGGCATGATGTCATCAAGACTGTGCCAACTCACTCACTCATTTTGAAACAATAAAGAAGCACACCTCACACTCCCTTAGAACCTTTTATACTTTGGAGGCTTCTAGTCATAATTTTGCAATCTAACATTATGGAGACATCTTGTATTATCAAGATCTAACACATGGACATTGCACTGCAGGGCCACCCATGTCAGCACCATCACATTTTACAACAAATACATGATATCGATTGGAGGTACTTTAAAATTCACATGCATTTATTTCTACATTTATATTACACTAAAGAAACAAACATGACCAAAAGGCAAAAATGTATATCATGACGTTCAAACAAGGGACCCAAGAACAACTGAAGTCTCTCAGTTGGTCCCCATTGTTTTCATACTTTTCTGTGATGAGCTGCCCTTTTCCTCCTGAGTGCTCACCTGCTTTAACTGCATAAACGTTTCTGTGCTAGGATAAATAGCCTGCTTCTCCTCTTCTTCCTTTTTCCTCCTCTTTGTCCGAGGTGCTGCCTTCTCCCCTGCCCTCTGAGTTCTTTTGTTTCGCTGTTTTTTCATTTCAAGTCCTAAATCTGTTCTCTGAATCTGGTTGTTGCCACACCCAAATGTACCCTGCAACTGATTTCCTACTGGTTGCTTATGGGGGGAAAAAGAAGATAAAGAAATATCAGTTCAGATCACATTGTTTTTTTAAAAAATCTGTAAAATAAATAGCATAACAATAGCATATACATTTCTATACTGCTTATCAAAGAACTCAGCGCTCTCTAAGCAGTTTACAATCTGTAAGCCAATTGCCCCAATAAACTGGGTACTCATTTTACTGACCTATGAAAGGATGGAAGACTGAGTCAACCTTGGAGCCCTGGGATCAAACTCACAACCTTGTGGCTGCAGTACCAGCATTTAACCACTGTGCCATCAGGGCTCCTCCCCTAAAGACACAATAAATACAATATTCTTCTATTGAAATACCCTGCACTTCAAAGGAAATTTCAAATGTATACCTGTCTATCCAATCTAAATTCAGCTTCTGCACACATCTAAATTTGATATTGACCCAACTGCTACACAGATAAAGGATTATTCACCCATAGAAAACTATGTTGTTTTTGTTTTTGTTGTTGGCTTTCAAGTCATCTCCAATTTATGGAAATCCTAAGGCAACCATATCAAAGAGGTTTTCTGGGGTTTGTATCTGTGTGATTCTTCCAAAGTCATCCAGTGGGTTAGTTCACCTATCACATTAAGCAATGATTTAAAACAAGGATAGGGTCCAAGAGCTACGCATGCCCTCATACATTGGAGGGCTGTGCCTCTGCTGTGTCCCACTCCTAACTATTGCATTTTTTTAACTTTAAAAAACTCTGAAGCTCAAAAGGCAGAGAAAGATTTTGGTCCAAGAGGGCCCTTTTTTAACATAAAAGTAACCCCCCCCCAATGCACTGGTAGCTGGGGTCTTCCTTGCAGGTCCTGGGCTGCATTTTACCCAGCTCTAGTTTAGAGTGACAACGAGAAGTCTCAGTACGCCTTTGGCATTTGTTATCCCTCCTCCTGCAAGGAGTCAGGGAAATTTTCACATTCATTTTTGATTAATCAAATCTTATCATTTTATTCATACCCCCAAAACTGTGGTTTATCTCAACAATGATCAGAGCATATGTTATGAAACTTGCTTGTTTCATTCAAACTATAGTGTAGTGATGGCAAAACTTTTAGAGACCGAGTGCCCAAACTCAACTACATTCCTGCACCGGGTGTCACCGGGTGCAGGGGGTGGGACTTCTGGGAGCAGGACTTCTGGGGGCAGAACTTCTGGGATTTCTGGGGGGAAACCAAAGGCACACTCTCTCAGCCCCAGGCTAGCAATAGCAACCCCCCTACCGAATCTTGCCAAGAAAACTCCAAGATAGTTTCACCTTAGGGTTGCCATAAGTTAGAAACAACTTGGAGGCACACAACAACAACAAGAAGCACAATAAAGCACAGAAGGCACAGAACAAGAACAAAGAGAGCCAGCGGATTGAGCGTGCGACTTTGGAGACTAGGGCTCAAATCCCAGCTTGGCCATGAAACCCACTGGGAGACCTTGGGCAAGTCACACTCTCTGGAAACTCAATGGCACACTTATTTATTCCCATCCACCTCTAGTTGTTGTTGGTCATTGTGTGCCTTCAAGTCATTTGCAACTTATGGAGACCCTAAGGCAAACCTATCATGGGGTTTTCTTGGCAAGACTTGTTCAGAGGAGGTTTACCATTGCCTTCCTCTGAGGCTGAGAAAGTGATTTGCTTGCTAGGAGCCCTTTCCTTTTTCTGTAAGTTCACTCCCTGAATATGAAGAGAGCTTTCCATTCTCCATGCCCATCAAATAAAATAGCTTTAAAAAAACTCCTCAACACTCAAGTTTCTTTCTTTTTTCTCCTTAAGAGGGGTGGTAAAAGGACAACACAAGGTGTGTTTTTTGGGGAAAAACAACAACACAGGAACAAGTGATTAACCCTTTTTAAGGCATCTGAGGAAGTAGGCTCAAGTCTAGGAAAGCTGATGCATGCCCAGCTTCTTTCTTTCAGTGAGTCTCAAAAAGGTGTTGCAAAATCCCTTTGTAAACTAAAACCAAACTCATCCCTATGGAGAAATGGTGCAGGGTTCGGGGTGACCAGATGTCCTCACTGTAAAGGAGAACAAGGCACCATAGAATGTAGTACATTCAGGGAAAATGGAGGACATTACCACCTTTTTTAAAAAAGCTAAAAACTGCAGACCAGGCAGCCCTTTAAACGAGTGTCTCCTGGACATTCCAAACCGGGGAACAGCCAGTCACTGAAGCGACCACAAAACGGGATGCTTCCAAAATTAATGGATGAATTAATCTAATGGAGCCAACCGATCCTTGCCAATGGCAGAGGATATTGATTGATTCCTTTCAGAAGGGGATGTGAGTGGTTGGAAGGGTGACTCTTCTTTCCGAGTTGGCTCCAACGCCATCAAAGGGCTCCCCTCTTGCAGAGGCCTTCCAAAGGGAGATGCCACTCTTCCTCAGGAGGCGGCCTGAAGTTGTGGAGGCTGAGTCTTGCCCATGTTATTGCCCTTTCCCGGCCTTCACCTGGAGCTGCCATGGGCTGCCTAGCTCTGGTTTGCCCGCTTTCTCTCTCCCTCCGCTCCAGTGAGCAGCCAAGAGCCGGCTGAGAAAGGTGGCGGGAGGAGCGAAGGAGGGAAGCGAGGGGCTGCTCCTTTCCAGCACCACTTTGCAGGGCCCCATCAGGAGGGGCTCCCCAGACTCTGGAGGTGGTGGCAGCTAGGAAGCGGGTCCTTTCTGCTCGACTGGGGGCAGGCTGGTGGTGGTAATTCATCCTCCCACCCCGGGTGGTGGGAAACCAGCTCTATCTGCCTTCCTTCTTCTTCTCCTCGGGCACCAAGGCTGTCTGGCTGGAGAAGGAAGAAGCAGCGGCGAGTGAGGGGCACCTTCCTCTGCCACCACCAGCCTCCCCACTTGGTATCCCACTACCCCCAGCTTGGCCATGAAACCCACTGGGAGACCTTGGGCAAGTCACACTCTCTCAGTCTCAGAGGAAGGTAATATCAAACCTCCTCTGAAGAAATCTTGCCAGTAAATGTAAACCGGTCTACATTTAAAATTCAACATCTTATATTCCCTTTTTGTTCCATATACACAGGCAAAAGTACCTCTGCTTCTCCTCTACATGTAAGGTATGCTTACAGCAACAAAAACCCCGGTGGGTCTCCATCACTGAGCAGGGATTCGAACCCTGGTGTCCAGATTAATTACACTCCAACGCTCAAACCACACTGCATTCTCTTACAAATACAGGACATGTGAATACAGGACACATCAGCTTTCGGGGGTGGGGGAAACAAGTCTCTTGCCTTCATGGGGAATGGAGAGGGGAGCAAAGGAGGCTATGGGATTCTGGGATTTGTAGTTTTGTGGGACCTTCAACCTTCTCTGCCAGAGAGCACTGGCACCAGAAAAAACACTACAAATCCCAGGATTCCATAGCAGGGGGCCATGGCGGTTAAAAACAACGTCAAAATGGGTTATGTCTGCAGTGAGGATGCAGTCTCTAGTCTAGTCAAAATGCTACAAAAATGCTGGGATGGAGGAAAGAAGGGGGTGGTGGTCTGAAAACTCGTTGGGGGCGACTATGCCGCACATTGCAATGGAGGGCAGCGTGTGGGCTCACTTGCCGAGTCTCTGCTTCATTCCCAAGTCTGACCGAGAGACGCTGCCAGGCCAGTGCAGGCTGATCTTCATGGTGAAACCCTTCTCCCAGCTGTGGAGGGGCTGAGGCAGCAGTGGCAGAGGGGGAGAAGTGCTCATGCTCCAATGTGACAGACTCATTTAGCTTTCTCATGCCAGCAGCAGCAGCGGCTCTCAACTCTCTCCAGACATCTTCGTCCCCAAACTGCCATGCCCAGCTGCCACTACATCTTCCCCAGCACCAGTCCTGCAATCCAAAGAGTAGTGGCACCTCCCAGGCCCTGCGAATCAAGAGGCGGAGCAAACCCACATGACCCCCTTCTGGTTACGCCTTGGCTGATGGAGGAGGAGGAGGAGAAGAAACCTTGCCCCAAGCCTTGGGGTGGTGTAATGGCACCCCCACAACCAAAATGGCCATCATACCTTCATGTGCCAGTATTGTGAGGGGGAAAACAAAGAAACCCATGTGTGGCCCCTCCTTGTTGTGGTTCAGTTTTCCGTGGGAGAACCGGGCCGTGGAAAGGAGCCGGGCTGGCTGACCCCACACTGCCCCTACTTCCTGTGGCCACCATGTGCCCTTGGGGATGGTGCCACGGGCCAGAGAGGGCATGCGTGCCAGAGGTTTGCCAACACAATCATAGTGAATATTAACTACACTTTAGGATTTGAGTCTTACAGTAGACTCAAGTTCATCAAAGACAATCTCCTCTTTAATTCTTCCCACTATGATGAAATATTGTTTATAACAACTTCCAAACTGACCCAATAAATGGGGGGGGGGGGGGGGGAACCAACCCTATGGCAAATACACATCTGTAATTTTAAAAAAATGGCTTATAAATAATGCTAACTGAAACCTCCTTGTGTATTCTCCAATACTTATTGCTTATTGCTCACTGCTTATTGTTTCTGGCACAAACAATAAAAGGTGGCATCACCTGTATTCTTGAGTTACGGGTTTTTAGAATTATATAGCTGGCTGAAACTGTAAAAAAATTAGCCTAGATGGACAGTGATTTCAACAAGTTCAACCACTGTTATGTGCTTGTTAATGTTACTGTGAACAAGATTGTGATCTTAACAACACCATTTCAACACCTGTAAAATAAAATGGAAAATGCATTGTGCCTAATTTTGGCAGCCCCATACTGTATTATATATGAGTGGCAGAATCTAACACTGTATAAAATTGAAACAGCTGTTGCCAGGATGTGATGACAGGTGGGCACACTGAGGTGATTGCTCCCCCAGCAAGATTTCTGGCCCCCATGGAATTTTCCTTTTAGTCCTCAAATTTCTAGTTTTGCAATAATTTAAAATTTCAGTTGAGCTTTCAAAAATACAGTTTAAGTATCCATAGAGAAGAGGCAGATAAAGTTACTATGGGAATGTTGAACACAGCAAATATAAATTCTAGGTGTGAATGATTTACAATATCTCATTCTGTGTAATACCAGAAATCTGGGGACTGAAGGATAATTTCTTGAGAAGGGCAGAATTCTTATCTGAGTGACAAAGCCCTCATTTTGCCCCCTTCCTGTAGCTATGCCCCTGGCTGTTGCTCAGCCAAAAAAAAAAAAAAAAAAAAAGGTGGGTTGAGAGAACTAAATACTCAAGATTGCTAAAGAGAGTAAAGTTTTTTTTGTTTCTTCATTTCCTGCTTTGTGTGGTGACCCATGGAGGAAGTAAAAGCTCTTTCTAAACACAAGTGAACCTCTGCTGACTATCCTTTGATAAAGAAGGCTTACCCTTAAATGCTGGCCTCTTTATCACTAAAATAAATTCGAAGTGCTATGCAATTACCAGTACTGAATCTGTATGCCAATATATAAAGGTAAAGGTAAAGGTATTCCCCATTGACAAGGTTGTCAATTCGTGTCCAACCACAGGGGACAGTGCTCATCTCTGTTACTAAGCTGAAGAGTCAGTGTTGTCAGAGACTACTCTGTGTTTATGTGGCCAGTATGATTGCACAGAATGCTGTTTACCTTCCCACCGAAGTGGTACCTATTTATCTACTTGCAATTGCATGCTTTCCAACTGCTAGGTTCCCTGAAGCCGGGACCAGTGGCAGTAACTCACCCCATCATGCAGCATCCAGGCCTCGAACTGCCAACCTGCTGATCTTGCAATCAACAATGACCGTCTTAACCACTTGAGCCACTGTATCTCTATGCCAATATATACATATTAAAAAAAAAAGCTTACCATACCACCTTCAGCCAGGTCCCGTTTTTCTACATATTTGTGCTCTTCAGCACTCTCTTCTGAGGGGAAGGTGCTATCCGATTTTGGACTGATAAGAGAAGTGGATTTTTTGTTCTTAAGCAAGTGTTTTAGGAGTTCATTTCCCGATTCCCCTTTTGCTGCTGGGATGCTTGCATCTTGCCCCTGACTCTGTGAAGAATGGGTTGACTGGGTTGGAGCTTTATCCTCTTCCACTTTAATGCTGCTTTGACTCTCCATCTTAAGCTCAGGTTGACTAGGGCATTTATCAGCTTCTGTATTTTCCTGGCTAATTTCCTGAATGCTTGTGGAAGCATCTGCCTTGACCTTGTCTGTCTCTGGGTCCATGCCTGATTGCTCAGGCAAATTGTTTTGTGACAAATCACTACTGGAGAGCTGACCTTTCAGTTCTAAAGAAGACTGGCTCTCTGCAGCATTTGGAGGTGATGAGCCTGGCAGCTCCTCTGCCTCCATTTCCCCATGATGATGTGCAAGTTCACCAGGTGTACTAACTGCTGGGGTGGAGACAGTATCTGAAACAAGTGGAGTTGCTGGTGCAGTTATATCCGAATGAGGTGTTGATGGAGTATTTACTGATTCTGCATCATCATCTTTTTTCTTTTTCCTTGTTCTTTTCTTTTTCCCTTTCTCCTCTGGAATGATATCAGAATACAACTGAATGAGAGACTGGCTTGTTCCAGGAAGGTTTGAGCCATGAGGCATGCTGCTGTCCTGGCCACAAGGGGGACCACTGCCAACTGCTAGAGAAACTGCGGGCAGACCACCGGCAAACTGAGGTCTAACCTGGCACTGTGTAAATTTGGCTCCTGAGACACTCCCAAGGGACTGCTTAACAGAATGGAAAGTGGGGCTTCCATCTGGAACTGAGGCTGGATCAGGTCCAAAAGAGGATGATCCCACTGGTTGCCGCTCACTACACTGTGGGAAGTTGGCAGCAGGTGGCGAGTTCAAAGTTCCTTGCTGTATAAGGGGTCCCAACTGCTGCTGTTGATGCTGTGAGGACTGCTGAAGAGACTGTGAAGACCGCATAAAATCACAAGGTAGATCAGGACTGAAGTATGGTATTTGAGGCAAGGAAGTTCTGGCATTTAATTCTGAGCCCACTGCACCATGTTGCTCCAACTCCATCCTCTGCTGTAAAGCTCTCTGCCGGTCTACCTCCTGCATAAGTTGAATTCGTTGTCTTTCCTGCTGCTCTCGCAAACGCTCTTTCCGCTCCCGCTCTTGAAAGCTTTCACTAAATGGGTTATTATCATCAAACTCTACACGTGGTGGGGCCGCTGACTGCACACTGGAGGTGGGAGCTGACACAGAAGTGGGTGGCACAGGAGTGACTGGCAGTGGTGTCATTGGAGGGGGCATCCTTGGTGCATTGTGTGGGGCATGCATTTGTGCAGCATTGGGAGGCTGCCACCCAGGCAAGCTTGGCATCCTTGGTGGATTGGGTTGCCCAGGAACAAGAACTGTATGCTGCTGGTGTGGAAGCTGTTGTGATACCAGGGAGAAATTCTGTTGACCCATTGATGGTGGTGATCCTCCTGGGACCACTGGGGCCTGAGAAGGCATGCCTGGCATCATAGTATGGGGACCCATTCCACATTGTTGCTGTTTAATCCGATATTCTTCAATGAGTTCTGCATGTTCCTTTTGCTGTTTTCGTATCTGCAATGTAAACAAGTAATTAACTGATGTCCCATAACAGCACTTTTTTCAGCATGCAGATGTCTGAGAAAAAAGAAAATCCTAAATATATTCAACACTGAAAAAAGTATTAGTGAAAAACACATTTAATCTTTAACTGAAAAGAGATTAATAGCAAAGCAACATTCATTTCTGTGGTGTACACATTCACTCTGCCCTTAGCTTGACTTAATTTGGATTGCACACGAACACAACAAACATGTAAATGCCATTTTCTTTGGACTTTGGACTCCTACATCATCAGCTGGCAAGCAGAAAAGAATCCAAGTACCGTATAAATGGTTTACTCCTCCATGCTGTCCAGGGAATGTACATGTTATTGATAGAAGCTAATGCTTCAAGTGCCCAATAAAGTGGATTCTATAAAGGCTGGTGCCACAATGGATGTGCTCATTTTCACAATGTTGTAGAACTCTTTGTGTGTGTGTGATATGCAGTGCATTGTTTATGCATTTATTTGTAAACATATTTATACCATGAATCTCAGGATATACTTTTAAAAGATGGCTTAAGTTGATAAAAATGTAATACAATAAACAGTTAAATGAAAATAATTGTAGCACATAAAAAAACAAACCACATCATAAACCATGAGCTAAATAGAGCAGAATTTTTTATTATTTCTTTTCAATCTTATGAATCTGCCATATGTATTTCCCAAGTATTGAAGTTCAAAAGATGTGAAATCATAATTGAGAAGCCACTGTCCCTGCAACATTCCAGTTTGATGACTCTTGATGGTATACAATAGGGCAAAGCCTCTGAGGCTAAATCTCATGGGAGGCATAGGGGCATCCCAATGAATTAGTGGACATGCATAGATGAATGCCCAGAATTAGAGGTCCTCGTCCATTACATACTGCATTGCCCACGATATAGTGAACCAAGGGAACAATTTGTGACATCCATAATTGAAACTAGTCCTTCCCAGAGTCCACAAGAAGCAGTCTGCTACCGTTAGTGGACATGGACAAATATGTGACCTAGCAAGTAGCCTTGTATGCTTTGGCAGCCAAAAAAATTAGAAAGAAATATATAGTAGAGATGGCCATAAGTTGTAATGGTGATAATTGTTTTTAATAACTTTACAGTCATCCCTCTGTTTTTGTGCAATTTAAATCTGCATCCCGTGCCTATCTGTAGATGGGAAATAGAAGGGGACATAATGGGCCATGCGCCTGTGTGCGCTCATGCACACACAATCAGTGAGTTTCTGTTTTCGCAGGGTGGTGGTGTCTGGAATGGATCCCTGTGAAAATGGAGGGCCGACTGTAAATTAGTATGTACACACACACACAATTTTAAATATTATGAATTGTATAATCATATGATTGATGTCAGATATATGATATGTATGTACTTTGTTGCTATTGTCGCACTGTTTTATACAACGGCCATTGACCAAAAGCAATTAAATTTGACTGACTAGATGTAATCATGACTAGAGTAACAAGCCAGAGCTGCTTCCTCCAGATGGTGTTACAGCTGATGAACCTGTTAAGTTGGTAAAAGTCAATTCTAGACACTCAAACTATCCTCTGGCTTCACAGATGGTATGAAGTGCAGGATAACTCTCGGGGGGAGGGGGGTGCAGCCATATCTAAAACCAGTTACAAATCTCCTGACCAATGGTCTTCCTTGCTATCATTGCCTGCATCTCATCTGAATGTTTCAGACTGATCACCCCCAAACATCTGGTAAGGATTTCTATTAGCTTCCTGAGAATAGCAGATAGAAAAGCTGTGTATCGTCCACATAATTAGCTCAAGGCCCTGGATGAATTCTCCCAGCAGTTTCATAAAAGCACAACTTTTGGTTCTGCTCTCCCCAAATTATGACAGAGAATCCCAAATCCTCCTTCGAAGAAGAAGTCCAGAATACAGTGCCCCTTGATACTGCAAGCTATTGAGAGACTGCATGCCCATCATCTCCTCTTCTCACACAGGGCATCTTACCCAGTGGACCAGAGTTGTCTTCTGCATCCAACACTAAGTCCAGGCTGGAATGAATCTAATCAGTGTATTCTGAAATTGTCTGGAAATGAGATATAATTACAACCTCCAAAAACCTTATTCTGAAAATCATAGATTCAACACTGGACAATTATTGCTCAGTTCAATAATACATGCAGAATGTAATATTTACACTGGCTTCCAGCTCAAATTTTCAATTTGATACTATGTCCTTTCAAGTATTTAAACTGTTCCTTTTGTGAGATTTACAACTGAAATTATCAACACCAGGATACTTCAATATGCTGCCAAGCCAAGCCTCTTCATGCCCCTCTTCACCCATCTTTACCTGTTCAAGCTGTTTTTGAACCATACTCTGCTGCTCAGTAACATGCTTAAGCTGCTCTGCGTCTTCTTCTGGGAATTCTCGGCCAGCTTTCTTTGCAGTACGCTGTTTTGCAGAGAGTGCTTTTTTTGATTTTCTATGTGCACCAATTTGCTCTTCAAGGAATTTCTGCTGCATTTGAAGAAGCTGCTGTGTTTCTTGCAGCCATTCTTCATATTGCTTTCTATGTGAATCATCTGAGAAGAAACACAATAAATCAATATTTGTTCTAAGAATTGAAGTTTTAAAGGAAGGTCTTTATTTTTCAAGTGTGTAGTTGTTCTGTACAAGGTACATAAAATTTATCCAGGGCTAACGTTATGAACTTTTACAAAACTGGGTTTCAAACTGTCTTGTTTTTAAGGATCTTTTTTTCATACAAGTTCTCCTTCCTCCACCTTGAATGCATTGGCATTTCCACCTTTTCAAATACAGTTGAAAGAAATAACTTTTTAAAGAAAAAATGTGAAATAACAAAAGAATATGCATAAATGCATCATGTTCAATGCAGAATTTAAGACCATCCTTTTCTTAGTTCAATTAATGACACTGTTTTGAAAAGGATAATGCATATTCAATTTACGTAAAACAAATTTGTGAATCAATGTAAGGTTGAGGACTTCTATGGCAATCTAAGCAGTTTTTATCATTTTAAAATGCTTCCATAATTTAACATGAATTTTCCATATATCGGAAATCTGCAATTCTTCTATAAGTTGGACTGATAAGAAAAACCGTCATAGATTGAAAAATTAGTTTATTATAAATATTTATTATAAGCTGTTATAGAAAGCTATACCATATTTTCTGGCATATAAGATGACTTTTTTATCCCCAGAAAATCTTCTCAAAAGTCGGGGGTTGTCTTATACACCGGGAAGAGAGGAGGGCCAGGCCAGAGGACCCCCCCTCAGCCCGGCCACCATTTTGTCTCCCTCCTCCTCCCCCTCAACGCACTCACCGCGCTGGGCCATACCCTCAGCAAGATCAGGGAGGAGAAGCGGCAGTGGCAGCTTGGCCTGGGGGAAGAGGAGGAGGAAGCAGGTCGAGGTGTTTCTGGGAGGGCTTCCCTTCCTCCCTCGCTGCCCTGGGCTGGTCTGCCCTCCTTTGCCCTGCCTGTCCTGCCTCTCTACAGGGAAGACCCTGTAAAAACCCACTGGGTGGCCTTGGGCAAGTCACACTCTCTCACCCTCAGGGGAAGGCCTCAGCTTCCCTCCCTCCCTCCCTCCCTCCCTCCCTCCCTCCCTCCCTCAGGAAAAGCCCCTCCCATGGGATGAGGAGGAGGAGGAAGAAGACAGTCATGGAAGCCCCCTTGCAGGGTGGGAATGCCCTCCTCCTCCTCCTCTCCCGGAGAGTCCCTCCCCCAGGCTCCGGCACTTGCCAACCTTCCTTCTCTTCCTCTTCTTCCCGGCGGCAGGTGAAGCATATCTTGGGGGAGGGGGCTGGGCTGGGCTCCCTCCTTCCCTCCTGGAGCCTTTCGATGACAAGGAGGAGGAGAAGGCCGCCTCTGTGCTTTTTGCCCGAAGGCAATTCAGCCCATGAAAATCCAGCTCCTCTAAGCTCCCAGGGGAAGGAAAAGGTGACTGCACTCCATTTGCAACCCAGTGGTTCCAGACCAACCCCAGCTCAAAATGCCATTATGCCAGTAGGTATATATGATCTATATATCTATGTCTATGTCTATATCTATATCTGTATCTATACCTATACCATATATATATATATATATATATATATATATATATATATATATGACTGGCATGGCATTTTGAGCTGGGGTTGGTCTGGAACCCCTGGGTTGCAAATGGAGTGCAATATACCTTATTTCCTGGCGTATAAGAGGGGTAGTCTTATACAGCGAGTATACCCCAAACTCTATATTTTAACGGTAAAAGTTGGGAGTCGTCTTACACGCCCAGTCGTCTTATACGCTGGAAAATACGGTACTAGTACTAATTTATGTTATGATTAAGTGCTGGAATAACACCAGATAATTACCAAACATAGAATACACTTATAAACAGCTTATACATATTTTGAAATAAGATATGCATGTCAAGATCCAAGATAACAATACATTATAAGAGAAATACTTACTAACAAATCCAGGACCAAAATTTGGAGGATTTGGCCTAGAGATCTGAGGTGTTAGGTTTCCATCCTTTAAAAAAAAAAAGGGGGGGGTGGTGTTGGATAGACAGCAAAAATTTGTTAACAAAATTCTATTTCCACAATAGGGAGGGTCAGTCTCAGCAGACAAACAGGTTTCTACTTTTGAACTGCTTCCAATGCATGCTCCAGAAGCTTCCACTAGAGTTGGGGTATATACATGTGTCTAGTACAGAAAGCCTGTTGCTTTGCTAATTGAAATATTAGCCCCGCAACCCAACTTTCCACCATGAAGAAGTGTTGTCTTTATTGGTAACTCTGACAATCATCTGCTCATCTCAGTGGAAGGGCAGCATTTCAGATCATCTGGTTTTGAGCAATGGATTCTTTCCAATCTTTCCAGTGAGTACATGAATGATTTGGGATATGGACTTAGGCTTGTCTGTACTACATAATCATTTAGATGAGGCTTCAACTCAAGAAAATCTGAGAGCTAATTTACTGCAATTTTAACAACAGATTGCATTACCTGTGTAATCGCCTGCTGTATTAGATTCTGGCCTTCCCCAGTCTGTGCTCCTGGCACTGCCTGGCCCATAAAGGCAAACCTAAATGAAAAGCAACTTTTTTGTATTTATTTTACAACTTACATTTTAAAAAGTAGCCAAAAGAATTTGAAATAAAGTAAGGCAATTTTGATGTCCCATTCAGTTCTGTCATTTTCATAGATTTCCCCCTCTATTTAGATGCCTATGTTCCCCACCAACTTCTACAGTTAATTTCAAGCATATTCTACTTATTCATCATAGATGCTCCATTCATATATTGGTCTCTTTTATGTTCCTGACCACTCACATTCCCAGACCCACCTTTTTTCTGCACTGGCACCTCTTCAGTGCAATGCAGATGTGATATACTCATGCATATCACACTGTATGATAAGAAAAGCAGGTTAACAACAAAGACTACTCAATGATGTATCATTTCCTTCACTACCATTCTCGTACAACCTATCAGAATGACATAAAAACCAGAAGACAGGGAGAATACGCATTTATATTCCTATGTAAGAGAAGATGTCATAGCAATCTTAATATAAAAGATTATATCTGCCTACCTGTTCATGACCATTGGTGGCATTCCCATATTGTTCTGTGCCATCACTTTATTGATCCCTTTCAGAGCCACCATCTTTGCTTTCATTATAGGATCAGTGATTGCATCAAAATCTATGAAACCAGAATTTTAGAAGAGCTGTTAAATTTGCAAGCTATTAACTATGCATGGCTCCCAGTGTACAAAACATACGTTTGTCATTTGTTCACTTGTATCATTCAATTCACATAGGCTCAACTATTCAATATAATTTGTAAAAATGCATACCTGTATATACTGGACTATAAGTCTATCTCATGTATAAGTCGAGGACAGGTTTGGGGGACAAAATTATAGCTTTTGATATAACCCGTAGATAAGTTGAGGGTAAAATTTAGGGGCATGTAACAACGGATGTAAAGGATGAACCAAAGGGAAACAATGCCAAAGAACTTACATAATTCCACCAGGCATAACTATCTGTGCTCACGCTAAAGATTGGATGGATGAGAAAATAGAAGGTTTCAATGACTTTAGGACAGATCACACTTTTGCCTTTCACCAGGGGATGATCCCTTTATTTATATCAGAGTTAAAGTACAGTACTTACATTGACTCATAGATAAGTCGACTCAGGTTTTTCTGGGGTCAATTTTTTGACCAAAGTTTTTAGACTTATACATAAGCATAAACAGTAATTAAAATACGAAAACCTATTGAAACTATTTTTCAGTTTTTCATGCCTTTAATAGTAGTTACTAACAATTCTTTTAGAAGGTCATAATCAACAATAGGATTTAGGTTATAGAATCTAGTGCAAATCCAGTTAATTGATGTAAAGCAGCTTATCAGAATAATAGCATCAAGGAGTCGGAAGGTGCCTAAAGGGCCATTAGTCCATTCTCCTGTCCTTCAAGAATATATAAGTACAGCACTCCTGAAGGGTTCCCATCCAACCTTAGTTTAAAGACCTTCAAAGGAGAGAGCACCCCATCTTTGCCCCAAGTCTATTTTCTGTCAAAGAGTTCTTACAGTAAACAGTGTGGATGAATGTCCTGAACAAGGCTATAATAGCAAAGTGTCAGTTTTCTCTTTAATACTAGATGTAAACCATGGCCAGAAACATGAAATTTGTTCCCAAAAAGATAGGATACATCCACAGGGTATCTGTATGCATGTAATGTAGATTTCTGTACGTGCATGCACACACACATATACAGAGAGAAAGAGAAGTAGAATGTGTGTGAGAGATTTGCTGGTAAAGGATTGTATAGAGTGCTTCCCCAGTCCCGTATATTTGCTTTGCATTTCCTGAAACACTAGGAATTTTCCTCAAGCGTTGATTCTTGCAAAGTTTTTTTTCCCAGCCCAGTAAACTCAAAATTTATATTAATTTATTGAATACTCAAACCACAACACCACACTGACCTATTTCTCTGCAAATATACAATTTTATTCATGTCCTAAATTAAGACTGTGTAATGACAGTAAATACCTTAATATACCTAGTATATATAAGTGGAGACATGCATTGTTTCATGGCAGCAGAGAAGGATACAGGGATTGATCTGTACTTCCCCTCTCAATCTGATCTGAACATACATGTCTACACATATACTGAGCTGCACATAAATACAAAAACTGAAGGTGATTGGGGCATGGCAGAGGGAAGTAGTCCCTTTGCTCTCCTCCTGTAGTCCCTTCACTGCCTTTGAAGCCTAGTTCCCCTACCAAATTCTCCCCTCCTGTACTTCTTCCCCACTAATTCCCACTCACTGTTCCCCTCTTGAATTCTTCTAGTGCCATGGGCAAAAGCAACAAAGAAAGTAAGAGCTTGCAAACATTTCAGTTAAATTGAAACTGACCAAGTGTGTAGTCAGTGTGGGCATCAGTGTAGGAAGCTACCCACTTCAATCATCCATCTTCAAAATGAAGCTGAGCAAGCAAATGCCCTTGCAACACTGGGAGAGACCATTTTAGCCTTCCAGAACTCAAAGGATGTTTATACAAGAGTAGAAAACCTCTCATAGCTCTTCCAGTTACTGTTCCTCATCTGCCACATACAGACTGACCAGATTACAAAACAGGATAGCGACATTAAGGTGTATCCATCAATTAACAATACTGGTATTGATATATGGTTACAGGTTTTCTTTTCAGATTAGGGTAAGATTTCCCTCACCCAACCTTAATTAACATTACAATGGCTTCAGTAGAAGAAAACAAAACATACGCACCAATGTTGGGGAAAAAAGGCTCTGAACGCTGGCGAATCATGGCTTGCATTTGTCGCTGCTGTTGCTGCTCTTGTCTTTCTTGGTCTAAAAGATCTTGCAGCAGAAGGGGTTGTTCTTCTAGCAGAAGAGGCCTCTCTCGATTTTGTTGCTGGGCTAATGTTTGAGGAAGCATCATCTGCTGGGGACCAGGCATTCCACTGGGGCCAGGTCTATTTACAACAGGCACAGTTTGATTACCAGGCTGTCCTGGCCCAAAGCTATGACTAGCTGGCTGACCAGGAATAAAACCTGGATTTACTGCTGTCCCTTGTGAGAAGCTATGGCTTAATTGTGGAACCATGTTCACATTAGGTAGCATGTTCTCCACAGTTTGACCAGCAGATGTCATTAAAGTTTGTGGAATACCTGAAACAGGACTTGCTTGTGCTGCTGGCAATGGGTGAGTTGGAGAGCCTAAAGGCCCAACATCAGGGCTTTCTGAACTTTCATTAGAAAGCAAACTTGTAAGAACGGAAGTGGATCCAGAGATATTACAAGAACTAGCTACACTCTGAGCAGATGTGGGAGCAGTGCCTTGAGCAGCATCTGGGCTAGACACAGTGGTTTCCTCATTCATATTTGTTTTGTCAGCTATTTCCACATTACAGGGTAACACAGATTTTGTTTCCCCATCATGTAACTCTGATTCAGCCATATGCTGAGTGCTTGAGGCTGCCACATTTCTGTCACTTTTTTCATTTTCAGAGTTGCTTTCATCTACTGTGTCTGGAGACAACACTTCTGTTTTAATCTCACTGACTTCACCAGATTTGTTCTGAGGAAAAAGTGAGTCTCCTGGACTGGCAGCCTTATCTTCTTGATGGTTTTGATGAGTATCTTCTGCTTTGCCCTGTATATCATCTATGGGGACATTAAGGTCCAGCTCCTCACTAAACATCCCCTTTTTATCACCTAAATCATGGTCTGGATCAGTGTAAGCAATTATGTCAAATTCTCCTGATCTCAGAAGGTCATCTAGGTGACGATCATTGGTTTCAAGATTATCTAATGTGTCCAGTTCATCTCCTTTGCCATCTTCTGCATCTAGATTTAGATTCTCAAGTTCATCATCCACTAAATCCTTAACCTCAACACCATCAAGGTCTTTAACATCTAAATCTTTTACGGCGGGATCATCAGGATCAAGCTTTTCTTCTAATACCTCAGTGGTCTGGCTGGGAACCTGTAAATCACTTGCTGCCTCTGATGCTGGCAAAGAACCTTCTGGAAAAGCATCATTAACTGGTGGATTACTTATAGAACACATAACTAACACAGGTAGGTGGTTTGGATTCACTGTTTCTTGCTGAGATGGTGGTAAATGTTCCAAACCTGTTGACACATGCAATGAAGTGTTAAGGTTTTGAGAATTGCGTCTTATGGGTTCTATGTGTCTGGGGCCCTGATAGTCCTGCCTGGGTAAAAACCCTGTATGTTGTTGATGCTGGGGAACTGCATTCATAACAGTAGTTGATGGGGAATTAAAAGGAAGTCTTGGCCTGCTTTCAGGTGCTCTGTGACACAGCTCAATAAATGCCTGTCCCATAATGTTGTGCTGCTGAACCTGAATCCCTTGTGGTGGGAAATGCTGTGAGAGTCCAATAGGATTACCCATTTGTGGTCTGTTAGGTAGTCTAGGCATATCGATAGGTATGGATCTTCTGAGCTGCGGTGGGACTCCAGCGCGTTGCATTTGCTGTGCAGGACCAAGGAAGCGTTCTTGAGATGTGGGAGGTCCATGACCACTTCCAGAAAACCCAAATCTGAAAAAAACAACACACCAGATTGTTTGGTTTAGCTGAGGGCTTTTATGTGACATATTTACCTTTACATTTTTATAAAGTATTACATATCTACAATAAACTGAAATTACATATCTACAATAAACCTTTGCTGGCTAATTTATGTCTGGCCTTAGTGTTGTGTGCCTTCAAGTCATTTCTGACCAAGGCAAACCTACCAAACCTTTCCTGGCAGAATTGATCAGAGGGGGTTTGCCCTCTCCTTCCTCTGAGGATGAGAGTGTGTGACTTGCCTAAAGTCACCCAGTAGGTTTCCATGGTTGAGTGGGGATTTGAACAATGGTCTCCCAGTTTCTTAATTCCAGTACTCCAAACCCTATACCATGCTAGCTCTTGTTTTATCTGGCCTAGAGAATACCAAAAGAGCAATTCTCTGGGGAGCATCCAGGGAAATGTACAAGAGGGGAAAAAATGAGACACCCCTCAGGATGCTGAAAAGATAATCTTTTATTAGCTAAAAAGTGCAATGTGTTTTGTCCTCTGAATAGTCTTAAGGCCTTATTCAGAGGTTATATACACAACAACAAGAGGAGCAGACACACCTAGTATTTATGTTTTCTTCTTGTGATTTTTTAAATATGGCCTTTTGAAGAGGGCCTTAAGAGCATCCATAGGCTGAAATGCACTGGGCTGTTTAACAAAATACTATCTTTTCAGCATCCTGGAAAATGTCTCTAATTTTTCTTGACATTACTCGAAATACAATACTGAAATCATCCAACAAGGCAATATTATGTTCATATTTTTATGAACTTTAGAATTGGGCTCAAAATAGAGTGGAATGATTTATATGAAATTATTTAAATGTTTGCTTTTAAAATAAGGGTTTAAATCACCAAAAACAAACACATACTGATTTAAATGAAGTCATCAACTTAATTATTTTGATCAGGCCAGTAGTTCACTATCATAGATGAAGTATTAGCAGCCCCGAAAATAGTACCTTTATACTATACTACTATTCTGTAGTGAAAAAGGCACACTCATTCATGGAAACAATTTTGAAATTAAAAGTTTCTGTTTGGTGCTCTGGTTCATATATAAGGACACCAGGCAAGATTGCTAATTTGATGACTAAACTGCCCAGAATTTTCTAAGGGCAATAATGGTACTGCGTTTGTTCATAACATTAAAAGTGAATGTATCATTTGGTTGGCAGACTTTATATATTTATAATTTGAACAATAATACATAGAACACATGTCCTGTTGTGTTATGATATTTGACCTAATTATTCACATATTTTTGGTTCATTTTTTACACATCAAAACAAGTTTTAACTGAATGTATTTGGGAAAGAAAAATTAATTAAAATTTAACTGATTGTGTGTCACTTTTAACACATTTGATTGCATTACATCCAGATATTATTTTAAAAGAAAGTATTTTTATGGGACAGTTAACATTTTTAAAAAAAATTTATTTAAAAATTACTGTGCCATTCCTCTATTTGGATTGAGTATTGTATCACATGTTTTAATAAGAAATTGCCCAATATATGCCAATTCATCTCAATTACTCTGACTGTTACAAATCTTAATAATCCAGAGAAATGACATATAGTAAGCCCTCCTTATCTGTGAGCAATATGTTCCAAGACCCCCTAGGGATGCTTAATACATAGATAGAACCAAACCCTATATATATTACAGTATATATATAGCCTGCAAGAAGACAGATGATGGGAAAGTAATCCATCGGAGACAAAGTCTTATGCTGGGAAAGGAATGGCAGCGGCAGAGATTCCCTCCTCATGGGAGCTGACCAATGGGATTAACATGGCAGCAGGAAGGCTTTCCATCCACCACTTCTAACTGCCAGGGCTTCCCTGTTCCCTGACACAGAAACTGTCCTGCAATTAGTTTGTGCCAGGGAAGGAAGGTGGGTGAGAGTGGAAAAATAGGCTGCTGCTGGGCTGCACCTCTCAGTATTCTTGGCTGCCACTATTTTGTTTGCCACCATTTTCTGGCCGCCTCTTGGACCTGGATGACCCCCACTGCAACGGCACAGAAGCTAAGTTCTTGCATGTGTGCCTGTTCTTTGGGGGCTCAGACAATTTATTTGCTGTAGCAAAAACTCCAAATAAATGAATGGGGAACTGAAATTGTGGAAAGCTAACACATGTATAAGGGGTTGGTGGGGGTGTCTTATTGTATTTTATGTATTTTAATCAAGAATGTACCTAATTCCATGAGGCCTCATTCCCATACCACCCATATCTCCTGGAAACTGGGGTCTATTAAATTGTCCATCAGCAGGAAAACCTGTGAACCTCAATCCACTGGGAGGGACAATGGACCTAACATTTCCAGGGTATGGAGGAGGAGGACGGTTAAAAATCTGGTTCAGATTCTCTTGTTGCCATGGTTGAATGGGTCCTGTATGAGATGTTGTGGCAGGTTCTTGTGGTGTTTTCTCTTGACGGATTGCATTCTTCTTCTGTTGTTGCTGCTGAAGAATAATTTCACGTAATTTCTGGCGCTGACATAGAACAAAAATAATTTAGCTTGTTAATTACACATTTGCAGTTGAGTTAAGAAACACATTTATTATAAATAAAATATTCTGACCGAGAAAAAAATTCAAGCTGTCCAAGTTTTGGGGATCAGCAGAGATGCAATTTGTTGGGAACATGTACACCCTTCTCATATTTATTCCCAAAGCAAATTTCACTGCTGCCCATTTTAATCATGGCTTATGATTGATACTAATTAAAATTTCCTTTAACTGAGATTATGAACTGATAAAAGGTTATAATTTAGAAAGGAACTTAAGACTTCTGTGTGTGTGTGTGTGTGTGTGTGTGTGTTTTGGTATCCCATCCTTGAACATACTGGCCATGTTTGGACATAATATATCAGGGAATGATGAGAACCCTGACTTATCAAGTACAAGCAGCGTGATACTGCAAACTGCCCACCTGTTCCTGTTTGAGAGGGAGAAAATAAACCTGTTCCTGTTCCTGTTTGAGATGGAGCATTGCTCTGAGGTTGTTTATTGCTACATCTGAATGCAGTGGCTGCTCATCTCAACATGCCAGGGACAGAAATCATAAAACAAATAACAGATAATCTGACCTGTTGGAGGAGACCAAGCCAGAGGATTGACTGCAGCTGCACACAGACAAAACTGTAATCAAACCATGAAGCAAAGCTTTGGGGTTTGTTTAACTCTTCCTGCTCTTCAGAAAAAATGCACAAAATAAATGCACTTAACTACAGGATAGGTAGCATACCAGTGGGACTCCTGCTAGTGTATGTTCGGTCTATAACTTAGAATATAAATGTAACAGAATGCGACTTACTGAGATAGCACTACTATAGTGTTTTTAAAAAAACAACTGATTCCTCCAACATCCCTTCAACTGTAGGATGCCACAGTTTCTGCCAGTACAACAATATTAAACTCACCTGTCTCAGTTTCTCTGCATCTGCTTGAGACATTATGTTCTGTGTACTTGTTGCTCCTGCTGTGAGTGTTGGGCCAGGAACTTGAGCAGACTGGGAAAACGGTTTTCCCTGCAAGCTCCCAGCGGAGTTTACAGGTGCACTGAAACTTCCATCTGATCCAGATCTTGGCTGTTCAGCAGCATCATGGGGATGCTGAGCATTTCCAAAACCTTCTTGCTGAGGTCTTGGTGTCATTGGAGGCTGATCATAAGGGTCACAAGGGGAGGCTATTGGAATATGGCTAAAAGTATCTGTCACAGCAGATCCTGATAATTTTGGAGGCTGAGAACATGGATCTGAAGGTCTTACAAAAGGCTTGTTCTGTGAAGTCTGTAGATAAGGATCTCGATTTGACATGGGTGCAGGCCTACTGTATGTTTCTGACGCTCCAGGCCTGGGAGTTGCTGGTGGCTGAGAATAAGGATCATTATTAATTGGCCTTGGTGTACCTGGAGGCTGGCTGTATGGATCAGAATGCCTTTGATTAGCTGAAACCTGAGCAAATAAGTCTGCTTTTTGTGCAGGTCTTGGTGTGAGTGGCTGATGCATATATGGGTCAACAGTGGTAGGCCGAGGTGTACCCGGAGGTTGGGCATAAGGATCTGTGACTGGGCGAGGAGTACCTGGAGGCTGAGCATATGGGTCTGAGACAGGATGAGGAGTACCAGGGGGCTGGGCATATGGATCCTGAGCAGCTGCCCTTGAACCAGTTCCAGACTGAGAAAAAGAATCATTCTGGTTTCGCATTACTCTTTGTGGTTGGGCAAAAGTCTCTTTTATTGCTGGTTGTGGAGTCATAGGAGATTGAGTGTATTGGTCATTAGATGGATTGTGTGAAAAGCTATCCACAGGCCTTGGTGTCAAAACAGGCCGTTCATAGGGATCCACAGCTACGCGTCTTGGGGTTGGTGGCATTTTTGTGTAAGGATCTTGCGGTGACTGATTTGGGCGTAGCGGGGTTTTAAATGGGCCAGAACTTCCCTCAGCAACAGGAATGGGAGTCAATGGGGGTCGAGCATATGGGTCAGTCAGAGATATCCGGGGTCTTGGAAATCCATCTGTCCTAGGAGGTGGCTTAGCAAACGGGTCACTGTTTGCTATAGTTAAAGATGCTTTGCCTGGCTGTTCTGCAATTAGAGATGATCTTGATACTCCCATGGGTTTGGAGAATTGTTCTGTTCCCATTACAGGTCTGGGTGTATCTGGAGGTTTTGTGTAAGGGTCACTGCTGACTGGAGACAAAGGGCATGAATCTCTGACTGGTGATGGCCGGCCTCCTATTGATTCAGATATCTGAGCTGGCCTAGATATGGGTGATGGGGGTGGGCAGATATCTACTGAAGGAATAGAGTTTCTTCTGATATAGTTCTGATTTTGGTTAATAGGTGGTGGCCTGGGAGTTCCCACCATTTTTGCATATGGGTCAACAGGAGAAGGTGGTCTGGAAGAGGAACAAGGAGAAAAAGGCTGTTGAGATGTAGCCTGAGAGTGTGTCTCTTGAACAGGCACTCTGTTTGGTGTCACAGGTGGAGGTGGGGCTTGTGGTTTTAGGAACACATCAGAAGGTGTAGAAGAAGAGGAAGAAGAAGAAGGAGTACCAGGTGGGTGTTTTGTATATAATGTCTGTTGAGCAGGAGACATATTTCCATTGCCAGTCTGAGGCGTTAAAGGACTCTGTATCCCACTGCTAGGTGTATCTGAACCTGACTGGTTCAAAAGCTGCTGTGAGCCAAGTTGTTGCTGAAGTTGTTGCTGCTGCTGCTGCTCATTTTTCACTTGCTCTAGTTTCTGAGTTGCTTCAATTTTAGCTTGCTGTTTACTTTTCTGACGCATTTGCTGTTTTAAGAAAGAAAGAAAGAAAGAAAGAAAGAAAGAAAGAAAGAAAGAAAGAAAGTGTGTTAAAATTATGAGGAAATTAAACAAAAAAAGCCCACTATTAAATCCATTGGATATTAAAAGATAATTAAAAATAGATATACCAAATGATTAAAAAAGAATGGTGTAAAAGCAAAGCTGTTCTTGTTCAGTTTTGCACCATTCTTTTTTAATCACCCTGTATGTATGGTACAGGGACTGGTAATTTATAAAATGAAAATTACTGATGCATACTCTCAAATGCTGAAAGTATGTTTTTGAAGGCCAGAAGATTTAATGTAAAGAACCAAGACAGCCACTGTAAAAGCAAAGAGTAGCCACACTGGGAGTTTAATCTAAGGCTCAGAGGACTACCTGCATCAGAGGTTCCCAAATTTTATTTTTTCAAATTTCCATTCTGAGTTCCTCTACCATACACAGAAGACTACTGCTATGGTAGCCTGGCAAACAACCTTGTCGGATATGCATCTGACAAAAATATATTCAACTATATTTGAATATCATCAAGTCTGAATTCACAATGAAGAAACTACATATTAATATATCAGTAAGACACCATGCGTAAACATTCTCTCCATGCCTGCAACAGATTGCTGACTTACAAATATTCCAGCAGTGATAAGAGACTGAAAGGTCTCCTTCTACATATGTGTTGTTTCATTGAAAAGCTGCAGTATGAACTACGGTAGCTTGGAGTCCATCAAACATATGCAGTATGGAACACATGGTTATGAATTTTAGCATAATTGTTTTTCATATCAATTTAAAACTATTAATTTATAAGCAAAATATGAAATTTCTCAATAATCATGTGAAAGTTATGCAGATATCATTCCTTAGACTGCCAGTAACTGCTGTATATAAAATATATACAGAGTATATCAGAAACTTCTATTTTCTTTCCTGACAATTTTATTTAATTAAGAGCAGTTCATTCTGCAGCTGTATTTTAGACAAAAGGAGAAAGTAAGCACACAAAAAACCTCCCAACACACCTGTCTAAATTTCCACTCTTGCTCATGCTCTGATTCCCTCTGCTTTAATGGGTCTTTAAACAGCTCTGTGTCAATACGAGAGCTTGGATCAATGCTATCCTGTTGCTGCTGCCTTTTCATGGAATCATTAGACATCTGTACTTTGTTGATGCGTAAGGCAGCTCTGTTATCTCTGGCTTTTTGCTGCAAAAAAAGAATATCAGACACAAATTTACTTTGTCTTGCTTTCTGTTGATATTGATAAGCAATGGCTCACACCAATCTAAACACAAATTCTTTTAATTCAACATATCAAATAAGAAACTAGGTCACCTCCTGACATTTCAGAATTTTTGTTGTCACTAGATATATTACATAGGGTTGATTTATTTGTGCCAATTTTATGGCAGAAAAATGTTTAAATAGCCAAAATAGCAAATAAGAAATTGAAATATAAGAGGAACAGGAGTCTTAGAGTGTATTTTGTGCTAGAAGCACATCCACCAGTTCATACAACATCTGAGCGAAATTCATGAAGTATCTGAACTCAGAGTAGTGTAAATATCAAAATGAAAAATGGAAATAAAAAGAGCAAAAAAAATTTCCCCAAAAACAAGAAAATAAAAGGTAACTAGGAAATATGGAGATTGTTTCAGTAAGTAATAATTGAGCTTGTAATCACTTTAAAGCAGCTCTAAGCACTTATTTTTTGGTTAATATTCTTGATATTACATCTCCAGATGATGAACTCATTTTTCCTGTGCTTTTTTACAGATTTAGTATGGAAACTCCTTTTTAGGTTTGCTGCAAAAGAACAGATGTGGCCATTCTGTACCGAGCTCAAATGGCCTAGGTAATAAATTTAGAGAATCAGAAATGACATTATTGGCAAGAATGCATTTTTAAAAAGTGTTTTTATTGTTTTAAAACTTACACAGTGGGCCCACCATATCGGCAAGCTTCTGATCCATGATTTTGATGGTCTTCAGATCACCATGAGCCATATTATTCAATAATATGACATGAATGCACACACTGAAGTATGCATGTTTACATCACTGCCACTGAATATTATTGGACGTGATCACCCACTTTTGTTTGCATCCATGGGGGACCCTGATAAAGAGGGCCCACTCTAATCATTTTAGATGAATCAGGTGAATCCAGAGGTGAAAGAAAAATAAGTTTTAACAAGAATTGCAAATGATTACCACATATGGAGCTCTTTCCTGCGAGCTTGCTTTCCTCCACAGTTTAGCAATCTGCTTTACTCTTGTAGTCCAATCTGAAAACATGAAAGGGAAAAAGAATAGTGTTTATTTTCCAAATTATTTATTTATTTGGAATATCATTAAAAGTTGTTTATACAATATTTCCCTCCTTCAGAGTTAAAGAAATTGCTTCCTTTAGAGTTATAAAGGTCTGGATCCTATGAAATAAGATTGAGGCCCATCAAATCTTTAAAGTTAGCCTTAACTCTATAATTTACTACGTACCTGGGAATTCCTCCTTTAGGTTTGGAAAATTGATATTTGTATACAAAACAGGTGCTACAGTTGCCATTTCACCAAGTGCTTCCTCCTTCTCCCACTTCAGAGTGCTTCTCTGTGCATTAGACATGGTATCACCTTCACCTTCTAGAGGAGCAGTAGATGGGATCCAAGAGCCAGTGGGATCATTCATCACTGTATTAAATGTTGTATTTTTATCTCTGTGAAAGCAAAGCAAAAGATTACAGGGTTAAATTGTTCAAAGACACACACAAAACGCTTCAATATTGCTGATGACTTTTGGTTTGGCAGTACATGACCCATGGGTTGCACGTTCTCCCTCCTAAGCTGTTTTTATGTAGCCACTCAAGGGCCCTCTTGGCTAGAATTGCACTATTAAAAATAAGAGTCATGTGATTCAACATTCTGAACAACCACCACCACAATGAAACAAGGCCAGTAGAGAGTATCATCTTCTTTGGGAGCCATTTGCTGCTCCTGGAAATACTTTCCAGAATAGATTTCCCGGCCTCTTATCCCACCCTCTCACAATTTGGATGTTCCCCTGCTCCGTGTGTTTTATTTTATTATTATATTGTTAATTGTAATTAGTTTTTATTCTATGTCTTTTAACTAGATGTTTTAATAGTTCCTTGGTTTAATGCTTTTTAAAGGGGTGGGTGGGTTTTGGGGTCTTTGTGGCGTCATATTGTTTGTAATTTTAAATTGTTGTTAGCTGCCCTGATTGTTCTCAGAGGGGCGGAATATTAATAATAATAATAATAATAATAATAATAATAATAATAATATGGCCATGAAAGAAACCACTCCCCTGTGCACCTTACTTTAATGCAGAAGTAATTTTTGGATATATGTATTTTCCCCCTACTGGACCATTTGTGACCTCCTGTGTGATTGGGGTGTGTTTGGTAGCAATGTATCACCCCCACCCTCACCCCCCCTGTAGTCAATCCTTACTCTAAGGACTGGGTTGAGGAAAACAACCCTCCCCAAATTAACTAACTCCAGCACAGATGGAATTAAATTAAAAGAGAAGTTTTAGGCAATCACATTAATTGAACCAAAAATTTCCCTCAGCTCCTGTTAGTTTCTCAGTAAAACAACTGAGCTGTACAGAACTCAAAAAGGTACAAGTTTGCAGAAGGGAAGAAAACACTAACCAATTATTTAAAAATTCTGTGATATTAGCATTTTAACTTAACAAAAATAAGTCAATTTATCTGACAATGCCCTGATTACCAGTCAAACAAGCAAGGGATAAAGTCTAATCCAAATGTTTAGTCCACCAAAATGCCAAGGTAGGTGGAATGTCTCCAAAAGAGGTAAAAAAGGAATTCATTGTATGAATTGTATTATCCTGTATCCTATGGAGGACATTCTAGGCCTTTGTGATGTAGAAAAGTAGTAATCATCTTTTGGAGAAACCCAGGGGACCATTAATTGTAAAAGGACCCTTTGAAAAACTTTTTTCAACCCAGAAACAAAACATACATTTGTAAGACTTTACCAAAGGTAAAAGGAGAAACCCAAGTCTCCAAGGCCTTTCAGATCTCATTCAGAGAAGTATTGTCTTATAAATTTGCTAGTACAGCCATCCACTGTCAAAAGTAATTCTTGCAAGAAGGGTGGACTTAAGTGTGGATAAACTAAACAAATGCATTGTTGTAAATTTTCATGTGTAGCCATTTACTGTGAGGAGTAATTCTTGTAAGAAGGGTTAACTTAATTGTGGATAAGCTAAACAAATGCATTCAGAAAACTACCTAGAGATAATAGAAACTAAAACCTTCTTCTTCAGTAAAGTATCTTAATGGGAAACAAATAAGGCTTCAAAGTTCCTAATGGATCCAGATAGTATCAGAGAACTTTTTGAACACCAAACCTATAGCAAGTACACTTCTATACCGCTTATCAGTGTAATTAAGCACTCCCTAAGCAGTTTACAATGTGTAAACTAATTGCCCCCAACAAGCTGACTACTCATTTTAGCAATCTTGGAAAGATGCAGGCCTGAGCCCTTGGCTGGTATTGAACTCGCAACCTTATGGTTTGTGAGTGAGTGGCTCCAGTATAGGCATTTAACCACTGCGCCACCAGGGCTCTTCATATCATGCTTTTTCCTGTGGATACATAGATATAGGACAAAATATTGATGAAGCTATCTTGTGACATCTGTGAAAAAGTGAATTTATTTTATACCAGAAGGAAGGGTTTGTAGCACCTTGTCTTGGTGGAAAATACAGAGTTGTGGACCTTCTACAAAATACTCAAGTTCTGAGAAACTCGTGACCAAAAAGATGACCATAAAAAGTACAGTTTTATGTTTGAGAATTTTAAGTAAGCAAGCATTCAAATGGTGGACTCATAATGCACCTAAGTAATCAGCTATTTCCAGCTAGAAAATATGTGGATAGTTGGAGGACTGAAGAGCACAGCCTCTCTGCAGAACATTGGAGCATGGGATGGGGCCCACCAAAGAAATTCTAGGATTTCCTTTAAATCTCTCAGAGGATCATGTCCGAGACTCAACATCTTGAGAGAAAATCTTTCCAGTTTGGCTTATTTTACACTTTATAAGCCCAATTTTTCCTCTAGTAGAGTACAGTGGGCAGTCAAATGGAGTATCTCCCAAGGAGAAGACTATGGAAAGTTGAGCTAACAGAACTCTGTGGTAGGAGAGTCCAGCTCTTCTGACCCCAAGAACTGATTAGGTCTGGAAGCCACATAATCCTGCATCCATAAGGGTTTAATTTATATACACTCTCAACAATCCATGGATTTAAAGTGAGGGTATGAAGGACATACAATAGATCTGGAGGCTGTGGGTTTAAAAGGTAGCCAATGGACCATAACATGAGCATATATATGCCCTTTGTTGATGCTGCAAAGGAGGTATTCACCCTGTCTCCCAGCCAGCTTTCAGATTATGAGCTATTGACACCAGAAGGAGCAGAGGCTTAGATTACACCTGCTGGCAACTTCCAGCAGGAAGGGAAGGAGTAGATTAAATCGTTCCCTGCTATGGAAGTGAAACTAGATCTTGGCAGGAATCCAGAAGTTCCTGGAGGTGGTCCACAAGAATTTACCATGATCTTTGTTATGCCATCCCCAGGTAGGGTCAATCTGGGAAGATTGGGCAGCCTTTCCCATGGAAGAGGATCAGATCTCAGTAGATCCTATCTGTTGACACTATGGTTGCCAGGTCAGGAGTATCCCAGGCTCTGAGCTTTGAGAGCCAAAGACTGAGAGTGAGAAATACCCCTTGCTGGTGTCATTAAGGAGAAGTCATGATGAAACATTGACCACAGTGCCCAAAGCATGTCATTCACATAATAAAGACTAGCAAACATGGAAATATTTCTCCAAGTGGAAATTACATTCTCCAAGCTCTGTGCTGAACAGAACATCCGGACTCAAAGGGAGAGTCAGACTCAGCTCCATCAGGCCTAACCTAAACTAAGGGAGAGCTCTCCATCCAATCCATCTGATACCATCCAGCCTCAGAGGGAGAGAGGTAGGCCAGCTACATTGGGTCTAGCCTAGACTAAGAAGGAGAGCCCTCCCTCCAGTCCATCTGACATGGTCCAGGCCTCAGAGGGAGAGAAGAACTGATGGACCTGATTCCCTTCCCCACTGCCATTCCCTTCTCCTTTTGTGTCATGTCTTTTTAGATTGTAAGCTTGATTGTAAACCATCTAATTAACCATTTGTAAGCCACTCTGACAGCCTTTGTGGCTGAAGAGCAGGGTATAAATCGGGGTAGGCAACCTTTCCCCTTTAAGGGCTGAGGGACTTCAGCTCCCACAATCCCAGAAGCTATTGGCCAACATGGGACTATTGGCCAACATGGCTGAGGTTTCTGGGAGCTGAAGTCCCTCGGCTCTTAAAGGGGAAAGGTTGCCTACCCCTGGTATAAATACTCCAAATAAATAAATAAATAAATAAACAGAAAGGAACTCCTCCCTGACACTTTTCCCAGTTCTACCTTTAAATCCTAGTCATCCAGAGAGGGGGAGAGTTGACTTAAATGTCTGGAATGCCCTCCAAAAGATACAGGATAATCAACAGAGCAAGTTAGATATCCATTTGATTTACCTGGTGTCTGTATATGATGGCTGTGATATAGTAGGAAAAGCACCTAATCCACCTCCAGGAACCAAAGATGCATGAGGGAGATGGGGATTTGGTCCAATCAGGCCATTCATAAGTGGAACTCTTGCAAATTTGTTTTCCCCTTTAAAGAAAACATGGAAATGACAGCAGTGAATAGTGACTACTATTCTAAAACCAATTTGCCAGTCTGTTTTATTATATATCAATAACAATCAGTACATAAAGGGTGCTTTGGAGTGTGATGAATTCCCCACCAGTAAAACTCAGGTTCAATATTTGGCAGTACAAGAATAAACAATTTAAAACTTTATCTGTATAATCTGCAGCAAAGATAAAAGGATTCTAAAGGGCACAAAAGAACAATACATTCAGAGACTTACTAAACCTAAATAATTTTACATTTAATGTTATTTTATGTTTTAGGCTCAAGATATAGCCATATATAATTTCTAAAGGAGACAGATAAAAACATCCTAATATTGATATTTATGCTAATCATCTGTGAGGTGATTAAATAATGGAATAAAAATCCTCTCCCACAAAAATGAACCTAAATCCTTCCCTACCTTTCAAAAAGAGGAATAAAAAGTTCTGAAGATTACTACATATATTTCTGGAGCAAAATGTTTAAATGTCATTTTTTTAAAAAATCTTTCTGTAACTTAGTGCCTTCAGTGTCATCTTACTACACACTGGTAACTGGTCAATGCAAACATATAAAAGTGCTGGATACAGCAGGAATCTATATTTTCTAACACCAATAGAACTGGAAGTGAACTTATGTTACTTTTTCTGAATAGAAAAAAAGATCTTCCATTCATCACATACTTGATAACCAGTATCAGTGAGGAGGAAGCTTAATTGACACCATCCAAATAGTACAAACAAGCAAAAGAATCATGACAGGAGAAAGGCACAAAACCCACAAGGCATCAACAGTTCAATTAAGGAAAGATCCTCTAAGGTAGCGAAACGTAGTTCAAAAACCAGAAAACAAAATTGCACACTGAGCATTTCTAAGAAGAAACCTTACTTCTTGTACTTCCCATCCACTACCATTTCTAGATGTGGCCATCTCTGAAACATCAATGGAATGGGGAAAAGGCAAAATCTGAAGGAAATTAAAGTCCTTCCTGACCACAACAGGCCACTTGAGACACATCATAAACACTCTTCTAAATTAAAACTGCATTCGAGTGATTTATCACCCTTGAATAATTTCTATATTATAAAACGGTATCACATCTTGAATGATTAAGTATTTATTTTTAATTTAACCATATGTAAGTTAGTTGAGGAGAATACACTGTGATGGTAATACAGAAACATTTTCTGTGCAATGTGAAGTTGTAGGCTTTCATGGCCGGCATCCATAGTTTTTTGTGGGTTTTTCGGGCTGTGTGGCCATGTTCTAGGAGAGTTTCTTTCTGACATTTCACCAGCATTTGTGGCTGGCATCTTCAGAGAAATGCCAGCCACAGATGCTGGTGAAACGTCAGAAAGAAACTCTTCTAGAACATGGCCACACAGCCCGAAAAACCCACAAAAAAACTATTTTCTGTGCAATATTATTCATCACCTATCTGTTCAGCAAAAAGTTATTCAACCACTTTTATCAAAAAAGTATAATTGAAAATCCATGGTAACATTCTTATAACTTGAAGTTTAAATTAGTAAAAGACAATCACAGATTTTAGAATTCAGATTCTAAGCCCCTTTATATGTTGAACAGCTTTGTTTCTGGAGGCTCATTCTCTCTGCCACATCATATCTGTTAAGCCATGGCTGGAGAACCTTTTTTCTTCTTTCAAGGGACACCACTTGCCCATGTAATCATCTTTCAAGGGACACATGCCAGTCATGCACTGTCCCAGAGTCATCATCCTCTTACTCTATTTCTGCTACCCACCCACAGCCATTCATTCCACCAACACTCAGCCATCAATCTAGCCAATTACCTCCCATATTCTTGTATGCATCCCCCATCCTAATACCTCATCTTAGAATGAGTGAAGAGCAATCTAGCAGTTGAATTTGTTTTCATGCTGTCTGAGAAGGAATTATTTTCCTTTCCAAATTGCATGACAGCAGGGTGACCTGTCATCCGTGCCCTTTATATTTTCCTTCCCACCTTCCTTCCTCCCTTCCTTCCAGCAGCTAACATAGAATGTAGCCTGTACTCAAGACCTATTTCATAGCCAATGAAAAGAGGGATGGGGCTAAAAAGGAAAGTCTGTGTGCTGCTTCTAGTATGATGCTAGCTGCATCCAGCTCATAGTCCAATAGCTCCCTACTCTTTCATTTTCTCAATGGGAGCCAGAGGCCTCATGATTTCTGCTGCTATCACAGAAGATAAGACATTCCAGAATGGACATCACCTATAATAAACAGTGTCTATTTCCTGGCTGAACAGAGACATAGAATCATAGAATCATAGAATCATAGAGTTGGAAGAGACCACAAGGGCCATCCAGTCCAACCCCCCTGCCATGCAGAAACTCCCAATCAAAGCATCCCTGACAGATGGCCATCCAGCCTCTGCTTAAAGACTTCCAAGGAAGGAGACTCCACTACTCTCCGAAAAAGAATTGTTTGCATATGGTAAACTTCATCAAAAGATAATAAAAAGCAATGAACGTGAGTGTTCCACTGTCGAACCGCCCTTACTGTCAGGAAGTTCCCCCTAATGTTGAGGTGGAATCTCTTTTCCTGGAGCTTACATCCATTGTTTCGGGTCCTAGTCTCTGGAGCAGCAGAAAACAAGCTTGTTCCCTCCTCAATATGACATCCCTTCAAATATTCAAACACGGCTATCATATCACCTCTCAGCCTTCTCTTCTCCAGGCTAAACAGCCCCAGCTCCCTAAGTTGTTCCTCATAGGGCTTGGTTTCCAGACCCTTCACCATTTTAGTTGCCCTCCTTTAGACACGCTCCAGTTTCTCCACATCCTTTTTGAATTGTGGTGCCCAGAACTGGACACAGTATTCAAGGTGAGGCCATAATGACCATAATCTCTTCTAAATCTAGGCAGGATATATTAAAAAAAGAGAAGCAAATATATTCTTGTTGTGGTTGCTGTGTGCCTTCAAGTTGTTTCCAACTTATGGTGACCCTAAGGAGACCCTATCCTGGGTTTTCTTGGCAACATTTGTTCAGAGGTGGTTTGCCATTGCCTTCCCTTGAAGCTGAGAGAATGTGACTTGCCCAAGGTTATCCAGTGGGTTTATGGCTGAGCTGGGAATCAAACCCTGGTCTCCAAGGTTTTAGTGCAACATTTAAACCCCTATATCTCACTGGCTCTGCAATCTATACTTCTGTTGTTGTTAACTACACAAAGTGCCTGGGAAAGTCCTCTTTTATTATGTCCCTGGCTTCAGACAAAAGTTCTTCCAGTTCATGGTCTATTATGCTTAGTAGTGCAAATCTGTTCCTTATATTGTCAGTGAATTCTGTGGCGATATTGTTTAAATCATATTTTGGTATGATGACTGGCTTTGTTTTTTTCTTCAGTGTTACTCTTCTTTTTGATATGAGTAATTTGTGATCTGTACCACAATCAGCACCTGGTCTAGTCTTAGCCACCAATATAGAGCTTTGCCATCTTTTATTCCAATTAAATTACACACACACACACACCACACACACACACACACACAGAGTTGTCCTTCCCTGTTCATGGACTTCGAGTCTGCGGTTTCACTCTTCATGAGAGGGACAAGTGGCTAGAGATAAAATGGTAGCACATACCACCATTATTTTCAGTGGGGTTCTAATATTTGTGAGCCACCATTTTTGTGTGTGTGTGTGTGGGGGGGTCCAGAATGGATCCCCCGCGAACTGGGAGGGACAACTGTATATAATCTATTTCTATTTCTATTTCTATTTATATTTATAGAATCTATACTTATTGCAATATAATTTTAATGGAACAAATGGTTGAGGGCAATATCTACTCTAACGTTTAGCTCAGATGAAAAAGTCTGACTGATGTCTAAATTGCTATTTATTACCATACTGTTTTATTTTTTAGGAATGCCCTAAAATGAAACAGATACCTGGATTGTGCAAGTGCATTAACGGTGGGGGTGGGGGTGGTGGGGGTTGTGGCAAAGCTGTTGATTGAGTAGTTGCAGGATTCAGTACAGCTGTAAACAGGTCTTCAACATCCTTTCCTCCCAGCTCTGTAAAATACTAAATGTGAGTATAAAGAATTGTTTGCATATGGTAAACTTCATCAAAAGATAATAAAAAGCAAGAGATGATACCTGGAATCTTGTACATTTTACCAAGAATTGCACCTGGACAAAGTAAAAACAGTATGAACGTGAGCGATTATAATCCATTGTACTTCTGTCATATTAACTTCAACCAATTAATTTCAAAAACGACAAACACAAAGCACATCTGAAAATGTACACAGCCTTCTATCATCTAAAATAACAATTTTCTTTCTAAGCTAATGGTAAAAGATAGTCATTTACCATCTGTGACCATCTTGTCCAATTCAGGGCTCAGGATTCCATCTAATTGTTCTTCACTCAATGGCCGTGAACTCTGGCTGACAGTTTGTAGAGGCAGAGAAGAGGGATCATCAGAAATGGCTCCAATATCCAGACCAGCTGACAAAAGGAATAATATAGATTTAACTAAAAGGACATGAATAAACTGGATCTTCCAGTTTAACAAAATGCGTAGAAAAATGTTTATAGCCCACTTTTTCTGTAATGCATCCAATTACTGTGTTTTCACTTAGGCGATTTAAGAAATGGACATTTTCTGCAAAAGTGAATCAAAATCTCACCAACGATATCCCTGAATCATAAATCCATCCCCAGTTTTGAAGAAGTAACAGCAAAATAACTTAAAATTCAGCATACATTTAAATCCAGATTTCAAAGTCAAAGGATTCTTTTTTATTTTAAAAAATCAACAACTAGGAACTATGTTAACCTAGATACATTTACACAAAATCTGACACATACAGTATTTATTCTGGTGACTAAAAGAGCCTACTGGGGTCAAGAACTGAAGCTGTCCTTTGACCTACAAGCACTGTACTTCTTAACTACTTTTCCCAGTGACGAAAAGATTTTGCTTAAGATTGCCAAGACATAGTGGGATCATGAGGGTATCTGCTTGAGGAATGATCCTGTAGTATTGATTAATGCAAACATCTTTATATCTGTTCCCACTTTAGTTCTGGAAACTGTGTACAGATTGGCTTGACTGATATATCCCAGTATGCCAGGGATGCCAATAACTCTCAAATGCCATGGGAATATCTAAAATAGAGATGAGCAAAAGAAGATGGAGAATCGCAATGCATGATATGGGAGGTTCCTGAGAGAGTTCCTGGCAAATGGAAGGAGAATTTTAATACTGCTGATGTTGGCGTATCCTAGCAAAGATGCAGCTGCCTGTGTTATCTATGCGAGAACAGGTCATTCAGAAGGTTCGGGTAGCAAGCAAGAAGATAACAAGATGTTTGGACTAAGACTGATAAGACTTGGAGTGTTTTCTGTATCAATGGAAAAGGACCAGAAAGGGCTGGTTTGAAAGTTTGTGGACAGAGGCCAAAAGGGCGGAGGTTGCCCAATACTATGCAAAGACCTTAAAAGATGAGATTTTTCCCAACTAGCAGTGTATTCCTGGATCCACGGTAATAGGACTCCCACCAAGTGCCACTTGGTGTGTGTGTGTAAGTAGATGGATGAATGGGTGTGTGATTGAGAGCTATAGATACTTAAAATGGTTGTCTTATTTGTTATTTCCTATTTCTTATTGTCTTATTTCTTATTGTTTTATTTGTTATGTCTTAATAAATGTTACATGCATAGTGTCTAAACCCAGATCTGGTTTCCCATGTGTCTTTGTTGAAAATCCTATAGTCTAGGGTGGCTAAATTTTTCTCTGGATCAAAAGAACAACAGAGAATCTCAGTTCATGACATTAAGGCCCCCGCTGCACTGTTTAACATTTTTTTAAAAAAAAAAAATCTAAACAAATAAAAGAGCAATCCACTTCTCATGACCAGAAGCAGACAACCAACTTTTTCATGGAAAGGACATTTTGGTTTATCAGGCCCCCAGAGGGTTCAAGTGGCAGAAAACAGGCCCTCAAACCCACCTAAGCCAGCCACTCTTGATTGAAACAAACTGGACCTGTGCCACACGCAATAAACATGTCAAGTGGCAGACATTTCCTTCTCAATAGGCATGAAAAATACAAAATAAACCCTAGATTAGTTTTCTAGTTTGTTCAGACAAAACCAGGGAATCAGCTTCTACGGGGTTCACACATTGGCATACAAACAATGCTAAGATCTGTGATTTGTTAAGCCTAAAGTTAGTCCACAGTGGCCCTCCAGATGTTTTGGACCTCTGACTCCCTTCAGCCCTAGCCAGGACAGGATGTAGGGAGATGGAGCAAAGCCATCCTAGTTTAGTCACTCTCATTGTAAGGAGAAGCAGTAAGACATGCTTATCCTTGGTAAACTGAATTTCTCATGAATTCCAGCTTGTGGGGTCAAATAAGCATGGCTATTCACAACCCAGCAAAAATAAATTAAAAAGCCTATATTTTTGCTTGATCTATTTGACTATAAATTCTAAAGCACAATTTTGCACAATAAAATATTACCTGTTAGTTGTTAGCCTAAGTTTCCTGGAAAGTGGCTACCCTTGACTAGTATCATAGCTTATTTCACATTCCCAGATAGAGCCCTTCCTCCTGATTCTTCCCCCATTGTCTAGCTGCTCTCCCATCTTCTTTAGAAGCTTCAGTTATCACAATATATTCCATAACTGATGGCAAGAGCATACCCATTCTTTTATTTTGATAACTATGCCAAACTTACTCCTATTAGTGCTTCTTACTGGCAAAGATTAGAACTTAACATTTCCTTGGCTGGATTGCCTAATGAATGTTTGAGAACTGCACTCCCCCAAAGCAGCACAAAATGCTATTGGCTTAAGCTCAGCTGGGTTTTATTTAGCTGAACTAGCAGAGTCCTAAAACACTGAACATCTATTTATTCTTAAGTTATCTCTCTTCTTATAGAACATACTTGACTGGTAACTGTTTTAGAAGTATTGCTTGTTGAGGATTATAATTCTGTTCAGTGGATTTTAAACTACATAGCTAACCAGATCCTGTATGATCTTGGGAGCTGAGCAGTACTTGGATGGGAGACAGCCAATGAATAACAGGTGCTGTAGGCTATATTTCAGAGAATGAACTGAGAAATCATCCAAGTATTTCTTACCTAAGAAAACTCTATGAAAAATTCATGGGGTCACCATATGCCAATAGGCAACTTGAAGAAAGATACACACACACACACACACACACCTAACTATAGAATTTCCAGTATGATAAAGAAAGAATGCTGGAGCTTCTTCATCCAAGTGTTTTATACCTCTGTGTAAAGCAAACCACTCTCACTAAAATTGAACTGGAGCCCCATGAAAATTGCAAGCGCCCTAAAAATTATTAAAACTTGCATTAAACAAAAATAATGACTTCAGCTTCATTTTTTATGTTTTGTAATGACCATCCAAGGCCAGATTAAAAACTGATGTTAACCTTTTATTCATGCTTTTCATTTTACATTAAAGTAAGAGAAGAAAGACTACTATTATGATATAAGATATCTAATGCTTTTTCTAACATACTTTAGTAGTGCAGATGAACTACTTTGCATTTTGAAAAGTGCACACGCGCACACACAGACAGAAATTCAAGATGTAGTTATTCACAACATTTTAAAACTGAATTCTCAGATTCTACCAGGTGCACTGCACAGGCAGCACTTAACATTGTGCAAGACTCAATAGACAGAGACAGTGAAAAATGAAAGTATTTTAGTGGTATGGTGAAAGAGCCATGACATTTCACATGCAAAAGTAAAAACAAAAATTAATTAGCTGAAACTAGTAAGAGAAAGGGCTACTTCTAATCACATATCACCCACTATTTATATCCTTACCAAAAGGGGAGGATGAGTTCTCAACCTGGAAAGTGCATAAATCAAGACCTACAGGATCCAAATCAGATAAAATGGATGATTATAATAAGAAGGGAAAATAAGACTGAGGAAGGCAAGAAACAACATAAATCAAAAGCGCCTACAGCCACATGCTGAAACAGTACACAGTTATGACAGACACTGTCTAATTTTTAAAAGTTACCTATATATCAATAAAGTAAAGTGGACAGTAAAATAAAGGGCTGAAATACTGAAAGCAAGAGCTAGGAGTTTTTGCCAGCTGAAGCATATTTAAGGCATGACATATATATATTTGAGAATAACTACTTGGATATAACTGTAAACACTGAACATGTTGTGGTTATAAATCAGAATTAATTTCACAAAACCAACAAGAACTTAATTAGCACATACCTGAATGATCTGCAGATTTTACTAAATCATCAGAAAAAATTCCAAGAATGTCGTCATCATTGTTCAGCACAAGAGCAGCTATTGGGTCATCAGCAATACCTATATAAAATATTTATATATATGTATATAAATCTACCAAGGCATCTTGCAATAGGTAAAATAAACATAGCTAAATATTCAATAACATATAAAACTTAGAAATATAATTAAATTATCAAACAAGTAAAACTAGTTAAAAATCACAACACATTAAAAACAAGTATCAAACATTTAAAAACATTAAAAACAGGTATCATCACATTAAAAACAGGTAACAGGCGAGGAGGAGGAGGAGGAAGTGCTTGCTTCACCCTCCTCAGCTTTCTTGCTCATGGCCCCTCGCCCCTTGCAATCTTTTGACTAGCTCTTTACACTGGCAGAGAAGGGAGGAGGAAGAGGAAGAGGAAGAGGAAGGAAAAGAAGAAGAGGAATAGGAAGAAGAAGGGAGGAAAAGGAATAGGAAAACAATATAATTGTTTGCCTTTATTTTCTCCCCATTCCCCTGGGGATTTGGTTCAAGGCAAGAGCGGATTCAGGAGGATATTGACATTGTGATCCAAATGTGCAAGGCGGAGAAGTGCAGATTTCAGATACGCTGATTCCACTTTTACCTTCCCCTACATTGGAGGATCCAAAAGCATCATCTGGATCCAGACTCTGCCACCTCAGCTGAGCAGGAGGACAAAAGAGGACCACCAGAGAGGCAAGGGGATTGGGAAAAGCAACACCTGGACCCAGACTCTGCCCCCTCAGCTGAGCTGGGTAACAGCAGAGGACAAGGCAGGCAAGTAGAAAAAGGAAGAAGGTGACCAGCCATCTCTGCCATTCCCCAACCACAGAGAAAGAAGTGAAGGAACTAAAGGAGAGAGGAGGTGGGGATGGGGAAGAACTAATGGAGGGAGGACACAAGGGAAGGGAAGGGAAGGGAAACCCAGGGAGGCATAAGGGGATAGGTAGGAAAGCAAACGAACAATGATGGAAATAACAATATAGGGAGACAAAAGAGCTACTGGGCAGGAGCAGTAGTGGCGGGTGTCACTGACAGAAGTGAATTGTGGCACCATAGCTAACATTGGTTGGCACTGTGCATAGGGAGGTGTAGGTGGACCTTCTTGTGTAACTCCAACACCTAGTAAAACTTATGATGAGACACCCCAAGTGAGATACAGGCAGGATCAGAGCATTAACAGAAAGGGAAGGAGGAAGAGATAAAGTGATATCACATTTGCAAGATTAGCCAAAGGCATAAGAAAGATGACAAGACAAATGGCAGACACCCTTATAAATGCAAATAACATCAAAAGCAGCATTACACATAAGATAGAGACGTGGAATGTGAGGAGCAAGAGCCAAGGGAAGATAGACATAGTAAAAATGAAAACGCAATGCATGAACATAGCAGTACTGGGAGTGAGTGAGTTAAAATGGGCTTTGAATCGGACAACTACACAGTGCTCTAGCGGATACAATGCAAAATCAGACCAAATCATTTCAGTAAGGCTCCATGGTAAACCTATGAATATCACCATAATTCAAGTATATGCACCAACCACAGAGGCAGAACAGGAAGAAATTGATAGATTCTATGAAAGAGTACAAGACGAAATTGACAGCACACCAACAAAGGATGTCAAGCTGATCATTCGAGATTGAAATGCAAAAGCTGGAAGCAAAGAAGAATCAAAAACAGTAGGCAGATTTGGATTAGACAAAAGAAATGAAGCAGGTGAGCATCTGATAGATTTTTGTGAAGCCAATAACCTATTCATAGCAAACACATTTTCATACAACAAGAAAGAAGGCTATATACATGGACATCACCAGATGGTCAACACAAAAATCAAATAGACTATATAATTGGAAGCAAAAGATGGTGAAACTCTATACTGGTGGCCAAACCTAGACTGGGAGCCAACTGTGGCACAGATCACAAACTACTCATATCAAAAATAAGAGTAAGACTCAAGAAGAAAACAAAACTAGTGATTATACAAAATATGATCTAAATAATATCTCAACAGAATTTACTGACAACATAAGAAAGAGATTTGAATTACTAAGCATAATAGAGCGAGAACCAGAGGAACTATGGTCTGAAGCCAGGAACATAAAAAAAAGAATGCAGACAGACACTTTCAATAAACAAAAAGAAAGAGAAAAAACCATGGATGACAGAATAAACACTACAGGCAATAAAGAAAAGAGAAGAAAACAAAAGGGAGATAGGAACAAACTAAGAATTATGAATGCAACAGTACAACAGCTTGTGCAGAAAGATAAAGAAAATTACTACAATGACCAATGCAGATAAATAGAAGACAACAACAAATAGGGAAGAACAAGAGATCTATTTCACAAGATCCAGAAAATCAAAGGAAAATTCAAACCAAGGACTGGGACAGTCTATGACAATAAAAATAACATAATTCAAGACCAGGAAGGAATAAAATGACGTTGGATGCAATACACTGAATATACAAAAGAGATGACAAAATAAAGGACACGTGGAATGAAGAGCCATATGAAGATGAACCCCAAATTCTAAAAAGTGAGGTGGGAACTGCAATAAGAGAAATAGCAAAAAACAAATAATCAGGAACAGATATTTCAATTGAACTGCTGCAATCCACATTGACAATCAATTCTAGTGCTAACCAACGTATGTCAACAGATATGGAAAATAAAACGATGGCCAACAGATTGGAAGTGATTACCGTATTTTTCAGCATATTAGACACACTTTTTCTTCCCCAAAACGGAGGTGGGGAAGTTGGTGCGCCTTATATGCCGAATATACACTGGGTAGAGAAGGAGGAGGATGAGAACGGGGAGTGGGGAGAGAAGGAGAAGGAAGCCGGGGGCAGAAAGAGGGCTCTGAAAACGGAGACAGAAGGAGAAGGAAGCCAGGGACAGAAAGAGAGGTTTGAAAACGGAGAGAGAAGGAGAAGGAAGCCAGGGGCAGAAAGAGAGGTTTGAAAACGGAGAGAGAAGGAGAAGGAAGCCAGGGACAGAAAGAGGGCTCTGAAAACGGAGACAGAAGGAGAAGGAAGCCAGGGACAGAAAGAGAGGTTTGAAAACAGAGAGAGAAGGAGAAGGAAGCCGGGGACAGAAAGAGGGCTCTGAAAACGGAGAGATAAGGGAGAAACAGTCCAAAAACAAGGGGAGCCCAAAAACAAGGGGTTAAAAACGAAGGGAGGAGAGAGAGAAAGAGCCCAAAAACAAGGGGTTAAAAACGAAGGGAGGAGAGAGAGAAAGAGCCCAAAAACAAGGGGTTAAAAACGAAGGGAGGAGAGAGAGAAAGAGCCCAAAAACAAGGGGTTAAAAACGAAGGGAGGAGAGAGAGAGAGAGCTCAAGGATCTGCAGTTTTCTTTGTGGTACTAGAGCTCTCTGATAGAAAAGGCTAAGTATCTCACAAAACTGTATATCCCAGAATTCCATAGCCTTGAGCCAGGGCATTTAAAGCGGTGTAAAACTGCTTTAATAAATCTCTGCAATGCAGATGCAGCCAAAGTTAATGTGTTGCTTGGGCATAGGTTCTTTTTGTCATTGCCTTCCCCTGAGGCTGAGAGTGTGTGACTTGTCCAAGTTCACCCAGTGGGTTCCATGGCAGAGTGGGGAATCAAACCCAGGTCTCCAGAGTGGTAGTCCAACACTCAAACCATTACACCACACTGACTCCTATTCCCATGTACTACCTATGAAACAATTGCAGACTTTTTTGTTGTTCTTGTGTGCCTTCAAATCTCCCTGCCTTTTCCCCCCTCCTCCTACCTTTCCTCCTGTCCTCCTGTTCAAAAAGGGTTTGCTATTGCTTTTCTCTGAGGCTGAGAGAGTGTGACTTGCCCAAGGTCACCCAGGGGGATTCCATGGCTGAGCCAGGATTCGAACCCTGGTTTCTAGAGTCATACTCTGATACTCAGACAGGGTGACCAAATGTCTTCAATGCAAAGGAGGACAAGTCCCTACAAAAAATGTAGGACATACAAGAAAAAAAGGTAGAGAAAGCTAAAAACACTAATATAAATGTAAATCCATGCTTCTTAACCGTGCTCAAAATGGAGGACATTTTAATGGTCACAATGGTGACTTTTAACCTTATCATGGGGTTTTCCTGGCATGTTTCTTCAAATGGGGGTAGCCATTACCATCCTCTGAGGCTGAGAGTGTGTGACATGGCCAGGTTCACTTACTTGGGTGCAAATTGTACATACCCCAGAATGCATCACCTAGTATATTGGCAGTCCTTCCCCCCAACACTTTTTCATTTTTCCCCAACCGTCTCATAGCTGGGAGATGGAAATAATTTTTAAAGCAGCATTTATGGTAAGGGCAAGGGCAAGGGCAAGGGCAAGGGCAAGGGCAAGGGCAAGGGCAAGGGGGGGGCTCTCTACCAGCCAGGGACTGACTGGCACCTGCCATACCCAGAATCCTAGCACCCAAGGGTCATCTAGTCTAGCCCTCTTCTTCCTGCTTTGATTGGGAGTTCCTGCATGGCAGGGGGTTGGACTGGATGGCCCTTGTGGTCTCTTCCAACTCTAGGATTCTATGATTCTGCCATGCAGTAAGACAGGCATAGGATCCTAGAGTTGGAAGGGACCTCCAAGGGCCATCCAGTCTAGACCTTTTCTGCCATGCAGGAAGACATAGGATGCTAGAGTTGGAAGGAATCTGTAAGGGTCATCCATTCTAACCCCCTTCTGCCATGCAGGAAGACATAGGATCCTAGAGTTGGAAGAGACCCCCAAGGGCCATCTAGTCCAACCCCCTTCTTCTGCCGTGCAAGAATACATAGGATCCTAGAGTTGGAATGGACCTCTAATGGCCATCCAGTCTAACCCTCTTACTCCATAAGGAATAAATAGGATTCTAGAGTTGGGGACCCCCAAGGGTCCAGTCCAACCCTCTTCTGCCATGCAGGAAGACACAATCCAAGCCCTTCCTGGGGCAGATGGCCATCCAGCCTCTGTTTAGAAACCTCCAAAGGAGACTCCCCCATCCTCCAAGGCAGTGTCTTCCACTGTTCAGGGGTTGACTGGATGATCTCCAGGGCTTCCAGCTGTACAGGAGTTCTAGCATGCTGTTCTACACAGGGTGCTTCAGTTATAGGCTTGGATTAGATGACCCTGGGGGAATCCCTTCTTACTACAGGATTCTAGGATGTCTTTTTTGCCAGGGATGTTTTAGTGCTACATTCCTGCATTGATGAGGGGTGGACTGGATGACCACAGGAGAGCCCCTTCCAACTCTGGCCTTCTGATATTCCATGGTTCTGCAAGTAGTGCCCAAATCCCCTAAAGCAGGGGTAGGCAACCTTTCCCCTTTAAGGGCCAAGGGACTTCAGCTCCCAGAAGCCTCAGCCATGTTGGCCAATAGTCCCATGTTGGCCAATAGCTCCTGAGGTTCTGGGAGCTGAAGTCCCTCGGCCCTTAAAGGAGAAAGGTTGCCTACCCCTGCCCTAAAGGCACCAGATCCAATCTGATCCTGAAAGCTAAGCAAGGTCAGCCCTGGTTAGTCATTGGAGGGGAGACCACCAATGAATACCAGGTGCTAGAGGCTCTATTTCAGAAGAAGGAACAGGCACAAACCAGCTCTGAGGATTCCTTGCCTAAGAAAACCCTACTAAATTCATGAGGTCACCATAAGCCAATGGCCTAAAAACTCCAAAGGTACCAGAGTCCATCTGATCTTGGAAGCTAAGCAGGGTCAGCCCTGGATAGTCCTTGGATGAGAGACCGCCAAGGAATCCCAGGTGCTGCAGGCTGTATTTCAGAGGAAGGAACTGGCAAAACCACTTCTCGAGTCTTCCTTGCCTAAGAAAACCCTAAGAAATTCATGGAGTCACCATAAGGCGACAGGAGACTTGCAAGAAAGTTGGGCAGGGAATTTGTGCAACACCTGGCCCTGCTGCTGGCTTAAACTTACATTTACAACTTAAAATTGTTCTTAAACTGCTGTTAACTTTATACAGTTGATATAAAATATTTTACTACAGTATTTGGTTAAGAACTTAAGAATCTTTTTTTCCTAGATTTTCCTCCTTTAAAATTGGGTGCGTCTTATATGCCGGAGCGTCTTATATGGCGTAATATACATCCCCATCCACAAAAAGGGAGACACAAGAGACTGCAGCAACTATAGAACCATAGCACTGATCTCCCATGCAAGTAAAATCATGCTCAAAATTCTGCAACATGTCCTACCATACATGGAGAGAGAAATCCTAGAGGTCCAAGCAGTGTTCAGGAAAGGAAGAGGCACTAGGGACCACATTGCAAGCATACGATGGCTAATGGAGCAGACCAGGGAATTCCAAAAGAAAATCAGCATGTGCTTTATAGACTATAACAAAACCTTTAACTGCATAGACCACGAAAGGCTATGGAATGCCCTTAAAGACATGGGAGTGCAACACATCTGATAGTCCTAATGAGGAATCTGTACCCAGGACAAGAGGCTACTGTCAGAACAGAACACAGAAACAGAATGGTTCCCAACTGGCAAAAGAGTCAGACAAGGCTGCATCCTTTCACCCTGTCTGTTCAACTTGTAAGTAGAACATATTATAAGAAAAATAGGCTTGGACACAGAAGAAGGAGGAGTGAAAATAGGAGGAAAGAATATCAACAATCCAAGATATGTAGATAACACCATAGTACTAGCAGAAAACCTCACAGACCATGAACATCTACTAAGGAAGATCAGAGAAGAAAGTGCAAAGGCAGGCTTAATGTTGAACATAAAGAAAACAAAAATAATGACCACTGAGGACCGTCACAAGTTCAACCTAGACAATGAAGAAATAGAAATAGTAAAAGAATTCCCATACCTGGGATCAAACATTGATAGAAATGGGGACTGCAATCAGGAAATCAGAAGATGACTAAGAATGGGGAGGGCAGCTATGAAAGAACTAGAAAAGATTCTAAAATGCAAAGATATACAACTCAGCACAAAAGTTAGCATCATAAAAGCCACTTTATTACCATGTATGGATGTTAGAGCTGAACAGTTAAGAAAGATCATAGGAAGAAAATAAATGCATTTGAGATGTGGTACTGGAGAAGAGTGCTGAGGATCCCATGGACAGCCAAAAGGACAAACAAGTGGTTCCTAGGTCAGAACAAGCCGGAAACCTCCCTGGAAACCAAGATGACCAAACTGAGGCTGTCGTATTTTCGACACATCATGTGAAGGGAGGACTCTCTAAAAAAAACAATAATGCTGGGAAAGGTGGAAGGAAGTAGCAAAGGAGGAAGGCCACATGCTAGATGGGTAGACTCTATTAAGGTCATGGGTATGGGGTTGCAGGAATTAAGCAGAGCAGTGGATGACAGGGGGTCTTGAAGATGTCTCATCCATAGGACACCATGAGTCAAGATCGACTCGGGGGCAGTTAACAACGAGAATTTTCTCATAATCAAAACAGAATTGGCAGTATCATGAACTAAAAGAAAAACATTTCAGTCTCACAAGACACTGCCACTGATTTTAAAATAAGTATTCTTGAACATGGGAATGATAAAGTGAGGCTACAATATGAACCTGCTGAATTCCATCACCACCACCACAGTGAATACTATCACCTGTGGATGTTATCATCTATGGCTTGAATCAGGGCAAGAGGTCTTAATACCAATGCAGGTATTCTAGTGATACTAGAAATGAAATATTTCCAGACATTTTAACGTGATGGAGGAAGAAAAGGTATCTTTTCTTTTCCCAGAGAAAAGCAGAGATTTTGGCAAAACTGAAAAATGATAAGTATTTATTTAGAGCATCTTTTTCATATATGAAGCCAATTGGTTATGTTAGTAACAAAAAGGTTCTATTTATTTCTTTAGTTTATATGGCTACTAATTTTCTGTGACTGTTGACAAGGAGAGTAAAAAATAACAGTTGATGTAGAGTTTGGATTGAGAGGTATAAGGTGCTTCTTTCTGAGATTTGTGGAAGCCTCGGAGGTAAAGGAGGAAAGAACATTATTTGTATTTGAGGAGATCTGATGAAATTTAAAATGTAAAGAATATGTAAATGGTAACCATAATTGTTTCTATATGTCTTAAGTCACCTTGTTTGTTTTCTTCAAATTGTTTCATAAATACTGTTTATTGAACCATACTTAACTATTCATTCAAGCTATGTAGGGTACTGTCAGAGAAGTAAAAGGAAAAATTATCTATCTAGAGCAGGGGTAGGCAACCTTTCCCCTTTAAGGGCCGAGGGACTTCAGCTCCCTGAAGCCTCAGCCATGTTGGCCAATAGTCCCATGTTGGCCAATAGCTCCTAGGATTCTGGGAGCTGAAGTCCCTTGGCCCTTAAAGGAGAAAGGTTGCCTACCCCTGATCTAGAGAGAGGAGTGTGGTGAGGAGGTGGGCCAGTGACTTAGAAGTGTGAGTAAAGAAAGGGCCAGAACAGACCACTCAAAAAGAGTGGATCGGGGCTGCCCTGGAGCTGGCCACAACAAACCCATAGCAAACACATGCCGCAGCCCCAATCTGCCTCGATGCTGGCCCAAATAGGAGCAGAAAAGAGCCGCTCTTATTTGGACTGGTAAAAAAGCCAGATTAGGTGGCCCCGCTGCAGCCCCAAGCTGGCTTCCACATGCTCTAGTGGCCATACCCCCAAAGCAGCTTGAAGCTCCCCACATCTGGTTGGCCAGAGCGACTTCCAGATATCTTGGGGGTGTGCGGCGTCTAAACACCACGTCCCCAGCCACCCAGAAGCCGGCTTTACTAGCCAGTCTGCACAGGCTCAAAGTCAAACTCATTGTTAAAGCTGCCAATGTGTTCTGCGACATCAAATACTTCCAAGGATAAGTGTTGTTGATGGATGAGGTGTAACTTGCTGTTTTAACTATTTCAAAACTGGATTCTAGGATTGCTTTTAGACTGATTTAGTTTGTTTTTAGGAGTTTTTTTTTAAAGAGTATTTTAATGCGTCTTAAAAATGTTTTATCTTTTTATTGTTTTAATTGGTCATTTGTTCAGTCACTGCCCCACCTCCACACCACACTCGCTTCTCTAGATAGATAATTTTCCCCTTTTCTTCTCTGACAGTACCCTACATAGCTTGAATGAATAGTTAAGTATGGTTCAATAAACAGTATTTATGAAACAATTTGAAGAAAACAAACAAGGTGACTTAAGACATACAGAAACACTTGCGGTTACCATTTACATATTCTTTACATTTTAAATTTCAACAGATCTTCTCAAATACAAATAATGTTCTTTCCTCCTTTACCTCTGAGGTTTCCACAAATCTCAGAAAGAAGCACCTTATACCTCTCAATCCAAACCTTGTTGGGTTGGGAGAAGATACAGAAATACTTTAAATCCTTGTGGGCTGGGAGAAGATACAGAAATACTTTAAATAAATAAATAAATAAATAAATAAATTTCTGATATTCTGCTGGCAAATAAAGGTCTTTTTATTCATGCAGCTTTTGATAACTGATTGGCTGCTGAAAAAGTGGCTTTCTAATGGGGTGATGCTATAGTTCCCTCCTCCTCTATTGCATTTTTAAATTTCTTTCAATTCATTTCTTTCAATGTGGCAATCTTTTTTAATTGTGTTTTAATATTATAACTTGTGTTTTTAGTTGAATTTGTGTTTTCTTTAATACTGGGAGAAATGTAGAATTATAAATAAAATAAATAATAGCAGCATTTGGTGAATTTGCCTACAATTGCTTCTTCTCATGTGCACACAACCAATCTTTCTAAAATCTGTCCTTAAAAAACACACAACCCCAGGCCTATTCACATTTCCCAGTCCTCACCATAATGCATATCTACAAGTCTGTGTACCTTGTGTTCCAGCTTTTGATGGAGTTGGGGTCGAAGCTGAGCTAAGAAGGGGATCTGAAGATGGATCTAAGAAGTTTGTGCTCAGATTTGTTTTAAGGCTTTCTTCACCTAAATGATCTAAATTTGGTTTACTTTGTCTGCTAGTATCCAGAAGATCTTTTCCGAAGAAGGCTTCCTGAAGTTTAAAAAACAAACATATTTTTTCATGTGCTATTAAAAGTGCATTATAATCTGCAAAATTCCCCATATTTAAGAAATGGAACAGAAAACCATATATTGGTTTATTAAGTATCAAGCCAATTTTCATCAGACCTAATGTATTCTGATATATATTAAATCAATGTTTTTAAAAGACCCAAAAGATTAATGTACATAAGTAAAAAATTGCTTGAGCTAATTTCTTAGCTTCTACTTTTGATCAGATCCTACATGAATGGAACGAAAAATTTCAATCTGGGCCAATTCTCCCTTCTATAACCCATTTTATATTGTTCAGAAATCCTTATCCTTCAAAAATTTTTTAAGGTATAAGCAACTATGGCAGAGAAGAGGGGATGAGAATCTCCTTCCATTCAATTACTGTAGTACTGAAGACAAAGAGTTTTATTTAAATAGCATACAGAAAATTTTAGTATTCTGACTTCTTTTCTAATAAATCGTTTATAAGAATCACTCTGCAAATTTTGTTTCAAGTAAAGACACCGTGTTTTCAACTTGTGGATTACCATTTTAATTCTGAATAGAAAGAACAAGCTATTTAAACCATTTATGAGTGATCAAATCCAACTCAGAATGATAATTAATTACATAAGAGAAACTATACCTAACACTATTAACATTTCTTTCAGTACATGCAAATATTAAGCATGGTACGCATAGCAACAACAGTACCTGCAGGTATGCTGGGAAGATTTCTTCAAGCTTGTTTTTCTTTTTTCTGTAGCGTTTTTTATTTTTTTCTGCATTTTCAGAAACAGGAGTAGTTTCATCAAGTGGCATATCTGGTAGCTGTTCACTCCAACCTAGAAATACCAAATATGGATATCGACATTATTATCCTATCATACTGTAATTTACACTTAAGGTACTGCTCTACTCTAAGAAACGGCTTATCATTGAATTTCCTGATTAACATCTGTTCTTTTTGTCAGACAAATTAAAATAGCTAAGATAATACAAAATCAGAAATTGAGCAATTTGGTAAATGATGTATTTTTTAAAATCTCCAGATTTGTAAATGAAATTAAAACAGAACTAAAGGGTTTGAAAAATATTACAGTATTTACCAAAATTGACTTTAATCTACCCCACTCACACATAAAAGGAATATTTACTTTTTTCTTCTGAACAAGAAATGAATACCATATAATGTATATCTATATATGTAATAATGAGTAACAAAAGCTTTACACTATCATCAGTAACACACACTACTGTAAAATTAATAAAACCTTTTAGTAAATTAAACTCTTCATAGGGATATATCATTTATATGTTTTAGGGCCTCATTAGTATCATTACATTCTAATTATTTGGCTTGTTACTTATCTTATCAAGCAACTGATAAAGTGTGAAAAGTTCCATTTAACTATTCAAGTTCACTTGAATGTTTTTAGCTCCTTTTCAGGTGTTAAGGAAATGTCTGTAAGTTATAAAATACAGAGCCTACACATTGCAAGCTATAATAAGAAACACATCTGCAAAACAAGGTATCTAGCTGATTGACATGAATTCTTGTTTTAAACATTTCTACAAGCTACATATAAATCAATACATCTCAATTATATACTATAGGTTTTGTTGTGTAGTTTAACTAAAATATTTATATTTAACTTTATCCACAAAAAGCAACTCAGTAATAGTTACTGCCCGCCATTAACATTTTTACTCAATAGAGCACACTATCATAATCTGTTTTCAGAGATAGATTTTGTTATTTTATTAGTTTTTAACATAGTTTTATTCATTATATAAGTACTCAAAAGTTATATTCAAGATAAGCCTAGCAGGCCACAATTCTGAATAAAGGTAAATCCCTGATCCAAAATCTAGTCAGATTTAGATGTAATTTTACCAATGGGACAGATGTTAGTTATTTCTACAACATTCAAGAGACTGAGATTGCAAGTAATTCTGGCTAAAAGTTGGCAATATGAAGCAATGTAAAACATGGCAGGAATAAAGTAAGAGACAGCATGGTGTAGTGGTTTGAATACTGGACAACAATTCTGGAGAAAAGGGTCTGAATTCATAGTCAGAAGTGTCTTGAAGACACATAAACAGCAAGAAGACTGGAACCCTGGGATGCAACACAAGCAACAGGGATGGGGTCCACTTACTAAACATTAAGAAGGAGCATACTAATGAGAGAGGCAGGATAGATACTTGAAACCTATTCTATATTTCCATCTTTCTGCCATCTATCAACATCCAGGCAGTCAGCCCACAATAAAAAATTGATATCCATGACTTAATTGTGGATGAAGGGGGCCAAGCTGGTTTGCATACAAGGATCTGGGTGGAAGATGACAGTGGAATGGATCTGCCCCAACTTTTTCCAAGCAAGCTTTGATGCAGCACCAGCCTAGATTAGAGAGCTAATGGAGAGGAGGGGAGGAATTGCTGTCATCCATAATGATTCCATCTCCCTCGCAAGGAAAACCAGCTGCCCTATCACATGCTTTAACTGCCATGGCTCAATTCTATGGAAATCTGGGATTTGTAGTTTTGTGAGCTATGTAGCCTTGGGGAGCTCTGGTGTGACAACAAACTACAAACCCGAGAATTCCATAGCATTGAGTCATGGCAGTTAAAGCAGTGTCAAACTGCATTAATTCTGCAGTGCAAATTCAACCATAAATAATATTAGTCTGGAATATCAGTATGCAAAGGGATCTTGTAGCACTTTTGAGACTAACTGTGTAAAAAAAGTTGTAGCGTAACCTTTGTAGACTTGCACCTGAAGTTTAGTGGAAAAGAGTTATGGCAACCCTAGTTGCAAGAAACATCTTTTGTACACCATTCTGAGACAGGACAGAGGGAGGCTGAATGGAAAGTTTTGGGAAACAAGCCATGTCTGTCCAGGCTGAGAGGCAAGAGACCTAACATGGGTCCTCCAGCTTTGCCTCACCTTGGGACAGAGCAAATGGACCCTGTTTTTCCCTTGCTCCCTCCCCTCTTTGGGCACCAAAATACTTGCCATGCCTACCTTTTCCCAGAAACTGTTCAGCTTCCCTGTGCAAGGAGCCCAAAGAGGAAAGCTTCTTTGGGTTAGAAAGACACCAGCTGGTTGCAAAGCAAAAGGAAAGGGACAGGGGCTGGCATGTCGTCTTCTTTCCCTTTTGCCTTGGCTAGCTAGCTCAAACCAGCTAGCCAAAGCAGAAGGGAAAGGAAGGGAAGGGAAGGGACCAGGCATGCACTCTTCTTTCTGTTTTGCATAGGATAGCTAGCTCAAGCCAGCTAGCCAGGGCAGAAGGGAAGAGGGCAGGCTCTTCCTCTGTTCTCCCTTGCGTTGGATACCGTCAATGCTCTGAAGATTCCTGGTGTTTCCTGTTCCTTCCCTCCCTTTATTCCCCTTTCCCTCCCTTTACCAGGAGAAGCCTGGAGGATGTGAAGAAGGAGGGCAGCTGCAGGGACATTTCTTGGCATAGGCTATCCTGCTGAGCTCACCTGTCTGCCCGCCTGCCAGGCATCCCATTCAGACAACTTTGTTACTTCTGTAGAGCGGCCTCCCTCTTTCACTTTCCCAAGCCACTCCCCAGCCTCACCTTCCTTCCCCAAAATACAAATTTATGGGGCTCCAGGTTCTCTTTGGAATTTGGGCTCGCTAGCAGCAATTGTTGCTGTGTGCCTTCAATTTGTTTTGACTCATAGTGACCCTAAGGAGAATCACAGGGTTTCCTTGAAAGATTTTCTTCAGAGGGGGTTTGCCACTGCCTTCCCCTTTGGCTGGAAGTGTGTGACTTGCCCAGGGTCACCCAGTGGGTTTGCATGGCAAGCAGGATTCACTTCATTTGCAACATTACCCAAAGGCAGCCACTTCCCTTGGTTAGGAAACTTTCTCTCTTCTCAACACACCCTTGCAGTAGAACAGTGGACCACCTAATACCAAGAAATCGGCATAGGGGGGCGCTAGGGTTGTCACCCAAGAAGAAAGGGGGCGGTAGCCTAAAAAAGTTTGGAGACCACTGCATTAAATGAAGCAATGGATGCTTTTAATTACTTTCATCTTACTTTCATCTTTGCTAGGTATCTGCTCAGATACAGAGCCAGACGAATCCTTCCTAGCGAGAGATCGTTTTGTTTTTCCCTGTCCGGTTCGACTTCGCTGGCGTACCATAAATCCACCAATGCCTGTAAAAACACATGCAAACCCATAGCATACAGTTAACTTGAATTAAAATAAAACATTGCAGAGATATCATCATTCACACATAAAAACCCTTGATTAAGTATAAAATGTAAGAGGATACACAGCATACATTTATTAGGCACGTAATTTTAACCTCCTAATATACAAGACAGTTATGTGGCTTTTTACAAATGTAAAAAAAAAAAAGATGCATGAGAACTTCAATAGGGTAGAAATGGGTAGAAGTGAGTTTTGGTTAAATTTGTAACATATACTTCGGTCATAACACACCAATTGATCCTAAGGTTTTGGTTCTGGAAAGACTTAATAGATATGTACAGCCCCCCTTTGGGACACTGAAGATAGGGTGTTGAAGGAGAAATCTGGAACAACAGACATTTAGAGTAGACAACTTCAAAGGGGAAAAAACCCTAATAGAATTATAACCATCACAGAAGGTATGTGGTGCCTGACTAGAAGCTTAAATCATATACAGTCCGAAAGCAGGAAAAGGAATTTTGTTGCTCCTGCTGCTGAACAGCAAAGTGGTTTATCAGGTAAATAATAAGCAGAACAATATTTTAGAACAGTGATGATGAACCTTTTAGGGGCCAAGTGCTCAAACTAAAATACGAACCTTTTAGGGGCTGAGTGCCCAAACAGAAAGGCCTTCTGGCACTGGGTATTACTTCTTCTCCCCCCCCCCCCCGGGCCTTCAGCTATCACTCCAGAGACAGTTGAAGGCCCAGGGGGGTGAGGGGGGAAGAAGAGGAACAGGCGCATGCCTCTTCCTCCTCCCCCCGAGGCATCTGGCCTTCAGCTGCCTCCAGAGGTGCAGCTGGAGACCAGGGAGGGTTGTGGATGAAGAGGCGCATGCCTGTTCCTCCTCCTTCCCAACTCTCCCTGGCCTCCAGTTGCCTCTCTGGAGGCAGCTAAAGGCCAGGGACAATGCAGGGGGAAGGAGGAAGAACAGGCATGCACCCTCCACATGCCGGGGGAAATGGGTTTGGGTGCTATCTCTGGCATATGTGCCATAGATTCACCATCACAGTTCTAGAAGCTGGAACTCAAGGGAGAGGGAAGGCAAACCAAATTCAAAATCACGTATAGTCCTACTAGTTGTACAATATTCTCCTCATATGCCAAAATATCAAGTTTGAAACTTCTGATTAAAGTTACTGTGAACTCAAAATAAGAAAAAGCAAATCTTCCAGAACACCTCTCAGGGCAACACCTACTAAAAGTTTGAAGAGATACCTTCTGAAAGCTTGAATTATGATGCCTACATCTTACATAGGTGAACAATTGCCTGGAGGTGAGCTGAATTGTTTATCCTCCTAACTTTTTAAAGATATGGGTGAACTACCATTACTTCTTAGATTCTGGAGGAGACCCTTTGGGTTGAAGACAGATTGAAAGAAAGTGTCATGTACATATGCTGGTGTCTACTGTACATAATGTGCTAACATCTGTGATATGCAAGACTCAATATACAGAAGCATGCTTCTATGAGGCTGATAAATGCTATATGCCAAACGGATTTGACAGTTTCCATATGAAAAGTCTTTTTGACAAATAAAATTATCAATTGAAATTGAAATTGAAATCTAAGATAACTCCCATTCCTGCATGCCAATTCCCCAAAGGCAAAGAAAATTGATGGATCAAGTAACCTTGACAGACTGATGAAATCCAGCACTGAACAAACTATAGCTGAGATCTTCCAAATATGAAGGAAATTCAGGATGAAGGTATTTTTCCCCTCAACATGCACCTCTGCATCATCCAGGATACTTCTGCCATCACTTAAACTATTATTAGCATACTGACTTGGGCTTTTGTGCAGTGTTCCATTGTTGTAGTGTGTCTTCAATTAGTTTCTGACATATGGCAACCCTAAGATGTAGCTATTGGTTGGTTTGCCATTGCCTTCCCCCGAGACTAAGAGCATGGCCAAACTGGGAATTGAACCCTAGTCTCCAGTCATAGTCTAACACTTAAACCACTATGCCATACTTGTTGCAAAAATACTATTTTTTAAAGGGATACAAGACTAATTGTAGAACAAAAGCCTGAAGTAGAGGGCTTAGACATCTGTTGTGAAGAGAAAGCCTTTTACCTTTCGATGTCACCAAAAACGTATCTGTGACAAATGCAGTGGTATTCAGATAGTTCTGGAATTATCTGTCCATCACCATACTATAACCAAAAACTGGAGGGAGCAGTTCTAATGGGAAAATATCACAGTTTTTGTTGATGTTGCTAAGTGTCTTCTCATCAATCTCAACCCATGGGGACCCTATGAATGAGACATCTCCAGGCCCCCCATCTTCTACTGCTCAGTCCAGTTCCTGCAAACTCATATTCATGGTCTCTTTAATAAAGTCCATCCATCTAGCACAGGGGTAGGCAACCTTTCCCCTTTAAGGGCCAAGGGACTTCAGCTCCCAGAATCCCAGGAGCTATTGGCCAACATGGGACTATTGGCCAACATGGCTGAGGCTTCTGGGAGCTGAAGTCCCTCGGCCCTTAAAGGGGAAAGGTTGCCTACCCCTGATCTAGCATGTGGCCTTCCTCTCTTTCTATTTCCTTCCACCCTTCCTAACATTATTGTCTTTTCCAAAGATTCATGCCTTATCATGATGTGTCCAAAGTATGACATCTAAGTCTTGTCATCTTGGCTTCTAGGGATATTTCTGGCTTAATCTGCTCTAGGACCCATTTGTTTGTCCTTTTGGCTGTCCATGGAATCCTCAGAACTCAAATGCATTGATTTTCCTTCTATCTTCTTTCTTGACTGTCCAGCTCTCACATGGTATTAGGGAATACGATGGCTTGTATGATTCTGACTTTTGTGCTGAGTTGTATGTCTTTGCATTTTAGGATCTTTTCTAGTTCTTTCATGGCCATCCTCCCCATTCTTAATCTCCTGATTCCTGGCTGTAATCCCTGTTCCGATCAATGTTTGATCCCAGATATGAGAACTCTTTTACTATATCTATTTCCTTGTTGTCTAATTTGAATGTGTGTAAGTTCTCTGCGGTCATTATTTTTGTTTTCTTTATGTTCAACAGTAAGCCTGCCTTTGCACTTTCTTCTTTGATCTTCCTTAGCAGTTGTTCCAGGTCTGTGAGGTTTTCTGCTAGTATTATGGTGTCATCAGCACATTTCAGATTGTTGATATTTCTTCCTCCTATTTTCACTCTTTCCTCTTCCATGTCCAAGCCTGCTTTCCTTACAATATGTTCTGCATATAAGTTGAATAGGTAGGGTGATAGGATGCAACCTTGTCTGACTCCTTTGCCAATTGGGAACCATTCTGTTTCTCCGTGTTCTGTTCTAACAGTAGCCTCTTGTCCTGGGTACATATTCCTCATTAGGACTATCAAGTGTGTTGGCACTCCCATGTCTTTAAAGGTGTTCCATAACTTTGCATTATCTATACAGTTGAAAGCTTTGCTGTAGTCTATAAAGCACATGCTGATTTACCTCTGGAACTCCCTGCTACGCTCCATTAGCCATCATATATTTGCAATGTGATCCCTGGTGCCTCTTCCTTCCCTGAACCCTGCTTGGACCTCTGGGATTTTTCTTTCCATGTTGCAGAATTTTGAGCATGATTTTGCTTACATGGGAGATTAGTTCTACGGTTCTATATTTTTCTGCAGTCTCTTGTGTCTCCTTTTTTGTGGATAGGGATGTATATTGATCGCTTCTAATCTGTTGGCCGTCACTTTGTTTTCCATATCTGTTGACATATGTTGGTTAGCACTAGAGTTGACTCTGTCAATGTGGATTGCAACAGTTCTATTGGAATATCATCTGTTCTGGGAGTCTTGTTTTTTGCCATTTCCTTTATTGCAGCTTCCGCTTCAGGTTTTAGAATTCGGGATTCATCTTCATATGGCTCTTTGTTCCATGTGTCCTTCATGTTGTCTTTCATGCTGTCATCTCTTTTATGTAACTCTTTTGTGTATTGCATCCATTATCTTTTTATTCCTTCCTGGTCTTGAATTATGTTATTTTTATTGTTGTAGAGTGTACTGGTTCTTGGTCTGAACTTTCCAAGAATCTTGTGGAATAGGTCTCTCACAGTATCTACTATAAAATACTGAAGACAAGAATAGCTTTTTGAGATTACTAATAAAGCTCTTCTAAGATAGTTAGGCTAGAAATCTAATTAATACAGTGGCAGAGTCTTGCCAAAGATGGAGGCTGCTGGTGAAGATTTGATGTCTGCAGCTGAGGCATCAAAGATCTTTCTAAGAGTTGATTCATCACATCTTATTTAAGCTGCTGCAGAAGAAGATAGAGCAGCCATGGGAAGCATACACTTCAGATACTGTCAAAAGGTCAGATAATACAGCCTATTTGAGTGCTTGTTAGTGAGATGGGCCTCCTCAGGGAATTTTCCTTTCTACCCAAACCTGTTCAAAGGATGTTGGAAAGGGAATTTGCTGAACAGCTGAACTCAGGAAGGCATCAGTTATCTTCACAAGGAAGGACCTAAGGCTGTTCAGCTTTAGAAATCTGATGGTGTACTGTATCAATAACTTTGCTAAGTAACTTCTCAACTTATTCTGGTAGAAAACATCTATTTCATCTGTTTCCCAACTGAATCACAACAGATGAAGTCTCTGAAGTAATATAAAATGCGGGGTGACATCCTGACCATGGGAGCTTTCCAAGGAATTATACTTTCCTATTTAAAGTAAATATAATCAAATCTACCACAAGACTTGACACCGAGAATATTAAAGACAGACAATGAGAAAGCTGCATAGTAGAAAAACAGCATTAAGTCTGTTTTCCATGGATCCATATCTACTGGCCAGATATCAGCTACATGAAAGGTGGAGACTGGGGTAAATTATTGTCTTCTCTCTTGCTACTAACCCAGTTCATTTTTTGGGTGAAAAACAGATAACTGGAGCAGCGTATGTTGTATTGACCCTCTGTTCCATATCAATATCTTAGAACATAATAATAAAAACTAGAGTTTGTATTCTCTGTCAGCCAGAACCCTTGAGTGGTGGGGAATTGCAGTGAGATAAATTCATCCTTATCCTCTTAACATTAACAAGGGGGCTAAAAAGAAAAATCAAGAAAGAAAATAATAAGGAAAAGAAAATGGAATTTAGATGACTGGGTAGAAGAAGCAAAGAGAGGAGCAGAGGGAACAGGGAGTCTTCTCTCCTACATGTCTTTTTAAAGTTTATGCCTCTATTTTGCATACAAAAAGGACTTCTCATATCTGGAATACCTGCTCATGTATAGAAGTACTGAAGAAATCAAACTGATTCTATAAGTATTAATACCACCTTAGCATCAGCAACCAGTGGCCATCTTAAATATTTAAGTGGCAGTGAGACTCAGCTCTAGGAGTAGCTATGACAAAAACCTCTGCAGAACTGCATAAGAAATAGATATAAATTAATGGATATTGAGTAAACCAGCAATATATAGGTTCCCCCCCCCCCAGTAAAATTTCAGCTGGGATTCAATAGGTTGCAACTAATGGCATGTATTCATCCAATAACTAACTTTGCATAGTTAAATGTATTAACTGAAAAATAAAAATAAAAATTCTACCCCTTGAATTATGGCTAAATCATCAAAACTATTATGAATTAAGCCTGTCTTCTTCCAGAGACTGTCCCCTTTTATTATATTAGTTTTTTGACCACCTGAAATAATTCTGCTTCACGAGATGTTCTAGACATTCTAGTAACAGCAGAGAAAACTATTTAACCACCATGGTGAAGCTATTTGCTTTAATAAAAATGAAAGTTGCTTTGATAGTATAATCTAGGGGTAGGCAACCTTTTTGAGCCGGGGGGCGGGTTGCTGTCCCTCAGACAATTGGGGGGGCAAAGCACCAAAAATAAATAAATAAACAAATAAATAAATATTTTTTTTTAAAAAAATAAAAAGATAAAAAAATATGCATGCACACTCTCTCAGCCCTAGAAAAGCCATGGCAAAACCCCTATGGAGATTTTGCCAGGAAAACCCCAAGAACAAGTAATAACAACAATAATATCATCATGGCGGGCGGCGGCGGCAGGACCAGCCTAGGGCCGGTCCAAAGGCCTCGGGGGCCGCAAAAGGGGTTACTTTTAAAAGATGCTCCCCAATACACTCTTCAATATTATATTTTGAAGCATTCACTTGTAAGAAATCTATCCAATTAAAACAGCAGGGCAACATTTTAACAGGTTTAACCACCAAACTGCAAATATCAGCTGATCATTATTACTTAACAGTGTGATAAGGGCAGGCTTCTTGCTGTTTGGTAACGTTGGAATGCACATTTTGATAATGAGACAGTAAATTAAATCCTAACTGGATTAGAGGAGGCTCCAGTACACAACAAATACGATATTTTTCAACAATATTTCACCCAACCTCATTTGTAGGTTGAAAAATTGCTTATACACTTCATTAAAACAGAAGTATAATAAATGAGCAAGCATCGAAATACTCTATATACTCTATACGCTATATACTTTACCAGGTCGGTATGGTTTTCTCTTTCTCTTTTTGATCCCTTCTGTTCCTTCTATCCCCTTAGGATCATCATCTACAGTTTCCCGCTCAGGGCTTGTGTCTGATTTTCCTTCACACTCCATGAGATCTCCTTCTGAGTAAAAATAAAATCAGAGTTATAAAAGGACTTGTCATTGTACCTTTACACTGTTGCCTCAGGTTTCAATCAGAAGCAAACAATATACTTAAAAATAAGCATAAAAACATTACAATGGGCCCTTGATATCCGCTATGATTTGGTTCTAGGACCCCCTGTGGATACCAAAATCCATGAATGGTGAAGTCCATTATATACAATGGCATTGTAAAATGCTCTCCCTTATATAAAATAGCAAAATCAAGGGTTGCTTTTTGGAATTTATATATTTTTGGAATATTTTCAATCCATGGACAGTTGAATCTTTGGATATGGAGGGTCGACTGTATCTAAAAGTTAAACAGATAAAATACACTGAAATAGTAAAAACAGACTTGAGTCAGCTGCAAAAACAACCACACACATAAAAAGGCAAATCCAGAGACAAATAAATGCTATTAGAGAAGTGCTCCAATAAGGATAGGGAGCTGCAGAGGCAGAATCCCATAACTGGGATTTGTTTCTGATCTACATTCTCATCCTCTGCACTTCAGAAGACATGGAATGCATAGAACAGAAGCACCAAACAATATTCAACTGTAAGGAAAACTCATAAAAGTTGGTTAAACTTTTAAAATCTGCAGGTAGATAGATGTTTTCTGTGTGTGTTTAGGAATTTAAAGATCCAAAAAGCAGTTTCCATCATACCTAGAAACAAACCAGAAGCCAGTGAAGTTCTTCTAGGTGGGATGATTTCTCAGTTACTCATACTAATAGTTTGCTGATCTTTAACCAAGAGAAACTTCCATATATTTTTTAAAGGCAGCACCAGGTACAATAAATTGCAAAAACCAATTCTAGATGTTATTGAGGAATTAAATGAGGACAGGTCCTTTTTCTTCAAGAAGAACATGAACTGGCATAATAGCAGAGGTTGGTCAAAGGTGGTACAAGCCAAGAGAAACACATGGACATCCTAACAAGTTATTTTTATAAAAATCTAATAAACCTGTTGTCCTAATTCCATAGGTACTTGAAAATCTTATCATACTAATGAAAGATAAGATAGTAATATCCCTGTAATAGGTAACTTAAAAGTAGGTTCCACCTAATGAACCCTTGTTTTTACTATCTGTCAGTATTGTATTCAGTCAGTTGTTGTGTGAAAGCCAAAATACATTTTTTAGCACCTTGGTTCAAAACAGACAGGCAAGAAAGAGCAGCTTCCAGCCACATTGGAGATGGGGCACATAGATGACACATGCCCCCAGAGTGGTTGGAAGTTGCTCTGCAGCTGCCTAAAACGGCCCAAAGCCAGCCAAAAAAGAAATGCAGAAAAAGGTGCTTCTTGCTGGTGGCACATTCAGGGCCATGGCAGCAGCCAGCTCCAGGACCAGAATATCAGACAACGTGGAAAGCTATGGTCAGAATAAAGAGACAATGTTAGGATGATGGACTAAAAGACTGAACGCACATTCATATTTACATTTAACAACTTCACACAAGATTGCACTGCTACTTGTGACTGCAAGCAGTGTATCTGTAATTTTGTCTACAACCAAGTAGAGGAGGCTGGCAGGTCCAGGATTCAATTTTCACTCAGCAGAATCCATCATCACCAGCTGAACTGAAAAGAGGCCAGAAAATTACATTTCTTGTAGACTTCAAGAAGCATGATTGTCCTCCTTCTGCAGAAAAAAAAAAATGAGCTGGTTGTGAGGCTTTTGAAGGGATGCAAAATTGGACAAGGGCTGTATACAGCCTATGTGCTGGCCACATCTGGTATACAATATGCCTCTTATGACAATTTTCTTATTAACAGCTGGGAATATCTTGTGACCAAAAACATTTGGCAAAAATTGGATTCTACTTGTTCATTCCATGACTTAGGTTGATATGGCAAAGCTTCACATGTAGGTACAACAACATCCAAAATCCACAAAACAGTGATACCTTTATTGGACCAAGCAAAATGCACAAAATACATGTTGAAAGCTTTCAAAGCTCTACTGGCTTCTTCATCAGGCAAAGGTTATTAACAATTATATAGGAGGAAGAAAATATGATGACGTTAGTCATAAGTCTGCATTTTGTCAAGATGTAACTGTTCTTAGTTCAGGTGGTATCCTTCTGGCCATGTGGGTAATCCAAAAATAAAATTTAAGTTTCATTAAGAAGACAAAAAGAGATTCTTCTCTTGAGATCCAAGTTTCCTCCATCCTTCATATCTGGATTTGTCGTAATATTCTACAATAGGTTATTGGCATCTGAAGTAAGGGTCTATGCAGATCGGCACTAAAGGCCAGCTTGGGGGTGGAGTGGGGCCATGGCAACCACTTGCCACCCGCCCCGACTCTGCCCTGATGGCAGCTTCACGCTGCCTGCCTGATACACACTGCGCCGAAGAAACAGCAAAAAGCTGCTGCTGCCACAGCATAAACAGCTTTTTGCTGGTTCTAAAAGGAGTGGCATTTTGCCACTTTTTTTGGAGATGGCAAATTGCTGGATCGGGGCTGCAGTGTGCGGTTGCTGCAGCCCTGATCCGGCACTCAAAGGGATAGCGGCAAGCCACTCCAAAGGTGCTGTCTGTTTAGCCCCTAAGTGTTATAGATATACTCCAGAAATTTAGACACAGATTGCTGTTTTAAACTTTTTAAGGTGTTCAAGAGTTATGCAGTATTGATCTGCTTATCTGAGTTGTGTCTGTGTTCAAGAACAATGACCAGCACACATCCATATGTAAAACAAATCAACAACACTTAGTACTAATATGGCACTTTGGGAGCACAATATTGCTCATTATATTAATTATCACAAGCTCCTATCATAAGATAGGTCAGGTCACCATCATTTCATTTTAAACAGGGGCGATAAACAACAACTTGCTCAAACTAATGTCATGACTAAGGGGGGTTGTACACTGCCAGAAATAATGCAAATTGAGTCCACTTTTAGGGTTAGGGTTAGGGAATCATGGGAACTGTACTTTATTGTGGCACCAGAGCTCTCTGACAGAGAAGGCTCAATGTCTCAGAAAAAAATTCCCATGATTCCCTAGCACTAACCCTAACCCTAAAAGTGAACTCAATTTGCACTATTTCTGGCAGTCTGTAACCCCCTAAGAGTCCTTGGCTGAACTGAAAGGCAAGAGAATTAGCCCAGTATAATGAACAGTAAACAACTTGCTTTCCAACTTGATGTTACCAGAAAGTCCCAGCTCATTTCTATTTTGTCCCCATACCTCATGTCCTTTCTCTTATTCCCCATTTGGTCTGTAATGGATAGCTGGCAAAAAAACTAGCTATCCAGGATAGGCTGCGTTTATAGGAGTTATTGCCCTCTACTGACATGGAAAATAGACTATTTGGCCCTGCATATATTAGGATAAGGCGCTCTTAGGCAGGCAAAGTACAAAGTTACCTACAATCAAGGAAAACATTTTGTGGTTCATTCAGTACAGAGAATTCTAAGTTATTATTCCAATAATCACCAAAACACATCTTTCTAGTCTCAGGTACTCCTCTAACCAGAAAAATAGACATTCACCTGTCCTTTTGTATGCCTGGATATTACCATGTTCAACTGCCACTCTTTTTGTTTATAACTGGCCTTGGGCCACTGAAGTAATGTTCACTAAGGACTTTTAAATGTAAAAGTCATTTCTCACATTCATGTTACCCACATCTATTATTCTGCTTGAGAATAGGTTATTATCATCCTTGCAAAGCTGGCCTAGAATCTAGTATGCTTTGCCAATTCACAAGAGATAAAGAATGGTTTTGGTGTTGGCTAGGCAGTGGACTAATCTCTTAGGGTACCTGAAAGGAGTAAAATTGCTTAGATTGGCATAGTTCAAGGAAAAGAAGGTTGCTTTGATCAAAACAAAGAGCAAAATTTAGGGTGTATTACTAAAGGTTGTCCCAAGGCAGCCAGGGTGTGGAAGTGAGGGATAGTGAGGTGTCAAAAAGACTATGGGCTTCTGCATGCTGATAATGAACAATTATTTGTGTTGCAAAATAACTTATTTCTGACTCAACACTTTAAGCTTTGAAGACATGGGACAAGGTCACTGTGCATACTGCCACCCTGAGTCCCATTTTGAGTCCCATTTCAAATCATCTGAAGAATGACATTTGCAACAGCAATGAAATGTTCTGGAAGGAAGGAGCATTTAGAGACTTCCTGCTAACAGGAAAATACAGCACAGAACAACAACTACCTCTACTGTCATCCATCTCCCCATCCCTTGAGTGTTCAGATTGGATGTCAGGCGGTGTCTGGAGTACAGCCACACTATTCTGGTTGATAATCTTCAACTTGAGCTTTGGCTTGGTCCGTTTTCTTCTTGGTACAACTGCACTAAGACTCTGCAACTGAGACATCCCTGTTTCTGTCAAACAGACTCCATCCTGAGTGTATGTCTTCGGTGGGTCTATGAAATTTGCACGAACCATAAGAGGAATACACAGGCTTAATAATTTCACATACTGAATATTAAGTAGCTTTTGTTATTGTTCATTTAGTTCCCTACCTTAAATAAATAAATAAATAAATAAAACTTTTATTTATATCCTGCTTTTTGAAAAAACAAGCAAAGTGGTGTACAACAATTTAAGTAATACAATATATATATCAGGAACTGTATCCCTGTCTTCTAAAAATCATAGCTAAGAGGCCAGTCACAAGAGGGCTTGAAACTAATCTAGCACCTCCCACTATATTTTGAACATTGTTTACTACTTACTTAGGAAATTATTTACAATTACTTGATAGAGAAGGCCCAAATTTAAATAAAGTAAGTAATAAAAGGGCATGAAGTGACAAATAATGAAATCATTGGAAAGAACTGTGAGATATAGTAATGTACTATGCACAGCCATACTTTTAGGAGTGACACAAACATAGCAGCAAAAACCATGAAAAGAGGGAAGGAATCAAGAATGTTAAGTTACCATGTTCCTTTGCTTTTGTTATAATTTGGGCTGCAGCTGAAGATTCACAGCATTCTGTGGAAGGCACTGAAAAAGGAAATGAACAGGAAATTTAATGTTTTAAGTTAGAATTACAATATTTTGTACAATTGTCTACAACTTCCCTTTTTGATATTGATACCCTTCATTAATCTTTTGTAACTATTCAACTGTTGCATTAATGCAGGAGTGACAGAACTGTATTTATTTATAAACATTCTAATTTTAGGACTGATCACAGTTTGAGATCGCATCTATTTATCTTCTGGTGTATTAGTTTCAGAAAAACAATGGAAGGCCCAGTATAAAAATTAAAAATTATTGTGATATTTCTGGAAGCAGTAGACATGAGCCAGGAAGTTTGGTCCATCAGAGTCTCTACTAAAACAAAAGAACATCTAGTATAGTCCTCTACTTGTGTAACTGAAAATAATCCTCTTAGCTTTCAATATCATATACCTGCACTGCAGTCTCTACCTCTCAGCATCTCCAAAAGCACATTTACTTTTCTGGTATCAGTGGATTCAAGTCTTTAGTATAATACCAAAAAAGTATGATATATAAACAACAGAAATTTAACCATGCTTCTTTCATTAATTGTTCTATTTACCATTATTTATTTTACCCTGCTAAAAAGCAAGGTAAAATAAATTATTTATCTCAAGTACATCTTTGCAATTAATTCAGCATCTACCATCATGGGATAGACAAGTGGTCTCAATTGTTGGAAAGTCCAAAAGATGTTTTTGCAGGTGGATACTGAGTACTTCTGAAACCTGCTCCCCATGAGTTGGAATCTATGCAGCAAATCTTCCCTAGCAGCTGCAGAGGTCTGAATCTGGCAAGAAGAGAAGCTACTCCTGCCAAAGGTTAGTATGACTAGCCAGCACCAAGCTTCTCTAGCCTTCCCACAGATAAATAAACAGATATTGAAAAACCAACTACAGTACTACTAGATATCCCATGAAGAAATTACCATTTGCTGGTAGTATATATGGCCTACACATGGTACAGTCAAAACCACTGTCAGCTGTGCTTTCAACCTCCTCCTCTGTGTTTAAGTTTTGACAGACTGTGTGCATCCATCTGGAAGTTAAATTGAAGAGGGAGAAATGGTTAGCTGAAATACATATAACTGTATAGCACAACAGCATTCAAACGTTGAGACTGTAAACGAACAGCAACATAGAACATGTCTTAAGAGTGCCTTACGAACCTCTCTAAAGTGGCAATGCTTCAAGATAGTTGTTAAAATTAGATGACCACTAATATTCTTTTTTCGGCAATGTGCTTCATCAAGCGGTTGCTATGTTGTTCTAGGCACTCACAAATGAGATGGAATTTCAAGTTCATTTCAGTTGGGCGACATCTCTGATTTCTAGCACTAAGACTGCTTTGGTTGCCTTGACAGGTGAGTACAAAGCAAAAGACAAAGCTAGTATGACTCCCGATTCTCCTGAACTGACCTCTCTGTGGGTCATGCTAATGGAAAGAATGATAGCCAATAAACTGAAGCTCAGTTCATATGAAATATAATTGGATTAGGCTGATGGTTATTCAGCATGGAGAAGCAATGTTCATTCTAAGCTTTACAAACATATAGCCATGAAGTTTATTGTTGTTGTATGCCTTCAAGTAATTTCTGTCTTATGGCGACCCTAAGGTGAACCTATCATGGGGTTTTCTTGGCAAGATTTGTTCAGAGTGAGTTTGCCATTGCCTTCGCCTGAAGCTAAGAGCAAATGACATACCCAAGGTCATCCAGTGGGTTTCATGGCCTAGCTGGGAATTGAAGCCTGATCTCCAGAGTCATAGTCCAACACTCAAACCACTGGTGGCTCTCAAGCTTGGAAGTATTCTCTGCTCCATTAGCACTACTCTGGTATTAATATCTTTTACAAGCCTGAGGTAGTATGGGATTTGAAATCGTACTTCAATAGAGATTATCATTAATAATGGTCATTATAATAATTTTCTCTGATATTATGGGTTCTCCCCGACAAAAATTATTTGCACCTAAATATCTAACCATACTGTTTTATAAGAAACAAACCTTGATCAGGAATAGGCAAAATTAATTTACCAGTACACTGCTAAACCAAGAGTAATCCCACACCACAATATGAACAAATGATTGAAATATGACAAAATAAAAAAATAAAAAATAAAATCACAATTTAGAAAAACCAGACCTGTCACACTGTCTACATTGTAAAATGAGCTCTTCTTCTCTATAACTGCAACAGCAGATTGGGCAGGTAGATAAACTTGCACAAGGAGCACATTGTGTGTAATTATTCTGCCATTCACATCTTAGACCAGGAGAAGTAGCTCCACAATGTCTGCACCAAACACACCTGCAAAACACCAAATGGGAGTGACATTTTATCATTCACCTACTTATTTACTAACAACACTGCTTTACAACACAAGAGCCAATGCTGTGGGTATCCACAAATTAAAGACAATCTCATAAAATATAGACTGAGGCAGTTTCTATTCTAAAACAAGCCTAAGTGAGGGAAATGGATCCAGAAAACCCCTTTCATCAAAGATTACGCAAGTATCTTATCCAGAAAGTAGATATTAGCAAGCAGTTTCTAGCTGTTTAACCTCTCTTTCAAATTATTTTTCCTCAGGAGCAACTGGATCATCTCTTCTTTCAAAGAGGTTGGTACCCCCTCCTCTCTCTAAGATGTATTTACAACCTGATGAACCCAATATTCATTATTTGAGGTAATAAAACCATGCAGGAGGTGAGTGTTCAGGTAGTTGGATGTACATGGCTGAATACCATATACACACCCTCAGGCTTTAGTAACTGGAACTTATCCCATAAAAACAGGACATCTCCACTAATGGGACTGACTTATATGTGGAGTCATGAGAGAGATAGGGTCTTTGTCATTCAAGCGTCTTGTAGACGTTTAATAATCTGCTATTATATATCCAACAGGCTTTCCCTGGGAAAGATTGCAACAGGCCTCTATCTGTCCTATAGATCTCTACTGGTTGAAACTGACAATGCAATGGTAATGGAAAATACTTTCTTTAGCACCATCGCTAATAGAAAGCAAGCTTGATAATGAGTTGTATGTTGTGTTTGGAAGGACTCAGTACTAGGCTCTTCTATCTACCTCTCCGTGTCCTCAGATATACCATATATCAAGAAACTGCATGGTCTCTGCGGTGACTGTGTCAGCTACACCTGCTACACCAGTAGGAAATTGCCCCAAAGGCCACTGGAAACTTTCCAGATCCGTTAGTAATAGGGAAAGACTATTTTAATAATGTCCCCCACCAACCTTGCACAGTGATATGACCTTTCAAAGACAAGGAGGTGCTCTGACTCTGACATAGGAATAGAGGTTAAACCTCAGATCACAATTCTCCAATCTGTCTAAGAAGCCAATTACATACATTGCCACACTGGGACAGCATCATGATTGTAACAAAATCCCAAGCCATCTCAGATCCAGTAGCCCCAGCATATATTGAAGTGACCCTGGACAATCATCTTAGGAGTCCTCAAGATCAATCAAGACCATCTCCAAGATATTTTTCAAATTTGGGTGGACAACAAGATACTCTGCTTGATTTTCTTTAAGTCTGTATTTTATCCCAGCACAATGTAGCAGTCTAACTCTAAATAAATGCAAGGTATGGAGATTTTCTTTATTTGCTACTATTTCTTTTGACATGTTTCCCAAACTTACACTACGTGAAATGTATGTTTAAAATACTATCAAATGAAAAAATAAAGAATAAGCTGAAACACACCATTTGCACTTCCAACCTCCTTTGGGAACTGTTTGCAGTGGTGGATCTAGGCAGTAAGTGTGATAGCTGATATCACAGTCATCACAAAGGAGTAGCCTTCCTGGATCTGTAGCCTTTCCACAGGCTTCACACACAGTGCACTCCAGGCATCTCCAGCCTTTGTGGAGCACTACTTTTGTAATCTGCAAAGTGGAAGACATCATGAAATCACTCAGAGAAACACTACATAATCACTATTGTTTTATATGCTTAGAAATACTTTTTAAAAATTTCCCCTTCTAAGAGATTTAAAATTACCAATTTAAGAGATAAGTGGTCTCAATTGTTGGAAAGTCCAAAAGATGTTTTGGCAGGTGGATACTGAGTACTTCTGAAACCTGCTCCCTATGACTTGGAATCTGGATGCTCCCCTCCTATGCAGCAAATCTTCCCTAGCAGCTGCAGAGGTCTCGATATGGCAAGAAGGGAAGCTACTCCTGCCAAAGGTTAGTATGACAAACCAGCACCAAGCTTCTCTAGCCTTCCCACTTGTAGGGAAAGCTGGTTGGAAATGTTTTAGAATATTGAACAAGTAGAGTAGTGTTTGCTTCTATGTAATCACTCATTAAGACTAAGGTTTATTACACATTTTAACTTTCCACTCTCTCATGGCCAATCAAACAGATATAATGTAGATGGAAACAAATGGAAATTTAATTGGAAATAATCCTCTAACTCCCTTCCTAATCAGGACAGAAAAAATATTTAAAATTTTAAACACTGAATTCTGCCTTAAATTTATATTGAGTAAGATCACTACCCCGTCTGTGGTGTACTGTCGATACTGACTGGCATTTGCTTTCTAAGGTTTCAGATAGAATTCTTGTTTCTTTTAGGAGATAACACAGACTGATCTAGGACTTTCTGCAAAGCATCTGCTCTATCAGATTACTACTCTGCGACAGCTGATCATGTTCACAATGTGAAAGACTAATGTTTTCAAGCAAACCATCTTATACTGCTCTCCTCTATGAAGTACCATATAAACTACTGTATATTATTCTATGAAAAGTGTAGGAGTTTGACCCCCTGGATGCTAAGACAGGTGTTTGACTCTCCAGATACTGTTGAACTGCAGCTCCCAGCATTCCTTACCACTGACTATGCTGTCTAAGGCTGCCAAAAGTTGCAGTCCAACATCTAAAGGGCTTCAAAATTCCATCCCTATTCTAAGAATACATATGCCTTTCACAAAGAATATGCAGATATTAGGTAAAATGCTAAAGCACATGGTGGAAAATCCACTTTTCATATAAATGCAGTAATAAAATGAGAAAGGCAGTTTATAGTTTTTAAATTTCCACAAATAGCTTCTTATCTCTGCATAAGTAAACTCATAACTATCCAAATTTAATTTTCACACATTCTCTCCTAGCCTAATGAATGTAAAACATTAATTAACTACTCCAGTTTCTGTCAATTCTGACAGCCAGCAGACAAACTGAATTAACTGAACCTTATTGCCTTTGTAAATGAAGATGGAGTATAATTCTTCCATGGGAAAAAAACATGCTATGTATCTTAATACTTGGCTCATATCTAGCTTAATACTGATCTTATGTTTTAATACTTTTTTAAGCTACTGCAGGATAATTGGTGCTATTTATGGCTGCAGAATTACAGAAAGGTTAACTTCTCTTGCATTTAAAAGAAATTAATTTAATTAAACTGTTTTGTCAGTGGCATACAAATGATAATCACATTTACAGAAGAAAATTTAAAGAACTCAACAGCACTCCCTAATAGTGTCAGACCTGGAATCAATGTGGCTAGAGTACAATATGCCTACAAATATAATATAGAATGACAACAACAACAACAACAATTTAAAAGCACTCACTTTAATACTGACACAGTAGGGATGGTAACACTGACCACACTGAGAGCAGGCAAGCAATCGGCCTTCTGCGCCTTGACCAAAACTTCCACAAACTACACACATATCCTAGAATATCAAACAGATGCAGAGATATTTTTTAAAAAAAAAAAATAACAGCCAGCATTAAATGTATAAAATACAGATGTAAGATACATAAGAGAAATGCACAGGCGTGTAAGCACATTCAAGCACCTCTTATGGTTCTTCAGAAATTCAGGTATGTATGGTACAGTTATTAATATCTATTAAGAACTAAAACACCCTTTTTATACTATCAGTAATGCTAACAAAACTATCAAGCTTTTTTCGAGTATATAGTAAAGAATTATAGCCTTCCCTGGTGCAAAAGCAATTGAAAATTTATAAGAAAACCACAGTAATATAGCTATAAAACATTAACACTTCCCACAAATAATGTGTGTGTGTGTGTGTGTGTGTGTGTGTGTATTAAATGCCAGTCTAAATGGAGCTTCTCAAAAACAAGCAGACTAAGCTCTACTTCAGATTCTAGTATATCTTTTCTTCTGACTCCAGGATGGACAAAACATAAAGGGGAAAATCACTCTTCAATTATACTGAATAGAACTGCATACAGTCGGCCCTCCATTTTCGCAGGGGATCCATTCCAGACTCTCCCGTGAAAACAGAGACTCACTGATATTCAAGCCCCATAGGATTAAATGGGGCGCACTCCACTGATCTTAATGGAGGTTGCCCCTCCATGAATATTCAAAACCGTGGATCTTAAGTCCGTGAGAATGGAGGGGCAACTGTATTTAGAGCAAACCTTTAGTATAAAAATAAGAGCAAGAGTAAACGCTTACTGAAATCTCTCCAAAAGCTTACATTTCCACAATTTCATGCTACTTTCCCCAGCTGCTAATGTGCCATTTCACTCTGAATTTGGGAAGCAGGAGTGAAGCAACACATTGGCCCATTACTGCACTGTGCTGGGGGACAGTGAAAACAGCAGTGCAAGACAAGCATTATGGTCCAACTAACAAAATCAGTGCACAGAAATAGCTAACAGCTACTAGATCATGAAACATTTTGACATTTGGAAATTCATATAAATGAGATCCTGTCTATCCATACTATACTGCTTGAAAACATATACCTAATCCCTAAGATAATTAATTTAGAAATTAGTTTCTTAATGCTCGTCCCACTGAAAACAAAGCACTACAAACCAACACTCAGATTTTAATGCAGTAGCATCAGTATATGTGTGTGTGTGTGTGTGTGCAGGCCACACCAGATGACACCCCAGAAGGGAGGGGGGTGACACACAGCTGCACCATCCATGCACACCACCCCATCCACATGTGCATGTGCCATCCTCCTGCCACCCATGTACGCACTACTCTGGGCCGCGCATGCACACGCCACTCCACATATCCCCCTGCACTGCTCTCACCTGCCCATCTGCCCTTCCTCTTTTGCCCACCAGGCCACCTCCCTACCACTCCAGCCACTCTCCCAGGTGCCTTTCCACCTCTCTGACTGCTCGCTTGGCCACCTCCCCAGCCGCCTCTCTAATCACTCATCTAGCCACCTCCCTGCCTCTCTGGCCACTTGCCTGGCTGCTTCGCCACCTCTCTGGCCGCTTGCCCGGCTGCCTCCCTGCCTCTCTGGTTGCTCACCCAGCTGCCTCCCCAACTCTCTGGCTAGCACACGTGCCTAGGAACCAAACTGGAAGTGACACACCAGATGTCCTGCCCCCCACACTGAGTGACACCTGGTGCAGGAATGCCACTGTTTTAATGCACTCAAAATTTTCATTTTAACATATCCATCCACTTTACTTATATTCCACCTTTCTCCCAGGCTGGGACCCAAGGCAGAAAATACATTAAAAAAAACAACAACATATAGTTTTTAAAAAACATATAAAATCAAGATTAAAACAATTATTAAATAACAACAGTATTAAAACAAATTAAAATCTTTCTTTAAAACAGATTAAAAACAGTACAGCACCATAAAGGCCATTTTTGTTAAAACAAGTTTCCAAAAGCTTGCTGGCATAGAAAGGCCTTCACCTTTCACCAAAAGGAAAACAAACAAGTATCCTAACTTCCTTAGGGAGGGGGTTCCAAAACGTGTGAGCTGCCACAGAGAAGGCCTTCACCCACATAATCACTAACCATACCTGTGAAGGTGGTGGGATAGAGAGAAGGTTCATATGGGAAGATATAGTCCTTCAAATAACCTGAGCAGTATAGGGCTTTATAGGTCAAAACCAGCACTTTGAATTGTGCTCAGAAACACAAACCAGCCAGTGGAGGTGTTGCAAGAAGAAAATTGTTTGTTCCCTGTAACCAGCATCCAAGGTTATCTGGCTGCAGCTCTTTGGACCAGTTAAGGTACAAAACAGTTTCCAAAATCAGTCCCATGTAGAGTGTATTACAGTAATCCAATCAGGATTTAACTAAGGCATGTGTCACTGTGGCCAGTCTAATGTCCCAAGGAAAGGGCACAGCTAGTGTTCTAGCTTTAACTGTGCAAATGCACTCCTGGCCACTGCAGAAACCTAGGCATCCGGGATCAATGCTGAATCCAGGAGTACTATCCAAACTGTGGACCTGCATTTTCAAGGAGAGTGTAAGCCTATTTCTGATCTACCTTACAACTGACCAAACAAGACTCTTTCTTGTCTGGATTAAATCACAATTTGTTCACCCTCGTCTAGTTCATTACAAATGACAATCACTGGGTTACAATGAGGACAGCCTCCTTGGATTGAGATGGAAAGGCCTAATAGAATTGGATGTCATCTGTGTATTGATGGCACTATACCCCAAAACTCCAGACAGCTTCTCCCAGCAGCTTCATGTATATGTTAATAGCATGGGGAACAAAACAGAGCCCTGTGGGGCACCAGAGGCCAACAGCCAAGGAGTCAAACAGGACTCCCCCAGGACCACCTTCTGGATTTGCCCCTACAAAAATGAATGGAGCCACTGCAAAATTGTCAGTAATTATCCCATAGGCTAGGTTCCTGGGAGGCTTTTTTCCAAACAAAGGCCTTACAACTGTCTCTTTTATGCAGGCTGGAATCTGCTCTACTGGAGAGAGGCATTACTTACTCCCATTACCCATCTAGCCAGTAAGAAGGACAAGGATCTAGTATCCATGTAGTAGTTCCGATTCCTCCAAGGTTCCTGTTTGCATCCTCATCTGCACAAGCTGAAAACTATCCATTAATGCTGGACAAGCAGACACTAACGCTCTGTATTAATTGTAGTATCCAAGTAACAAATAAAATTTGAGCAATTTTATTTGCAAAGTGCTTAGCAAACTGTTCACAGCAGACTACAATATGGTCTAGATTCTGCCTTCATTTATTTTATTGCTTATTTGGGGATCCCTTGAGAACCAGGTGGCTGGTTTGGCTCTGTGAGAGGGGGTGCTCAGAAGGGATAGTGTCCACAACCATTCTAGCAACCAACAGGCAACTTCCCAAGACCCATCAGGAACTCATACAGTCCTCCTGGGATAGGCCATAGCAATCGGTCCCAGGAAGTCTAAACCTGACCATGTAGTGGTCTGTCTATTACAACGTAACTATGGAAAATCCCTCCTTCCCCAGATCACCCCTTTTAGAATACAAGGTTCAGAATGTGTCCAGCAGCATGAGTATGGCCAGATACCAGATGAGACAGACCCATAGTTATGGTAGACATGAAGTCCTGAACTACTCCTGAAAAGGCAGTCTCAGCATGGATGTTGACGTCACCGAGTACCACAGGCCAAGACAACTTCAACGCTAATTCCAAAACCATTCCAGCTAGTTCAGGAAGGGAGACTGTTGAGCAGCAGGGTGGATGATACACAAATAGAATCCTTAACCTGTCCTGGCCACCTAGCTTGCAGACTGTGGGATGGGGCAACTGGTCAGAGGGATGGAATCATGAGACCACTGAAACTCTGCCTCCTCGGACTCCAGATCTTACCCGCTGCACAGAAAAACCTAGTAGGTAAAACTGAGAGACATTAGAATCTTTCTCTACTAGGATAGCTTCCATAAAGTTTAATTCCTACATTTACAGGTGTCTATGATACAGACTAGGTCTGCATATTCATCCAGTTGTTTTTCCACTCACCATTCTAGCATTAAGCAATGGCATTCAACCCAGGGGACTGTTGTCATAGCTACCCAGGCTATTTGGGACATGTAGCAAGTTTAAATCACACTTTCTTATCCAGTAAATGACAATTAAGCATAGATTTCCTTAAATGAACTGGAATATTCAACTTATCAAACTGGACTGCACATCATTGCCTTCCTCCACAGAACAGAAGATAATGAGCCAAAACACATATTCCTCTCCCCAAACTCACAAAAGAGGAGGCTCTTTGGGGATTGTCTTAATGTTTCCCAAATTCTGCCTACTACTTCATTTCATCTCTACTGGTGAAGTTTACCTCCATGGGCACTAGCATTTGAATTGTGCCCAGATGTCAGCAGCCAATGCAATATCTAACAAAGAACTGGTCTTGCATGTGCAAGAGTTTGAAAGGAGGAAAGCAGTCACAAAATGCACTACCAAAAGCCTCCCAAACATTAGAATTTTTCTCTACTAGGATAGCTTCCGTAAAGTTTAATTCCTACATCTACTAAAATACTGACATACTTTATTATTTGATTTGTGAGTCAGAATTATCTAATTATCTAACTCACTTGTAATATTTGAAATTCACCTGACTACACAAGTCTTATTTGAAGTGGAGAATTCAAATTTAAAAAAAGTACAGCAAATATTCCTGAATTTTTCATCTAGTGGGTAAAAAAACAAAGAGAAAGGAACAATGAGTTCCACTAGAAACCAATAAATATGAATTGAAATTGCAACCTGATGCAAAGTAAACTTGTCACTGCTAGAAAATAAGACAACGGTATTGTGCATTGAGTTTTCTTCCTCATCTTTGTTAGAAGAAATGTCCATATCTGTGACCTGCAAAAACAAAAACAAAAAACATCACTTTTTTCTATAAATTATTGCCAACATTTAACATACAGACTATTTCAACATTATTGAAGATGACAGCCTTATGTATTGCATTTACTGCCTTTAAGTTATACTGTCATTCTTCCCAATACCAAAAGATGGAATACCGTATTTTTCGCCATATAAGACACACTTTTTCTCCCCCAAAACGGGTGTGGGGAAGTTGGTGCGTCTTATAAGGTGAATATACATCTATACATCTAAGGAACCACCGAGGCCGTGGTATATAGTTTTCCTCATACCCCAGTTTTATAATAACCACAACTATGTGAAGTAGGTTAGCCCTTCAGGACTGAGTAGGAATTTAAATCTGGATCTTACCTGTTGTAGTCCTATACTAGCCACTACATAATACAGTTTCTTAAGAATAAAAAGGAAAAATGCTTCATAAGTTATATAAATTGAAACAGGAAGGGAAAGGTCTTAAAGGCTTTCACTCTTTCAGTTGCAGTTTAATTACTTCTTATTAATTTCCACACAAAATGTGTGCAATTTTGCAACAGATTTTTTTTCTGTCTGTCAGGTTTCTAATGACACCTCCATTACCCTGTGTATTTCCCCATCATCCACCAAGCTCCTGTTTGCCTCTTTCCCCATCCATCAATTATAATGCTCATTTTGAATGTGACATTGTGCATAACTGAACTGACATAGAAAAGGGGGGGGGATATAAGAGAAAGATGCTACAAGTAACTTGGTTGCTAAAGAAGAGAAGAATATCCATTAGAAAAGAAGAAAAGAGTAGATGATTAGATGTTATTGCAAGTGGATGGAACAAAAACATCAGGAGGATATACGCAGTGGCCTTTTATATTTGGAAGTTGGGCAGCTGGTTTATATACATGGATGCTCTCTAGCCTATGCATTTATATAGCAAATTTGGGACAAAAAGTCCACATGCAGTCTTTATTCTGGAGAAGATCACATTATTTTTAAGGCATTAAATTGTATACTTGTTCAATATTTTGAGTAAATTTTGTACCTTTCAGTGGCAGCAGCATTGTCCAGTAAACAATTCAACAGACCTGGTTTTTAAATTTTTATTATGTAACTTGTAAGCTGTAAATGGGCTTCTGAAGCAGATGAAATTTATTAGGGATTTGCATACTTCTATATGTCAATGTTCATGGAATCAGATTTTCATTTGTCATGTGGAAATCTCTAATCTGACCCACTTATATTATGCATTCTGCTTTGCAGTGATTGATTCTAGAACCAATTTCCTGCCAAAAGATTTTAAAACATTGTTTTCTGCAGACACATCCACCAGTCTTTTTTTGCTTTAGCTCCTACAACCAACAGACATAATAGGTACAGAGGGGCTAGCATGCTTACATTTACCGTATTTGTGGAATGGTACATTTCTTGTATTTACCTGGAAGGCTGTACTAACCAACACATGAAATATCATTAATCAGAAAACCTCACTGTAAACATAAGAGGTGTTATGGCTAAATCAGATCAAAGACACATTCGTCTGACATTCTGTTCACACTGTACCAAATGGGTAGCCAAGCAGTTAACAGAGAGGCATACTGTGTATGAAACTAGAGAGATACCCATCATCAATAGCAACCACTGATAATTATTGTTAAAACTGTGATTTTTCAACTCCACATGTACATGGTGTTAAGTTGTTGTAGTATTTAAAGTGGTTTTAACTTGTTATTTTAGGTTATTTTAACTATTACTATATTTAATATGATTTTACCTTGTTCAAATTATGTCTGCTTTTAATCTGGAAATATTTTGCACTGTTTACATTGTATGCTGCCCTGAGATCCTGTAATAAAGGGTAGGATAGAAGTGTTTTAACAAAATAATAAATAAATAAATAAATAAATAAATAAATAAATTTACATCCTTAATTTGCAAGCCAGGATATATTCTACCATTTGGGGAACTATGCACGACCCATCTTGTTTACAACAATTGACAACATTTTCTACTTGTCATTACCTAACAGCAACAGAAAGATCTATGGTCTTAACTGAAAGGCTGTCTGCATGGGACAAAAGACTCGGCTTCCTCCTGGCCTCATGTTGTCAGGTTAAGATGACTCAGGCCAAAACCCCTGGGGCAGGATCAGGCTCAAGCCTGCCAGCACAGATGAGGATCTGGCGTGATCCCCATGTAAACATCCTTTAACCCAGGATAAAATGCCCCCAGTTTTGTGTGGAGTTTCATAGAAACTCAGCTGTAAAAAACCTGACAACACCCCCATACTCCTTACTTTGCTGTACCACTGCTTTCACTCAGAAGTTCCCCTGTCACCATGTTTCATGTGGAAACAGGGTGACTGCCTGCACCCACATGGCCAAGCACCCCATTTCCACATCAGACATGGTGATATGGGGGGGGCTTCTAAGTGAAAGCAACGGCACAGCAAGATAAGGAATGTGTACTGGTCTCGTCAGTGCAGTACAGGTATATGAACATACACACACCATCCCCATGCTGGCACAGGGACTGAACTGTGTGAGCACCAGGAAAGCATGGGCTGAGCACATGCTTTCCTGGCCCGTCCTCTCAGACCCACAGTCACCTAGACAATTTTTTCTGAATGCTAGACTGAAATGTTAGAAAGTCTGTGTTAGTCAGTATATTAGTAGATGGGTCTCTCAGCATAAGGAACCTTTTAAAGGCATTCTCAGCAGTAACATTAGCCAGCACCTTTTCTTGGATTAAACAACAAGGTACAAATGTGCCACAGATTCTTACCCCTGGAGTAAGGATAGATCCAATTCCACTCTTCAGTTTTGATCTCCCTCGACCACCTCTACCAGAAAGGCCTGCACCACGTGGTCTCCGCTTCCCAGGGAACCCTGATCCACGGCCCTATTTATAGTAAATGCCAACATTTAAGCAGAGTCAAAACATACTTCACAGAGCTCTTAGTGGAGATGAATGCTTCTTATAAAGCCATTTCCAAAGGGTTAACCATTGTAGTCTCTCGGTGCCAAACCAACAAAGAGCCCAAAACCATATAAATCAACAAGTTTATTACAGAATTAGCTTTCATAGACTGCAGTCCACATAATCAAATACATGAAGTGTTACTGAGAATATATTAAAGATATGAACAGTGTGGCACATGAACTACATGCTGCTCCCCTGGGGTTTGCTTTGAGCCCTCCAAAGCTGCCCTAGAGACTCCAGATTCCTTCTATTAAAAAAATTAGCCCCAAATAGCGACAAATAGAGAAAAAAGCCCACTACAAAAATGTAGTAGGTTAAGTTCCTTCGGCTTCCACTGTCTGCAAAACTTGTATTCCAAGTTCCAGAAAATGTGGAAATCAGCCATACTCCATTTTGGTCAATTCCCAGAAGTGGACGTGACATCACATCTCTTCTGGTCATAGTGGGAGCAGCTGTGTGACATACAGGATGAATGGCCCCTGCCTTCCTCCACTGATACCTACCCCTAACATAAAGTATTGATGGTGGGGATGGGATGGTAAAGAGTGAGGTCAGAGAAAAATTAAATGGTGAAAGGACTGATCGTGGTAATTATGTTATTAACTCAGTCAGTGGTGTCCCCATTATCTGGTTCACCAGGTGCGGGGGGTAGGACTTCTGGGGGTGGAACTTCTAGGGGCAGGGTTTCTGGGGCAGCGTGCACTCCCTACCACTGTGCTGCCCCCTCCTTTTTCTGATGAGGGAAACGATGGGACAGTGCAGAGGGGAGCACGCGGGAATGGTGTACAGGGGAAGGGGAGCACATGGAGACAACAGGTAAGGGGAGTGCCCTACTGACACTCCTCTTCTTAGCTGTTACCTAGTGCGGGCTACACCACTGCACACACACACACCAGTGACGCCACTGAACTCAGTATGTTGTAGTGGTCTGAGTGTAGGACTAGTACTATATAGATCAGGGTTTGAATCCCTGCCCAGCCATGGAAACCCTCTGAGTGACCTTGGGCAACTCACATTCTCTCAGCCTCAGAGGAAACTAAAGACAAACTCCCTCTGAACAAATCTTGCAAAGAAAACCCTGTGATAGATTTGCCTTCGGGTTAACAGTTACAGTTCTACAGTTCTTATAGTTATACAATATTACTATAATTTTGTTTTTCCCCCTCCAGTGTTATAATTAGATATACCTTCTTTATATTTCTAAATGTGATAAACCAAACTTAGTGACAATTGTAGAAAAACATTAATTACATATTATTAAGGTTACCATGGAAATTTTTATACTGCAGCACTTTCTGGGAAACACTTTGAGGAGGGCCAGAGAATATTGTTTCTAGTACAAACTCCAAAGTCTATAAAGGCCACTGGGTATTTTGCACACCATTTTAATGAGATACCATCCATCCTTGGCTTACAATCTCATCTAGATAGAATGCCACCTGGCTCAGTCAGTGTGTGGGATTTACCCCATGTGGGGCAAGCACCACATATCACTGATTTAGAAAGGGACCCTATGTGGTACTTTTGGTATTTAAGATCACAGCAATATTATAATATCCTATGTATTGGGGGATCAATTTTAAAGATGCTTTTTAAAAAGCAGGACATGAATTCAGTTGTGCTTTAAAGTATCCTGATGAATTTCTTTATGTTTATGTTGTGTAGTGTGTTTGTTAAAATGTACTTGGATGTACTTGGAATTTGACTTGGAAGGATTTGTATCCTAAAAAGTAATATATTAAAATGTAATATATAGTTTTTAAAAAGTGTTCATTGTCATTTTTCTACAGAGAGAATAGCAGAAAGTGCTACAAGAATACAAATACAGATTAATTACCACTTTGATGCTCCATATGGCACTGCCATGTAACGGTCTGGATTTAAAACTTTCCCGACTTTCTGAAATGTCTGGGGACCAGGAAGGTGGGCTCACTGTATTATGGCTACTCCAAGCCCCCTAGGATATGGCAGGTGAGAAAATATATGCATAAAACTCAGCCAAACAAAATAAAAATAAGCAGTGCAAATAAAAAGTTCTGAAAGAAAAACTCATGCAGGCATAAACAAATATCCAATTTAAGACACACATGGATTTACTGGTAAAAATTTCAACCTAGAATCACATTTATATGACATGACATAAGACTTCAGGGTGGAGAAACATTTTATTACATAACAATAAAAAGTACTGTAGGAAAACAAAAGATTCCATGACACAATCAGTAACTGTACCTCAGTTACTATTTTGATTTCCACAATACTAATCCAAGATGCACAAGTTAGTAGAATAATAGACCCAGCATTATATTAAGATCCTATCTTCATTTTATATTGCATCTTGGAAAAGTGACATACTTACATTATGTTTGTGACATAAAATAAACCAACAAACCCCAAAGCTAAGAAGCATAGCAGACAAAAAAGTAAGATGCATAATGTGAAAATGAAATATAAGTGAATTGTTAAAATATCAGTCATGAGCAGAGGCTATGACACCTGAGCACTATTTTTAAATCCTGTAAGTACTGAGATTTTTGTCATTTAAAACCAAACCAGCAAGAAATCATTTTTTCTCTAATGTCTAGTACTCTACAGAGGCTCAAAATAGAGTATGACTGCATTTACATCTATCTCCATGGGTTAGTTGGGTTTATTTATTCTATACATACATAATTTGTACATGTAGGAATACATTTCCTAGAGGAGATAATTAGGTTCAGTAATGTCATCTGGAAGGATCCCAAAGCTGCAGAAAGAAAGATCCCACCACATCCTTGCAAACTCCCCATCCTTCCAAATCATCATTCAACTCATGCTGTATGTATATTCACAGCAACCATAACAGAGTTCTTTATTTTTAAAAAAAGGAATAGTAGTAGTAGTAGTTACTATTTGGAAATGGCAAAGACATCTTACTCTCTCAACAATCCATTTGTGTGACTTAAGAGACCACAAAGAAAAATCAGCATTTGGCTCAGAAGGTATCCAAGTATTATTGACAAAGGTACACAGTATACTTTAACAAAATGATCCTTGCATTAAAAAGAAAAAGACTAAGTAAACAATGTTTTGAACACTGTGTGTGGCAATACCAATTTAGAAGTATATCATTTACTATTTGTTTTCCACATTCAGCCATCTTTTCTTCATAATTCCTCCTTGGCTTTCTCCATGATGGAGAATTAGAATAGCAAAGAAATGTGTGCTTCAGTAAAGAACTGAAAAGACTGTAAGATGGAGGCATATCAAAGATGAACAATGTATAATTAAATAATTAAATATATCTTGCTTTTTCTCTCTCACACTTTTACCGAGCAACAGCTCACTTGCTTACTCAGAACTTAAATCCCATTGAGTTCAATAGGTCTTATTGCCAACTGAGTGAGTACAGGATTTTAGGTCTCAATCATATTTTTATTATATTCAGCTAGGTTTGGAGTGTACACAATGACCATACCTGAAAATTTTATGATCTCATTTGACACATTTAAAGATGCCTCTGAAGAATGTATCACAACTATCCATAAATATTAAAACCTCTATGGCCATGAGCCAAAAATGGAATGATGTTATCAGGATTTTTTCATTAGGACATTGATTCAAGAGATCATTTTTCAGACAAGATTCTTTATTAATTAATTTATACGCATTATATTTTTAGAAAGATGGGGGACAAATTTAATAAATAAATGGACACATATGGTAACCACAATTAGGGGGCAACCTAAGCAAAGTTCACAAAATATTAAGTAGAATAAGTTATCCTTCTAAGCCTTCCCTCTGAACGGGTTTCAATAAAATATGCTCACCTGTTTTGACCTTGGCCTTCCAGGAGAAAATTTCCTTTTGGTGATAGCTGGTTTTCCCATTCCAATTTTTGGAGTGAGTGACACGTATGTTATTGGAAGAGCTATGGAGGATTCTAGTGATGATGTCTGACTACGCACCATGTCATGTGAGGAGCCTAACTCTAGTGAGGCTGCTGGTGAGGAAGACACACTTGTCTTGTTTATTTCAACAGATGATGGGAATGAGGAGAATGTCTCGGTTGGTGACTTAATAGATTTGTCTTCCAATGGTGAACTGTCAGTTGCACAACTTTCACTTGCAGGAAGAGATGATGTTTCACAACTTTCAGGAGTATCACCTCCATTCACATGTTCTGACACTGCCCTTGCTTCTAACTGCTCTTCTTTCTGATAGGAGTCTTTCTTTTTATTGATCAAAATGAAAGCATCAGGCATCTTTGCTATGTCTTCAGTTGTCACTGTTGGAAGCTGAGACTCTTCTGTGGACATATCAAGTGACTCAGTACTTTCCTGTAAAGGTTCCATTTCTACAGTTTGCTTTCCTGTTACTTGTGGTATTATATCAGGAGTACTTTCTGTTGTTTCCATCTTTTTACCAATGTTATTACCAATGGGCGCATGAGTCCTTTTAGGAGAGGTTTCCATTTCTTCTGCACCACAATGATTAGAAATCTGTATTAGCAGTCCGCCACTGTTTTTATTTAATGAGAGGCCTGAAATAGAAGGCATATTATTTGTATTTTTTATGACAGTATCACTGTGGAAAACGTCAACATTTTAAACAATATGAAAATATTTCACATATACTCCATGAAAATGTAAACACACATATTACTTGTACTTTTCCCCCCCCAAATCTTGAAATTCTGGAATATTCTAATACAATTCTGCTTTATATTATCAAAAATGGTAGTCCCAGTTAGCAGCCATGAATAATAGTTTCTGTTAAACCTTTCCTCTATGGAATTGTCTAAAAATGTCTTTAAAGCAATGGTACATGACCACACCTGGTGGTTTTATACTTCATTAAATTAATGATATACTTATGAACATATCTCATCCATATTTGTCATAAATCAACTTTGTTAGGGTTAGAGTTAAAGCCCTAGGGGTACAATTTTATAAACTTTGATCACCTTAGTAGCCTTCTGTTCATTTCCCTGGTCTACAATATATTTTGAATTGTCCAAATTGTCTAACAGATTTATGTAAATAGTACTGGCTGTTTTATTTCAATTTCCCCTTCTCAATAATTCATAGCAAGTAATTTCCTATTTTTATTGCTACTACACAGTGCCTATACTCAGATATCATGTTATACTATGGTTTTGCAAATCTTGAATTAGTGTAGCTTCCCACTAGATCTGCACACTCCTCTCCTCTTGTGCCAATGCATCTATGAAGAGGTGTTCAAAAAGTGAAGCACACTTCAAACCATGGTTACTGAAGCTGGCTTCCCTAAAGTATCCTCATTAAGATTCATCTCAGTACTGTTTGTACAACATAGCAAACTGTGTTTAAGCAAAAACAGAAGCAGAAGCTTTTTTCTTCAGATTCACGATGGCAAAGAAGAGAAAGAAAGGGAAGTGTGCAAGATGGAGTAATGTCATGCTAACCCATGGCTAGTATTACCTCCAAATTCTGGCACTGAGCTGATATTTTTTCTTTTCTTTTAATAATATATATATATATTTTACAACTTCTCATTATAGTACCTCCTTCACCTGTCCTCCCTTAGTCATGGTTGAACTGACATTTTCAACAAACTATTCATCACCAAGATATAAACCTAAGATTCTCCAGAACATCAATACCAATTTAGCAATTACCTTTAATAAACTACAATATCTTGTTCACCTAGACTCCAAATCCTAGAAAATCATAAAGAATAAAGAATACCCCTCCTAAGATGCACACCTTAAAATGGTGATGGGTTTTCAGTGTGTCAGAGAGGATATACCAGTGAGAGACTAGACTCTATCAAGAGTTGAGATTCTTAGTAAAGTAATTTAAGACAGACTGCTCAAAATGGACAAATATTACACAAATATTAAAATCACTCCACTGGCTGTCAATTATTTTTTGGTCAAGGAACAAACTGTTGTTAATTACTTTTAAAGCCCTGGGGGTAGGCAAACTGTCCCCTTTAAGGGCCGAGGGACTTCAGCTCCCAGAATCCCAGACTATTGGCCAACATCCCAGGCTGTTGGCCAAAATGGCTGAGGCTTCTGGGAGCTGAAGTCCCTTGGCCCTTAAAGGGGACAGTTTGCCTACCCCTGCATGGTTTGAGTACATATAAACTATGGCAGTGATGGCAAACCTTTTAGAGATCTAGTGCCCAAACTTAAAGGTGTTCCGACACTGGATGTCACCCTGTGCCTGGGGAGAGGGGGGAACTTCTGGGGGCGGGAGTTTTAATTGGTGTATGTGTTTTAATTGTGTTTTAATTGGTGTATGTGTTTTAACTGATGTTGTTTATTTTTAACTGATGTCATGTGCTGTATTATAATCCATTGCTGTTCCCCATCTTAATCCATGGGGAGAAGAAGGTAAAAAATAAATATTACAACAACAACAACAACAACAACAACATATTGGTGCAGAACACTCTTCCCCTGGAATCCCATTTTCAGTAAATATGAAGCAGTTTCCACATTCAAACTTTGCCAGTAGATTCCTCCTACATAAAACTTTGCATAACACAAATATAAAACAAAGAATAGACTGCTAAATTACTAGCAAAGCCAAAACCTCCAAAAGCTTTGGAATTTTGATTTTAGACAATATATTCTGCAGAATTATATGCAGAATTTATATAGGTATATATATATTCTCTTATTCCTCCTTCCACAAAAAAGATTCTCTTACCATCAGTGGTGAATCTAACCAGTGATTCTTGAGCAAGGCCACTATCAGTTACTAGTTGGTTTTCATTTGCTGCAACGTCTGCACCATCTTCTATTTCCATTTCATCTGCACAAATTTGGGCAATAGCAAGTAATCGATCACTCCTGATTCAATGCTTATTTTATTATTATATTGTCTATAACTCCTTTTGGAACTTGGCATATTATTTTCACACAAAGGTACTTTAATACAGTAACTTGAGCCCATTAGATGCCAACAGTTCAAAGCTTGGTAGAATATATATAACGATTCCTAGGTTAAGAGCATGCCCTTTGCAATCAGCAATGACACCATACTTCTGAGGTAGGCAAAGTGTGGTAATTCAAATATTGCTGGACTGCAACTCCCATCAGCCTTAGCCAGCATAGCCTACAGGAGAAATACTGAGAGCTGCTGTCCAACAACTAGAGGACCACACTTCACCCACTGTGCCATACATACACTGGGCCCTTATATCCACTTGGGTTTGGTTCCAGGACCCCCTGTGCATACCAAAATCCATGGATGCTCATTATATAGGTAAAGGTATTCCCCTTTGACAAGGCTGTCAAGTCATGTCCGACCATAGGGGGTAGTGCTCATCTCTGTTACTAAGGGCCTTTACAGACTGCCAGAAATAATGCAACTTGAGTCCACTTTAACTGCTCTGGCTCAGTGCTAGGGAATAATGGGAATTGTAATTTTGTCTGAGACATTGAGCCTTTTCTGTCAGAGAGCTCTGGTGCCACAATAAACTACAGTTTATTGGAGAGCCAGTTGGACTACTACTCTGGAGATCAGGGTTTGAATATATAGATATAGATATAGATATAGATATCAATGTATGCATTCAAAATGTAGTTCTAATTGCCTTGGTGGTCTTGAAGTAATGATGTCCATACCTCTCATCTTATTCTATTCATAGAGGAACAACTATTTCTCCCCCCCACCCCAAATAAAAATTCGTGGAAGGAAGGCATATCATTCCGAACAATGGTACGGTGGTTGTGAACAAGTACAATTTACTTCGAAATGCAAAGTAGACAAATTCCTGCTGTATTATCTACCAGAAATCTACTTTAAAAATAGAACAGAAAATTAAGTATTATGGTGTCCAATGACAAAAACTAATTAAAATGGATCTCCTAAAGAGATGCATAGAAGACATTACCATAAAAAGACACAATAAAAATCCGTTTTTATACAAAAAGGTCCAGCAAACTTCAAAACCACTGGAACCGCCGGAGTGCCACTGAGTTCAGTGATTAATCTGTTTCTCTTAGAGACAGAGACATCATTAAGGAGAAATTTTAACTTCAGTTTAAGAGAAAAGATCGGTTATACTGTTAAAATATAGGATCTTTGTACAAAAATGATCTCTTGGGTGTATGGTATGGCATAAGTACATTCAGATAATAGCTTCACATTTTTCTTTGTAGTTAAAATGGCACGGGTATTCTTGCTGTGAGAGGAAAGTATGTTCTATATTTCTGCAGTATAAACCATGGCAAATCTTCTGTAATATTATATTATTTTACTGGTAATATGTTCTCCTTTTAGTTCTAGTACTTTTTAAAAGGATGAGAACAGTTCCATAATTAGGTTTGAGTGAGCTTGTGTCAGACATGAGAGATGGATTTATGCTAGACGTTTTCTGGCTGTTTCCTCAAAGCCTTTACCATGTAGTCCCAGTGATGTAGATTTATATATTTTTTAAAAAGTCCTCATTGCCCTTTTGGAGGTGTAATGTACCAATGACAGCAATAACCCTCATAAAAAGCTATCTCAAAATCCAGATGAAGGATGAACAGTAGACACAGAACAGATCAAAAAAGAAAAAGGGAAACTTTTACCTGTGCCAGGTTCAGGAAGAAGTTGGCCAGTCATCATCACATTACATGACTCTTCACGTTCCTCTTCCATTACTGAATGTTTGCAAAGACTGCAGATGTACTCTTTCAGATGAATATCCAGTTCATTATCAGGAGGTCTGTCACATTCTATGTGTATCCACCTGAAGAGAATAGTAAGGGGAGGGGGAAATTAACACCCATTTATTATTGTAAGAAAGAAAGACAGACAGACATAGACAGATAGAATGACACCAATTTTCTCAGCATTATGGATCACCTCAAATTCAAAGGAGTTCAGAAATGTATGACTTTGTTTCACTTGCAAAAGTGATTTAACATATCACATTTACTAACAATAATATCATGCTTTAGAGCCAGCATGATGTAGTAGTACTTTGGATGCTGTATGAGGATTCTGTACAACCAGGGCTTGAATCCCCATGTGGTCATGGAATCCCACTGGGTGACCTCAGAGGAAGGTAATGGTAACCCCCCCCCGAACAAATCTTGCCAAGAAAGCCCCATAATAAGTTTGCCTTAGGGTTGTCATAGATCAGAAACAACAGCACACAACAACGCTATGCTTTGGACACACATACACACAATTCCTTAAAGTCAACCAATACCATTTTTTGGATACAAAGATATAGCCATGTTAGTCTGCAGAATCAGTATGTAGAAAGATCTTGTAGCACCTTTGAAACTAACTGAAAGAAAAATGTTGGCAGCATGAGCTTTCATAGACCTAAGTCTACTTCCTCAGATGCATTTGGATGCATTATCCTTTTTTTTGGATAGTTATTCCTAGATGAGTACAGAAGATGGAAAGAACCTTGATGGTGAAACTCATGACTAATTAGCAATTATCAGTGTGCACACTGTATTGTATTATATTAATAGGGTTTAGAGTCAGTGATATATGGATGCAACAAAATTGTTAACAAAAGAAACAAAAAAGGTAAAATAAATCGGCCTCAACAAACCAGTTTTGGCACTATACGTAAAAACAAGGAGAAGAGTTACTTAAGGATTTATTATGCAACTTTGGCTTTTTTACCTCTTGCACATATGACAATGCAACTTGTCTTTTTGTCCATCTGGATAGGAGGATTTTTCACAGAAAGGACAGGGTAGGTTGTCTTGCTGATGGTAACAACTGTCACACATAAGACAGTTGTGATGCCACTGACTACTGGTCCGTGTACCACATTCTGCACATACCCTGCAGTTCTGAAAACCACAAAAAGTAATATTTTCTGTTAATCATACCACGAGAAGTACAGTTATTGTATAGCTTGCTCCTTGATGGCTAGAAAAAAATCAAAATGCATTTATAAAGTTAAAGAAGTCAAAATTATCAGCCCTGATATGTACTCTAAATGAAGCTTCTTCACTCAGCACCTCCACTCAACACAGGTGACTTTTGTTGGATATAGTTCCCCTTTACCAACAGAATCGTCAGTCTTTATGCAGAAACTACCAATAGAAGCACTAACCACAGAGGAGCTCTTTCTTGACTCCTCTGTGCAGGAAATGACACTAAGAGTTTTTGCCAAATTTGAACAAATTGTATGCTAACTCTTGATGACATAAATATAATGCAAATAATTGCTAGCTTCTCTGCATACTGTAACATGGAATGGATTTTTCAGTAAAAGTAAAATGGAATTGACTGAGGAACAGCTCCCTATGCTTTCAAAAGCCTTAGTAAAATACACACTATACAACATACACTGTAATTATTAGTTATATTTATTATTTATAAAGAAATTGCTTGTTTACATCTTTGTATCATTTTTTAAAAATTAAAGGTGAACCTTTATAAGTGGTAAAACTGACTTATGTATCTCCTACATACTAATTATTTTATTATGTTATTTAATTATAATGTTTTTGTTAAACTTAAATGAATGCAAAGAGAACTGCAGAATGCTAATCTGGTAAATACAGGTAATGTAGCAATGTCAAAAGACACTTTCACCTAAGTAATATAACTAATATCACTTTGCTCAGAAATCCTTTGGAGTTAGACTTAGGGCCTTTACAGACTGCCAGAAATAATGCAGATTGAGTCCACTTTAACTGCCCTGGCTCAGTGCTAGGGAATCATGGGAACTGTAGTTAATTGTGGCACCAGAGCTCTCTGACAGAAAAGGCTCAATGTCTCAGAAAAACCTACAATTCCCATGATTCCCTAGCACTGAGCCAGGACAGTTAAGGTGGTCTCAGGCTGCATTATTTCTGGCAGTCTGTAAAGGCCCTTAATAGATTCTTAATTATTCTTAAGAGTAGATCTACCAAAATCAATGGGACTAACAAGTCAAATCTCCTTTAAGTGTGATTAAATCAGAATCCAATCCATGATTTCTAAATCTAAAACATGAATTACCTAAGAAATTCACTAGGAGAGAATTAAGAATAATAAAATGCAATTAATAATTTATTCGTGAGTAGAACTGAGTTAACTGGGGCTCCACAGAAGAAATATAAAAAAAAAATTATTCTACCAAGTTCCAAATTTAAAATATATTTATACTCACTTTGCATTTCCAGCCATTTGTTGGTACAGAGTCCATAACTGGTTGTAAACAGAAAGTGTGGTATCCTTTGTCACATGTATCACATACTAACATCTTGTTATCTTCTCCAGAATGCCTAGGAAACAAGTTTGTTGTTTAGGTTTTATTGGGTAGAAAATAAAAAATACTTTAAAAGAAACCATCACTTTGCAGAAAATTAACTGGACATAATAGCCTTAAACTATATCAAATGTACAGGCAATATATAAATCTTATTAATTTTTGCTATTAGAAACATGCATGCTTACCCAATGTAAGAACTGCCAGCCTGGTGCACTAACAAAAAAACTACATTACATTTATGATGTATTCATATATGCTCTAACAAATATTAAGGACCAAACTGACACACTGATTTTGTTAAGAACATTAGCTGTCCAGTTATTTAAGGAGGTAGGCAGGGTGGCCCTTGTTTCATACTAAGCCCCATCATCTTATCAGAAGGGAATTCAGCTATGGGTTCCATTGTACAGTGGTACAGTACATAAATAAACAAGATCTACTATCAGCCTCCAGTACCAATAGATTTTTTTTAACTTTTCACAGCTCCGTATCCATTTCTGAAGACCAACAGGCTGTGACAGGTGGGAAGTCACTCAGGTGAATATGAACTTGAAAGAACCCACATACCAAAATGTCTAGCAGAAAATCTGGTTTGGTTATAAAGAGCAAAAAGGAAGGGGTACTTCCTTATACTCCCCCCCCCCATTTTAAAGCACTTATCCTCTCATCTACACAACAAAAACATTTGTAGTTCTTATCTCTGTCTCATCCTTTATGTCTTTGCCCAATACCAATGGGTTGCAGTTCTGCTCCTCCCATTTCTGTCTGTTCACCTTATCACAACCTTATATAGATTTTCTTTCCCCAAAGCACCTTCATTTATCAAACCAGCAGGTTTTCTATAGTTTCTATTCTCTAAAGTATCTCTTTTTTCTCATTAATTTCTCTTATAGTGAAGCCTTTGTATTTTACTTTAGCACACAATAAACCATTGTCCACTTTTCCTTACTTGCAGTTCTGGCATACTTTGCAGTCAGGACACTGCCAACCTGCCCGTTTTATAGGTGTCACTTGTATATCCAGGCACATCCCATGGTAATGCTGGCCACAGGTAGTACAAAAAAATTGATCTAAGAGGTCGCCGGGGCTATCACAAACTGCACAGTTTGCTTCTTCCTTTGCTGTAAATTAACAGAATCTGCATCACTTTAAGAAGAAACAAACTTTCTCATGTCAGAAAAAAAGGAAACTTGGTTATAGCTTTAAAATATACAAATAAATTAAATTAGAATACTATTCCAATGCTAGACAGTTATTATACAAGCCAGCAAATTACTATAGAAAATTTATACAGAAATTAAAAACATAATTAGTTTTCACAGGAAAACATGCAATGCACAGAGATACAACATGCTGACATACAATCCTTAAATTCAATAAAACTGGTATTAGTAGGTTGATTTCCATTACTTTTAAAGACAAGTTATAAAAAGACCAAGTTCATATACAGAAGGAAGATTAATATATTAATATTGCAAGAACAGTGGGCACAATACCAGGCAAAGGCATAGCTACCACAATTGAGACTTCCACTGGAAAAGCCTGGGACATAACTCTCATCTCCAGTGCTCTTTTATTATTTGTTAATAAATAATAAAGGGTATAAATTGCTTCAATTAACATCAGTTGAAATTTTATATTTAGGCTGCCTTGGGCAGACCATAATCTTGAAAAATAGGTAATAAAGACAGTAAATAAATAAAATGTACCTTAGCCCTACAATGGACATGACTGCTGATAATAACCTCTACGTTTAACAGGGTATTAATAGGCAAGTTTAAATGTTTTCCTACATATGGATTAACTTGGGCATGTGTTCAAAACGTTCTTATGATCCAAAGTTTTCACATTAAAAAGAGAATGTATGAATGAGTGCAGTCACAAAGCACAGTACAGCAACTGTGTTGAATCCCATCTTACAGGTTCCTATCAGTTCCCCAGGGCAAAAAGAAAAAAAAAGAAAGGTACCTTGAGGTTGTGTTTTTCCTGGCAGTGAGATAAACTGAAACGTCTGGAGGATGTGGCAATTTTGATTAAGAAAACTGGAAGGAGGGGAGGATTTAAAATTCATCCCACTGTTCATTTTTAACAAAAATTAAGTTTTCCCTTGTCATGTCTATTTTAGCTTTCACACACAGTTATTGTGCATAGAACTGCTAGCTCTCTATTTCATCAGCATCAAAAGAACCAATAATATACTCTTTTCTTTTAAAGTAAGGAAAAAAATGCACAGAGCACATATACATCAATCTATTTCTTTTCCTTGCTGTTACCCCTCCTTTCGCTTTCATCATTCACCCTAAATCACTTTTAATGCAAAAGATGAAACACTTCCTGTTCAATATTAGAAGTTACTAGGAAACCACCAGTAGTCAATTACTATACAAGATATATTTAGTTATTACATCAAAGACTTAACATCACTTGAATGTACATCTTTTTAAAAAGTGTTGATATTCCTTACCAGCACATTCACTAGCACATCAATTCTGACAGTTATAAACCCTCCCCTCCCAGAAAGGTTGTGATCAACTCAGTTGCCTAAATGTTACAAACAAGCAGGACAGTCAGGTAAGCCTATCTTGATGAGCTATACTTTCCAGATCCTCTAAAAAACCTGTTAGACAGAAGGGCCCACAAAGAAGAATACAAGCTGAAGGTTTATAGAAAAGCAGAAGCTATGCGCTTCCAAATGTACCAGACCAAGGGAAATTGTGAGGGCAGGGAGAAAAGTGCAAGTTGGGAGAGAAAAGATTCAGATGAAGGAAAGAAAAGAAGTCCAGAATAAGAGTCACAAGAACTGCAGAGAGAACTGATATAGAAAAGTGTACACAAAGGCTAGAAATTGCAACATTTGAGGGATGTCCAAATTCAGGAATTGTTTTGATGTAACTAACCCAGGGGTAGGCAACCTTTCCCCTTTAAGGGCCGAGGGACTTCAGCTCCCAGAATCCCAGGAGCTATTGGCCAACATGGGACTATTGGCCAACATGGCTGAGGCTTCTGGGAGCTGAAGTCCCTCGGCCCTTAAAGGGGAAAGGTTGCCTACCCCTGAACTAACCAAACCTTTGGATAACAGCCCATGGTATATTACATTAACTAATTTTGTAAATTCACTTGGTTCACATCTGCTACTTACATCTTTGTGGAGCCTGGTCAATGTGATCTGGGCAAAGGAGGGAAAAGTTATTAAAATCCTGAAAAGTGCCTGCTCCAGCAGCACATGGGTAATGGTACATCTGGGTGCATTTCTCTTCACAGCATTTGATAGTGGCTCCAAGGTGCTTGCAATATGCACATCGCTGAAACACAAAACAAAAATATATTTAGTATTTCAGAGCAATACCACTAACAGAAGGTTTACAGGAATATACTAGATTTCTGTATGCCGTTTCACAATTCTTTCTCACAATCTCCATGTGAGATAAGATAGGTGGAGAAACAGCAACTTAATCCAAGCCATCAACACATTTACAATTGACTGAAGTTTAGATTTATGATTCTCAAATCAAACACTCCAATAACAACAACACACTGGAATAAACATTTTATTTTGCTATGTACAATTAAGAATCCATTTACTGGGTCAGAGTGTACTATGGTTCCCAGATCTCACAGCCTGGCTCCTCTCCTCCAAGTGTTTGGATTTTTGAAAAGAAAATATTTCTTTTTGTTGTATGATGCTGGCACCTCTTCCTGATGGCTGCTTTGAAGTTAACTATTGTAGATTCTCCAGAAGGCTTGCTGGCCACCTTATCCCATTCCCTCAAACACAAAGTTTGGCATTGGCACTAGGTATCAAATGGAGGCAATGGTCAGTGTATAGAGCTGCCTCGGTAGTCACAGACTATGTTATAACAGGATTGTTGTTTTGCAGCTTTCCTTATTTTGTAGTTAATTATCCCAGTTCCTACCTTCCTCACCCTAACAAATGAAGCACCTATATATTTTCTTTCCTTGGTCTGTAAAGGCATGTGGATTACACTGTCATTAGAAAAAAGCCTGGTATGGATGTCTTCAGTTTTACTTAGGTATTTGATTCTGTTTCTTTCAAGTCTTGGTTTCACTACTCCGCTCCCCACCACACATCTGGCTAAACATCATCTCTTTTCTCTTCTCCACCCCTCCATTCATCATCTCTCTTGTCCTGCTTCTCATTCACTTCTACACTGACAACTCCTAGTTAAACAGCTTCTCCTTCCTTTCTCTTTTGTTTGCTTTCTCTCCTCAACCATCACAGTTATCTTCTCCTTCCCTCCTCTTGCTCTTTTTCTCCCCTTCCTCACATGTCCCAATTTCACTTATCTTCTCCCCACTTCTCTAGCCCCATTCCTCTCATCCTTTCTCCCACTTCCTCAAGTCTCTTCGCTCCTCAAGTCTCTTGGCTGCCTCCTCCTCCTCTCTCTCTCTCCCTCCCTCTCTCACAGTTACACTCACCATCATTTTCTACCTCCTTCCTTCCATCTCTACTATCTTTGTTTCCTCACCCAAAGAAAACCTTAAACCATGACTGGGATACAGTAGCTTTCCACAATTTTAAATTTGTACATCTGATTAAACTTGTTTGCTTCCGAGTAGATATGCTCAGATCGGTTGCCCTGTTGTTCTCTATTATTACTACTAGCATCATAATCTTCCCAAAATATTTTTAGCATTTTGATAATTATTATGTGGGGGTAAGGGAAGAGTCCACAACACTGACTGCTGAAAAAGTGAAACACAATTATTATTTTTAAAAAAGAAGAAATTATTGCTACTGTACCCAGAATTAATTTGCATTGAGCCAGAGCAGTTAAAATGGTTATTTCTGCTGTGTGTTTTGGACCTCTATTACAATTAAAAGACTGGAAAATCAGTATGCAAAAGGATCTTGTTGGGCATTTTTAACACAATAGGAGTAATGAACACATTTTAAGCAAATTATTTCCAAGCTCTGGTATGGTCACCGAAAATATTCCGGTCACATGAAAGCAGACTAACAAAGCAGAATCTGAATTCTTACCAAAATATTCAAATATGAATAATCTTCATTAACAGAAAAAATTGAAAGATGTTAAATTTCTTATTGCATTTCATCGTAAATACCTTTTTAGATCAGATTTTTGTCTTGAACATCAAGTCTGCAATGCTAAATATCATCACCTTCAAAAAATTAATATGTATAGACTGTCTTTCAGCCGCATTCAGAAATAAATTTAATACTCAACCCTTCAACTTTGTATTGTTTCCTCTTCAGGTTATCAGCTAAGTGGTCTTGTCATCAGTTTTACACAAGGGAATTGCACAAGTCAGGTTTTCAGAAATGAGAACAGTCCGTAGAAACTTGAGAATCAGTGAAAAATGATTTACAATAGCATGTAGAAAAGCAACGGTAGGATCAGGGTGGGGAGTGAGAATCTAATTACATTTAATTGAACCCTTAAAATGCATATGGAAAAACTACAACAGCAATTAAAAACATTTGGCAACTTAGCAAGAAAACCACAATATAAACAATGTGGTGTGTGTGTGTATGTATATATATATATATATATATATATATACCAAATAATAACCAAATAAAAGACCCTAAGGATATCAACATTTGTTGAATTCGTAGAGGAAACCGATAAAGCAGTCAAAAGTAATAAATCCCCACTAGGGATTTTTTGCAACAGCTGCTGACTAGAAGGGGTTTTTTTCCATTAACAGAAGCAATACTGTGCTACAAATGAGACTGGAAGTTATTATTTAAGAAGCTCAAGTATGTTGTTATTGTAACTCTGTCTGACTTTTGACAAAGAAGAGTTCAAGCAGCACAGGAATAAAATGTTTTAAAAGCTTACTTACATAAAAAGCAATTGCTTTAGTTTTGGGGGATTTTTTTTAGAACCAAAAGAAATACTTCATAAACGTGTTGTTGTTTTTTAAAAAAAGTCAAAGTAAATTAAGGGTCTTTACAGACTGCCAGAAATAACAACAGCTTGAGTCCACTTTAACTGCCCTGGCTCAGTGCTAGAGAATCATGGGAACTGTAGTTTATTGTGGCACCAGAGCTCTCTGACAGAGAAGGCCCAACGCCTCAGAAAAAAACTACAATTCCCATGATTCCCTAACACTAAGCCAGGGTAGTTAAAGTGGACTCAAACTGCATTATTTCTGGCAGTCTGTAAAGGCCCAGAGTTATATTCAGTCTAGTGTGTAAGGTAATCCTACTCAAACATGGTGGTCCTGGCACTAGTACCATCAGCTGCTGGTCTTTAGAGAGTGTGTATCTACAAAAGAAAGAAACAATGGTAGCCAATGACCACAAACAGGGGTAGGCAACCTTTCCCCTTTAAGGGCCGAGGGACTTCAGCTCCCAGAATCCCAGGAGCTATTGGCCAACATGGGACAATTGGCCAACATGGCTGAGGCTTCTGGGAGCTGAAGTCCCTCGGCCCTTAAAGGGGAAAGGTTGCCTACCCCTGACCATAAATATGGTACCAATCCCTGGATGCTTGCAGGGGGGAATTGCTAGACAATGGTAAGTGACCAGTAGTCCTCTGCTGCTTTCTGTTTTGGGGCCTAGGGTATGTGGGAAGCTTTTTGCTATGGGTGTACTTTTTGTTATTATTAAGTGCTGGGACTTACTGGGTATGTGAGGAGCCTAAGGACTGTGAAACAGGCTTTCAGGTGACAAGCCAGACTCCATCTTTCCTTAACTTTGATGAACAGCACACTACAATACAGCTCCAGTACCTGCCCTGGACTGCTTTTTCTGTGGTTTCTCTTTCAGTTTCTTTCTTCTGTCCACATACTAATGATTGCCATGTTTTTCCTTACAGTTGCATTGTGAGAAGTTGGATATGGCTATGATTCCTCATGTGCCTTTCACCTTCACGGTTCTGGATCAGAAATTTATCTATAGTAAATTTTTCTATTTTCCTGCCATACTCAGGAAAGGGCCTTTGTATCTTTGATTTTAAATGGATTTGACAAATTTGTAGAAAGCATGTATAACAGCCATGATAATACAAAAGAGGCAGCAAACCTACATCTCTTGAAAGCAGCACTGAATTAAATGCAAATAGCTTTGGGATAACTGTATGCAGGACTGTGCTGAAAATGAGAACTCTGAGTTTAGAGAAAGAACACCTCTGGGAGTTTAGATACTATAGACATATAATTATGGATCTGGAAGGATTTCATTCTGAAGCACCCCGGAGCTAGAATGTGCAGTATCAGTGAACAGATGATCTGTTGTACACAGATGTTACTGATGCAAGGATTTCTGTAAATGCATGTGTGCAGCCATCCACTCCCAAGGACAATTCACAAAATGACAAATTTCCTCTCTTGTCAAAATGTTACACATTCTTCCAACTTGTAAGTATAGTAAATATTGCATTCTGTACTATGTTCCCCAATCATACTGGGCTTGGCTGGGAGGGGAAGTCACTAGAAATGGGGTGGAAATCATGCATCTTTCCAGATGTTGGACAGCACCTCTCAGGACTCTTCACCACTGACTATGCTAGCTAGATCTTCTAAGTGTTGCAGTTTTTAGGAGGAGATTTCTTCAGATGGGGTTTGCCTTCTTTCTCTGAGGCTGAGAGTGAGTGACTTGCCCAAAGTCACCGAGTGGGGATTTGAACCCTGGTTTCCAGAGTAACAGTTCAATGCTCAAACTACACCGTGCTGGCTCTTGCAAAGCTTTTATATGCACTATTAAAGTAATTGGCAATCTGGTATTGGACAATAATAATACATTAAAATTATGCTACATAATGATTGTTTTTAAAATAATACCTAAAAAGATGGAGAAAAGAAGGAAAAATGAGATTATCAAGAAACTAACTTTAGTTTCTTGATCACCGGAACATGTTCAAATGAGTCTTGTGAGTGGCATAAAATCAAACAGGAAAGGAATATTGTAATATGTCATGGTTTAAAGCATGAAGAAGAGGTTGAGAACATTTGAGTAAAAATTAAATGGAAGGGAAACAACAGTGACATCATTGTGAGTATCAAGCCAGAGTGAAGTCTTGGATTCCTAAAACATATATCAAACATTCTCGAAGAGATTCTACTGACAGACTTTAAGCACTCTGATATTCATTGGAAGTCAAACTGATATTTGTTGGAAGGTCCAACAAATTCATCATTTGCCTCAATGACAATTTAATTGTCCAAAAGTTGGAGGAGGCAACAATGGGATCAGCTGTTTTGGACATGATTCTAACCAACACAGATGAACTGGTCAATGGGATGGAAGTAGTGTGATCCTTGGGTGAGAGGGATCACATCTGGAATTTGTTTTACAGAGGAAAGAGGAATCCAAATATACAGACACACATTCTGGGCTATGAGAAAGCTTACTTAACTAAGCTTACAGAAATACTGCATGAGATCCCATGGTTAGAAATACTCAAAGGGAAGGGAGTTCATGGTCCATGGGCATTTGTTGGAAGCACAGCTGTGAACAATTTCAATGAGAAAGAAAAGTGGGAGGTGTCTAAAGAAACCAAACTTTCAGACATGCTGAGATTCAAAAGGGTCATATTCAAGAAATGGAACAAAGGGGAAATCACCAAAGAGAAATACAAATGAGTAACCAGTACTTGTAGAGAGAAAGTCCGAAAAGCTAAAGTTCAGAATGAGATTAGACTTGCTACAAAAGTCAAAAATAATAAAAAGAGGTTTTTGTCTGTCTCAGAACAAAAGAAAAGGACAAGAAAATTGTAGAGCCACTGTGAAGGAAAGAAGATAAAATGCCAATAAGGACAAAGAAAAGATGGGACTGTTATAACACCTTCTTTGCTTCAGTCTTCTTCCAAAAAGAAAGCATGCTTCACCTGGTCTGAACAGGACAAATGATGTAGTAATGGGACTGTAGTTTGGAACAAGTAAACAAGTAACACAGAAGTACCTAGCAACTCTAGAAGAATTCAAGTCCACACTGGCAGATAAACTGCATCCAAGGATACTAAAGAACCTTGCACATATAATTTCAGAGCCATTGTCTATATTTTGAGAGATCTTGGAGAACAGGAAAGGTTGCAGCAGAATGAAAGAAGATGAATGCTATCCTCTTAAGATTGTTTAGCTTGGAGAAGAGATGATTGAGAAGCGATATGATACCCATCTTTAGTCTAACATGCAGTGGAGCAAGCTTGTTTCTGCTGCTCCGGATACTACTTAGTATCTACTACTCAATAAGCTCTATCAATGAATGGAAGCAAAATAAATAAAATTGTACACAATGATAAATTTGTTTGACAAAGCAAAACAGAGGGGTGAAACAAATGGCATTAAAGAGGTGGTGTCAAGCTGCCCCTGCCAATGCCACGCTGGGGCTGTGGCAACCACATGCCACGGCCCCACTCTAGCTATTTGCTGGCACAGAAAGAAGCAGCAAATTGCTGCTCCTTTTTGAGCTGGCAAACAGTCCCATTCCACACCGCCATGGCTTTGTGGTGCTCCTTTGGTGTGCAGCATCTAAACACTGTGTCGCCAGAGTGCTGTAAAGCCGGGCACTGTGTGGTCAGCAGGGTAGTGTGATGCATGCTTCCCAGCGTCTTGGGAGTGTGAGCCGTGCCAGTCTGTTCGGGCCCTTACTCATTTGATAGTACTAAAGCCCATACTGAAAACAGTGCTGAGTAATCCCTGAAGATGGTATTTTTAATTGGCAGGAGAGTTTCTGAGTGCTGGTTGTAAACTAACACTTTTAGAGAGTATTCCTCTGTTGAGGGTCTTTTTTGCATACTTTCCCCATTTCTCCCATTTAGTACTTCAGCGCTAAATTCCTTTTCATTTGACTAATCTTGTTGGTTTCTTCAAATAGTATACATTTGTCATAAACGAACAGCTAAATTGTTTATACTGAGCCCATATAAAGCAATTAGATAGCAAATGTTAAAAACAATTAGCTTGAAACATTAATTTCTAACTTTAAAAAAGCTATGTAAATTCAATCCATCTGCTACTTCTGGTTTTCTAAATTGGACCACATAAGTCAAACATACTCTTTCCACTTCTTCCAAAGAATACTCTTTTTCTTCTGTCTTTTATTTTTCCTTTGTATTTCACATTTACAAATGGTTGAAAATACAATGATTGCTTCCCCACAACTACTATCTACTATCTTTCAATTGTATTAAGTTCCTTTGACAACCTAGAAATTTAAACAATATAATTACTATATGAGCTTTGAACATGAAATAATACTAGTTTTATACAGCTGTTTTTATTTGCCAACTTTTTGTACTGAATTCCCCAGTACATTAAGCCTCATACGTAATAGGATCCATAACTGTTAAGTAAATTATACCCTTTTGATAAATATACTTATTTAAAACATTGATTCTTCTAACCCTTTAAGTATGTCCCAAAACAGATGTGCACAACTATAAATCCTATTTGCTTCGAGGTTTATGAAGTGCAATGACATTTTTACATCTGTGCATGATCCCCTCACTCAGGAGCAAAACAAACCATAACAAAGCTTCACCATATGTTTCATAATTTTGCATTCAGTTAACTTTGCATTCCAAACTAATAATCATTACTCTTGTAATACAGATTGATCATCTTTAATTTCTACCAACTGAGCAATCTGTAAAGGGTTCCTGCATCTATAATGTTTCCAATGTTCTAAATTGCGGGTCTCTCAAAGCTACCACATATAACTCCCACATATATTCTCCTCTAAAACAAATTGGCATATATATGCATTCATTCAAATCCTGTTAAGAGAAATTCTGACATTTTTGGAAGGCTCACCAATATATGTTTTTCCATCACTATCGTTCACTTGGTTCAGCAATACCTGCAAGGTCAGTTACATTCAATATCCAAGTTAATGTTTCTACCTTTCCACTTAAGACCTCTAAATATGGCTCCAGAAATTTCTCTTGAAAATGAGGCATTAGAATAAAATAAAATAAAAATAAACTGTACAATTGTAGAAAACATAAGTTTCTGCAGACTGACTATTTTAGGCCTACCCAAAGAGCTTCATACTGTGGGTAGCTGCCAAGTAAACCTAAGGAGGGATTGCATAATCCAGTTGGCATAACAGGAAAAGATCTTATCTGCCTGGTACCCACCTTATTTCCAAATGCTGGTCAGTCTGAACAGCACATCACTGGAAGATTTTAACATACAGGCAGATTCATATGGTAATAGTCAGCTTTTAAAATACTCTCATCTTAAAGTATTTCAGACTTCAGAGACAAAATAAACACTTTAAATTATGACTAGCGACAAATGGATAAGCAGTGCAAATCCTGAAGCACTGTTGAGATACAGTCCCCTGTGCAGGCTTCAGTGAACAAGCTGGAAGCTATATTCTTTACCATGTGAGGTTGTGGAAAGTTTTTAAAAGGAACTATCACATACACAAGTGCAGTAACAAAAATCTTTATGTTACAAAAAGAAAGGTAAGCATAGCAAAATCAAGCTTAAGTAGAATAGCTGAAACTAGCAAACCAACAAAAGGTATTTTACTCAATTAAAATTTCATTTGTAGAGTTGATATCAAAAAGCATCTACAAGTTGAAAAAATGAATGTTTCAAGGGCAAAGGCGATGCAACCTTGTACAACACCAAGTAGTTCAATAAATGTTATCACCTACAAATACAACTTCCATCTTGTTTAGACTATGCTTCACTTAATTGGTCCACCGTCAACCCACAACTGAGTTAAGGCACCTGTTTGGAAAACCTGTGTGTGTATGTGCTTTCAAATTGGCTATCAATTTATAATGATCCCATGAATTTCACAGGAATATTCAGGAGTGGTTTTTCCAGTTCCTTCCTCTGAAATATAGCCTACATCAACTGGTGTTTTGTTGTTGTTGTTGTTTTGTTTTGTTTTTGGCATTCTCCCAGCCAAGTACTAACCAGGGTTAACCCTGCTTAGCTTTCAAGATCAGGAAGCATCTGGTGCCTTTAGGGCAGGGGTAGGCACCCTTTCCCCTTTAAGGGCTGAGGGACTTCAGCTCCCAGAATCCCAGGAGCTATTGGCCAACATGAGATACAAGATATGAACTTGCAGCATCCTGTAGCACAAGTTTTTGGGGCCAAATAGATGTCCTCTAGCAATGCTTTCTGGAATCAATGTGTCAGGTAGAGGTAGAATGATTGGATCAGAGTACCCCCAACACCCATCTATGACAGGAGATTTTAAAGAAACTACAGCAGCAGTCAGTGCTGAACTAACCTACAGAAAGGAAGTAACAGCACTGAAACAGAAACATTGCAAGCTCTTCCCTCCTTTTGATTGTATAAATGATCAAAGAATATAAAAAGCTACTTATTTAGATTCGCTTTTGCTGATTTACAGTACAATCCCATGCATTTCTACCCAAAAGTAAGTCCCCTTGAGCTCAGTGAGACTTATCCCAGATAACTGTGTTTATTCATGTTTCATACTGAAAACAATAGAATTGAACAACAAGTCTTCTAGTACTAAATCTGTAGTTTATAGGTAACAAATGCAATGCTTGGTTGATTTTGCTATAAATGGTTTGTCAGTTTTGCTTGTCTGGCAAAAATATTTTGTGAATTTCATATAACTAAAGATGATTGACAGATAGTTTGTTGTTGTTGTTGTTGTATGTCTTTAAGTTATTACTGACTTAGGGCAACCCTAAGGCAAACTTATCGTGGGGTTTTCTTTGTAAGATTTGTTCAGAGGACGTTTCAGTGCAAAACCTTTGCACACTTGTACATTCATTAAAATACAAATGTGTGTGACTGACTACATGGTTTATCATTATTATGTAGGTCCTATGTAGTACAGACAGGGAATGCTTCACCACCATACTACCAAGGCAAAAATGGAAGTATTGGTGACTGTTTCACTGTTAAACAACTCTCTTCCCCTAGAGATCTGCCCAGGTTGGATCAATTCTTTTGAGATTCGTAACGCAGGTCAGAGCTGAATTTGGAGAATGGAAGCAAGCTATTTCAATGTATACTTTAAAAAAAGTTTAGATAGATAGATAGATAGATAGATAGAGATATAGTGTTTATCATGGCTCTTCATAAGCAAGATTAAACAAATTCAGTTATTTCCAAGATACACTGATGTGAACAAAACAAAACGATTTGCCTCGTTTTCTATAGCTGTGCTGCTTAATTATTTTAGACATATTATGTCGAACTTCAGCAATGCTCAGCAATTTAATGATAAGACCCATGATGAAAAAAGGTAGTAATACTACAACCTTGATTTTGTCCAATTAAAAAAGTGAAATGAAGTGGATAGAATTACCACATAGTGCTTAATAAGGCTGACATTTTTGCAGTAGACAAAATAAATGAACTGCCAATGTTAATGCATGTAACTGGTCCAAATAAAATTAATAGAATGTGATTATGAGCCCCTTACACTGGTATGCAATGCCTGGCTTTCAGCTCTACTTTACCTGCTTCTCAAGTACTTTGACCTTTTTGTTTTTCAGCTGACTGAACACTGCTGCCAAGTTCGACCTTTTCTAGGAGATTTATCCATCATAACAGTCTAGATCTGACATGGAACAAACATTGTCAAGATGCCCAGGGCACAATCTTGACGTAATAAATGCAGAACCCACTAAAAATAATTATTTTGCTTAAAACATTAAAATACATCTCTAACAAGAAGAGTAGTGCTCATTCCACATAAGCCTGTACTGAATGGGGGTACCATCAAGTAAAAATTAGAGTTCCAAAGGTCCGTTTTCCTCATGCAGGTTTGCACTGGATGTCACTGAATGCTGTTATGTTAGCATGCAAATACATGACTGAAAGATTAGTAAGATATATATGGGCTTGTTGCAGCTGTTGTGTGGCTTCAAGTCCTTTCTGACTTATGGTGACCCTAAACTAACCTATCACAGGGTTTTCTTGGCAAGTTTCATCAGAGGGGGGTTGGCATTGCCATCCTCTGAGGCTGAGAAAGTGTGACCTGCCCAAGGTCACCCAGTTGGTTCATATGTCTGAGCCTGAATTCAAACCCTGGATTCCAAAGTCATAGTCCAACACTGAACCCACTACACAATGTTGGTACTAGAGTCTGAACTATTTTAAAATTGGAGGGAGAGATGGTAGGGATTCCCTACAAGGGGAATGGAGATGTTGGTAGATTAATGTTTATTACCCCAGTTTGAAGAGAACACTTGGGAGCTCTTCTCAATCCCTTTTTATTCAAACTACTTTAAATAATTTGGCATCACTAGCAAACCCAGGCACCTCAGTACTCACTTCTAATTTCATATGTATTAACATATCTTTATGTAAATTTTAATGTTGTAAGCTGCCCCGATTGCTCTGCAGAGGGGCGGGATATAAATAAATATCATCATCATCATCATCATCTCATTTATGTGTATGTTAAAAAGCACTGGTTCCCTTGGGAGGGTACTATTGCACTCATGTCCTCCTTATTGAATTCCCATAGACAACTGGTTGGCCACTTTGTGAACTGAACGCTGGACTAGATAGTCTGGTTCACAACAGTTTTTCTTATGTCCTTATAGCCAAGCACTCCAAAACCACATTACACACAAAATTCAACACAAATTCATATCTAAACAGTAAGTATCACATTGGATCACAGCTTGGCTTCAGAAATGTTTCGATATTTATAACACCTTTGCTGCAAAAGAGACAAGAACAAAAAGACTTTGAAATAAGTAGTTTTGTGTGACAGGATCATCTCAGTCCCTGAGGACTATCTCTAAAAATTTTAACAGAAGTGTGTGTGGGGAAGGTGTTAGTATTTTATTTGTCTCTACATTTTAAGTGTTTAAGTGATTCCTATTCAGATTAATCAAAAAAACGAATAAAAAAACCCTCTTCAAACTCATGATAATATGTTAATTCAGGGCTTTCAGAAAACAGCTTTTCTAAGTGCTGGCATATGAATGAAGCCTACTGTGGAAATTCCACCAGAAACATAGGTCCTTGTATGTGTCTCTGATGGGCCTTTCAAGCTTTTCTATTTGTATTTTTGTGCCTTCTGTGTCAGCTTCTCTCTGGATACTTTTGTCCATTCTGTCTTTCTGCAAAGCATTTAGGCTTTCAAGCATCTGTTGTAATTCTGATTTTATACAGCATCAAACCCTCTTTGAAATTTCTTTACAGCAATACCCTCTCTTTTTACATTCTAGTACTCTGACATACAAAATGCAGAGTTCAAGAAAGGCCCTTTTCCACAACATAACAGCATTGAAGTTAAGAAAAAGAAGTGAAAACAGTTATAGGACTGCTTCTGCTTTCCTGCCTCCTTGCCAAGAGTGCATTCACACAGAATATTTCCTACAGGACATTCTTTTGGCACTGTACTAGAAAATCAGGAGCAGCACTTCAGGGAATTAAAAAGAAGGGCTGGTAAGAAATAAAGCTTTTTTCTTTTTCTTGGTGGATAGTGCCAACAGATCTTGGAATGAACAAGCCCATGCTGGTAGCAACTGTAAAATGGGCAAGCAAATATATTAGTTCAACATGGAGTAACTAAAATATTATGTAGACTACAAGGAAAGGCAATTTCTGATGGTATTTCACTGGGCAAGCCTATCACAATGATAAGTAGTGGAATAACTCACTCAAATAAGTTTAAGAACACTTGACTTCAAAACGAATTTAAGGTTTTATTTTATATTTTGATTTTCATTTTGTATTTTGTCAACATACAAAGGTGGATTTTTGGTAGTCAGTGGCACATCTTACTCAGCTAGCTCATACTCACTTCAGCAAGACATGCTTTTTGGATTAGACCCTCAACATCTAAGTTAAATTGCCATTATTAGATTGAGACTATGTGTACAGTATTGAGCACATAGCTAGCAGTCATCTGTATTCTCAGTAGAACTACCCGAAAGTAAATAATTCAAAGATTGCAATCCTTCTTTACTATCACAGACGTTTAAAAGATCCAAGTAAAGAAAAGGAAGTATTATTTTTCTTATTAAATAAGGCTCATTTATGGTATGTACACAAAGTTTCATTAAGCATTTTTGAAGAACAGACCATCTGCTGAATTCTTGACATCAAGTAGTGGAAAGCACAGAAATGAAGAATTTCCCCAGCCTGAGAAGTACCGTATATATATGCGACTATAAGTTGACCTCATGTATAAGTTTTGGGGGCAAAATTATGGATTTTGATATGACTCATGGATAAGTCAAGAGTAAAACTTAGGGACAGGTAACAAAGAATCTAAAGGATGAAGCAGAGGAAAATGATGCCAAAGAATTTACAAATTCCTGCAGGCATTAACTATTTGTGTTCACACTAAAGCAGGGGTAGGCAACCTTTTTGAGCCGGGGGCTGGGTTGCTGTCCCTCAGACAATTGGGGGGCCGAAGCACCCAATATAAATAAATAAATAAATATTTTTTTAAAAAAAATTAAAAAAATTAAATGCATGCACACTCTCTCAGTCCCAGAAAAGCCATGGCAAAACCCCTGTGGAGATTTTGCCAAGAAAACCCCAAGAACAAGTAATAACAACAATAATCAATATCATCATGGCAGGCGGCGGCGGCAGGACCGGCCTGGGGCCGGCCCAAAGGCCTCGGGGGGCCGCATCCAGCCCCCGGGCCTTAGGTTGCCTACCCCTGCACTAAAGGCTGGATGGGTGAGGGAACAGAGGAGGGTCTATGCTTCCAGGACAGATTACACTCTTGCCTTTCACCAGGGATGGTTCCTTTTTTAATAAGAGTTAAAGTACAGTATTTACATTGACCCATGGATAAGTCGACTCATGGTTTTTGAGTCAATTTTTTTGCCTAAAATTTTTAGACTTATACATGAGTATATACAGTAATCTAACAGACTCTCTGGGGAGGAAAACACATCACATCATTCATTAACGTTTTAGCACTAAATTGAAAACAACAGTGTCTTTAGTTATTGCAAATTTCCTTGAAGCAGAAAACTGTGGGTTGGCCAATCAGCTTGATTAACAAGAAAAGCATTGTATATCCCTTAAAGAAGTGGAATGCTCTAAAGGAAACCACTGGGGGAAAAGTGGAGCTATTAAATGCCAATAAAAAATACATTATCTGTTACATGTTCAGCGATTCTTCCTTCTGAATTAAAACAGTATGCTTGAATTCACATATTACTGGAGCATTGAACTTGTTTCCCTCTGGTCTATCAGAACATCTGTTGAGATGACTTGACAGCATCAGTCATGAGGGTGATATTTCTTTCCCTGTCGCAGCACAAGTGGTCTCTAAAGAGACTCTGAATGACCATGCTTCTATGTACAGTGGGTGCTCAGTATCTAAGGGTTCAATATCTGAAGTCTTGAGCAACTGTGGATTGAAATGAAGAAACATTTTTTTTAACCTGCAATGGCCAAGCTGAGAAGTGGTCCCAGAGCAATAGTAGAGGCTGCCATGGCAAGACCTGGTGTCCAGACCTTACTGCTCAGGTAATTTTCAATGTTAAATACTGACTTGAACGTCCGTGGTTTTTGGTATCCACAGGAACTTCTGGGACCATGGATACTGTGGGCCCACTGTAATTGTTTCACAGATACGTGATTTGTCTGAATCTCTGTACATTCTCATAGACCAGGGGTAGGCAACCTTTCCTCTTTAAGGGCCAAGAGACTTCAGCTCCCAGAAGCCTCAGCCATGTTGGCCAATAGTCCCATGTTGGCCAATAGCTCCTGGGATTCTGGGAGCTGAAGTCCCTCGGCCCTTAAAGGGGAAAGGTTGCCTACCCCTGTCATTGACAATTATAACAAGAAATAATGACACCATCCAAATTTAAAGATGAATCCTGCCCAACAGTTCTGAGTGAAAAAGGGCACTAGGAAAATTACAGTACTTTTTTAGTGCAACTGTGAAAGTGTTGAAGGAATCAAAGGACCTAGACCAGGGGTAGGCAACCTTTCCCCTTTAAGGGCCGAGGGACTTCAGCTCCCAGAATCCCAGGAGCTATTGGCCAACATGGGACTATTGGCCAACATGACTAAGGCTTCTGGGAGCTGAAGTCCCTCGGCCCTTAAAGGGGAAAGGTTGCCTACCCCTGACCTAGACAAAACAGTGTGCATATAAGGAACATGGAAAGTAGCATTATACGGAACCAACTTTTCATCTATCTAGTTCAGCAGTGTGCCCCATGTGTTCTTATATAGCCCTCCAGGTGTTGCTAGATGGCAAATTGTAGCATTTCTCAACTCTGGCTATGCTGCTTTAAGCAGAGAAGACTTCTAGTCCAACATCATCATGGACAGCCACATGATTCCCACCCCTGTTCTGAAGTGCTATATTCCACCAGTTCTTCCCAAACTAATTTAACCAGCTTTTACTTACATTACATAAGAGACAAAACAATTCTGAAGTTACATTTTTAAAAATATTATAGTTTTCAAATTGGAGCTGTTTTCACCCATTTATTAATCTAGTCTTTGATGTGAATCTTCTTGCCCGATCAAGTTTCCATAATGAAGACAAAAGCTCAAACATCAAATCTTGCCAATCTTCCTCAAGAGAAAAGCTTGATATGGTTAGTGTCTCACTAATCCTAAACAACAATAAGCAATACTGACAGTGGTTTCCAGGTTGTCAGAACTTCAGAGATTCTGAAAATTATCTGACACCCAAAAGAGATTCTCTGAACAGTCACCACCACCTTAACTTAAATAGTCATTGTTTTTGAATCTTGTTAATCTACATGTAAGATGCTTCAGAAGGATAAAATACCAAATAGATGAAATAAAAGGATATTGTAATTATGGATAATAAGGCTGTCATGACTATCTTGGATGTCTCTCATTCGTAGGGTTGCCACAAATTAACGCCAATCTGATGGCAATTAATGACAACATTAGAGACAATATGCCTCCAAATATCAGTGGCTCCATAATATAAGCAGAAAGGTTCCATGACACTCATGTCCTATTTGTGGTCTTCCCATAGAGAGATGGCTGGTCACCAATGTGAGACACTTCACCAGATAGGCTTTTGGCCTGGTCCAGCATTGTTCTTATATTCTCAAATTGCCTTGGGGTAGAGCAAAAAACCACAAAAACCTATTGAACTTTCAGTAAGGAATTAAAACAGGGAAAAAAGAACTGAAATGAAGCAAGAAACAGTGCTGAAAGATAAGCTGTCCAGGTTACAAGATGTTACAGTATATCTGGTATTGGGAAAGAGCAAATAAGCAGTATGAATAATGCCATATCTGGTGATGCAACTGGACTCGAGCTAAAAGGATATTTTGGGCATCAAAATACTTGCCATGCCCACCTTTTTTCCAGAAACTGCTCAGCTTCCCCCTGCAAGGAGCCCATGGATGAAAGCTTCTTCAGGTAAGAAACACACCAGATGGTTCCAAAGCAAAAGGAAAGTGATGGGGGGAGTGCACGCTCTTCTTTCCCTTTTGCCTTGGCTAGCTAGCTCAAGCCAGCTAGCCTGGGAAGAAGGGAAGGGAAGGGGGCAAGCTCTTCCTCCATTCCCCCCTTGTGTTGGATACTGTCAATGTTCTGGCAACTCTTGGGTTTCCTATTCCTCCCCCCCCCCCCGGTTTTATTCTCCTTTATCTCCCTTTTCCAAGTGAAGCCTGGAGGAGGAGGAGGAGGAGGAGGAGGAGGAGGGCGGCTGCAGGGACATTTCTTGGCATGGGTTGCCCAGGCGGCCATGCAGTCCTTCCTTCCTCAGGTATAAATCCTGCTGAGCTTGCCTGCCTGCCCACCTTCTTCACCAGGCACCCCATTTGGGCACCATTGTTCCTTCCATAGAGGGACCTCCCTCTTTCACTTTCTCAAGCCACCCCCCAGCCTCACCTTCAAGCCACTCCAAATACAAAGTTGTGGAGTTCCAGGCTTCCTCTGGAACTTGGGCTTGCTAGCAGCAATTGTTGATGTTATGTGCCTTCAAGTTATTTTGACTCATGATGACCCTAAGGAGAACCTGAAAGTTTCTTTAGAGGGGGTTTGCCATTGCCTTTCCCTGTGGCAGAGAGAGTGTGATTTGCCCGGGGCCACCCAGTGGGGTTGCATGGCAAGCAGGATTTCATTTACAGTCGGCCCTCCTTATCCACAGATTTTTTTATCCATGGATTCAAGCATCCACAACTTGAAAATATTCAGAAAAAGCATAAATTCCAAATAGCAAACCTTGATTTTCCATTTTATATAAGGGACATCATTTTGTTATGCCAACGGATTGAATGGGACTTGAGCATCTATGGGTTTTGTTATCCATGGGGGGTATGTGTGTGCTTGAACCAAACCTCAGTGGATAACAAGGCCCACTGTACTTCATTTGCAAAAGTAACCAAAAGCAGCCGCTTCCCTTGCTTAGGATAATTTCTCTCTTCTCCCCCCCCCCAGTAGAACAGTGGGCCTAATACCAAGAAAGAGGCATGAGGGTGCTAGGGTTGTCACCCAAGAGGAAAGGGGGTGGTAGCCTGAAAAAGTTTGGTGACCACTGGTTTAGAAGAACAGCAGTTTATTTAAGCCAAGACAAGAGATGCTATATGATTATTATATGCTCAGGACAAAGCAGAAAGCAGATGAAATGAATACACAGAAGGATTATATGAAACAGATGAAAGGGGGACAAAATCCTGCAATGAAGAGCCATCACAAAGAATCCAAAATTTTAGAGAGTGAGGTAGAACTTGTTCTCAAAAGATTCAGAAGAAATAAATCATCAGGAAGAGTCAGTAGAGCTGTTTCATGCTACAGAGATTTAATCCACTTAAATTCCAACCAATTCTTTTTTAACTTTTGTAAAGTAAGATTTTACTTTAATCTTGTTTTAAATTTCTGTAAGCAGTCTTCAATCACATCCCAGGAGAAAGGTGGAGTATAAATTCAATGACTGAGTTAACTACTAAATGCTCAGTAAAGTTTAAGGCAGTAGGAAATGTGAAGGCTACACTACAGGTGGATTGACTCAATAAAGGAAATCATGCTCTGAGTTTGCAAAATCAGACAAGGACTGTTCTAACCAGGGTTTTGGGGGGTCTCTCACTGATAATCAAGTCTCCATAAGTTGGAAGTTGAGTCCATAAGTTGAAATAAAATCTACAAAGGGAAGAAATAGAATTCAAGTAGAATCCATTCTACTTCATCATAGATATAGCATCCAACCCTTCAGAGATTGGCTTGTAAGATTAAATTAAGTCACTCAAAAGGACACAAATATAATGCTTTAAAAAAGAAAAGAAAAAATTAAAACAGAACAAAAAATATGCTCACTTGTTCAGTACTTGGCAATAGTGTTTTGACAGAAGAATCACCACCACTATTTACACAAAGTTTTCATCTTTCCTACAGCCTCTCTCTCATTGTTCCTTAGTACTATATGAATGATCTCTCTGGGCAGCACAAAGGCTAGAATACCAAGGGCCGCTGAGAACAGTGGGAATGCAACTTCTAGGATAAACATGCCAGCCAAGGGAAGACCAGTCTGGCCCAGAGCCACAAGTAACAGCAGAAAGCTTGTCTTCTTTACTACCTGCCAGAAAGAAATCTGCTCCATTGTCTTGGGACTGTGGAAAGAAGGGGAAAAACATACTATCTTTTTGTGATCGGACTTAAATGTTATTTTATCAAAAGAAAAGGAAGAAATCTACATTAATTCAGGGTGCCCCCTATAATCATCCTTTTCCTCCTTAACAAAATTAATGAGCACAGACAAATGTATACAGCAGAAATCCTGTTAGAGCTGTACAAGCATCACCACTTAAAACTCTTTATAAAAAGCACATTCATCTTGGAAGCACACTGAGCTTGATATGTTACAAACATTTGACAGACTTTTTGTGGGTTTTTTTCAGGCTGTGTGGCCATGTTCTAGAAGAGTTTTTTTCTGACGTTTCGCCAGCATCTGTGGCTAGCATCTTCAGAGAAAACTGAAATGGAAGAGCATGGGTCTATATATACTGTGAGACCCTGGGTAGGGAGGAGTGGTTCCCAGGTGAACTGTGTGTTGTTCTGTGTTGAATAGGTATTGTTCTGTTGTTAATGACATAGCTTCAGGGTAGCAATCAAGGAGATTATCTGCTATTCCCATGTAAACTGTGTATTGTTCTGTGTTGAATAGGTATGTTGTTGTTAATGGCATGGCTTCCAGGTGAGGATATGCAATCAAGGCTTGCATATTATCATCCTGCTGAGAGGTACATACCAGATAGCTTTTAAAAATGTTCAGTGAAATCTGAAGAAACAAGGTTTTTTTTAAGGTCCTTTGTTGTTGTGTGCTTTCAAGTCATTTCCATCTTATGGTGACCCTAAGGCAAATCTATCACAAGATTTTCTGGGGCTGAGAGTGTGTGACTACCCAAGTTCATTCAGCAGGTTTCCATGGCCAAGTGGGGAATCTAACCCTGGTCTCCAGAGACATAGTCTAATGCTCAACCACTACACCATGCTGGCTCTACATAACCTTTATTAATACAACCCCCATGATTTCTGAAGGCAAGTGGGCATCTTATTTGTTAAAATGAGGATTACTGTCAAATCCAGAAAAACAATATATGCTTGAAGTAGACAGTTCATTAGCTTCCAAGTTAAGAACATGAAGGCAAGAGTTTTTACCTTACGAGTTTAAAACAAAAAACAAAAAACACTTGCATTTTCACCACGATTGATTTCCCTTCAATCAAATTGATTTAAATAGTGTCTTCGAAGGACTCAACTTCAGTGACTTAAATCAGTTTAAATCACTAATGAGAATCCTCATTTTTAGAAGTACATTATTGTTTAACAGAACCTTAATACATATTCAGAGATGTATTCCATCTTTCATTAGAAGACAGATAAAAAAATAATCAGAGGCAGAGCATGTGTGCTTTATGTATGCTATTTGTAGAATAGAACTGAACAGTTTATGTCTATAAACTCATATGAAAATATTCATTAAAAATAACCAGAAGTTGTATAATTAATATTCATTATAATATTTTTGACCTAGGTTATTTTAACTATTTTAAGAAAACCTAATTTACATTTTCAAAATCCAGTTTAAATTATGCTTTGAACTACAAAGTCCATAAACAAGTTTCTCCTGCATATACGAATATTTTTAAGAATATTTATTTATGCACATTTTAAATCTTCAGTTCTGCCACAGCAGAACATACCAAAATTCCAACACAGTCTCTAACAGCTGTGATCGTTTAAAAATAGTTTGTAATTAGTATAATAGCAAATTATAAGCTTATGAAAAGGTTTTGACAGATCTCAAAAAATAATCCACAAACAAATGTCAACACTCCCACTAGTACTATTATGAAACTAAAATAATTTAATTTAATCTTCTTTTCCTCATGTGTGGTATCTCTGACATACCTAAAGTCAAAGTATTTCAAATATTTTATTTTGGGAGTGGGTGGGATATGTTCTATAGAAGACATATAAGGACTGCTTTTAGGAGGGGAAAAGCCCTCCCTTTTGGTAGATCTTACAGCTGGAAAGTGAAAATGGGAAATTACTATATGGTTGACTTGTGGTATGTTTAGTTAAGCAGTGGATTTATCAAGAAGAGAAACTGCCATTTAGATCTGCAGCAGAAGTGAATCAATTACCAACTAACACACAGTCCTACCTCTTATCTCAAAAATATCTTTCTCCTTTTCTTCTTTTATTTGCTCTAGCACCCAAATAATTACTTGAAAGACACATTTCATACAAATTAAATAATAAAGTCCAAATGCCATCACTGCATTAGTGATATACTCTGCATTTATGACATTTTATAGTGGACAGACAATATAAAGGCTTTTACACGAACATGATCTTCATTACTTTGAACTCACTTTTGTGCTCCCTGAGACAACAGCTTTGTCCACGTTCACTGGTATCTGCTCTTCAGTCTGGCAAACTCCCAATGACCATTCCGCACAGCGGTGATGAGCCCAGCAGTGACCTAACACAAGATGATCAACAAATACATGGGTTAGTCCTACAGCTTTTACCAAATGTTACTTACTTTACTGCTTCAGAGTATGAAGACAAAGCAGAGGAAAGCAAGGGCTGAAACAGATGGCTGTAAAGGAGTGGTGTGACAGCACTCCTTTGAGCACCGGGTTGGGGCTGCAACAACTACACAGCACGCCCCTGACCCACACTTTCCCGGCGCAAGAAGCGGCAGCAAGCCACTCCTTTTTGTGCCAGGAAAAAGCTGTCTTTTCTGCCACAGCAGCACTTTTCCCATGCTCCTGCAGCATGCAGCATCTAAACGCCATGCCGCTGGAGCGCCAAAAAGCTGATGCCATTTAGTCAGTCAGGCGACTTCATGGCAGCTTGAGGGAGTGCATCATGTGTACGCCGCGCCCCCAAGCTGCCAAGAAGCTGGTGTATTCTGCTGGTCTGTTCAGCCCCTATGACAGCATAGGATAAACAGACAGAATGTCAGGAATAAAAGATGTGCTCTCATGTTTCTTTATTAGCACTTTTTTTATATAAGGCAAACAAACCATGCATATGTAGGATATTACAACATATATTATACATTAAAGAGAGATTTGGCTCCGCAGCTAAAAAGGTGGGTTACATTTCATTTTATTGCAGTCTCACCCTATTCTTAAAAATTATAACATTCTGTTTATTTTTATCTGTTTCCCTACCATATACGTTTTATAAACAGCTTTGGAAGGTTATCTACCTAAAAGGTAGGTATAGCCTTAAAATAAAATAATATTAATTTCAACCAACAGATGTCACTAGAGAGAAAATCAAGGCATTTATGTTAAACAACAACTGAAGACTATAAATAATCATAATCATAAAACAGAAGCACAATGCAACACAGGTAATACAGAATAATATGGCAAAATAATCCAGCAATCCAGCAATTTAAATTTATATGCAGGTGTTGCAGAAGAATGCAAGGTGTTAATCCCATTGCCTTCATTCAACAGTTTCAGCATGATTTCAGGTACATTTACACTGAAATTATTGTTTTCTCTATATCAGCCTCTCACAAGCTTGGGTCCTTTGTTCATGATGGATTACAGTTCTCATCAACAGTGACTGGTAGCAATGCCAGAGATAATGGGGCCAGTAGTCTATCATAATATGAAGGCCCACTATAGTGAGAAGCTGCTTTGGATGAACCTAGTGCTTTTTTAGTTTCTCCAGTTACGCGATACATCACAATTGTTGATACTGTAAATATACTATAACTTTTGGACACAATTCCATGGCTGGATGACATTCCTCATCAGTACTCTGCTACAAGGGGGGGCATTTACAGTAATTAGCCCAAGTCATAGGGACCTCTGACCAGTGGAACTTTCCCTGGATCAAAGGAAAAGCAATGGTGCCTGCAAGAGTCCAGGATCCCCATTACTCATGGGAAGGAAGACCACCTTTTGGGGCAGTAAAACGTGGGATGAACGGGGAGGGACTGAGGCAGTTACGTCTATCCCCAAGAAGTGAAAAGCAGTTGACCAGAGCTAAGAGGTCTGATTGACACTAATTCAGCAACCTGCTTTTTAAAAAAACACTTAATAAAATCTAGGGATTACAAAGGTGAAGAATTCTTTCAACTAAGGCAGTCAGTGAAAGCCTTTTTACACTGCCATCTTTGTGTAAACAAGAACTGAGTAAATGGAATCTGCCCTTCAAAATTAGGATTTAAACTGAAAAGACTGGTGGTTGGAGTGTTTGGAAGGACACAAAAAAGACTTAAGAATATAAAATTTTATGGACGGATTGGATTTTATTAATTGCAAAATTGTGTTGAATTGAATTAAAGGGGAGGGAATTATACTGTGAGATTTTATTGTTTCGAAATTGATAAGAGTGTCTGTAAACAGACTGTAATCAGAGGAGGTGCAGAACAGTGGAAGCTTCAGATTCAAACTGTGTGTAATTGCCAGAGACGGAAGATGGGAGCTCTCTCAAGATTTCCTAGAAAAGCTGTTTCCAGAGATTCATCTGCTAAAGGATTAATAATAATAATAATAAAATTTATTTATATCCCGCCCCTCTGTCGAACAATCAGGGCAGCTTACAACAATTAAAATTCCATACAAAAATACAGGGTAAACACCCCCACTAAAAAAGTATTAAACTACACATCTGCTAAAAGATATTAACCTAAAACAACACAAAATAAAAATAAGGTAAGTACAAGAACCATAAACAAAATGGAGCAGAGACGAGCCAGAAAATGGAAGAGGTAGAGCTGGACAAACTCCTGAGGTCGGGAATCTAGTTGGGAAAGGCCTGCCGAAAGAGATCAGTCTTCACAGCCTTTTTAAAGTTGCTTAAGGTTGTAATCTGACAGATCTCATCCGGCAGGCCATTCCATAGTCTGGGGGCAATTACCGAGAATGCCCTCTGGGAGGTTGCAGACAGCCTTGTTTTCATTGGAGTGTGCAGGGAGGATTGTATGGCAGGAGACGGTCCTGAAGATAGGTTGGACCCAAGCCATTTAGGACTTTAAAGGTAATAACCAACACCTTATACTGGGCCCGGAAACTAATTGGCAGCCAGTGAAGGGACTTTAATACTGGTGTTATGTGGCTGACGATCAAGACATGGAGAAATAGATCTGGGTGTCATCAGCGTATGTCTCCAGACGATCTCACCCAGCGGCTTCATATAGATGTTAAACAGCATCGGGGACAGAATGGCACCTTGAGGAACGCAACACGTAAGGTCTTTTTTTACAGAATAGCTGTGCCCGAGCAGCACCCTCTGGGACCTGCCCAAGAGAAAGTAACGGAGCCACTGCGATGCAGTGCCTCCGATTCCTAACCCACTCAGGCGATCCAGGAGGATGCTATGGTCTATCGTATCAAAAGCTGCTGAGAAGTCTAAAAGCACCAACAGGGTCACACTACCCCTGTCGATGCTCAGACGCAGGTCGTCGGCCAAAGCAACCATGGCAGTCCCAACTCCAAATCCCATCCTGAAGCCAGTTTGAAATGGGTCTAGATAATTGGTTTCATCCAAGACAGCTTGGAGTTGAAGAGCAACCGCAATCTCGATCACTTTGCTCAAAAAGGGTAACATAGACACCGGCCTATAGCTGTTCATATCCAGGGGGTCCAGGGAAGGTTTTTTCAGAAATGGCCTAACCACCGCTTCCTTTAAGCAAGATGGAACAAGACCTTCCCTGAGGGATGCAATGGTGATGTCTTTAAAGAACATCCCCCCCAGACGGCCAGCCATGAAGGGCAAGGATCAAGAGGGCAAGTTGTCTTTTTCACTCTATCAAGAAGCTTGTCCATGTCCTTGGTACTCACAGATTGAAATTGATCCAGTAAATTTACATCAACGGAGATGCTAGACACCTCGTCTATTGATTCTGTTACCATACTGGCATCCAAGTCAGCTCTTATCTGAGATATTTTATCTGCAAAGGAGTTGTTAAACACACCACAGCAGGCCGTTGTTGGGTTAAGTAATGGGTTGTGCACAGGTGAAACCTGCATCAGTTCCCTTACCACCCTAAATAGCTCTGTTGGACGGGACTCTGCAGATGCAATACATGCACAGGAGAAAGATTTCTGCACTGCATGTATTGCCTCTCGACAGGACCAAAGAAAGTTCCTATGATGAGTCTTAGCAGATAAGAGCCAAGTTTTCTGCCAGGTGCACTCTAGTCTTTGTCTAACCCGCTTCATTCTCCTAATCTCCTCTCTATACCATGGCTTACGGTTTAAAGTGGGTTGGAAAGGATGCTTGAGAGTGATTGCGTTGCTAGCCTTGGTGAGATCGGTGTTCCAGGCATTAACCAAAGCTTCGACAGAATCACCCACATTACCAACCATTAAACCCTCTAAGGCAGGGGTAGGCAACCTTTTTGAGCCGGGGGCTGGGTTGCTGTCCCTCAGACAATTGCAGGGGCCGAAGCACCAAAAATAAATAAATAAATAAATAAATATAAAAATATTTTTTTTAAAATAAAATTAAAATTAAAAAAATATGCATGCACACTCTCTCAGCCCTGAAAAGCCATGGCAAAACCCCTATGGAGATTTTACCAAGAAAACCCCAAGAACAAGTAATAACAATGATAATCAATATCATCATGGCGGGTGGCGGCGGTGGTGGTGGTGCAGTGGCGGCAAAGGACCAGCCTGGGGCCAGTCCAAAGGCCTTGAGGGCCGCATTTGGCCCCAGGCCTTAGGTTGCCTACCCCTGCTCTAAGGCTTTCTAGAATCCAATTGGTTCTGTTAGCCTTCGAGGGTGGACCATTCTAGTGGGTCCACCACCCCTGGTGGGGCGGACAGTGGTACTTAGTTCTAGACCAGCAAATGATCCGTCCATGACAATGTGGAGGTTTTTATTACCTCTGCCCACGGATATTCCTGTTCCGTACTAAAGACCACATCGAGTGTATGACCCGCACAATGAGTGGGCCCAACGACCAATTGGGATAGGCTCATGTTTGTCATCGATTCCATTAACTCCCGAGCCGCACCTGTTAGATTTGTCAAACTGGTCTTGAGTGGAATGTTGAAGTCGCCCAGGACTAGAAGCCTGGGCGACTCCAGCAACAACTCAGAGACCAGCTGTGTTGGCTCAGTCAGGGAGTCTGCTAGACAACAGGGTGGTCGGTATACTAGCAGAACCCCAAACTATCCTTGGTCCTCAGACTCAGGTACATACACTCGAGGTGGACTGTGTTCCGGACAGGTATCCTGGTCAAGGTCAAATTATTCTTATAAACCAGAGCCACTCCGCCTCCCCACCCACTTCCCCTTACCTGCTCACTGACAGAATACCCAGCTGGGAGGGCCTGTGCCCAAGTTACAGCACTGCCTTCTCCCAGACAGGTCTCTGTACGACAAGCCAGGTCAGCATCTTCATCTAGAAGAAGATCATAGATTATTTGGGTCTTGTTTTTCACCGACCTGGCATTGCAGAGGAGCAAAGTAAGTTTCTGTGGAATAGATGGTGTGCTCTCCAATCCATTCCGGGTGACAGGGTAAACTGAAGGTGGGATAGCTTTCAAACAGCGATCCCCCCTTCTTTTGTAACATCTATTTACTCTGTTCCCACCGTACCTCCCATTTCCCCGCAAAACTCCGATTTCCGCCCCCAGGTCATTCCCGGCCTCTGCTGATGAAGGAGCCGATAACCCCAAATAACTCTCCCGACAATGCTGCTGCTGCGGCTGCCAGAGTTGGTAAATGGCAGGGCGGGCTAGGTATAAAGACCTGCCTGGCTCGGCTCTCTGCCTCGCCACCGCCGCTGCTGCTGGGGGAGGGAGAGTATCCGAGATGGTAATGAAGGAGGGCAGGGCGGGCTAGGTCTAAAGTCCTGCCCGGCCCGGCTGTCCACCTTGCAGCTGTTGCTGCTGCTACTGCCGCACCGCTGGGGTGGTGGTAGTAGGGCAGCCTTAAATCCCCACCCAGGGCCTCTCCCGGCCTTGCCACTGCTGCTGCTGCCGCGCTACCATGGTTGAATTTCCACTTCTGTTGTTACTGCTACCACTGTAGCAATTACAAGAAAATTACTTGAGTGGGCAATACTTCTAGTTGCCACCACCACTTAGCTCCCAGATCCTACTGCTTGCGCTGCTGCTGGTGTTGTTGCTGTGTTGTTGCTGCAGTCACTGCTCCACTCCCCCTCTACCACCACTGCTTCTGCTGCTTCGGGGGGGGGGGGAGGGAGGAGGCTCCTCCACCCCAGCTGTTGTTGCTGCTGCTGCCCCTCGAGGACAGCTTTTAAGGGCTGCCTCTGCTCTGGCCCCTCCTCTGCTGCCTTGGAGTGCTGGTGGTTTGGAGGACAGCTTTTAAGGGCTGCCTCTGCTCTGGCCCCACCTCTGCTGCCTTGGAGTGCAGATGGTTTGGAGGACAGCTTTTAAGGGCTGCCTCTGCTCTGGCTCCTCCTCTGCTGTCTTGGAGTGCTGGTGGTTTGGAGGACAGCTTTTAAGGGCTGCTTCTGCTCTGGCTCCTCTGCTGCCTATCCCACACATGATGAAGCAATTGAATCAAGATATGATAAAGAATTTGAAACAGGAGATTATGGAAGCTAAAAATTGTTGACAGAACTGGGGGATGATGCAGAGTGTGTCATGCAGATTCCTTTCCTGTATGCTGCCTTAAATTCCGTGTTGGAGAAAAAGTGGAAAAATTAATAAATAAATTCCTAGCATCTCCACACAAAGCAAAGTATATCAGGCAGTTAAGACTGTGAAATCCTTACTTCTTGACAGCTTACAGAGCCACAGTCACTTGGAATAGATAATACACTGGTCTTTCCATGGTTCCCAGCTCCTTTTCAGTCTCCTACGAAGACCAGTGGTCATTTTAAGACACCTTATGTTTGTTTATGTACAGTTACTGTGACAGACCAAGGGCTGGCTCAGAGTGTCCATTCCACCCGATAACCAAACCCTAAGTTACAAAAATGCTGTGAGGGAGGCTGCCAGCAACACTCCAGTATGGCCAGAAACAAAATGGGGATAACCAGTGGGACGGAGACAAGGGCAGGGCTTCAGGGAACAGCACAGAAGTTAAAAGAGGATGAGAAAAGCAGAGGGTGAGAAGAAGAGAGGAGTTGGGAGGCAGATGGACTGAGAGACTGGAGGAGGGGAGCAGGGCATGACTGAGCAGCAGGACAAGAACTGGGAAATGGAGAGCCACGCAGACAGTCAAGAGGAAGGTAGAGGGGACCTGAGGGAGAAAGAGAGTCAGTGGCCTGCAAACCAGGAAAGGGGCTGGAAGAGCAAAGAAACAGGAGGGATGGGGAGCTTGGTTACAGGGAAAGGAAAGGGCCCTCCAGTCTCTGGATTGGAGCAGCAAAGGGGCTGGAGGAGAAAAGAAGGAAGGAGGCACAAGGAGTTAAGGAAGAACCAGGAGGAGGAGAAGATGGTGAGCATGGGAGGTTGAGCAGGTGGGGAGATGCTGCCACAAGTGACATGCCCACCCAGACTATGGAAATTGAAGAATTCCCAGGGGAGTGGCCTAGGTCTTCTGGGGAAAGTTATTTGAAGATAAGGGGAAAACAGTGGAGTGTGGGACAGAGTTATGAATGTGATGAAAAGGCCAAATGGGAAAGATCTGAAAAGGAGCTGGGAACCATGGAAAGAAGATAAAATACCTCGTTCACCTCTTGAAAAAGGGACAGCCTTTTCCCTCTAAAGACCTTGTGTGCTTATGTAACCCAGAGATATGGGGAAGTTTTTCTATTACAGTCTTTGATAACCCTTGCCTCCAAAGACAATCAAAGATGGGTGGTGACTGCACTAATGACTCTTGAAGGGCACAGATCCCCAAGGAAGGGCTGGTTATGCCCCTGCAACAGGTAGGAGAGGGGCTACAGTTACCCTAAAGGTACCAAAATCCTATCTGATTTTGGAAGCTAAGGTGGGCCAGCTCTGAATGGGAGACTGCCAATGAATACCAGGTGCTGTAGGTTACAGTATATTTCAGAGGAAGACAATAGCAAATCACCTCTGAGTTCTCCTTGCCTAAGAAAACCATATGAAATTTATGGAGTTGACATAAGCTGAAAGGCAACTCAAAAACGAAGACACACACACACACAGAGTCAAAGTATAAAATATTTTACTACTAATTACTTAGAGAAATTTAATACTTAATGGAGCTGCACACTGTTCAGTTTAAAAAAATGAAAGCGGTACACTACCTGTAGGCTCAAATAAGGCTTGGACATCAATGTCATCTGGTAAGCCAACCATTCTGAGTTCATCCCAGAACTTGACTACCTGATCATCAGGAGTAGTTTGAGTGCTTATACTTGTACAAGATGTTCTACTCTCATGAGACTTCTCTCTGTATAGAAAAGAAGATTTAGGTAGATAATTGCAATGAACATGATATAGATGTTAGCTAGAAACTATTTCAAAATATTTGAAATGTAACCTATTTTAAAATATTTGGAAAGAGAAATGAACCAATGTTTCATATCTCGCAGCCTGTCACTAAAGTTATCAAGATAATTTTGTGAGAATTTAGATTAACTTGCTTCTTCATTATGTGTCATTAACTAATACTGTTAATTGCTCATTTGTACCAAGCAGTAAATCCAGCAATGGATTATTCTGGAGCAATTCAGTTTATGAAATATATTTCATCTTGTTATCAGACAAGCAAGAACTATCACTGCATTGAGCAAATATTTCCCACTATCCAAATCAAAATGCAATTTGGAAATGGACAGGACTGCTAGTAAATTCAGTGACTTTAAAGCAGTACATACTGGGCAGGAGGGAGGAGAGAATCAGAAAAGTTATGAGTCCTTGGATCTCTGCTGCTCAAATTAAGCAGAACAGTTCAGAACTTTCCTTGCAAGCTTTCCTTGAAAGAACTGATTATTTCAAAACTATTTGGTCTGCAAATGATCATGATGATGATGATAATTTGCATTTTCTCTGGCCATTCAGTTGTGCCACCCTGGATTTCTTAAGTGTTAATAGCTAGTGGGTGGTTCAAATTTATAGTTTAATCATCCTCAGTGGGGGGGGGGGGGGGGGGAATGCTAAACAACTTGAACCTTTGGTTTTTGCAAAATATATACTTATTTCATGTGAACACATTTAAATACGCATATAATGTATATTCACTTTTTGTGCTACACAAAATATTTCTACAAATTAAATTATATATACATAAAAACAAAAATGAAGCATGCACTGTAGCACAATGGAAGATAAATGAAAACAGTAACACTGACTTACTGACAATCTTCTCTCATTACAGGCTATTTTAATCTAAATTCTACCCTAAGAAAGTTTGAGCTGCTTAAAATATGCATTATTGTCTCATTCAGGTCAAGCTGAGAACGAATAAGTGATGTCAACTTAGTAATTAATTTATATAGTGGAAATGAGTGTTCATGCTTAGGGTAAAGCTGACACAAAACAGGAGAAAGAAAAAGAAATGAGAGCTATATAAATGAAAAATATCTACAGAATTTTGAGTGTAATTAAATCTTCCAGTCATCCAGATTCTCCTTAAAATGATCCACCTTAAGTCCCATGAAAAGGCTGCTGTTCTTTGTTATTGTTTCATTTCCTCTTTACTGCTTCATTCTACTGGCAGCGGTCCAGGATGAGCCACCAATCAGAAAAGTCCAACACAACAATTGCTTTAGTACCTAAATTTGGATGCCAGCCAGCATGGCACTTGGGCATGATTACATCACCATCCTCAAGGGACAGAGTTGGTTAGCTGTTCCAAGCTAAATTAATTCTGCACTTTCCCATAGGCTATACAAGGCTCTACTAATCAGCCAGTCCAACAGAATCCAAAGAGTAGCAAAGTAGCCACTTAAAGAGCAGTCTGCACAGGGTAAAAATGAAATATACTGGAAGTCTCAACTATGGTTTAACAATTTATTGCATTGTTCAATGGCAAACAAACAAAATAACTCCTTTCTTTCCAGTACCACAATATTTTAACATTTATAAACAAGTTTTTCAATTTGACTTTTTAATATGGAATAGGCAATCCTCAAAAGTAGCTACCAGAAAATATTCTACTGATGCAGACATGACTATGAGCAAAAACTAATAAACTAGTATTTGGTTGCTACAATATCAGATTACTACAAAGAAAACTGGTCACTTAATTCCAAAGTTTTTGGGTTTGTTTTTTTTTATAAAATATGTTCCTTTGGACAATTAAGACTAAAAAGTTGAAAAGGCTACTAGTTGCTACTTATATTATATTTGTATTCTGCAAAGTGTTGCAATCTCTGTCATTTTATGGTGTAGATTCAGATGAAGAACAGTCACATATTCATGGTGCTATTTTCCTACTTAGACAAAATATGAAGATTTCAAATATATGATACACTAACATCCCATAACTGTTTTCAATAAAAACATGTATAAAACCATTTAACCTCTCTTCCACTAACTTCAGTGTACATTAATTTAAAGCTAGACAGAAGACTGGAACACTAATTACTTATTTATTTTTGTTAAGGTCAGAAACGCTTACTTCTGTCCTCGTGATTTGTGCAGGACTGAGCTCTGCCTTGGAGTATTCTCACAGATGCCATCATGGCTGTCCCCAGTTTCACTCTTATTTAAAGGCTGGATGTTCCACGGAGCAATAAACCCTGGTGTTGGACTGTATTGTTTAAGTTCTCCTTGTCCTAATGAACTTCGCTCCCCACAGTAACAAAAGGCGCAGAGCTGTTCACTGCTAAAGAGTCACAAAGGTGAGAGGGAAGGAAAATATCAGAAGCTAGGTAAAAATAACACAAGCAACAAGGTTAACATCAAAAAAGAATTCAACTATCCAACATAATATTAATTTTTTTTAAAAAAGGCTTCATTTTAAATTGAACTCAACTTCAAATGTTTGTAACTCTGGAAAACTACAAAAAGGGAAAGTATGATTGTTCCTCAAATTTTTCCAAACCCATACCTGGCAGACTGCTACAGGTTGAGTATCCCTTATCTCGAAATCTGAAGTACACCAAAATCCAAAATTGTCCACATGGGCGGCTGCGACTGTGACACCTATGCTTTCAATGTACACAAACTTTGTTTCATGCACAAACTTATTAAAAACATTTCTAAATCCAAAAAAATCTGAAATCATAAATCCTCCCGGTTTCCAAGCATTTCAGATAAGGAAGACTAAACCTATACTTGAAAACAAAGACGTTCTGGTATACAAGACAGAAAATCCAAATGGCTCCTTTGTCTACAGTTTTTAACTGTGCAAGTACTTCAGGTTAGATTATTTGCTATCTTGTCACAGCATATAAAGTGCCTTTCATTCTGCATCATGGTGGAGTGGGCTCTGTAGTCATGTTGGTCATTTGTGCATATAAAGAACCAAATGTGCAGTAGTTATTGGAGTTAAAGGACTTTAAATATAATTTTAACAAGACACTGCTCAATCTCCTCATCTCCATCTATCACTGAACTATACATCCACAGAGGAGGTACATACATATCTCCCCACCATGTACAGTGGGGCATGGTATCTGCTGGGGTTTGGTTCCAGGACCCCCCATGGATACCTAAATGGGTGTTCAAATCCCATTAAATACAATGGCATAGTAAAATGGTGTCCCTTATATAAAATGGCAAATTCAACGTTTGCTTTTTGGGATCTATATCTTTCAAAAATATTTTTAAACCATGGATGCTTGAATCTGTGGATAAAAAAAAATCAGTGGATATGGAAGCCTGACCATATTAGTAAGGAACTAATTGTTTCTAGGTGTCTAGCAGCTAGTTTAGTGACTGTATTAAATTGGAAGAGAAAAATATTGGTTTTTTTAAGTTTCTATAGATTTCCAGTGTATCCATGGCCAACTGACACCCCTGGTATACTTATTGGGAAATATACATAATACTGATTACTTTTAGTAACTGTGCCAATTCTATCAATTGCATTGTTTCGCCATCCCTCCCCCACTATCTTTAACTGCTGATTTGCTGAAGGAGATATTAATTCTCCTCTTATGAACATTTACCTTAATATTGATTGACATGTCCAAACTATTGTTCATTTTACCTGTTCTTTTCTGTGGTTGTATTTTTTTCTAAAATTTAATATAAAATCTATATAAAAAAAGAATTAGCCAATAGGGGGAGACTTGCAGGAATAGTCTGCTACAATAAGAAACTGCCAATGATAATCAACCATCCTCAATGGAAGATGAATGGTTATGATCAAAATTGTCCGTATTTTCACAAATCAGTTCTGTTCAAGGAGCTTATAAAGAAAATTTCTAAGCAGTTTTAATTTTAAAAAATGTGCTTAAGTAAACAATTCACTTAATGAATCAATAATTCTGCTGTAAAAAAGTGAAACATGTTTTAGCACAGGGGTAGGCAACCTAAGGCCCGGGGGCCGGATGTGGCCCCCCGAGGCCTTTGGACCGGCCCCAGCCCGGTCCTGCCGCCGCTGCCCCCCCCCGCCGCCACCCCCCGCCATAATGATATTGATTATTGTTGTTATTACTTGTTCTTGGGATTTTCTTGGCAAAATCTCCACAGGGGTTTTGCCATGACTTTTCTGGGGCTGAGAGAGTGTGCATGCATATATATATTTTTAAAAAAATTAAATTCTTTTTATTTTTTTAATTTATTTTCTAAATTTATTTATTTATTTATTTATTTGTGGATGGTGCTTCGGCCCCCCAATTGTTTGAGGGACAGCAACCCGGCCCCTGGCTCAAAAAGGTTGCCTACCCCTGATTAGCACCTCTGCTTGTAGGAGAGAGGGAGAGGAAGATTCAGTAGGGGCAGAGACAAGGCCTCTTTTCTCTTCTGCTGTATGCTTAAGAGAAGAAACTACAAAACAAGATCCACTGATAATTCCACTTCTCATGCTTGCAGCACAGTTTTATCCATGGTTATTCAGAAATAAACCACTTCAGTGAAACATAGGGCCTTTGCAGACTGCCAGAAATAGTGCACATTAAATTGAGGCACTGTCCTGGCTCAGTGCTAGGGAATCATGGGAACTGTAATTTATTGTGGCACCAGAGCTCTCTGACAGAGAAGGCTCAATGTCCCAGAAAAAAATACAATTCCCATGATTCCCTAGCACTGAACCAGGGCAGTGCCTCAATTTAATGTGCACTATTTCTGGCAGTCTGCAAAGGCCCATACTCTCTATAGCAAATATGCACTGGAATACAGATTGAGCATTTGTAAAATATTAAGGAAGTATTAAAAATGCTCAATGTAATGCAAGTCAAAAAGGCTAGATTTATTTTATCAATTGCTATATTTAAAATACTTAAAAATGGATTTGTTTACATCTTAGTTTTTACATTTTAGACTCTTATTGACCAATAGATTTTTTTTAAAGTTGTTTGACTTCAGCAGGCACTAAAGTTAGTGGGAAACAAGAGATTTCTCTCTATCAGGATCCAGTTTTTAGAATAGAATAATTTATAAAATGGGCCAACAAGCAATGCCACCAATTCATCACTTTGTATTTTGCTGAGATAAGAACAATTGGGCTATTATTATATTTAATTATTCTTTACTGCTCTAGGCACTGATAAATGGATTAAATTTAATTCTACTTTAACTAAAATCCACAATTCTGAGTGACCGAGTTACTCCTGAATAAACTTTTGTAATTTGTGGAGTAGGCTTTGACAGCTTATGCTTAAGGAGGATTAAATAACGAATGTTTTAAATAACTGCACTCATGTACATTTTTACATAAAGTGTTCATTTTTATATAAAGTAGATACTAATTAAATTTAATGAAAACAAACAATGGATTCAGGAAATACAGAATAGTCAAAAGACAATGCAGGACAATAAGAAGTTTCGTGCATAGGTGTATATGTATAATATATATATATATATATATATATATATATACACACACACACACACACACACACACACACCTCACAGAACGATAATGAATTCTACTTGATCACATCACCACAATGTAAGTCAACTATTCTTTTTGTACTCATCTAACATTTGAAGGACACTAGGGGGTGGGGAATACCTAAGTGCCCAACCGCATTTGAAAATGCTTTCTATTTTCTCTGCACAGACAAACTCCAGGGAGCATAGAACTATGGCAAACCACAGTTTCTATTAAAAGTGGTTTTTATTGCTAACATAAACAAAGATGTAAGCAGTTTTAAAAGCACAGGGACCCACCCAGTTCTAAATGCTGATTAAAGTCCTACACCAAAACTTGGATTAATTGTTATGGCAAATCTGGAAATGACTGGTAGACTGCTGGATTTCAGCTGAGAGACATGAAATGTATGCTCATTAGGGGCATACTTGCAACTGAAGTATAGTGATCAAATATGTGACAAATAGAATGTGTGGGAGTTTATTACAAAATCGTCCAGGATTTATTTATGTCTCTGCAAATGGAGCAGGCTTAGGGAGCAAAGGCAAGATTACTCAGAACAGTAAATATGAAACTAAACTGGCAAAACTTACTATAGAAAATTCCATTTGCATACAGAAGTGAATTGAAAATGATAGTACCAGGAGATTCTACTAGAGCAAAACACTCAAGAAAAGTGCATGATGTATTTTGATACCGAGACCATAATTTAGGGATATACTATAAGTTTTACGTGCATTCCATAGATACAATTAAAAGGATCAAGCAACTGGTGATAGGAAAAACCACTAGAGAGCAACGAATGCCACCACCAGTTAAAGCAAACAAAACTGAGCTAGATGGAGAAATAATTTGAAGATAGTTACTATGTTCTTAAAATAAAGGATAAACAACTCTAAAAATTTTGTTACAGTGAATCCACATGCAAATCTCCAAAAGTATTCAACTCTTCTGATTAAGTATCTTACAATAATACCTTTCTCGGAAGTTTGCTGACAAGGACATCATGTGGGGAAAATGTTTTTCCATTCCTAGTCTTTTCCTGTACACTAAACTATCAGTTTATAATACAGTCGTCTCTACACATTTGTTGCTTTGACTTTTGCGGATTTGATTATTCACAGATTTGAGTAAATGTTCTCTCTAGGAATCTCTGTCCTACAATATGTCTCTAAGGTCAACATCCACCAGAGGTTGCGCTGGAGGACTTAAGAGATTCTTAGAAAGAACACTTCTCTAGGCAACTGTAGGTTCTACAGTGCAATTTTGTGGTCAATTTCAAGCAGATGTTGACCACAGAATTGCACTGGAGGACCTAGAGATTCTTATACAGGTGTTCTCCCAGGTTAAAAAAAAAGTGGGTTTTTATTTGGGGGTTTTCTACTTTCACAGGGGCCCCTAACCCCAATGAATGTGCAGGGCCCACTATAGATCAGCTAACAACTCAGGATGATGTTTCAAAGAACGATCAGTATCCAGCATTATCTACACTTTTTGTTTAGGTTCCAGCCCTTGTCGCAACACTAACTTTGCATTTGCTTTTCTAACCTGGTATTTGCTTCAACACCAACAGAGGCAACAGGGCTTGCAGATTCTTCAGACACTAAGCTCTGAAGAGTTTGTGTTAGCTTCTTGTCATCATCCACTTCAGCTTGGGCTTCCTCCTCTGGAGATTGTTCCTTGATTTCTGTTGGAAGGGAGAGTTAGTTGATTACATATTCCAGTTTCATGTTAAAAAGAACCTATATTGACAGTATGTTATTCTATATATTTTTCTTTTTACTTCACAAAATATCACTATTACAACATCCATGTTAAAGTGTAAGTGCACCCTCAGTATTACTGATATTTTAATTCTGTGGGTTATGAATTTATTTATTTATTTATTTATTTATTTATTTATTTAGTATCTTGCTATGGATCCCAAAGCAGCTTGTGTGCACCACCATAGCACTGAATGGGATTTAAGCATGCATGTTTTTTCCCATACGTGAGGTGGGTGGGTCTGGAATGGATAAGGGCCCATTATAACAGAATTTTCCAGAAAGATTTAGGATTGAGTATCCTCAAACCAGAAGAACAAGTGAGTTGAATAAAATTAGAAAACTGGAAAATTAGAAAACATTTATTATTCCTCAATTTACCAGAGTAAACATGCAAGATTTGGTATTTAAAAACGTACTTTTAAGTTAGCATGTGCTTGTTTTTATATATCAATTATATATATGTATGTAAATATACATTATACTCCACTTTGCTCCCAGGATGAACTGGAAAATGTTGAAATTATAAAATGACAAGGTGAAAAACTTTTGGAGAAGCAGTCAAAACTACAGAAGCTTTAAAAAATAAACCAGAAAACATTAAACCAACATGTTTTTGCTTTTCTCAGCTGCATGAATCAACAAAGCAATTAGTTTTATAGGGTTTTTTTGGAAAGACATTCTATATAGTAGAAGATAGAAAAAGCCCTATATCTAAGTCTTAATGCATGCCATGTTTCACAGGGTTAAGAGATCTAATCATTTGTGGTCCATTGAGGCACATCAGCATTCACATCAAAATTATTTGAGGAATGAGGCTAAAGAACTACCTAGAACAAAATGCAAGAAATAATAATGGTTTCTTGGTGCCACCTATAGTGTCACTACTAGAGTCACTATAAAAGTAAATACAATAATAGGAAACAAAATGAGTCTGCATACAATATGTTTAAACTGTGGCTATTATTATATATTATATATTATTATATCTGGAAAACAGATTTATTCTCCATTCCATGACCAATGGAAATTATATTTTATTTCCTCAATGAAAACCAACAACCTCTTCAATTGGCCTAGTCATCACCCAAGGTGTCTATCTGTTAACATCACCTAGCTCAAAGGCTACTTCTTTAGTTAACATTTGGGAAAAGAATAACTTCTCAGTTTGATCAGAATGAAAGATACTCTTCACTAAACCAATATTGGGAAAGACAATATTATATGACAGTCACAAAAATGTGATTGATCAAAACTAGATACCCAACACAGCATTAGTTACTACAGTATGCTTATCATATAGTAGGTTTTAAGCTTTTCATGTAATATTATATTGATATTCAGACATGTACACTGAAAATGTGTATAATGTGGAGAGATAATACTAACATATTTTAGACAAATAAACAAGAACATGAATTGTAACAGAGAATGTTCAAAACAGTACTGACGATATTTATAGTAAAAGAAATTTTATTTTATTCCTTGTTCTATTCTGAATGCTGTTTTGAATACCTATTACAATTAGGTAGACAATCATCTAAATACATGATTAAAATCTTTTAAAAAATCAAATAGTAAACTGAGAAGATATTTATGTCATTATAATACTTTCAGCCAATCTATTCCTTCAGATAGTTTAAATGAAAAATAAAATTTAATCAGATATTTTTTAGAATTGGCAATACGTATCAATAAAACCTGCACAAAATCAACAAAACTCAGTATTAAAAACAACACAAGACAGCACAGTATCACTTAAAATAAGCAATTGGAAAGTTGATTAGTGCCAAAATCCTAAAATATATTTTAAAAATCCAGCTAAAGTTCTGATAGAATAGAAAAGTCTTTACCTAGCATTTAAAAGACCACAACACAGAAGAAGACACCCCATAACAGAGGCACACCACAACTGACAACCCAGAGAAGAGTCTCTGATAAAGATAATAAAGATTGGGTAGGTAAATGTGGAAAAATGTAGTCTTTCAGATAACCTAGCCACAATGCACTTTAACAACAGTTCTTTGAAGTGGGCCCCAAAATGCACTAGAATAGATGACAAAGAATTTGTATAATAAGATTACATATCTATCAATTCCAGTAATAACCTCATTGCTTTATTTGGGGCCACCTAAAGTTTCTGTTTACAAAGGTAATCACACATTGCAGTTATCCAAACAGCAAGCAAAAAGAACATGGAAAATTGTCACAAAGCTCTCTCTGTCCCAGGGCTGGGCAACTGCATCGAGTGTAGAGGCCAATTTTCAACTCCATAGTGGGCTGCAATCCATCATTTTGAGCTGTAAAATCAGCCAAAAATCACAACCAAAAGTAATTTCTGTTTATGACTTCCAGATTCGGCAGCAGGTTTGCAGGTCTGCGGTGGTGGTAGGTTTCCAAAACTAAACCACCACTTCTGGAGGCCTCTAGTTTGTGCATTATGGAGTGGGAAATGCCCTAATACTTTTAAAGGGGGTATCTGTGGTCTTTTCAGTGGATGGGGAATGACTGGGGAAGGTAAAAATACTCCTGGGGAAGTACTTGTGGTCCATAGGCTGAACAATTAGCACCACTGGTCTAAGCAGATAGAAAGGAACTCTAAGCCAACATCCAAGGCAGGTGTAGTACCACAGACCTGAGTATCTAAACCAGGGGTAGGCAACCTTTCCCCTTTAAGGGCCGAGGGACTTCAGCTCCCAGAAGCCTCAGCCATGTTGGCCAATAGTCCCATGTTGGCCAATAGCTCCTGGGATTCTGGGAGCTGAAGTCCCTCGGCCCTTAAAGGGGAAAGGATGCCTACCCCTGATCTAAACAATGCATTAGAGTGCATTCATCTTTCTTGGATAAAATTTAAGTTCACTGGCCTTCATTCAGATTAATCTCAGGTCCAGACAATGGTTCAGAATTCAATAAAAAGGAGAGTTAGAGTTGTGTGTCATTCATATATTAGTAACTCCCACTGCCTCCACTTTTGAATAACCATTCCCAGTAGATTTATGGAAATAGAATGGGGGATGAAACAGAACTCTGAAGATTATAAATAACAAAGGGAAAAGCAATAACCCCTAGTGCCCCCTTCTGCATTCAAACATCCATACAGGAACATAAGACCTCCAAGTTCTGATCCAGAGTAATAGTACAAAGATGTAAAATTTGATAGGGAATAAAATATAGACCTGTGGAATCCCAGACCATTACTGCAACAAGACAAAGCAACATTTCCTCAAAAAGGACTTTTCAATCAATGATCCATTGCAATGCAGTTCTCCAAACCCTGATCTCAGACACACTATCCAGAAGTATATTTTATACCATAAAATATACATCTGGATAGTATAGTTGGCCCTCCTTATCCATGGATTTTTCATCCACGGATTCAAGTATCCACAGCTTGAAAATATTTTTAAAAATTATAAATTTCAAATAGCAAACCTGGATTTTCTATTTTATATAAGGTACACCATTATGCTATGCCATTGTATTTAATGGGACTCAAGCATCCACAGATTTTGTTATCCACAAACCTCAGTGGATAACAAGAACCCACTGTATAAAAACCCAATGAGAGATCCAAAAGAATTCAAGAGGGTTGCCTGTCCAGAACTCCCTCAATAACAATTGTCCCACAGGGTAATTAAGGTAGCTTTCATTCTAAAAGCTGGCCTAAACACCGACTGAAATGGATCTAGAAAAATTGTACCGCTCAAGAGTCCCTCCAACTGGCTGCTAACTACCCTCTCAATGAAGCAAAGTGTTTGCTGACAGACTACAATTGTCACAGTCTTCTAGGTCCAAACAGCTGAGGCAGATTTTCTCAGATACAGTCCTCTAATGAGGATCATTCCTCTCAAGAAAAGATGTACAGCCCCCTGAACCATGTCCACAGCCTTAGTAACTGAACTCACCCAACAGAGATTATGATGGATGGATGACTGTGTTTTTTAAACTGTATCTCATTCCAGGCCTGCCAACAACAACCCTATAACCAGCCAGCCAGTCTGAGGACACTGAGGATGCTGAAGCAGCCCTTCCTCCTCCCCCATTCTACCGGGGCCAAAGGCAGCTGAAACAGCTGAGGCAGGCAGCAGCGAGAGGAGGCATGGCCAGGAGTGGCTGGCTTTAAAAGTCACTCCCCCATCTCTCAAGAACCTCTGGGCTAATGTTAAATAGCTGGCTCCTACGGCCCTCCTAGACTGTTGGAGGCTATTGCTGTGCAGCAGTAATTTGAGGAGACTTGGAGGGCTCTCCGAATAAGGGACAGGCATGTGTGGCTGGTTGCAATCTGGGGGCGAAAATCCAGGTTGTGCAGGAGAAAGGAAGGTATGGCAGGAACAGGATGAAAGTTTGGTACAAAGGGAAAACCTCTGCATTGTCATGGATGGATCATTTTCTGATCAAGGCTGAACTCAGAACCACTGCCCATTAGAATAGTCCACCCTTGACAGCTAATGGAACCAAATGGATTCCAGGGTTTAATGGTTGGTAACGCCAGCGATTCTGTCGAACTTTTGGTTAATACTTTGTACACCGATCTTGCCAAGGCTATTGACATGACTGCTTCCAAGCATCCTTTCCAACCTGCTTCAAATCATCAATCATGATATACTGAAGAACTCAGAAAGATGAAGCGGGTTGGACAACGACTAGAGTGCGTCTGGTGGAAAACTCAATTCTTATCATATCATAGGAAATTTCTTTGCTCCCATGCAGCAAGTAAATCTTTCTTCTCTGCACGTATTGCGTCTGTAGAGTCCCGCCCAGCAGAGCTGTTTAGGGTGGTAAGGAACTGACACAGGTTCCATCTGTGAATGACCCATTACTTAACCTGACAACGGCCTACTGTGATGCATTTAACAAATTCTTTGCTGATAAAATCTCTCAGACAAGAGCCGACTTGGACGCCGGCGTTATAGTAGAATCGATAGATGAGGTATCCAGCAACTCTGCTTATGAGATTATACTGGATTATACTGGATCAGTTCCAACCAGTGAGTACTGATGACGTGAGTACAAGCTCCTTGGTAGAGTGAGGAAGACAACTTGCCCTCTTGACCTTTGCCCTTCGTGCCTCCCAGGGGGGGAGATGTCTTAAGGATGTTCCTGAGGGACATCATCAATGTATCCCTTGGAGAAGGTCATGCTCCATCTTGTTTGAAGGAAGCAGTGGTCAGGCCGCTTCTGAAAAAAACTTACCTTGATCCTCTGGACATGAACAGCTATTGGCCAGTCTCTTTGCTATCTTTTTTGAGCAAGGTGATCGAGAGGGCTGTTGCTCTTCAGCTCCAAGCTGTCTTGGAGGAAACTGTTTATCTGGATCCATTTCAAACTGGCTTTAGGACAGGATATGGAGTGAAAACTGCCATGGTTGCCTTAGCTGATGACCTTCGTCTGGGCATCGACAGGGGTAGTGTGACCCTGTTGGTGCTACTGGATCTCTCAGAGGCCTTTGACATGATAGACCAATCCTCTTGGAACTATTGAGAGAATTAGGAATCGGAGGCATTGCACTGCAATGGTTCCACTCCTTCCTCTCGGGCAGATTCCAGAGGGTGATACTCAAGGAGAGTTGCTCACCTAAAAAGGAGCTTAACTGTGGCATCCCTCAGGGCGCCATCCTGTCCCCGATATATATGAAGCCGCTGGGAGAGATCATCAAGAGACATGGGCCAGCGTGTTATCAGTACGCTGATGACACCCAGATGTATTTCTCCATGTCTAGGTCTACAGCTTTGACTTCAGATGGCATCTCCCCTCAAAATGAATGTCTTAAAGTGGTAATGGACTGGATGAGGAAAACCAGATTGAAACAATCCAGACAAAACAGAGGTACTAACGATAACATCCCCAAACCCAGGTATTGGGACACAAACTCCAGTCCTACATGGGGTCACACTCTCCTCAAAGGACTGTGTTCGCAGTCTGGGGGTGCTCCTACATCCATCGCTTCAGATGACAAATCAGGTGAATGCAGTGGTCGAGAGCACCTGTTATCAGCTTTGGCTGATCTGCCAGCTGCACCCTTTCCTGGAGGTTAGGGACCTTGAAACCGTGGTACATGCACTGGTAACTTATTGTCTCAATTTCTGCAATGCACTCTACATGGGGCTACCCTTGTGCCTAGTTCAGAAACTTCAATTGGTACAGAATATGGCAGCCAGGCTGGTCTCAGGTAAAACCAGAAGAGACCACATAGCACCTATTCTAAGATTGCTCCACCGGCTGCCTATCAGTTTCTGGGCACTGTACAAGGTGTTGGTCATCACCTTTAAAGCCCTAAATGGCTGGGGTCCAACCTATCTTCGGGACTGCTTCCTTCTGTATAATCCACCCTGTGCACTAAGGTCCTCTGGAATTTATTGCTACCTATAAAAACTAGATTATCTGCAACTGTCCAGAGGACCTTTTCGGCTATCGCTACCAGACTGTCTGTCACTTGACCACCTTAAACAGCTTTTTAAAAGCTGTTAAGACAGATCTCTTCTGGCAAGCCTTTCCTGAGTAGATAACTGGCCACTGAAATAACTGACCATGATTTCCACTACAGCTATTTTAATTTATTTATCATTTATTATAGTTTATTATTTTTAAGTATGTTTTTAAACTTCAATTGTTTAGTTGTATTTTAGGGAGGTGGGCTATTGGGGGATAGGATTGTTTGTTTTATTGTGTAAGCCGTACCAGTTGTATTTTACAGAGAGGCGGGATACAAATAATTTTTATTATCATTATTATTATTATAACAATCAGGATAAACTCCACTGGACATTATTGAGAAGATGGCAATAGAAGAATGGAGTTGTGGAGAAGAACTGCTTCAAAATGTTCTATCTCGAAAAGGATCTTTATAATAATAATAATAATAAAATTTATTTATACCCCGCCCTCTGGAATACCAATCTGGGCGGCTTACAGATTAAAACATATACATTTATCAGATATCAGTGTAACCGCTGAATTATAGAGAATACTTTCAGAAAAAACATCCAAAAACAAATGGAAATTTTAAAAATATGTTTGAAAATTGTTACTGAGCTATTCTTACACAAAAATTAATCAGATGATGGAAGGGAACCATGAATTGTGTTCTTGTAGATGTATAGAAGTATCTTCCTACCTGATGTCCTAACTATGCTTTTTACTACAATTTCCTTCAGTCCCAACCAGCATGGTCAGTGGCCTCTTTTTCTGGCATTTTTTCCCCCCTGTTTCTGATTATTTTTTGTGGTCTTATGCATAGTTTTGCTGCTTTATGTTTTTGTCTTATTAGTTAACTGATTAGTTAACTATTAATGTTTGAATGAGGATGTTTAGTTTTGTTAAGTGTTCTGAGGGCCCTCCTAGGGCCAAAGATATGGGTTACAAATGATTCTTCACTTAAATCAACTGTTTTTGAACACAGATCTGTACACACACATACACACACACGATCATGCTTATGACTTATTTTAATCTGATTGATTTCAGTGGATGTACTCGATAACTGGAATCCTGTTAGCACTACCACAGCATAAATATCCAAAGCAAATGTCTAAATGTGGACCCTCATGGAACTAAACACTCCACAAGCATACACATATAACTCTCACTTTTTTTATCTGGTGTGTATGTATGAGCTTTCAGGTTGCTTGTTGATGTATGGCAGGGGTAGGCAACCTTTCCCCTTTAAGGGCCGAGGGACTTCAGCTCCCAGAAACCCAGGAGCTATTGGCCAACATGGGACTATTGGCCAACATGGCTGAGGCTTCTGGGAGCTGAAGTCCCTCGGCCCTTAAAGGGGAAAGGTTGCCTACACCTGATCTATGGTGACCCCATGATTTTCATAGGGCTTTTTAAGGCAAGGAATAGAGGTGGTTTTGCCAGTTCCTTTGTCTGAAATGTAGCCCACAGCACCTGGTATTTGTGGGTGGTCTCCCATTCAAGTACTCTTATCAGGGCTGACCCTGCCTATCTTCCAAGATCAGTTGGAATCTGAGGCCTTTAGGTTAGGTGGGGAGAAAATTCACCATTCTGCAGACAGTTATAGTGCCCACAGTTACACTATACATGTACAGTTGCCCCTCTGTTTTCATGGACTTCAAGTCTGCAGTCTTGGTCATTCATGGACCGGCAAGCCCCATTGGTGCACGTGTGCACTGCGCACGTGCAGGGCTGCACATGGGAACGCGTGGCCATTCAAGCCAATGGGGCTTGAATATCTGTGAATTTTCATGGGGATGGGTGGGTCTGGAACAGATCCCCCGCGAAAACGGAGGGTCAACTGTATAGGATCTTGGCCTAAGCATTACCAAGTTTCTATTTACCCCAATATGTTTTAAGGCAGTGGTAGGCAACCTTTTTGAGCTGGGGGCCGGATTGCTGTCCCTCAGACAATTGGGGGGCTGGAGTACCATAAATAAATAAATAAATAAATAAATAAATAAATATTCTTTTAAAAAATTTAAAAAATTTTAAAAAATATATGCATGCACACTCTCTCAGCCCCAGAAAAGCCATGGCAAAACCCCTGTGGAGATTTTGCCAAGAAAACCCCAAGAACAAGTAATAACAACAATAATATCATCATGGCGGGAGGTGGCGGCAGCGGGGCCGCATTCGGCCCCCGGGCCTTAGGTTGCCTACCCCTGCTTTAAGGATTACAGCAGTATCATGTAACATGCCTCACAATCTTTAAAAAGGCTCCAGTCTGAAATACCCATATCTTTATGACTATACTTTAGCCATATCATGAGAAGGCATGATTCATTAGAAAAGAGAGTAATGCTAGGAAAGGTAGTAGAAAGAGAGGAAGACCACAGACAAGATGGATAGGCTGTACCAGGGAGGTAATGGACATGCAATTGCAGGAACTAAGCAGAGCAGCTGAGGACAGGGATCTTGGAGATGTCACATACATAGAGTTGCCATGTACTGATGTCAACTCGAGGGCAGTTAACAACAACAAGTGAAATAGCCAAATTATTCTCAGGTGTTTCCCCCCCCCCCCCTTTAGACTATTTTCAAGAATATGGAGAAGCGTTTGAAAATTAGCTCACCTTAAAAGCTATCAAAAAAATGAAACTACAAATAAATCTAAATGCATTTTCCCACTGACCATAAGCATAGGTGAAATTTATATTGACCAATGTCTCACATGCCTATTAGTCAGAGGAGTGAATGATAAATACATTTAAATGTATTAAATATTACATAAATGATAAAACAAGTTTGAGGTTAACTACAATTTCAACCCAGGGTTAAAGTTTTGAAACTCTGGAACAGAAATCTTGGTTAACACTCATCAATAACTTTTAGTCATAATTAAAAGTGATATGAGAAGTGAATTTGTACTTGAAAGATGGGTTAGCACATGCTCCCATAGGCTATTTCCTATCCCTTAACTGTCACTGAGCAAAACCTATGTTATATCTTCACTGGTCTTATTTCACCCATCAAATAGTGCATAGTTCTGAAAGAAAAGCTCCATGCTGTTGTGTGTAGCACAAACAAAGCCATGTGGTACTTACAAGTTTAATACTCCTTTATCAGGTATATTTACTCCTTAACTAGCTAAATGAAGTGTATGGGGAATTGTAGGGAAATGATTTTTATACATAAATATGAATTGAAAAAAATGGTGAAGGCAAAAGGACACAAATACAGTGCACAGTCATGACTACAGGCGTCCCTCTGTTTTCGTGGACTTCAAGTCCGTGGTCTTGTCCATTCGTGGGCAGGGAGGGACACAATGGACAAAATGGGGTGCACGCCTGTGGTGCATGCTGCTATTCAAGCCAATGGGGTTTGAATATTGGCGATTTTCCGGTCTGGAACAGATCCCCTGCAAAAACATAGGGGTGACTATACTAATATCCCAGCCTTTGGGGGGTTCCAAAACAACAAATTAATCCAATCAGAGTTAAGTCAATGTTACTCTAACTGTAGCCAGAAGCACAGGTTCTTGATATCAGCATTCAAGTGAAGTCCCATTGTCCCTAATGGCAGAGCAGCTGTGTGCATACACTGCCACTAGGGACAGTGGAGGCCGTCTCTAATGGCAGTGCGGCTACGGGCAGGCATTGGGTACAATGCGGGCTTGCCGACCATGGATGCTCAAATCCATGGATGGCAAGTCCATGGATATCAAGGCCCCACTGTACACCAGTCAAGAGATAATCTGCTTAGACAAAAAAATGGATCCTTCCGAGGTTGCTAAAATGAGTACCCAACTGTTGAGGGGCAATGAGCTTACAGTTGTAAACCGCTTAGACATCCCATAGCGCGATATGAAGCGGTATATAAATGAAGCTGCTTTGCTTTGCTTTGCTTTATATTGTGTTCATTTACTGTACTGCAGAGAGTATACCATACTATTTGGTCCATGAAAAAGTAAGTGGTATATGCAGGTAAATGAGTCCCTACGAGCATAGGACGGAAAAGGCCATAGGGCAACTTAGATCCCATTGCAAGTCTCCTGTGGATTTGGTGACTTGGAGACTGTGGCCCAAAACACACAGTCTAAGTAAAGTGGCTTCCAGCCACTGTGAGGGTGTGGCGTTCAGATGACAAACGCTCCCAAAGCGGCCAAAAGCCAAAAGGCACCGTGGTCCAGTCCTTTAGACCAGATAAAAAATGAGCAGATATAATCCAGCTCATGGCGATGCTGGTTTGGGACTGTGGAGGCAGCCCACTTCAGAAGCAGACCATGTTGTCACCACGGTTCCAGCCCGATTGCAGCCAGACCAGCCTCCAGCTGCTCTTTATTGGCTGGGTGCTTCGGCCCTGGTGGCACAGTGGTTAAATGCGGGTACTGCAGCCACTCACTCACAAACCACAAGATTGTGAGTTTAATCCCAACCAGGGGCTCAGGGTCAACTCAGCTATGCATCCTTCTGAGGTCACTAAAATGAGTGTCCAGCTTGTTGGGGGCAATTAGCTTACAGTTGTAAATCTCTTAGAGACTGCTTAATGCAGTATGGAGTGGCATATAAATGAAGCTGATATTGCTATTGCTGAGGATAGGTGCAATTGCTCATCATCAATATCTGACATCCACAGTTACTGGGAACTGCTGTTGAATGTGACAGCACAGTTTGTTGCACTTTACAACAAAACAAAAGTGTATAGGCAGGCAGATGGTGAATTTTCTTTTTGTTTGAAAGCAGACAGATTGTTGAAATACTAGAAATCTGTCAGGTTACTCAAGAAAACATATACAACCTGCCTAGAGAAAGGCTCCTGGGGTGAGAAAAACTTTCACAGACAGTACCACTCTTAAATCTCACTCCCTGCAGTACATGGTGTGAGGGATTGGGAAATAAAAAGTTATAAATATAAAAAGGCATTCCACTGGGGTAAATTAGCCAAAAAGGGACTCCTTCCACTAAGAATGTGAAAGCCAGGATGTCCCGTTATTTTCTGATAGCCAAAAAAAAGAGAGAGAGAGATAAACATAAAGAATATTTGAGGTATCATTCCATCCAGTGCATGTACTTAAACCATATTCATCAGAGGCATTTATCTTAGGTTCTGACCATATTCTAGAAATACGCCCAGTACATGCACTAAAGATAAAAAGGAAAAGTACATACCTGGATTCTTAAGACTGAGGCACAGAATAAAAAGTAGTTTACATTATATTGAAGTGTATAATCTGGACTTAGCAATTTATTTATCTTTTGACTATCATTCTTCAAGTTTGTTTAAGCCATTTAAAAACCTTTAAAACACCTCTATGCAATTATGTGAGAACTATCAAATATAATGAAGAGGAAGCACTGCCACTATATGTGCCCTTACCAGTTTCCACAGTGTTTTCTGTTTCTGCTGCTTCCAACCCATCCATGCTGTCTTCATCCTCCACTGCAGGTTTTCCTCTACTTCGAGGCCTAAGAAATATAAGAACAGGAACGTTAATAATATAGCAGAAATAGCCTTAGCACAAAACTGTCAATCACACTATTATTAAAATGTTAAATAAAACAAAATTAGCTGCAATTTAGAAGTATTAAAAGACAGGCTTTTGAGGGGGGGCAGTTAGTTCTGAGAATGGAATACACTACAAGAAGACTGGGATATGCTACTATAATCTGCCTTATTTGCCCACTTCATTCAATATTACCAAACAAATGTTTCTAACCTGGTGAACCAATAAGTTTTAAAATTTATTAATCCATTTAAATCAGGGGTGGGCAACTGTGGAAAGCTAGGAGTCACATTATCCCCCTAAGAGAACAGAGGGCCACACCTGTACCTGTACATTATCTGGTACGTGTAGGCCAACATCCAAACAAGCAGTACCTTAGGAACAGTCAGGGTCAAACTGTAGACTGACATTTCTTAACTGGACTGCAATTCACACACACTCAAAAAACTGTTTTTGAGAATCTGCTGTTTCAAATTGTGATGCCCAGACACATATTCCAGGTGAGTTTCGACCAAAGCAGAGTAGAGTGATACTGCGGTGGCGGCGGCGGCAGGGGGTGGCCCGCAGGCTGTAGGTTGCCGACCCCTGATCTAGACACTATATTTCTATTGTTGCAGGCTAGAAGCACATTGGCTTTTTTAGCTGCTGCATCACACTATTGACTCACATTCAGACTTCCAAATCCCTTTCACACATACTGTTGTCAAGACAGGTTTCACCCATCTTATCTCTGTGCATTTCATTTTTTTCCCTCTCTAAGTGCAGTACTGTACCTTTCTCCCTGTTGAAATTCATTCTGATAATTTTGGGCCAGCTCTCCAATCTGTTAAAGTTGTTTTGAATTCTGATCTTGTCATCTGGGGTATTGGCTACCTCTCCTAATTTGGTGTCATTTGCAAATTTGATAAGCATGCCCTCTATTTCATCATCCAAAGCATTTATAAACATGCAGAATAGCAGTGGGCCAGGACAAAACCTTATGGCACCCCACTAACTGGAACTAATTGCCTAGAGATGTGTTAGGGTCTTCTTAATTGGATGTCTTCAAAAAGTCTATACAGCTACCTGCTGGAGAGGCTTTAGCTGGAGATCCTGCACTGAGCAGTGCATGATTTCCAGCTAAAGCCTCTCCATCTAGTAGCTTTACAGACTTTGATGACCCATGAGGCCCATTCCAATGCTATTAATCTAAAATTCTTCTTTTAAAAACTGTCCATTCCTGAAACCATATTGGAATTTTTAAAAAAGGCCTTTGCCTGCTAATGGCAGGACAATGAGTGGACTAGTCTGGCTTTCCTAGGAAGAGAGTTCTAGAGATTAGGAGCAGTCATCAAGAAGACACTCATGTTCCCACTAGAAGTGACTAAAGTTGGTAGGATCAAGAGAAGAGGCTCTCCAAAGATCCCAGATCCAAAGATCTCAGAGCCTAGTCAAGCTTGTAAGGGAGAAATACAGTCCTTTGGATAGCCTGAACCCAAGCCTTAGAGGGCTTTATACGTCACAGCAAGCATTATGAATTGTGTCTGGAAAGGGAATGCTAGCAAGTGGAGTTGTTGTAACAAGGGAGACGTGTTGCCTGTAACCAGCCCCAGGCGATGGTATGGCTACAGCAACTAAAGTTTCTCAGCACTTTACAAAGACAATCCCATGCAGGGCATGTTACAGTAATCTAAATGGAACAAAGCTATTAGAACTGGAGTGCCCACTAAAGATGACAAACACACATGGGCCTCTATTATGCTCTTATCATACAGAAGGGCAGCAACAGCCAAAATGCTTCAAAAGGCATACTGATGAGAATCTATATATTATATGTAATGCTAACATCATCAGGACTTATATATATCAGTCATACTAGAGAAAGAAGGCACTGACAAAAATTATAATGGAATATTAAAAGCACAATACTCGATTACTCCAAATTGTCACATGTACATTGTGGTATCTACTGGGGTTTGCTCCCAGGACCCCCTGTGGAAACCAACATCCAAATTCTCCAGTTCTGTTATATGCAGTGGCATAGTAAAATAGTGTTTCTTATATAAAATGGCAGAATCAAGGTTTGCTTTTTGGTTTTTGCCATTTTATATAAGAGCCATGGATTGGTGAATCCATGAATGCAGAATTTGTGGATAGTAAGGTCCAACTGTACTACCTTCTCAAGAAAACCAGTTGATTAAATTCAAATATTTTCCTTCTGTTTATTTCACAGACTACACAAACTTTTGTATTCACATCCTACAGTGCATATATCAATACGTAAGGAATTAAACACACACACATTTTAAATGTGTCATACTGCTGATTTCTTAACTGTGTCTCCCTCTAAAAAATTTTTTGAAGAATACATTTAGCATTAGCAAAATCACAGGTTTGAACTAATTGAATATAATTACTTCTTTTCAATAAAGAACATACCCACATCTGGTGTTGTCATGCAATTTTCCTCTTTTGCATTTACTACAAAAGACCTTCCAGCTACTACACAGGTTTAAAATAGATCCATTAGAGGAAAATTACAAAATAGAATATATTTATACTTTGATTTACTTCGGCTCTAGTATATTAAACATACTGAAGAAATGGTACACTATTCTGTGACACAATATAATTATGCTACACAATTGCCAAATGACTTAAAATTTTAAAAGGGAGGTATAAAACAATTGTCCCAGATGGTGAAATCAGTGATGTCCAACCTGGATAAGCACTTCATTTAGGTTTCTTTTAATGAGTATTTATAAGCAATTCATCAGACACAGCATTGAATGATTTATAAATTAAAAGGGAAGATACAATAAAACAAGCTATAGCAGACAGGTACAAGCAGCATAATAAAAGAGAGAAGAAAGCAGTCTGAAAATCCCCAAAGACCAAAATATATAAAAGGCTTGGAAAATAAAATCATTTTTACCCACCACAAAAGTAAAAGGAGAAATGGTGCTAACTGAGCAGGTGTAGGAATGGAGTTCAGAGGAGGCTGAAAAGATCCTGTCTCCAACTGCAGCCCAAGTTGCTTGAGATGGCAGTTGGAAATGGAGCAGGTACATGCAATCTACTCTTAAAAGCTAAGCAGGATCATACTGAGTAAGTACTGTAATCTTTTTGAGTTCCTCACCCAAAACATTAATGGATTTAGGGGATCTGACCACCACTTTTAACAGTGTTAATAAAATAAGCAGGAAACAGATTTAACTATTTCAAAACTGTCACAATAAGACTGCTTATCAGGTCCCTGTTAGGAATTATGCCATCTCCTACCTCTATTGTTGTTATTAAGGACCCTCTTAAGAAGCACAACAAACAACATATCACAATGCTCCAATGAAGACATTACCAACACATGAAATACTGTGGCCAGGCTCTCTTTGTCTTGGAGGGATCACAACTAGCACATCACCATTATTTATTCAAGCTACATAGGACACTTGGGTCTCCAAAGATGAGGTCAAGTTTTACAACTAATTAGGACAGTGAAGTTGCTCCATCAGAGGAGTGCAACTACACCCAGAATACCATGTTCCAGACCAGAGGGGTCACATACCCACAGAAAGTTTGAAAGGGTTGAATATTAATTTAATAAGATTAAATATTAGACATTTCAAAGTTTATTAACTAGAATAAACATTAATAATAAAAATGGTTTAACTCCGTGAGTTATCATTAATTAATTGATAGTATTATCAATGCCACAGAATTTACAAATAATGTCATGGAGGCTGTCACTGTTGGCCTTAGGGGAGCACATTTTATCAATGGCTCCTTCAAAGGTGCCTTCCTTCAACCTGGAATTTTTACCCACATGGACTGCAAGTATATAATAGTTTATTGTCTGAGAATGGTGAGAGTCTAACCATATCTGGCAACTAACAGATTGGGGACACCTGTCCCAAAGCATGGGATCTCTTCTTATAACATTCAATTCAGTTTGCCACTCACCTGTATTCCTCTCTTCTTTCTCCTACCAACTTTACTTACTCGTCAAATACATTATTTAAGGTTAATAATGAGTGATTTGTTTCAGTTAGAGGACACTGATCCACCACAAGTACAGTGATATGTGGAAAGTTATAAAGATTGTCAATCCAGAATGGAGAGGTCTTAATCGGAAATATAAGTGTCTGAGCATATGCAGAATATTTGTCTGCACAACATATCCACTCCATCCTTTCTGCCTCTCCATTCTCAATCCATAAGTATGGTCTGTAAAGATCAGGAGCAGGGCACATGTTTTACACGCAGGAGCTAAAGATAATACAACCTGTGGCATCTGTAGTTTTCATGATGAAGTATGTAACAAGCCTATTCCTCTTCATATTCATCTTGCCTTAACTGTACAATTAAAACAGGGGTAAGGAGGAGGAGAGGTACTGTGTTTCACTGAAAATAAGACACTGTCTTATATTTATTTGCCCTCAAGAAGACGCACTACGGCATATTTTCAGGGGATGTCTTATTTGTCCTGACTCCGCCCTGACGCTGTCCCGTCAGGGCACCCTCTTGGAGCAGCGTGCATAGATGCTGAGCCAAAAGGGCACAAAAGAGCCGTGGCAGCGGCTCAAAGCCCGGCTCTTTGCTGCCCCTGAAAGAGCAGCTCAAAGGGCCGCTCCTTTTGGGGGCAGCAAAGACAAGGATCATGGCCGCGACCCTTTGAGCTGCAGCCACAGCTCTTTTCTGGGCTGCCCCTAGGAGCGGTGGATCCACCACTCCCAGGGGCAGCCCAGAAAAGAGCCATGGTTACGGCTCAAAGGCCGGCTCTTTGCCACCTCCGAAAGGAGGTTTCATAATAAACATTACCTTTGCAGCAAAAACTAAGATCGTGGCCCTATGCCTTATTTTCAGGGTATGGCTTATATTGCGCCAAATCTTACAAATCCTGCTACAGCTTATTTTATGGGTATGTCTTATTTTCAGGGAAACACAGTAGGTAAAAAGCAGAATGGGAAAATGTTTCACTTTCTAAGAGCCTAGCTGTATGAGATGCTAAAGAACTACAAATAGGTTAATTGTAGCTCACTCCAAATAATATTACAATATATACCATACAATAATGCATAACAACTGGTCCAGAATATAATCACTAGTGAGGATAAAATTGCTGAAGACAGTGCATTCCTCCTCACCAGAAAGACTTCACTTTCCTTTCATACAGACCCATGGGGGGGAAGGCACCTATCTTTCAGCCTCAAAGGTCTTACAACCAGTAGGACTTTCTGAAAAGGCCCAAAGATATTCTATAATTGCATATTATACCACAAAATACAGTAGAAACCTGTCCAGAACATAATCAAAAAAAGAAGCAATGTTACTGCACAGAAGCATAATGCACCTCTATCCACATCCCCACATCCCTGAATGACTCCAAACACTTTATTGCCATACAAGCCCATGGGGAAACATTCTGAAAGGTCCCTGGTAGCTTGAGGTCCTTAGTCTCCCAAACAAACAGATTACTCCTTCCCACTGGCATTACCTTCCAGGACTTGCTTTTTTTTTCTTTCTTTTTAACTGTCCTTTGACTCTACAAACCCAGCTATCTGACTTGGGCTCAAGAAAATTCTCTCCCTTCTTTCTGTGTTTCTCAAAGAAATCACACAGATTAGTCTACTTAAAAACAAAGCTGTGTGACAATTTTCCTCCATTTCTAATATTTATTCTTCTGAGGTAGCAGTCCTTTCTGTTTTACTGACTGTGGCACAATAAGACACACCCATCCTAGGAAATTCTGGCTCGATTCAATAAAGCATATTTTAATGTCAGTATTAAAAGAGTAATTCTAAACCAGGGGTCGGCAACCTACGGCTCGCGGGCCGGGTGCAGCCCTCAGAGGCCTTCGGACCGGCCCCTGCCCGGTGATGCCGCTGCCGCACCGCCGCTGCCTTTTGCGGCCACTGGAGTCCTCCAGGGTGCCATTTTGGAATCCAAAATGGCGCATCGGAGGCCCGGCGCAGTTGAGAGAGCCCTCCTGGGGGGGCCCCGTGGCGGTGCTGGGCCTCTCGGAGACCCGGCGTGGTCGAGGGAGCCCTCCTGGGGGGGCCCCCGCGGTGGCACTGGGCCTCTTAGAGGCCCGGCACTGCCGAGGGAAGCCTCCTGGGGGACCCTCGCAGCAGCGCCGGGCCTCTTGGAGGCCTGGCGCAGCCGAGGGAGCCCTCTTGGGGGGGCCCTGCTGTTGTGCACATGCGCGCGCGCGATGCAAGGGGTTGTGGCGGGGGGCAGCATTTTGTTTTTCAAAATGGCGGCACATGCGGGGTAAGCACATGCGCGCACAAGTGCGCGCGCTGGGCCACAGTGTCATTTCCCCCCCGGGCCATAGGCAAAAAAAGTTGCCGACCCCTGTTCTAAACAATCAGGTGAAATCACTATGAAATGAAATGACAACAAGTTAACTCCAAGCTCGGTACTCACATCATTTCTGGACTGAACTTTATTTGACTGCACTTTTCCATGTCATTCGTGATCACACTAATGTCCAAGATCCTGCACAGAAATCGGTTTCATCAGTGTCCTTATAACAAATTATTCCAAATCTCCAGAGAATCTTGCTTGGCTGCTTTACACAGATATTGAACAGCAGCTCAGACAGAATAAAGTTTTGTGGAACTACAGTCAGCCCCCCGTTTTTGTGGGGGATCCGTTCCACCACCACCACCCTGCAAAAACAGAGATTCGGGAATATTCAAGCCTCATAGGCTTGAATGGGGTGTGCCCCTGTGGGGACGCGCCCCATTGATTTTCATGGAGGTTGCCCCTCCGTGAATATGCACATCTGCAGACTTTAAGTTCACGAGAAAGGAGGGGCAACTGCACATAGAACTGGCTAAACAATAAGTTACTCCTTCTTTGGAGATCTTTAAACAGAAGCTGGATGGCCATCTGTCAGGGATGTTTTGATTTTGAGTTCCTGCATGGCAGGGTGTTAGACTGGATGGCCCTTGTGGTGTCTTCCAACTCTATGATTCTACCAAACATCACTTTCTTAAACTGACCACCATTCTTGGGAGAAGGGAATGAAGGCAGGTCTGGAACTGAAGTTCAGTGTTTCTCAGAAAAAAACCCACAGCCAATAGTATCAAAGCCACACCAACAGAACTAGGAGAATTAGAAATGTTATATTTCTCTCTTTTCTAAGCTACACTAATGTGACCATTCTACACTAAATTCAAACAATACGATACAGTAAAGTCTATATTTGCTAGGATTTAGTGCACAATAGTTTTGTCTAGCTTAGGAAAGAGAGAAATATAACATTTCTGATTCTTCTCATTCTGTTAGTGTGACTTTGATACCATCAGCCACGTATATTCGAGAGCCAGCATGGTGTAGTGGTTTGAGCATTGGACTACAACTCTGAGAACTAGGGTTCAAATTCCAGCTCAGCCATGTAAACCCACTGGGTGACCTTGGGCAAGTCACACTCTCTCAGAGCCTCTTCCAAAGAAACATGCCAGGAAAAGATCAAGACATTTGGCTTAGGGTCACCATAAGTCAGAAATGACTTGAAGGCACACAACAACAGTCTATATTTCTCTCCAGTGAACACCAATTATTTTAAGTCAAAAGTCCTAAAAAAAAAAAACCCTGATAGAATGAACCAGTTTGGAAACATATTACTGACAAGTGTATGCGCATATATTCAGCAGGCACTGCTTTTTACACTTGCACTTTATTCTTGCACTGGGTATAGAGGGCAAAGGTTTGTCCTGTTTCTGGACATAGACAAGGGTCTATTACCTGTATTACCTCCTTATCCTCAGAGGGAGAGAGGCAGGCCAGCTCCATCGGGCCTAGCCTAGATTAAGAAAGAGAGCTCCTCCAGTCCATCTGCCATGGTCCAGGCCTCAGAGCGAGAGAAGAACTGCTGGACCTGATCCCCTTCCCACTACCATTCTCTTTTCCTTTTGTGTCATGTCTTTTTAGATTGTAAACCTGAGGGCAGGGAACTGTCTATTTAACCATTTGTAAGCTACTCTGAGAGCCTTTGTAGCTGAAGAGCAGGATATAAATACTCCAAATAAATAAATAAATAAATAAATATTATATGCAGACCCCTGCACACCCACTAAGAAGATTGCTGCAGAGATACATATATAATTGCTGTCTGGGTTTTCAAAAACTCACTTTCTACACCATAAAACACAGGATATACAAATAGGCTAAATACAGTTTAATTGAAAATAACAAGTTACTGTGCACTCAAGTGACACAGCCCACAACCATGATCTGGTGCTTCAAGGTAAGTGAATAACTGCATTGGTACACTTTGTTGTACCAGGTAAACTTTAGTCCAAAATAAGCATAACAGCATTACCCAATGAAGCTATATGGTCTTTAAAGTATGATTTATGAAGAAGAGAAACAGAAAGGAAAGAGAAAATAAGAAACAAGGGAAGGGGAAGTTCCTAGGATATGAACAAGGGTGATATGCATACATTGATAAAACCTGACCATATTTCCAAAAAATGTTAAATTGAAGTTGACATCTATGAAATATACATTCATGCAAAGCTAACCACTGCAAGATAGATGATGTATGGTTGATCTTTACAGCCTTGGTCTCTATGTTTCTATGTCTCTATGTCTTTTTGTAACAGTAAAGCACAAAGGATCCAACAACACTGACTCTCAATTAAATTCCATATTATAGGAGTATATTTTAAAGAACATATGCATCGACAAATGTCAAAAGATTTCTATACTACAAAATTAATATGTTTTAACACATCCAACCAGACAGGAATCACTACTAGAAACACCCACATTGTATGCTACAAGGAAATATTATCTGCATTACACTGCCAGCTTTTAGCTGAAGCAGTTTTTTTTCCTTTCTAGAAAGGCATAATTATATCCACCTGCTGAGAAAATAAATACATCATTTTTTTTGCTTGACCAAACATAGTTTTAAATCTAAAGAGATTTAGATATTGAGGTTAGGACAGTTTCTCTATAGATTATTTACACAGAACTAGCTAGCTCTGTTCCATTCAAACTATTCCCTATATCAACATCAAATGCAGTGCTTATAAACAAACATTTATAAACCAGGCTTGTTGGTTTCACTTTCTCTGATGATATGATTAATGTTTCCAACACAGTAGGGATAGCTGAGGCACTCAGAGATGGTAGTCCTTATATAAAACACAAGAAAGCATTGCAATCATAAATACATAGTGCATACAAGTGTAACTTTAAGTAGACTGCAATATTGAAACTGGCAAAAATTCTAAGTCTCAACCAATCAACTGATCCAAAGTGTAAATACCACAGTCAATCAACTTTCTTAATAAAAGGACTGTCTCACAATTTTCTAATTACAAATCCCTCAAAGTTAGTTTAGCATGACCAAATAGATCAAACTGTAATTAACAAAAGAATGTATGCTAAGCCACCCTGGCAACAGACATCACAGGAGGCATTGTCCCTAAGCCAATCCATCAAAAAAGATGTTCCCAGTAAGTTGGCTCCAATATGGACCAAGGATCTGAATTGGGCCAAGTTTCCCAATTATTTTTACAATCCAGGGCACATGCCCTATGGTACAAATTCAAATTTGGAAAATTAAGTCCATCTCCTGAACATTACAGTTGCATCTTTCTGAGCAAAAAACAGAGTGGTGAGAGCTCGCCATATCTATTTCCTAAATACGTTTTTGATTTTCTGAAAGTAAACCTGAGGGATATTTTAGAAAACATACAGTAAATCAGTCTTCTTAAATATATGAATCAACTCAAATATTTAATTTGACTGATGTCCATCTATCCAAATCCAGAGATATATCAACAAGCAATGTAGACAAACTAAGGTCCAAAACACACTGCAGAAATAATCCAGTTTGAGACTGCTTTAACTGCCCTGGCTCAATGCTAGGGAATCCTGGGAATTGTAGCTTATTGTGGCACAGCAGCTCTTTGACAGAGGAGGTTAAATGTCCCACAAAACCACAGTTCCCAGAATTCCCTAGGATTGAGCCAGGGCAGTTAAAGTGGTCTCAAACTGGATTATTTCTGTAGTGTAGACCTCAGTTTAACAATTTTGGGCCTCAGTTTAATCATTTCAGTACTATCCTGAGGAACCAATACTGTATATTCTAATATCTAATAGCTTATAGATAACGCAGGCGCAGGACAACCCAATTGTGTGAGTCACACAGACCACAAAGAAGAACCAGTCAATTTTACAATAAACTATCAATAAAATTATTAATAGTTTAAAACCTAAGTAATAAAAAGCAGTTTAAAAACAATACTTTAAAAACAGTACAGCATCCTACTAAAAATGCTTTGTTTAAAGATACTGAGTTCTCAAAATCCTGTCACAGAGCAAAATAATATTTTCCTGCCAATGGATGTACAATGATGTCGGGGCCATACTAGGTTTTCTAAGAAGGGAATTCCAAGGCCTAGAGGCAGCCACCGTAAAAGCCTCTCTCGTATCTCCACCAGATGTGCCCATTACAGTGGTAGCAAAAGATGAGCCTCTCCTGAAGATCTCAAGGCCCAAGGAGGCTCACCTGGGGAGATATGGAGTTTTTGATAGCTTGAACCAAAGCTGTATAGAGCTTTATGCTAGCACTAAGTAACTTTATAGATTATAACTACTGCTGCAGACCAGTAGCCAACTGAGCCACTGTATCAAGGGAGTTGCCCTCTCTGGTAACTAGCCCAGCCACAATTAACAAAGACGTCAATTGGTCATGGTGACAGGCCCTCTTTTTTGATTCAGGAAGCATCCTCCCTTTGGAAATTTGACCTTTGGAACAGAAACTGAGTACTCTCGCTTGTGAATAATTTTGAGGCATCGACCCTAGGTTTGTGATGAGTTCTGATATCCCCCTTTCTCTTCAAGCACACAGCTTTTAATTTGAAATTTCTGCTAGAAACTGTTTCAGGTAACTTGGAAAACAGTAAAAACATTGTCAAATTCTGAGGCATTTTCACAATACCCCCCAATGAGTTATAGCTACCACAGACAGAGAGACATACCCATACAAACATGCAGTTTTGTTGTTGTTGTTGAAGAAGAACATTATCCCTTCCTTTTGCTGGATGCATTCTTTCTAGATGCCTTTCATGCATTTTGAGAGGCTGAAACAATTCTTCTGCATTACACTACTGAGGAAACTATACTTTTGGAAAACTACGGTATATTCAACCTCAGCAGCAGCAACCTAGACAAACAGACTGGCACCCAAACCAACAAAGCTTTAAAAAGGCACCAAACAAGGATATTAAAATTTGCTTTTGCTGTTCACAACAGCAGCCAAGACCAGCCTCTACAACACAGAGGCGTTTGGGGGGGGGGGGGAGAGACTCATGATAAATGGAAGGGATCATCTCAGAAACCTTCTTGCAGATGACATGTTAATGGCTTCCTCCAATGCAAAAGAGGCAAGACCTGAAGTAAAGAGCAGACTAATGGGATCTCAGGGCGTGGCAGGGCAAAGAATTAATTATCTAAAGTCTGAGCTAAAATGCATTACGCACAAACACACACACATGAATGCACACACAGCAGATGTCTAGAAAGTACTGATGGTAACTCTGAAATACATCAGCTTCATGTCCTTAGGAGCAGTTATGACTTAATACCTTTCACAACCCCAGAGAAGGAACTCTAAACCTTTAATTAACCTTCTAAACCATGAACGAGGAACACCGAAATTATTTTGTTTATTAAAATATTTATATTCCACCCTCTGTCCAAAGATCTCAGAGCAGTGTACAATAGAACAAGGCAATCAATTTAAAATGATAAAGTGAGCCAGGTAAAATACTTTAAATTGGTTTAAAACCATGCACATTTATGAGACTGTACAGTATAAAGGCCCCAAAATCTTTTGTAAGCAACCATGTTTTCACTTGGTCCCTAAATGACAGCAATGTAGAGCAGGGTATAAATACTCCATACTAATAATAATAGGTGCCTGTCAGGCCTCTAAGGGGAGGATGCTCCATAATTGGGGGGGGGGGGGCACAGTGGAGAAGGCCCTCTTCCATGTCCTCCAACAGCATTTCGCACTAACTGAAAGGGACAGAGAGGATGGACCCTCCAGCAGATCTCACACCTTAGGCAGGCATATTTAGGGAGAGACACTCATTCAAGTATCATGCTTCCAAGCCACTTAATGCCAGTACCTTCATTCACTCCAGAAGCATATTTGCAGCCAGTTCAGTTCATTTTAAACTAGTATTAAGTGGTGGCTGTATGATGTTTTGGTCAGCAATCCAGCCACTGCATTTTACATTAGCTGCAGTTCCCAAGTCATCTTTAAGGGCAGCCCATGCCATGCAGAGTGCACTGCAGTAATCTGATTATTCTCTCCTTTATAAGTCACAGAGATGCCATCAAGATAATGATCTTGACCTTGCTGCTTTCCTCCCCTTTTTAAGGGCTTCCAATTTTGATCCAATCAACATACTTTAAAAAGTACAGTGGGTCCTTGTTACCTGCTGGGATTTGGTTCCAGGATCCCCCATGGATAACAAAATCCATGGATGTTCAAGTCCCATTAAATATAATGGCACAGCAAAGTGGTGTACCTTATATTAAATGGCAAAATCAAGGTTTGCTTTCTGGAATTTATACTTTTTGGGAATATTTTCAAGCTGTGGATGATTGAATTCATGGATTTAAAAAATCCATGGATAAGGAGGGCCAACTGTATAAAGACATTATTCCCCGATGTGGACAATCCTCCCTCAGAACTATCAAGAAGACCCTATACAAACAGTCCATATTCAGGGAAACAGCTTCCTAACATTAAAGTATACAATGATGCTTTCCAATGTTTTAGTGGGAGTTAATTCATTAAATCCACTGATTCCCAAACTTTGGTCCTTCAGGTGTTGAAGTTCCAGCCAGCTTGGCCAACAGTCGGGACTTCTGGAAGCTGAAGTCCAAAGCATCTGGAGGATCAAAGTTTGGGAATCACTGAAAATCATTCCAATAGGTTACAGTAGAATCATCTTCTGCCTCTATCTCATTAGGACCCTTCCCATTCCTGCACACTAAACTAGATTTTAAATCTAATATAATCCATTCTTAAAAGCAAGAAGAAAACCTAAATTCATTGTAACTCCACTAAATCAATGGGTATGTCAACAATTATATAAGTTTCATTGATTCAATGGGACTAATCTAGTTGCTACTAAGAATTGGAATTAGGCCAAATAATGTGGTCACTCTGGCACAAGAAACTGAAAATTCTCTGACACCTCTGCTTCCATTTTGATATCACACTATTTTTATAAAGCTGGATAGACTTTTTTAATATTTGAAGGCCTTTTCAAGGTGTGAAGTAGCACAACATTTGAGTTTTATACTAAATACAGCACAGGATTTGTCTGCTTATCGTTTGTTTTGGGGATATTTAACAGTGAAATGGGAAAGTGAAAAGGGAAATCAGCTTTGAATACTGTGAGAACTCATAGTGGCCAAATGTATAAAGCAAGAAAGCCCCCCTTACTACATTACACATAGAATGGTGAACAGAAGATACTTTGTACTTCACTGTAAAAAAGAAAGTAACCATTAATGCAGATAGTGCCATGTGACCTTTAAAATTTTGTGGGACTGCAGTTCCCCATCAGCTTTAGCCATTACCGCTGATGTTAAGGAAAGATGGCAACTGAAGTCCAATGGCATCTGGAAGGCCATCCCTATCAAGAGGAGAGAAGTTAGCTTAAAATATCTAAGCAAGTTCTTAGAAATATTTGATAGTTAATTTTCTCTCTTGTACACTTGATTTTTTATTTGTTTTGTAAATCTGTCTATATGGTGGAGTCAGTAATGGTTGTAGAAACCAAACATAGGGATGATTATTTATTTATTTATTTATTTATTTATTTATTATATTCATTTATATCCCATCTTTCTTCCAATAATGGGACTCAAGGCAGCTAACAACATTTAAAAAAACAATACAGATTAAAAACACTATGAAAGTTAAATTAAAATATACAATTAAACAATCATACATTAAAACAATTAAAATACTGAAATGCCTTAAAAACAATAAATATAAAAAACTATATACTGACCCTTAAAAAAAAACTTCAAAACCAGCACCACAAGCATTAAGAGCCCAACCTGAACAGTCTGTAAAGGCCTGGAAGCACAAAAATGTTTTAACTTGCTGCCAGAAGGAGAGCTAGGATGAGGCCAGGCTGGTCTCTCTCGGAAAGGAATTCCAAAATCTGGGAGCAGCCACCGAGAAGGCCCTCTCCCTTGTTCCCACCAAAGGAGCCTGAGAAGGTAGTGGGATAGAGAAGAGGGCCTCTCCTGGTAATCTTAAAACGCTAATGGGCTTGTACAAGGAGCTATGGTCCTTCAAATAACCTGGACTCAAGAGGTATAGGGCTTTATAAATCAAAACCAGCACTTTGAACTGTATCCAGAAATGACAGTGGAGCTGTTGCAACAAGGAAGCTATGTGTTTCCTGTATCCAGCCCCCAGTTAACAACCTGGCTGCAGCTCTTTGGGCCAGTTGAAGTTTCTGAGCACTTTTTAAAATCAGTCCCACATACAGTGTATTACAGTAGTCCAAACGTGATATAACCAAGGAATGTACCACTGTGGCCAGATCAGATGTTTTCAGGAACAGGCACAGTCGGCACACTAGCTTTCACTGTGCAAAAGCACTCCTGGTTACTGCTGAAACCTGATCCTGGATGAGTGTTGAATCCAGAAGTGCTCCCAAACTGTGAACCTGCATTTTCAGGGGAAACATAACCCTATTTAACACAGGCTGAATCTCTATTCCCAAATCTGACTTTTGACTGTCCAGAAGCACCTCTATCTTGTCTGGATTAAGCTTCAATTTGTTTGCCCTCATCCAGTCCATCACAGCTGCCAGGCACTGGTTTAGTCTGTGTCTTCCCAGTAGTAGGAGTTCCCTTATTTGCAATCTACTGTTACCATATACAAGTGGAAACAGTAATATTTAGTAACTAAAAGTAGTTACTAAATTTCCTAAATTAACTTACATTCAAACTTTCAATTCTGAGCCAAGCTATCTTGACAATAACAACTGGTGAGGACTACTTCAGTAGTGATACACATTTTATTATATTTACAAAAATATATTATCTCCCTGGAGAGACCACAGGCAACAAAGATATAGGCTGTTCTTCTACTGGCAAACCTACCAGGCTTATATTAATAGTCTTACCCAAATTTCTGCTGCAAGGGGGGGGGGGTCCAGTAGCATTACTATTTCTAGCTAAATTCCTATCAATGGCATTACATTAAAAGGTAAAAAACTGTTACTATTAGAAGATTTAGAGGGTGGTTGTATTGGTATTAATAGTCCTGTATTCGTAACCCCATGATAGGGTCACCTTAGGGTTGCCATTAGTCAGAAATGACTTGAAGGTGCACACAACAACAATATCAACAGCAACAACAATCTGTGCATTACATTTCTTGCAAAGATGTATGAGTGTTTGTATTCGATCTGATCTGTTAATAAACTATGCTTCACTTTGTATCATGTATAGTGGCCATGTGTGGAAGTGATTTGAACAACATTGTCCAATATAATTTCAAATATAGTGTATTTACTTTATTCAGATGGATCAAGTTTGTCATCAGTAAAGATCCCTAAAATCAGTTTCTACACAAGGACAAAGCAATTTTTTATTCACAGCTATCAGAATGCAAATGAATGAACACTGGAAAACCATTACATGATTCAGGGGTTATTATGTGTGACAAATTTCCCAAAATATGTTCCCCATTTCTATTCAAAAGTTCAAATTTCCCTGATTCCTTGTTCACCACCGGTTGGAGTAATGTTCTTGCCTGGTCTATACTGAGATTGTTATACCAACGTTACAAAGAGAAAATAATTACCTCAATATGAATACAGAGAATATACAACTTTTATTATTTATTCTACAATGTATCTATACAATTATCCATTACAAGCAATTCCCTGACTTCTAAAATTTCCCTATATATCACATACATGGCTTCCAGTGTATCATTAAGGCCATAAACTTTCAAGACCTGAGATTTCAAATATTAACATTACACTCTACCTAAAATCCATATATGGTAAAGTTAGTATTAAAAGACAAATCCAGTTTTTGAAGCTATTTTATGGTGTGCAAAGAATTAATGCCAGATTTTGCATTGCTGTAATGCAATAAATTACTTTGGAATAAGAATAATAATAATAATTGCTGAGCAGAGGGGCGGGTTATAAATAAAACTTATTATTATTATTATTATTATTATTAACAACAACAACAACAACAACTTTATTCTTATATCCCGCCTTTCTGCCAGGACAATCAAGGCAACTCACATAGAATAAAATTAAATTCAAATAAAACATACCCTGTATTAAAACAATAATGACAATAATAATAATAATTGACCCCCTCTTTAAAAGAGTTAAATATAATACTAAAATAAAAACATAATATTAAAATGGCATGTTTTCTGGAACACGAGTGGATGTATAAAGAGGAGAGAGCACAGATTAAATTAGAGTAATCTATTCAGGGAAGGCCTACCGGAAGAGATCCATCTTGACAGCTTTTTTAAAGCTGTCTAAGCTGGTTATTTGACGGATCTCTTCCGGCAAGGCGTTCCATAATCTGGGAGCGGCGGCAGAAAATGTCCTCTGGGAGGTTATCATTAATCTGGTTTTTATCGGTTGTAGTAAATTCCTCCCAGAGGACCTGAGGTGTGGGGCGGATTGTATGGAAGGAGGTGATCCCTTAGATAGGTTGGACCCAGGCCATGTAGAGCTTTAAAGGTAACCACCAACACCTTATACTGTGCTCGGAAACCAATAGGCAGCCAGTGGAGGGATTTCAAAATAGGTGTAATATGATCACTTCTAGATTTACTGGTGATCAGCCTGGCTGCCATATTTTGTACTAGTTGTAGTTTCCAGACTAGGTATAAAGGTAGCCCCATGTAGAGTGCATTGCAGAAATTGAGTTGTAAGGTTACTAGTGCATGCAATACAGTTTCTAGGTCCCTTATTTCCAGGAAAGGGCGCAGCTGGTGTATCAGCCAAAGCTGATAAAAGGCATTCCTGACCGTTACATTCACTTGATCTATCAGGTGAAGCGGCAGGTCTAGGAGTACCCCCAGATTGCGAACACAGTCCTTAGAGGAGAGTGTGACCCTATCCAGGACTGGAGATTGTAACCCAATATCTGGTTTGGGGGGGCCCTACTGTGAGTACCTCTGTTTTATTCTGGATCCAGTTTGAGTCAGTTTTTCCTCATCCAGTCCATTACCGCCTCAAGACATTGATTGAGGGGAGAATTGCCATCTGCTGTCATGGCTGCTGACTGGGACATGGAGAAATATATTTAGGTGTCATCAGCATATTGATAACACCCTGCCCCATGTGTAAGGATGATTTCCCCCAGCGGCTTCATATAAATTTTGAATAGCATCGGTGACAGGATGGCACCCTGAGGGATGCCACAGTTAAGCTCTGTTTTTGAAGATCAACTGTCCCCGAAAATCACCCTCTGGGACCTGCCTGAGAGGAAGGAACAGAACCACTGAAGTGCAGTGCCTCCAATTCCTAACTCTCCCAGGTGTTTCAAGAGGATGTCATGATTTATCATATCAAAAGTTGCTGAGAGGTCCAAAAGCACCAACTGGGTCACGCTTCAATGTAATTCAACAATTAACCCTAAACTTTATAAATCAGTTTTGCATAATAATTGATTTGAAATGTCAATTTAGAGCTTTGGAGTTATCAAAACTGATACTAATACTGTGGTTCAGGATTAGTCACTTGAATAACCACAACCTACCACCCCCAGATGCAAGTGATTTCATTGGATTTCAGAAGCAATTGTCTGGGCGTGCTTGGAACTTCGAAGGGAGGCCACCAAGGATCTCCAACTTGGGTTAGGAATAAACCCTGCCTCAAACTGATCAGAGTTGACAGTCTTGAAGTAGACTGACCAATGGACTGACTCAGTATAAGACTTCTTTTTTTCCTAACAGAGCTGGACTGAAAAACAAGAACAGATTATTAGGCTACTCAAAGAACTAAACTCAAATATAGCTACTCACATTTAATTCTGTTGATATTAGTGTATAACATGCATTCCCAAACAAGAAAAGTGCTTATGGTATGAAATTAGGGGCTTTTGATTTTATTTGCCTCTTTGCGTACAATAGCAAGAATTCCAGGGGAGATGCCTGGACACCTATTCTCAGTGAAAGCATTATCTAGATATTACTGGACAGACTTATAGCATTCCTGTTAAAATGTAGGTGGGGAACACATTGCTCTCCAGGCATTATTTCAACCCCCATCAGCTCCAGCCAGACTGGTCAATGGTCAGATATGATGGAAGTTATTGTCCAATAAGAAAGCCAAGAAAAGTTCCCTGTCCATTATAAAGATTGCAAATAATGTGCCTGAGTGCTTTGAACATTGAGGGCAAATGTAATATCAGCACAGCCAAGAGTATTGGGTCTGAACCCAAGAAAGAGATGGCTTCTTATCTTTCACCCAGCCATGAAGCTCATTGGATAGCATTGGATAAATAATCTGAACTTCTCAAAATTGTGATTAACCTTGAAATACCCATTCTAAGCTCTGAAAAAGAGCTGATTTAAATACTGTAAATCTAAGCTTCCCTACAGACACAAGACAAAAGCAACTGATGTAAAAACAATTAACATTTGTGTCTCTAGCAAAGCTTCCAACTTTATGATTCTGTGATCCTCTGTCAGAGATGGGATGAGACAAAGGTGTGTCTGCTTCTAAAACACAGGACTACTAGGAGCATCTTTAATCTTTTTTAAAAACTGCCTTTGGACTATATTTAATTAACCAACAGCTGCAGACAAATCATAACACTGAAGTTTATGTCTTGAGCTATCTACCTCATAATTACACCTGCATGTCTCTGAGACTCTCAAGTTTGCATTCTTTCACTAACAATGTTGGCATCGCAAGTAAAGAAAAAACATAGCTTGGTAGACAGTCCTGCAAATGCTGTAAAGAGATCATGCCCCTCCTATTAAAGTGTGCAAGGAAGTCCTTGTGGGCAACAGGGTTTGCTGTATTTATTTCCTGTTTCTTTATCACCCAACCAAAGCATGCCTACAAATTTAGTAAGGGAATATTAAATAAAGCAATTAGTGACATTTTTTCAAGTGATGATGAAAAATAATTAATGAATGACCAGCCAACTGTCACACAAAACCATCGAACTGTAGAGATGGAAGGTCATTTGTCCAAACCATTTACAAATATCAGTTCAAAATAATCCAAAGAATATGCCTATCAAATAATATCAACATATCCTGACATACGTTATATAAAAAGAGAGGTACCACAAAATGTTACTCAAAGTAGAATACAAGGGCAATTCACCACACAAAAAAAATCAAAGCAGTTCAAAGCAATTCTAATAAAATACTGGCCTGAATTCTATTGCTAATCCTACTTAAAGTAGACCTAAAGTAGGATTTATACATGCCATTCAACAATTTATTGAATGAGTCTTCACATGGTCTCAGACTCAGGGGAAGGCAATGGCCAACCTCTTCTGAACAAATCCTGCCAAGAAAACCCCATGATAGGTTTGCCTTAGAGTTGGGATAAGTCAGAAATGATTTGAAGGCACACCACACATACACCAGTTGAGACTAAACAGGATTCCAGCTATTATCATTATAATATACTAAGCAGCAAAGCGTTACACAGACCCTCTGTCCCATAATGACAAAAATAAGAATGCAGTATTGGGTCTGAATTGAGCAATAATTAACTTGTCAGTAATTAAATGGCCCTGCATGTTTCATTTTAAAAACCTGGTGTCACAGTTAAAAAGACCATATTCCTAGTGGAACTCATTCATAATTCTAATAAAGAGAGCACTCACAGAAGGCTTCATCTAAAGATCTTGACATACATAAAGGCTCATATGCTGAAGTAATCTTTCTAAAAATGAGCTTTATATGTACAGTTCTACTATTTATGAAATCATTTGTTAATCAATAATGTCTGCACTAGATTCATACATCAATGTACAGTGGGTGCATACACAAGCTCAAGACTCTTACAGAATGGAAATTATGTGAACTAGCAATACTTTACAATAAATTAATACTGTATAATGTATTTGTATTTAGATGGCATTTAGAACTACACTATACAAGTGGCACCCAAAAATTAATTTCAGTGTATTGCTGGTGTTTGTGCATGTTACACATGAGCCTATAGCCGAGGAGACTGTATGTTAGATGTTTTCAGCCCATCCTCCAAAATGGAGATAAAATTCAATGTATAGCACTGCTAGGCAGTTTTATACTCCTCTTGCAATTTCAGCTCAACCCACAATCTGAAATAGAGGCTTAATTTGTCTGGATGACACAGCAAGGCTATTGTAAACAATTCAGAACCTAGCCTGCATTCTTCACTGTGAACTACATTGCAGTGCTAACATAAACCTCTCTTTTCCAAGCCACAGGACCTTCAAGTCTGCAGAACAAAAACAAAGCCAACTGCTCTGGACTTTGTATTGGAAGGAACATTTAAAAATATTTCACACTAAGTAAGAAACAATTCAGAAAAAGAAGGCACTCTCATCTTAGCCACTATCTCTTGGTAGGATTGGGCGAGGAGGGGGGAGGTGGACCAGCGATGACGAACCCTGGTTATATAAGTATCTTGAAATCTTCCAATGATTTCTGTAGTCAACTATCATTTGTCTGTAGGCAGCAATCATGGAGACCTTTAAAAATAGCTTTCATTATCAATCTTAATCATGAACCAACCTATCCAAACAATGATTTATCTATTTTCCCCCTTCACCTTATTTTACTCAGATGGAAAAAGAGGAGCTGATAACTGGCACAAAATACAATAGAAAAAAGAACAGAGGCCCTATCTGTCAAAATTCCACTTGCCTCCTTGCCCCTTCTGCCATTGAGCCTCTCCTGACTATCTGCCATATTATCAGCCTTTTGAAACATCCTGAAATACTGTTGCTGTGACTTCCTCTTTACAAGCCATTTCCAACCAGTCTATTCCAGTCCCACATTTTCCCCCTGATAAATCCAATGTTCCCAGATGCCTTCTGCTTCTGCCCGTGTTTTACAGGAAAGCCTTTGATTGTGCAAACCATGAAAAAAAATTACGGATCACTCCAGAAGATGCCGGTGTGTCACAACATTTGATTGCTCTGATGCCTAACCTATACTGAGAACAAGAGGCCACTATCAGAACAGAATATGGAGAAATAGAATGGTTTCCAATTGGCAAGGAGTTCAGATAAGGCTGCATTTTATCACTCTATTTGTTCAATTTAAATGCTAAACATTTTATATGGAGAGCTGGATTAGACTCAGAGGAAGAAGGCATGAATATTTGAGAGTTTGAGTCTGTTTTGTTTTTAAATATTGTTTAACAATTTAAATATTTAAATTGTTAGCTGCTTTGAATCCCAAAACTGGGAGATAGGCAGGCTATAAATCAAATAAATAAACAAACAAACAAATAAAATAATCAACATTTGTAATTTTTACAAGTCAGCTCCCTCACACCCAAGCAACATTTCGACAGCACCTCATGAGTTTGTTGAAGTGGGCAGCAGTCCACAAAAACTTACATCAAGTAATAGTCTTTCAAATGTCATACAATTTTTACTGTTCTCACTGTAACAAACTAATACAACTGTCCCCATGGAAGTAAGTGGGACCTACCATTATTTACCTCAAATCACACAACAAATGACACAAAAAACTCAACAAAAATAATTATGTGGCATGTTCAAGAGTACTGAATTGTGGGTGGCTTTCGATATAAACTTTGACAGGATATACTTTTATGGACTGAAGTCCATGTCATCACATGTTTGAAGTGATGTCATGAGACACTTATGGTTGGGAAAGGGGAATACCATATATACTCAACTATAAGTTGAGAAATGTATGCCCCAAAATTTACCCTAAAATCCTTGGTCAACTTATATATGGATCAATACACTAATACTGCTTAGAAATGTCCTGAAACAAGCAAGCCTGATTCCCAACTCTTTGTGCCTCAAGGCAGGTGTTTTCTCCCTGTATGTGTGTGTGAAAGAGGTTCCCAATCTGATTTGGAAGACTTTACTATCCATGAAAGAAACTCCCCATTTAACACCACTTCTTTCCCTCCCCAGTCTGATTTGCAAGCCTTCTCTTCTCATCAAAGAAACTCCCCATTTAACATCACTTCCTGTCCTTCCTAAGCCAATTTGAAAGCCTTCTCCTCCCATCAAAGAAACACCTCATTTAACTACACTTCCTTTCCTTCCTAATCCGATGTTAAAACCTCTCATCCAGCACCAGGGAAGTGGTGTTAGGTGGTCAGGAGAGGTCCAGAGAAGGAGGAGGAGGGACGGAAGTGGTGTTTTCCCCTTTCCATCCTTTGTTCTAGCCCCCAAAGCCCCTCTCAACTAATCCACGGGTCATATAAGAAGCCATGATTTTGACCCTGAAACCTTCCCTTGACTTATACGCAAGGTTGACATATACATGAGTATATACAGTGATAAAGTGATAGATCACTGAGAATGAACTGAGAACACATATTGTAGAAGGGGGAAATAGTGATGTTCTGATTGGTCTACTCAAACTCAGTCACAATGATTTCCCAATCCTGTCTAGGATTATAGGACATCACAACTCTGAGCCTAAGGACAAGCAAAACATCCTACAGCAAGGTATGTTGGGACCTGGTACAAATTTGTAACATGGATCCCCTTCTCACACCAACATCACACCAACATGAAAGACTGCCCCTTGTCCCAAACATACCATCTCATGGGCCATGAAAAACATTTGTATTAATCTTGAAATGGTGTTATATATTATACTTTTTTGAAAAACTTTTAACTTCTAAAAGGCAGCCTTTACTCATTTTGTTTGACAACAATATCCTACTGGAAAGTTCTACTTGTTTGCTAAATATTTTATAACTCTTGATCAATAAATAAAAGGATTATCTTGTCAATGTTATCTTTTTTCTTCTATTCTAATGGACTGATTTGGCAGCAACCATTAGGCCCATTAACTTGGAAGCTTTGTTTGTTTTTTTCTGGGCTTTTTGCTTGCAAAATCATGAACTAGCCCATCCCTCAACCAATTGCTCTTGCAAATTCACACTCAAAAGACAAATCAACTGTTCTTTCCCCACAGTAGAACATCTACAGGTTCTAATGAGCTTGCTGAAACATCATTCAGCTCCTACCACAGTCACTGGCAGCATGACAAAAATCCATAGGACCTGGCACACTTCACCAAAAATTAGCTGTACTTGTTTCTTGTAAATCTCATGTAAAAACATAAGTGGGGTAGTTCACATATTTCCCAAAAATAGACTTGATATTCCTCCCGCCCCCGCAATAAATTTGAAAAAGCAATTTCTCACAAAGATCTGTGGTATATTTGCAAAAGTAGGCATTTACAAGCTTCTTCTAGTTCTCCAGGCTTTATTTTGAGACAATACAATGTACAACAAATATTACTGGCTACTTTGAATATATGCTCTGACACACATATGACGTTTTCCGAAGTTGTATCAAAACTATGACTGAACAGACACTTACTCAAACTCCCACTATCTCATGATGTTTTGTTTTTTCCTTCCCACCAGGAGTCACCTCTCCTACCTATGCACAAGAAGTTCTGGGACCTGTAGTTGATACGATAGACCATTACAAGTTGTTGTTGTTGTTGTTGTTTGCCCTCAAGTTGACTTCAATTTATGGAGACTCTATGAAAGACTGCCAATGACTCCAGTCATCAACTGCCCTCCTCAGGTCTTGTAAATTCAGGGTGATGGCTTCCTTGATTTAAACTTTCTGTAATGTGGTTTTATTATAAACAGAGAAAAACAAATCTGTCCCACAAAGTCTTAGTTTCAATGGACAAATAGGCTGAGGCTGGGCTAAAAGGCTCAACAATTCAGAATGTTGCTTGTGATTGCTTTAACATTGCTTCTGTTTGGCTTCAAAGTTCTGGACCAGAGATACAAGGAAATGTGTTTGAAAAAATATCCTCAGATATGATATGTAGTGATCATCAGGTTTTTTTGGTCATATTAATAGGAATAGCAGCTAACCCCAGATTCATTCAGAGCTCTAAACCCTACTGAAATATACTTCAGACCCTGCATTTTCCTCCAAATTTGATTATGTCTACATGACTTGTTTTTACTTTCCATTACCTTTACTTTGCAAAATATGTTATATACCGTAGCTTTCTATTAGAGGCATATTTAGAGCTATCACAGGGGTGAATGCATTGGCTGTACAGTATTTATATCATTAGAATTTTAGGAGTTTTTGGAAGGGGCAAGGATTAGTATTTGTCCATTTGTGTGTGTATCTTCCTAAACATTATATCCACTACAGTATGATTGCTAATTATTCTGCTATTCATCAACTCATGCCTAGTCACACGGAATGAACAAGCACAGATACTTAGTATGAGTAGAAGAGCAGAAATAGTCTAAGACAGGGGTAGGCAACCTTTCCCCTTTAAGGGCCGAGGGACTTCAGCTCCCAGAATCCCAGGAGCTATTGGCTAACATGGGACTATTGGCCAACATGGCTCAGGCTTCTGGGAGCTGAAGTCCCTCGGCCCTTAAAGGGGAAAGGTTGCCTACCCCTGGTCTAAGATATAAAATTTTTGGCATGAATGGACAATCACAATATAACTGTATATGCCTCACGGGTCAGAGGATTCTGACTAATTTCCAGTAGGGTTGCTTGTGCAGCACTCCTCCTCTATTGACACACTCTAAAATTCATTAATAAATTCAGCAGGAATCATTTACCACTTGTTCAACTGGCAATGGGATTTGCAAAATTCGGGTGACATTGTGAAGTGTGGTTGCTGGTAGACTGTTTATGCCAGTGGTTCTCAAATGGTGGATTGGGACCCTGGGGGGGGCGGCAAGAGCTGCTCAAGGGGTGCAAGTGATTTGGAGGCCCTGATCACTTCTCCTCCTCTTCTTCCCAAATGTTTTTATATGTAAAATTTACACATGCATTGAGTTAAATACTGAATTTACTTAAATAAAACTGTTCTTAATTTGAACAATGTTATTTCCTTATAAAATGTTAAAATATGAATAGAGATGAATATGCTATTGAAAATACACATACTAAACAAACAAAATATTTTTATTCATATACTACTTTGAGTGGGGGTTGGCTGTGATATCTGCAAGTAGATGTAAAATGGGGAGGGGGATTCCATGGGTAAAAAGTTTGAGTATTACTGGCTTATGCTGACACTACCTCACACTTACCAGGCCCAAATACCAGTGCCAAATGCAAAGCAAGCAGGTTTTTGTGCCTGCTTGCTTCCTTGTCCAGACATAATGATGAACCTTCGAACTATTATGCTGTTCCAAGAAAGATTTTAAAATCAAAAGAAATCTTAGTCCATTTACTCAGATACAGGTTGTCTGCTCCCAGCAGCCACAGGTTTTAAGTAGAGCCAGCTGTTTCAAAAATGTTCCACAAAATATGCCTGAGGTATATGCATTTTCTTCAGCAATGACTCGGGAAAAGAAAAATATGCTGTAGTGCCTGCAGGCATCTGTACTGTTCTGTACAGAAAGACAGTCATTACAACAGTGAAATTATCACGGGAAATCAACTTTTTAATTCTCTGAGAAGGTGCTGAAAAAAAATCTTGAGACAGTATTCAAGAGATTGTTAAAATGTTCCTCATTTTACATTATTGACAAAAGGTGCAAACTAAGAACCTGCAAGACTGTCAGTGCTTTGAAAGATCAGATACTTTGCTTCCAGCAAGCTCCACAAACAGAAGCAAAGTGGATTTGGAATGGTTTAATTTTTTAAAGGTTTGCTCATTCAGCATTTGTCTCATTAAATATTTGAGTCTAGTTATTTTATTTCATGTATCCCAGCTGCTTCAATCCCAATTTGTAAAAGAAATCAATAAAAATGTTTAGTTCAACAAGACAGGGCATTTTATTAGAACTATCAACCCACAGTGCTCTTATTCAGGCATTGGTGGCTTGGGATTTTAATAAACACAATATCATGGCTGCCTAAAGTACACTCTAACTACCAGCAATTAAGAGAATTAACAGTGTCATTCAAAAATCTCTAAGTGATTCAGAGACTAGTTATAGGGTTGGTAGAATAAAGATGGTGGTAAATACAGCTCTAAATCCAGGATTTTCAAATTTAGCATGGGGCTCGTAATACTAGAAAACCTTTATTTAGCCTGAATTGAACCAAGACAAGTTACGGTACTCAGCAATGTTTTATTTTCTTCTTGTCTAGGACCCAGGCAGCTTAAAATGAAACAGATAAAGGATTTCCCCCCCAGAATTATATAAAATTTCTAATATCACTTCAGTATGTACTCAGGCTGGTTCAATCAGTTTTAACCTCAAAAGAAAGACTTTTTTACACCACACCACAGGGGACTTCCTTCATAGGGAACTTTTACCCCTACACCACACAAAGCAAGAGATGGCAAGGAAGAGTTATATCATATGAAATAAATATCTGTATATCAATTTTCACAGAGGGAGAAGAGATTATATCTAGTATATCGCCTCCAGATCCCATAAAATCTACATAACAGTAATTTCACTAAAGTGCCCCAAAATTCAACTTTCATTTTTTGAAAGATACTCAAATCCAGGGTTTAACTATTCTTTCCCACGCATCCCCCAGTTTAACAATCCTTTTTTGGGAAAGAGAACAAAAATGGCACACAATGCTCTAAACACAAGTGTACCACATACAGTGGGCCTTCCACATACACTGGAGCTAGGGACACAAGACATCTGTAAAAGTGGAAGAAAAGCCCCACCCCAAATAACTCAGGATTGCAATAGGTTGTTCTTACCACCTCAAAAAAGTACTGCACTTCTGGGAGCAACCCAGAGACCGTTTCTTTTACATGTGGTTGTTAAACCTAATTCACTGAAAAATGAAAAGAAAAAAGAAACATCTATGTGCACCAAAGTTTCTATAGGTTTAAAATTAGGCTCTGGCTTCCCCATTCCAAGGATTACAGATTAAGATGTATAATTGAAAATATTGTGTCAAAATTGTGAAGGCTGGTATCATTTTTTGCAACTTCCTCATTGTAAAATTTCACACCAAGGCAGTAATTGGCAGGGACAAAATTACATAGCAATTAGGGCATGACAGCAAAAGCAAACAAGTACTGAGAATGGGTTCGACACTTCTGGTAACAAGCAGGTAATTATCACAGCAGTTTGAAAGGGGCATAATCAACCAAACTGACATCATCCCACCCACATAATAAACGTGAAATCCCTTTACGTCCAATGTAGCTTTTACACACAGCTGGTAAATGTGGCTAGTCTAGTCTCCTTGTCTGACTCTGTTACAGCTGATATTTCTTTCAGTCCAGTTCAGAGCACTATTTTTAATGAGGGTTTCGTTTAGTGTTAAATAACCTTTTACCAAAACAAAGGTTTTTACTCTGCTAAAATTTAGCATTTTTAAAGTATAGTAATCATTTCTACCTCTTTTACTGACTACAAAAAATGTAAATGTACATTTTTAAATAGCTTCTGGCTATTAGTAATTGATCAATCCATTTCATATACATTTATTATACAGTTATCACATGTTCTTTTCACATTCTTTTAGTATCCAGCAGTTCGTTAACATTTACTTAGACCTGTATGAGAACTTACCTGCTGTGAAGTTGCTTCATACCCACAGCTAGATTATCAAAATTCCTATGACATAAATTGGAACTCCCTTCTTAGGTTAAATAGGATGGTTCTCTCCTTACTCTTGTTTTGCTGGTAAATATGTAAAAACGTCCTTATTCCCTTGGGCTTTAAGACATTGATTGTGATGAGCTTTTAATGGTGGGCAGCACTCTTTTGTTGAATTTTATATTATTTTTTAAGTGGCTTTAACTCTAAATATTTTTAATTGTTTAACTTTTTCTGAATTAACTTTTAGGAGTGGTGCCCTGTTCAGTATTTACGAAGTCATAAGGTAGACCTAAGAACTCATAATGTTTTGGAGTTCATATTTGTGGTGTTGTTCCAATGCAAAATCCTACTATGTGGACCTAGCACCTCTGCCAACCAAGGGTTTCTGAAGTCCTAGGAAGCAGGGCAGTAAGGAAAGAAGCTTCCAGTCCTCTCCCAGCAGTGAGGCACTTTCCAACATTGACTATGACCATCCTACAGTGCCTTGCTGTCACAAAATGCCCCAATGCTGGGCAGTGGTGTCACTAGGTTTGGTGTCACCCAGTACAGTAGCTTGTGCTGTCACCTGCCCCCATTGATTTCCTCCTGTACCACACCATAAAGAATCCTTGGTAATGTTTTTTGTACTGATGTTACAAGCAATGTTATAAGCTCCTCTGAGTCCCATTCAATATCATTATTAGTATGGTAGTAGTATATTTTAATTTATATCCTGCCTTTCCCCCGTCACTATGTATGCTCGGTGGAGAAAGCAGACAGGAAGAACATCAACTAATTTGAGATGTGGTGCTGGAAAGAAGTTCTGTGGATACCATGGAGAGCTAAAAAGACAAACAAAGAAGTCTTAGAACAAATCAAACCTGAACTCTCCCTAGAAGCAATGATGACTAAACTGAGGCAGTTGTAGTGTGGAAACATCATGAGAAGGCATGACTCACTAGAAAAGATGATAATGCTTGGAAAGGTAGAAGGCAGTAAGAAGAGAGGAAGACCATATACTAGATGGATAGACTTAATCAAGGAGGACTCAGCCCTGAGTCTGCAGGAGCTAAGCAGAGCTGTTGCGGATAGGGTGACTTGGAGATGTCTCATTCATTGGGCTGCCATGAGCGGAGGTCGACATGAACAACTATTACAACAAATAATAATAATAACAATTGATTTGTCTCTAGTCCTGTTCTCTTTATCTGATTCTTCTCAGTCTCTCCCACTTGACCACTGGCAGAAATGAAGTATAAGAGACAGCATGGGGTCACTGGCAAGAAGGACATCTTTGTTCTCTATCAACATTCCTCACAGGAAGAGTCCTTTTACTGTTATATGTCATCAGATTTACTTTCTCTCTTCCTTCATTCAGGCTGCTTCAAGAAAGATGGAGAAGAGGGGTTGACATCAAGGAGTCCAGAAGCAGTGCTTGTCAAGAGGTGAGATTTTTCCCAGGGTCTGCCAATTACCAATTTTACTACAGATTTTTCTGTCTGTAGTATAAACTACTGCTCGGACTATAAGGAATATTTTTCTACATAACATAAACAAAGCAAAATTGCAGTAGATGGTTGTTTTACCAAGCTCATAATGTCTGTTAAAACCTATGTTGCTTTTCAAGTAAAGATGGAAGAAAAACCCGCAGGATCTTCAACCCACAAATGTTCACATTTCCACTCAGAGATAAAAGTTATGTGGGGGGCATATCAAATGATAATTCACAAGGTTGATTATAAACTGGAGGATAGAGAAAACGACAAGAATAGGCTCCTTCTTTGAAGGTCTTTAAACAGAGGCTGGATGGCCATTGTTGGGGGTGCTTTGATTGAGAGTTCCTGCATGGCAGAGGGTTGGAGTGGGTGGCCCTTGTGGTCCCTTCCACATCTATGATTCTATGAAAGATTTACTTAAGTAGATTTTTATTTATTTATGTACAGGTAACTATCAAATTAATCCAGCATGGCATAGTGGTTTAAGTGCTGGACTATGACTCTGCAGACCATAGTTTGATTTCTAGCTTGGCCATGAAACCCACTGAGTGACCTTGGGCAAGTCACACTCTTCCAACCTCAGGGGAAGGAAATGGCAGACTTCCTCTGAACAAATGTTGGCAAGAAAACCCCAGAATAGGGTCGCCGTAAATCGGAAACAACTTGAAGGCACACAACAATAACAACAAATCAAATTAAGAATCCTTCTTTTTTGTAATAACTTGAGAAGCTATGTACAAAGCAGCTCTCACTCTGTATTTAAGATTATTAAAGTCATAATTAATTATATTTAAATTAAAAGTATGATAAGCTTAACTGAACTATACATTATTACGATGCAAAACCAAAGCCAACAACATTGGCTATATGTAGAAGCTTTACAAACTCAAACCAAAAAACATCTGGGATAGCTGTGTTGGCCAGATAGCAAATCCAACAACATCCAAACAATGATACCTTTATTGGACCAACCAAAATGCACAATTACATGTTGCAAGCTTTCGAAGTCACAATGGCTTCTTCATCAAGCTAACAGGAGAAAAAAAATTGAAGATGTTAGTCACAGGCCTGCATTTTCTGTTTCTGGTCTTAGTTCAGATGGTAAGGAGGGTTATCTGCAGGCTTGCACCTCCCCATTTTTGGCCATGCGGTCACTGGAAGATTTTCAAAGTCAAGGAAATTTAATGTCCAATTTGATTAGCAAATGGACATTAAATTTCCTTGACTTTGAAAATCTCCCAGTGACCTCATGGCCAAAAAAAAGGAGGTGCCAGCCTCCAGATAACCCTCCCTACCACCTGAACTAAGACCAGAAACAGAAAATGCAGGCCTGTGACTAACATCTTCAATTTTTTTCTCCTGTTAGCCTGATGAAGAAGCCAGTGTGACTTTGAAAGCTTGCAACATGTAATTGTGCATTTTGATTGGCCCAATAAACTCAAAGCTAGACAGCTTTAACTGTAACAACACAAATCATGAACTTTACATGCAACAGTCTCTCTTGTGCAAGTAAGACTATCATCTGACTTCTTTGCCAATTCTATATTTCTGGCAAAAATAAAACAAACTCTTATTTTTAATTTTTTTTAAAAGGTTTAACTAGCATTAGGTATAGCACTCAACAAACTTGTTTATAAGCGATTACATGTTTTTAAACCATTATATAAAAATTATGTCTCTCTCAACAACAAAAGCAGTTTACAAGATAAAAAGAAAAAGATGTAAAATATAGGCTTTCCAAATTCTCTGCCTTTAACGATAATACCGTGTTTTCGTTTATGAAGCCTGAATGAAAGTACTCAGCTGGCATATATACAGAACTTTCAATTAGCACTGTACTCCTGTATCCTGCACTATAGGTTCTTAAAATGAGTACTCTCGCTCCCTTGAGATATAATTGCCAGCCTGAGAGCCAGTTCTCATTACCATGAAAGCAGGCTGAAGTGTGCATTAGAGGAATGTGGACACAATTTGAACATATGGTGAAGCTGTCATGTAATCTTGGCTTACAGCAAAAAGGGCACACACAAAAAAAAGGCTTAATTTTTCAAAACATACTAACTTTTTACATAGTCATAGCAAAGTTTCTAAAAGTTGCTCAATGGTTTGGACTCTCTCCCCGGTCACAGTTTAACCAATAGACAACTGGACCCTTGTATAAAAGGCATTTGATTGTGTAGCCTGTGAAACTCTTCTTTATTTATAATAATCTCTATCCTGTCCTATTGTTATCAAAATACTATATTATTATTAATAATAATCATCATCATAAATATAGGGTACACAGGTCAAACCTGGCAAAATGCAGGATGGTATGAGTTGAATCCAAGTGTTAAGGATTGAGTAAATTCCACAGGAAATGCACAATAACAGTGAACAATTTCATAGAACTGCATGGTGTAGCGGTTTGAGTGTTTGACTAGGATTCTGTAGACAAGGGTTCAAAGCTCCACTTGGCCCTGGAAACCCACTGGGTGACACTGGGCAAGTCACACTCTCTTAGCCTCAGAAGATGGCCAAGACAAACCCCCTCTAAACAAATCTTGCCAGAAAAACTCTGTGATAGGATGACCGTGTGTCAGAAATAACTTGTAGACACACAACAATAAAGTGATCAATAACTTTATTGGAATAATTTTGTTTAAAGTAGTTAAACTCAGGTGTCATTTTTTTGTTTTATTTTTTGTATAGTGCTCTTTTTCCCCCTAGAGAAAACAGCTTTTAACTGGAAGTGTTTGGTCTGGTTTTTAAGACAATGTAAATATAGATTAGCATAGTTATGTACTCTGTATCCCAAATTAATGTTTGTAGAATAAATTCATTTTTCCTGATTTAAGTCATTAAGGGATTGCTAGGCTTTATTGTAAGATTTGCTGTAAATTTGCTGTAACAGATTTTTAAAGCATTTTTAAATTTCGAAATGCATTTTCTAAAGTAATTACAGAATGAAATATTCCAAATGGAATATTTCATTTCTAAATGAAATCATAGCAGATAGTTATCTTGTTATATCACTTTTGGTTCACTATGAATCACTCATTCTAAAGATGTTCTGAAGAGGAATGCTAAAATGAAATCAAATTTATTTGACCCTTCCCTTTAAAGAACAATTTTAAAACAATAAATTACAGTCAGCCTTCCACATCTGCAGCTTTGACTTTTGCAGATTTGATTACTATATTTTCTCAAGAAATTGCTAAGTCCTCCAGAAATATTCTGCTGGAAGTTGACCATAAAGTTGCACTGAAGGACCTAGAATAAATACTTCTCTAAGCATTTGTAGGTCTTCCAGCATGATTCTATGGTCAGTTTCTGGCAAATGTTGCCCATAGAGTTCTACTGGAGGACCTAGAAATTCCTAGAAAGGTGTTCTCTCAGGTTAAAAAAATAGTGGATTTTTTATTTACAGTTTCTCCATTTTCATCCCTAACCCTAGCTAATGTGGAGGTCTTAGTGTACTATAAACCAGCACTTAGATGCTTTTGCAACATGCAGATGTGAGGAGAAAAGAAGGACCATGCTTGCATTGCACATTTATATAAATACAGTCAGCTCTTGATGTCCATGGATTCTTTATTCACAGATTCAACTATCCATGGTTTGAAAATATTCCAAAAATATATAAATTCCAAAAAGCAGCCCTTGGTTTTGCTATTTTATATAAGGAAAAACATTTTACTACTCCACTGTATATAATGTGACTTGAGCATCCATGGATTTTGTTATCCACAGTGGATCCTGGAACCAAACCTCAGTGGACACCAAGGGCCCACTGTCTATACATTTTAAAATAAATAAAAGATTATCACGCTAATTGCAGTATTATAATACAAAACTATTAAATATTATATCAATCATAAAACAAGTTTGAGGTTAGGCCAAAATTAATTAAATGAATTTCAGAAAGAAGAAATGTAAGGTACTACACTTATTGAGATAAAAAAGAGGAAATGCAAAGATATTGGATGGGTGACACCTCATTTGACAAGAGAACATGTGAAAGGGATCTAAGAGTCTTAGGGCTGAAACAGACAGGCAACTAGGAGAGGCCTCTGGCTGCCCCAGCCGCAATCAGCCCCTGATAATAACTGGGCAGCCTGCTCTCAAAGCAGACCGCTACCGTGATCGCGAATGGGCCACTGGCAGGAGAGGATTTAACCCAGTTCTTTTGATATCTTCGGGCTGCCTTAAGCGGCCTCAGAGCAGCTTCCGGCTGCGTCATAGGCGTGCTTTGTCTACATGTCATACCCCCAAAGTGGCCAGAAGCCACTCTATTTGGCCTGTCTGTTTCGGGCTGTAGTAGACTGAAAGTTTTACATGAATCAGCAGTGTGATACAACAGCTAAAAATGCCAATGCAATTCTAGCCTGCATCAATAGGAGCATAATATCTAGATTGAGGGAAGTAACAGTACCACTCTATTCTGCTTAGGTCAGACCTCACTTGGAATACTGTGACCAGTTCTGGACACCACAATTCAAAAAGGATATTGACAAGTGGAATGTGTCCAGAACATGATAAAAGGTCTGGAAGCCATACTGTATGAGGGGTGATTTAAGAGATCTATGTATGTTTATCCTGGGGAAGAGAAGGTTAAGAAGTGACATGATAGCCATGCTTAAATATTTGAAAGGATGCCATATTGAAAAAGGAGCAAGCTTGTTTCTGCTGCTCCTGAAACTAAGACATGGAGCAATGAATTCAAACTACAGGAAAAGAGATTCCACAAAAACATTAGGAAGAACGTAAACACTAGGATACACTGCATTGGAGTGTGGTCAAGTCTCTTTCTTTGGAAATTTTTAAACAGAAGTAGGATGGCCACCTGTTAGGAGTGGTTTGACTGTATGGCAGGGAGTTGGACTGGATGGCCTTTGTGGTTTCTTACAACTCGATGATTCTGCATGGAAACCATAGGAATTCTATATGGAGCAAACAAAGAAGAACCAGCTAAGAGACCTGGCAAAAGAAAAGTACCTTTGCGACATAACAGAACTTGAGTCATTCTATGGAAATAATAAAGTGGTTATTTCTTTACCACTAAAACAGTATGTACTCTATAGGAATCCCATAATATCTACCTTCCCTTATTCCAAACCTTTTAAAACAACAAAAGATAAAATCAAGGTCAAATTTGCTGTTCATGTGAACCACAATTCCTTTAAACAACAAACAAAACCATTAGGATTCACCTGTTCATGAATAATATAGCACAAGACTCGTAGGGCTGGTACAGACAGCCCTGAAGGGCTGGCCTCTTTGAGCACCGGATCGGAGCCATGGCAACTGCTTGCCACAGCCCCAGTCCTGAGGGTTTTTTGACTCAAAATGAAGCAGCAAAATGTTCTGTTCAGAGTGAGCTCTGCCTACCTTCTTGCAAGCATGGGTGCAGAAACTATACTGTGCTCCTAAAGATGTTCTTCTTCTTACTTGCACACATGGAGGTCAGCTATCTAGGGACCTAGGTACCAAAGTATAGTTTTCTCTACTGATTAGTTATTATTGTAGAACCTATATATAACTATAAAGTTTCTTTTTACCTACTTATGTATCCTGTTTATTTACCAGAAGCTCAGCTCTAGTTGTTTTTACCAAATACCTGTGGAGTACACACTTGCTGCTGCTGCTGCTGCTGCTGCTGCTGCTGCTACTACTACTACTACTAAGCTGATTTAGGGAAGGTAGATGTTATGGGATTCTGATTGCTTTGCAGAGGGGCAGGATATAAATTATTATTATTATTATTATTTAACCACAAATAACCAAACCATAATTCTAACATAAACACTGCACCGCAGGAGTGCTGCAATGCTGCTCGCCATCTGGTTCGGTGGGCAGTGTGATGCCAGCTTGGGGGGCAGCGTCAGAGTGTGCATCATCTAAACCCCACACCCCCAGCTGCCCCCAAGCCGGTGCTTACTGCTGGTCTGTTTCAGCCCATGGTCTTCACTTTCTTTGAGCACAGCCCATCAGAAGGAGGAATAAAGTGACATTATAACTTCTTCTTATTCTCCATGTCCATGTTTGCCCATCTCTTTTGTAGTACCTTTCTGTATGTCTTTTTGTCTCTTCTGTGCTTGCTAATCTCAAACTTGACCATCAAGTAAACTGATTTAAAGAGTAACTATTTCCCCCTTTGGAATTCATATGTGTTTATGGTTGCCTTCAAGGACCCACACAGGGTTCAGCTGGTGATTTTATAATTCATAGATAATAACTGTGGTTAAGGCCTCATTTTTTTACATGTGTTGACATTATTGCTAATATAACACATATTTACAACTATTATTTATTGACACTTCTTAAAAATATAGTAGACAATGATAATTGTGATATTATTTCTAAGCTCCAACATTATTTTTATACAAAAATTCCAGACACACAGCCCTTCCTCTTCATCAACTTTGCAAATCTCATAATAGTAGAACATTACTTCATCTGATATTCTAAACATGCAAACAAGGCTCTTGAGCTGCGGAATACAGACGGTGAAGACTAGTGGTTCTCAACCTTTTCTATGCCCCATACCTCTAGGAAATGTTTAGTTAATGTTTGCATCCCCCCCCCCCTACAAAACTAATATCCCATTTGAAGAAGAACAAGTCTAGTTTCTAATTTTTAACCACACATTGAACTACAGTCATCCCTCCACATTTGTGGCTTTGACTTTTGCAGATTTGATTATTCACAGATTTCATTACTATGTTCTCTCTAGGAATCTCTAAGTCGTCCAATGTGACTCTTTTCAAATTTGACCATAGAGACATGCTGAAGGACCTAGAGATTCCTAGAGAAAACACTTCTCAAGGCATCTGTGTGTTCTCCAACATGATTCTATGGTCAAATCCTCAGAGATGTTGACAACAGATTTGCTCCAGAGATTCCTAGAGAGGGGTTTTATCTGGAAGGAAAACCTAGTGGTTTCTTATTTGCCATTTTTCCACTTTCACGGGGGTCCTGAGTCCCTAACCCCAGCAAATGTGGAAGGCCCACTATACAAACAAAACTTTGGGCGAGCAAATCGGACTTTATAAAATACGCTTTACACTCAGTATATGAAATGCCAATCTAAATTGAGCAATTAAATTCTAATTCATTCAGGAAAAATTGTAAACTACTACAAATTTTAAAATTCTCTTCTTTTGATTAAATAAACAATGAGACTACAATCTATGCAACACAACCACCTACTACTACTTCCCAAGTCACATTGGGAACTGGCTGAGTGATGACACTCGACTTGACACTCAAGGACACAAACAACTCTTTGTCACATGTGCAGAAATTCCATCTCACACCCCGAGGGTGTGGGCGCCCCAGGTTGGGAACCGCTAGTGTAGACTAACAGTTCTTCGGCATCCATGCACAACAATACATGAGCAATTCATTGAATCACAGCTATTTTGTCTTCCTGTTGTCCACCATAATGCTGTTCCTAGAGTCATCTCTTTCTACATCACAATTCAGTTGTGAAACACCTGCAATTTTCTTCCTCACTGGTGGGATCCCATCTAATATCATCAAGGTTTTTACGGCCCTTTCTCCTATTCTATTTTTAAGCTTCACAGTGGAGGACACTCTCTTTTGCCAATTTCCCAAGCTTAGAATTATCTGGTTGTCAAATATTTTTAGCCATCTGCCTTTTTATGCTGCTCCCAGGTATATTTAGTTTGATGCCTCAAAAAATAATCTGCAATTTCCCACCAATCAGCACTCAAGTTTACATCAAAAAGCTACCAGACTGTATGCAATAAATGCTGACAAGGTAGGTATCAGGTATATTTTGGAATTTGGGTTGCCTATCTTCATTCTGCTTCTACCACTTTTTGTTTGGTGGTATGTTCCTCTGAACTGTGACTGCCTGGAACTGTTTGGAAAAGATCCAGTATATAAAATGCCTAATAGGCATATGACTGATCTTTTCCCTTGTACAATAGCTTAAGAGAATGAATAGCACAAACTATACCAAGATCAAATTAATAATAGAACATAAACTTTAAGAAGTGTATTGATATGAAAAGTCAAAACTCAAAATGTATATGCAGCATGATGTAAAATCAGTATTGATTAATTTTTTAAGCACAGCAATGTGTTTTAATATAAAGAAAAAATTGAAATGACCACACTAAATTGATTTGACTGTGGACAACCCTTTTTACTCATTGAACTTAACCACAAAGAACTGTTTTTCTAAAACTTAGGAAGATTTCTAACTAGACAGATGACCCCTTCCAAATCAACAGTCTTAACCCAACATCACTATTCATCTCAATCCTTTATTTACAGCACACCTATAACTTACAAACTTCGAAAAGGATTTATTATTTCATTTAATATATCCAAGAACATAACTGGATAGTGGGACTCAGAACACTCGGGCTCTTACTGAACAAGAAAATTATAAAGGTAGAGGAGTTAAGCTTAAATAATTTTGATTTGGTTATCAAATATTACATATTTCCATTTCTGATATAATAAATGTTATATATAGTAAATGTTAACTTTGTAGTGTTTTAATTAGGTTATTTTGATTAGTTTTTTAAAAAATACAAATTATTTTAATGTGTTTTTATGTTGTGATTGCCTTGGGTCCCTTTTTGGGGGAAAGGTGGCATAGAAATCAAATAATATATAAATAAATAAACTGATGCACAGATAGATTTACTCAAGGAAGTAAATAGCTGTAATTAGACAATGGTAAATTACCCATTTTTAAATCATTTTTTTAACCCATTAGTATGGTTACTAATGCCTAGTAGTAGGATTAAAAGAATGTTGGATATTTACACAATGAACTAGAAGTGTGTGTATGCATGTGCACATGTGCCATATACTAGTATATTTCCAGTGGTTAGAAAGTACTGAATTATAGTTCCTCAAGTAAGAAACAACCCACTGTGACAAAAGTAAACCAGTACAGACCATGAGGTCAGGCAAAGGGGAAAAGGCAAGCCAAGAAGGTCCTAGAGCAGAAATAGTACCTTTAATTGTGGCTGAACAGAACTGGATTCTTTTAGAACAGTGTCTCTTAAACTGTAAATCCTAAAGCATTTTATCTAAGTCCAATTAACAAAGCTACCTGTGAAAAAACATCATTTTTACTATATTATTACTATTATCACAATTGTTATAGTAAATAATTATTTACTGCCTCTGAGCCCATGGGTGCTCCTGAGGTGATAAACAACACCTAAAAACAGATAAATATTATTTAAAAATAAAAATTTTTAAATGTTTTAAAATATACTGCATTGTACTGTTCAAGGTTTTTTAAAATGCAATCCCTCTATGGTTTGATCAAAAACAATACTCAGTGGGAGCAGGGGGAGAGACTTTAATATTGTATACAATATTTGTTATACTCTATAGCTTTACACCACAATAATATTGCTTCAAAATGCTTTTTAAGTAGAATTATCCATATATTATCATGTTAAAGTGAAAGAAAGGCAAGAAGTAGCAGCATAGAATAATTCACATTTTTCATTATTCTTAGATACAAAATGACATTGCATAAGTGTAACAAACGAAACAACGCACAAGTGCAAGAGATTTAAAATAAAAGGTTATTTATATGGGAGGGCGTTATATGGCATGTGTGTTGTATGGTGTGTTTTTTTCCTTTTCAATGTATGTATTTTTATTCTTTTTTATTTGATATTTTTATGGTTTCAAAACTTTTACTGTAAAGTTTTTTAAAATGTTTTTATTTATGAGCCACCTTGGGTCCCTTCCTGAGAGAAAGGTGTCATAAAAATGAAATAATGAAAATAAATAATAAATCGTTTGATTCAATATATTGCTGATACATAAAATCTTATCATAAAAAGCTATTGGACTGTGGTATGTCAGGTTATAAACACACACAAAGTGTCTCAGGCAGCTGTATTCAAGGAATATGCAGGAACTACTTTCATGATGTTTAAGAAACCATTGTATAAGACATTAATAAATGGCTTAGCATGAACACAGCTGTGTTACAGGACTGACAGCACAGCATCTTTTCCTAGCCCTGTATTTGTCTTGAAAGTATTAATGAAGCTAAAAAATACTTTCAACAACCAGGCATTGTCCTGCAGGAATATTCTTTTCATAGCAAGAGTTTAGTTTATTGTACATTAAAATAGTGCCAACAGTACTTACAGGCTCTCAATATACAATTACCATCGCTATATTTAGGATGTTTATCTGGGCATAAAAGTGTTTTTCACCCCAGCAGAATCTGTCATACTGATGATGGTAATACGCTTGGCAACACTGACACAGACCTAAGTGTGGCGATGAGCACAACAGCAGAACTGAACTGTATTTCAAAAATTCAGAAATAAAAAAGCAACCCAAAGTACAATCCACCTATGTGACAGCATACCATTGCCACAGTGCCTACCAAAAAAATAAAATAAAATAGCACCAGATACTTTCTAAGGCCTTGATGTGTATCTAGACAATAAAAAAACTATCTGTATAGGGGTTATATTGAAAGAGCTATCTTACTACAATATGCTGAGGGAGTTCTTTCTTACACCATGTATCAAGTTCGCTGAAACAAACTAGTTACATAACCCATTCTTTCACTTATGACCTATTTCTTAAAGAAAACTAACCATAATTTTTAAAATGGCTTCAGTGTTACATTGTGGAACATTCCAGCTAACACCTAAAAGATTTTATCAGACAAAAGATTAGCTGCATAGAAATGTTTCCCTTTGAAATTTTGTGCCTCCAGCATTTAAACTTGAAATTACTTGCAAAAAGAAAAAAAGAAAGAAAAAAGACTTTAGGATCCCTAAACCAGGGATTTTAACATGCATATAAATTATAAACTGTGTTGCAAACCTGTTCAATAGTCTAGTCTAGAATAAGAAAACCCAGCAAAATAATGGCATGTATACTATTTTTTAAAAGTATGTTTCAAATATTTGAACGAAAGGGCCTTTGTGCACAAATTGTGCTCGTACCAGAGCAGAGGTGTTGTTGTTGTTTTCATTTCATCATGGGGTATTAAACTAACCAGTGCTTAACAGAGACCAGTGCAAACCATCTTATTGATAAGCCAAGATAACAAACTGCTTTGAAATACAATTATCTCATGTGTCAACCACATCTTCCTTGTAACTTTCCAATACGGTGGCTCAGTTTTCACCACCCCTTTTTCTTTTCACCCCCCCCCATCAGTTGCCATAGAACTATAAGACCAGACACCATACACACACACACACACACACACACACATATATGGGGAACCAGTGTGGCGTAGTGGTTTCAATGTTGGACTACAACTCTGGAGACTCTAGATTCCTACCTTGGCTATGGAAACCCACTGTGTTACCTTTGGGCAAGTCACACTCTCTCAGCCTCAGGGGAAGGCAACGGCAAACCTCCTCTGAATAAATCATGCCAAGAAAACCCCAGATAGGTTTGCCTTAGGATCACCTATAGTCAGAAACGACTTGAAAGCAAACCACAATTATACACATATGTAGATGTGTGTATAGACAGACAGACAGACTTAATCTTGAATTTGCAAGACCTAAGCAAAGCAGTGGAGGACTGGGAATCTTGGAAAGGTATCATGGGGGGGGGGGGGGTCCCCTGAGTCAGAAACGACTTGAAAACAAACACCAACAAATAGGGCTCTGTGTGCGTGTGTGTACACACACACACACAAACACACGTAGATGGATGGACTCTATTAAGGAGGTCATGGGTATACATTTGCAAGACCTGCTCTAGTGGAGGATTGGGAATCTTGGGAAAAATCTCATTCAGGGGTTTGCTATGAGTTGGAAATGACTTGAAAGCAAACAGCAACAGATAGAAAGGCAGATATACAGATCTAGATGGCAGATATACAGATCTAGACTCTATTAAGGGGGTCAGGGGCATGAATTTGCAAGACCTAAGCAGAGCCGTGGAAGGCTGGCAATCTTGGAAAGGTCTCATTCTGGGGTTTGCCATGAGTCGGGATCGAACCGAAGGCAGTGAACAACAACATATACATACACACAAAGAAAGAAAGAAAGAAAGAAAGAGAGAGAAAGAAAGAAAGAAAGAAAGAAAGAAAGAGCCATGGGTGGGGTGGGGGGCTCTCCTGTCATATTGTGTTGCTCTCCAATACAAAGAAGCCAAGGGCAGGGGACTCACCGCCGTCCAGTTTGCTCTTCCCAGCACCGAAGCTACTCCAGCCTGGCAAAAGACCCCAGGGGAGACCCCCGAGGCCGGCATCCGAGCCTGGAGCCGTTTGATCCGAAGTAGGAGCTCTTTACATGCCAGGCTCCAGGGAGGCCAAGAGAGAGAGCAAGAGCGATGGCTCAGCGCTGCCTGGGATCAGCCATATTCCTCCTCTCCCGAACCCAGCCCTTCCTCTCCTCCTTCTCCCTCTTCTCCTCCTTCTTCTCCTCCTTCTTCTCCTTCTCCTTCTCCTTTCACTTGGCGTCCCAGGCTACTTCTCCAGCAGACAGACCAAAAGGAGGAGAAGACGACCCTTCTTTGGCCAGCCTGGCCCCAAACCCTCTTTTGCAGGAGGAGGAGCTGCCCTGTTTTGCAGCTGGTCTTTGGCAAGACCCCCGAAAGGCCAAGGAACTTCGGGTCTCGGGGTTGTGCCCCCCCCCTCTCCAGCAACACAACACAACACACACAGACACACACAAAACGCCAGCCGAAATGGAAGGAGAGAAGCAGAGAAAGTAGATCCGACTCCTGGCAGCGCCACGAAGAAGGTGCGGTCTGGATTCGTTTCCAACGAGGAGGATCCGGATTAGGACCAGCCCCAGCCAGCCTGGCTTCCCAAGCAGCCTCTCGGCCTTATTAACTCTTTCCCCACCAGCTCCAGGAGGAGGAGGAGGAGAAGAAAAAGAAGCCACAGACTTTTTTGTCATTTGAAGCCACTGCTTCAACACACACACACACTGTCACACTCTCTGCTTAGCTCTTGGGGTGTTTGCATCGTGGTTTTATTGTTTGTAGAATCATAGAGTTGGAAGAGACACCCCCACCCCCAGGGCCACCCAGTCCAACCCCTTTCTGCCATGCAGGAACTCACAATCAAAGCACTCCTGACAGATGGCCATCCAGCCTCTGTTTAAAAGCCTCCAAAGAAGGAGACTCCACCACACTTTGAGGCAGAGTCTTCCACCACTATCAAACAGTTCTTACTGTCAGGAAGTTCATCCCAATGTTGTACAGGAATCTCTTTTCCAATGCTCCATGCCCTGTTCTCTGGAGCAGCAGAAAACAAACTTGCTCCATCCTCAATATGGCACCCCTTGAAATACTTAAACAGGGCTACCATATCACCTCTTAACCATCTCTTCTGCCGGGGTAAACATACCCAGCTCCCTAAATCTCTCCTCATAGGGCATGGCATGGTTTCCAGACCCTTCACCATTTTGGTTGTCCTCCTTTGAACATGCTCTGGCTTCTCAACATCCTTTTTGGATTGTGGTGCTCAGAACTGGACACAGTATTCCAGGTGGGGTCTGACCAAAGCAGAATACAGTGGCATTATTACTTCCCTTAATCTAGTCCAGGGGTAGGCAACCTAAGGCCCGGGGGCCGGATGCGGCCCCCTGAGGCCTTTGGACCGGCCCCAGGCCGGTCCTGCTGCCACCGCCACCGCCGTCCCCCACTGCCGCCGCCCGCCATGATGATATTATTGTTATTATTACTTGTTCTTGGGGTTTTCTTGGCAAAATCTCCACAGGGGTTTTGCCATGGCTTTTGTGGGGCTGAAAGAGTGTGCATGCAATTTTTTTAATGTTTTAATTTTTTTTTAAAAAATATTTTATATTTATTTATTTATTTATTTATTGTGCTTTGCCCCCCCCCCCCCATTGTCTGAGGGACAGCAACCCGGCCCCCAGCTCAAAAAGGTTGCCTACCCCTGATCTAGACACTACACTTCTAATTTTATATTGTTTTTATGTGGTGTTTTAAATGTTTTACTGTAATAAGATTTTAAAAGAGCATTTATTTTAAAGAGTTTTTATTTGTTTGTGAGCCACCTTGGGTCCCTTTCTGGGAGAAAGACAGCACAGAAATAAAATAAAATAAAATAAAATAAAACAAGAGCTGAGCAAACACAGCAGGAGCACACTGAGGATTTTCCTCGTTTGGTTATGCCTGAAGAGCTGCATGTCTGAAAGCTGGTAACCAGGCACGTCCTCTTTTGTCCAGGGTTATGTCCTCCATTTCAACTTTCTGTCCAAGAGGAATTTCAAAATGCCCTCCATTTGGAGCAGGGCTTTGAGAAGCAAGAATTTAAAAGGATTGTATATAAAATGTAAAATTAATCTACATTTCTGCATCCACAATGCAGAAATAATCTGGTTTGGCCCCACTTTAACTTCCACAGCTCAATGATGCGGAGTTCTGGGAAATGCAGTTTGTTGTGGCACCAAAGGAATTCCCTAGCATTGTGCCGTGGCAGTTAAAGTGGGGTCAAACCGGATTATTTCTGCAGTGCACATGCATCCTCTCCCCCAGTGTTCTTAGTGTTCATTTGGAAATAAAGCAGCTTCATTTATATACAGCTTCATATTGCGCTATGGGATGTCTAAGCGGTTTACATCTGTAAGCTCATTGCCCCCCAACAGCTGGGTACTCTACATTTTGGAAATGCTCTGCAGTGTACATGCAGCCCCCTCCCTCAAGTGTTCATTTGGAAATGCTCTACATTTTTCTTGAAGGTCCTACATTTTGTGGTGCCTTCTCCTTCTTATGACATCTGGTCACGCTAATAGCATCTCTCAGGTTGGCATCACGCGGTGCCAACCTCATGATGCCACACCCCCCCAATTGACCTCCTCCCCAACCACACTGTACAGAATTCGTAGCAATGTTTTTGGTACTGATGTTACCCATAAACTGTAATTCCCATCTATCACAATGTTATTTATTTTATTTTAAGTATATCCTGCCTTTCTCCTAAGCAGCCAATAAAACCTTATGTTAATGACAAGAGCTGTGACATCAATGATTAGCAAAAATAAAACTGTATACCTTTACATTTACAATATTGTACCTCACCCTAAAATATTTAAATGTACATAGTTTCATGTAGCTGAAGTGAAAATTTGGTAATGTGTGGTTTTTTTAAAGAAAAAATTAAAAGAATAACAAATTATTTTGTTAAAAATATTATTAATTTTTAAATATTTTTTTAATTTTTTAATATTTTAAAACTTGGGGCCTCTCTTTTCTCCTCCCACTGTGCCTCATTCCACTCACATGATCTCTTCGGCATTTTTAAGGGATGCAGGTCAATGCCACAGGCAGTTTCTACCCAAAGGCAGATTTTTGGGGAGCAGTGGTGTCACCCCCCTTTAGAGTGCAGTCCATACTCCCCGAACCTCCCAAATCGGTGCCCCTGCCTGTGGGTAGCTTCAGGGCCGGGAAAGGAGCTTGCTAGCTCTTATCCTTAAAGCAGGGGTAGGCAACCTTTCCCCTTTAAGGGCCGAGGGACTTCAGAAGCCTCAGCCATGTTGGCCAATAGTCCCATGTTGGCCAATAGCTCCTGGGATTCTGGGAACTGAAGTCCCTCGGCCCTTAAAGGGGAAAGGTTGCCTACCCCTGCCTTAAAGACTTCTCCCTTGCAGCTAAACAACTATGTTTCCTCACAGAATAACACAACAAGATGTTTCCACAGCCGGGCCACTTCCATCTCACCTCCTCCCATGTACATGTTTTTGACCTTAAACTGTGGCACGGTTTTAAACCACAACCATTCAACCATGTGCTCCACACATTAGTACCTTTGCTTCCTTCGTCCCCTTTCCAGTCTCTCAACTGGCTTCTGCCAAACAAACAAACAAACAAACCCCTTTTCAACTGAACAGAAACAAAAGAAACGTTATGTACCTTTCCTTCGCTCACCCTGAGCTTGCCCTCTAAAATTATCACAAATTCACCCTGCTGTCCTTCCAAGCTAACCAATCTCCTCTCTTAGGCCATAAGGATGAGGAGACTCTACTGTCCTTTGTCTGTCTCAAATAGTCTCCATTTCAAACAATTCTACTTATACACTTCCCCAGTATTATATAATTCTCACAGTAAAACTGAGATTGAAATTTTGGCTATAATTTCTGATACACCGTGGCCCTCCATGGCAGTAACCATAATATTACTACAGCTTAGCTGTTTTGATATTCCCTAATAAGACTGGTAGGCTACTTGGTTGAAAAGGCAACTGCAATTTTATACAAATTCATTTAGGAGTATATCTCATTAAATCAGTTGAATACATTATGAATAAAAGTTGGGTACAGATCAGAGTGAGAGCCAATGTGGTGCTGTGGTTTGAATGCTAGGCTAGGACTGGGAAGAGTAGTGTCTGAATTCTTCCCCAGCCATAGAAACCTACTGAGTGACCTTGGCCAAGACACATTTTCTCAGCCTTAGAGGAAAGCAAAGGCAAACCACCTCTGAATAAATGTTTGTTTATTTGTTATTTTTGAGTATTTATAATGTTGCCAAGAAAATCTCATGATATTGCCACTATAAGGCAGAAACAAAATGAAGGCACACAACAACAGCAAGAAGGTTCAGAATGCCTCTGATGTGCAATCTGTTGGAAGATTTTTTTTTGCATTCTCTCTTCCTCTCCTTAGATAGATAGATTTTCCTGCATGCAAATCCTGCTGTCTCCCCTCTTGCAAACATCCCATTTGCTCCTACTGAATCACAGGGCAATAACTTTGCAAACTGATAAACCAACCATGTGATCCAGGTCACTCCCCTTTTTGAGAAGTTCTCTCACACACAAAGATTTTCTCCTGCCCTGTTGGGTTCTCCATCTTCCTCTTCTTTCTTTGGAAAGATGGTGAGATAAAGATTTCTTCTCTACCTGAACTATTCATTAGTTAGATTAGGATATAGCCTCTATGTGTATGTAGATTAAAGTCATTAGTAAACTTTTGTTTAAACTGCAAGATACTTGTGTTGTTTTCTGAATCAGTCTTAGTTCTTAGAGGAGCATTGTTAGACAAGGTCACATTTCTGCTACTGTGCTGATTTAAAGCTAGACCCAAAAAGGCTTGGCTCAGGCTTGACTCAAGCTTGCATCCTTCTGAGGTCACTAAAATTAATACCCAGCTTGTTGGGGGCAATTAGCTCACAGTTGTAAACCACTTAGAGACTGCATAGCATGGTATATAAATGAAGCTGCTATTGCTACTGGCTTCTATATTTTTGATATTTAAATATTTTTGTGTCCTTAACAAAAGTTGAAGCCTTAGGAAACCAGAACTGCTCTACACAATCTCTGCTGAACAGAGTGCTATCTAGTGCAAAGCAAGTGCGACACACTTTACAGTGCAGCCAAAGCCTCTCTCACACCCACTGTATAAACATATACCAAGCAAGAACACTTTCTGCTGCTGAAGAAGCAAACCCATTCCATTGTTCTGCATCAGCACATTATTTTGTATTAGATCATGAAAGCGGTGTCCCAATCTGGTGTTGTCCCAATCTAGTATTACCCAATCCTAACTAAGGCCTTCAACTGATAGGAGACTCTTCCCTTCTCCCCACTGAAAATCTTTCTATTGTGCATCAGAGTGTCATAATCAAAAGATATGATACACCTTAGAGAAAGAACTTGATAGTCAGCTGAAGTGTAGCCATGTATATTACAAATATGAAAGAAAAAAATCTGAGGAAGAATATCCCATTTTACTGAATATGTAGTCTTAACTACGCATTTTTAGAGTATTCAATACGCTTCTGAGGTATTATTATGCAAACTATATGATTTTACATGGGACTTGTCCAATATTTTTTTTTAAAAAAGTTTATTCTATATAACTGAAAACATTCAACTAATATATAGTTATATTTTAAATTTTAATCAAAATGTCTTGTATGATAGAGCATTCCCCATGTATATCACTATACATGGTCGTGTGTGTGTATGTGCATATGCTTTCAAGTCATCTGCCAACTTATAGTAACTATATAGGGTTTTCCATATGGCCTTTTTAGGCAAGGGATACTATAAACGTGGTTTTGCCCGCTTACTTCTCTGAAATGTGGTCTCTCATCCTAGTACTAACCAGGGCTGACCCTGCTTAGCTTCCAAGATCAGATGGAATCTGGTGCCTTTAGGGCATGTAGGTCTTAATTAGTGATATACATTACATTATATATATATTATATTTTATATCCCATTTCTCAGCAGGACTGGTATGTTTCCAAATTGTGTTACATTGTGACATTGAAGCTGTTTTACCAAGTAATACAAAAATGATTACCTATGCTACATTGTAACATCTGCAATGAGTTTACAATTTATAATGCATCTACATGTTGTCAGCATCATTAGGAAAGCCATCAAATATGGTATCCTTATATTGTGTCCCCCTCCCACTAAGGTGCTATATCATTTGAGATTTCTAGACCACCTTTCAGTAAAAATATAAGGGTGTAATACAAATAAAAAGTAAAACAATATATATCGGGGGGGGGGGGGGAATGGACCAGTAGCAATTAAAATATAATTAAAACCAAATCACAATATGGGATGGAAGACTTAATATATAAAATATATATAAATATATCTATCTATCTATCTGACATCACACTGACTTCACAATGGGCAATAGGGAATCCTCCATGGAGAATGCTTTCTATAAGCAAGGTGATATGATTTAAAAAGAAGTAAAACAAAAAGAGGTTTTTTATACAGTAGTTACATTGGCCAGTGTGTGTGTGTGTGTGTGTGTGTGTTGTAATTGGTAAACCGGCCTAAGCTATCAAAACACAGTGACCACAGAAGCCACTTGCGCCTTCAGCAATAATCCTGAATTTGGCAACATTTACAAGCTGTGAAACTGATACTTCAGGTTAGTGTGACCCTGTTCCACATTAATAAGAATCACCCTAGACAGATCCTACCTTTTCTCTGTACTCTAGATTGACCCTTTTCCAGTTCCATGCTGATTTCTAGTTCAGCACCCACACAGTTTCAATATTGTGAGCCTTTCTGGCTAAAGTGCAGAGTCCTTTAAACAAAGCCCAAGGGAAGGAGAAGGAGAGATGGGTGTTGTGAGTATACTGATGACAGTTCACCCTATTCTGTGAAAGATTTCACTCAGCTCTTTTCTTTAGATGTTAGAAGGGCAGAAGACAAAATAGAGCCTTGTGAGATCCCATGGCACAAATGTGATAGTTAAGAAATAGTCCCTAAGCACCACTTTCTGACATTAGCTGTCCAAGCAGGAACAAGATCACTGGAATAGAGGGCCCAATAAGCCTTAGCCCAGGAGGTCAGTTCAGAAGAATACCATAGTCCGAGATATTGAGAACTGCTGACAGCTCCAAGCAAATGAGGAGAATCACAATGTCCCTTTCTCTCTGCCAACACAAATAAGTAATCAAGGCAAGCAAAGGAGTTTCTATTCCATAATCATGGCTGAAAACAGATTAAACATGACTAATGTGGCAATTTTCCTCCAAGCATGGGGATCATCAGGAAGGTGGAGAGCTGACATTAAGCAATTGTCTTTATAAACTATAGAGTGGAATGGAGTCTACTTTTTTGGAGGTTTTTAAAAAGAGGCTGGAAGGCCATCTGCCAGCAGTGCTTTGATTATAACTTCCTCCATGACAGAGGGTTTGGCAACATTTACAAGCTGTGAAACTGATACTTCAGGTTAGTGTGACCCTGTTCCACATTAATAAGAATCACCCTAGATCAGGAGTAGGCAACCTTTTTGAGCCGGGGACCGATCCCCCAAAGTTGTCCCTTCCGGGTGGGGGGGAATGGTGGTGCGTTCGCTCATGCGCGCGCACGTGACCTCCGCGTGCGCTGCCGCCGCCACCGCCAACACTGCCGCCGCTGTGCGCGTTGCCACCTCCGCTGTGCGCGCTGCCACTGCACATGTCACGGCCGCCATTTTGTTATCCAAAATGGCGGCCATGACACATTTGCGCATGTGCAGTACTCCTGCGCATGCGCCAACGCATCATGGCCGCCATTTTGGATAACAAAATGGCGGTTGCGGCGCGCGCAGGTGCGCGGTGACCAAAACACGTGGCGGCGGTGGCAGGGGTCCGCCTGGGCTGGTAAGCGTGGGACCCTGGGCTGGAACCGGCCTGGGGGTCGTAGGTTGCCAGCCCCTGCCCTAGATGATCTTTGGTGTTTCTTCCAATTCCAAGATTCTAAACTTTGGCATCCAGAGGATGTTTCATCTTAAGGCAACTGCAATTGCTCTCTTATAAAGAAGCAATTATTACCACCAGAAGTTGCCTAGTCAATCTCTTCTTTCTATGTGTTATAAATCATGATGGACAAGAATCAAGAGAACAGTGATCAGCTGTATCCCACCTCATACGTAACCTCAGGTCTGAAACTTGGACCAGATTATTAATTCAATATATAGATATATGAACTGACCATAAAACCTGGTAGCATCCTGATGTAGTGAAATGCAAGGCATTTTTATACCAAGTACTTTACATACAAATAACAGTGAACCAACAAAAGTTCACTCACTACTCCCTGAAGGCCAGTCTGGAGAGGAATCTGAGCCACACACATAGCTCCAAATGACAGGACTCTGAGACACACTCCCTGCTGCCATGTACTCTCCATTATAAAACCACGCATTTCCTTACCATCAGCCAATGATATGGACTAGGAATGGAAAAGTACAACATCATAACATCATGACAAACAGCAAGTGATACTACACCCTGTAGGGGAAATGCAACATGCTGTGTGTGGGGGTACATTTTTAAAATATTTATTTATGTAGGCTATATTCCTAAATTACTTATAATACAATTTCAGCCTTTAAAATCTTTCTTTCACTCTCTCTGACACATAATGCTGCAAAGTAACTTCTTTCACGATTACATCTTGAAAGCCAGCTTTCTTTTATAGGAAGGTCAGAATAATTATTCCAACTCTGTAGACACTCATTGTCACCAAAGTTATGGCAAAAATAATAAAATTTGATTTAAAAGCAAACAAGCCAGATTTTAAGTTAGGGATATGCTTAACAAGCTGTTTTGGTGTACAATGTGATGCAGACATACTGTGATCCATGCAGAGGCAGGTTTCCACATCTGTGTGCTTCAGTGGATGGAAAACCACATGTGTTAAGAGCTGCATAACGAAGGCTTTTTGTGTGCATACTGAAATTGTTAATTTCTTTATCACCACCACATACCACTTTTCTTTCTTTTTTTTGATGTTTGATAAGATACTTCTGAAGATGCTCAAAGTTTTGAGGACAGGTTGTCAGGCAGCATGGAGGCTGCTGCCAAAGGCTATCTGGGAAACACTGCCAAGTTTTCTCAATACAATACTGAGCACAATGCTATTAGGATTCTGGCCAAGAACTTGCATTAATTGTTTAGCCAGGCATTTGTTTAATGAGTTTTATCTATTTATTTTACCTAATATACCTGTTTGATTTTATTATAGTATCATGCTTCTTCTGGAACTTTATATTTTACTATATTTTAATTGCTCTTAGTAGCCATTAGTGTGTATAGAAAGGCATCAGAAAAGAAGAATGTATGTTCTTCCATTAATAAAATTGTGCTTGAATGCTGCACAATTATTCTAATTCTTGCTTTTTTATATCTTTAACATCCAGTCTTCCTACTACCTATGTAAATTTTCTACTGAAATCAACCAGTGATGAACTACCTTGGGTTCTTCCATGTTGGTCTCGGTATCTCTTCTTATGAAAAAGCATTAAACCTCTACATGAAATCTGACTCAACATTCCTGACTCAATGTTTTGAATATATTTATTCACTGCATGTGTTTAAAATATAAAGTTTGAGAGTTTTCAGTATAAATTATGCCTATGAAAAGTAATCCACTTGTACGCCACTCTGATAGCCTTTGGCTGAAGAGCGGGGTATAAATACTTCATATTATTATTATTATTATTATTATTATTATTAAAACCATGAATAGCTTGAAGGAAACCAATAAGAATGTAGGAGAGGGTGAGAGTAAGTAGAAAGATGGAGAGAGAGAATGAGAATTGGAGTCGGGTAAGATAGTTGAGGTAGGTAAGATAATAAGAAGGATTTAAAGGAAGGGTATTAAAGATTAAGGAAGTATCAGAGAGGCGGAAGGAAGAGGAGGGAAGAAAAAGGAGGGTATAAAGTAGAAAGGATAAAGGACGAAAGGGAATAGTTGGAAGACCATCAATACCTATTGTATTAGAGTAATGAATAAATAAAATAGTAAATATACATGTAGGTATGTTTGTAGGCTTGTAAGTTTGTATGTTGGTAAGTTGTATATGATGTTTGGTTTTAAAGAAAGGAATATATATATGTACGTACAAATTTTAATATGTTTAATAAAATTAAAATATTTTTAATATATATATATTTTAAGAGTTTTCAGTACAAATTATGCACATGAAAAGTAAAAAAGATGGATAGCTTGAAGGAAACCAAATAAGGGACACCTAGAGGAAACAAAAAATGCAATGCATGTGGTGGGGTGGAATGGATAGTTCAGAGGAGAAAGATAACTTTTATAGATGAATGTCTATTGTTCTATCATTAAATATGATTCACTGAATCAAAGCTAGGAATCATACATATGATTGATTTTTAAGAATCAATAAGCTATCATTGTTTTTTGCTTTTTGTGTGTTAGTATGAATGCTGGTTTTATTATTAATGTTAGCATAATGGTTAAAAATTATTTGTTGCATTGCCTACTGATAAATTGGGAGTATTCTTTACCATTGGCTATGCTGGCTAGGGCTGCTGGGAGTTGCAGCCCAACAACATCTGGAGGGTTACATGATTTCTGTCCCTGCCTTTGAACAACAAGCAAACAAAGTGCTTCACCATGGGGCAAAAAGTATATATACCGTGTATATATATATATATATATAGTTTTATAGATATTATTTATCTAAAATATTATATCCTATCACATAACATTCACTTTATATTCAGTGATATTCCCAGCTTACAAAAACAAAAACATATTTGTCTAGTGACAAAAGAATAACATCCTTATCACATCAACCAATTCCTTCCTTTTCTTTGCATATAGGTGCTAATATGGGAAGGCCTCATGTTTCCACACTGTGGCCTTCCCTAAACATGGAAGAAGTTCCTAGATGAAAAGGGAAACCTAATGCAAAACCTTTCTAAACACAGCTTGTTAATACTCTAAAATTTAATGTGTACAAAAGAACTAATGCTTAAGCACCTGGCATACTAAGTCCAGTCACTCACTGTACTATTCACAGCTGTTTCATTGTTACTCTTTGCTACACCCATCTCATTGCCATCTGCTGCCCTCATTTTAAACTTGAGACTATGATGCTTCTTTGAGTAGTATACACCTTGCTGTCATGTAAACATATGGGGTCCGAACCCACTGTAAGATTTGTCCGCCGTGGGGTAATGGGAAGATGAAAATCATCAGCGAGCAAGCTATTATATTCCAGGTTACACTTGTAGGCAGATTATTGTTTCACATATACCATATACAAATATTCTAACAAAACATTTTTATGCCTTGGTATGAAGCTCCAATTGCATAAATAACAAATATTCTTACTGATCATGATAGGAGCCATGTATCAGCCTATTGTTTACATTCAAGGAACTAGAAAATGCAATCCCATATGTGAATAAAAATATAAATGCCATAAAGATAATTAAGGGCTAAATCCATCTGCCATTCCAAGCTATAGAGTAGACCTGCTGACACAATGGCTGAATGGTAAACCCAACCCCATAACAGGTTCGCTATAGGATTGACATTAGGATAGCAATTGGCTTAAACATTGTAAACCGCTTAGAGAGTGCTCATAAGCGGTATAGAAATGTACTTTCTTGCTATTGCTATTGCCATAAGTCAGAAACAACCTGAAGGCAACAACAAATGTATATACCATTGATTCAGTGGTTCTACCTCAGTTGTGACTAGCAACAGGATTTATGCCCAAGCATCTACAAATAGTTGTCACTCATAGTTACATTAAAATGCTTAGGCTATAATCCTAACCACATTTTGCAGAGGAGAGTATAGCCCTCCAGATGCTGTTGGACTGCAACTCCAAGCATTCTTCACAACTGGCAATGCTAGCAAGGGATGACATGCAGTCATATTGTAAATGGCTGCATTATTCCCATCTCTGTGTTATAAAGATGCCCCAGTTAACACAAGAGAAGTTATTTACGAGTTAATATGGGTGGGGTGGGGTCTGTGATATTAAGTATGCATTTGTCCTTTTTTTCTGGAAGCAAAATTAACCAAAATTAGAACATAATTTCTAATAAAACAACCCTTTATTATCACATGTCAGCACAAGGTTTTAATGGGTTCAAGCATGCCTAACTCTGTATTGAATTGTGATCATTTGGACTCTTGTTTTGGTAGAGTATATTTATTTATTTATTTGGTATCTTCTGCTTAATAAGAGCAAAGATGTCTTAAATTTCACATGCTTTTCACTTATTTCCCAGTCCTCTAATGGATGGAGTCATACACCTGTGTCCCACAGGTAGACATTTTTTACATTTATTTCACAAATGGATCAGTGTGCCAGACATTCTATGAACAGATCTACATTTTTAAACAAAATTAAGATGCACAGGATGGTGGGCCCTGAAACTAAAATGGAGTTGGAGTAAATTATGAAGTGCTAGAGAACTGGTGATTCTGTTGAAGTCCTAGATTTCCTGTAGAATGAGTAAGTGGTTAGAGTCCAAAATACACTGCAGAAATAATAATCCAGTTTGAGACCGCTTTAACAGCCTTGGCTCAGTGTTAGGGAATCCTGGGAACTGCAACTTACTGTGGCACCAGAGCTCTCTGACAGAGAAGGCTAAATGTCTTACAAAAATACAGTTCCCAGAATTCCCTAGCATTGAGCCAGGGCAGTTAAAGCGGTCTCAAACTGGATTATTTCTGCAGTATGTTTTGGATCTAGGTGGCCAAAGCCATAATTCAAATGCTCAGAGCTTGTGTCCTTAATTGTGAGCAATTAAGTCCTTCCTAGTGGAGGAAGCATCAGAATTAATCTGCCCAAGCACTGAGCAGAACCCATTTTAAGTACTACTCTGTAATGCAATGGGGAACAAAAAAGTTGTTTTCTAGGCCACCACTGCATTTACACAATGTCATCTAGTTTTGATGCATAGTTGTATTCAACTTCAGGATGTAAACAACTTACTTGAAGGCACCATACCAATCACTTGGCTACTAAACCTTTGGACAGAAAGGGGCTATTGGCTTTTCAGTTCAATAAATAAACTGGATGTAGGTTAACAAGTAAAGTAAAAGCTCAGTACAGATAAGACTGGGCTCGGTGAGGGCTGGAGATACACCCTGTTCTGCATGGGATTACATGCCATTGGAAGGATCAGTCTTGGTACTTGAGGTGCTTCTAGGACTAGCACCACTCTTAAAAGGCCAGGTTGCTACTGAGGCCAGGAGCACCTTTGCTCAGCTTTGGTTGGTGGATCAGTTGTGCTCATTCCTAGAAAAGGGAGATCTGGTGGTAGTGACCCATGCCTTAATCACCTTCTGTTTAGAATACAGCAAGGCAATCCTCATGGCACCACCCTTGAAGAGTATTTTGAAACTGCAGCTAGCACAAAATAACAACAGCCAGATTGCTTTCTGGTATATATTGCATCAACTGTTTGTTGTTGTTTATCAACTGTTCTGGCTGCTGGGTTGTTTTTTTCTGGACACAGATCAGGGAGCTGGTTCAAGCCTAAAGAGCCTTAAATATTTTGGAGCCTGGATAGGCAAGAGACCAAGTTCTTCCCCCATATGAACTTGCACATAGTTTAAGATCTGTTTTAGAGACAGATTTCTTTATATATCATGATCAAATTAAGACAATGATCATGGAAAGGAACATGGGACAGTGCTTTCTCTCTGGTAGTATCCAGACTGTGGAACTTTCCTCCTTAAGGTAAGCCTCTCCTTTTTTAGTTTTAAGAGAGCTGTTAAAACTTCTTTTTGTTCTGCATGGCTTTTGAGTCATTTTAAATGCACTAAGTCCTGTCTGTTTTAGATGACAGCTCTTTTCCCTGTCCTGACCTACTGTGTTATAAAGTTGTTTCAAAAATTATAACTGTTTAAGGTTTTTCTACTGTAAGATGCCTTGGAGGCAGGCCTCTTTGGGTCTAAATACTGACTGAAATGTTTTTATGTTCAAATAAACAGATTTTATCATTTCTGTTATCATAATAGTGAAGAATGGTGTCTTTGTTTATATTATCATTATAACTTGCCGCTATAATGGAATAGTTGAACCACTTTTACATTAGAAATGATTATGTTTCCAAAATGTTATAACATAGTTTCTTATTTGTTTTATATTAGGAAAAGCCAGACCAGTAAAAGCTACATTTCCTTGTATTAGACTTTTTCTTTGTATCTTGATAAATATAATAAAAAGCTGGTACTGTATTTATAGCAACACCATAACAATGCAACTACGGTAATTAAGTATGCTTAATTAATCTGACCACGTGATCAACAATACTCTGAATTAATTACACTTTTTTACATGGATCACTATAAAATATTAGTATTAAATCCAGAAAGTATTTCAGAAGTGTCCAAAATATGTTTGTAAAAAATAGTATAATTTAAACTGAAGGTTGGCAATTGCGGAGGTAAAGGGGTCCATATTCCCCACTAACATCCAAGCAGGCTACTTAGTTGTTTTGGTGTGATCAAAACTGACATTTTAAACTGTTAGATTTCATTGTTATGTTTTGATCATAAAACTATATACAAGGGGGTATTGTAAAGTAATAATTATCACCTGGGAGTTATTATGGTATATTGAAGAAATTTGGTCAGTGTCATCATTGGTCCGTAAGTGCATGATGTTGAGAAAATCAGCTCATTGTGTCCTTTATTTTTGTTACAGGTTGTGCCAGAGGTGGCTAAAGTGTAAGACGGAGAAGTACGAGGGGGTTATCATAAAGTAATAATTATCACCCAGAAGTTATTACAGTATATTGATGACATTTTGTCAGTGTCATTATCACCAAGTGACTTTTTCTTTTCCCAAAAAATGGAAAATCTGTTACAGGGTCACCAATTTGACAACACAGATGATGTCATTCAGGAAGTGGAAGAGTGGTTTAAGGCACAATCTGTAGACTTCTACAATAATGGTATTCAGAAGGTCAAGAAATGCTGGGGAAAATGTGTAAATGTGGATGGTGACTATGTAGAGATAAATTAGCAACTACAAACTAAAACAAGCTTTCTGTCAAATTTTTTAAAGGTGATAATTAAAATTTTACGATACCCCTCATATACAGGTTTATCATTCAAAATATCTGTTTTTTTTATCCTACTTTAGCTTTACTTTGGGAACCTTCATTCACTAGAATATTGTATTAGGTCTATTACTTTTTTGAAAACAGTTTATACACACATGCACAAGCATTTTTATTATTTTATTAAATTATGTTTAGTCTAGTTGACAGCAGCATGTCATGAAAAGACTAGAATGTTTAAAACCAGAACAATACCTACAATCCAAACATTTGCTATGAACAACCTCTACCTTGTGAGCAGTAGCAGATATGGAAACAGACCAAAATAACACAGATTCCTTTCTAAAAATCTGAACAAAGATCAGAAGCTCATGTTCAAAGTATACAGGAAAGTGTACAAAAAGGCACATACTCTCATTTCACAATCATCCCTTTTAAAAAGCAAGACTAGAAACTGGGCTACAAGTCCATAATAGCATAATAGATAGTGGATGCCAGCCTGCTTCACAGACTGCGGCCCTCAGCAGAACACTACAAACAGCAAAGGAGCTTGCTTGTGACCTCTGGTTTTCACAAATCTTTAGTAGGGATCCAACAAGTTGCATCAGCAAGCATGTGCTAAACACTACTTAATTTTAAAAATATTTTACATTTTATTTTTATGCCAAACCAGAACAATCCACAAAGGAGGATACTCCAGAAATCTATTATCAGGAGATCAGCTTTACAGGTGGCAAAGGTTGTAATAATTGCTACTGAGGTCATTTCACATTATATGTATGTTTCATTTGAATCACCGCTATAAACATAGGCCCAATGGAAGGTTTTGACCATAAACTAGTGAAATCCATCTCTTGGGTCCTAGACACACTGCAGAAATAATCCAGTTTGAGGCCACTTTAATTACCCTGGCTCAATACTAGGGAATTCTGAGGATTGTTGTTTTGTGAGACATTTAGCTTTCTCTGTCAGAGAGCTCTGCTGCCACAACAGGCAACAATTCCCAGGATTCCCTAGCACTGAGCCAGGGTAATTAAAACGGTCTCAAACTAGATTATTTCTGCAGTGTGTTTTGGACCTGACACACATTTTCTTATCTCACTGTAGTTTGTAAATCTGAATTTTATCCAATATTTGCCTGCAGTTAATGACTGGATGCAAGTAGAGACATTGGAGCCAAATTCAGTCAAGGCTGAGGGAATTATGGCTGACAAGCCCTATGACCCTGAGGAATGTGTTCACTGGTTACCAATGGGCTTCAGCATCCCCTGATCACTTAGGCTGCTAGCCTAAGGATGCCTCTTGGTCATTGCATCTGGAAAGAGTGGCAGCAACCAGTAACTCTTTCCACCAGCTCCATCTGGGAAGAAGGCTGCAAGCCCTGCCAGTTTTATACAAATCAACCATCATTCATGTCTTCACAATATCAAGACTGCAATACTGTCATTTCACATTAGACTTCAACTCTGTTGGGTAGCGACCATGGCATTTCTACATTTTGCCCAGCACCTGACAGATATAATTTGCTAAATAGCATTACTGTTTAGCAATGGGCTACTTCTGAAGAATATATAAAAAATATTCTCAAAATATAAAATCCTTAACATGCTGAACACATTCCATTAGGTCCCAACATATGCACTGTCACTGGATTCCATTGCAAATCCAACTGGGCGTATTGGCTTAGACAACAGAGCCTAAATAGCTGGCTGGAGCCTACATACATTAGAAAATATCTTCTTCCCTCAAAAGCAATCTCCCAACAGTATGTACCATGAACGGTGCAATCATTACAAATAAACAGATTACCACAACATATGCACTCACATGTACAGTCTTGGAACTCTCTTTCCTAGAAAAATGGCAAGATCTCCAACCCCACAATTTGCCCATAGACTTCACTAGACAATGTGACTGTGATGAAGGAGTGGTTATTGGGGATTAGCAGATATTTGTTATGCTATCAATAAGTGCATATATAAAAATACCATACTAATTTGATGTCTATAGAACAGAACATGAACTACATTTTTAAAGGAATACATACTGTATTTGTTCAACAAACCTTTAAGTATAGCATTCCTATACTGACTGATCATTACAAGACTGAGACTACATCTGCACTGCTGAAATAATCCAGTTTGATTATTCCACCAGCGGAGCTCTGGTGTCACAACAAACTACACTTCCTAAAATTTCATGGTACTGAGTCATGGCAGTTAAAACCGTGTCAAACCAGATTATTTCTGCAGTGCGGATGACTCATAAACCTTCTAATATACTTACTAGAGAGTAAATTCAGTGAAGAGTGTGTTATTATAGCTTAAACTCTGAAAACATGCTGAGTGCTGGTGATTCATGATAGCAAGGGGATGCCTCTTTTCCAGCATGAGGCACCTGTCCCCCTGGGTAAACTATAGGCTACCAGTGATGCTCAGTAGTAGCTACCAAGTGCCCCTTTCCTGATGGAGTATATCCATCAGCCTAACATGGAGGCAGCAGTTTCCCCTCCTCCCCATTGCCCCCAGAATCTGCTCTGGAGGACGAAGGAAAATTACTAGAAATACCCCACTCCCTCATTCTTCTTACAGAAGAGTAAGAAGAGTAGTGGAGTCTCCTTCCTTGGAGAGTAGTGGAGTCTCCTTCCTTGGAGGTCTTTAAGCAGAGGCTGGATGGCCATCTGTCGGGGATGCTTTGATTGGGAGTTCCTGCATGGCAGGGGGTTGGACTGGATGGCCCTTGTGGTCTCTTCCAACTCTATGATTCTATGATTCTATGATTCTATGATTCTATACAGATGCCGTTTGTCCTGGGAGGACACCAGTTGAATAGCACCCAATAAAATTAACAGCCTACAATGCGAACCAAATTTAAACAATTATACTGCCAAGTTAACAACAAACTCATCATGGAAGATAGATGACACATTAAGCAGTGGCTGGAAGCAGAACAAATCCCCTATCAAGAATACCTTGACTGAATATTTTGCAGAACTAATGAAAATACCAAGAAAAAAACACCTCTTCACTGCCATGGTAGACTTATAAAATATCCAAGCAATCACTACCATGTGAAGGGCTTCAGTGTAAACATTATTACGAGAGGATGTTACATCAAAGTTAGACAGGGTAGTGCAAGAAGTCTTTAAAGAGCTTGTGTCCTCTTTTTATAAATCGTAAATGTATGTTTACGTGTAATGTAGCAGCAGCTAATGTTTAAGACTATACTGGGTTCCCTCATTATAGGAAGGAGATGGAACATCTTTCCATGGGAAAGCAAAGAAAGTAAGTAATTAAATATCCTGTAAAAACATGCAGTTATAAAAATGTTAAAATTGCTTACAGATTTAGCACATAATTATTTTATACACATTTTAGTGTAAAACACAATTTAATTAATGACCATTAATCACTCATCTGATTAATAAATGTCCCCATCCAACAATTTCTCACATAGAACATATCCAGATTACTTTGCAGTCACAAAGGAATGAGGAATTATCTTGCCACACATGCTTATTTAAGTTTTGAAACATACCGGAATATACTCTAAGAAAACTATTGGAACAAGTACATACCTTTAGTGTCACACTGTTGTTTTTGAAACCTAAGGCAAGATCTGACCTAAGTATTAACTATTTGGTAATTCTGGTGTTTGCAGTACTTGAGGGCATTTTTGAATACTTTGCAATACACCCAATCCATAGTGTTGCAGGGGGAGTTACAACAGTAATTGGCACCATGTTGGCATAAGTTGATTATTTTTCCTAACCTTTCCTGTCTGATTTTTTTAATTACACGTTAAATAAATAAATAAATAAAGTTAAAATTTTATATTTCTGAATTTTGCATGAAAAGTTAGAATTTTGTTTTATTAAGCAATCACATAAAGTGAAGATGTTGTTTACTAAGAAACAATGTAAAACACCTCCAATATTCTATACCAGGGGTAGGCAACCTTTCCCCTTTAAGGGCCGAGGGACTTCAGCTCCCAGAAGCCTCAGCCATGTGCGCCAATAGTCCCATGTTGGCCAATAGCTCCTGGGATTCTGGGAGCTGAAGTCCCTCGGCCCTTAAAGGGGAAAGGTTGCCTACCCCTGTTCTATACATTCCCGCGCACCGTTCTGAGTTTTTACCATAAACATCTTAACTGTCCAAGGGAAGCAAGGTACGTCCATTTCATCTTGAGGTAGAAGTTTAAAAATTTAGGTTCCAAAAGTTAGCCATTGCCTATTTAAATCCACTCTTTATGTATGGGATGCTGGAGTACTTTATTCTTCAAAGACAAATGTGAAATTATAACATATTCATTGGCTCATAAATTAACTGAGGTCTAAAACACACTGTAGAAATAATCTCATTTGAGGCCACTTTAACTGCCCTGGCTCAGTGCTAGGGAATCCTGGGAACTATAGTTCTGTGAGACATTTAGCCTTCTCTATCAGAGAGCTCTGGTGCTGCAATAAACCAAGGATTCCCTAGCACTGGGTCGGGGCAGTTAAAGTGGTCTTAAACTGGATTACTTCTGCAGTGTGTTTTGGACCTGAGTTCGTGCTAATACATTACAGTTGGCCCTCCACATTTGCGGCTTTAATTTTTGCAGATCTGATTATCTGTGGTTTTAATATATTCTCCCTAGGAATCTCTAGGTCCTCCAGCGCCACTCTGCCAGAAGTTGACCATAGAGTTGTGCTGGCGAAAACCTAGAAGCTTCTAGAGAAAACACTTCTCTAGGTATTTGTAGGTCCTCCTTCAGCATGACTATATGATCAACTTCTGGCAAATGTTGACCATAGAGTTGCACTGGAGGACCAGGAGATTCCTAGAGAGGTGTTCTCTTAGGTAAAAACAATAGTGTTTTTTTTTTGTATTTGTGGTTTTTCCACATTTACAGGGGACCTTCAGCCCTAACCCCAGTGAATGTGGAGGGACCACTGTACATTGGGGGGGGGGAGGGTTTAGTACTAAACTACTTCCAAACATCAGTGGAAAATAAAAGTATTTATGAATGAAGGTTTTCTGTCTGCAGGCAAAAACCACCTGCATCACAAAAGACAGCATGGTGCTCTTTGTACTTATTAATTCTCAAAGCTCTAAGAATGAAATACAGGTTTAATCTCTTCACATCAGCTATTAGGAAGCCAGCAAACAGAAGAAGGGGGGAAAAGATGGCAGTATCAAGAAACAAAGCCAAAACAACACAATCTTCCCCCAGCCAGTTCTCTTCTTGTTGTGGATACCCCTGCTGTGCCTTTTGACAGCTCCTAGGGAGGAGCTTCCCATTACACAACCACCTTCCTAAGGCTGGTGGACTGGCTGTTTGTATGCAGAAGGTGGGGCGGGGTAGAACAGAGAACTGTTTTCAAACCTGACCCTGATACAGCAATAAAATAAAATAAAATAAAATATCAGTAACAGATATTCTTAAACAATCGACTGTATTAAGGCTATTGAAATCTGAAGCAGGGCTGGGAGAGAGATGAGAGGGCGAAAGAAAACAGAAAGACTCCGGTAACAAACTAGGACCAAGAGAAGAAGTCAGCTAAAAATAGAGTAAGAAGAGTGACACAGGAGAAGAAAGTGGCCAGGAGGTGAAAAGTAAAAAGAGAGAGAGAGAGAGAGAGACACTCCAAAATATAAAAATTGGGACAAAAAAGGGGGAGTTGTAGGAGTTAAAAAGTAAAAAGAAATGGAGACAGGCAGGAGGGTGACAAAGGGTGGAAGAAAGGGAGAGGAAGAAAGAGAAGGAAGTGTAAAAGGAGAGGATTCAAAGGTATGGACGTGTTAGTCTGGGAAATCAGTATTGCAAAGGCATCTTGTAGCACCTTTGAAAGAAAGAGTTAGGATTACTCTCTTTCTCTCTCTCTCTCTCTCTCTCTCTGGGGCAAGAGGAGAGAAAGAGTGAGAACAGAAGGGAAAGAAGGAGAGGAAAAGGAGGGGAAGATGGGGTCAGAAGAAGAAGAAGAAGAAGAAGAGGCCCTGTTAGTCTGGAAAATCAATATGCCAAGGGATCTTGCAGCACCTTTGAGACTCATTGAAAGAAAGAGTTAGCATTACTTACTCTCTGGGGCAGGAGGAGAGAAGGAGTAAGAACAAAAATGAGGAGGAAAAGGGGGCAGATGAAGAGGCAAGAGGTGGCTTATTATTCTTGACATGGCAACTGGGAGAAAGGAGGAGGAAGAAAGCAGGAGGGAGGGATGGTGGTGAAGCTTTCCCTGGGGCTGACAGTCCTCTTTCCCCTGCCTCAAAAGAGAAAGAGGGAGAGTGGTGTGTGTGTGTGTGTGTGGAGTGTGTGGAGTGAGTGAGTTGTGAGTGTGTGTGTGAGAAAGTGTAGTGTAATGTTGTGAGTGTGTGCGTGAATGTAATGTGTGTTGTGAATGAGCAAGTGTGTTGTGTATGTGAGTGTAGTATGTGCGTGTGTGTGTTGTGAGCATTTGTGTAAGTGTAGTGTGAGGAGTGAGTGTAGTGTCTGTGTTGTGAGTGATTGCGTTATGTGTGTGAGTGAACATGTGTGTGTGTTGGTTGTGAGTGTAGTGTCTACATTGTGAGTGACTGTGTGTTGTGTGTGAGAGTGTAGTGTCCGTTGTAACTGTGTGTATGTGTTTGTGAGTGTAGTGTCTGTGTTCTGACTGTGTGTTGTGTGTGTGGAGAATGAGTGTCGTGTCGTGTGTGTGTGTGTGCGTCTCTTTCGTGGGCCTCTTCCTTCCTCTCCAGCCTCCCGCAGCACGCACTGAACTTACTTCTTCCTGACTCTCTGGGAAGGGGAAGCGCCATCTTTGCGAGGCCGGCCCCTCGGTCTTTTGTCTGCGGCGGCGGAGGCGGCGGAGGCTGCTGCTGCTGCTGCTGTTGCCGCGGGGGGAGCCGCTCCTGGCTCGGGGAGGAGTTGCGGAGGCTGCTGCCGTTGTCGCTGTTGTTGCTGTTGTGGCTCCTGGGGCTCCCCCGCCGGCGCCAGCCTCTGCTCCTCCGATGACATCCTACTCAGCAGGACGGGGAGAAGGGAGAGAGGGAGGCACACACACACATGGAGCAGGAGGAGCAGGAAGAAGAGGCGGCGGCGGCGCTGAGGGAAGACGGCGCTGGGGGCCGAGGGGGGCACTCCCGGCGCTCCTCCCGTGCTGCTCCTGGCGGCGGCGGCGGCGGTTCTTGTTGTTGTTGTTGCTGCTCTCCTCCTCCTCCTCCTCCTCCTCCTCCTTTTCTTCTTCCTCTTCCTCTTCTTCTACCTCCGCCGCCGCCGCCTCGCATTGCTGGCCTCAGCCGCCGCGGACCAGCGCGCAGAGAGTAGGCGCAGCGGCCGCATGAGGAGAAAGAAAAGAAAGAAAGAAAAGAAAAGAAAGAAAGAAGGGAGCCCGGCGACGCCTCCTCGGTACAGAGTCCTGGTACGCGACGGAGGGAAAGAGCGGCGCCTCGGAGGACAGAGCGGGCCCGGCTTCCACACCCCGCGCGTGGCCCAAGCGGATGGAGGCAGCAGAGGCTGGATGGAGGCGACAACTCCTCTCTCGCCTCCTCCTCCTCTTCCTCCTCCTCCTCCTCCTGCTGCTGCTGCTGAGGCGGCGGTGGCGGTGGCGGCTTCGTCGTTCGCTGGCCCGGTGCCCTTCCCCCGCCCCCAGAGAGAGAGAGAGGAGGAGGAGGAGGAGGCCAAGGCTGGCTGAGGGCAGCTGAGAGGAAGTTTTGACAGCTCCTCCAGCTGCTGGAGAGGCAGAGAGAGAGAGAGAGAGAGAAAGGAGGAGGGAAGGAAGGAGGACAAGCAGCTCAGTGTGGGGTGTGTGTGTGTGTGTGTGTGTGTGTGTGTGTGTAGTGTGATGCAAAGAAGGAGGTAGGGTGCTGATAATGTGTATTTATGTGTTGTGTGTGTGTAGTGTGAGGCAAAGAAGAAGGTAGGGTGCTGATAATGTGTATTTATGTATTGTGTGTGTGTAGTGTGAGGCAAAGAAGAAGGTAGGGTGCTGATAATGTGTATTTATGTGTTGTGTGTGTGTAGTGTGAGGCAAAGAAGAAGGTAGGGTGCTGATAATGTGTATTTATGTATTGTGTGTGTGTAGTGTGAGGCAAAGAAGAAGGTAGGGTGCTGATAATGTGTATTTATGTGTTGTGTGTGTGTAGTGTGAGGCAAAGAAGAAGGTAGGGTGCCGAGAGTGTGTATGTATGTGTTGTATATGTGTGTAGTGTTAGGCAAAGAAGAAGGTAGGGTGCTGATAATGTGTATGTATGTGTTGTGTGTGTGTAGTGTGAGGCAAAGAAAAAGGTAGGGTGCTGAGAGTGTGTATGTATGTGTTGTATATGTGTGTGTGTGTAGTGTGAGGCAAAGAAGAAGGATGGGTGCTGAGTGTGTATATGTATGTGTTGTATATGTGTGTGTGTAGTGTCAGGCAAAGAAGGGAGGGAGGCAGCTCTATGTGGTGCGTGTGTAGCGTCAGGCAAAGAAGAAGGCAGAGAGTGTGTATATGTGTTATATATGCATGAGGGAAGGAAGGAGGGTTTTGAGTGTGTATGTGTTTATATGTGTGTGTTTGTGTGTAGTGTGAGGCAAGGGAGGAGGGAGGGGCATGTGGTGTGTGTGTATATGCTGTTGTGTAGTGCCAGGCAAAGAAAGTAGGGTGCTGAGTGGGGTGGGTGTGTAATATTAGGGAAGGAGGATGGGGTTGCTGAGTGTGTGTGTGTGTGTGTTTGTGTGTATATATTTGTGTGTAGTGTGGTGTAAAGAAGGAAAGTAGGGTGCTGAGCATGTGTGTAGTGTCAGGGAAGGGAGGATAGGTTTATAAGTGTGTATCTGTGTGTATATTGTGAGGAAAGGAAGGAACGTAGACTGCCGTGTGTGTGTGTGTGTGTGTAGTGCAGGGTTAGGCAACCTAAGGCCCGGGGCCAGATGTGGCCCTGAAGACTTTGGACTGGCCCCAGACCGGTCCTGCCGCCGCCGCCCGCCGCCCATCATGATGATATTGATTATTGTTGTTATTACTTGTTCTTGGGGTTTTCTTGGCAAATCTCCACAGGGGTTTTGCCATGGCTTTTCTGGGGCTGAGAGAGTGTGCATGCATATTTTTAAATTTTTAAAAAATATATTTTTATTTATTTTATTTATTTTATTTATTTATTTTTGGTGCTTCAGCCCCCCAATTGTCTGAGGGACAGCAACCCGGCCCCCCTGGCTCAAAAAGGTTGCCTACCCCTGATGTAGTGTCAGACAAGGAAAGAGGATAGGCTGCCAAATGTGTGTATGTGTAGTGTGAGGCAAAGAAGGTGACTGCTGGTTTGTGTGTATATGTTTGTAGTGTGAGGGAAGGAAGGAAAGTAGGTTGCTGAGTGTGTTTATATGTGTGTGTGCTTGTGTGTAGTGTCAGGCAAGGAGGGAAAGTAGGCGGCTGAGTGTGAGTTTGTGTAGTGTGGGGCAAGGAAGGAAAGTAGACTTTTGAATGTGTACCATGTGTATATATGTGTGTGTAGTGTTAGGTAAGGAAAGGTTTTGAGTGTGTGTGTGTATGTGTATGATGTCAGGCAAGGAAGGAAAGTAGGCAGCTGAGTGTGTGTGTGTGTGTGTGTAGTGTGAGGCAAGGAAGGAAAGTAGACTTTTGATTGTGTACCATGTGTATATATGTGTGTGTAGTGTTAGGTAAGGAAGAGTTTTGAGTGTGTGTGAGTGTGATGTCAAGCAAGGAAGGAAGGTAGGCTGCTGAGTGTATATGAATTTATATGTGTGTCAGGCAAGGAAGAGTCTACTGTGTGTATTGACACACACACACACACAATATACGTGTACCAGGAGGCTCTTTCCTTCCTCTTTTCCCCGGTGTTTTTCCCCCCATTTTCCTCCTCCTCCTCCAGGCGCTCCCTTCCCCTCGACGCGGCCAGCCAGCCAGCCAGCCAGGAAGTTTTCACTTCAGGAGAGCCACGAAGGCGGTGGCGGAGGGCGAGAGAGCCTCCCCTCACAGTCACAACCAGGGAAGGCGCCGCCACTCGTGGCTAACCGGCCCTCTCCCCCACCGCCCCTTCACTGTGGCGGTGGCGGCCTGAGGTGGCAGTTGCTCCTGTGTGTGTGAGGTGTTTTTTACAATTTTATTGTTTACTAAAAGTGTTGCGCGTCGTCGTGTTTGGTGCTGAAACGACCCAGTCACATCTACAAATAAATAAACTAATCCCACTCAGAAATAAGCAAGGATAAGTTGTTTATTTTAAAAAAATTATTCCCCTCACAACCGCCGCGTCGTTCCTTCTTCGCCTCAGGAGAGGGAAGAAGAAGACGACGACGACACTGGCTCGCCCTCTCGAACTCTCCTCACCCTCCTCCTCCTTCGAGGAAGGGCCCCACACTGCGCCTGCCCAAAACGCCCCACCCACCGCCCCGCCCTTTTCCCTCAGTGCCGGCACCTGATTGGACGAGCCGCTGACCTCACGGGGGCCTGCGATTGCTGCTGCTCTTGGCAGCGGACGCGTCGCCGCCGGTCGGACTCAAAATGTGGAACCCCGGAATCACGGATGGGAGGGACTTCTTGTTCTTTTCCTTCTCTCCTCTTTTTCAGCTGAGGAATAAGTCGAGTAGGTTTGAGCCCTGGACTGTGACTCTGGAGGCCAGGGTTCGAATCCCGGCTCGGCCATGGGAAACCTCACTTGGGTGACTTTGGGCAAGTCACACTCTCTCAGCCTCAGAGGGTAGCCATGCTGGCAAACGGCCTCTGAAGAAACCTGACAAGAAACCCTATGAAATTACTTAAATGACTTAACCCCACGATAGGTTTTCAAGTCGGAAATGACTTGGAGGCACACAAAAACAAGAGCAACAACACTTCAAGAGAATGGAGTTGAAAATACACAACAACAACAACATGGCATCAATGGCATGCTCCTGAGGGAAGCTGGACAAGAAGCTGTTAACACAATAGAAAGGCAGTGGTGTTGCCTTATATGACACAACATGTATTTATTTAGAAATTGGACTGAATATTCCCTGTCCCTCTTTTGTAAAACTGTATGTTCCATAAGAAAGTAAGACTTTGGGGGCAGGTTTAATGGAAATCTACTGCGTTGAGAGTAACGTAGGTAACGTTTAAGTTACTTTCCTCCTTGCCTGATACTACACAGAATAACTCCTCCCTCGTGAAGTATCGTTGTTACTGTTATGTGGCTTCAAGTCATTTCCGCCTCATGCCGACCCTATCATGGGGGTTTCTTGGCAAGAATTGTTCAGAGGAGTTTTGCCATGGCCTTCCCATAAGGCTGAGAGAGTGTGACTTGCCAGGTCTCCAGAGTCCTAAAACCATTACACTACGCTGGCTGTCTTTTTAACCCCCCCAAAAACCCAAACAAACATACAGGTAGACATCCCAGGTGAGAGGAAGAAACAGCACAAGGGTGTGCAAAAGCAAGCAGAGAGTGAAATGGTGTGTGTGTGTGTGTGTGTTTGTGTTTGCAGTTGTGTGTTTGTTCCAAGCGCCTGCCAGGTCAATGGAAGCTGGCTGGCAGCGAAGCAGGTTGGCTTCCTTCCCTTGGGAGGGAGGGAGAGCCGGCCCTGTAATTGGGGTGCCGAGAAAGTGGTAGCAGCACCTGGACTACCAGAGGCGTTGCGAGAGAGTCTGGGCTTCCCCTCTCCTCCCTCCCTTCCCTTCCCTTCCCAGTTTCATAACACTGGGGCCAGAGAACCGCCCAGGTCTGTCTGTCTGGCCGAGGAGGACTGAGTTTGGCCTGGAGGAAGGGAGGGAGGGAGGTCGCCTGGGGAATGGGAGGGTTGGCATCCATTCTGGCCTCAACAGCGGCTGCTGAGGGCTGTGGTGGTGGTGGTTGAGAGAGGGTGGTGGAGGAGGGAGCTGATGATTGAGAGGTGGTGGTGAAGGAGGAAGAGGTGGTTGAGGAGGAGGAGGGGGAGAGGGTGGTAGTGGTGGAGGTGGTGGTGGTGGAGCAGTTGAGGAGGAGCAGGAGGAAGTGGTGATTGAGGAGGAGGTGGTGGAGGAGAGGGAGGAGGAGACGCTAGTGGTGGTGGTGGAGGAGGAGGAGGAGAGGGTTGTGGTGGATCAAGAAGAGGTGGTAATTGAGGAGAAGGTGGTGGAGAAGAAGCTGGTGGTGGGAGGAGGAGGGCTGGTTGAAGAGGAGGAGGAGGAGGAGAGGGTGGTAGTGGTGGAGGTGGTGGTGGAGGAGGTGAGGAGGAGCAGGATGCGGTGGTGATTAAGGAGGAGAGGGAGGAGGAGAAGCTGGTGGTGGTGGAGGAGGAGGTGAGGAGGAGGAGGGGGAGAGGGTGGTAGTGGTGGAGGTGGTGGTGGAGCAGTTGAGGAGGATCAAGAGGAAGTGGTGATTGAGGAGGAGAGGGAGGAGGAGAAGCTGCTGGTGGTGGAGGAAGAGGAGGAGAGGGTGGAGGAGGTGAGAAGGATCAAGAGGAAGTGGTGATTGAGGAGGAGGTGGTGGAGGAGAGAAAGGAGGAGAAGCTAGTGGTGGTGGTGGAGGAGGAGGAGGAGGAGGAGGAGAGGGTGGTAGTGGTGGAGGTGGTGGAGGAGGAGGTGGTGAGGAGCAGGAAGCAGTGGTGATTGAGGAGGAGGTGGTGGAGGAGAGGGAGGAGGAGAAGCTAGTGGTGGTGGTGGAGAAGGAGGAGGAGAGGGTTGTGGTGGTGGAGCAGGTGAGGAGGATCAAGAGTAGGTGGTAATTGAGGAGGAGGTGGTGGAGGAGAAACTGGTGGTGGGAGGAGGAGGAGGAGGAGAGGGTGGTAGTGGTGGAGGTGGTGGTGGAGAAGGTGAGGAGGAGCAGGATGCGATGATGATTGAGGAGGAGAGGGAGGAGGAGAAGCTGGTGGAGGTGGAGGAGGAGGTGAGGAGGAGGAGGGGGAGAGGGTGGTAGTGGTGGTGGAGCAGTTGAGGAGGAGCAGGAGGAAGTGGTGATTGAGGAGGAGGTGGTGGAGGAGAGGGAGGAGGAGAAGCTAGTGGTGGTGGTGGAGAAGGAGGAGGAGAGGGTTGTGGTGGTGGAGCAGGTGAGGAGGATCAAGAGTAGGTGGTAATTGAGGAGGAGGTGGTGGAGGAGAAACTGGTGGTGGGAGGAGGAGGAGGAGGAGAGGGTGGTGGTGGTGGAGGTGGTGGTGGAGAAGGTGAGGAGGAGCAGGATGCGATGATGATTGAGGAGGAGAGGGAGGAGGAGAAGCTGGTGGAGGTGGAGGAGGAGGTGAGGAGGAGGAGGGGGAGAGGGTGGTAGTGGTGGTGGAGCAGTTGAGGAGGAGCAGGAGGAAGTGGTGATTGAGGAGGAGGTGGTGGAGGAGAGGGAGGAGGAGAAGCTAGTGGTGGTGGAGGAGGAGGAGGAGGAGGAGGAGGAGAGGGTTGTGGTGGAGCAGGTGAGGAGGATCAAGAGGAGGTGGTAATTGAGGAGGTGGAGGAGGAGAAGCTGGTGTTGGGAGGAGGAGGGGTGGTTGAGGAGGAGGAGGAGGAGAGGGTGGTAGTGGTGGAGGTGGTGGTGGAGGAGGAGGTGAGGAGCAGGAGGCAGTGGTGATTGAAGAGGAGGTGGTGGAGGAGAGGGAGGAGCAGGAAGATATGGTGGTCAAGGAGGAGATCATGGAGGAAGTGGTTGAGGAGAGGGAGCAGGAGAAGGAGGTGGTTGGGGAGGAGGAGAGGGTGATGGTGGTGGTGGAGGAGGAGGAGGTTGAAGTGGAGGTGGAGGAGAGGGTGGTGGTGGAGGAGATGAGGAGGAAGAGGAGCAGGAGAAGTGGTGGTTGAGGAGGAGGACAGGGTAGTGGTGGTAGTGGTTGAGGAAGAGGGGGTGATGGTGGTTGGAAAGGAGGTTGAGGAGGAGGAGGAGGCATGGTGGTTGAATAGGAGGTGGTGGTTCTGGAGGAGGGGATATGGTGGTTGAAAATGAGGAAGTGGTTGAAGAAGAGGAGATGGTGGTGGTTATGGTTGAAGAGGAGGAGGTGGTTGTTGAAAAGGAGTTAAGGGAGGAGAAGGCAAGGTAGTTGAGGAGGAGGAAGTAGTTGAGGTGGTGGAGATGGAGGTGATAGTTGAAAAGGAGGAGGGGGAGGCGCTCGTGGTTGAGGAAGAGTTGCTGGTGGTGGTTCTGGTGTTGATGATGTAGGGTGGCAGAGGAGGGCCATTGCTTGCTCTAATTCTACTCTGTACTCACCTCCCTCCCTTGGGATAGGGGCCTGGCTGGCTGGCTGGCTACCTGCCCAGATTCTGGGAGGCTCAGCATGGGGGTTAAGCCTTATTACAGGGGATTTAACATGTCCCACAGTTCAATACAGACTTGGGGAGGGGGGTGAGATACTGCCTTGAATGTCCCAGTGTCAGGATGTGACTCTGTGAAAGTGTGGCGTGGGGATGGGTCTGAGAGGGAAGCCTGTGTCCCTGAAGTGTGTTAAACTGCATTCGCCTGAACAGAGTGGGATGCACAGCTGGAGTATTATATAGAAATGTTAAGAGCCAACACTTGCTCCACAAATCTCCATGTCACCCCCCAGTTTAGGGTTATAATTTCCAAATATATGGCCTTCCCCTTTTATTGGGAAGAACTTTCCCCTGCATTTCTGGGCTGGGCTCATTTTGAAAGCAAGTGGCCATATGAAGCTCCCTGAGGATGGTGGAGATGATTTTTATTTGTTTACTCTCGGCCTTTCAGAATCTTTCTTCAGGCCTTCAGATAACAAGCTTTGGGATTAACTACTATGGTGAGTTACAACATAACAACTGCTGAGTCATGTGCCCAGAGTTATAGGCAATAAAGGGATTACCCTCGCATGAGCCGTAGGTACACAATATGCTTTTCAAATAGCCACAGATGCATCGCTTTTTCACAATTAGAGATGGATATCTGGAGAAACAGGCTCACAAGGTAAGTTGACTCTCAAATAATTCACGCTACAGCCTCATTTTTTTTCCTCTGGTGCCTTTTGGTTCTTGACATGTATTTGGGTTAACTAAGGTTGCATCCACACTGCAGAAATAATCCAGTTTGACATCACTTTAACTGCCATGGTTCAATGCTATGGAATTCTGGGAAGTGCCACAACCAACTACACTTCCCAGAATTCCATAGCATTGAACCATGGCAGTTAAAGTGAATCATAGAATCATAGAATCATAGAGTTGGAAGAGACCACAAGGGCCATCCAGTCCAACCCCCTGCCATGCAGGAACTCCCAATCAAAGCATCCCCGACAATGCGGGAAACTCGACTGCATAATTTGTGATGTCAAACTAGATTATTTCTGCAGTGCAGATGCAGTGTCTGGGAAGTTATGAAGACATGCAGAATTAGGTGGGCATCAGGAAAGATGGCAAAGCTAGTCATGCTCTGCATGCTCACATTTATGATGTTTTTGGAGGTACAGCTTATTATCTCACTCTTAAAGTTTACAGATCTCCAGACATTTTGGCCCCTGGCTGCCCATTCTGTTGGAAGTGCAACCTTCTGGTGTGTGTAAGTAGATGCTTTCTCAAACTCCTTTGCTCACCCTTATCATCACTACCTCTTCTGTCACACATGTAGTCCATCCATTTGCTATGTCTTTGCTCATTCTGCTCCCATGAATTTTGCCAATCAGACCAAATGTTTAAAAATTCTAAATTGATTTTGGAGGCAGAAAATAAATAATATGTAAAAAAACAAGACAAAAGTCCATGTGCATTATAGTTCATTGCAGAACTGGGAATGTGTGTGCTTGAGTGTAGAATTTTGATAATTGTTTTTACATGGCCCTCCGCAGATACTGTGAAACAGTTGGCGCTCATTATGGGGAAAAACACACAACCAAATGTTTGTCCACAGTATTTCCATAATACTCATAGTAACCCTACAATGTTGACAATATTAGTTCCCCAATCCCACAAGATTGAGGGACTCTTGTGAATTTTTGGCCAGGGAGCTAAACACTCAGCTAGCTCATACTTTTTACCACTATACACTGAAGAAGAGTTTTTGAAGTAAAGATTCCTGTTTGAAACAGCAAGATCCCTGGCTAAACCTGTGCCAATTTGCTAATAACAATTCTTGCTTCATATCCTGGCAAAAGCATAGCAACTATGACTACGGATTTCTCCTGTGATGATCTACATTATGTACAATGTTACAGAAGGGAACACAAATATGGTCAACAGACGTCTCTAACAGCATTTAGCCAGAGATATTAAATAGTGGATAATAAAGGTTAGTACAAACCTAACACCCATCTCTGTTTCCCAAACTGTTGTTAACAGGCAAATTGCTTCTGCCTCTGACTGGTGCATTTTAAAATATAAGAAACTGTTGCAAACTGACCAAGGAAAAATCCTCACACAGCATATTGTCTTGAGTGTCAAGCTGCTTTCAAACTATTGCACAACAACATACTGTTTGTGTGATAATAGCACAGTTTTCTCAGAAAAGAAGTGGGCTAATAGTTGCACAACCATGTATTGCAAGGTAGCACGACTGCTTATATTCTTATAAAAGGGCACCCTCTGGAGAGATGACTTTGCAGAAGAGAGACAACTAAGGCTGTTATCCTACGTACGTTTATTCTCATTGGATTCTGTGGGATTTAACCTTTGAGTAAATATGTATAGGACTGGGCTACGTGCCTGCAGTCCCAAGCAAATGCCAACACGATTGTAGTTTCAAGCAAAGATGGTTAGAATCAACAGGCAATATGTGGTTATCATAAGAGTATCCTTTGAGGCCATCAGATTACACCGCTCCCCAGGCAGTTACATATGTGTTTATTGGTCCTGAAATATTTAAGACGTAATAAAACTTTTAATTTTTCCAATGGTCTTAAGAATACTGCACCAGTGTGAATGTACCCTTAGGACTAGCATGTTAGAAGGAGCAAAAGCCACTGTGCCTAATGACTTAAGTTAAAAGAAATCCAGTAACTATACCTGGTGATATTTCACTCTTCCACTTTTTTGGGGGCATTATATGTGCCTGAGTTTGCAGTAGCAGGTCAGGTCAGGTTTCCTCCACGGGCCCTTCAGATGCTATAGGCCTTCCCTGTTCTCCAGAAACCATTTTTCACATTACAGGCATACTATAGAAACTATTGACTGAAGGGTATTTTCATCCTCAGTTGAATGCTACTTTGGAATTAAGTAAGCTAACTTAGGTCCAAAACACACTGCAGAAATAATTCAGTTTGAGACCACATTAACTGCCCTTGTTCATTGCTAGAGAATCCTAGGAATTGTAGTTTATTGTGGCACCAAAGCTCTCTGACAGAGAAGGCTAAATGTCTCACAAAACTACAGTTCCCAGAATTCTCTAGCACTGAACCAGGGCAGTTAGAGCAGTCTCAAATTGGATTAATTCTGCAGTGAGTTTTGGACCACAGTAGAGAGGGCCAGTGTGGTGTAATGGTTTGGGTGTTGGACTAGGACACTGTGAAACCAGGGTTTGAATCCCATCTCGGCCATGGAAACCCGCTGGGTAACCTTGGGTAAGTCACACTCTCTCAGCCTCAGAGGATGGCGATGGCAAATTCCCCTGAAGAAACTTCCAAGAAAACCCTATGATAAGTTTGCATTGGAATCGCCATAAGTTGGAAATGACTTGAAGGCATATAATATCACAACAACGATCTTAGTAGAAGAGTGGCACTTATTCAGGTCTCAGGTACAAACTGACTCCTTATGTCTCATCAGGTGGTTTGTTTTTATTGTACACAATGAAGAAATTTTCTGGGCTTGGACTCTTGTGACCCTACAATTTAGCTCAGGCTGGACTTATGCAAGTACAGGCAGTGTCAGTTCCTTACGCCCTGCCCCAATGTTACAAATTGAATGAGATGAGACTGTGTTGGGTGACACTGGGCACATGAGAATGGGACACATCTCTTAAAAAGATAGGGCACTGCTTCTGGAACAAGGAAAGAATGAGAAACTAGCCTCCTGGACAGAAGATCTATGTGGGAACCTGTCAAGAACTGACAGAAACATTGTACTCTTAGTAGGATATCATAGAATCAGAGTTGAAAGTGACTGTAAGAGTCATCCATTCCTCACCAAGCAGGAATTACACCCAAAGCACTCCTGCAAGATCGCTATTTAATCTCTATTTTAAAATCTCAGATCAAGAATAATTCACCACCTTCTGAGATAGTCCATTTCACTGTCTTAACATAGTGATTCCCAGACTCTGGTCCTCCAGGTATTTTGGACTTCAACTCCAACAGGCCCAGCCACCTTGGCTACCTGTCAAGAATTCTTGAAGTCCAAAACATCTGGAGGGCCAAAGTTTGTGAATCACTAGATTGTCAGGAAATTCTTCCTAAAGCTTAGTTAGTCCCGTCTTCTAACATGAATCAACTGGTCCAGGTCCTATTCCCTGGAGCAGCAGAAAACAAGCTTGTTCCATTTTCTGCACAACAGTCCTCAAAATATCAGAAGATGCTGTCCTTTCTCTTCTGCAGGCCAAACCTACCCAATTACTGATAGGACTTCACTTCCAGACTCTGCTCCATTTGGCTGCTTTCCTCCTTGTTTTCTTCCTCAAACTGTGATGCCCAGAACTAGACACAATATTCCAGGTGAGGTCTGATGAACAGACTGAACAGACCCAGCCTCTGGAATTAAGAGACAGCTGGCTGTGTCCCAAAGGAAAGAGAAACAGTTTGAGACTTAGAACTACAAACAATGGACCTCTTTGCTGTAGTTATTATCCTTGTTATGGGCTACTCTATGTAGTGCAGGTGTCATTACAGACTTGGTTATAGCTTTAATGACAGTGAAGTGAATATGACTATTACAAGCTTGTTTAATACACAGGCAAAGATGCATTCCCCACCAAAGTGGTTTCTTGGTGAGTTACTGTGATTTTTTTATACCTGTGTTCAAACATGCACAACAGTGGTTCCGGGGAGAGGGGAAACCTAGGTAAGGTTGGGAGCAAGACAAATAGTATATATGGTCCCACCCAGTCATTATTATTCCTTAGTTGGTTTATGCTTACTAACACTTGAAAATTAAAACTGGATCACAAATTGAATGTATGCAAAGGGATCTTGCAGCACTTTTGAGACTAACTGAAAGAGAGAAGTGGGTAGCATGAATTTTCTTAGGCTTGAGCTTACTTCCATCTGAGGAAGTAGGCTCAAGTCTACAAAAGCTCATGCTACCAACTTCTCTGTTAGCTACAAGACTCCTTGGCATACTGATTTTCCAAACGAACGCAGCTATGTCTTTAAATTGAATGGATGTATTTTTATTCGGCCCTGAAAACCCACTGGGTGACCTTGGGCAAGTCACAGACTCTCAGCCTCAGAGGATGGCAATGGCAAACCCCCTCTGAAGAAACTTGCCAGGAGGCCCCCATGATAGGGCCCCTTTAGGGCTGCCATAAGAGAGAAAAAATGTTTAGAATGATTCCTTAAATTTTCCAAAAATCTCAACCTGTGGAACAAGGCTCGCCCTCTCCTGTGCCTCTCCCCCCTCACCCCCCTGATGCCAGAGGACATCTGTGCAAGTGTGGTTGTGTATGTGATGGGGACGGGGTGACGTTGTCTCCTTGGGTGCCCTGGGAAAGGTTGCAGAGGGAAGGGAAGGGAAGGGAAGCGAAGGGGTCAATTGCCTTCTGGAGCCAGGCCTGGAGGCTTTTCTGCCAAAGGATTGGGCTGAAGGGGAAGGTGAGGTGAGGAGGGAGAGGCTGGTGTGGGGCCAGGAGTTGGCAGGCTGGCTGCTCAGCGAGAGGTACCAGGAAGGGGGAAGCTGGCTGGCTGGCTGGGCAGGCTCCCAACCTGTCAAATCTACTTGAGGACAAAGTAGGTCAAGCCTCTTTCCGAGCCAGGGGTTCCCTCTGCCCACCTACTTATCCCACCGGTAAGGGGCCAGAGAACTACATCTCCTCCCTCTAGGTCCGGAATGCAGGCCCTTTCCTGCAGAGAAAGTCTTGCTCTTTGCTTCTCCCTCCCCCCCCCTGCACCTTTCTTGCCTTTCTCTCTCTCTCACTGTGGCTGCATCCACACTGCAGAAATAATTTGGTCCAACACCACTTTAACTACTATGGCTTAATGCTATGGAATTCTGGGAACTGTTATTTGTTGTAACACGGTGCAATACATGGTGAAGTATGTGTATATGTACCACACACTACATATACATATACTTCACAGAATGTCACCATGCAATACATACTATGCAATGTACATGCACCTATTGTATGGAGTGGCACTGTGAAATACACATACACCTACTTCACAGAGTGGCACTGTGAAATAAGCATACAGTTCTGCATGGAGTGGTACCATAAAATACACAAATGCCTATTTCACAGAGTGGCACCATGAAATGCACACTGGGAAATACATATATATTTTGCATGGAGTGGCGCCATGAGATATACACACCCTGCAATACACATACACCTATTGCTTGGAATGGCACCATGAAACACATACTCACCTATTGCTTGGAGTGGCACTGTGCAATACACACTGTGCAGTACACATACACCTATTGCACAGAATGGCATTGTGAGATACACACCTTGCAAAATGCATACAGTTAGTGCTTGGAGTGGCACTTTGCAATATACACCATACAATAGATGTACATCTTTTGCACAGAGTGGCACAGTGAAATACACACTGGACATGTACACCTATTGCATGGAGTGGCATCATTAAATACGCACAGTGAAATACACATACACCTATTGCTTGGAGTGGCACTGTGCAATACACACCGTACAATATATGTACACCAATTGCACAGAGTGGCACTGTGAAATATATACAAACTGAAATACATATAAATGCACATGGTGCAGTACACACATCGCGAAATACACACCTTGCAAAACACATACAGTTGGTGCTTGGAGTGGCACTTTGCAATACACACCATACAATAGACATACACCTATTGCACAGAGTGGCACAGTGAAATACACTGTGAAATACATTTACATCTATTTCTTGGACTGGCACTGTGCAATGTGCGTAGTGCAGTACACGTGCATCTATTCACAGAGTAGCACTGTGAAATACACACCTTGGAAAAAACATACAGTTAGTGCTTGGAGTGGCACTGTGCAATACATACTGTGCAGTACGCATCCACTTATTCCACAGAGTGGCACCTTGCAATACGCACTGTGAAACATACTACACACCTATTTCACAGAGTGGCACTTTGCAATGCACCCCATGAATGCACACCTCCACCTATTGCAAAGTGGGACCCGGTCTTCTTGCCCCACAAGAGACCCTGGCCTCTGGGCTGGCCAGGGCAGGCTGCTGTGGGTCCCCTGCCCTGGAGCCCTTGGCAGCCACTGTCTCTCTTCCCTTCTTCTACCTCTTTGGCTTTCCAGCATCCCCTGCCTTTCCCAGAGGCGCCTCTTCTTGGGAAGAGGAGGAGGAAACTGAAGAAGGGCAGGGAGGACTATTTTTTCCCCTTCCATGTGGAAGGATCAGACTTCTCAGAAGGCGGTGAAGCTGTCCGAGGGGGCTGAGAAAGAGGGAGGGACTCTGTGTGTATTTGTGTATGTGTGTGTTTGTGTGTGTGCCTCCAGAAAGAGAGGATGCCAGTGCAATCCTTGACGTGCATGCATTTGTAAGTTCTTGCTGTGAAAAATAAAATATAAAGCAAGACCAAGGGGTAAAGGCTGGCATCCTCTCTTGTAAATGCAGTATATACACACTCTGCGACTTGCAAGCTTTGTGTGTGTGTCTTTCTCTGTGTGTGCATTCATTTCAGCCAGGCATCCAAGGAGAAGGAAAAAGAAATGGACTTTGTTGACAGCTGCCCTCAAATGGGCTTGCTTTGTGTGCCATGGCTGCAAGCAGACACGAGTGGCGTGCCCAAAGAAGAAAGTGCCAAGGCAGGCTTAATGCTGAACGGAAAGAAATAAAAAATAATCACCACTGAGGACCTTCACAAGTTCAACCTAGACAATGAAGAAATAGAAATAGTAAAAGAATTCCCATACCTGGGATCAGACATTGATAGAAATGGGGACTGCAGTGAGAAATCAGAAGAAGACCAAGAATGGGGAGGGTGGCTATGAAAGAACTAGAAAAGATTCTAAAATGCAAAGATATACAACTCAGCACAAAAGTTAGAATCATACAAGCCATCGTATTCCTTATTACCATGTGTGGATGTGAGAGCTGGACAGTTAAGAACGATGATAGGAGGAAAATCAATGCATTTGAGATAATGTGGTGCTGGAAAGAGTGCTGAGGATCCCATGGACAGCCAAAAGGACAAACAAATGGGTCCTAGAGCAGATCAAGTCAGAAATCTCCCTGGAAGCCAGGATGACCAAACTGAGGCTGTTGTACTTCGGACACATCTAGGGAAGAGAGGACTCCTTGGAAAGGACAATAATGCTGGGAAAGGTGGAGGGAAGTAGGAAGAGAGGAAGGCCACATGCTAGAGGGATGGACTATATGAAGGAGGTCACCATGGGTATTAAAGGATTGCAGGATTTAAGCAGACCAGTGGAAGATGGGGGCTTGGAGATGTCTCATCCATAGGGTCACCATGAATCGAGATTGACTTGAGGGCAGTTAACAACAACAAAACAGAAGGATCTCTTGCATACTTTGAGCCTGGGGGAGAGAAGGTTAAGGGGGGACATGATACCCATGTTTAAATGTTTGAAGAGATGTCATGTTGAGGATGGAGCAAGCTTTTTTTCTGCTGCTCCAGAGAATAGGGCATGGAGCAATGGATGCAACTTGCAGGAAAAGAGATTCCAACTTAACATTAAGAGGAACTTTCTGACAGTAAGAGCTGTTTGACAGTGCCTTGGAGTGCTTCCTTGGAGTGTTGAGGAGTCTCATTTTTGGAAGTTTTAAAACAGAGGTTGGATGGCTATGTGTCAGATTGGTGTCTTCCTGGACTGGATAGACTTTGGGGTCTCTTCCAACTTAATGATTCTATGGCTCTCTGTCTGCTCCAGAATCACTAAGCCATAGAGAGTGTATGTGAGAGATACATAGTTTGCTGTTGAAAGTGCAGACGTGTCAAATCAGACAATATAGCAGCTTCATTTATATACTGCTTCATACTGTACTGAGCAGTCTCTAAGTGGTTTACAACTATAAGCTAACTGTATGCAATAAGCTGGGTATTCATTCTAACCAAAACACACTGAAGAAATAATCCAGTTTGAGACTGCTTTAACTGACCTGGCTCAGTGCTAGGGGATTCTGGAAACTGTAATTTTGTGTGACATTTAACCTTCTCTGTCAGAGAGCTCTGGTGCCATAATAAACTGTAATTCCCAGGATTCCTTGGCACTGAACCAAGGCAGTTAAAGCAATCTCAAACTGGATTATTTCTGCAGTATGTTTTGGACCAATGTTAACTTGTTACCAATGTTAACTTGCAGATGAAACAATACTATGTACAATGTTTCATCTGCATTATTTTGGGGGATTTCCTTTCTTCTGCCTCAGACTCCCCCCCCTTTTTTTTTACTCTGGAAGAACTGTTGAAAAACCACTACATAAAAATTACTATACCTATACCTGGGAGGAGTTGGGGGGATTATTTAATTTTTTCCAATCATGACCTCATGCAGAACCTGAGCATTGCCAGGACCCTGGCTGAGAAACCCTATTCTACAAGTTGAAAATAACCATTTCAATGTTTGCACACAATATACAGCGAAAGCGTTTTAAGTAAATAAGAAAACAATAGTCTAAACTGGATTGCATATTGCACCCTTCAACAGAAACACTCCTGTTCAGGGTTCTAGGTACCATGATGGCCATATAGTCTTGTAGGATAATGGCATCCCTAGGGTTGGTGTCCCCCGCTGTGGTAACTCATGGCGTCACCCCCCCCCCCCATTGACCACCTCTCATTTCACACCATACAAAATCTTTAGTCATGCTTTTTTGCACTAATGTTATTTGTAAATAGTAATTCCCATATTCCGTTGAATGTAATGCTAATAGTTGTGACATAAACCACTAGCAAAATTAAAATTATACCCTCAAATTGCGATATCATACACTCAACCTCAATGTATTTACATATACATAGTGAAGATTTGGTTAAATGTGATGTTTTACAATAAAATTTACAAAAGAATTTAAAAAAATAAAATTTTGGATTTTGAAATTTTAATTTAAAAAAATTCTGGGGCCTCTCGTTTCTCCTCCAGTGCAGCTTCACTCCACTCCCACCATCTTTTAAAGCATTTAAAAGGGAATGAGATGAATGCCACAGCCCGTTTCTGCCAAAAGGTAGGTAGGGTGAAAGAATTTGGGGTGCAACCATAATTTCAAGGATCATAGAATCATAGATTTGCAAGAGACCACAAGGGCCATCCAGTCCAACCCCATTCTGCCATGCAGGAACTCACAATCAAAGCACCCTCAACAGATAGCCATCCAGCCTCTGTTTTAAAACCTACAAAGAAGGAAACTCCACCACTCTCTGTGTTATACTGTTAAACAGCTGTTACCATCTAGAAGTTCTTTCTAATGTTTAGGTGGAATCTCTTTTCATGTAGCTTACATCCATTGTTCTGTGTCCTATTCCAGAAGGAATCCAGGAGTGTTTCTATTGAAGGGAAAGATTTTCTTCAAATACATTTTTCTCGACCCTGGAGATCACAAATTCAGCCTGCAGTTTTATTCCCCAGCCCTGTGTCAGCCCCTGGATTATTTTTTGTATCCCCAAATAAGGGTCACAACTTCCTAAGGGTTAGAGCCAGCATAGTAGCCATTTCAGTGTTGGACTAGGGTCCAAAACACACTGAAGAAATAATCCAGTTTGAGACTGGTTTAACTGCCCTGGCTAAATGTCTCACAAAACTACAGTTCCCAGAATTCCTTAGCATAGAGCCAGGGTGGTTAAAGTAGTCTCAAACTGGGTTAATTCTGCAGTGTGTTTTGGACCTTGGACTCTGGGAGACCAGGGTTTGAATCTCAGCTCAGCCATGGAAACTCACTGAGTGACCTTGGGCAAGCCACACTCTCTCAGCTATAGAGGAAAGCAATGGCAACCCTCTTTTTTAATATATATATATATATATATATTCAACAACACAATGGCAACCCCCTTTCCAACAAATTCTGCCAAGAGAATGCCAGGTTTGCCATGTCAGAAATGAATTGAAAACACACTACTACTACTACTACTACTACAGCTTTTTTAAGTCATCAGTTTTGTGCAATTAATGTATAGTTGCACCAGGGCTTCTAGATATTGTCACAAGAATGTGCTTATGCGGTGGTTTACAGTTGTTACAGAGCTGTAGGGAAAAGGGGAATAAATAGTGCAATAATAATCAGCACTAAAAATCAGAAGTCAACAAAAAGTAAGAACAAGGGACCTCTTCTATAAGATCTGAGAAATCAAAGGGAAATTTAAACCAAGGGTAGGGATGCTATATGCCCCCAAGAGGAGCCCATTATATGATCAGGACAAAATAAAAGCATAATAGAAGCAATACACTAAAGAACTATATTTTTAAAAAGAGGTGAAAGGATCCCTTCAGGGGAGAATAATTTGACAAAGCACCCACAATTTTTTAAAGTTGAAGTGGCTCTCAAAGAGCTTTAAAGAAATAAATGATCAGGAACAGATGGCATACCAATAGAACAATAGTGATGAAATTCATTCAAATTCTAACAAAAATCTGCCAACAAATATCAAAACGAAACAATGACAGACAGGCTGAAAATGCTCAACTATACATTTCATTCTTCAAGAAAGGGGATCTTGGGTGAAGTGCCATAACAGAATATGGTTTCTTTAGTTGTCTGCCTATATTTCGGTCTCTCTTTCTCTCTGTGTGCTTAACAATCACCTCAAGCTTGGGTCTGCATGAAAAGTATTTTTTCTCATACTCAGATCCAGCCTGAGTCAGTGACTGGATCCATAAAAAAATCCAGCCGCAAAACATGTAAATAAATATACCTGATATACTGTTCCCTGTTCTCTTTTAAAGGCTTGTCTTATGACCACATAAAACTGTTAGCTGTGACTGTGATAAATTATAGTACAGTAACTCTTTTCTTGCTCCCTTGCGTAGCAGAAGAGAGAATTCTCCACCTTTATACTGATTATACCCCAAACACACTACAGAAATAATCCAGTTTGAGACCACTTTAACTGCCCCCAGTCAATGCTAGGGAATCCTGGGAACTGTGGTTTTGTGAGACATTTAGGCTTCTCTGTCAGAGAGCTCTGGTGCCACAATAAACTACAATTCCCAGGATTCTTTAGCACTGAGCCAGGGCAGTTAAAGTGGTCTCAAACTGGATTATTTCTGCAGTGAGTTTTGGATTGATGATGATGATGATGATGATGATGCACAACTTCCACTAAGCTGTCCTTTCATGGACCATCTTAGATCTTGTTTTCATCATGAAAGCGATCAGACCTTCAGTGTTTTCAGTTGCATCTCCTCTTCCAGATGGAAAAAGACCTGAATCCAATTCAGCTGCATGAGGCTTCTTAACCTACAAAGATCAGAAGAATATTCATTGGTTGTCTCAGTATAAGGTTCACAGCTTTTGAAAGAAATTCATTAAAAAGCTGGCATCAAACCAGTCTTCCTCTAACAACCCCCATAATATGGTACAACCAACACATTTACATCCACTCCTGGTTGTCTTTATAGGAGTAGCATAAGAAGAAAAGCTAGTTCACAGTCATAAGGATTTTAATGAAAAGAAGTTGGTTGCTTGCCACAGTCCAAATCATTATTTTTTCCCCCTAACCATCTGAAGCACAGCACAGTCTTTTAAGCACTGGGCTTTCCCAAGGATATGGAAATAAGACTCATCACTACAATCTTTTGAAGAGCTGCAATATAACGACAGTTTCTGTTCCCGAATCTTCACCTTTCATGCTGGGGTGCATTAGAATACCGCATACGCTTTTCACTATTTGTAAGCTTTCCAAAGGACTGAGTACATCTTGTCTCTATCCAGTTTAACTTTTATAAGCATTTGGAAACAAAGTTTAGTGAAAGGAAGAGTATTGTTGCTTTGAACCAAACACACCTTGTTCTTGTTGTGTGCCTTCAAGCCATTTCTGACTTATGGAGACCCTAAAGCCATGAGGTTATCACAGAATTGTTTTTCTGAGGCTGAGAGTATGTGACTTGCAAAAGGTTACCCAGTGTGGTTCCATGGCCAAGCAGAAATTTGAACTCTGGTCTCCAAAGTTCTTGGCTACTGCCACATTGCAGAATTAATGCATTTTGATACATTTGCCATGGCTCAATACTATGGATTTCTGGGATTTTTTGTGAGATATTCTCTGTCTCTGGCGCTACAACAAACTATACATTGCAGGATTCCACAACATTAAGTCATGATAGTTGAAGTGGTGTTAAACTGCATTATTTCTGTATATTTTACCATATATCTAGACCATAAAGATGTCATCAAAGCAGCTCCATCTTATCAAAAGTTTTCCACAGGCTTCATCGTTGTACTCTGCAGTTACAAACACTGTTTTCAACTGAATGCAAAATTATTTCAAGCGAGGACTGATATCACTAAAGTGACATAACTCTGCAGGAGGGTCATTGGAACACCAGATGTTAAGGAATTGATCCAAATTGAATCCCATCAGTATGTGATATGTTTACAGTAACCAAGAGCTGGAATCATGCACTGCCTCAGATGTTGTTGGACTACAACTTCCAGTATTCTTTATGATTGGCTATACTAGCTAGGCTGCTGGGAGTTGCAGGCCAACAACATCTGGAAGACCACGTTTCCCACTCTTGATGTAAACAGATATGACAACCAATGTAACAAGTATGGTATCATTATCAAATTTATACATGTTTACTCAAAAACTCAGTTCTAAGTAAAAAGAAACACCATTGGTGTCTTTTATATAGAATGTAGTCGCATTTGTTTGTTTGTTTGTTTTAAAATGTACTATGTAAGTTTAAATCAAGACATAGAGAAATGCTCTCTGAGGTTGTATTATTACCCGCAGCAACAAGGAATCCTGGTTTGTTCACATTAACTAATTTTTAAAAAAGAAAATGTAAGAACATATGAAGGGAAATGCCTCTTTAGTCCAATCCTCTGTCTGTACAGTGGTCAACTATGAGAAGCCTACCAAAAGGACATGAATATAGTTGCATCCTTGTATTCTAGAGTGTTTTGAACAACAATCAAGTCCTAAACATTGACCACTTCTGGTGAAGGAAGACTTTGGTTCATCTGTTCACAAATGCCATGATGGATCTTTACATTTATCCAGAATATAATTGGCGGCTAAAAATTGTTTTTTGCGGATGAGAAACAGGGCAGAAGATTGTAAGATGGCCTTGGAAGGCCTTCCAGATGGTCTAATGAAGAATGTTTGAAGATAAGAGAACACCTGCATTGTTAAAATTTGCCCTAATTAAAAATTTTGGTGGGAGGGAATAGTTTGTCTCTACTGTTTTTCTGGCTATGGAATAATACAGGGGGAAAACGTAGCAGTCCTGAAATAATTTTTTTATGTTAAAACACTTAACTTTTAAATATTTTTGTTATTGATTAGTGATTCTATTTATACTATAATGTTATCTCTACAGAGTGGGAATGTTTACATTAAATCATTTTATTTTAAATTAATTTTACTTTTTACTTTTATTCTTAAATTCATGTCAATCAGTACTGGTCTTATTAGGTGCATTCTCTGATAAATAACATCCAAACAATGACACCTTTTTTGGCCCTTGTTTGGATGTTATTGTATTTGCTATATGGCCAACACGGCTACTCCTGTATGTTTCTTTGATAAATAGTTACACTTGGTTCCAGACTACTTTCAGCTACAGAATCCATGATCTCTGCTTTCATTAAGTGTTGGATAACTAATTTTTTGATAACACAGATGGACACTCAGGAGAATCTTTGAACACAATATTTATATCTTTTTGTGTTTTGATACTTTCTGAAATTAAAAGGGTATTTCAAAATTAAAGAAGACATTTTAAAGAAATCTTGTAAGTTTTGGTGGCTGTTGTATGCCTTTGAATTGTTTCTGATTTGGAATGACTCTTAAGACAAACCTATCTCAGTGGTATCTTGGCAAGATTTGTTTAGAGAAGGTTTGCCCTTGCCTTCCTCTAAGGCTAAGAGTTGCATCTTGTGCAAGGTGATAGAGTGGGTTTCCGTGGCTGAGCAAGGATTTGAACTCTGGTTTCCAGAGTCCTAGTCCAAAACCCAAACCACTACCCTATTATCAGCTCTACATTTTGGCGCAATAATTAATAAAGAGAGAATTTTAGTGGGAGTGATATAACACCTGCTCAGGAACTTAGACATAACACTTGATCTAGATACATAGACATTTTGGATGTTATCAGGAACAAATGATTTTGCATAACTTTGCTTGTAACAAAGCTGAGTGTTGGTTATCTCTCTGCTTGGTTTCTGATGCTTTAAGCTGCTTTAGCTGCAGGCATGAAGCCATCTCTCCCAAATGGAGAGACAAACCACCTTAATTTCTGAATATTTTTAGCTACCCTTACTGTTTTTTAATTTATCGCAACTTTCCTAAAACCAAGGCTGTATCCCTTGTAGCAGAATTAAAATAGTTTGACAATGCTTTAACTGCCATGACTCTGTCCTACAGAATTCTGGGATTTGGAGTCTGTTGAGGCATCAGAGGTCTCTGACAGACCAAACTACAAATCCCAGAAGTCTGTGGGATAGAGCTATAACAGTTAAAGAGGTGTCAAACTGCTTTAATTCTGAAGTGTGGATACACGCCCAAGTCTTATGTGTTTGAAACTCTAGCAGTGTATCTCTGTTGTAGATGTTCATATTTTCTTTGGGATCATTATGAAGTATTCTGCTAATATGCATCTCCTTTTTGATGCCACACGTCATTTGTGGTGTATCAAGTTTCTTTGGTGCTGGGAAGATGTTACATCCTTTGGATAGTATCATAATTCCACTTTGTGATATTTTTTCCATTTTGGAACCATTTCTGTTAAACGTTTCCCATAGATGTTCCCCATACAGGTGATCGGGGGGGGGGGGGGTAAATATTCTGAAACTCCTGTTCCTATTACATATCTGTCTAAAGAGCATAGTCACCTCAGTGACTTAAATTAGATGCAGTATCTGCAAGTGATGTTCTGTTTAATATAATAAGTTGTGCCAGTCATAGTGCTCTTAAACAGAACAAAACCTTCAGGCCCTGCATCCAATTTATATCACTTAGTGCAAACATCCAGTATGTTGGCAAAACAACCACCAATGTACACAAAATGTTCAGGAACCACAGGTTTGCAATCCTGGTCAGAAAGTTAGAACAATCAGTGCCTAGACATTTGAACTCAAAACAGCACAGATTCACTGAGGACTGGGACAGAAATTGGATGCAATAACATGGGGGGGGGGGGGGGGAGAGAGATCTACATTTGGAAAACTAAATTCTATTTTTAGTCCCAGATGGAGTAGACAGAATTGGTGGTAACTTGATAAGTCAACACTTCTAAGATACACTGATTCAATGAATCTCACCGATACAATTCTTTATTATGGCTATTTAGCCAGCACAGATTCAATGAATCTACTCTAGTTGACACTAATACTTTGTGATATTCAACAGTGCAGACCCATGGAATCAGTGTAGATTAGAAGTGTTGACTTACCAACTTGCAGTGAAAGTCATGCCCACTAAGGGACACATTTCACAGATGTCGAATGGAGCTAGCCAGAAGCTTTGATTATCTCTGTACAGCGCTGTGTACATTGACAGAGCTTTAGAAATAATCTTTAATAATAATAATAATAATAATAATAATAATCCCTAGCCCTATATAGTTGTTCTTGTGTGCTTTCAAGTCCTTTCTGCCTTATAGTGATCCTAAGGTGAATGTACGACAGGATTTTCTTAGCAATATATGTTTGGAGGGGATGTGCCCTTGCCTTTCTCTGAGGCTGTCACCTTACTCAAGATCACCCATTGGATTTCCATAGGCAAGTGGAGATTTGAACCCTGGACTTCAGAGTCACATGCCAACACTCAAACCACTATACCACACTGACTCTTATAGTCCTATGTGGAGTAATAATACTAACACAAATTTTAGTGTGCCCAAAGAGCTATGTATCAGATATATTATCTTTTTAAAACATATTTTCATATACAAATAGTTAAGTATCAAAAAAAGTCTCATTCACAAATGACTCAGTTTAACTGGTACTTGTTGTTGTTGTTGTTGTGTTGTTTTGAGTTGTTTCTGATTTATGGTGACCCTAAGGCAACCTTATAATGTGGTTTTCTGGGGTTGAGAGTCTGTGATTAGCCCAAGGTCACCCAGTGGGTTTTGATGGCTGAGCGGCAAATCGAACCCTTATCTCAAGAGTTGTAGTCCAATGCTCATATTACAACACCATGCTGTCTTTACCATGTCTACTCATTTGTGTTCTTAAAAGGAGTTGGGTGACCAAGCTAAGACACCATTTCTCCCAATAAAATAAAATAAAAATCTCCTCTTGTAACAGTGCTCATCTTAAGATCTGCCTTGCCACCTGGAAACCTGGAGAAGCAAAGCAAATCCCTGAGACTTCAGCCAGCATCTGAAGACCTGGCAACCTTGTACCAGAACTGATCATATTCAGTATTGTTCAGAGGATTAGTTTGACTCTACAAATTAAATCTACCCCTCTTATTTCCTATCTCTACCCATCTGATGCATTGTATTAGGCCTTTCTTCCCTTTAATCTTTCTTTACTTTTGCATTCTCACATTGCCTTCCCCCACATACATCTACGGTTCAGAGCATCTGACACAGAGGTCCATGGCTTTCAAGAGTAACATAAATTCTTATTTTGCTAAACAAGAAGGAAAAGAAGCAGAAGGAGGAGGAGAAAGGGGTCTCAAGAATAAGCCTGACAGCATACATTAGGGTTGTAAAAGGTGAGAACTTTTGCTAACTTTCTTAAGGTTGATTTAAATTACCTTTGAAATATTATAATTCAGTCCCTCAAATAAAAATATATTCTCCTGAATGGATTCCCACATCCCTGCCCCCAGCAAAGGTATTACCTAGCAGTGAACAATGAATGATTGAAACAATCATTGTGTGCCTCCTTACCTAGAAAGGTTGCCTAGTTACTTTTGAGAGGCAACCTTTCATGTCTCTGCAAATTATTTAGCCATTATTAAGCCTGAGTATTGAACTGTATGTTAATTATTATTGGGATGTGATAGGTAGGGAGGATGTCCCCTTTCTAGCCAGCAGGTTAATTCAATTTAGTGTTGGCTTATTTTGATGCCTCTAGTAGTCTGACTTTAGCCATTTCTGTTTTTTGACATGTTGACAGTCGTATAAAGAGAAGTGGCAAATAAGAATACTTTGGGATGTGGCATTTGTTTGGAAAGAGCTCCTAAACAAGTAGGGGAATAGATAAATTTGTACAATAAAATAGGGATTTTATTTAACCCTCCCATCGCCTCTCCCTGACTTCCAAACAGTGTTAGATCAGTGTGGAAAAAGAAACAGAAAATAAAAGTTGCTTCTATCGGGGGAACCACTTTATAAATTCACCATTCATGTTGTATGCAGTACAGTAAGGTAGCCACTACTTTTTAATGAATATATATGCTTAATTCATAATGATTTATACAGCTTTCAACAAATAAAATGTTTTATCTTCTTGCCTTAAGAAAACACCCTGCAAATCCAGTTCCATGTTCCACAGCAAAATAATAGACAGCTATTGTGCCTCACCACAACTCTAGCAAACTTGATTCAACATGGATATGCTACCTTTTTCTCCAAAAGGAAAATTTAAAAGGTGGTGGACTTGATTAAGGCACAGTTAGGCAGTTTTGGATCTTATTAATTTCAGATTCAGGGACACAGCTCTGTTAATCCATATCGCAAAGGGATCTGCAGCACGTTTAACACTAGCTGAGAGAAAGAAGTTTGTATTATTAGCTTTAGTAAATTGAGTCTACTTTATCAGATGCATTATTAAGTACTTTATTCCAGAGGCAGATTTGAACCTTGTTGTTGTGTACCTTCAAGTTGTTTCCAGCTTATGGTGATCTAAGGCAAACCTATCACAAGGTTTTTGCTATACGATTGGTTCAGAGTGGGTTTACCATTGTCTTCCTCTGAGGCTGAGAGAGTGTGACTTGCTGAAGGTCACCTGGTGGGTTTCCACGGCCAAGCAAGAATTTCAATCCTAGTCTCCTGGAGTCCTAGTCCAACACTCAAACCATTACACCACACTGGCTCCTACGTGGACACAAAATTATATAATTTTGGCATGCTAAGTTTTTATTCCAAAATAAGTTGTCATTTAATTGAATTGATATTTTTCACTGCTGGCACTGCAAACATGCAAAATGACAAGCTCTACTAACTCTGTTGTGATTTTATTTTGAATTTAAAAACAGAGCCCTAGCTGAAATTTCCTGTTTTCTCACAAAATCCTTTTACTGATTTATTGCACCTGCATCTCATCTTTCTTGCCAAGTGTCCAGAGAAGCGCACAGGGACGATCCTTACAAAAACCCTGAGGTAGATTTGGTAGATATAGCAACTTGCCCAAGTATTGATAGTTCAGCAGGGATGTGAGACCGTATTCCCCTGAATTATGTCCATGAAAGCATTTGGGACTGAAGTTCTGATTCAATGCTGGCTGTCACACAAGGCAGGCTACATAACTTTTTATGAAATAAATATCTGATTAGTTCCAGGGCTTGGAAACATTACTTTTTGGGACTAGAATTTCCAGAATCCCCAGCCCAGCCAACATTTCAACGTTTAGCTCACTGAAATCACCAAAGGGTACACAACACACTTATATTGCCCCATCCCTCCCACACAAAGGGAAGGAACTGGGATTAGTGGCTCTGATTCTAACAGCTAATGGAGTTCTTCCATCCAAAATCCAGAACTTGAGAGGAGGCCTTTGTCTTGGTCCCACCCCCATCAGAGGATCATCTGGTGAAGGCACTACAGAGAGAGCCTTCTTGGTGGCTGCTCCTAGGCTGTGGAACTCCCTTCCACATGAGGGCAAGCTGGTCCATCTTCTGATGTCCTTTTGCCAAAAGGTAAAGGCCTTTTCATTCAAACAGGAATTCAATAATTAATTGGTTGCGGACAGGGTGACCAGATGTCCTAACCACAAAGGAGGACAAGGCACCACAAAATGTTGGACATTCCCAAATAAAAGCTAAAACCCCTAAGATAAATATAAATTCATGCTTCTTAGGACGTTATCACACAAATCTCAAACAAAAAGCGAATTTGCGCCTCACAATTTCACACGACGTCGCACAGAAACTGGACAGAAACTGGTATTATCCGAGATCTTTTTAATTTTGGGAGTTTAGAGGAAATGCATTTGCGAAATTACAATAATTGCACATTTACTTTAATCTGAAAAGCAAATATGCACGGACAATTCTCTTTTAAAACCTGGAGGAGGGCCAAGAGGAGGAGGAGGGGCCTCCAGGGAGGGAGAGTCCTGGGCTCCTGCCATGCAAGCAAGGCAAGGCAAGGGGAGGGAAGTTTGGGATGGAGGAGAAGTTTGGCATTTGGGATGGAGGGAAAAGGAGGGGAAAGAAGGCTTCCCTCGCAGCAGCTGTGGGTGGATGTGGGTGCAAGTGTGGGGTGTGCTTGTGGAGCAACTTGGAGATCCATCTCACCATGAAGTTCTGCCCTGTAGGTCCTACAAAGGGGAAAGGCTTATGGGGGGGCATGGGAGCTACCTCCAGTTTCCCCCTCTCAATCCCTTCCTTGCCTCGGCTTGCCTTGCCTTGCCTTCCCTTTCCAGCCTCCTCCTCCTCCTCCTCTGCTCTCTTGAGAGGTCCTAACCCGAACGGAAAGGGGTTAGGATCTGTGCAGGAGGACATGACCCCAAATGGAGGACAGTCTGACATTTCCTCCTGGGAAATGCAGGACCCGCCCTGGGAAAGGAGGAGTCTTGTCACAAAACACACCCATTTCCAGTACATGTACGGGTTCTTTTCACTTGTGTATGAAAGTTAAAAGCGTCTTTTTTTCGCTTTTAACTTAATTCCGTTATTATTGTAATTATGTGTGAAAAGCTTTTGTGCAATTAAGCTCTATTTTCGCTTTCTTTTCGGGATGCTTCAGTTCCACTTTATTATCTCTTTAACAACGAAACTAGCCCACGTGTGATAACGTCCTTAGTCATGCTCACAATGGAGGACATTTTGGAATTCCTCCTGGACAGAAGGTTGAAATGTAGGAGGTCATGTCCTGGAAAAAGACATCTGGTCACCTTGGTTGTGGGAGGTCTTTTTTTTTTTTTTTAATGGAATTTATGTGCTGCATTTTTTACTATATCGTCATGTTTTTGAATGATCTTACACCTTTAAAAATTTAATGGTGTTTTAATATGATTCAGTTGTTTAATTGTGTTTTAACTTTTCTATTGTCTTGTTTTAGGCTTTTTGTAAGCTGCTTTGGGTTCCATGCTAGGAGATAGGTGGGATATAAATAAAATAAAATAATAAAATGGCTCTTGTCTATCCATCCTTCCTCCCAGTAACCTTCAAAACTACACTCTGTTGAACAAGTGAACAAAAGTTGGGATAGAGGAATAAGCAATAGATGAATATTGATAAAACCAAATTAATTACAATATGCATTCCAATACTGTAAGTCAAGTCAACTTTTTTTTTGCGCTGAGCCACTGACCATTGCAATTTATTATAATTGCAACTCTTTGAATAAATAATAATAAATAACTCTTTGAATCCTTCTGGAAACCCAGAAACATTAACATGTTGGTTCGACTGGGGATTCTGGAAAGTCTAGTCCCAATTTATTATAATTGCAACTCTCAGAATCCTTCTGGTTAAAATCATAGCATCATAGAATCATAGAATCATAGAATCATAGAGTTGGAAGAGACCACAAGGGCCATCCAGTCCAACCCCCTGCCATGCAGGAACTCCCAATTAAAGCATCCCCGATAGATGGACATCCAGCCTCTGCTTAAAAACCTCCAAGGAAGGAGACTCCACCACAATTTAATAATTAATTGGTTGCGGGCAGGGTGACCAGATGTCCTAACCACAAAGGAGGACAAGGCTGGTTAAAATTTTCTGGTTAAAATTTTGGTCAGACTGGGGATTCTAGAAGTTCTAGTCCCAATTTATTATAACTGCAACTCTCAGAATCCTTCTGGAAACCCAGAATCACAGACTTTGAACCTGTGCATCCTGCCTCTTAGATGTGGCTAGCAGACAGCAACTTTTCCTGGGTTATAATGCAGAATTTCAGGGGGGAAGCCATCAGAAGAAGGTTAACTTAACAAACCAATATGTGTTTTGGGTGTCGGTATGTTAATGAACATTGGACTTGTTACTCAAAACCATCCAAGAAGATGGCTTTTGTAAACTGGATAAACAGAGTTTCAGCCCTGTAAATATTTGCCCACAGTGTACTGGTGCTCTGTCTTCAGAATAAACAATTAGGGGTAGAGAAAGAAAAGGCAAAGATCTGAACTATAGCAGCCCCTAATGGCCTCCCGAACCATTTCATCTCTGCTGAAAAGTATGTGGTTGTATCAAGAGAGAGGCCAGCCACCTGTTCAGCTGGGTGTTGTCCAAAGGCTGAGCTAATCTGGATACAGATGAATTGAATTTATCACAGGCGGACAAATTGTTGCAACAGCTGGCCAGGTAGATCCCTTTCCAGGAACATTTGCAGCACAATCAGCAGGCTTTAAAAAATAAGATAGAAGAAGCCTATAAGGCATGATGTGAATGTGTAGATCAGGGATAGGCAACCTAAGGCCTGGGGGCCGAATGCGGCCCCCGAGGCCTTTGGACCGGCCCCAGACCGGTTCTGCTGCCGCCAACGCCGCCCGCCAACGCCCACCCCCCACCGCCCGCCATGATGATATTGATTATTGTTGTTATTACTTGTTCTTGGGGTTTTCTTGGCAAAATCTCCACAGGGGGTTTGCCATGGCTTTTCTGGGGCTGAGAGAGTGTGAATGCATATATTTATTTATTTTTATTTATTTATTTATTTATTTATTTATTTATTTATTTATGGTGCTTCGGCCCCCCCAATTGTCTGAGGGACAGCAACCCGGCCCCCGGCTCAAAAAGGTTGCCTACCCCTGGTGTAGATCCTCCAATGAATTCTGATTCTTCCAGTGATATTCACTGGTCTTTATTGGTGAGGTTTAATTAGAAATGAACACTTACTCAACGATTGTACTGCACAGGTCTCAAAGGATCGGCGCAGATGGAAAGCCTGTAGAACAAGATATGTGCAGTTCTTATTCATTAGTTGCAACGATCTTTTCTTAAGGTGGCACTTCTGCAGCAAGAAAATTGCATTATTAGGGGAACTGCTTCTCTTCAGCTAGCACAACAGTTTATACATGCAGAAGGAGCATCATTTGGCGAGTGAACAACTCACACTGCTAAAACATCACCCACCGCCTCCTCTGAGTTCATCAAAAAAGTATGAATAATTTGGAACCCACCAGACTAAAATAACTCCAACAGATATAAGTTGCATAGCCATTATAACATGTTCATTTTCAAGGAGATAGGTGAGGTGTGGCATAGTAGTTTGAGCATGGGACTAGGACTCTGCAGACCAGGTTTGAATTTTGGCTCAGCCATGGAAACCCACTGGGTGACCTTGGGCACGTCACGCTCTCTCAGCCTCAGAGCATGGTAATATTAACCCCCCTCTGAAGAAACTTGCCAAGAAAACCCCATAAGGGTTGCCATAAGTCAGAAATGACTTGAAGGAACACAACAACAACAACAACAACAATTTTAATTTTTTGTGGGTTTTTCGGGCTGTGTGGCCATGTTCTAGAAGAGTCTCTTTCTGACGTTTCGCCAGCATCTGTGGCTGGCATCTTCAGAGAAATGCTGGTGAAATGTCAGAAAGAAACTCTTCTAGAACATGGCCACACAGCCCGAAAAACCCACAAAAAACTATGGATGCCGGCCATGAAAGCCTACGACTTAACAATTTTAATTCTTAACAGCAAATGCTTTCCAGTTATACCACTGAAGTACCATATCATTCATGCTGTCCTTCAATCTATCAGCGTCTCTCTTCCTCTTGAGAATCATGAGTAAGGTTTCTTCCTTCACCATCAGTGCTTTACTGGTGTCTGTAAAATTTAGGGTGCTTCAGACACATGGTTCCAAGCACAAGCAGTCAAAAAACATTGCAGCTTTTCCCCCTCTTCACCAAAGAATGACAAACAGAAGACACCCACCTGGACCTTTCTGTAAAATTTTGGAATTAGGGCAGGGAGACTGCATGATGAAAGCCTCGTGCATCTTTTGTCTCTGCCTAACCTGCTTTTAGAAAGAAAGTAAAGAAAGAAAAGTGTTTCTCTGCTCCAGCACTGAACTAATTCTTATATAATGTGATCAGCAGGGCAGCTCCTCATTCCTTACTTGGGTGACTGGTTCTCATGCTATTGCCTTTGGAATATAGAATTATTATATACTATAATAGCCAGTGTAGTGTGTAGCGCATGATCAGGGTTCGAATCACTTCTCAGCCATGAAATCCACTGAGTGACTTTGGGCAAGTCACACAGCCTCAGAGGATGGCAATGGCAAACTTCCTCTGAAGAAACTTGCCAAGAAAACCCTATGATCAGGTCGCCATAAATTGGAAATGACTTGAAGGCACACAACAACAATAATAATTATATACTATACTATAATATATATAACATTAGTTTGAATACCACCAAGGCCAGAGCCTGAGGACTGATTCACACATGTGCAAACACAGAGATAGTCCTGATTAATCCTCTGTCATCCCATTTTCCCCACTGCTTTTAAAATGTCCCGGTTTCTTTCTCCTCCCCCCACTTTCTTCAGCTGCTACAAACAAAGTTCAAAATGAAAAAGTAGTTTGCACTCAACTGAGGAGGAGCAGAATGATGCCCTTCCCAGTAGGTTTAGGTAAAAACCAATTGCTGTAGTCTCTCCTAGCTTGTGTCTTCTTCCTCATTAATAGATTTTGCCATCTTCACCACACACTGATGTTGCTTAGCCACATGTGTCCCAGGCTGGTGCCACACTTCAGAATTAATGCAATTTGATGTTGCTTTAACTGCTATGACTCCATTTTATGGAACCCTGAGATTTGTAGTTTGTTGTGGCACCAGAGCACTCTGACAGTGAAGGCTAAACATCTCACAAAACTACAAATCCCAGAATCCCATAGCACTGAGCCATGGTAGTTAAAGCAGTGACAAACTGCCTTATTTCTGAGAGGTAGATGCAGCCCCAGTTTTCATTGTTAAATGTTGGAGGGTATGCCTCCCTCCCTCAATGACTCTAGAATGAATGTGTGAACTTCTGGTCTTCGTATTTTGCTTTGAAGTGTGACACCAGTTTAACTGCTATGGCTCCATCCTACAGAATTCTGGGATTTGTAGTTTTGTAAGGCACTAGCACTCTTTAGCAAAGAAGGCTAAAGGCCTTGTAAAAATACAAATTCCAGGATTACATAGGATGGAACTGCAGCACTTAAATTGGTGTCAAACTGCATTATTTCTACAGTGTAGATGCACCTCAAGTCTACAAAAGCTGATGCTACAACTTTCCACCCCACATAGTTAATTCTCAGGCTGTGTCCACACTGCAAACATAATGCAATCTGACACCGCTTTAACCACCATGGTTCAATTGTATGGAATTCTGGGAATTGTAGTTTTGTGAGACATCTAATCTTCTGTGTCAGAGAGCTCCGGTGCTGCAACAAAGTACAAATCCCAGAATCCCATAGCATTGAGTCATGGAAATTAAAGTGGTGTCAAACTGGATTAATTCTGCAGGGTGGGTGCAGCCTGAGCTAGGTATGAACTTTTCACTGTTTTTCTTTTTCATTTGTTTGAAAGGAAAGAACAATTGATTTAATTTTTTTTTTAAAAAAGACTGATCTGGATGAATCTCCAGAGTCTGTTTAGAAGAAAATGCAATATTCTCTTACAGGAGGCCTAGTTATATATGTAATAGCAAAACTGTGCTGGCAATGGATGTACTAGCCAAAATTGCAGACAGGGAAGGCATAAGATGAAATGTGCCTCCATAGGCACTATTACTGTCATCATCATTATCATCATCAAAAATGTATCCCTGGCTACAGAAAATTAACATACTCAGGAGATAGCTAAGTTAGAACTCTTCTTCTCCCTGATCTGCTAGTTTTCTGTATGAGGATCTGGTTGTTCCTGTTTATTTTGCAGAAAACTACAGAGTCATGTATGCATAGTCTCAGTTGTACATAGGTTTCCCATCCAGAAAGAACTAGGCTTCTGTTGCCTATAGCCTAACATTACATTACCTTCATTGCCAATGGAAGTAGTTGCCTTGAGTCCCAGTCCTGGGGAAAAGGTGCACAGAAATAAAACTAAAGCAACAGTGCTTCTTCAGAACATACGAAGCTGCCTCAGACACGATCCGACTATTTATTCAGAGCACTCAGTACTTGTTGGAAAATACTTCTCAGCCAAGCATGGTTTTTACACCCATTTGCTATTAGAGCAATCAGGCTTTAGACAGTAAAGATTTTCTGCATGCCTCTACTCTATCCATATTGTCTCTCTAGAACAGTCCCAATGTGTGTGTGTGTGTGTGTCTTCCAGTAGTTTCTGACTTATGGTGACCCTAAGGCAAACCTATCATGGGGTTTGCTTGGCAAGATTTGTTTAGAGGAGGTTTACCATTGCCTTCCCCTGAGGCTGAGAGGCTGTGACTTTGCCCAAGGTCACCCAGTGAAATTAAAAATAAAATATGTTTGTGAAATTCTGCCACCTCAGTTATTGCTTTGAGTTTCTAACCTTTACAGTTGTCAGGTTCGGACTCTCAGAGGATTCTTGTATGGATGACCTGGGAATTGAACCCTGGTCTGTGGGCTGATTGGAATGGAGAAATATTGGATTGCAAAAGAGGGGTCCCTGTTGAGATGCAAATGGATTATAAATTTCCTGAACTTTGCAAATCTCCCTATAGCCACAGGGCCAGAAGGAGGAGGAGGAGGAGCCTGCCTGCAAAAGATATCCTCCCCACCATATAACATCTTAACTATAGATTGAAGCATGTAGGCATCTGACTAACATCTCCAATTGTTTTTCTCCTGTTTGGTTTGTAACATCTTGCCTGATGAAGAAGCCCATGGAGCTTTGAAAGCTTACAACAAGTATATTGTCCATTTTGGTGGCCAATAAAGGTATCACTAATGGATTCTTGGTCTCCAGAATTATAGGTCCAAGTCTATTGTGTCACCAAAGCTTTCTGACAGAGAAGGCTAAATGTCTCACAAAACTACAGTTCCCAGAATTCCTTGGCATTGATGCAGAGCAGTTAAAAGTGTTCTCAGACAGGATTATTTCTGCAGTGTATTTTGGACCATAGTCCAAACTAACTACGCCACACTGACCCTCCAGGAGTCACAGTGGTAACTGTCCCAATGTGCTCAGTGTGTGTGTATGTGTGTGTTATGTGCCTTCAAGTCATTTCCAATTTATGGTGACCCCAAGGTGAATATACCATGGGGTTTTCTTGGCAAGATTTGTTCAGAGGAGGTTTGTCATTGACTTTCCCTAAGGATGAGAAAGTCCCCAGCAATAATGTCCTGATGCATAATAATGTCCTGATGCATTGCTAGGTGTGATACGTTAATCATCAGGGAGTGGCAGCAAGTTCTTTAGATAAAAGGTGGTCTCAAGGGGTCCCATGCAGCTCAGTAGGAGAGGAGGGGGACTCACGGAGGATCCTCAGTCACCCAGTGGGTTTCATGGCCAAGCTGGGAATCAAACCCTGGTCTCTACAGTTGTAGTCCAACACTCAAACCACTATTCTCAGACACCAGTTTTAATGCACGGCGATCAATGTGAAGCAACAGATGTTCATGTGTCCACAAAGCCTTTCAGGTGTGGCTGTGGCCACATTAAGACTTCGCTCATCCTCTCTTCTTCCTCCCTGAAGATGCTGAATGCTAGCTCTGTTGAGCTGCTTTCTTACTTGAAATTTTCCTCTAGTTAGCTCAGGCCTAGGCAATTTATGTATATATGTTCTCAATGTACATTTCAATGTAATTAGTAAAGGTTTTGGGTTTTTAAGCTAAGTAATTGGCACACTGCTTGCTTTATTTTACTGAAGCTAGTTCTAAAGAGATCCAAGAGATTCAGTGCTTTTGTTTGCATCCCTTGCTGAAGGGGTTGTTGTTGTCATTATTGTAGTTGTTTGTTGTTGTTGTTGTTGTTATGCTCCTTCAAGTCATTTCCAATGTATGGCAATTTATGACGACTATCACAGGGTTTTCTTGGTAAGTTTCTTCAGAGGGAGTTTGCCATGGCCATCCTCTACGGTTGACAGAGTGTGACGGTTATCCAGTGGGTTTTATGGCCCAGCCAGGATTTGAACCCTGATCTCCAGCATCGTAGGTCAATGCTCAAACCACTACACCATGAAGGAGACTGTTCTTAATTGAACCAGGCTTCATCCTATCTAGACAAAGGGCTAACACTTTGGGAATCTACTCCTAATCCAACAATACTGGCTTGTGCAATAAGCCAGTGGCAATGTAACATCTTGACAAAAGTTCCTTCTTCCATCTTTAAAAGTAGAGGTAAGTAACTGAACCTAGGGCTTACTAAATGCAACACATATATCCCAGCTAAGTACACACTGAACATGGACAAAATAGCTTTCACAGCCAGCATCCATAGGTTTTTGTTGGTTTTTTGGGCTGTGAGGCCGTGTTCTGGAAGAATGTATTCCTGACGTTTCGCCTCCATCTGTGGCTCTGAAGATGCCAGCCAGAGATTCAGGTGAAACGCCAGGAATACATTCTTCTAGAACACGGCCTCACAGCCCAAAAAATCCACAAAAACCTATAGCTTTCCATTTCTAGCAACTTTATCCAACTCTCACACACCTGCTTTAGGCATAGGTCTTCTGGATTTGAAAAATGCCCTTCTTAGAATCATTTAGGCACTTCTCCGTTTGTTTTTCTGCCACAAACAATCCACCCCTCAACCTCTTTGGCTGAAAATTCCCCACTGCTATATACAATGCCATGTGAACAGGGCAAAACAATTTGAGAATGGCACCCTGCTTTGCTTACAGACTGCCGACTTATCAGCGGATCCGACAGAGGTTTTCTTCTGAATGGCGCTCGTGGTTTTGGCAACGCATGCGCCTTCACAATGGGAACCATCATTTCCTCTGAAGCTGTTTTTGTTGCTGCTTCATCTCATTCCGAGCTCAATGGCCATTTCCTTCACAGAGGCGATTTTGTTTGTCTGGATCAAGGCCATTCAATCAAGTGGGAAGGACGGCGAGGGAGAAAGAGAGAAAGACTGCAAGCACTGTTCCCACGTATCACCCAAGGCTGATCTTTATGCAGCTGTGGCTCTGAGGGACACCTCTGGAAATAAAGGGCAGCTTATTATTACCCATCTTCTCTAACTCCTGTCAGGGAACTAAAGAGCCCGAAGTCAGGAATAGCTGCTGCACAATGTCCCTTTATAGCTCTCAGTGGGCCTTCTTTCCTGGCTCCAGCTGCCTCTACATGCTGTTTTTCCTCCGTTCTTTTCTTCAATATTTCTTCCAGTTGACTTAATTATTACAGTGCATGGACCAGACTGAGGAAAATACACCGATAGTTGCAGTTGGCATTGCACGGCGAGTGGCCATTGCCATGTAATGACATCATTTGGGAGGCGATTGGTTGCGTTCCTGCTTGAAGGGCGTCTCTGGCCAGAGGCCTTTGGGCTTGCTTTGACTTCCCCGATACAGAACAGAGACAGGGCCTGTCTTTTGCCAACCGGCTTTGCTGCCAGTGCCCTGGCAAAGCCTGAGATGTTTATAAGAAGAGTACAGTACTCAGGTTTGTGCCGAGAGGGGAGGTTACAGGGGTGTGCATGCCTATGGGGAGAGGAATACAAAGTCACTTCACAACTCCGTCTTGGACCCAAAGTGGGAACAAGCACATGGAAAACCCCAACAAACGGCACCTGGGCAAGCAAATTGGTTACTCTCCTCCTTAGAAGGACCAACACCGAACGAGAGGACTTGCGTCTGGTCTCTTGAGGAACTGGGTTGGAGCCTGGGCCATGCCAGAAAGGAAATTTAACTTAGTGGTGCACAAATACTGAGTATTGTGCTGAACTGTTTGGGGAACTGTGATGAGCAATCTCTCTGGAAGGGATTCTGCTGGATCTGTAAGGAGCAGCAGTTACGGGAAAGAGTTCAACCCATCTAAGGAACGTACTGGGTGGCCTTAGGCAGGCAACTGTCTCAGAGTCAGCATGGCACAGTGGTTTGAGTGTTGGATTATGACTGGTTTTGATAGTCTGGTCATGCTAATAATAATAATAATAATAATAATAATTTATTTATACCCTGCCCCTCTGCAGAGCAATCGGGGCGGCTTACAACATTAAAATACATAAATACAATTCCCATCCCATCCCAACACCCCAAACTCACCCACCCACTTACCAACCACAGTGAACCCACCAAACAACACATCCACTGGTCAATATAGGGATCACTTTGAGGCCCAAGTACCTAATCCAGGGAGGGATCTTGAGGGGCAAGGTGAGTGACAGGGGTCCAAGAGTTTGGAACACTGAGGCCAGCCTGGAAAGGGGATCTATTTCACATATATTTGGATTTCTCACTTATAGAATCATAGAATCTTAGGGTTGGAAGAGACCCCAAGGGCCATCAATTCCAACCCCATTCTGCCATGCTGGAAGACACAATCAAAGCACTCCCAACCAGTGGTCATCCAGCCTCTTTTTAAAAGCCTCCAAAGAAGGAGACTCCACTACCCTCTGAGGCAGTATATTCCATTGTTGAACAGCTCTTACTGTCAGGAAGTACTTCCTAATGTTTACATGGAATTTCTTTTCCTGTAGTTTGAATCCATACATATTTTATTTATTTATTTGTTTGTTTATTTCTCTCTCTCTCTCTCTCTCTCTCTCTCTCTCTCTCTTGGTAGGACTTGGAACACTGATTGCTCAAGGGGAATGGGCCTTGCATAATGTACTAGATTTTCTATTTGCTCTTTTCTTTTTACACTTTTAATGTTTGTGTGTTAATTTTTAGCTGTGTTTGTTTTAACTGTTATAAGCTGCATTGAGGGAAAATGTGGAATAATAATAATAATAATAATACCCTGGATGATGTCTAGTTCACAGCAGTTATGAGCGATATGACTGCAGCTTTTGAAGACTCAGGGCCTTTGCAGACTGCCAGAAATAGTGCAAATTGAGTCCACTTTAACTACCCTGTCTCAGTGCTAGGGAATCATGGGAACTGTAGTTTACTGTAGCACCAGAGCTCTCTGACAGAGAAGGCTCAATGTCTCAGAAAAAACAACCAATTCCCATGATTCCCTAACACTGAGCCAGGGCAGTTAAAGTGGACTCGATTTGCACTATTTTTGGCAGTCTGCAAAGGCTATCAGTCTCTAACTTCATATCACTAATCTCTGCTGCACAGAATCACCATATGTTCACAGGCAAGAGATACATTCATTGACAGCTGTTAATCCACTAAGATTTTAACTTGTCCAGTGAAAGTTATGTTTAAGACGGCAGGTAATTCACTGATTACACAAAAATCAAGCGATAGTTGCAAATCCAGGACCATCTGATATCAGTGACTTTTCAAACATCTGAGGTTTTCAGAAAATTAGGGTCTTTCTCTGTAATTACAGCTGTCAACGAAAACCAGAATATTTGTGGCACAGCACAACTGTAAAAGCAAGTTGTTAAAATCATGACTAGTGTGATAAAGTCTGAAAGCTATAATCTAATTTTCAATTTCTGGGGATCATTTTTTACATTAAATTTCAAAGACATTGCTGTGCTCTTGTCAATCATGCCACGACTCAAGTAGATATAAAGAAATAATGTAAGATTATAATATATGTAGTTATTTCTGAGCTTGTCACTTGTGATGAGGGGTACAACATATGCTTTGCATTCAAAAGGACCCAGATTCAAGACCCAGATTCAATCACTAGGAAAGATTCCAGGAGAGACAGGGTCAGCAGAAACAATACTGGGATTGCGGGATACCATGCCCAATGAGAGGTAGGTTAGGGAGTTGGGTACTCTGGAGAAGGTTTAGGGGTGACATGATAGCCCTGTATAAATATTTGAACGGATGCCATATTGAAGATGGAGCAAGCTTGTTTTCTGCTGCTCCAGAGAATAGGACACGGAGCAATGGATGCAAGCTCCAGGAAAAGAAATTCCACTTCAACATTATGAAGTATTTCCTCACAGTAAGAGCTGTGAGGGGACCATGGAACACACAGACTCGGAGTATGGCAGAGTCTCCTTCTTTGGAGCTTTTTAAACAGAATCTGGATGGTCATCTGTTGAGAGTGCTTTGATTGCGTATTCCTATATGGCAGGGGGTTGTACTGGCTGGCCTTTGTGGTCTCTTCCCAACTCTGATTCTAAAACTTGATTGAACAACCATCTGACTTACTGTAAAGCAATTGCCTATGTTTCAATCTAGCGTAAAGATCACGTGAGCCTCACCTCTATAAGATTAGGTAGAATTTTTCAGGGACTGAGATCATGATCCAATTCTTGGTAGGGTGGACTTTTTCCCATAAGGTGGTCAGTGCGAGATATCTGACTGAAGGCCAGGGGAAAACAATAGATTGGGGAAAACAAATGGAGATGAGATGCAAAAAAAAAAGACGTTGAAAAATACAGCAAGAACTTGGTTGTCCCCATAGTAGGCTGTAGGGCTTCATTTTGTGGGGTGTATCACAGGTTCTGAAGGTCTTATTGAGAGAAGTCACACTTTTGCCATTCCAGCAGAAAGCACACTTTTGAGGCCTAGTGACCCCTGTTTTTCCACATCTATCTGTTTTCAGATGTGTTTTCGGACTGGCCAACTTTTTGCTTGAGCTGGCAGACATTGGCATTTACACACCTCCAATCCATTACTTGCTCCAAACACTTCCCATATTTTCCAATGTTGAAACAGGCAAAGGGAACCTTATCACGTGTGGCGTCTGGGAATTGCATAGAGACTTCCAAGCTCTTTCCAAGGATTTGGTGCTTGAACCAAGTAAATGAGTGTACAGTGCTATTATGGTGTTCCTAGGGAGTGTGGACTTTTACTGGCTTTTTCTTTTGGGTCCCAAATATGGGAAGAGAAGCAACTTAGACTTTAAAATAGGAAAACATTAAGAGCATACACAGGTTGTGCATTTAAGTGCTCTCCAAGGAGGAAACAGTAGAACGTATATTCCCTACTATATACATTATTTATCTTTTAGGAGAAAGGGTGCTGAGGGAGAGGGGGGAAATGTTAATGGACTTATTATTAGCTTTCCTTGGTAGAACTGTTAATTAAATAATGGTATGTGAATGGCATCTACTGGAGAAGTGCATTAGAGCTTCCAGATGTGCAGTGCTAGTTCATTTGGAACCTAAAATAGTTACAGTTGAGTCCCCATTTACTCTGAGATGGACTGGCGTGATGTTTCCACTTGGAAAAGAGGAAAAGTCTTATAGTTTGTACCAGTTTTTTCTTCTTCACACAGTTGATATTAATTAGTTCTTTTAGAAATAAAGCCACAACTATACAATATTTATGCAAGGTACATCAGTAGAACACAGAGAGAAAGAAAGGAGTGTGTGAGATGGAGAGATGCTTAAACACTTTAGATGGAGAGAACAGCCCAATTCACAAAATGGATAAAAGAGCATACTTAGACGTCCCCTTGACAGTGTGGAGATGTTGGCTTCAATCCATTTAGTCCAGCATATCTGGGTTTATTAATTGCACTCTTAATGAATACAATCCAATATCTGAATTCTTTTTTTTTTTTTAAGTCATGGTTATACCCCCAAGCACACAGTGAATATATTTTATGGAGCAGGCAATAAAAGTTAACATTTTTGCTAGCACCTGGGAGCCAGGTAAGCAAATACTTTCCCAGGACAAAACCAATGATTGAAGGTACTTCTTCCAAAAAACAGTGAAACAAGACGATACAGTCTTCCATCATGGGTCTCTGGAGTCAGGAAAAAGGGAAACTTTAAGAGATCAGGGAGATGCTTTTTCTTGTGGCTACTACAGCTTCTACTTTGGTGGTCAGTGTATTTTTTTTCAGCAGACACATCTTTTTACTGACTCTACAGTCTTTGACTACATTTCACATGAAGACTGTGACTGCAATGTAGACAATGCAGACCCTCCCTCCCATTTCTGCTTTCCCAAAGATTGAACCCAATGAAGAACTCTGGAGAACCTGAACACTTCTTCATTATTTTGCAACAAGTTTGGCCATTCTTAAAAATGGTTATCATCCAACTGTGAATTTCAGAATCCCCCCAGAATTGTTTCTTTGTTTTTAAACAAAGTTTTAAGTATAGAAATACTTTCCCCCTTGTATTAAAAAAAACCAGTCTATTCCCAAATAGAGTAATTGGTACCTCTTTGATATATTTACTGGTAACAAGTTAATTGACAGGAGAGCAATGCAAAACTTACATCCATATAAAAGACTTTTGCACCCCTTTGCCTCTTTTAACCTGTTCCCTTCACAGGTCATGATTTGTTGAACTGTGGATGTTGATATTGTTTCCCTTAAAACAGCAGAAGCTGGGATCTACAGCTTGGATCTATAGCACAGGAAAAATCTCCGTAAACCCAAAAAAGAGAGCGAAGAGACACAAAAGAACATTTTGTCATTAATTCTTTGCTCATCCTATTTCAGATCTGCCAGCTTAAAGGAATGAATCTCTTGATTCCTATCCCTGATTTATAGTCATTCATATGTATTTTGATATTTAGAACTTGTTCATATTAAGTATTTGGTTAAATGTCCAGCCAACGCTGAGAGATGATGGGAGGTGAAATTTAACATCTACCAAGCCTCCCTTGCTGTGGTGGGTCAAGTGGGTTGTGGAGAGACCTACTGGATTGAAGATGGCAAGGGTGAATGAGAACAGAGACCCGCTTCTCCCAATCCCACCTCCTAAAACAGCAGATCTCTCTTTTATAGAGGAACTGGCCATCTGGATCTGAAGCCTTGTGGCTTAGAAGTGGCAGGCCACTTGGTCTGCCTCCCTGTTGGTGGGTGGGTGTTAATTGCAGGCCCACGAAAAACTAGAAAAGGACGAATAAAAGAATGAACTAGAAGAGGATGCTTCTGAGAAAAGGAATCCAGAGGAAGGGGGGTGTCCCAGTTACCCAACAAAAGAAGCACATAGTGGCCACCATCTTGATCCCATCTCCAAGACCTTGAGGAAGGGTGGGAAAGCTTCTGTCTTTGGGGGACAAGCAAGCAGGCTACAAAGCTACTCTCTCCTTTCTCTCCTCATCCTATGCTTGTGGGTGCTGGCTGCCTGGATCTGTATCTGGGCCCAGGCAGCCACTGTCCCAATTAAAAGACAAAATATGGCTAAGGCCATGGCAAACAGGCTCCAGGGTGAAAAATAATCTCATCTACAAGCCCTTTGGGGGAAGGACCAAGCTCTTTAGAGAACTGCTAGAACCAGTCCCTGTTGACACTAAGGTCAAAAAGAAAGCCCTGTTGTTTATGCTGCCTGAGAGAGGATAAGAAAGGGCTGCAGAGCATTTCCACCTTTCAGACTCCTCACAGACGGTGGGAATAGGAGCTCCAGGCCCCAATGGTCAAACATGCATGGCCAGTTCAGACCTAGACCAAGCCAGGATCACCAGAGGCAGGGAGGAAACAACCTCCAGACTCCATCCCAAAAAACAACAGCTGCAAACCCAACATGAGGCATATTGAAGACGGAGCAGACACCTGATAGCCAGTTGAATCCTCCTTCAGGTCTTTAGGATTCACATCAGGAAGAGGAGTTGAATCAAAGAACTCCAAGCCCATGAGAAAGGCAAAGGCTTTTTGGGATAGGGCACAAAACCTCCTTCACATCCAAAAGAAAAGGCTACTCCCACACAGCTGCGAAATGTGCACTTGAAATACTGTCTCAAATATGGGCATGGCTAAGCCGGCTGGCTTTATAAGATGGGAGCTTCTTTCGGTCAAATTACTGGAAGCAAAACTCAGTTCACCTCTCAACCTGACGCTACTGTGCAGATTTATGACCCTCAGTCTTTTTACTGACTCTGTTAGGTTTGCGGCTCTGGACTGTTTGACATCAGACACCTCTTATTGCCATAGCTGAAGCTAATTTTATACATGGCATTTTAAAATAATTTTGTGCATGAAATGAAGTTTGTGTACACTGAATCATCAGAAAGCAAAGGGGTCAGTATGTCAGCAACCCATGTGGATGATTTTGGAGTATTTTGGATTTCAGAATTCCAGACAGGGGATACTCAACCTGTATAAGCAGATAATGGAGTGAATCTGGAGTGTAATATTTTCCTACATTTATCACAGTCTTGAATATAGAATCAAGAATTAAATGGTTTTATTATTGTGTGGAGTTGTTAATCCCTTATAGAAATCTAATGGAAAAAGTCTATGAATTCTTGTTCAAGGTCTCTCTAGTAACTGACCTTATTTTGATCAAACCATGCCTTGCTGCAACTGGCAAAGATGCTGACAATAAAAACTAAATCAGAAAACTAAAGCTTCATCTTCCCATCAAAGTCATTATAGTCTTTTTGAATACTCTGTAGAGGAGGTAATTTAAATTCAAGGTTACATGCAATTCACTACACTTTCGAAAGCAATGGAATTAGCAATCAAATGCCATCATGTGCAAGACCATAGGGAAACCTTGAACTGCAAAAAAGGTCCTATAGAAATGCGAAACAAATTTTTTTTTCAAAAGAAGTATGTAAGTGAAGTGATAGTGGAGATCCGCTTTGTACATATATTTACATATCTTGCAGTTAGATCTAATGCACTGGTATGCAAAGAGCACACAAAAATGTAAGATGACAAAAGGAAGAGCTAATGAGATTGAAAGCTGGTTGTGGACTCTGAATGAGTTATATAGCTTTTGTATTCTAGCCAGCTACTCACAAAAGTAAAAGCAAGAGAATAGCACTGATACTAATCCCCCCCTCCTTTAATGGTTCACCTACACACTTCAAGAAATCAATCCTGTTGGCCCCTTGATATTTCAGTAGCATTGGATACCATTGACCCTGGCATCCTTCCAGGATATCATGCCTGAATTGTGAGCAAGTGAACTGCATTGTAGCAGTTTCACTCCCATATGGATAGTTAGCTTCAGGAGGTAGTACTTGGGAATAAAGCCTGGCGCCATGAATTCTCCAGTATGGGATTATATAGGGGCCTGGTTTGTCCCCCAAGCTATTTAACACCTGTACTGAAACTGCTGAGCGGTATCATTCAAAGTTGTGGAGTATGTAATCTTCAATATTTTAAGGACAGACGGCTCACCTTCTTCTTGACATCAGGTGAGTCTGTGTATGTGCTACTTCCTGATTGCAACAATGGACTGAATGAAGGCTGATGAATGGCAGCTCAAACCAAATAGAACCAAAATACTGTTAATTGGTGACTATTCTGTCTAGATTAATGATGTTCATCCTGTTATGGCTGGTGTTGCACTCCCTGTGAAGGAGCAGGTTTATAGCTTGAGGGTTTTCTTGGATTCATTACTATTACTTTAGGTTCAAGTGGCCTCAGTGGCGTGATGCGCCTTCTATTCACTTCAGTTGACAGCCCAGCTGTGTCCCAATCTGGACAGGGATTCTGGCTTAAGCAATGTATTTTTCGCATGTGCATTTCAAAGGATCCAATTATATCAATGGGATTTATATCAGCATTGATTTATTATTTAGCAAATAATTTTTTAAGGTTTACCCTAGAATCAGTTTGATTAGCAGTTCAATTTAGGCTATAAAATATAGTTGTGAAAACTTACTCTCAGAGAAATAATTTCACAGCTGGACAATCTATTATGCACTGTTATCACCAGAATGGTTGCTAAGTTTCCCCAAGAGAGTATTTCATCTCCTGATGCTGTACACACTCCAGAACCATGCTGGGGGAGTTCTACTAGGGGAGTCATGTTCTAGTGGAAAATTTGTATTTGAGTCTTGTTCCAGTTATTCAGCTGGATTCAGATTTACCTATGCTTAGAACAGATCTGCTGATATTACCGTCCTGCTCCTCTTCATTCTTGAACAAGCCAAGAGGGAACTGAAACATCTACACATCCTCTGGTAACACCCATCACAATGTCTGTTGGCTTGCTCACATGCACTTTCTACTACACTTAAAACCCCACATTAAACCACTGTAACCATGACTAAATTTAGACCCAACCTCTAAAGAATTTGGTTACCATAATACCTCTTGAACAGCTCACTTATCATGTCAACTAAAGCAGGAATTCAGACATGAGAATTCACATCTTAGCAATGCCCTGTTCAGCCAGAATTGCAAACAGGGGATTTTGGCCCTTCCACTTGCAATATGGGGTAACACTATTTACTTTTCTTAAGAGGTTGTTGTAATGACTGGCAACAAGAGAGACAGCAGATGCACGCCACTTTCCATCTGAAATTTCTATATAAATTATAAGTATATAAGTATTGGCTGGAATTCAGCATTGCAGTAATGGATGCATAACTTCGTGTCATGCATCTGTAACAGATGCAGATCACAAATATTATGTAGTCATAAGAATGGCTCTACTGCTATGAATGCCTTCTCAAACCTACTTTACCACACAGCTGCTGGATCAGGCGAAAGAGATCCATTCAGCTGGTGATCAGGGCACAGGATATTGACATTTCCAACACTTTCCCACCAGGCAACGAGGATGTGACAGGGATTCTGCTTCTGATCATCACAGCCTTGTTGGCTGGCAGAAGGCAACTGAAAATATTATTTTTTTGCATCCCCAACTGCCTGCTGAATGGCTCTCCTTCACCCGATCTGGCGGCTGCCTGGTAAGGCAGGTTTGCAGAGGGATGTGTGTGTCAGGCCAAGAGACACAATTTAGTTACACATATGTAACTAAGGAGGCAATGTAGAATTCCAGCCATTATCACCAATTTATGAAAGGTTAATGGAAAGTACACTTAGGGTCTTTACAGACTACCAGAAATAATGCAACTTGAGTCTACTTTAACTGTCCTGGCTCAGTGCTAGGGAATCATGGGAACAGTAGTTTTTTCTAAGGCATTGAGCCTTCTCTGTCAGAGAGATCTGGTACCACAATAAACTACAGTTCCCATGATTCCCTAGCACTGAGCTAGGGCAGTTAAAGTGTTCTCAAGTTGCATTATTCCTGGCAGTCTGTAAAGGCCCATAATTTGCCTATCATCTGGACTATCAACTTTTTCTTTTTAGAATTTTATCTTTTTAAAGATATGTGTCCCTGATTTGTATCAAAGAGCTGTTTATTTTACAAAGCACTGATTCCCCTGCCCCAAATCAATTAGCACTTGCTTTATAGATTCAATATAGTCTCTCTTTGCCAAAGCTACAGAGAATTTCTCAATTGTTCAAATTGGTTTGAGTCGCCTTGGGTCCATTTATTTATTTATGGGATCTATATCCCACCTTTCTCCCAAAATGGGATTCAAGATGGCTTACAATAATTTAAAAAGATAAAACCAAAACATTAATTACAAAAGTGAAAAATAATTAAATAATATTTAAATAATTTAGGTACATATAAATAAATAAATAAATATCCTGGAATTCTGACATGTTGCATGCAAATTCTTTCCAAAATAGGGCACACTTGCAGCTCTTCTCGCAAGAACTTTGTTTTGTTCTTGCATGGCTTTCAATATTTATAACTGCAACAGAAGCCAAAGGCTAGACTAGAGAGTGAACACCAGTATAACCCTAGGACTATCCCACGTGACAGTGAAATCTTACAAATTTATATACAGAAGGAACACCCAAGTAAATTGATACTGGGTTGGAACCTGAGAAGGTAGATTAGAAAGAAGCTCTTTAACAGGATAGGGAGAAGTGTGCTTTTGTCCTACAATGTTCAAGTATTTGTTGTGCCTAGCACCACCTAAATGTGCTAACCTACATAACAGACAGACTCAAACCTAACTGTATAGTACTCAGCCATTAATCAGCTTCTACAGCTGTAAGATAGGTATTAAAAGCAAGTCATTTTTATTAGATCTGATGGATAGCTGATTTTCTTTTTACATTAAGATTTAACACTTCACTATTGTCAAGCTAAATTTTTGCAGTAGCAAAAAAGATAATCTTGTGCCTTTTAAAATAACATTGGTACCAAAATGTAAAAGTCATATCCATATATATTTAAAAACAGCATATAAAGTTTAAACTGACTTGACTGCAGTGTCAACACTGTCCTCTTTAAAAGTAGTCCACCATTAAAATTGGATTCCACATTCCATAATGCTAAATGAGCGTTTTAGCATGGTGTTATTTCGTATGTGACAAGAAGTAATAGAAAATCCTTTGGTGTTGCCTGGATGGCACTGTTTGGAAAAAAAAATTCGATGGGTTACCAGCTGTTGCCATGACTTACAGAGGTAAGGCCGATAGTCCACATCTCCATCATTGTGGTGCTTTCCAGAGCTTTCAACAGCATTCAGTGATTTCTGCATGATTGTCTGAGTTGTTGCAAACAAAACTAAATGATGCTCTCTGACAAGCTTCTCAAGGAATTGAGCAGATCTCCTTATGTTTGCTTCCTGTAGGCTAAGGTTCTCCCCTCCATTGACTCTATCAATCCAATAAAAAGCGGATATACTGTCAATAATCAGGAGGCAGAGGGAAGGGTGAGAGCAAAACATGTTTTCCAAAGAATAAAGGGTAAGAAGCAGCTGAGAGCTGCTGTTGCAATTAACAAGAAAAAACCTCCCCAGACACTGCTTTATCATCTCTTCTGTGCCTTGGGATGATCTGTGTTCCAGAATAGTCACTAAACGCAGCATGTCAAAATGAAAGTCTGTATCAATAAACAGCAAACCAACTTCCAAACCGCCTCCTGATTTTGGAAGAATGCAACGGGCAATAAGATGATAGAGCATTTCTGTTTTTCCTGTTCCCTCTGGGCCATGGAATTCAACAATATCTCCTGTTCAACAATAAAGAAACAGGTGTTCAAGCTATAAGGCATCTGCTATTCAAGAGTCAGATAGAACTATTTATCTTTCAGCCTAAACACACCACACATACCACAATCTAAAGTAAAAGTCATTTTGTACATATTTAACTACTCCAGTCAAGCAGAATTAAAAGATATTGACTTTAACTGAAGCATTTTCTGAAAATTCATGCATAACAGGGAAGAAATAGCACTATAGACAGGGAGAAAAATGCTCAAAGGGGTAAAAATGTCATTGGCACCTTTCTTAGCAAATGTTTCTCAAATCATTACAGAGTTCAAGATGTTACAGTTCAGGAGTAAATTAGACTACAGAAGAAAAAGAGGACTACAGTTGTCCCTCTCTGTTTGCGGACTTGGAGTCCGCAGTCTCACTCTTTGTGGGGATGGACAAGGGCTATATTTTTAATGGTTGTGTGTGCCTGTGTGTGGCTCTGTGTGGGCGCCATTACTTTAAATGGGGTTCGAATATTTGCAAGCCATCATTTTTTGGGGGGGGGTGTCTGGAACGGATCCCCAGCAAATTGGAAGGGGCAATTGTTGAATCCAGGTAACAGAACAATACAGCATTCTGAAAGTCAATGAAAGTCTTCCTTAGGAGTATACTAAGGAATAGAAGCATTATCATTTCATTTTGAGGTTTGACATGAAAGTTGTAATTGCTTAAAGGAAGTCCTCACCAAAATGCAGTCAGAATTCTCATTGTTATTTACAGACCAGATGCATTAATTGTTCAGTGTACAACAAAATAAGGCTTCCTTAAAGTGTCATACTGGGTCAGGTGTTTTTGAATGTTTATAGCTAGGAGGAGGGGATGAGAAAGACTTGCTGTACATAAAAATGAATACATTTGCATTTAGGGAGGTTGCAGACTGCCAGAAATAGTGCAAATTGAGTTCACTTTTAGGGTTAGGGTTAGTGCTAGGGAATCATGGGAACTGTTTTTGTTCTGAGACATTGAGCCTTCTCTGTCAGAGAGCTCTGGTGCCACAATAAAATACAGTTCCCATGATTCCCTAACCCTAAACCTAAAAGTGGACTCAATTTGCACTATTTCTGGCAGTCTGCAATCCCCCTTAGTGTTCATGGAAGAGCCACTGTTGTATAGTGCTTTGAGCATTGGACTATGCCTCTGGAGACCAGGGTCCAAATCCCTGCTCGGACATGGAAACCCACAGAGTGATCTTGGTCTCTTACTCTTAGAAGAAGGCAAAGGGTGTGAACAAATTTTCCCTGTGTGAACAAATCTTGCCAAGACAATGCTATGGTATTCTTGCCTTAAGATTGTCATGTTAGGAATGACTTGAAGGCACACCACCACCACCACAACCCCCAAGTGTTCATGTGGAAAGTTGTTGTTGTGTGCCTTAATTTCTGACTTATGGTGACCCTAAGGCAAACTTATTGCAGGGTTTTCTTGGCAAAATTTGTTCAGACGGTTGCCTTTGCCTTCCTATGAGGATGAGAAAGGGTGAATTGTCCAAGGTCACCCAGTGGGTTTCCGTGGCCAAATGGAGACTTGAATCCTGGCCTCCAGAGTCATAGTCCAGTACTCAAACCACTACATCACACTGGCTCTCTCATGGGAAATACCCACATTTGAAAGTGTCAATATTGTTAGGCTTTGGGGCTGGTTTTTTATTTTTACCATGAATGGGATATCCTTCTTCAGCAAACAGACAAGGTTCAAGATCTTTCAGTGAATCTCTGCCTTCGAGGCGTGCAAGAAGCTTTGAAGCAAAAAGAAAGGCAACTTGTTATTTAAAATTAATGTATCTACAACTAAAATATGCACAAAACTGAGTATAAATTCAGTGACTTCCCAGAAATTGATTTTAGATGCTTTGTTGCATGTACTACAAATACAGTATCTCATTTATTTTTAAAATTCTAGATACAGCCCCACACTGTTGCCTCAAGCAAACAATTTTTTATGAAGCTTATTTGTCTTGTTTATTTCTATGGCGTTTAACCACAATTGCTGAGTCAAACTGTTATATTCTGATGTAGCTTCTCCTAGAGTATGCTGAGAAACCCACATAAGCCAAATCATACCTCTTTATTTCCACCAACACATCCAGATGTAAACTTCTCTTTGCACAATGTCATGTCCAACTGGATTTTGACAGCTCTTTTATAATACAAGTGTAGAGTAATTAAGATGGCGGATCTACATGCTAAGTCATTTCTAAATCTGCTGACTGTAATAGGGACATTAAACAATGGAAGGTGCCATACTACTGAACACAATAATCACTCTGCTAAAAGGCTGGCTTCCACTCACATCAGATTTCCATAAATTGGTTTGCCTGTCTGTAACCTTTAACTTTTCTCTAACCTTCCTAATATCTCATCAGGAGGCCCAATGTGTTCTCTTTTATACCATGCTATCTGCAATGAACTCTGCAAATGCTTTGAAACCTGAGATCTTACACAAGGAGATGACATATTTACCTAAGTATATTGGCTTTACCAATTTTATTTTAAATTGTGCGTGAGACAGTGAATGTACATGTTTTGAGAGGGAGGTGGGAAAGAGAGAGCAAGAGAGGGAAGAGATTTTTGGGTTCCTTTGTTCCTCCTATTTTCCTCCCAAATAAACCGTTCTTCTATATGAGAACATTTGACTGTACTTTTTAAATTTTTTTTTTAAAAAAGGAACTTCTCATTAAAGTCTTCCTCATGTGAAGGACTATGTGGTTGCTAAGCTACCCTTTAAGGTCTTTGTATTTCCATTTTTTGGGGGGGGAGAGTAGTTTAGAAGTAGTTCAGTGTTTCTAAGCTTGGGGCAAAAAATAATAATTCAAACTCTATTTATTTATTTTCCTATGAGTAGGCTGAAGAGAGGAGTCTTTGGAAACAGGACTTAGAAAATGTCCAAAACAGCTGGACAATCTAAGGTTTTAACCTGACTGGTAGCAGCCTATCATAACTCCTTTTGAGGGAACCTAAAATAAGGCTCACTAGTAAGAAAAGATACTTCCCCAGCATAACCTTGAATTGTTGCACACATACTCCCTTGCAATACTTTTGTTGTTATTCACCATCAAGTCAACTTTATGGCAAACCTATGAATGAGAGACCTAAAAATCCCTGATCAACAACTGCCTTGCTCAGGTCTTTCAAACTCAGGGCTGTGGCTTTCTTTATTGTATCTATCCACCTGTAGCATGGTCTTCCTCTTTTTCTACAGTACAGCCTTCTATTTCGCAAAGCATCTGTTCGAATAGACTTTCTAGCAAGAACTGTAGCACTTGGGCTACTACTAAAAGAAAAGTGGGCATTTCTCTTCTAATCTAGTTTTCTAATGAGTGGGAAGCACAGCAAAGTTGCTCCTGATCTTAGTAGATAAAAAGGTGATGGGTGGTGGCAGACCAGTTAAAGGTATGCTGGGTCTCCAAACTATGTATGCCACAGCCAAATGCTTGAACATGACCCCAAACCATCATTTAGGCAGTATAGTGCAAAATTATTTCTTCTTCTCCTCCTCTTTCTCCTCCTCCTCCTCCTTGAGATTGGCTATAATATTCTGCATCAACTTTAGCCTTCCAATAATAAGGGAACACCCACATAAAGATTAGAGCAGTTGACCTTCAAAGTTACAAAGGCATACATGATGTTGTTAGATTCCTCCTAGACCAATATTTTGGGTTTTGGATTGAACAAAGCTGGTAAGGCCCATTGCCTCTTTTCTAAGGAGAATATTAGACTCAAGACCTATGAATTTAGATTCCTGAGACTAATAGTGGGCATCTTTGCTTTCCCTTCATACACAAAATTCCTAAACAACTTCATTTTATGGTAGCTTGTCTGGATTTTAGTTGCAGCTTGTTAGCTGTCGTCCATTTAACTGATGGAAAAGAAAATCATTCTCAATGGTCCTTATAGTGCTAAATTTTGAGATGATCTCTCTCCAACTTCAGAGCGTTATTAAATAAAAGGTAAGGTACAACAAACCACATGGGGCTTTGCAATAGAACTTCCTCCATTGCTACTCCTTGCTGGCCACCTACAGAAAACATTGACAGCTCCTACATGGTCCCACCATATCTGATTGTGCCTTTATGTCAAATATTTGCTGAAAGGTATAGAAGGACTAGGAGAATGGTACTGCCCCAGGAACTTTTTAGAAGATAAACATCCACAGAGACACTAAAACAATCTTGTTTCCAATGCAGGCTGGATTGAAACACAGCCATATAGGCCATGGAAAAAAGTCAAACTATCTTTCTTCTTTATTTGCTCATTTATCTTATGCTGCAGCTTTCTAGATAGAATGGGCCATTTATTTTGGTCCCTCAGCTTCATGACATTTACCAAGAAATTCCTGGACAGCACAGTGAGAGAGCCTAATGCAATATGGATTTTGGTATTAGATGGACAAGTCTCTCAGTTTAATAGGGTGTTTTGTTTTAATACCCTTAATGTCCTGAAGTACCAGAAGACAGACACAAAACACTTTCAGATGACCAAGCAATGCAGTCTATGTAATATTTTTGCATTTAAAAGTTTATGTTGAGATTGTTTTCCCTAAGTGTTATTTGTTGGGGTAACTGCCTTTTAAAAACAAAGTACATTACAGGCCATTATTTCACTTCTGACTCACACTTTTTTCTAAACAGGAGAGCCTGTAGTGACAATCCTTTTCACTTTAGTTTGGGTCCAGGCTATCTGAAGGGCCATATTCTTCCATACAAGCCTGCTGGGCTTTCAGTCTTTTGAAGAAAACACTGAAGAAAACACTGACAACTCCTACATAGTTCCACCATATCTGGTTGTACCTTGTGTTAAAAATTTGCTGATATGTATAGAAGGACTAGGTGAATGGTACTGCCCCAGAATCTTTCTAGCAGATAAACATCCGCAGGGAAGGTAAAGCAGTCTCACTTCCAAATGTAGGCTGAATTGAAATACAGCCAAATAGGCAGTGAAGAAAATGCCAAATTATCCACCTTATCCACCTCGCCACGTGAACAAACATTCTGGTGGGAATATGGGACAGGACATATTTAGTGGCTCCTCCTTGGCACTAAAACTCCCGTCCTAGGAAGGCTATGCTGGCCTCCTCCTTGTTCTTCTGTTCTTCATTTTAATTGGCCTTTGGGGAGTGTTTATAAAGAAAGGGCTTTTAATATTATGCTGTATTGTTTGTATTTCTTGCTTCTTTATTGATTAATTTAAATTTAATTAATTTTTTTTAAAAAAACTATTTTAATTACAATAGCTTTCTGTATGTTTTTACCTATATACAGTTTTACACTTGTGTCAGTGGATCCCTTAGTTTCCTGCTGCAACATGTTTTCCAGGCACTTTGAGGAGAAAGTTGCTCATACAGTTGGCCCTCCTCATCCAGATTAAATATATATATAAATTGCAAAAAGCAAACATGGGTTTTACCATTTTATATAAGGGACACTACTGTATTTAATGGGACTTGAGCATCCATGGATTGTGGTATCCATAGAGGGTCCTGGAACCAAACTCCAGCAGATACCAAGGGCACAGTGTATTCACTCAGAACTTGATGCCACAGTTATTGCACAGTCTGAGAAAGCATCCAGTGCTCTATCTGGTCACAAGACACTTGGATTGGTCCATCCCGACATGTAGCTTGACCCTTGTCTATCTTAGCTGACAAAATCTAGCTGAGATGGATTTTTCAGGTTGGTCCAGGAAGTGGCAAAGGCCTCACTGTGCTAGAGGGAAGTACTTGTTGACCTGAAGGAGTGTGCCCACTCGTAAAGAGGACCTCTCTGGACCCAGAGGCACGTGACAACTAACGCTCCATTGCTAGCATCCCCTTTTTGGTCAAGGGGCTTGGGCTTATGGTAACTGGACAACTTCAAATGTTCTTGGAAGAAATGTCTTACCTGGACACATTTTAGTTTGATTTCAGGGCAGGGTACAGAGGTAAATCAGTCATAGTTGCTCTGACCAATCACCTACTCTGGGGGAAAGACTGGGGAAGTTCTACCCCGTTGATCTTTCTGGATCTCTTTTGATACCATTGATTATAGTATCTTTCTGGACAGTCTGTCAGATGGGTATAGAAGCACTGTGTATAGAAGCACAGTGGTTCCATTCCTATCTGCATGGTCCTCTCCAAAGGGCAGTATTGGGGGAGTTCCTGTTCATGGTCCCCATGGCCATTAAGCTGTGGGGTGCCACAATACTCCACCTTGTCTTCCATGTTGTCCAGCATTAACATGAGGCCAATGGTGGAGGTCTTAAGGAATTTTGGGGTGAGGTGGCATCAGTATGTTGATTACACCCAGCTCTACTTCTCCTTGTCAGCAGAGTCAGCTGAGACTATGCAGGAGCTGGATCAGTGCCTGGAAGCTGTAATGCACAGGATGAGGGTTAATAAACTGAATCCTGATAAGACAGTGGCTCTGTGGATTGGTGGCTCCCAAGACCAGGAATTGAGTAAGCAACCTATTTTGGATGGGGTTGCATTCTTCTCAGAAGGAACAGGTGTATAACTTGGAAGTACTCCTGGACCCATCTTTGTAACTGAAGACCCCAGTGGACTCCATATCATGGCCCCAGCTCAGACTGGTGTACCAGCCTTGGCCTTTCCTAGCCAGGGATAACTTAGCCCAATCACAGGTAACTTCCCAATTAAATGGCTGCAATATATTCTATTTGGGGCTGCCTTTGAAGATTACTGAGACATTACAGCTAGTGCAAAATACAGCTGTGAGATTTTTGACCAGAATATCACACAGATGACATGTAACAGCTGTCTTAAAGGAGCAGCACTGGCTGCCAATTTGCTTGTGGTCTGAATCCAAGGTGCTCATGATGACATTTAAAGCTCTAATTAGCTTGGGAACTCAATACTGGAAGTAGCATCTCTCCCTATACATACAGTGGGCCCTTGGTATGTGCTGGAGTTTGGTTCCAGGACCCCTCATGGATATCAAAATCCATGGATACTCAAGTCCCATTAAATGCAACAGCATAGTAAAATCGTGTCTCTTATATAAAATGGAAAAAGCCCAGGTTTTCAAGTTGTGGATGCTAGAATCCGTGGATAAAAAATTGGTGGATAGGGAGAGCCAACTGTACTTATCGAGAATTGAGTGGCCCACCTATGTCACACTAGTGCAGCGGTTCTCAAATAGTGAGGCGGGCCCCCCAGGGGGGGGGCGCGAGGCTCCTTAAAGGGGGCCCCGTTACGGCTGGAGAGAGGAAGATTGTCCCAGCGCAGCCCCAGTAGCTCTATCCTGATTGGCCAAACCCGCCCATGTGATCGCGCGGGGGGGGGCGCGCGAAATGTTTTCTTCTTTCCTGGGGGGGGGCGTGACAGAAAATAATGGAGAAGCACTGCATTAGTGGGAGAAATATGGAGGACCTGGGAGACTCAGCAATAGTGCCCCAAATGTGGAATGCACTTCCTTTAGAGCTCTGACTGGCACCAATGCTGATTTCTTTTTGTGCCAAGCTAAAATGTGTTTTTTGATTAAAGCTTTTGGGAACAAATTTATTTCTAGTATATATGTTTTGTTGTTGTTAACTGCCTTCGCGTCGGTCTTAACCCATGGCGAACCTATGGATGAGACATCTCCAGGCCCCCTTGTCCTCTATTGCTCTTCCCAGCTCCTGCAAACTCATATTCATGGTCTCTTTAATAAAGACCATCCATCTAGCATGTGGCCTTCCTCTCTTTCTATTTCCTTCCACCTTTTCTAGCATTATTGTCTTTTCCAACGATTCATGCCTTCTCATGATGTGTCTAAAGTACGACAGTCTAAGTCTTGTCATCTTGGCTTCTAGTGATATTTCTGGATTGATATGGTCTAGGACCCATTTGTTTGTCCTTTTGGCTGTCCATGGGATTCTCAGCACTCTTCTCCAGCACCACATCTCAAATGCGTTGATTTTCCTCCTATCTTCTTTCTTGACTGTCTAGCTCTCACATCCATACATAGTAATAGGTAATACAAATGGCTTGTATGATTCTGATTTTTGTGCTGAGTTGTATGTCTTTGCATTTTAGGATCTTTTCTAGTTCTTTCATAGCCACCCTCCCCATTCTTAATGTTCTCTTGATTCCTAGCTGTAGTCCCTGTTCCGATCAATGTTCGGTCCCAGATATGAGAACTCTTTTACTATTTCTATTCCTCGTTGTCTAGTTTGAATGTGTGTAAGTTCTCTGTGGTCATTATTTTTGTTTTCTTTATGTTCAACATTAAGCCTGCCTTTGCACTTTCTTATTTGATCTTCCACATCTGTGAGGTTTTCTGCTAGTATTATGGTGTCGTCAGCACATCTCAGATTGTTGATATTCTTTCCTTCTTTTTCACTCTTCCCTCTTCCATGTCCAAGCCTGCTTTCTTTACAATATGTTCTGCATATAAGTTGAATAGGTAGGATGATAGGATGCAGTCTTGCCAATTGGGAACCATTCTGTTTCTCCTGACATTAGCCTCTTGTTCTGAGTATAGATTTCTCATTAGGACTATCAGATGTGTTGGCACTCCCATGTCTTTAAGGGCGTACCATAGCCTTTCATGATCTATGCAGTCAAAGGCTGTCCTATAGTCTATAAAGCACATGCTGATTTTCTTTTGGAACTCCCTGCTATGGTCCATTAATTTGCAATGTGATCCCTGGTGCCTCTTCCTTTCCTGAAGCTTGTTTGGACCTCTTGGATTTCTCTCTCCATGTGTGGTTGGAGTCTATATTGCAGTATTTTGAGCATAGATTTGCTTGCATGGGAGATTAGTGCTATAATTGCTGCAGTATCTTGTGTCTCCTTTTTTGTGGATAGGGAAGTATATTGATTGCTTCCAATCTGTTGGCCATCGTTTTGTTTTCCATATCTGTTGACATATATTGGTTAGCACTAGAGTTGACTCTATCCATGTGGACTGCCACAGTTCTATTGGTATATTATCTGTTCCTGGAGTCTTGTTTTTTGTAACAGTATACATGTTACATGGTTTTAAATTGTTGTAGTTTTTAAAATGGTTTTGACTATCATTTTTAAATGGTTGTGATTTTAATGGTTGCTATACTTAATATGTTTTTATCTTGTTCAAATGATTTGCTTTTAATTCTTTAAATTTTTAAAATTGTTTATATTATATGTGGCCCCAAGATCCTATGATAGATGTGTTTTAATAAAAATAAATAAATATGTTTTTGCTAGCTGCCTTGAGCTCTGGTTCTTGAAGAAAAAAGTAGGATATGAAAAATACTGTAGTTACCATACAATAAATTCTCACTTTTATTTTCTCACAGAAAGAATCTAGCTCATCAAAAATTATACAGAACCTTGATCTGAAGATGAAGTGCACAAATAAAATGTAGCAAATACATTCTGCAAAAAATATTTTTGGGAGACCAGCACTGCTTGTGGAAAGAAAATAGCTCAATGGGAACACATACATTTTCCATCCAGAAGGTCCCTGGCATTTCTTGTCAAAAATCTTTCAGGTAGCAAATGATGTGAAACACATCCCAAGTCTGAGGTGCCAGGAGAGATGCTGCCAAAATAGAAAATACTCAACTACTTGGATGAAGACTCTGTCTTGGCAGAAGGCTGTTTCCTCCATCATGTGCATTGCATCGTGGCTGCTCTTCTAACATTTTTCTCTCTCCTAGTTGCTCTCAAGATGCACCACGCTCATTGTTTATTATAGAGAAAATATTAGTATAATGCTTCACATTTTTTCTCACATAACAGCAGGAGCCTAACTGCATATGCAAATTATTATAATTTAAGTACTAGTGCACCTGTGTTCCATGTGTGTGTTTACTCTCTAGTTTTTTAAAAAGCAAAATAAGTACAGTCATTTAGCAACATGCTGTGTGTGATGGGCAACATTACAGAGGAGCTAACGCGCAGTTTTCCAGAAGGAAAAAAAGAAAAGAAAATCTCCACAAAGGCCAGTGTCTATGTTAACAGCTTAGGCCAAACTGTCACAATATTAAATACCAATCATTATAAAATGGCTATTAAAGATACATTTGGTCCCATTCCAAACAAATGTTTCAAATTTTTACTGACTTAAATCCAGTAGGGGAACACCTCCAAAAGTATTTATTTATTATACTTTAACCTCACTCTTATAGCAAGGTAATCTTCTCTATCTCTCACCCACCCCCAATTTGCTTTCACAACAATCCAATGAGAAAGATTAGTCAAATGATAACAAATGGCTCAAGGTAATGTTCCTGCCCCAGCATTAACCAACAAACTATAATGGCACAAATGCATGACCAAAATGAAGTTTTGTCATAATGGAAACAATAATAACTAATACTTACTGATTCTTAATGAATAAGCAACATAAGAGCAGCTGTGTTGGATCAGCCCAAAGGCTAATATTGCCAGCATTATGTCCTCCCAGTGGCCAAACAAATACCTATGGGTAGCCCAGAAGTAGGGCAGAAGTAACAAAACATCCTCGCATTGAAGATTCACAGCAACCTGTAGTGTACTACTACTGATACTTATGTCCAGTAAATGATTCATAGGGGGGAAGCAGACGGAGGCGCCGGAGACGCCGCCGGACGGAGCGCCGCGGGACCGCAGCCTCCGCACCCCGGCGCTCCTGCGGCGACCCTAAAAGGAGCTCCAAATTGGCGCTCCTTTTAGAAGACAGGGAAAGTGCGCCCTAAACGTGTAGGGCGCACTTTCCCTGTCTTTTCCGCCGCAGCGCGTGCGGTCGCTGCGGCGGGAGGTTGCCCCGGAAGCGCCGGCCGTACGGAGGGACGGCAGCTCCCAGGGCAACCTCAGGAAGAGGAAGGAGCGCCACTCGTGCGGTGGCTCCTCCTCTTCCGGGTCTCGCAGACGACTCAATTAGTCGTCTGCCAAGGCCCATAGTCTCTTTTAAATCTACCCAAATTGAGGGCTGATACATGATCCAAGATTCCAAGGGAAACAACAGATTTCCAACTCATGGTTGCATGAAGAATGATTTCACTTATCCATTCTGAACCTTCCATCACTCAATTTCAATGGACGACTCTGAGTGTTAATACTATGAGATAATATTATGTCAATTTTCTCCATACCATGCATAATTTTGCATAACTTTGGCATGACTAGAATCATGGTCTCTCCATGAATCTAAGGCTGCTACTACACTGCAGAAATAAAGTAGTCTGATACCACTTTAACTGCCATGACTCAATGTTAAGGAATTCTGGGATTTGTAGTTTGATGGGGCACCAGAATTCTCTGACAGGGAAGGCTAAGTATCCCACAAAACTGCAAATCCCAGAATTCCATAGCATTGAGCCATGGCAGTTAAAGTGGTGTCAAAACTGCTTTACTGCTGCAGTGTAGCCGCAGCCAAAGACACCTCAAAGGTCACAAAACATTCTTTGTTGCTGCTCCAGCCCCCCTGGAATACTGTGTCCAGAGGAGGGTGGCCAAAATGGTGAAGGGTCTGGAAACTATGCCCTATGTCAGGAGAGATTTAGGGAGCTGGGTATGTTTAGTCTGGAGAAGAGACTGTTAAGAGGTGATAGGATAGCCCTCTATAAGTATTTGAAGGGATGTCATATTGAGAATGGAGCAAGCTTGTTTTTTGCTGCTCCAGAGAATAGAACCCGGAGCAATGGATTCAAACTAGAGGAAAAGAGATTCCACCTCAACATTAGGAGGAACTTCCTGACAGTGAGAGCTGTTTGACAGTGAAACACGCTCCCTCGGAGAGTGGTGGAGTCTCCTTCTTTGGAGGTTTTTAAACAGAGGCTGGATGGCCATCTCTTTGATTGAGAGTTCCTGCATGGCAGGGGTTGGACTGGATGGCCCTTGTGGTCTCTTCCAACTCTATTATTCTATGATAATTTTAGGTGATGTCCATTTTAGCTGACCCTTCCTGCAATTACAGTGGTCCCTTCACATTCACTGTGTTTAGGGTGACGGACCCCTGTGAATGTGGAAAAACAGCAAATTAAAAAAAAACACCACTATTCTTTTTACCTAAGAGAACCACCTCTCTAGGAATCTCCAGGTCCTCCAGTGCAACTCTATGGTCAACCTCCAGCAGAATTGCACTGGAGGACTTAGCTTAGGGCCTTTGCAGACTGCCAGAAATAGTGCAAAATGAGTCCACTTTAACTGCCCTGACTCAGTGCTAGGGAATCATGGGAACTGTAGTTTATTGTGGCACCAGAGCTCTCTGACAGAGAAGTCTCAATGTCTCAGAAAAAAAATACAATTCCCATGATTCCCTAGCACTGAGCCAGGACAGTTAAAGTGGACTCAGTTTGCACTATTTCTAGCAGTCTGCAAAGGCTAGAGATTCCTAGAGAGAACATATTAACCAAAATCGCAAATAATCAAATCTGCAAAAGTCAAAGCCGCAAACGTGGAGGGCCAACTGTAGTCAGCTTACATAATCTCAGGAGCCACTCTGTTCTGCAAAACAGACTGGGAATGGTCAGCTGCAGAATCAAGTCTGTCCATCTTTCACTACCAGTACACAAACCAGAAAAAAAGGTTCATCATAGGGTTGCTGTTAAGTTGGAAATGACTTGAAGGCATGCAACAAATACATTCCAGGCACAACATTTCCTCCACAGCATTACCTATACACAAATACCGTATACACACAGCAATTTTAATACTAAATAAAATTGCTTTGTGAGCTGTACTTAACCACACCTGGTGAAATCTTGTTATAAGATGAAAGTGAAGTTGGAGGCTTTCACGGCCAGCATCCATTGTTTTTTGTGGGTTTTCCAGGCCATGTGGCTGTGTTCTGGGAGACTTTATCCCTGATATTCCACCGGCATCTGTGGCTGGCATCTTCAGAGTTTGGTGGCATGGAAGTGAGTGGGGTGAATATACTGTGTGACCCTCAGTTGGGAGGAAGTGATTTACATGTTAATCTGTGTATTGGTTTGTTGTTGAATGGCAAGGCCTCAGGGTGGAAGGATATGTTGGAGCAGAGGTAGGCAACCTTTCCCCTTTAAGGGCCGAGGGACTTCAGCTCCCAGAATCCCAGGAGCTATTGGCCAACATGGGACTATTGGCCAACATGGCTGAGGCTTCTGGGAGCTGAAGTCCCTCGGCCCTTAAAGGGGAAAGGTTGCCTACCTCTGTTGGAGAATATGTGTGTCTATTTAATTAGCAATCCATTGTCTGCAGGGAAACCCCCTGACCCTGGGTGATATTCTCATTTGCATGAATGTAAATCACTTTCTCCCAACTAAGGGTCACACAGTATATATACCCCGCTCACTTCCAAGCTATCAACCTCTGAAGATACCAGCCACAGATGCAGACAAAACGTCAGGGATAAATTCTTCCAGAATACATAGCCCGGAAAACTCACCAAAAAATACGTTATAAGTTGAGCTTTGATAGCACCAACACTACCTCACCTATTTTGGTTTTGTTTTGCTTTTGAAATTGAGTTCTGTACTTTGTCCTGGAAGGTCTCCTATGCTTTTAGCAGCTGAGTGAAGGAAATGCATCATCAGGAAAGTGTTTTACTTTTGCATTGTTTACCTGTCTTCAAGATCCTATTTTTCCTTGACATTTATTTCTAGGCCAAGCCAGGAAATCAGGACATGAGCCAAAAAACATGGCAGCTCTTAGGTGCAGATGGTTGCTGTACTCAGTGGCGGACTTGACACTGTCAAACGCCTTAAATTTAGACTGATCCTAAAGGTGTTAAAAATCATACAGGAGGGGGAAAAATTAGGATGATGTTAGTCCCAGGCCTGCATGTTATCAAGATATTGTTCTAAGACTAAGTTGAGAGGATGTGGAGGTATGGACTAAAACCGTCCTATTTTCTCTCCTCCTGTATGATTTTAACCAGTGTGGCATAGTGGTTTGAGCACTGGATTACATCTTTGGAGACCAGGGTTCAATTTCCTGCTTGGCCATGAAACCCAGACTGTGTCCGCACTGCAAAAATAATGCAATTGGACACCACTTTAACCACCCTGGCTGTGTTACGCAATTCTGGGATTTGTAGTTTTGTGAGACATTTAACCTTCTCTCTCATGAGCGCTCTGGTGCCACAACAAACTACTATTCCCAGAACTCCATAGCACTGAGCCATGGCAGTTAAAGTGGTGTCAAACTGCATTATTTATTAAGTACGGATACTGCCTGGGTGACTTTGGACAACTCACACAGGGCCTTTGCAGACTGCCAGAAATACTGCAAATTGAGTCCACTTTAAGGGTTAGGGTTAGTGCTAGGGAATCATGGGAATTGGTTTTTTTCTGAGACATTGAGCCTTCTCCCACAATAAAATACAGTTCCCATGATTTCCTAACCCTAACCCTTAAAGTGGACTCAATTTGCACTATTTCTGGCAGTCTGCAAAGGCCCACACTCTCCACCTCATAACAGGGTCGCCTTAGGGTCACCATGCTCCAAAACACATTGCAGAAATAATCCACTTTGAGACTGCTTTAACTGCAATGGCTGTGCTAGGGAATCCTGGGAATTGTAGTTTATTGTGGCACCAGAGCTCTGACAGAGAAGGCTCAATGTCTCACAAAACTACAGTTCCCAGAATTCCCTAGCATTGAGCCAAGGCAGTTAAAGCTGTCTCAAAATGGATTATTTCTGCAGTGTGTTTTGGACCCATTAAGTCGGAAACGACGTGAAGGCACACAGTAACAACGATTTTTTAAAAACACTTTTGCCTGATGATGAAGCCAATGCAGCTTCAAAAGCTTGCAAGGTGTATTTTGTACATTTTTGGTTGGCCCATAAAAGTATCACTGCTGTGCGGATTTTGGATGTTATTGTACAGCTAACAGGGTGGAGTGAACTTTGTGTTCTGGGGCGGTTATGTATCAACACATTTAAGGGCAGCTAGGAAGGAGGGAAGGCAGCAAAAAAGCACAAAATGGCCTCTCGCTCTACTTGTGGGTTTCCCTCAGGCGTCTGACTGGCCTCTAAACGACGGTTTCGACGCCTGAGGGGGAAATATGAAAGAACCCTCCCCCACTCGAACGCACGCGCGCGCGAAAAGGGGCGTGGCCTGGCGCTGTCACTCACTGCCTCACCTGCGCACCCGATTCCGCCTTCCCAAACCTGTCAGTCATCGCCGCTCCAGCCGTGAGCGCGCGGGTGGGGGCAGGGAAGGAGAGTGAGGAGCGTGGGAGGGGGGGACACTCGCCGCTTAGAGCCTTAAAGGGCTGCGGACAGGTTCGGACTCCAGCGCGACAGGCGCCTCAAACTCATGCGCAGGCGTAGTTTGGGCGAATCAACGGTCCAAAGACAGGGGGGCGGGGAAAAAAGAAGATAGACCCACAGTCCAGCGTCTTTTCTAATCTGCGCATGCGCAATGGCCGTTTTAAGGCTACTTATCGCCCTCTCCCGCCTGTCACTGAGAGTTCCCTCATACAATAATAACAATAATTTATAATATATTTTAATAAGAATAATATAATATGATAATATTATAATAACACGATAATATAATATTAATATAATTATTTATTATAACATTTTATAGAAACAATATAATCTTAATATAATTATATAGTATACTATATTTGTATAGAAACAATATTGTATAATATTAATATAATAACATAGTATAGTATAATAATATATTTTATAGGAACAATATAATATAGCATAATAATATATTTTATATATATATAATATATATATATATATATTATAATATAATAATATATTTTATAGGAACCATATACTATAATATTGTGTAATAATATAGTATAATATATTTTATAGGAACAATATAATATAATATAATAATATTATAGTATAATACATTTTATAGGAACAATATAATATAATATAATAATATTATAGTATAATATTTTATAAGAACAATATAATATAATATTAATGTAATATATTATTATTGTATAATAATATAATTTTATAATATGACAATATAATAATAATGTAATGATATATTATTATGTAATTTAATAAGGTTTAATGATGATAATGATAATATGTACCACAGCACATTAAAATACAAACCACAATTATCCCACCATTGTTAAAAAGCAAACCCACAAGTGTATTTACATGGTTTTATAGTATTTATTTTAACTGTTATTTATTATTATTATTATTATTATTATTTTCTTATATCCCGCCTTTCTCCCAATACAGGGACTCAAGACGGCGAACAACAAGAATAACAGAATTTAAAATCTGTACAACCATATTAAAATATATAAATATAAAATTTAAAAACAATTAAACAATTTTAAGAGTTAGAACAGTTATAAATTAAAACATAACATGTTAAAATACAAACCATTTAAAATGTATATCATACAACATTAAAAACCCAGTCCTTATCAGTTTGCAAAGGCCTGCTGGCACAAAAATGTCTTTATCTGCTGCCAGAAGGACAGCAGGGATGGCGCCATCCTGGACTCCCTAGGGAGGGAGTTACAAAGCTTGGGAGCAGCCACTGAGAAGGTCCTCTCTCTTGTTCCCACCAAACGCACCTGAGAGAGTGGTGGGACAGAGAGAATAATAATAATAATAATAATAATTTATATCCCACCCCTCTGCAGAGCAATCAGGGCAGTTTACAACATTAAAATTTCCATACAGGTATATTAATACAATCTAAACAGAACATAAAAATCCCGAATCCTACCCGTCCTTTAAGAAGTAAGGGTTCTTCTTCTTATTCTAGGCCCGATGATGCTGGGCCTGGTGTCTCCCCCCAGATGACATCAGATGGAGTGGAGGGAGGCCTCTTCTTATTCTAGGCCCGATGGCGCTCTGCCAATGATCTCAATACTCTGGGGAGCTCATACAGGGAGATACAGTCCTTCAAATAGCCTGGACTCAAGGTGTATTGGGCTTTATAGGTCAAAACCAGCACTCTGAATGGTGCCCAGAAACAGACTGGTAGCCAATGGAGCTGTTACAACAAGGGAGTTGTATGCTCCCTGTAACCAGCTCTGCTTAACAGCGTAGCTGCAGCTCTTTAGACCAGTTGAAATTTCTGAGCACTTTTCAAAGGCAGCCCCACGTAGAGTGCATTACAGTAATCCAGACGGCATGTAACCAAGGCATGTACCACCATGGCCAGATCTGACTTCTCCAGGAACAGGCACAGCTGGAGCACAAGTTTTAGCTGTGCAAAAGCACTCCTTGTCACCGCCAATACCTGGCCTTCCAGGCTCAACGCTGAATCCAGAAGTACCCCCAAACTACGAATCTGAGTTTTCACGGGGAGTGTAACCCCATCTAACACAGGCTGAATCCCTATTCCCGGATCTGTCTTTCGGCTGACCAGGAGCACCTCTGTCTTGTCTGGATTGAGCTTCAATTTGTTTGCCCTCATCCAGTCCATTACAGCAGCCAAACACCAGTTTAGGACAGAAACAGCTTCCTTGGAATTGGGTGGAACGGAGTGATAGAGCTGGGTATCATCAGCGTATTGGTGACACATTACTCAAAAACTTCAGACAACCTCTCCCAGTCGTTTCATGTAGATGTTGAAAAGCATAGAGGACAGGACTGAGCCCTGCGGGACCCCACAGGCCAGTGGCCAAGGAGTCAAACAGGAATCCCCAGCACCACCTTTTGAGAATGCCCCTCCAAGAAAGAATGGAGCCACTGTAGAACAGTGCCTCCAAGCCCCATCCTAGAGAGGCGACTCAAAAGGATACCATGGTCGATGGTATTGAAAGCCACTGACAACTCCAGCAAAACCAACAAGGACACACTCCCTCTGTCCAGTTCCTTGTGTAGGTCATCCACCAAGGTGACCAAAGCAGTTTCTATCCCATAGCCAGGTCTGAAAACAGATTGACATGGATCTAGATAATCCATCTCATCCAGGAACCCCTGGAGTTGAGAGGCCACCACACGCTCCAGCACCTTGCCCAAAAATGGAAGGATGGAGACTGGCCTGTGGTGGTATAGAAATAAATATTATTATTATTATTATTATTATTATTATTATTATTATTATTATTATTATTATTATCTAAAACTGTTTAAACCCACAGCTACAATACTTAAAACCATGAAAATAGATTCATAAGAACACAGTAATATGTTTATAGATGTGGTCCTAGACAGGAGGGGCAGGTTGCTGTTATTATGGATGTCTCTCTTGAAATAATAATAATAATAATAATAATAATAATAATAATAATAATAATAATAATTCTTTCTTACTCACCTCTCCTCATGGATTGAGGGGATGACAATTAACAACATCAGTTAAAAAGATATCAGTTAAAACACACACCCATTTAAACAAGTTAAAACACACATCAAAGTGCTGGAAAATTGTTGTCTATGGTGGCAAAATTTCTGTTCCTAGGATCCTCTCCAATCCTAGGCTGCCCTCCCATCCAAAACCTTGAAAGCAACTAGAAATCCACCTTCGTTTTTGAAACATGGGCAATTTTTGATGTTCAGTTGAACATAAAGAAAACAAAAAGAATGACCACAGAGAATCTTCACAAGTTCAACCTAGACAATGAGGATATAGAAATAGTTAAAGAGTTCAGTCCAATCCCCTGCCATGCAGGAACTCAAAATCAAAGCATCCCCGACAGATGGCCATCCAGCCTCTGTTTAAAGACCTCCAAAGAAGGAGAATCCACCATTCTCTGAGGGAGTGTGTTCCACTGTCAAACACCTCTCATTGTCAGGAAGTTCCTCCTAATGTTGAAGTGGAATCTCTTTTCCTGTAGCTTGCATCCCAGGTACCAGGTCATATTCTCTGGAGCAGCAGAAAACAAGCTTGCTCCATCCTTAATATGACATCCCTTCAAATATTTAAACAGGGCTATCATATCACCTGTGGGAATAATCCAATTTGACAGTAACTTCCATGGCTCAATGCTATGGAATTCTGGGAATTGTAGTTTGTTGTGACACCAGAACTCTCTGACAGAAAAGGCTAACCCTCACGAAACTACAGTTTCCAGAATCCCATAGCATTGAGCCACTGCAATGGTGTCAAATTAGATTATTTCTGTAGTGTGGATGCAGCCTAAGTTTGTCTATTTTTCCTCATCAATGACTTTTGCCTTCTTTGTTGCAACACTCTGATGTTGCTTGACCACACCTGTCCCAGTTTTCATCTGTAAAATGTTGGTGGGTATGCACTTCTGGAGATTTCAAGGAGAGGCAATTCACCCAATTTATTTTAGCCATAGGGGGTCAGGAGGGGGTGAGGGCCCTAAAAACAACCTTGGTGAGTGGTATATGTCCCAGAGCCTCACTTTACCTACCTAAGATCAATAGGCTTTTGTTTGTAGATTGTAATGATATATTTTCTGTTCTGTTGCATTTGTGGTGCTTTCTGTGGCAGAATACTTGAGCACTTTGCAAATATGATTGAATTAATCCTCTCAGTATCCCTGGAGAGAATGTACAATTACAAAGTAATTGTGGAAAGATACAATTACCTTTGTGGAACAGAGGAATTGCAAGATCCAGAGCAATCATCTGATGCAATGCTTCTTAAGATATCAGACTCGCACTTTTTAAATCCCAATTTGCCCGGTAGCAATACCATATTTTTGCCTATTGGCTACAATTATTTATTTCCTGGAAACTCTCCACAGACTGGCAGCTGATGGTTTGTGGACTGCCACTGGTCTGTGGACCACCAATTTTAGTAGTATGATCAGATGAAAGGCATAGTATGGGGAAGGAGATACTTCACCTTTATGCTACTGTGACTGCTTTTGCAATTCATTGAAAACAAACAGCATCTATAGAAGCTAAAGCAGGGGTAGGCAACCTAAGGCCCGGGGGCCGAATGCGGCCCCCGGAGGCCTTTGGACCGGCCCCAGGCCAGTGCCGCCGCCACTGCCCACCATGATGATATTGATTATTGTTGTTATTACTTGTTCTTGGGGTTTTTCTTGGCAAAATCTCCACAGGGGTTTTGCCATGGCTTTTCTGGGGCTGAGAGAATGTGCATGCATATTTTTTTTAATTTTTTAAAAAATATATATTTTTATTTTTATTTATTTATTTATTTATTTTTGGTGCTTCGGCCCCCCAATTGTCTGAGGGATAGCAACCCGGCCCCCGGCTCAGAAAGGTTGCCTACCCCTGAGCTAAAGCATGCAGCTTTGACCAGAAATAAGGTTAGTATTATTTGTGTGGAACTGCATAGGGATGGAGTTGGTGGAAAAGTCAAGAATTCTAGGAACACAGGAAATTTTCATAGACCAAAAATATGGATATTCTCCCAATAAAATTAATATATTCTCACAATAAAATACAGCAAGCTTATTTATAGCTGTATACCATCAGTGTTCCATATCCATGGATCCGCAGCTTGAAAATATTTTAAAAAAATATAAGTTCCAAAAAGCAAACCTTGATTTTGCCATTTCAAATAAGGGACACCATGTTACTATGCCACTGTCTTTAATGGAACTCGAGCATCCACGGATTTTGGTATCCATATGGGTCCTGGAACCATATATTGATTTGAGAGTTACTTCAATAGTGAGAAGATACCCCTCCATTATGAAGCACAATCAGTTTAGTTTATCCTCCTTTGCCCTGGAAGATTAATGTATTCTGAAGTAGAGAGCAATCTGGAAAAGAATCAGTTTATGTAACGGCAGTTCATTAAGAACCTAAGAGCTTGTTCATAGCACAGAAAAGCAAACGTTATTTCTGATATGAGTATGCCAACATTCCCTTGAGTTTATAGTGGCACACCTGGAATTATCAATTATTATTATTATTATTATTATTATTATTATTATTATCCCACCCTTTCCCCAAAACTGGGACTCAGGGCAGCTTACAATATTAAAAAACAATACAATTAAAAGCATAAAAAGAGTATATTAAAATAGAAACCTACAGAATCTATCTGTATATTCCTATCACTACAGAAACTTTTCACTATTAGAAACCATAGGTCTGGGTTCAGGTGTAAAAAAAACACAATGTTTTCTCATTATGAAAACAAGCTCTTGAATGTATTAATCTTACTGCTCTGTTCCCCTTTCCCTTCTTGTTTGAAAAGTTAGGGCTGATGCAGATGGTCCCTAAGGGGTGGCCCTGGGAGTGGCGGATCGGGGCCACAGTAACCACACGCCATGCCCCCGATCTGGCTTTTTGCCGCTCCCTAAAGAGTTGGCAAATGCCGCTTCTTTTGGGGGCAGCAGAAAGCCGCCCTTAGGTGCCACGCGCTGTGCAGTCAGGATGCGGCGTGAGAGTGGTGTTGGGGCGGCCAGCGTGCGATCGCCCCACCTCAACTCCACCCTCAGGCCGGCCCTTTAGGCTGGTCCGCATTAGCCCTTAAAAAGAGTAAATGTGATGATACATTGAAGCCATCTCTAGGTATTTATAGGTCCTCCAGCATGATCAGCGTCTGGCACTTGTTGACCATAGAGTTGCACTGGAGGACCTGGAGAGTCCTAGAGAGGTATTCTCTTAGGTAAAAAGAATAGGGTTTTTTATTTGTGTTTTTTTCCACATTCACGGGTGTCCTTCACCCCAAACCCCAGCAAATATGGAGGGACCACTGTATTACAATTAAAGAGTGTTGATAACAGTAGTATGTGGTGGGAGGGAGTGTGCTAATTTCTAAAGACAGGAAGATGAGGTGGTTACTTCTTGGCATCTGAGAGGGTAAAGGGTGTCCCTGGAGCTGGCAGAGGTGAGTAAGAAATTCTTATTTAAAATTATTGTTCATTTAAAAATCACCCAGTTTGTGTTCTAACAGGACCTATAGATTGCATTTGCTGCAGCAAAATCCTTTTAGAAAGCACACATTCCACAGCCTTCTGCATTTGCTAGGTGTTCACATCTCTTCCCCACCTCCAATATACAGTAAAAAAAGCTGCCGTCATACAAGACAATGATTAGTATGTTTAATAGTTTAAGTCAGCACCCTGCGGGCCAGTTTATGCTGCATAAGGAAGGAGCTTATATAGATCAGATTGTACTCAAGAAGGGAATATGTACAGTTGAATTGTAGCTGGAGGGCAGAAAGAGCTGCTTGTCTGTTTCTTCTCATTTTCTAACTTGAGATTTATATGTCATTTCCCTGCAAGCTGGCCTAAGAAGAATGGCTGTTTCTGTGAGTCACACACGGCCAAATGTGGGTCATGTTCAATGAGAATGGTGGTGAAAGTGAACCTTTGCACATCAGTGAGCAAGGATGTTTTAACACTTATGTATAAGAATGCTTTCCGCATGAAGAGATAACATAACTGCATGGCTTGCATTGTACCTGTTTCCTAAATACTGTACTTGCTATCCAGTTCCACTTCCTACATCTCTTTTCAAAGGTGCGACTCTATGATGCTTAAGTACAGGATGAATGTAAGAAATACTGTACATGTTTGCAGATAAGTCTACTCACTGTCTAGCTATGATTGGCAGTCCCTGAAGAAATTGCTTGCTGATGAAATTATTTTTCTTCTTTATCGTGAGTGAATGCATCATGTTTACATGCCATAAATCAAGATTCTACTTAATCCTGGAATGTGCTAGCTAATTAATAGATCAGTTTTCTGAAGAACTGTTAACAGTAGAATGATGATCATGATGTAGTAGTTACAGTATGATAGAAAGTTCAATGTGCCTTATGTATATTATTTCAATCTTTTCTACAATTGCACTAGGACAGTATTGTTACTCTACATTGCAGACAGGAAGTATGGTTCTTCAATCACCTAATTACTTAATGGAAGCAATTCTGTATCCACACATTTGGAAATATATCCCACTGATCTCAATGGGACTGACTTCTGTGCAGATGTGCATACCACTGTGCTGTTCACCTGCAGTTTTCCTGTTTCACAGTTAGCATTTTACCAGGTAGAACAATAGTCCTTCAGCACCTTTCTAATACTGTTCTTTATTCCAGGGCAAATCAGACAGTGGAGCCCGTTGACCATATCTATAATGGAGTGGTGGTGGTGGAAATGCCCCTATATAAATCAAGGTATGGATCATACTGTTGGATTCATTGGAAGGGCTGTTTACCACCATAGTATGAAATCCCTGATGAGTAGTCCAGTCCTCACTCAAATCCAGTGAATTTTTACTGGAAATCACTGTTTTTGGTATGGCTTTACTCCAAAAAGATGTGTATAGCATTTCAGCCACCATATAAAATTTGTATGCCTGTTTGCCACTACCAAACTTTGGGCCTTTGCAGACTGCCAGAAATAGTGCAAATTGAGACCATTTTAAATTGAGGCACTGCCCTGGCTCAGTGCTAGGGAATCATGGGAATTGTATTTTTTTCTAAGACATTGAGCCTTCTCTGTCAGAGAGTTCTGGTGCCACAATAAATTACAGTTCCCATAATTCCCTAGCACTGAGCCAGGGCAGTGCCTCAATTTAAAGTGGACTCAATTTGCACTATTTCTGGCAGTCTGCAAAGGCCCTAAGTAAAGATTTTATATTTCTTATGAATAAATTACTGTTTTCATCCTAGAAGACACAGGAGTATCTTCCTGTAAGATTTCATTTTGTTCTAGCTAGCATGCACATATTCTTCAAGAAGTTACTTTGGGATAGCATAATTCTCAAAACACTTGGATAACCTCTCAAAACACGTGGATAAAAGTTTCTGAGTGGTTTAAGGATATTCAAAAGCCTTATTCATTAGTGAGCAAATGATTTCACCTACATTTGGAAAGTAATTTTTATGCGAAGATGGCAGAATATTCAGCCCCATAAGGGTGCTTAATGGTTAATTATGTTTACCTGAGCTATGGTCAATTTTTCTTATAAAATTGAGTATTATAGCATCTTTGCTTGAGCTGAGAATGTCCTCATTAAACCTCTGCTTTGTCTGTAGGAACACGGTGGTCTTGAATCTTGCTTTTCAAGGATGTCCATATTTGTGTTTATTATGTATGAGAGCTAGGGTAGTTTGGTTTCATATGTTTCCTTATACTGTATTTTTAAATAATTCTAATTTTTTTTGCTTTTTAAAGTGCTTTCTTTATAAAGCTTCTACTATTTTAGTAGAAGTAGCTTTCTAAAGAAAATATTTTAAAAAGCATTCTTCTACTATTTTAATAGAAGTAAGTAAACCTACTTCCACAAAATCTGGTTATTCGTTTGAGTGGCCCAATTCTACTTTGCTGCTTAGTTATTCCTTCCAAATTTTGAATATTATTCTAAGATTGTTCTTTGTTTTAAAGAAGGCCCAAAGATGTCTTGAGCTTTCCCCTGGGTCAGACTGGTTAAGCAAAAGGTAGTGGCAGTTTTATCTTGCAGAAGTATTATTGTTAAATTATCTAAGGTTAGGTGGTAGATGGCTTGCACAGCTGACATTTGCTTTTCTTAAAAATGTAGTCAAAGTATGCATAGAGAATATATTTTCAAGACTTCTCAGTAGGTTGAGAAATCCTTCTCTCCACTACAAAAGTTCATCTTTGCTTTCTGTACTGTCGGGAATGACCAAGCTTGTTATTTCAGGAGGGGAGATAGCAGTTTGATTTTATTTTTAGACTTCTGCCATGTAAGTTATACTGAAATGGAATTCCTTCCCATGAGATACTAGGTTGGCCCCCTCTCTGCTCTCTTTCTGCCCAGAGACTTTTGTTCTGATTGCCCTTCAACCATTAACTGGCTGCAGTAGAAGGCCTTTTAATGGTGTATGCTGTACTTCTTTTAAAGGTTTTTAAATTATTTTGAGTT